>CAMTDV010000008.1:57891617-59169117 GCA_947069175.1 Scalesia atractyloides
TCTATTTCATTCCAACCAATTATAAGTTTTGATGATCGATTTAAACAGAACAGTCGGATTTCACTGTGCTGTGTTCTTGTAAACGAAGAAGATGAAGTCGAGTATATGTATAAATATAATTAAAACTGGATATTCGAACGGGTTAGACACACAGTCCAGCGATGGACTGTGTGCACAAACAATACACACGTCCCGGGTTCGAATCGCACACGGTACCGACTTTCAGAAATAAAACCAACATTTTTAAAACTTAATCAGATCAAGTCACAGAATGTTTATAAGAGTAATATAATCCATAAGTTAAACAGATTATACACACAGCCCAACTGGTTGGGCTGTGCGCACTCGAACCGAAGGACCCGAGTTCGACTCCGGGTCCCTGCAACCGGTTGGCCATATAAATCATTTTTAATAAAAACCAAATAAGTTTAAAATGAATTAGTATATAAATATAATTAAAACAGAGAATATTTCGGGTTAGACACGTTGCTCAGTTGGTAGAGCTGCGTGCACGTATACGAGAGGTCCAGACGTGGTGCCGGAAATCAAGGTGATAATACGAACCAAAGAGGAAACGGTCAGGGTAATCAAGGTGGAAATGGATATGGAAAAGGTCAAGGCTATATAGTTGCGGAGACCAGGGGCACTATAGGAAGGATTGCCCAAAGGAAAACCCAGCTCGTTGGAGAGCTTTCGTGATAGAAGCCAAGGATGCACACTAAGACCCGAATGTGGTCACGAGTACGTTTCCTATAAATCAACATTTTGCATCCGTTCTATTTGACACTGGCGCTGACTTTTGTTTTATATCTATAGAATTAAAAATATACTTGTCCAAGATTCGAGTAAACTAGACGTCCCTTATTCTATAGAACAGACGAACAGTAAATTAGTCGAATTGGGAGAAATTATTAAGGGTTGCACACTTGAGCTCGAAGCACGAAAATTTACTATCGATCTTTACCCGATCATTTGGGAAGTTTTGACGTGGTTGTCGGCATGGATTGGTTGTCTGAAAACTGAGCGGAAGTGGGTTGTCATGAGAAAACCATCTGCATCCCTATGCCTGATTAAGAAACACTAGTAACCCATGAAGAGAAACGCGAGACACCTCTACGGATCATTAACTACATGAAGGCGTAGAAATGTCTTCGAAAAGGTTGCATAGCTTTTCTTGCTCACGTGATTGACAAGAAGGCCATGGAGCCGAAGCTAGAAGACATCCCCATTGTGAAGGAGTTTCCTGAAGTCTTTCTGGAAGACTTTCCTGGACTGGCTCCACAATTACAAGTGGAGTTTAGCATTGATTTGGTGCCGGGAGCCGCACATGTGGCGAAATCTCCTTACTGATTAGCTTCGTCTAAGATGCAAGAGTTATCTACGCAACTTCAGGAGTTGTTAGATAAGGGATTTATAAGGCTGAGTTTCTCACATTGGGGAGCTCCGGTAGTATTCGTTAAAAAGGACGGGAGCTCTCGCATATGCATAGACTATCGAGAGTTAAATAAAGTCACTATCAAGAACCGATAGCCCCTACCTAGAATTGATGATTTATTCGATCAACTATAAGGCTCAAGTTTCTACTCCAAGATTGATTTGAGATCGGGTTACCATCAATTGAGGATGCAAGAAGAAAGCATACCCAAGACGGCTTTTCAAACTCGTTATGGTCACTATGAGTTTCTTGTTATGCCATTCGTCTTAACTAATGCACCAACGGTGTTCATGGATCTTATGAACCGCGTGTATAAGCCATACTTTGATAAATTTGTGATAGTATTTATTGATGATATATTAATATATTCGCGATCAAAGGATGAGCACAGGCAATACTTGCGAACCATTTGGAGCTTTTGAAGAAAGAACAACTTTATGCAAAGTTCTCCAAATGCGAAGTTTGGATCCGCGAGGTACAGTTTCTCGGACACGTGGTGAACGAGAAAGGAATTCATTTCGATCCATCCAAGATCGAGGTGATAAAGAATTGGAAAGCGCCTAAGACCCTGACGGAAGTGCGACAATTTTTTGGATTAGCAGGCTATTGTCAGAGATTTATAGAGAACTTTTCAAAAGCTGCTCAACCGCAAACGTCCCTAACACAGAAGGATAAGAAGTTTGACTGGACTGAGAAACAAGAGGCGACTTTCCAACTATTAAAAGACAAACTTGTTGACGCACCAATCTTATCTGTACCCGGCGGTACCGAAGACTTCGTAGTTTATTGTGATGCATCGCATCAAGGTCTTGTTTGCGTGTTGATGCAACGAGACAAAGTCATCACGTACGCGTCTCAACAGTTGAAGGTGCACGAGAAAAACTATACCACACATGACCTCGAGTTAGGTGCGTTGGTCTTTGCTTTGAAAATTTGGCATCACTACTTGTGTGGTACTCAATGTACAATATTTATGGAGCACAAAAGTCTTGAACATATATTTAATTAGAAAGAATTAAATATGGGACAACGACGTTGGGTCGAGTTGTTGAACTACTATGATTGTCAAATAAAGTATCATTCGGTCAAGGCGAACATTGTGGCAGACGCCTTGAGCCGCAAAGAACGAGTGAAGACTCTAAGGGTACGGGCCTTAGAGATGACCATACAAACTAACCTTACTTCTCGGATTCACGATGCTCAGCAAGAGGCACTCAATTATGAGCAATGGAGAGATAATTGGTGCCAAAGGAGGATGGAACATTATACTTTATGGGACGAATCTGGGTTCCATTCTTTGGCGACCTACGGGAAATTATTTTGGACGAAGCTCATAAGTCAATGTACTCTAATCAGACTTAAAGGAATTCTATTGGTGGCCTAACCTTAAAGGCGACATCCCGATATATGTCGGTAAATGCCTTACTTGTGCCAAGGTTAAGGCCGAATACCAAAAGCATTCAAGATTGTTACAACAACCCGAAGTTCCCAGTTGGAAATGGGAACAAATCTCGATGGACTTCATTACTAAGTTACACAGGACCTCGAAGGGTTACGACATGATCTGGGTAATCGTTGATCGACTGACAAAGTGTGCACACTTCCTCCCTATCTGTGAGAAGGATAGCACTGAAAAGCTTGCAGAGCTATATCTTAAAGAAATCGTAGCACAACAAGGAGTACCTATTTCTATCATATTGGACCGAGATGATCAGTTCGTGTCAAGGATTTGGAAATCATTCCAGAAGGCCTTCGGGTCACTACTAGGCCTAAGCACAGCCTTTCACCCGCAAAATGAACGACCAAAGTGAACGAACGATACAAACTTTGGAGGCCATGCTACGTGCTTGTTTGATAGACTTGGGTGGAAATTGGTATACGCACTTTCCTTTAGTGGAGTTCTCATACAATAATAGTTATCATACTAGCATCCAGGCCGCCACGTTTGAAGCTTTGTATGGACGAAAGTGCCGATCACCGCTATGTTGGGTGGAGACCGAGATAAGCAACTTATTGGTCAAGAATTAGTCCAAGAGACTATAGACAAATTCTTTAAAATGCGAGACCATATCAAGGCGACTAGCGATAGATAAAAGAGCTACACCGACAAACGACGCAAACCATTATCGTTTGAGGTCGGAGACAAAGTATTGTTGAAAGTCTCGCCTTGGAAGGCGTAGCCAGATTTGGGAAACATAGGACCATTCAAAATCATGGAAAAGATTGGAACCGTCACTTATAAGTTGAAGCTACCGGACGAGCTTAGTAGCGCGCATAACACATTTCATGTGTCAAATCTTAAAAAGATGTCACACCCTGGTCGTAGTGGAAGCGCAAATGTGTGACTATGAGGTAATCATTGCATCCAATTAAGTAAACAAGTATAAAAAAACAACGATGCCATACCAATATAAACTTGCATTCCAACATTTACAACCAAACAAAAGTGATTTCTTAGTTTTTACTGTTTTCAACTTGTCATCATAAAAGTAGTTAAAGTACATTACTTCTAAATAAGATATTGTTTTCGTCATAAATGCATAATGAGGTTTTGACCCCTATATGCCCATACTAGGTTGGGATATAAGAAGCAAATCCTCCAAAAGATGGCACATCGTTGTCTTGTAATTTTCCCGTATCCCGAAAGGTATCACTAGCTCATGCCTTGCGTCCTGAAATACATGTAATTTTAAAAGTCAACAAAAGTTGGCGAGTTCATGTAGTTAATGTTTTCGTATAAAATGTCATCCTTGTAATCCAGTAATGAAATCTGAGTATGTTATTAGCAATCACGGAGTTTAAGGATCTATCGGTGTGTCGTGAGCACCCTGACATATGTGTCATAAGTAAGTAACCAAACCGAGACAACTTTGACATCATTGGGATCACAAAAGCACTCCGAAGGGTATACCAACCAGGAATGGAGCACGCCTCAAACTCTATAGATCTATATCTTTTGCACCTGGGACACTACGTGATTAATGGTTACTATTGTCATCATCCTACTTATGCACATGTGATCGTGTTATCATCTAAACCCATAGCTAACATACTGTTTGTTATGACATGTATTTCCCCTCGATAGTTTTAAAACAAAACTTTGAAATAATTGAAAAGAGGGACATGAACTCACAGCTTTGTGTTTCGTACGTCGTACTTATCAAAGTTCGGTGTCCGTACACGTGTGTAACCTACATGTGTATTAACTTCATTAGACACCTAGGTCTCGTTGGACCTTGTACCAGTTGTTCATCTTGAATTCTTGTTGTGTATTTATATATCTCATTATAACACATTTTATGTTATCATAGTGTTGGTAGTTCGTTTGTTCGATTAATATTTTTATACATATATTTCTCAAATATATATATATATATATGTATATATCGTTACTCTTAGATCGTGTGTGAACGGGCCTCGCCCTTCACATGTCATCGTGCCTTGCACGCGTGTCATTGGGCCTAGCCATGTCTTCATATGATTGGGCCTAGCCCATGTAATTTATGTCATTGGGCCCAACCCATGTCTTTATGTGATTGGGCCTAGCCCATGTAATTTATGTCATTGGGCCTAGCCCATGTCTTTATGTGATTGGGCCTAGCCCATGTAATTTATGTCATTGGGTATAGCCCATGTCTTTACGTTATTGGGCCTAGCCCATGTAATTTGTGTCATTGGGCCTAGCCCATGTAATTTATGTCATTGGGCCTAGCCCATGTAATTTATATGTTTGGGCCTAGCCCATGCATTTCATGCCTTGGGCTTAGCCCATATATTTTATGTTTTATGTAATTGGGCCTTGCCCATGTCTTTTATATAATGGGCCTAGCCCAAATATCTTTTCAAGAGTCCAAATACATTTATAAGTCTTACACTTATAAATTTTACTAAGTATAGATTTTCAAGTATATTTATATACTTTTATAAACCACTTAGTAAATTCTTATACATTTTAACTTTTTCAGATTTTGATATCGTTAACATATATACACGTTAAGTGTCTAAAATATACTATTTTAGACATTTCGTCGTTGTCGTTTAATATATACTTTCTCGTGTCGAAAATCGCCCGTCGTCGTAGTACCTCTTCGTGTTGGCGATTTGTTCGTTGGTCGACGATGCGATGGTGTATTGTGCACATTCGCCCTTCGTCCGCATTACTCCATTCGTCCGATCGTTGTTTCGACATATTGTAAAATTGTATGTGCTTTGTGTCATCTACACTTGGTAATTCTTTCAAGTGTTTGTAGTATGTGTATAAGTGGGGTATTTTGTGGTATATACCCTAAACTTCATAACGTTTGGTGACAAAATATGCATATACATATGTTTTTATTTCCACAAGTATTTGTGTGTATATATATATATATATGTATGTAAGAATTTCTTATTTTTAACTTGTAAAAATATATATATACACTTGTTGACCTCTTGGGTGGTTAGGGTCTAACCATTGTCAATAAAACTTCCTTAATGACGGTTTAGGTCACTAATCGCGTTTAGTCCCGTTAATCATACTTCAATCGCGATTAGAATTTTAGAAAATTTCGCCATAGTTTCCCCTAAACTATGGTGTTTTCCACATTTTAAAAACATATTTAAACCATGTTTAAACCCATAATCAAGATCAACTATCAACTTAAGATCACCTACTATCTTGTTTACAACTTATGAACCTCATCATCCATGATCTTTGTCATTATATTTTTACTACTTTTCTTAAAAATAATGAGGTCTTTATATTTTTATTAGATCTTTTTAGTCACCATTTTTAGTTATACTTTCAAATCATTATTTCCACTTTAACCTCCTTTGTTTACTACACTTTTTAAGATGATTATACTCTAAATCATGGTGTTTATTCATTATAAAAACCACACATGTGTAGTAAATCATTTTTAAGTAGTAGTAATCTTCATGGATCATGAGGTTGATGATCTTGTTTGGATTTAAACATCACCATGTTTAAATCATCATTACATTATTATTCATACAAGATCATCTACTGTAAACACCTTACTTATCATAATCAACATCATTATGCTAACTAGTTAACAAATAAGCACATAATTAACACACAATAACTATATCTAGCGTTATTATTATGGTGAGGTTTAGGGTTTTTGAGTTGTATTTTCTTTACTTTCAAGATGATCAACTTGTACTTCCTTAAACTAGGCATTATAAGAAGCTTAAATATGAAGAAATGTATCTTACAGAGTTTGCACAAGGTTAGTGAAGATTTAGGAAGAAGATGAAGATCCAAGAAAGCCCTAATGATCCTCCATCCTTGCAAGCACTTTGGATGATCTTGTAGAGGCTTTAAAGTGTATAAAGTGAGGTGTTTAATGGTGGAAATGTGGTGGTGTAGTGGTGGTGGTTTGAGCCGGGGGGATGAAGGACCAAGGAAAGCTTGTTTTATTTTTTTTTGAGGTAAGTAATGATGGAAGAATGGTGCTTAGTCTAGTATATATTTGCCATCTTTCATAAGTCACAACAATAACTCACACCATGCTCCTAATCTTATTTTTTCAGCACAAATCAAGTGGGTGTGGGACCCACTTGAATCCGCCAAAATGGAAGGGGTTAAGTGTAGTTTTTTATAACATGTGTTTAATTATTAGATATTTAGATAATTAACGTAAGTATGATGATTAGAGGTTGATCTTGTATCATTAGCAAGTAATTAGGATTTAGGGTGTTAATCCATGTTAATTAGTCCTCTTGACTAATTGGTATAAGTTTTGGATAACGAAAACGTCACTAGTTTGCTTATCGGCACAATATCGGCTAATATACGAACTTTATTATTTCGTACAGGAAGCTTTGGTTTTTTACCAGCATATGTGCCATGGTGTTTATTTAGGACACTTCCAACCTAGAAATATGCTTAACTAGTTCGCTAGACGAATATATGTTGAGTTAGGATGGCCGAAAAGCTTTCCGTTCAATCGTTCGCTCGATATCGGCACTTATATATTTTGTCGTCGAACGTTTCCGGAAGTTGTGTTTTCGTGACCTCAAGATAGTTGAAAGGACTTCGAGTCCCAAATGAGGCTTAACTAGTTCTCTAGACGGACGCATGGGGCTATCGGCCACTAAAATTTTCTTCGGTTCGACAAACGGTAGCTTTTCGGTCAAGTTGTGCACTGTTTGTCGTATGACAGGAAACAATGTCTTTTATGTATTTCTGCTATCCTCATATTGTTTTAGGGTGTTCAACATTGTTTTGTTATAACTCTGGAATCCAGAAAATACCGAATTAACATTGCGGACAAATTGAAATTGTCGCCTTTTTGGTCGAAACGGACGATTTTGTAATTTAGGCGTTGTACCAGAAAGTTATGTAGTTTTCAAATAGGTGTTCCCACATTAGTGTTCATATATATATATATATATATATATATATATATATATATATATATATATATATATATATGGACTCAATTATGGCATTAGCATGCCGTTATTCGTTGTTCTGTTTCGTTTTAGCGGTTTTGCTGACATGAATAGTGCAACCGCGAATAGTGCACCTAACACTTTCTACCAACACTTTTAGGGTATTGTTTGTTTGTTTCGCTTCATAACGGAAACCAGTATATGTTATGACATGATTTACTTGTCCTAATACTTGTGATATGATGTACGACTTAGTTACGAAGTCAAATTTCGATAAAATGCATAAGATTATGTAATACAAATAGTGATTAGATTGTACGGAATTACCGGTTATTTGGCCATTTGTCACAAAAGAGAGCTACTCAAGAAACGGTTATCATCCCAGCGGATGAGATACATATCAACGACAAACTCCAATTTACCGAAGAACCTATTGAGGTTATCAACTGGAAGGTCCAAAAGACGAGAAGGAGTCGAGTTAGACTAGTCAAAGTTCATTGGAACTCACGTCACAGTTCCGAGTATACATGGGAACGTGAAGATCAAATCACGTCCAAGTATCCACATCTATTCCAAGACTCCCCTACAACCGATAACACAACTTGAATTTCGGGACGAAATTCTTCTAACAGGGGTGTTAGGCCCTTAAGGTTTATACATTAGTTATTTGATTAGTTTTCGGCTAGTGTGTTTACTTGTTAAAGGAGGATTAGATTAGGCTTGGGGGGCTAATGGGCTTAGGGTTTAAGGGGAGTGGTGGACTAAACCCTCCCCATAAATAGTTAATGATGTATTAGGGTTTGTGGTTCTTGGGTTTTGCCAATTAACTTGTATTAGAGAATCATTTGTATGCAAGTTAATCCTTTCAATCATTTCTACTTTATCTTTATTTCTTTTGCTTCAATCAAGTTTGATTGTGTGATTCTGCCACCAATCAAACTTTGTGTAATATCATTGTGATCTCGTTTTGGGACTTACAATTGGTATCAGAGCCTATTGAACCTATTTCTAGGCTAGGTTTGATATCACATTGATTTTGGTTGTTTCGGATCGCTGTTGAGTTGCTGGTTTACTGTTGTTTCGGTGTTGTTCGAGTTCAAAAATGTCATCTGCTTGTATTTCGGATAATCTGCTTGAATTTCAAATAGATTTCTGATCATTTGTTGTTGAAGATTGCCTAAATTCGGATAATCATCAAGCATTTCGGATAAATCCTCAAGCATGTTGGATAATCTTCAAGAGTTTCGGATAGTCATTAGGTGTTTCGCATCCTCTTCAAAGGATTTCGGATAATCACTGTTCCGAATTGATCACTATTTCAAACCCATTTCGAAGTACCTGTTTCGGATACTGTTCCGTGTGGACCTTTCGGGTTGGACCTTTTCAGATCGAACCCTTGATATTTGGACTGTTCATTTTTATTATTAAAAAAATTACTTAATCACTATTCGGTAAACTTAAAAATGATGAATACTAACAGTGTTATGACTTCTGCAGATCTTGCTAATGCTACTTTGGCTGCCATCTAGATTCAAACTCTGGCGTTGCATCAGGAACTCGATCTGATTATCTGCACGTCTACCAAAATTCTAAGCTGTTGTATGGAGATGACTACTTCGAGTGCACATGGTGGTTTAAGCAGTATTGTAAGGCAATAGAATCTAGGGTTTGGAGGTGTATTAGAGATGGACCTCATACCATTATGTATGCTACAGAAGATGATCTTCTAACTCAGATTCCTAAACCTGAGAATTTATGGACAAATGATGAACGAAGAATTAAGGATAAGAATGATAAAGCTATGGCAAATCTCACCATGGCTCTTGGTCTAGACATTTCAATTGCCATTAGGAACTGCACGAACGCGAAGGAAGTTTTTGATGTGCTTAAAAACTTGTATGAGGGAAATACTTACATGAAGGCAAGCAGGGTGAATATTTTGAACCAGCAGTTAAGTTCATTCAACCACATTTTTGGTGAAATTGTAGAAAATCATAGCAGAAGATTCGTCAAACTGGTCTCGCAAATGATAAGTGCGGGTATCACTATCACAAATAGTGGGATGAATCGTCAACTTCCAAATTCGTTGCCAAAGGGCTGGATGTTGATGTTTCCATGATTAAGCGTACAAAGAATCTGAAAGAAGTCACAATTACAGAGCTGATTGCAATAATCAAGTCGTGTGAGATTGACAATCAGCAAAGAGAGCTTAATCACAAGCATTTGATAATTGCTGCCGAGATGACTAGTTCTAACAATGCTTTAATGTCTCAAAGTCATCCCAACATCGTTTTCAGTCCTGTTCTGGAATGCCAAACAATAACCCGAATGTTGTTTTCAGTCCGATAACACAAGCTCAGCTGCAAGCTCAAAAGACCAACTATGTGTATGGCATGTCACTTCGTACACCAGAAGTTGCTTTTATCACCTCTGCCACACCAACTTCTGCCCTGCAATACCCTCAGCATACCAATGTGGTTTTCAGTCCAACGAACCTTCATCATCTCAAAATATCCTATCCACACCCTCACCAGAGAACATGGCCTTTCTGACTAAGAAAAATGAATAAAAATTGTCTCTTCCAGCATTTATGCTTAATAGCCTGAACACTTTCTTAGCAGGTGATCTCTTGCCCCCATTTGTTTTAGCAACTGAAATCAAACAAGTGGTTGAAGAAGATATAGAAGAGTTGGATGCGCCCTAGAACTTGGCTATGGCAGCATTTCAGGCTGAAAAGTTTGAGAAAAAGTATGGTTGTCATCCGATGTCAAAAATTCACACTGGATCTTTGAGCCAGGACACTTTGAAAGGGATTATAAGAAGACACCGGTGTGGTATGAGGCTACTCAGGCAGCTGCTGCTTGAAACACTGAGAGATCTATGGTTACTGTTACACCAGCTAAGACTTCAATAAGCCAAGGATATACATGGGCCAGGAAAAGCTTTGATGGCACAGGAACAACGTGGTTTCAATTGGGTAATGTTGTGGCACACATGGAGTCGGTCAAGATCTCTGAAATTGCATAAGTCAATCATCAATGTTTGATGGCACAAACTGAGGAACCTAAATCACTCTCTGAAACGGTAAACTCTCTTTTATGTTCTGAACATTGCAGAAATAAGATTGCATAGATGAGAGCACATAATACTACTTTAATCAGTGATTACAACAGTGCCATGTCAAAGTGCATCAGTCTTCGAGAGAACAATAAGATTCTCTATGAAAAGATTGCTCCACTTAGACGTAAATCAACAAAAATGTTGGGTCCATGATTACAACAATAGACTTAATGTAAAAACATTGGAATGTGATTCTGTGAAAGCTGAGCTAGAACTTCTCACTGGTAAGTATCAACAAAATGAGTTAAACTTAAAGAAATTTGATACTTCCAGTGATACTGTTCGTAATTTATGCAATGTGCAACTTGCACTCAAAGAAAACAAGGGTAAGGGTTTGGGTTATAAAGAGGTTCCACCATGATATAATCATAATTATTCTAGAATGTTCACTACTAAGCAGGAACTAGAAAACTATGATAAAATGATTTATGGCAAACCAAGCGATTACACTCCATGGGAAACTTTCAAACCAAAGAATGCCAAATTCACTGATTTTCTAAAGTCCATGAGTTTTGTTCAAAATGTGAACTTAAAAATTGTTCAAATGAATCAGTTGGTATGACTGAACAAGAAAAGGAGTATGTGAAAACATCATCAGAAGAGCACCAAGAAAATATGTCAAATTCTGATTCTGTAGACAATATTAACTGTTTTAGTTCATGTGCAGAGTCAGTGATAGTTGAAGAGCAGTCTGAAGTGGATGATGAACCACATTCAAATGATGCTGATAATTTGGGTGTTTCTTTATGTGTTGAACACGATTTTTATGTTTGGAACTATGTTCAGTCTATGCTTGTTGAGACTCAGGGTTTTTCTAACAATATTTATGATAATGTTGCTAAGGCTGAAAATTTAGATGATGTGGTTTTAAAATCGGATTATGATGATAATGTTTTACCAGAGGAGTCTGATGCATCTGCTTATGAATTTGGAACACCTATTTCGAGTGATAAAGACAACTGTTCTAGTGTGCCTGAGACCTCAACTGATGCCTTAGAATCCTCTGGATATGAGGAAGTTGAAAATATTACTATGTCTGATTGTGTGAATGAAATAATTGATGAACAGTTTGATAATTAGACTGCAAAGTCTGGTACATCAGATAATGAGCATAGTGTTTCTGAAGTATCTAAACAAGCTGCAAAGTCTGAATCAAATGACAGCCAAACTGTTTTAAATGAAAATAGCTCACCATCTGGCGAATCAGATCAAGCTGGTCCTAAAAGCTCAGGGATTAAAGAAAAAGTACCTATGGAAACTAATTCTTCAGCTAATCCCAAAAGGGCGGAGTCTAAAGAAAAGGTTTCTATAGAAACTGATTCAATAATTAATTCCATAAGCTGTTTCTGAAGGAAAGGTTTAAAAAGAAAAGAAGTCTACCGAATCAACTTTGTCAAGGAAAAAGCGTTCACGTAAAAACAAAAGGAAAATGAAAAACAGAATTTCCTTAGCTGCTGTTAAAGAAAAACAAAAGGAAAACCCACCTCAGAAGCTAGGTGAATCTAAGTTGAATGGTAAGATTATCGATACTCACTCTTGTGCTGGTGATTGTGAGCAGGTCACATCCAAGGTTAAACATGCATACAAGCAATCAGCACCAAGTGGAAAGAAGAGACCCGATTAGCTCCCTACAATAACATAAGCTAAACTGAATGTCTTTTTCTCTAAAAGACAAACTTGTTTTAATTGTGGAATTCCAGGGCATATAGCTAGAAATTGTGTTCATCGTCCTTTAGTGCCTTACTACTCAAGGAACACGTATCATCAGACGGCTATGCATTATCGATCCCGTGGAAATCGATTCACTCAAGCCAAGCCATCTGATGGAGACTAGAATCTGGCAAAGAAAATTAATCAAAAGATTTCAAATACAAAGAGTTTCCAAAATCAGTCAGTGAAATCAAAAGTAACATCACCGAAAAATTTTCACACAACACAGATTCTAAAATTTGGAAACCCAAAGTTCTTGCTAGATCTCAGTCTCATGAGACACAATTGTCAAACTCAACATCATGCTCTCAAAACTCAAATTCTACTAAAAGTCATATGATCTTTCGTGAGGTTTCATATATCGACAGTAATGGACAACCCAGATCAACAATGGCCTGGTTCCAGTTTCTAATTAATTCCGATGTGTGTGTAGGAACGACAATGGAGGGCTATCATCAGACATTGGTTAATAGGGAGTGGCTGTTCCAGGCACATGATAGGAGACATTTCCTAGTTGAATGATATAAAAATATTCGATGGTGGATTTTTCAACTTTGCGGGAGATGAAACTGGAAGAATCAAAATGAAGGGTATAGTAAAAAACGGGGTTCTTAGCTTCTATGATGTCAATTATGTTCCGGAACTGAAACACAACCTCTTGAGCATCTCTTAGATGTGCGATAAAGGTCTAGAGGTTCTCTTCACCAAAGGTGGATGCATAATTTTGAAGCCAGTGATTGTTATACCAGAAGATTGGTTTTTTCTTGAAGCAGAACGTCGGGGAAATGCTTATGTGATTGATATGAACAAAGCCCCCACTAATCAAGTTACATCTTTGTTCTTAGAGATTGCTAAGCATGATGCTATGTTGTGGCATCAATGACAGGGTCATCTCAACATGAAGAATCTTAATTGACTGGCCAAAGGAGGATTAGTCAGAAATCTGCCAATCAAGGATTTCAAGTAGGATGAGACATGTGAATCATGTGCTCGTGGGAAACAGCATCGTAAGTCTCACAAGTCTAAGCTTGTGCACTCGACTTCTAAAGTTCTGGAACTGCTTCATATGGACCTTTTTGGTCCCATTAATGTGCTAAGTATTGGAGGCAAGGCTTACTGTTTGGTCATCACAAATGATTTCTCTCGTTTCACATGGGTGTTTTTCTTGGAACAAAAGAGTAAGACTACAGGTTTGATAAAGAAATTTATCATTCTCATAGAAAATCAGGCAAATGTGCGGGTGATAATTATTCGGTGTGACAATGGGATGGAGTTTAAGAATGCTGAATTAAATGCCTACTATGCCTTCAAAGGAATTAATCAACAATATGGTGCAGCTAGAATCCTCAACAAAATGGAGTTGCTGAAAGACGAAATCGAATTATCATTGAAGTTGCTCAGACGATGCTGATAGATTCTGGCCTTCCATTGATATTTTGGGCAGAAGCAGTGAACACTGCGTGCTATGTACAAAACCAAGCATTAATTAACAAACGTCATATGAAGACTCCTTATGAAATAGTTGAAGGTCAAAAACCCTATGTGCAACATTTCTGTACTTTTAGTTGTCCATGTGTTCTCCTGCTTATGTATGCCAAAGGTAAATTTGAGGCGAGAGGGGATCCATGCTATATCATCGGATATGTTAAAAACACCTCATATCGTGTGTACAACAAGATCAAAAAGCAGATTATAGAGACCTACAATGTATATTGGCTAGAATAAAATCCCAGAGATGCATGAGTTGGACCTGATTGGTTATATGATTATTCCTCTTTGTTTAAGTCGTTTCATATTCTTTCTAATGTGGTTGTTAATGCAGGTGTCTCAAATACAGTGATACCCATTCCCATTGCAATTGAAGATGACGTCGTTCCTCTGCAAGATGCATTCAAGAGACTTATTGTGGATCCACCAGGATTTCACGAAACTTCTATGACACAACTTCAAACTTCACCGATTCAGTAGCCGGTTTCTAAATCTACTACAACAACTAATCCTGATGATGCAGTTCACAACACTGAAGCCTCTACACAACAGACAACTACGGGACCCTCAAATCCCAATATCCAAGGCGCTTCACTATTTCCGGAGCCAATTCCTTCTAACTACATTGTAGATCCACCGGTGATCAACACTGCTACTGCATCAAATGAGGGGGAGCAAACTGGAATAGTATCAGGAAGTTTTTCAAATCTACAATCAAACTTGCAGGCTCCTGCTATAGCAATTCCACAAGGTGTTCAGAAAAGCCATCCCATTACGAACGTTATTGGTCCTGTGACTGTTGGTGTTCAAACCCGCAGTAGATTAGGGACCATTAAAACACATTTGTATTCATACTTCATTTCCTAGATTGAGCCTAAGAGCATTGACGTTGTCTTACAAGAACCGGGATGGGTCGATATGATGCATGAAGAGCTAAATCAGTTTGAAAAGTTGGGTGTTTGGAAGTTGGTAAACTTGCCTAAAGGAAAACTTGCTCTTGGAACGCACTGGGTGTTCAGAAACAAACAAGATTATTCTGACGTGATCGTGAGAAACAAAGCAAGAATAGTGGTTCAAGGTTTCAAGCAGATTGAAGGTCTAGATTATGAGAGGTGTACGCGCTGGTGGCTCGACTGGAAGCCATTCGTATCTTCTTGGCATATGCATCTTACATGGGATTTACTGTTTACAAGATGGATGTCAAGATGGTGTTTATGTATGGGAAGATCGAGGAAATTTATGTCGCTCAACCCCCTGGGCTCGTTGATTCAGAGAAATAATGCTATGCCTACTAGTTAGATAAAGCTTTGTATGGGCTACACCAAGCACCTCGTGCATGGTATGCAACCTTAATAAAGCATCTACTTGCACATGGATATACTCGGGGGATGATAGATCAAACGCTATTCATCAAGCGTGTTGGCAAGGATCTTATTCTTGTTCTGATCTATGTTGACGATATTATTTTTGGGTCAACAAATGAAATCTGTGCAAGAAATTCAAAGAATTAATGAAGAAGAAGTGGGAGATGAGCTCGTTGGGTAAAATGACAATGTTCTTCGGCTTGCAAGTTTGTCAGAGTAGTCAACGAATTTAGATTCATCAAGGCAAGTATGTTCAGCACATTCTTGTAAAATTCGACATGACAGATTTAAAGCCCATGGACTCCACCATTAATGAACGGACCTTACTGAATGAGGATGCTGAAGGAAGCCAAATTAATCATACGCTGTACCGATCTATGATTGGTTCATTGATGTACTTGACGGCTAGTCAGCCAGACATTATGTTTGCCGTCTGTTAATGTGCTCGTTATCAGTCGAATCCTAAACTCTCTCATCTTACTACCATTACAAGAATCTTTAGATACTTGAAGGGAGCTCCAAAACTTAGACTCTGGTATCCTAGAGATTCAAACTTTGATCTGTTTGCTTTTTCTAACAATAACCATGGAGGGACAGATAGGGATATGTAGTCTATATCGGCTGGATGCCAATACTTGGGAGACAGACTCAGCTATTGCCAATGCAAAAAGCAACAAACTGTGTCACTCTCAACTATAGAAGTAGAATACATTGCAGCATCTACTTGCTGCTCCCAGGTTATTTGGATGCAACACCAGCTTGAGGATTACGGTTTGACTTGTCTTAACACTACAATTTATTGTGATAATGATGTCGCTATCCAAATTATTAAAAACCTTGTTTTTCACTCCAAAAACAAGCACATTGATACCACAATTCATTTTATTCAAGATTGCTATGACAGAATACTGAGTAAGCTCGAACAGATCCATATTGATGCAAATACAGCGGATCTTTTTACAAAACCTGTCAGCAACTCGAGATTCAAGGTGCTTATGGATCTTTTAAAGATGATGCCTTTCACCAACTGAGCGATAAAAAAAACCATGGTTTTATAATAAAATAACTAAATTTAAGCATAAAGTATTCTACTTTTGCACAAATTTACGGGGAGAAATATTTCCTGCGGAATGAAATAAATATTCATGCTAAAGAACTTGATTAACACATGTAAGGTATCGAAGCTGAAAAGACGTGGATCTACTGCGATGTGTTGATAGGCCTAGCGCTCAAAAAGCAAAAAGATACCATGTGATATAAATATAATGAACTATACATCATGTGGGTAACATACCATTGGCGTATGACTTCATGGTCTTAAATCTTACGTTGATAGATAGCCAACATATGAGGTTTCGGGTCTTTAAACTGATGAATCACCCGGGATATCAGGGTTGTCCTTCTGTTGTATCTAGCTTATATGCAGATCTAGGCACAGGCAGGATATCTTAAACGAGCCATAAAAGGGCCAAAACCTTAAAAGGAAGAAAATCTCATATCGAGAGAATTCTGTGTGCTTTCAAAGCTAAATTCGTACCTAAAAGGGTATGTGGCTAACCCTTGTCAGGCATTTATTGGTCACTCTACTGTACGAATGTACTAACCTGTTCACCAATAAGTCCGACGTTGTAAAAACGAAAGGATAGACTCAGTATACTCACCCACTACGATGAATTGTTTTGCTTACCTTGATCACGGGGGTATGTCATGGTATGGGACACACGGATGTTTATAGTATAATTTTACCTTAAAAATATCACAAGGTTCAAAAATTGAAGGTCGAGTGTTAGGTTTAAGAGGACAAATATATTGGCAATTGCATGGACCAGTCCAATAAAGCATGTGCTAAAAAGTGTTCCTTAATCAGTTCGAGAACGATTTGATCCCATAGAAATTTGTTTCATCATTCATTTATTATTTTATTGTTTATTTTTTTGTGCTAGTATTCAAAAAGGGTTGCTCGGTTGGTTGGCTCGTTGACTTAAAAAGGATGAGTTATTGTTTCAGAACAGGCCAACACAGAGGCCCACTAAATCAGATGGCCCACTAATTTCGGATGGGCCCACTGTTTCGAGAAGGCTCACTATTCCGAATTGGGCCAGGCCCACTGTTCCGAGTTGGTTAATTTGGTGAACGATTGGGATTATTAATTGGGACAGGCCCACTCTTCAACAACATGACAAAGATGTTAGAGAATCCAAAGAAGAAGATCTTCATGCTCTATCCTTGATTTCTGTAAATGATCCACGATGAAAAGTATCCAGATCTCGTCAAAAGCACAAACTTTCTGAACTTGAAGCCTATGGGTCCAGGTTGCTTTGAGGTTGTGAGCAAAAGTAGAGATATGACAAAGAGACACAAATTTCTGGGAAAGTATGCGTTGGAGAAACATGGCAAGTTTGAACCGGTCGTGGGTCAAGTGCCAGCTCTGGTACTGCTAAATGCTATAGTGGCAGAGGAGCATGATGTGAAAGTTATAGGAGTGAAGGAGAAGCTGGTGATTGAAACCGAAGATTTAGTGATTGATGATGAAGATGCTGAAGTTAAGATAGAATAGATGGATTCTAAGAAAGCTGAGGAAACCGTTAGAGGCTTTAATTTGATATCACTTGAAAATCTTGAAGCGTTGATGGCATCTCTAAAGGATAGTATTGGAAACCCTCCTTCCATGACTATTCCTACTCAAGAAGAACGTATTGTAGATGACACAAATGAAGATGTTGAACAAGAATCAAATAAGAGATAGAGAACCGAACCTAAACAAGAAATCACTACTGATCCTAAAAAAATAAGTCCAAGTGTAGAGCCTGAGCCCATTATGCAAACTGAACCTGAAGTCTCTACTACAATTCAAGATACAGACATTCCAGATTTCATTAACTTCAAGACAACTACTGGATCGCAACCGGAAATCTCCGGCGGCATTCGTTTGTACGTTGGTAGTTCTAGTGGTGGGATGACTAAACATGATGAAGTGGCAATGCGAATTGCTGCAGACAAGATAAAGTTATTGAGCAATCTGATAGTGATGAAGACGTGGAAGTAGATCTTGTGAAGTTACAAAGTAGAGTGATTATATTGGAACAAGACTCTGCGTTGAAGGATGCTTAGATATCGTCCATGCAAGCTTAAGTGTCCATTGGAGATCAAACCATAGATGAGCTTCAGGGTGACGTGAATTTGTTAATGACTGTGGTTTATGATTTGAAAGCAAAATTCGAGTAAACGTTTGGTAAGGAGTTTGCTGATAAAGATGATGATTCAGTGAATGTAGCTCAACATGAACGAACAGCTGAAGAGAAAGCTACTATAGATGCTGAACATGAAGTTGGGTTATCTGCGTATCTCGCTTCAGCATAGAAAAAGAAAAGAAAGCTGCCACCGAAGAAACATAACAACAAAAAAATGTTGTTCATAAAGAATCAAGATGTGAATCCTCTGGATGAAAACTTCCAACCTAAGGATCCAACAAAGAAGTCTGACCGTTATGTCATGGAATTGGGATTGATTCATTATGATAAGGTTGGAAACAAATCAAAAGTTGCAAACTGGAGATTTGATCGTGATAAAGATTTGTGGTTGGTAACCCGAGAAAGTGGACACAGAGAATATTATTCAAAGGAGTCTCAATTCGAATCATGGATGAAGGTTGATCTATAAAACTTGCTACGCGCTCCTTATCACGACTCGGATCTGAATCAACGTGGCAGAGTTTGGGCGTTTCACATGAAGCTAGAAAGAGAAGTCAAGAATAATTTTTCGACTATGAAGACTGCTAAATCTTACCTGAAGAAAAGTCCTGGTTTTCATGATCCACATACTAAGCGAACGATCCAGACAGTAATGTGGCCACCAATCGACAAAGAAAAGGTCATTCCTACTGCACCAAAGTTTGCTAACGGACTCAGAACTTCATTTTCTAGGCATATGATCCAAAGATGGCCGAAGCTGTGATTGTGACTCAAGAATAATCATTTCGATTAACAGACATGTTGGATCTCATAAGCTTTCATGAAGAAGATATCAAGTTCTTAGGCCATCAACATATTCGCAAAAATTATTCATATGAAGTTTGTACAAAGTCATGGACGAGTGTAGTGGCTAACTTGATCAATGCAAGGCTATATGTGGATGCTAGTCCACTGTTTGGAGGTGGTGCAGCTAGTGGAACTTCAAGCTAAAGCAGCACTAATGTTATAAACCTAGGGGAGATTGTTAGGCCCTTATGGTTTATACATTAGTTATTTAATTAGTGTTGGGCTAGTGTGTTTACATGTTAAAGGAGGCTTGTATTAGAATGGGCTTTGGGGGCTATTGGGCTTAGGGTTTAGGGGGAATGGTGGACTAAACCCTCCCTATAAATCGTAATGATATATTAGGGTTTGGTGGTTCTTGGGTTTTGGCAATTAACTTGTATTAGCCAATCGTTTGTATACAAGTTAATCCTTTGAATCATTTCTACTTCATCTTTTTTCTTTTGCTTGAATCAAGTTTGATTGTGTGATTCCGCCACCAATCAAACTTTGTGTGATATCGTTGTGATCTCATTTTAGGACTTACATGGGGAGTATGTGACAACCGGAAAAATTGATAATAATTCCATAAAACTTAACAATTACAAGTCTAGCAATCGTAGGACATATTGAAACTTGACAATTGGTATTGTTACATTCGTCGCGACGCGAGAAAATGATTAATTATGTCCTAATATGTAGGCGAAAAATGCTGAAAACACTATTCACCTGAACAATTCATGCCAGTAAGTTCAGAAACTGCCCAAACAACTGACAAATGATAATAAAGCGTATCATCACAAATGTATATACTAAAAACCCAATTTTGGGGTACCACTTGCCACAATACTTTAACTTTCTGGAAAAAATTTACATATATAAATCATCGAAACCGCGCCATAACTAACAATAATATTTGTCTGCAAACATAAAAAAATTCAGCATTTACAATGTCCATGAAGCTTGTAGAAAATGCTAAACATCATAAATAATCTTGATGGTATCGAATAATTATTCAAGACATCATTCCCAGTATTACGCGGCACTTTTCATATATGGTCCAGTTTTGAGCCGACGACCAAACTAGTAACATTTTTATCATCCCAATACCTTAACCACTAGTCTAATGGACTAGTTAGAAGTTGTTTAACGTCCTAAACGTCATTAGGCTTTTAATCATGCAAGAACTTGGATAATGACCTAAATATCTACATTTAACATCACATGTCTAAATGGAGTTTTATAAAAAAAAATAATGAAAGCCATGCCCTATCCTCCCCTATTTTCAGCCATGGTGGGCCCCCTCACACACACCTTACCTAGACTAAATATTGATGACGATGATGATGATGATGGAGATACTAGAAGCATGTCTAGGAGATTTGGTTTTGACTAAATGAGAAGATGCAATAATATAATACATCCATACCCTATCATACCACTTCATTTCATAATTTTCAAACTCACACAACTCCCTCATATCTCTCTCCGTTACGGCTCCCATACACCACCACTACCTTCCATTTTTCAAACCTTAAACAATATATTTCAAGCTCTAAAACCTTATTCCAAGATGATTAAAAGGTGTTACAACTATGGATGCACACTAGGAGTCTTGTCTTGCCACTTTGGAGCTTCCACATCTTCATCTTCTTCCTTGGCTTGTTTCACAAACTTAGTGCAAAGTTGTAAGACCATTTCTCACCATTTTCAAGCTTCTTACGTTATGTAGAATACCAAAGAACTTGATCATCTTGAACTCTAAAGGAATCAAAGCCTAAAACCCTATATATAACTTAAAAGCTTACTGCAATGAAGTGTTTACATGTTGATTAGTGTAATCTAGTTGGTATGATCTTGATGATTATGTTAAAGTAGGTTGTTTAAAGGTTATGATCTTGTAAGAACATGGCTAAAAATGATTATCTAAACATCAAGATGTTTAGATCTAACAAGATCGTTACCTTCATGATCCATGAACTTAAACCATAAACTTGAAAGTGATTTTTAACAAATATAACTTTTACAATATATCCAGGACATGATTCGTGATATAAATATCTTTAGAAGTCACAAAAGAAAGTTTATATGAATGGATGAACTAGTTAAAAGTCATGGGAAATATTGTTATTTTAAGAAGTGTTGCTAGAAAATATATATATAAAGTTCATGGAAAAATGAAGTTGTCCGTGTGTAAAATATACATGCAAAGTTGATTATGGAACTTGTTTTGAGATTGATGATGATTTTGGGTTTTAAACATGGTTTAAAATACGTTTTGAAAATGTGAAAAACGCCATAGTTTAGGGGAAACTATAGCGAAATTTTCTAAAATCCTAATCATAATTAAGGTGTGATTAAAAGGTGATAAAATGACTAAACGCGATTAGTAACCTTAATCATGATTAGGCAAGACTTAATGAAAAAATTGAAGTCTTAAACTCCTAAATGATTTTCTTAAACACTTATATATATTTCTTAAGTAAAATGGGAATTAGATATATTTTAGGGATGAAAATATATATATAAACTTAGAGTACCCAATCTTGTGTGTATAAACACTTGTGTATAATTGTGTGTATGTATTAGAAGTTAGGAAAATACAAATGAAATACAAATACACCACACATGAAGACCTCCTAAATACTTGAAGGTGTAAATAAGGGCATGAACCTTCATGCATATACATACCTGGGAATTTTACTACACAAAAATGCATATACGAACATACTTATGTTATATCCCTAAACGCGGACAGCGGACAAAACGGGCATCGGACAAACCGATACATAAATATATAGATCGACGAGATAATATATGTTAACCGTTACTACACGAACTCTAAAAATAATATATTTTTAGACATTGGAAATATATATTTGAACACTTCTAATTTCCGGAAGGTATAAAAATAAATCATCACTAAGTGTAAATACAAAAGTATACAAGTATACTAATACGTATAAAAATATGTACAATAATACACTTGCAAAAATACAAGAAATGTACATGTACACAAATATGTATAAATATGACACAAATACCAACAATAAATTATACAAGTAAAGTATATACATGGTATACAAATACTTATAAATACACAAGTACACTTGATGAGATGTATACATACAAGAGAACTTATTACATGTACACCTACACACGTTAAACGTTAAATATATATATTTTAAACAAATATATATGTATATATATATATTTGTGAACAACTATATATACAAAGGACAGGATGCACATGTAAAGGAACAAATATATACTCAAAGGAAGAAATACATATACAGAGGAACAAATGCATATACAAAGGAACAAATGTGTGCGCAAAGAAACATATGTATATACAAAGGAACAATTGCATATACAAAGGAACAATTACATACACAAAGGATAAAAATACATAAACAAAAGGAACGATTGCATATAAAAAGGAACAATTGCATATTCAAACAAATACATATACAAAGGGACGAATTGTATATGCATAGGAACAATTGCATAAACAAAGGTGCAAATACATACACAAAGGGATAAACATACATATACGAGTGAACAAGGTTCACCATACTTAAAATATATATTGGAAGAATATATATATAACTCCTAACAACGAACTTATACTGTGCGCGGCACGGAGACGCTTATGGGCTAGGCCCACTCATAGTCGTGGTAGGCACGAAGACTCAAATGAGCTAGGCCCATCTTAGTTGTGTGAGGCATAAAGACACTCATGGCCTAGGCCACTCATACTCTTGCTAGGCACGAACACTCATGAAGGGCGAGGCCATTCATACACATGAGAAATGCAACATATATATATATATATATATATATATATTAAAACCAAACATACGAACCAATTCCAACATATTAAAATACACAAGGGTTCCAAATAAAGAATAAATACAAACTTAACAACGTCCAAGATGAGCAACGCGTACATGGTCTAGTAGACACCTAAGTGTATAATGGGTTAGAACACTTTTAGGTTTCATCGTGCATTTGGATACCCGATGCTAGCACTCCTTATATGAACGCAAGACTATGAGTTCATCTCCCCCTTTCCTTTTAAACATTTTCAATTTTATAACTCTCGGGGGGGAAATACATGTTGAAATGGTACGGTTAAGCTATAGAACGAAATACTAGATCATGTGCGAATAGGGTGAATTTTAAGCGCCATTAATCTTTTATAAGACTAAGGAACAAGAGGGTAGATCTATCAGGTACGGGTGAGCCCCGCTAATGGGTCCTTATGTGCCTGCATGTAGTGCTTTTGTTGTCCTAGCCGATCACGGATCGGTACTAAATCGTCAAGGGTTGCGTGCTTCCTATGTCGTCACAAATAT
Organism: Scalesia atractyloides; assembly: GCA_947069175.1. Classification (NCBI taxonomy): domain Eukaryota; kingdom Viridiplantae; phylum Streptophyta; class Magnoliopsida; order Asterales; family Asteraceae; genus Scalesia; species Scalesia atractyloides. The sequence goes on from CAMTDV010000008.1 coordinate 57,915,505, forward strand.
TAATGTTCTTACAAAACATTAATGATTAACAAGTTAATTAACGCTTTATATACCACATTTTTACATACGAACCTTCAAATGTTTTTAAGATTCATTTGATGCGAACACAAAACACATGAATCGCCAACTTTTGTTGATGTTTTAAACTTACATGTATTTCAGGCAACTAAGTGGATCTTTACTTGGTTGACTACAAGATGTCAAGGTTATCAAGCATGCGATGCCATCCTATTTTGGATGGTTTGGTCCATATATTTCTACCCAAACTTCCGTCTAGAACTTCCGGATCGACGGAAGTTTGGGTAGAAATAGAACCAATTCGATAGAATGTTATTAAGAAAGGAGTAGAAGCAGCAGAAGTCTAATGATTCATTCATACCGAAAGAGTATACATCTTTACAAACTGGTGAAAGCGTTTCCCCACTGGGAACTCCAAAACTTACAAAACTATGAACACACGACACTATTTATAGACAATTTAGCCTGGTGCGAACTGAGCTCTTACCTTCGTACAAAGTGAGTTAGCTTCATACAAAGTGAGTTACCTTTGTACGAAGTGACTCATTTACCTTTATATGAAGTTAATTACCTTCGTACAAAATGAGTTACTGTCACACCCCGTATTCTACAACCAAACACTGGTGGGCCTGGGTGGGAATATTGCGACGTAAGTTAATATCATCATAGTCAATTAAACACAGCACAGTTAAAGTCTTGGAGTTAAATTACTATTACAAACCAAATGTTCAAAGTACGAAAAATAATATAAGGACGGCTTGTAATAGAAGATCCACAGGCGGATCGTAAAATGTACAAAAATGTATAACAGAACTTGGGTAGATCTAAGGATTTGCAAGATCCTCTTATATCACTACCGAGCAGCTTCCAGCCTATTTCGTATTGTACCTACAAGCTTGGTCTTTTGAAAATATGTCAGCCTTCGTTGGTAAATACACCCAACTAACTCATTTGAAAACATTTGAAAATGGTTTTAAGTGCACATGGCACAAAATCTTTTATAATTTGGGAAGTCAGCCTTGTAACCTTGTTAACAGATTCACATGTTTGTCCATACATACAGGGCCCAGTACGTAGACCAAGACATGATTAACGTACACACCATTTATGAATTAACATGTTGACACTTTAACCCCTCCATCGTCCAACTTTTACATATTTATAGAATTAATCCCACTCGTCCAACAAGTGGCTCCTTTGAGAGTTAGGACTTCATAAAGGATCACTCAGAGACTCAGTATAAGCATGGTGACTCTCATGGTCACTCAGAGGCTAAGAATGTTGACACTAATGGTCACTCAGAGGCTAAGTTTAAGCATATTGACACTAATGGTCACTCAGAGGCTCGATTTAAGCATGTTGACACTAATGGTCACTCCGAGGCTTGATTTAAGCATGTTGACACTAATGGTCACTCAGAGGTTTGGTTTATGCATGTAGACATCAAAGAGTCACTCAGAGGCTTAGTTTGAGCATGTTGACACTTTTAGTCCTTATTAGTCTTTAATAGACTTATATAAAAATACGACACGTGTTACTATATTATTGGACACGATTTTACGAGGTGTTATAGTTACCTTCGTACGAAATGACACATACCACCTTTCACATTCGCACTTAAGTCGTGTGTTCGTATCTAATCTATACAATATTCAACACACTCTCTATCTAGCCTATTCGCACAGTGACGGACATAAAATGCACCAATAATTTCCCCATTGGAAGTTACTGTCGAAGTTTGATCTTGATCTTGAAATATGAGCGTCGTGTTTGAATATTCTGCAACTTCAATCAGGTATTTGTTGCTGTCATAGAATACATCAACAAATTCCCCCTTGATTGATGATTCGGGTTTGAAATTTCTTCAAAATATTCCCCTTAAAATAATTCCCAACGGAATAAATCTTCTGGTCTTTGTTTGCACGGTTCCCTAACTCTTCTGATTTTCTTAACTGTAATCTTCATGAATATTCACCAACTCGAAACTAATCAATGAAGCTTCTCAGTTTCGACAATAACCTCATCCATTTCGGTTTTTTATTTAACTCTTTAGCAATAGAGCCACCAAAAAATCTCTTAATCTTCAAAAACCCAACTGGGAATTGATAGAAACTTCGAATTACCACACCGGTAAACTTCAAGTCTGTGAATACCTATGAACATCTAAAATCTCGTTTTCCTTCATCACGTTTAAGCACACTCCTGAATGATTGATCAGCAAAACAGTAACTGTTCAATTAGCAAATCTTTATCAGAATTAAATCATCTAGTGACACATCAGATCTGAGAAACATTCTTCCATGATCAGAATCACATTCTTCCTCTTCAGTCACAATACAGATATATAGTCATCTCCGCTAGACAGGCGAAACTTAATCAGCAAACATCGTCATTCAACGACGGTTAGTCCCACTCATACTCGTGCTAGGAACAAAGACTCAGATGGGCTAGGCCAATTCTTACTTGTGCGAGACACAAAGACACTCATGGGCTAGGCCCACTCATACTCGTGCTAGGCATGAACACCCATGAAGGGCGAGGTCGTTCATAAACATTACGAATGCAATATATATATATATATATTAAAAATGAACATACCAACCAACGGCAACATATTATTATATACAAGGGTCCAAATAAAAATAAATACAAACTTAACAACGATCAAGATGAGCAACGCGTACACGGTCTAGTAGAGACCTAAGTGTATAATGGGTTAGAACACTTGTAGGTTGCATCGTGCATTTGGATGCCCGACACTAGCACTCTTTATACGGACGCAAGATTATGAGTTCATGTCCCGCTTTTCTTTTAAAGGTTTTTGGTTTTACAACTCTCGGGGGAAATACATGTTGCAATGGTATGGTTAAGCTATGGAATGAAATACTAGATCATGTGCGAATAGGGTGAATCTTAAGCGTCGTTAATCTTTTATAAGACCAAGAAACAACTGGGTAGATCTACCAGGTACGGGTGAGCCCACTCATGGGTCCTTGTGTGGCCGCATGTAGTGCTATTTTTGTCCCAACCGATCGCGGATCAGTACTAAATCATCAAGGGTTAAGTGCTTCCTATGTCGTCACACATATTAATGTCCTTGCAAAACATTAATGATCAACAAATTTATTGACGCTTCACATACCACATTTTTACATACGAACCTTCAAATGTTTTTAAGATTCATTTGATTCGAACACAAAACACATGAACTCGCCAACTTTCTTTGATGTTTTAAACTTACATGTATTTCAGGAAACTAAGTGGATCTTTGCTCGGTTGGCTACAAGATGTCAAGGTTATTAAGAATGCAATGTCATCCTATTTTGGAGGGTTTTGTCCATATATTCCGTCTTCGAACGAGATATAGGATGCAAAGCCTTTGGGTTTTAACAACTTTATTTTGAACAAGTCTTTTGTAAAACTTTGTAATTTATGTTGTCTTTACTTTTGAACAACTTATGACTTGTAACTTTTACTTATGGTTGAATGGATGAACATTGTCCATTTTATTCATATAGTTGTTTGCTTATATCGTATGTAGTGAAAATCGATCAAGTTCAAACTGTGTGCTTCCGCCTACGATCGGGTGTGACATCTTCACCCTGGTTACTACCTTCGCTGGGTCTATCACCCATGTCACTTTGCTTTTACCGATCACCGGGTCTTTGGTGGTCTTTGGTGGTCTTTGAGACTCTTCTTCTAGGACGTCTGGGCTTGAACACAGCAAAACCTCTCATGCATTCGCGTAAGATAAGTCTTTCAAAGTCAGCTCTGATACTGATGTTCGTTGGATTTATCATTTCAAGTTTGCCCGGTTCTCGAGCATCCTAAATTGGTAGTGATTGTATATCAAGACCTGTTCGAAAGTGTTGAATCACGCTGCCCCTTCGTTTTACAATAAACATTCCTTTGAGATTACAATATTTCCACTCAATGATTTTGTCAATCACTTATGTTTTCTCAATAGTGACAACTTGGTAGAAGTTGGGCAACTTTCTCGCTCCTTTTTGAACCATTCTGGATGTTGCGGAGACACTTCCTCATCTCCATCAATCTCATAGACCACCTCATCTTTGAGTCCCCACTCAATAAACTTAGCGGACATGTCAAACCTATCCACCTCCTCTCCTTCACTGTCTCCTTCTTCATTTACATCCACTACATGTTCAAGTCGTTTCTTCTTCTGTTCAGCTTCCGCAACTCTCTATTTTTCTTCCTTTTCTCTGAGTTTGTCGAAATTGAAGAGATCTTCACCAGTGTACTTCGGCTTATGTGACATACAATTATTTGAGCATCTCATGCATCTTAGTCATCCCTTCGTGCTGAAACCTTAGAAACTTTGTTTTTCTTCCTCTATTCCTTTAATTTTTCTCTGAGCACATTGGTGTCGTTTACTTGGTTCTTTAGCAAACAGAATTCTTTAGCGGGGTACGAACCAATTTCTCTTAACAATCGGACGTACAAAACTTGAAACGGGCGCGGTCTTCTTTGGACATGTGGGGGAGGTGCTCGAGTTGATGCAGTGGGCTTGGCTTGAGCATCTTTTGAGGATTCTTCCCTAGTTTTTCTCTTTGTGTGAAGGAGATTTGATAGGGCAGGATTCTTGAGGATCCGCAAAATAAACCTTCCACAAACTGATTCAACTGCTCCTCTTCCGATGTCACTACTACCGGAGTTTTAGACTCGATCATTTCTCTCATTTTCAATATTCATTCTCTCTTTTCAGCTTCCTTCACGGCATGCAAGGCTTGCATCCGTTCAATCCCCTCTCTGTTTGACCCAGCATGAATACTATCGCCCATGATTCGCTCTGGATTGGGTGTATCCTTCTTGCTCTTTGATCCCCCCTCTTCGACTATTCTCTTGCCTTTTACCTTTGCGAACTAGTTGGGGTTCTTCTTCAACTTCTTGCTCTTCATTGGCTTGCCTCTCTCTAGCTTCTCTCACGCCTTCTCTGTATCTCTTGTATGCCTCGAGAACCAGTGGAATCCTTTCTTGTCTGTACATCTAATGGTGCAACATCACTCATTCGTTTGTTTTTAATTTGGTGATTTGTCTTACAGTCGGTAATTGAAACTTATATAGATTTCCATCGTGTAGTAGGTTAGGATGTTGATCGTTAAAAAGCAACTGAATGAATTTTGGATACATGGCCCATGTGACTTTGTTGGCATTATACACCATGCAGTAGAAGATCAAACCAGATATGTTTAACGTGATATCCCACATCGGTTGTCAAGGTGAACATTGGCTTCCTTATAAGGTATTGGATTCCTTCACCATCATGACGTGTTTTAAAAACCGTGAAGGGCGAGCGCTAAGGGCATGTTGGCTGCCAAAGCGGACAATATTAGGGTGTGGTTATGCTAGGCTGTTTCAGATGGTATCGGAGTCAGGGCCGGACTGTGGGTGCCAGGTCCCTCGAGGATGCTGGACCCCTTAAGGGATGGATTGTGATATCCCACATCGGTTGTGAAGCGGAACAAAGGCTTCCTTATAAGGGGCTTGATACCTTCACCATCATGACGAGTTTTAAATCTGTGAAGGGCAGGCGCTAAGAGGGTGTTGGCTGCCAAAGCGGACAATATCATGGTGCGGTTACGCTGGGCTGTTACAGATGGTATCAGAACCAGGGACCAGACTGGTGTGCAAGCGTGGACGTTGGGCCCCGTAAGGGGGGTGGATTGTAACATCCCACATTGGTTGTGAAGGGGAACGAAGTCTTCCTTATAAGGGGCTTGATACCTTCACCGTCATGATGCATTTTATATCCGTGAGGGGCGGGCTCTGAGGGCGTGCTAGCTGCCAAAGAGGACAATATCATGGTGCGTTTACTCTGTGCTGTTACAAATATTATGATATCCCACATCGGTTGTGAATGGGAACAAAAGCTTCCTTATAAGAGGCTGTATACCTTCACCATCATGACGCGTTTTAAAAACCATGAGGGGCGGGTGTTGAGGGCGTGTTGGCTACCAAAGCAGACAATATCATGGTGCGGTTATGCTGGGCTGTTACAAATGGTATCAGAGCCAGGGCCGGATCGGTGGTGCCAGGTCCCACGAAGACGCTGGACCCCTTAAGGGGGTGGATTGTGATATCCCACATCGGTTGTGAAGGGGAACAAAGGCTTCTTTATAAGGGGTTGGATACCTTCACCATCATAACACGTTTTAAAGTCGTGAGCGGTGGGCACTGAGGGAGTGCTGGCTGCCAAAGCGGACAATATCATGGTGCGGTTACGCTAGGCTGTTACATTGAAGGGCTGGTTTGTGCACAAGTTAAGCATAGTTGCCGACCATTCCAAATTCAACCCGTCATATCCGCCCTTTTAGTGAACAATACTCAGACTGAAAGTATGCGGAATAAACCTCCAATCTTTCGTCAACCCGTTTCTCCTTATCTTGTTTTCCCTCTGAAATCTCCAACATATTTCATACCCCTAAATCCTTCCAGAATGTCTTCTTTACTCAGCCTCATTGGGTCTCTAGAATTATCACCGAGACTTAACACTTTCCGAATCCTTTCTTCAGTCACTACCACTTGCTTGTTTCGAACCGTTGTTATGATGGTTTTCACTACATCTATCGTTCTTACCTTTGCGGTTCTCCAAACTCTTCTATGTGTATGCGATAGATTACCGGATTCGCTTGAACAACATAGCTTATCTTGCTTCTTGATAACCAGTCCATCACGTCCTCAAAGTCTTCCTCTGGCTAAACTAGTGTGATTGGCTGATTGTGCTTCTTTGTTACGTCCCATCCTATTTGTTTAGCCATTCTAAAACGCGCAACGAGCCAAAATGAGATCTGGGTTCCGAAACGTAACTATTTAGTTAGATTTGTATTTAAAAAATAATAAACATTAAAAAAATATAAAGTAAAAACGCAGTTAATTACGCCAAAAGGATTGGTGTTTAAATTGTTAAATACGCCGATTAAAAGAATATTTACACCGGTTACTTTAGGTAAAAACGCTATAATATTTACAAGTCCTAGTCAAATTCGCTGGTATTAAAAGGGATATTTACGCTGACTTTGAGTCGCGTAATTAGGTTGGATCTCGAATTCTTGGTCAGCGTAGATGTTCATCTACGTTGATATCCTAGCGTAGTTGTCAAATATGCCGGGTGCTCGAACTCCCGTTCGAGAGTTCCAATTTGGTCCATCATCTTCACTTAAATGTGCCATCTTTAACACATACGCTGCATTCAAGAATTTCATCAACTGATCTGATCTTTTAAAAACGTTGCAATCACTAAGCATGGCTGTATGATACGATCATCCGAAGCAATCTAATGTCTGATTTCGACATACCTTAATTGATCTTGAACAAATGACACAAGTAATACAGAATCAGTTCTTTTGTTTAAGAGTTTTGAAAGGTTTTGAATGAAGATACAGATGAGAAATATTCAAACTTTGCAAAGATAAAACTGATAAGTATATATACATATGAGAAGTTACTTTTGGAAAGTTATTTATGCCACCTCTTTGTTAGTAAAAGGGAATTCTTCAAGTCTAAGAAACACAAAACAAATACGCTCGAAATTTTGAACTTTTTCGAAAAACGTGCCTTTTTTGTTAAAAAGTTATGCAGAAATAGAAAACAATAGGAAAATTAGAAAATTAAAAATATTGGACAATTTGGACCCTGAATCCGTTTTTCGAACTGAGGGATTTCTTTTCGTACTTTTCTTTTGTTTAACACTCCTTGACATTCCTGCAAAAGATCATACTGCAACACTTGTCAGTTTATTTGTTTTTTACTAATCGAGGCACAAGAAAAACTGTTAGTACGTTTGTCCCTTTAAATCCATGCATCCTTCTTTCAACGTGCTTTCGGTGAAAGTTTTATCCTGTTGTGGTAATATTAACAAAAAATGCAATGGTCCCCACTGAAGCTAGGAAAGTAGAATATTGTGCCCGTGAGTCCCACGTCAGGACATACCACCGCGATCAAGGTTTGTGCAAAGCTTCTCATAGCGGGTGGGTATATTGACTTCATTCGTTTGAGAGATACAAGGTCAGGGCATTGGTGAACATGTATGCACTTTCGTACAATCAAAGCGACCAATGTTGACCTGACCAAGGTTAGGCGGATACCTCGTTTTTGGTACGATTACTTTTGAATGGCTCGTTTAGTTGATCTTTTTCAATTATAGGGTTTTTGGCCTCTTTGGCTCTTTTTGAAAGATATCATAATTGTGTCTAGGTCTGCATATATTTGGATGCAATAGAAGAGCGACTATGATATCCCCGAATGATTAGTCAATATAAAGACCTAAAATCTCGGACTTTGGCAATCTATCAACGCAAGATCTAAGACCATTAAGCCATATCCCGCAATGTGTTACCCGCAAGATACACAATATTGTGGGTATCAAGAATTTTTGTGTGATCTTTATCTTTTATTACCTAGTCTCAGTTTACTCGATAGTGTTGCTGAATCTACTTATATGTCGTTGCTTGGCACCCCGATTCTCCTTGCTTTTCTGTTTAAAAAATAGACAAACTGTTAGCAGTGGTGTATCATTTCTTTAACAAACAGGTGTCATAAGAAGATCAAATTTTCTTTTCTTTTCTTTTAAATTTTCTAGATAGCTTCTCCCCTAAAATTTTATTTTCGTATGTCCAAATGCCCGAAAAATGAAATTTTAATAAACATAAAATCTTTTTGGTGGGCACTATTTTACGATATTCGTTTATTTTAGAAAGGGTTTTTTATTTATTTTTTATTTTTTTATTTTTTTGGATAGAGTATATATAAACGTTTATGAAAACATAGTTGATTCCCATTCAAGGAAATTGATCATCTCCAACCAGGTTACGAATTGGCTGAAACGAGTTTTACCAAAGGCTTTTGTGAAAATGTCGGCTTTCTGTTGCATAGTATCCACAGGCACCACTTGAATGTATCCTTTTTCATAAGCATCACAAATCGCATGAATGGGAATCTTGATATGTTTTGTCCTCGAGTGGAGGATTGGTTCTTCACAATTTCTAGACACACCTCATTGTCGATGAATATTGAAGTCTTCATGATGTTGATCCTGTAATCCAGCAACTGATTTTGTATCTAAAGAACTTACGAACAACAACTGTAGGCCGCCGTATATTCAGCTTGAGCAGTAGAGGAGGAAACTGTTGTCTACTTTTTGCTTTGCCACGATATGAGACGATTCCTCAAGAATTGACATCCTCCTGAAACTAATGTGCGATCAACTTTAAAACATGCATGGTCACTGTCAGAATAAGCAATAAGATCAAAATCATTATCTTTAGGATACCAAAGACCATGTTTAGGTGTTCCTTTCAGATAGCGGAAGTTTCGTTTAACCGTAGTTTCATGAGATTCTTTAGGATTTGTCTGAAAACGAGTACAAATACAGACAGCCTACATAATGTCAGGCCTACTTGCGGTTAGATACATCAACAAGCCTATCATTGAGCCATAAAAGGACTTGTTCACAGGTTTTCCTTGAAGATCAGGTGTGAGTTCAGTCTGAGATGCAAACGGTGTACTTGCTGCTTTACAGTCGTTCATATTGTATTTAGCAAGAATATCTTTAATGTACTTTGCTTGATGAATGAGGATCCCATATTCTCCTTGCTTCACTTCCAATCCCAAGAAAATGTGAGCTCGCCCATCATGTTCATTTTGAAATTTGCTTTCATCACCGTCTCGAACTCCTTGCAAAATGCTTCATCTGTCGACCCAAAGATGATATCGTCTACATAAATCTGAACCAGCATAACATCGTCTCTGGTCCTTTTTTGTGAAGAGTCATGTCAATTCTTCCTCTTGTGTATCTACACTCTAGAAAATAAGATGACAAATCCTCATACCAAGCCCGAGGAGCTTGATGAAGACCATAGAGAGATTTTTCTAGCTTGTAGTATCGTTTTAGGAAGTGTGGGTCTTCGAAGCCAGGAGGTTGACAATCAAAAACTTCTTCTTTCACCTTACCATAGAGGAATGCACTCTTCACATCCATTTGAAACACCCTAAAGTTTTTGTACGATGCATATGCCAAAAAGACTCTAATAGCTTCCAATCTTGAAACCGGAGCAAAAAGTTCTTCATAATCAATCCCTTCCACTAGTCGAAAACCATGAACTACCAATTTTGCCTTGTTCTTGGTAACAATACCACGATCATCCATCTTGTTGCAGAAAACCCATCGTGTGCCAATTGGATACTTCCCCTCTGGTAGATCAACCAGTTCCCACACCTTAAGCTTTCGGAACTGAGATAGTTCATCCTGCATGGCTTGCACCCAGCTGGAGTCTTGAATAGCTACTTCTATATCATTTGTGTCACACCCCCTATAATTCCATCACATCAGAGCTGGGCGTGAACTAAATTGGTATCTTCATTGCACAGTGAAAGTAACGTGAGTGCTAAGACTCTTATAAAGTGAGCGCCCGCTAAGTACTCGAATCCCCATGGGTTCCACTATTCCAACCGTGCCATACTTGTAATTGCAACCTGAGGAAGAACATGCAAAAAGTCAATGTAAAGTTGGTGAGTTCATAGCTTGTCTGTTTTTGTTTCAAATGAGTAATAAAACATTTGAGCATTTTGTATTCGAAAACCGGTTTGTGGGATCATAGTATCCCAAAGCATTTTAAATGTCATATATCTGTAACAGTATTGAAATGTAATCTGTGTTGTTTGTAAACTGATGCATATAACTGTTATGTTTGTAAACTAGTGATAAAATGTTTTTAATCGATCTGTAAACCGGTATTGAAATGTTTTCTGTCATTTCTATAAACCGATATTTAAATGTTTTCTGTTATATTTGTAAACCGGTATTGAAATCATAGTATGTAGGATGCCTATGGAATCTAAGGATTAGTCAGTGTGTAGCTAATACACTAACCTATGTGCCATAAGTAAGTAACCAACCCGAGGTAACTCTGACATCATTGGGATCACAAAAGCACTCCTAACCGGTTAACAAACCAGGAGTGGGGCGTATCTCAAACTCGATAGATCTATACCTTTTGCACCTTGGTCACTATGTGATTAATGGTTACTATTGTCATCATCCTACTTACGCACAGTGATCTGTTATCATCTAATCCCATAGCTACATATCAATTGTTAAAATCTGTGTTTTTTTATGTGTATGAACGGGCCTCGCCCTTCATATGATTTCGGTCCTTATACTTTTGATATTGGGCCTCGCCCATGTTATTCGTGTTATTGGGCCTCGCCCATGTTATCCGTATTATTGCGCCTAGCCCATGTTATAAATAAAATTAGGGCCTCGCCCCTAGTTGTGACTAAGACAATCCCGTCACTAGTCATGAAACTCATACATGTTTCGAAAAGCCTTGTAATGCTGTGAAAACCGATAAATTTAGCCTAAACCATTACCATCATGTTTGTTGAAATCTATATATAATATGGTTTAGAAATATGTGATTTTCGTTTATCGAAACATTGTTTGCTTTTACAAAACTTTCATGTCTTTCCACCCCCGAAAACATTTATAAAAATGTGAAACGGTAAAAATGGGGGTTATGAACTCACCTTGATATCCTTGTGCAAAGCTAGCTTAATGTGATTCCATAATGTCATCTCCACAATGTAGCTTGCTAACATGCAATCTAAGACATTCCTAAAACAGAATAACTCATAAGTTTCTAAATATAACGTAGTTAAATACGATTCTATGAAAGTGTTAAGGTCTTTTTTCGGAATAACCAATCTATGGTTTTCTTGGAAACGACTTAGTTTCCGAGCGATTTGAAATATATGTTTATACATAAACATAATTATATTTCATGAAATCGTATTAGTCGTTATATACACTGACGGATAATAGTATGACTCTTCGTAGTTTTCGTAAGATGTAACACATATATAGTTGTAAATATACCGTATATGTAAAGCACTTCGTATCCGTTCAATAGTCTTGTGTATCGTTTATAATAAATAATGATGTAATTGTACGCTTGTGATAATCTTGTGGTATCGTGTCGTACTTCGTTAGGCGTTTGAATCGAATAAAACAAGAAGCACTCGAAAATATTCGAGTCGTCGACGTTTGAAATAGGTATCGATGATTGTATTTACGTTAAATGTTTTCCGAACACTCATGTCCGAATTCCATCGTTTGAAATAAATATACGCATTATATTTATCTTGTAAAAGTGTTTCGGAAATCTTGACGTTCGAAATAGATATAAATATTATATTTATTTTTATAACATAATTCGAATAAATTATCGACGTTTGAAATCTAATTTCTGAATTTCGAACTTTGAAGTAAACCTAAATAAATATCATTTATTTTATAGGCGACTACCGAATCTTGTTATCTTGTAATAGTGTCATCAAAATAAATGTATATCAATATCTATTATATAACAATCGCTTGAATCAGATGGTTTTGCCTTTGAAATACAGCGTGTTTCATATTACGTATATTGACGAAAAATGGGCAGAGTTTCCTCTGTTTTTGGATGATCCCGACAGTACAAGTTGTCGATTTAATTGTCAAAACGCAATAACCAATATAACAATGTATGACTTCTCGTCGTGTTTCAAAGATGGTTTTTGTCGAATACGAATCCAATTATAAATGTGCATATAGCGTAATATCGCGCCGTTTCGAATTTTGTTTACTTATTTATTTATTGAGTGTTTAACTTTGACGATATATAACTGTTAGCAGGTCGGGTCGAGCTCGGTTTCGGAACAATTACACTAATATTTATATAAAATAATGTAATTAAAATTTTGCGTCGAAATTAATTTTTACCGAGTCTTGATTGATCCATTGACCCGACAGTTGACCGAGTTTGATCGGTTCACTGCGTTGACTCGTGTTGACCAAGTTTGACCGAGTTGACTCGGTGTTGACTGAGTTGACTGTTGTTGACCGAGTCAAACCGAACACCGAACCAGACCAAAATCTAAACATGTTGGACCGGAACCGAACTGAGTCGGCCCGAGTGACCTGAACTGAACTGAACACACCCGAGACAACATCACCGCTGCCGCTGCCGTCTACCGCCGCCGCCGCCGTCTGTGGCGAGTTCGCCGCCCGTAACACCCAACCAACAAACCCAAACCCAAAAACACCACAGCCGCCTTCGAAATCCCCCACCACCGTTGCCGCCGCCGACAGCGGCGTCGCTGTCGCGCCATCGTGAATCATCGCCGGTGACTGTCGGCTTTGCCGTCTTCTGCCACCGAAACCCCCTTCTCTTATCGCTCTCTCTCTCACTGATCTCTCTCTTTCTCCGCCGTTCTCTCTCTCTCTCTCTCTCTCTCTCTCTCTCTCTCTCTCTCTCTCTCTTGCTCTTGTCTGTGTGAGGGTATAAGGGTGCAAGAGAGGGGAGGGGTCTCGGTTGTGTGGTGTGTGTGCGTCGGAGATGTGACCGGAACCGCCAGAGGTCATCGGAATCCAGTGACTGGATTCTGAGGAAGAGAGGCAGAGAGTTCTTGTGGGCTAGGGTTTTTTTTAAATGTGGGAGAAAGGGTTATGCTTGTTTATATATCTAGGGTTTGTCAAGTGTGTCGGGCCCAAGGCCCGTTAACGTGTTCAAGCTCAAACTTCACCCTACGGCCCGTTTTTGAATCCGAGTGTCATCATATACCGTAATTTATTTATTCAGACTTGAAAGTGCTTAAAATTATATCGGAGATCGGTGCTTGATGTGTTCGTTTGTCGGTTGCGTAAAAATCTCTACGGTTGCCATTTCTTGTCCGTTTTTCGATCTGGTTTCGACTGTTAGCATTAAAGTTCGAAAATGAAGCTAAATATATCATAATATATTAATATTTAGACGTAACTCTAGTCCGTGGCTTCCGTTTCGTTGTCGGTGCGTCCCGGTTTTCGCGTAACTTTCACATTGTGCTTTGCGATGTCCGACAATCCAAATATATCGCATAATTATAAATGTATGATATACAAGTACAAAATTTGTATTTTTAGGTGTTGTCAGTATCTGTTTGGCATTAGTTTGCTTAACGTTCAATTTCACGTTAAGGCTCTCGATTATCGCCAAATCACGTAACGTGAACCAAGTAGGCGTTCCTAGGATCTCCAGGGGCCTGATCGAGTTAATTTACGTCTAATTACGTTATTTATGATGGTATTTCTATTTGTTACGCGCTTAATTACAACCGGAAAATGCCGGTTGTCACAATTTGGTAGGGTTTTCGAAAGAAAAGCAGTGTACAATCCTTTGTTAATAACATATGTCTGTCCACGAGTTCACACGTCATCTTCCATAGGACCAATGACGTTCTCAAAGTATGATTCTAATTTGTCTTGTAACCTGCGTTGGTATGGGTTTCAATTTATTGAGGTAGATTGGTGAAGTGTTCATCGACATAGATAATTGGCGATCCGTCTTCCTGAATTGGTTCATCCACATTCGTCTGTGAAGAAGAAGCATCATTTGCGGATGCATTCTCAGCCGAAGTGTCACCATTTGCTTCTTCAACGGGAAGAATTGGATCAGCTGAAAAGGGAGTGAAACGAGTGGTGAAAGGAGCGAGACCAATGTCTGACGAGTCAAACAATGGTTCAATTTCAGTGGCCTTAGTAGGTTCGGTTTCAGGAACAGTTTTGGGAATGTCAAAGGTGTTGAATACAACATCTACATCGTAAAACCAATCGGGAGAACTTCAAGAGTTGGTGTAGTTTCCTTCTTGAAAGTCAACAAACTATGATTCAAGCCCCATCTTTGTCCTTTTGTTGTAAACTCCGTACACCTTTTGAGTAGATGAATATCCCATGAAGTAACACACATCGCCGACTGCTTCAAACTTGATTAGATTATCTTGAGTGTTGAGAAGCGTGCATAAGAATTTAAACGGGCTTTCGTTTGAAAAGAAGTTCATAAGCAATTTTTCCGTGAGCTTTAACAATTAGAACTCAATTCAAAACACAGTATGTTGTGTTGACTGCTTCCACCCAGAAGATAATTGGTAACTTAGAGTCTATGAGCATAGTTCGAGTAGCTTCGCTGAGTGTTCTGTTCTCGCTTTTACTATGAAAGCGGTCTCACTTTTAGCTTCAAGAAAATAAACCTATGAGAATCGATAAAAATCATCTGTAATCACCAAGCAATAAGAACTTCTAGCCATACTTTTAAAACTAATAGAACAAAAAGATCCATGTGTAACAATTGCAATGGTGCAGTTATCGTATTCACTGCTTAGGACTTGTGCGGCTTTTTGTGTTGTTTGCCTTGGGCACATGCAATACATTTTTCTGAAAAAGGAAATTCTTTTACACATGCAATTAAATCGCTCTCTGGATGAAATTCTGTGAGAAAGAGGAAAGATTTTTCTTTCGTTTCCAAGCTCTTTATACCCAATACCATCTTTCACGTATGTTGGTCATTGGCAATTTTTGATATCAACCAGTGCCTTTTTGCTTATATTCCACTTATTATTGTTTTCATTTTTAGATTGTCCTAATTTCTATTAAATCATTTATAAGAAAATCTTTTCTGAAAACAAATTCTTTTAAAGTTTGCATTTCAGCTAAAGTTGAGTTCAACTTTCTCTGATATACTTCTTCGTTTTGTTTTAGTTTTTTGTTAAATTGCAAAACTCTTTCCTTTTCTCTAATTAGGTCACGGTTGAGGTATATGTAATGAACCACGACACTGACACATGGTTGTGAGCACAGTTTGATTTTGAATTTGTATGGAATGGTGTTTACCAAGTCCTTTTCTTCCTTCTCGTTAGCGGACTCAACTTTCATTGCTGCTTCAGAGGCTTGTTCTTTCTCTTTCTTGACACTGCTGCAAGCTTCTTGAACCTTCTCCTTTGGCTCAGATTTTCCAGTCTCTTCCTTTCGTTTGTCAGCTATAGGCTTGGTTGTGTTGACAATGCTTTTCAGTCCTTTGTCAGCAGACTCTTCTCCCTTGGGAATACCTGCATTTTTGTTGCCAAGAAAGTTTGATGGACGTGGAGCTGATCTAGTGGAGATCTTTGCCATGAGAGCTTTGTTAATTTCATCTTTTGCTTTAGCAATCTCCTCAGCCAATCATAATCTTCCACTACCAAAGGCTTTGGAGTGTTAGCAGCAGCGTTGTCATTTCCTTCAATAGCAATTGGCCTTCTAACTGGAGCTGTCTCAGTATTTTCATTCTTGAGCAACGGACAGTCTCTCTTGAAGTGCCCTAAGTTCTTACAGTTGTAACACCATACCTTGGATTTGTCAAAACCTTATTTGACTCTTTTTCAGTAGCTTTGGATACAAAACATGTTACTTGCACAGACTTGGTGATTGCTTGGCTCATATCAAGTACATAAAGATCATTGACTCTAGGAGCAGATAAGAGAATCCATTGTTCAGGGATCTTGAATCCTGGTTTCTGAATATAGCAGCCAATGTTATCAAAATGCACGGGGAACTTCTTATCAGAGATTTGAGATACACTGAGTAAATTATGATCACTATATTATCGTGTAAAAGTTCACAATTCCATTTGAAATCATTCCTTCACCGGTAATATAACCCCTTTTATCTCCAGCAAAAGCAACATAACCTCCACAAATAGTTTTAACATCATATAGGAGCCTTAAGTCGCATGTCATGTGCATGGATGCTCCACTATCAACAATCCAAATTTTATTGATAGTTCCTCCCAGAACACCATGCACATGCAATTAAAAGATAAGTTTGAGAGGGGGACCCAAGCCTTTGTGGTCTTAGGTCATTCGTGGTCATCAGGAAATGTAATTTAATCTCTTGATGATTAGGAAATGATGGTGCTCCCCCTGAATCACTTACCACTTTTGGTTTCCACATCTGTGGACCTTTACCATTGTTATTATTAGATGTTCTTGGTTCAATTAGTTTAGTTTTAATAGATTATTTTGGGATAACCTTGGGTCTTATAACTTTTTCCACTTCCTTTTGTTGTTTCTTTTTCTGTTTAAACTCTCTTTCTTTTCCAAGATGAAAGTCTTGTTTTGGTGAAATAAATCATGGACGGTAATTGATTCTACCGGGAGCATCCATATGTGTATTTCCTTTGTTGAGATATGGATAGCTTGCTATGATGTATCCATACTCCTTGCATTCAAAACATGATCTCTACTCTACAAACCTCAGAGCTTCATGATAGTGATAGTTAGAAGATGAACCATGTGGCCTCGAAGTACTTGGTCCTGAATCATAACAATTTGTGTGTTATGTGTAACTGTTTTAGTTCTTTCTTTGCAAAATCTTTACTTGTTTAACAGAATCTGTATTGGACTTATTTTCAAAACCTTCAAGTTTATCAGCCTTGAGAGTTCATAAAGTTCACATTCTGAACCTTTTTCTGATTTTGCGCTCTTTGATTCCGAACCTTTGGTTTTTGAACCTTTCTAAGCTTTCTTGTCCTGTTTCTTTCCCTTGTTAGCATAATTTTGTTGTTGTTGATTGTTCTGAACTGGAAAAGTTTTTTTATCCCAAATTGTTTTCTAATTTCAACTTTAGGGATAAGATCACATTGTGTTACCACAACTGTTGGGCTCGACTTACCCAAAACTTACTAGTTGAATATTGAAAAAAATTATCAATCAAGGATTGATTGTTATTTCTAATTGGAAAATCATTGTTTAAATAAATTTTATAAGGCCAATCAGTGTGTAAAGCAAATTCACACTTTCAGAATTTGTAACAAGAACTTCATTGGGATTAACTAGAGCAGTCTCACAAGGTTCCACTAGGGGACCACACAAAATGTGATTCTCAAAAGGAATGCTGGTCTCTTTGATCACAATGTTTGAGTTCCTGGTTCATCCTCATCTGAATCATCAGTATCCTCAACAATAGGAGAATCCTGATTTTTCACAGATGTTGAATCCTTGACTTCTACCGACTGACTCTTACTAGGAGATGCACACTCTTTGAAGCCTAGACCAATTGCAAACTCAGCAAGATCAAGAGGTATTGTTGGCTCAAAGTGTGGCATATCCTATTCATTAGGCAACTTTGTGTAATTGTGTTTCATTGGTCGAGGAAAAGATTGATAACCTATACATTTAACGTCTCCTTTCTTCTATTTCGTATCAATGATGTGATCTAAAACATACATGAAAGAATAACTGTCCAACTTCTACTTGATGGTTTCATAGTCACGCCGTGCACAAGCTAACTATTTCTTTGTTTGTTCAATGATATTAATATGGTTCTTAATACAGTCTGTTTAAAATTGTTTTCTTAAGTTCAGAAACGTCTTTTCTTAAAGCCTCATTTGTAGTTTTGAACTTTTTCTCATTTTTATTTAATGCCATATGAGCCTCCATGGACTTAGCAATATCACAAATCAGGCTTTGATTGTGACACTTCATGTGTTCCATTTTATCTTCAAATTCGAAGCCTTTATCACACTTAGGAGGATTAGGTTTATCGGCACATACCTGATTGGATTGGCCAACCAAATGAGCCACAAATGCATGATGACAAGTAAAAGATCCGTTTTCAAAGAAGAACTTGGAGAACTCATCGGATGAATCAGTTGCTTTCTTCATCAACATTGACTTTTGGCTCTTTAAGGAATCAGCTTCAACCAATAGTTCTTCTACTTCGGCATCAATAATCTCCCTTGGGAATCCTTGAGATCCATCTTCACTCGAACTTGAACCCTCATCATCGAAACTGTCACTATACCCAGAACTGTCTTCATCTCTAGAAGAGTCACCAGCGCTAACATTCTTAATTATCTTAGCATAACACGTACTTCCTCCTTGGCCCACATTTCCCTGTACAGTCCAATCACAACATTCATCTGCTTGAATAATCAAAGCTCTATTTGTATTGGTGTTAGAAGGTCCAGCTTGGTTGGCATTGTTGACAGGAACCATTGCTCTTTCTGTGTTGTTAGTTGGATTTATGTTTTGGTTAGGTTATCTCTATTGGTTCTCAAGTTGATAAGTTTGGTTTCTGTTGATGGATTCTGATGTCACTCTTGAAGTGTCTTTTCTCTCCATAGTTAAAAGAAGTAACTAATCTTTTGTCAAATCCATAATTTGTGTCCTTTCTGCTCTAAAGACTTGTTCTTCCAATTTTTTCCATAAAATCCTTGGTTCTTCTTATTACACTTGTGAAAGCCCACTGTATATCCATCAGCTTTATCTCATCCTTATCTACTTAAGCATAATCCTCACTAGTCATATTGATATTACCAATCTGACCAACTAATAATCTATAGTAAGAACTCACTAGAGTGTTTAGAAGCTCCATGTGTTCCTTGGCAACTTCTACACTTACTATGCTGAAGTTTGAGGTATTAAGACGAACTGTGTTTAGGTTTGGTGTTAGGCCAACATTGAAATTAAATGAATTACCATAGCAAGCTTGTTGATTTGAGTTGTTCGGATCAAGAAAGGGTGGAGGTACAAAGGTGTAAGCAGAATGTGCACAAGCTTCGGATGTAGACTGTGAAGGTATGAAGGGATTGGTATTTGAAACAAAAGTTGTTTGAAGTTTTGCATGTTGAGTGGGTTGACTTTCACTACTAATCATACCACTAATCCTAAAATACATTTCTGAATTTTGAGGAACTAGTATTCTCTTTGCTTTTCTAATCTCCTTGGCATATTTGTTTTCTAACTTCTGGATGAATTCATAGATGCTCAACATATCCACATCTCCACTGTGCTTTAGCATCTTTAAAATCCACTCCGTTTTGTTGGTGATGCATCTGCAAATCTTGTAACAATCTCCTTAGGAGTAGCAACTACATTAAGGAGATCATGTCTGATTTTTTGTGATTGTGCATATCCTTCACCTCTTGCCTATAAGGTATCCCACAAAGTTTTTGTGATTGTATAATAACCGAATTGATGCAAGATGTATTTTGTAAGTGCTTATGTGAGAAGTTCAAATGCTTTCTTCTCAAGATCATATGCTATCTTGTCAGGTTCAAAGAGATTTCCAAGTGTTATGGGGTTACATCTAGCTTCTACAAGTGCTTTAGTAAAGGGAGTAGAGAAACAAGGACATAATTCGGTATTCTGTCTGAGAACATGTGTTTTGAATCTACCCTTCCAATGTGGATAATCATTCAAGTGGAAAAGCTTAGGTGGACGAATGTTTCTTCCCGTCTCTTTGTCACTCATCAACAGGTTTTGAATACCTTGGTTTTGATTTGCGACAAATGTCCACTGGCTTGTGGAAATCATAGCAGATTGTGAAGGCATAAGAGATTGAACCATGATGTGGCAAAGGAATTGGTTTGTGGTAGAGGGTTATTTTGGTTTATGTTCTTTACCTAACCCCACGGAGTAGTACCCATTTTATAAAAAAAAATCGGACTTGTGAAAATTTTGGCTAAATCCAAAAAATAACTAACTTTCAAGTGACAAGGCTGAAAGTCAAACAATAACCCAAGGGTCAAACAACAACCCTTCTGATCAAACAACAAGGTTATTTTCAAACAACCACACACTGGTCAAACAAGAAGGTTGGAAGTTAAAGGACAAGAAAAGTCCAATATTCACTCAAAAACCACTCAATCTCTCACAAATTATTTGGTTTTCAACAAGAAATCGAGCCTAATGATTTGATACCACTTGAAGGCCCAGTTTTAATCTTGAAGAATGATGATTACATGTTCTAAATGATATAACAAGTGCAGAATGCAAGTTATAACACCAAACCAAGCAATAAACAATCAAGAACACAATGATATACTCTGGTGTTGTTTGTTTTTTAGGAAGTAAAATGTCTTGAGTCTCCAGACCACATCTGTAGACATCTGTAGAATAAGAGGTGGACCAAACCTCTATAGTCTGCAAGAAGAAGGCTGTTTGTTTTTTTAATGTATGTAGACTTCTAAAACAAACTGGTGGTGTTGTATGAACGGTGGTGGTGGTGGTGGACGATGGGTGGTGGTGGTGACGGTGGTGGTGGACGTGGACGTGGACGATGGTGGTGATGGTGATGGATGGTGGGTGGTGGTGGTGATGGATGGTGGACGGTGGTGGTGGATGATGGGTGGTGGACGGTGGTGGTGGTGGTGATGAACGATGGATGGTGGTGGTGATGGATGGTGGTGGGTGGTGGACAGTGGTGGTGGTGGTAGTGGTGATTGACGGTGGTGGGTGGTGGACAGTGGTGGTGGTGCTTAACCCTCTATAGACCTTAGAAGATCTTAGAAGTGGCTAGGCCAAGTCTGCACCAAGAAGAGCTCGCACAGACATTTTTTAATGGAACGTCTTCGAAAAACAAAGTTTGTAGATAACAATGTATGCGCGTGGTCTGTGCGACGCAGATAGAAGAGGTTGCGCATATCTTTTTTTAAAAACAAACACCACCTCAATAAACTTCCATGTATTGATTTTGGCAGAGTTTTGTTATAGATTACACAATGAAGAGCACTCAAAACCTCCAAAACCATACTCTCAAAATAAAAAAACTGTTGTATTTGAAGCCAACAACAGCAGCTTAAATGTCATGGGTTTGGGTCCAAACGACAAGCGATGTCGTTTGGACTGACATCCAAAAAATAACCCATATCATTTGGGTAATCCCCAAACGACAACGTAACTTAAACAACAACCAATGTTGTTTGTATTTAAGCATGTCGTTTGTAACACAGAGTCCAAGTCAAACGAAGGATGTCGTTTTAATTTGGTAAACATACACAAAATCAAACAAAACAATAACTTTTAATGTTTAAACAAAGGCTGAAAACTATACATTAAATCTAATCACTAACTACAAACAAAAAGTGCATTAACACCCATGTCTCGGATCTAGAAACTACCAGACACCTCCAAAAGACCACAACGCAAAGTCCAAACAAGAAAAATCAAGACACTCCCCATTCCCTGAAGGCACGCCCCGTGTCTTGGCGCTAGATGACAAAAGTTACTTATAGAAGATTTTGATAATCTGAGGGGACCCACAAAGTTAACCACGGTCTGTGCCTGGCAGACATACCTCGTGCCTCGCGAAACACTACAACATGTCACTTGGTCAGGCACGACTCATGCCATCCAAGCACGCCTCGTGTCTTGAGCCCCAACAACCTAAAAATAGAGGTAATTTCCATCATTTTTCTTTGCTCATTATCTCCTTTTTTTCTCAACAACACATTTCTCTTCTACCCATTATCACTAATCATTGTAATCATTAACAAAAACTCAAGAGTCATTAGTATATTTAAGTTTTAGATAAATAATATAATATTTTCAACTTTGGTGAAAACTAGGTCCATGGCCATTCTCACCTAGATTTCTTAAGGGTGTTTGGTGGAAACTTACCCCCTTGATGGGGAGTTAACTAAGGAATATCATGGGTGAACAAGGGGTGTGTGTGTGTTAATGACTTTGGTTAATAAATAGTTTAGTGAAAGTGAGTGAAATATTGTCACCACTGACTTGGGTCATTAGTATTTCGGCTTAACCCTTAAAATCTACTAACAATTTTGCAGCGCCATTGACTTGGGTTGTTCATATTTTCAATGTATATGTAGAGTCAAAACATGTTGACACTCTGACTGGAGGTTAAAGGTTTTGGATAGGACTTTGGGTAGGGTAAGTTGTTGCCTTTACACGGCGCAGGTACCAAAGTGTAAAGGACTTAGTTTTCGTAAAAGTAAATACCTTAAGGGAATTGACGACTCACCGAAGAACTAATAGGGTCAAGTAATTCAAACCTCTTAAACTATATAATTAACTAATACTAAATTATAGTAGTGTATACTTTCTTTGCTGATTAGGTGTTACCATTATTGTTTGATTCTGGCCTTGAATTGAGTTTCCCTGCTGATTCAAAGCGATAGGTTCGAGTGTGTTAGGATCCCGACCCATATATTGCACAACCTTATGCATTAAGACACACAGCTTCTCGTCTGACAATCGAGCCCTTTTTACCCCATGGTAAGAATTAGTTAACAAAGCATCAAGTGGTATACTAATCCTAAACATCCCACTCTCTTATCATTGGTTACTATCTTTTAGTTTCCTCTTTATTTTTATATTAAGACATTTTTACCCTTTTTACTTTTTGTTTGACAAGAAGCTAACGAAGACTCAGTACTAAAACTCGTTGTATCCTTGGACGACCTTAACATCACTATATTACACTAACGATGGGTGCACTTGCCCAACATGAAGTGTGGGGTGATAGTATTTTATTGTGTTTTTATAAATTTTAAAACTTGAACCACGGCTTAAAACGGCTAAAAATAGGCCATCTCTTATATACGCACCACACCATATGAGATACCGTGTTGCATGCTTTTTGTAGATGATACGAGGTTGGAAGAGTGTCGAGAAGCTTTAGAGGGAAAGATTTAAGGATTAGTGGCTCTAAGGCTGAGTACTTGCATTGAAATTTTAGTGGGGCAAGTAACGAAGAGGATACTCATATCAGCATTCAGGGGCATGTTGTACCGCAAGTAAGTAACTTCAAGTACTTAGGATCGTGTGTTCAAAAGGATGGGGAGATAGATAGCGCCATAGCACACCGCATACAGATTGGATGGTGTAAGTGGAGAGCATAAATTGGGGTTTTGTGCGATAAGAGGTTCCCAACTAAATTAAAGGAGAAATTTTGTAGATTTATAGTTAGACCTGCTATGCTATTTGTGATACACTGTTAGGCCATCAAAAAGACACAAACATGCAAGATGGAGGTAGCAGAGATGAGGATGTTAAGGTGGATGTGTGTTCACACACATGGTTAGACCAAATAAGAGATGACGTTTTTAGGAAAAGGTTACAAGTGGCTAGTATATCGGATAAGATAAAGGATGCGAGATGGAGATGGTTTGCGCATGTGAAGAGGAGAAACGACGGTGCCAGATAAATTAGTGGAAATTATAGCTGTGGATGGGAGGAGGAGTAAGGCAGACCCAAACTAACTTGGGATGAATGGATTATGCAGGATTTACTAGGGTTGCAGCCTCTTGGAACACAAGATCCATAATAGGAGTTCGTGAAATAGTAGAATTAAGGTTAAAGATTTTTAAAAGGGGGTACTTCTATGTCTTGGTATTGTTAGCAGGGGTGTAGATTTTTCTACACTTTTGGGGAACTTTGCTTGCGACTGTCTTCCTACTTTTATGTCCATAGTTTGTTACTTGACTATATCTGTTTCTATTCATCTATGTTACGTTTTCGCTACTTTTACTATTTGTTAGATGACTATTTATATGTTTATTATGTATTCCTCATGAAGTTGGGGGTCTCCCTAAAAGCAGTCTCTTTATCTTTAGTTAGGTATATGGGCAAGGTTTACCTACATCCCACAATCCCCAGACCCTACCAATGGGGGGATTTATTGGGTATAGTTGTTGTTCCATCTGAAAAATCCCTAACCGGTTACGAACCTACTATTAAAAAACCACTAATCGTTTACTCCTCAATTAGTTATTAATTGGTTACGGTTTCAGTTAATAACCAGATTCGATTATTTAACTGGTTATTTTGTGCACCTTTAGTTCTTTCTACTGCATCTAACATTACTATCTTGGATTTGCCATCAACCCTTCAACCACACATCAATAAATATATTTTGTACATTCGAGTTTAATATAATCACAAATAAACTAACTTGCAAATTCAAGATCGCCATCAACCGGGTATCATGGGTATGATAACAAGTCTTGCCCTCTCTTTGCACATTTCAACAACAATACTAATTCATCAAATGTGTATTTTATACACCATTTATCCACCCAACATCTCAAGGCTACATGAAATAAACGAAGAAAATGAGTTAAACTAAAAGATTTAACTAAAAGGAAACACATCAAATAGGTTAAAGATCATGCATGACCTTCTAAATTGCTAATCATAAATTTAAAATAAAATGCTATTACTTTGTAAGCAAATTTGGAAATTTAACTATTTGTCAAATTATAAATAATAGATTAAATAGTGTGTGTGGACCAGCCCATCCCAACCTGAGCCGTTTTTTACCCAACCCAACATGACCCGTTATGATAGAAACTTTATTACTACTACTACCTTGGTTTTAAATGCAGCACGAGGCGAGTTGGAAAATGCCTCATGCACTTCTGGTCAAATATGGTCAGAATTAGTGTCGTATGTATGAGGTATGTAAAAACAACCAAAGGGTACATAGAGCAACGCCTCGGCTTTTGGAAACTAAACACCTTAGAGCTCCTCCCGCTATGTTAAACCAAGTATCTCCCAACTCATTAATTTTCCCATTATTAATCATGTAAAATAAACCAAAAGTGTACCTTCATTACATGCACAATATGTCCATGAGGAAGCTGGAAGCAACAATCCAAATTAAACATTTCCATCGGGATGCCACTTTATGCTACATCCAACACTGTTAAAAAAGGTAGATCTTGTAAATATTGGTTAAGATTCTACAAAATGACAAGTGCTTTCATCCGATTACACAAATATGTTACAATCACATACAAAGATACCTTGGCTTTTGATTTGGGGGTATCGGTTGACCACTTAAAACACAATCTATTGCTAAACTCAAGTCCCTACAACAAGGAGAATATAGCTAACTAACTTGAAAGATTCTCAAGTATTGTTCGTAAGGCAGCATAGTACCAACCTCCCCGTGACAATAACATTATTACTTGGTCGTGAATCGTCAAACTGACCATGATATACAAGTTCAAAAGGTCGGCGCCCGTCCTGTAATGAGATCACACATTCAAACGGTCGCCTTTTCCAAGAAAGTATTTACTTATTGGAGTCCATACTCGATAATGATAATGATTACTTATTAGAAGACAATTATTTAGATGCATGTCTTTATGTTTAAGTATGCCTTTATGCTTAAGTATGTTTCTATGTTCAAGTAATAACAATGTAGAAATTGTCATGTATAATTAATTTATTCGTATTATTTTTATGGAGAAAATCACATAATAGTAACCAAGTTTGGACTATAGTTACCAACTCCTTTTTGCTAATGATAGTACCTTTTTAAAGAGGTAAAACTCGGGTGTGCAAACAGCTCCATAAGCTTTTGCAACATCTTGTGACTACAAAGATACATAGCCAGCCACATAAGCGTATGTACATATGAAACTGTGCATGGGAACCTAATTATAAAAGGAAGAACAAACTTGCATACAGGATCATATAGGTATGGGAATGGATAACTAAAAATTCTTGCATCTTCAGCCATGAAAACTGGTCCATCCTGCCACAGAAATGATCATTTACATATCCAAAACTGATGTTTCTAAAGTACGAAGTTGAGTTGAACCTGTGGGTGAGTGACTATGGAGTTTGATGATATTGCAACTACTCCAAGCCCTTTCTGTTTCCAAGAAGAAAGAAATGCAAGTGGCATTAGAAGATTCAAAGACTAAAAAGAAAACATATAGTTAGCATCCTACCTTCATGTACAAGTTTGTAAGCTTGACAATGTCCTTTTTCAAGTGCTTAACAAATGGACAGTGATTGCAAATGAACATAACCTGCAAGACCTGTGTTCAGTTTCCTCACTTTTTCCCAAATTCAACCCAAACCAAATATGTAATTCGGTTAGGTTTTATCAGTTTTACTTTAACTGGTGTGTGTATGTGTCTAATTAGGGTTATCAAAATCTAAATTCAGGAGTGAATGTAATTAAGAAAGAGGTATTTACCAGTAATGCAGGATAAGATTCAAAGTCATCTAACTTGCACATATTTCCGGAGAGCGGCTCCTCCAGCTAACCAAGTTCACGACTTATAACCAAATTGGCAAATAATTCGGTGTTAATCCAATGAATGAAAATACCTCAAAATGGGGAGCTCTGGAGCCCAAAGAAACGCCTTTGGATTCGGTTCGTGTTGCACGAACTACAAGTTTCCTGGGATTCCTCCACAGCGCCGGCGACCAGCATTTGTTGAGGCTGATGGACGACAGTAGGAAAGCTGAGGATGTAACAGACGCCATTGTTTCCTGCTCCCCTAGTACAAACTTGCTTTCCCTTTATCCACCACAAGGGTATACTCGTCCTTTCCACTATATCATCATGTCATTTAGTTCCACAATTTTACTATCAAGCCCGCTCACCTACTTTTTTCTAGAACATCATCGATGGCCACTTAAAACACCTTCTTCATTACGCTACTTAAAAACACTTGGTCTATATAAGTTTGTTTAATACATTAAATCTATACCCGCATCATACTTATTATTATTATCTTAACAATATATCCATTCTGTTTTTCTTGTTTTCGCCTCATATTCATTTCATGTATATCGAGTACTCCTACCTGGTTGGAAACACCGTTGTCGATAAATCAAGTGGTTTGGGTACCATTCTCTGGTGGTAGTTATCTAGTAAACTAATGTGTGTGTAGGCTTAAATAATTCTTAATTTGAAATGCTATCCAGGTAGAACTTACGTCAAAATGATACGATGCAAGTAGCATAATTTGATAAACAAAATTGTATCATTCGGAAGTACCCGTGAGTTAAACTTAAAATGTGACAACATGCAGGTAGCTATTCCTGCATAATTATCACATGAGATTGCGAGTTGGCATACCCAGTATCTGTGACAAACAGCAAAATAGCAATTCCGTACAACTTTATCAATATTTACGTTAATATATTTCCCACTTTTGACTTAATTTTTATTTAATTAAGTCTCATTAGTCTAGAAATATACAATATCATAATGTGGTATGATAACAAATTCGCTGCATTTTGAAACACTACAAAACTATATCCTACACTGGCGGCAGAAATGTGAACACACTATTTATGCCAGGCTACTCGCGGTACAGCCCAAAATGGAAAAAACAAGGTATGAGAACACATCCACATCAATTTATTCATAAAAACATTAGTTGTGAATAACTTATAAATTTCACTTTCCGGAAAATTTACATAAACACTTAATTGTCCGATCCAACTAAAACGCCACAATGTACATGGACTGGCACTTGTAAAAATAATGTTTGAACATTATAAGACCAACAAAACATGGTAATGGTCATCAAATATCATAAGGGTATTTATTTGTCACAAACATATGTATATATAAATCATTTTAACTATTTATATAAATTGCAGGAAAATAACCCAGTAGCGAACCAAGTGTCGATTTCAATACCCGAACACAGCTTAGACTAGTCTAATGAACTTGTTAATAAGTTTTGGACATCATAAATATTAGTCAACATCTTAATTACTTACAATTAAGATAAATGTATAATTACCCAAACAACACAAAGTATCCAAAAATTTATAAACTTAATAATTTATAAAATACTTTATCCCTCCTCCTATGTGGACCCCATAAGCCCCATGTTTTGTGCTAATAATGACCATGGTTTTATGGATGCCAACCAAGAAGTACTGCAAAAGAGTTTTGGATGAAAGATGAAGTACATAACCATCTACACTTTTTCTCATAACTCAAATTTTACCAAACACTTCAACACTCAAACTCTCTCCTTCCACCTCCCAAAATCGGCCCAAACACCCTCCCAACACCTGTCATTTTCAAGACTCTAAATCACGTAATCTCATCCATACATGGAAAGGTCTTTAAGATCAAAGAAACTTGCAGGTGTGAAGAGATCTTTGGAGCTTAATTCTTAGTGTTGGAATTTATCATCTACATCTTTCTTCATTATTCACAACTTGTTTAAATACAAATAGTAAGCATCTAAAACTATGTCTAAGTTTTTATTATTATATAGATCATTAAAAATACAAGTGATCATCTTAAAACTCATCTAAAAATTACATAAAACCCTAACTTAAACAAAATCAAATCTAACATATTTATGTGTTATTTGATGATTTTTTTAGTTAGTAGTTATTCTAATAAATTATATCTAGCAAATCTAGATTTAAAAGTGTGATCTAAATTCAGACATATTTAGATCTAAGCAAGATCTATCAACAAGATATTATGAACAAAATTATGTACTTAAAATGGCATTTTGAAACATATAAAGTATGAATTTTGTATAAAAATCATATTGTGAAATGTTGTCTTGGAAAAATAAATAAAAGTTTACATGTACTTGGTAAGAAAAATAAGATGAATACACTTTAAAATGTGATCTTTGAAATATACAAGATTAAAAACAAGTATATAATATTACTTGTTGAGATTTATATTGATTCTATAAAATATTTGAAAATTGTTGATGTTGTAAAGTGTTTAAAATCAAGTTTAAAAACATGGGAAAGTCCATAGTTTAGGAGAAAGTATGGCAAATTTTTTATAAAATCTAAATCATGATTAAGGTGTAATTAACAAGGATTTATTGACCAAAATACGACTAACAACCTTAATCACGATTATACAAAATTTTGGGTGAAAAGTTTAAGTTAAAAATTACTAGATTTTTCTTAAACTAAAATTTGTTATTATATATATAGGATGAAATATATATTTAGACCACCAAAATTATGTGTATATAATTTTGTGTATTTATTTGTATGTGTTTAGAAAGTTTAGGAAAAATACATACTAAACTAAATACTTGTAAAAATACTTTGTAACTTGACAAGTATAAAAATGTACATGTCCAAACTTGGATAAAACATACAATTTTGGACTAAACGGACGAATCGGACGAAAGGGACGAAACGAGCGACAATGGACAGATGAGCCGACACGCGAAATATATATTAAAGTGTATATATATATAAACCAACAAAAATAAGTTATATAAAAATATTAATAATTTTTATAAACTTAGTTTATATATATATATATATATATATATATATATATATATATAATATATATATATATATATATATATATATATATATATATATATATATATTAGTTAGTCTTAAAAATATATAATATTGTTTAGTACATAATATATGTATTTTTACTATAAAATAAAATCTGGAAAGTTATCTGTAAAAACCACTAAGTATAAAATATAAGTATACAAAGTATACTTATACGTATAAATACATACATCTATATACTTACTGAAATACAAAGATTACAAGTAATGTACATGTATAATTGTATACAAATACGGTATAATACCCAACTTAAAAGTATACAAGATGTATACATACAACGATGCATGAATACGTATAAATACATATGTACATAAGGCATAATGTACAAATACTAGAACCTTATACATGTATATATATACAAGTACAAAGTTAATATTATTAAATTTTAACAATTCATATATCTAGTAAAGATATACTAATATATATTTTTTAATAAATATACACAATCGATAAATATATATTTAAAATATATATTTAAAGATAAATATATAAATATATATATACAAGATTTGATAATATATTATGAAAATATATATACATGGAATCATGTCTTCAAATGCATAGCGCAAGATACGATTACATATGAAGGGCTAGGCTCGTTCATACATAACAAAAATATATAAATATATATGAAAGATATGTATTATCCAACATACCAAAATGATTACAAGTCTAACTAATATTCATTATAATACTTCAAATGTATTAAAATTTATATGATTCAAAACAAAACATATGAATTCACCAACTTTGTTTGACGTTTTTCAAACTTAACATGTATTTCAGGTAACTAGTGGACAACACTGTATATCAAGTTATGGGTCAAGAAGTTATGTGTAGATGTCATCCATTTTTACAAGGGTCTTGTTCGCATGTCTCGCCTTCGTGCGAAACATGGAACTCAAAGCTTTGATGGTTTTAAACTATGTTTTGTAAACTTATGTTACTTTTAAACAATGTATGTCGTAGTTTGTCTTTTCTTTTGAAACAACTTTTAGTTTGTAAACTTGTCTTAAATAAAATATATAGATGAACACTATCTACTTTTATTCATATAGTTGTTTACATGATTGAATGCAATGATTACTGCTCAGATCACAACTCGCGCTTCTGCTACGAGTGGGTGTGACAGTATCCACCTCCTTAACTTAAATCATAGGATCAATCCATATGCCTCCTAGTAGCTTTATACCACACTTGTACCTAGGGACGCCGTGAACTGATCTCTCCGTCACGGGAGGAGCACATGTTATCGATGCCACAACAACAAACTCGTGGGACACCTCACGAGAAGTGACACTCGGGGTATCATAGTACAAATGATCTTATTCACATAATTATAGCAAATATATTATCATAACAATACGTAACATGTATCATAACATGCGTAATAAGTACAACTAAACATAATATTATCGAATGATATGAAAGCTAAATCCAATATATTATAATAAGAATAGGAATCCAATGAAGAGTCAAATGAATCAATAATCCAAAGACGTGAGGAGTTTTAAAAGATATATGAACTCAGGCGGGTCTATAACAATTGAATATGAAATAATAAGAAGTAGGGGTAAGAATCCGTACCTTTACTATTCCAAAACAAAGCAAGCTTTTTAACGATCGATCATTATTATCTACATACGATATATACTTCATTTAGAATTATATGTGGTTTTCACTACTGGTTGATTTTAAATTTTATACTAATAATACGTGGTTTATCTTTTATTATGATATAGAAAACTTACGAACATGTTGTTGATATATTTTTAAAGATTTAACTCCTAATTTATTTAGAAAGTTTATAGAAAGTTTATATTTAAACTCTAATAATACGTGGTTTATCTTTTAATCTTTAATATATAAATGTTCAAATTTCTGCATAATTTTGCTATACATTTTAGCGTTACTTATCAGTAAGTGAATGAAACTTGATTTAAATATATGAAATAACGTAACTTAACAGTAGGTGAATGAAACTTGATTTAAATCTAATCTAATCTAAATATTAATAAAAAGACTCTGTTTAATGTCATATGGTATTCTCTTCTATAATCTCTCATTTTTTATTTATATTTTATTTAATAGATTGATAAAATTTAATCAAACTCATTCCCTTCGATTTAAATTTTTAGAAAAATAATCATCTTTGCCTTTTATCCTTTTCTATTATTATCAAAATTATAGTTCATAATATTTATTAATTTTCAATTTTTTTTTATTACTATTATCTCATAGTTATATTTCTTTTAGAGATAACTTTATTATATACTATTTTTCTTACTTTTTATAGTTCATGATATTGATTAATTTTCATTTGTTTTTTTATTACTATTATCTAAGAGTTATATTTCTTTTGGAGATAACTTTATTATATACTATTTTTCTTATTTTTAGCGTAGTAGTACACGATTAAAATTTTATGGGTTTTCATATTTGTTTACATTTTATCAATACAAAATAAATAGTATAAATTACATGTAACAAAATTTACATACAAGTTTTCTATACTTTTAGAACAACAAATCTTACTTCTAATTAGGGATGAGCATACCGGGTATCAGTACTGAACCGGTACCGAACAATACCGGGTATTTCGGTACCGGTACTGGCACCCACTTTTCCCGTTTTTCAGTGCCGGTATCGGTATTTATGGGTAAAACACCGGTAAATACGATA
This sequence comes from Scalesia atractyloides, assembly GCA_947069175.1. NCBI lineage: Eukaryota > Viridiplantae > Streptophyta > Magnoliopsida > Asterales > Asteraceae > Scalesia > Scalesia atractyloides. The sequence continues at coordinate 57,947,917 of CAMTDV010000008.1, forward strand.
CCTACTTTTACATATTTTCGTTACCGGTACTTTTAGTACCGATACTGAACGGGTACCGTGCGCATCCCTACTTCTAATACACGATTTTAAAGAATGTCACGTGTCAATATCATATCATCCCTAAAAAATCGTTCTAATCAAAATTGATTATTTTTTAAATCATGTTAATATCTTTTAAAATCATTAACTTAATATCTGCTCCTACTTCAAATAAATTTTTAATTTATAATGATACTTTTGTGTTAAAACTTACTAAAACCAGTTAAATTCTATTATATTTATAAGAGTAAGAATAATGATACTTTTAAATTAAATTACCAAAAAAATGCAGAATCCACATATTTTGAAATATTTGAAACAAACTTTGAGTAACTGTGGAGAATAATCAAATGTAAACCAAAGTATGAGTTTAAATATTTTTAATATTTACCCATATTATGTGATTTAACACTCTAATTATTTTATTAAAAATGTACACATTTACAAAATAGCTTAACAGTTTATTACTATAGCCTAATAGTTTTTTAAATTATACGTGAGACATGGTAGGTTAATTTGTATTACAAAATAAGGGAAAATAAACTTATGGGTTGTAAAAATGTTTTCAGTGTTTAATTACATGATGTAAAAATAATTACAAAGTTTCCTAAAATATTGATGATCAAGCACTTTAGAACCAGTTAGGTATTGATTACTATTAGTAAAAGATTGCAAGTTTGTGAGATAATTATCATGTATATCTAGTTGTTTTATTTACTGTGCAAACAAATAGTAATCGTATAATACACGAGACTGTAAACTAGTATATAACATATACTTAGTGATTTATTTTTAAAACAATTCATGCGTAGGTAAATAATATTCAATTTATAGTACTAAGTGTCTTTATTTTCTTTTTTTAAATAATGAACAAAATATTATCTTTTGAATAAGATTTAAAAAATATATAAAACATATATTTTAAATTGAATTAAACACATATAATATATTCATTTGAAGAAACACTATACTTCAGTAAGTACAATTTTAATGTGGACGTTCCCTAGATAAATTTTAAGTAAATATAATATAAAAAATATGTATATTCAGTTTTCACTAGATAAAATTTTAAGTAAATATAATATAATAAAATATGTATGTTCAGTATGAATTTATTTTTAACCTAAACAAACTTATTTTACAACACATTAAATACTATTTTAGTTTGGTTTACGTACATAACATTTTTATGTACAAAATCTTAAATTTACTACGTATCAATTTTCTTTAGATATTTATAAAAAAAAAAATTCATATAGTAGCAGCATGACGATACGTATAATATTAATTGTTATTGCCTAATATTTATTCTTCAACCGTTAGACAAATATATAACAAGAGTATATAATGAAATATATATGACAAGAGTATATAATATAGAAAACAATTTACTATTATTTGTTATGTGCTTTAAATCCATGTTTTATAGAGGTTAAACCAACTATTTTTATAAGTTAATAAAGGTGTTAAAGATATAGTTCTTATCAATTAAAATAATAGTATTTCCAGTTGGACAAAGTTAAAATCTTCAATACAATGTTAATCCAGTAAACTTAGATGCAAACAAACCAAACGTTCGGTGAATATTTCGTAAAGCGTTCGGCGGGAAGTTTGTTTGTGTTTGTTTGTTTATTAAACAAACTAACACAAACAAGAAATTTCGTTCCTTTAGTTAAATGAACAAACATGAACAGAAGGCGCGTTCGTTCATTTATGTTCATGAACGTTTGGTAATGTGTTTGTTTGTGTTCGATAGTTCATTAGTGTTTACCTTTTAAATTTTATAAGTGTCAATGAGTGTTATTGCTTGCGTTCAGTAACGTGTTCGGGGAGAATTTGATCAGTATAAGTTTTGTTTAGTTATGGCAAGGGCACTCGGTAGGCAATTTACATAAAAATATAAAAATGTAAGTTATTAAAACCTAACACATAAAACAACATTTCTTATCAAGTTTGATAAAAATTGCCTAAAAAAGATAAAATGGGCAAAGCTAATAAATTCCTACCCAATTGCATTTGCTTTTAGTAAAAAATGTAGACAGCTCTTCGAATCTATTCATTTCATATATAACCATTTAAATACAACAGTTGAAACTAGTGCTCCACATAATAGAAATTAATATATAGGGTAATATGATAGTTAGCAAAGAAATTGGATACCTTTCAGAAATTGTTAAAAAGAGTTGTAGCTTCCGACGGCCTCGGCGACAATTAGCGTAACCAAAGGATTAGAATTTTAGAGAGGTTTTTATAATGAGGTTGGCTATACATTTACTATTTTTGTGAGAATTTCTTGAATAATTTGAATCGTGTAGTCAATCAATTTTATAGCCATGTACTGGTTGATGGATAAGAATGTGTGGTGTAAGTGTCCCATCATAACTCAATTTGTGCCACCAGTTGAAGATAAATACAATTTATTTATTTTTCTTATTATGTATGTTTGTATAATTTATTTACTAGGATTGTAAATTTTTATTCACTAAGCTTTTCTACATATATTATTTTATCGTTTTTTATTATACTTATTTAATCTAAATTTTAATAAAAGATTACAATTAATGCCCATAACAATTTCTTCATTAACTTCACAATTATACTTTTTTTATTTAAAATATTTGTTATTCTTATCTTTATTATTATCTATAAATCTTTCAATTTTACTTTTAATATTATATATAAAAAAATTTGTTATCCTTATCCTTACCCTTCTTCTTCTTCTTCTTCTTATTATTATTATTATTATAAATCTCTTAATTTTAATTATAATATTATATATATAATCTATTCGTCTAAGTTTAATATTAGGTCATACGTACTTTAATAACTATACTACGTCTCCAGTTTATACAATGGATATTTTATGTGCTCTTTATATTTAAATAATATGTTGTTATATCATTATTAAAAAAATTGGCAAAAGATGAAGGTAAATACATACATTATTATATATTAATTTTATCATGCATTAAAGTTTTTCCGAGTTTTTAACCATAAATACCTACATAGATTAAATATCTATCTGATATAATTACTATATAATCTTTATATTTATTATTAGAATTAACTCCATGGTTAGTACTTGTGGTTTGTTTATTTTACAATTTTCATACCTATTTATTGAAAATTTCACAATTTGTGCCAACTTTTACAAAATCATTTCACCATATATAAGTATATTACAGGTACTAACCATGTAATAAGTTCTACAACTGCAAGTATTAGTGGTGAAACAATTACCAATGATGTGATTTCTAAATATAGGTATCAAAATGGCAAAATAAGTAAACCTCGGGTACTAACATTGTAATTGATTATTATTATTATTATTATTATTATTATTTGTAACATCTCGTAAAATGTGTCCAATAATATAGCGACACGTGTACTTTTTATATTAAGACTAACAAGGACTAAAGGTGTCAACATGCTCAAACTAGGCCTCTGAGTGACTATTTACGAAGTCTTAACTCTCATATGAGCCACTTGTTGGACGAGAGAGATTATTTGTGTAAATATGTAAAAGTTGGACGATGGAGGGGTTAAAAGTGTCAACGTGTTAATTTATACACCTAAGTGACCTTTTAACGAACCAAGAGCTTGACAATGTCCGGGCATACTCCCGGGTACGCCAAATATTAGCTACGGAGGGCTAATTATGCTTATAAAGGTGTTTTAAAAGTTTAATAAGTTGAGGGGCTAAATGTGGCAAAGTTTGAAAGATTATATAGGCCGCTCGCGGGCCGCGAGAGACAAGGTCTGGTCTCTCGCGGGCCGCCAGAGAACTACTTCTGCAGAAAGTTTTGCTTGGCAACCACAGAAGTTGCCAAAAACCCATTCAATTCGAAACCATGGGCTTCCAATCTACTATGCCACGTTTTAGGACACTTGTAGACACCCTCTAACACCTGACATCACCTCCTCAAGCTCTCCAACTATAACTATGTGCTTTGGTTCATCACTTGAACTTGCACATTTCTCATAATTCATTCCATCTCCCTCCTCTGAAATTTCCTAACTGAAAGGAGCATCCAACTTAGTTCTATTTCATCCAAGGATCACTTGTAAGTGTTACGGAAAACGCTTTGACTTTCTGTTAAGACCATTATGGTCCGGCCATTGTTCATAACGAACATGGCTTAGTGATCGTAATAAGGTAGGTGTTAGTCCCTGTAAAGGGCACCTCATAAAGATCACGTTTACTAGACTAATTGACGGGTCAAAGTTTTATTATTAAAAAGTCAAACAGGCCAGATTTTGAAAATATTATAATCTGAGTTTATATATGTTATAAAACATGTTTTGACACTTAAACAAGTTGGTAATAATTATTAGAAGATGTGAGAACATATTCAACTCATCAATTTCAGTTTTAGGGTCGGTTCGCAACCGAAAGTCACAAAGTTTGACTTTTGCTTTGACTTTCGATTCTGACCCGATTTAGATTAGTTAGCTACTGATCTAAGGTAGCATTATGATCGTAATATAATGTAGCATAACCCTCTGAGGTTATATTACATGATCATAATCAGAATCCGAGTTTATGCACGATATCCGTTATTATGCCAATTTTTGACTAAAATGCCATTTTTACATAAAATAAGGTTTTAATCGATAACGAATTTGAAAATGAATTTTCTATTGATGTAATATCATAAGTAAGATTATTTGGGATGTCAAGTCAATTTATATACTGAGTTTACGCATAAATCGTCTTTTTCGACATAAACGCCGTTTCGGCACATAGTATGTTTTAAACCATATTTATCAACCAAGACTTGTTACCTACTAATTTTAAAACCCATTTAAAATAATTTTTATAGTAGGTACATAATGTAAACTCAGAATCCCAAATAAATTATAAAACTATGTGTAAAATGACCAAAACGCCCCTACGGTGCATAGTTTGGTTATAAATGATAAATTACACATATGATCAATATCTTACTGATATTATGCCATAAATTAAATATTTTTCCAGAATACTTATGGTCATAACATCAAAATATATTCAAGTTCCTTTTATACGATATATAATTACCAAAATGCCTTTATGAGGCATAATTTCATTTTAAAACCTTAACGGGCATGTAAGTTGATATCCTACTGATATTAAAACTTATTTAAATATAATGGCATATAGAACTTGTTCATGACTCATCCGGTTACCCGATATCGCTTATATGCGTACGGTTAAGTATATGTAACTACTTTATGGAAATTAACCGAAACAGGTTTAACCTTATCATTTTAAATCTCAAAATCCAGAATGCTTATGGTTTACCCATATTATACAAGTCATAGTACTTGTTGGGTTTAAACTACAATATATCCGGTCATCGCTTAATCTAGCGTATTATACCGTTTTGATCCTTTAAGCTAGTCAGTCTAAGTCTATGACTTAAATAAAACCGTTAGCATTCTAATTGGTTAGCTTATGCCATAATCCAGACTAGAGCCTTCCAGTAAATGCTAACAGCACTTATTTCATTTTGAATACAACTGGGATATTAAATCTTGCATTTTTAAATCAAGACTAACTCAGGTAAATACTATTGACTTATTTTCCCTATACGGGCTAGGGTTACGGTAAATTATTACCGCTTGGTCGGAAATGGGATCAATCGAATGCCTGATTGTGGCTAGTAAATCCGTATATTCCGTTTTGATCAGTTTTGTTTGATAACTTAAACATTGGGGGTTAACGACCGTGTCTTGGATATCCTCGGCTCACTACATTAGTTAATGGCCATGACCAAAGTACGGAGTGTAGGCATACACCTGACAGATGTGAATGCCAAATTATTTTTACCCATAAGTTGAGGATAACTCATTCGTGGATTCGTAAGTGGTGTGTACGTTAATCATGTATCGGTCTCTGTACTGGGCCCCATATGTGTTGACAAACATGTGAATCTGTTAACAAGGTTACAAGGTTGACTTTCCAAGTTATAAAAGATTTTTCATGCCCTGTGCACTTAAATAAATTTTTGAAATGTTTTCAAAACGAGTCAGTTGGGTGTATTTACCAGCGAAAGCTGACGTACTTTCAAAAGACTAAGTTGTAGATACAATAGAAATAGGTTGGAAGCTGCTTGGTAGTGATATAAGAGGATCTTGCAAATCCTTAGATCTGCCCAAAGTCTGTTACACATTTTTTTATATTTTACGATCTGCCTGTGGATCTTTCAGTACAAGCCGTCTGTATATTATTTTCGTACTTTGAACATTTGGTTTGCAATAGTAATTTAAAATCCAAGACTTCCACTGTGCTGTGTTAATTGACTATGATGATATCAACTTACGTCACGATATTTCCCACCCAGCTCACCGGTGTTTGGTTGGAAATTCGGGGTGTGACATTATTATTATTATTATTATTACTATTATTATGAATCAAATTATTGAGGACACGTGTCACTTTCTGAAGTTTTCTCGCCCTTACTTATTATTTATCTCTCCTACAAGGCCGGTCCAACTATTTTGGAGACCCTTCGAGTTAGGATTTGAGTCAATAATAAAGATTATATCCTTTGAGCATTCACATCCTATTCACCATCTTTATCTCTATAATTACACTGAAACTTACTTCCTTTTTCTCTCATTTTCAATTAAATATATTTTTTTATACTTTTATCATTACTTTTTTCACTCTGTTACGCTCATAGCCACTTTTTTAAAAATATTAAAAAAATTATAGGGGTGACCAATTTTTTTTCATGAACAATAACATCTTCTCTCTTCTCCACTCACAACCCCTCATAGCCACTATCTATAATATGAAGGAGTCTCTAACAGAATTCGGTAGACAAGATGTAAATGCTCTTAGGCAATTAGCATGTTAAGTGATCAAGATAGTAAACTCTAATGACCAAATAGACCAAAATGTTTTGAAAGTAAACCAAGAAACAGTCAAAATGGAACAAAGGCATGCTCATAAAATATACACTACAACAAAGAAACGAATAGTGAGTGATGTTTGACTGATTTACAATATTAATAAAATTATGGAATACTTTCATATGCTTATTTAGGTCTAGAAGGGCCTGTTCAAAATTCAGTGTCCTGTGTAATACATATGTTTGTTCAATCCGTGTAATACACGATTTTTAAAAAATATAATATTCTATTATTTATTATATAAAATTACATTTATTAATGAGATTCTATAAATTATATTATAAACTCTGTGTATTATACGATTCTATAACCTAGTATCTAATAAATTTATGATTGCTCTATATTTTCAACCTGTTTGTTTAATAACTTCCATAAACTCTTAACTTGTTTTAAACGTAACTAATATATTAGCATTAATTCTTATCATTAAGACTATATATATTAGAGTTTGTTGTGCAACACGAAGAACCAACAGACCTACTTAAAAGCCCTTGGATTAAAAAAGTTAAAGGCTAAGAATAAATCTCACTTTTTAAACTAAAATGTAAAGGAAAAAACTCGAAGGGGTAATCCGCCAGAGACTCACGAATAGCCGCCGGAGCTTGAAATCTCCATCACAACAACAATCATGGCAACGATAATCATAATATTATGAACAACGGAGTGTTTTCGCACCGATCAAGTATGTCGTTGATCAAAAACAACTCCGTTGAGAATTCTAAAGCAACAGTAATACGGATGTTTTCTCTCGTTATCGCACCAGTCTTCCGGCTACATTATCCGACGAATCTGACCGTACGTCTACTTTTTTGCTATTTAATTTGATAATTTGGTAACTTTTAGTATTCCGATTGTTATTGATTGATATGTAGTACGATTTTAAACAATCAGCAAGTTTTGATGACGATAGTTATTTTGATGAATCTGAGTGCGCGTTTACTGTACTTTGCTATCTATTTTGCTAATTTAGTAGTTTTAGTGCTTAGATTGTTAGATTTGATCGTTGTGCATCGCATCTGTGATATGATTTTCATTTGATAGACAAATTTTTACTAGAATATGAGGTCCTGCTCCGAGCTAGAGGTTGTTGTCATCACTTGTGCGGTCAAACGCCGGTCACTTTCGTTTCGATTATCATGTTGATTTCATTTTATAATTTTTTTTTTGAATTTCACTTTTGGTTACCTACATTTCATAATTTAAATTAGGTTTACATAACTTTAAATCCAAAACATATAAGTTTTACATGTTAAACAAATCATTTTTACATAACTTACAAGTTTTAAACAAATCAGTGGCTGCAATCGGAAACTATCTATGGAGGTTTCATATCACTGTTTTGACCTGCATTGTGGTTACTTAAAATTTTGATGGTTTGTAGTTTTCAAAAAAATATAACCACTTTTCATTTTACTATTTTGACCTGTTTTTTTAGGCGACTGTTGGTTCCAAACCGATACATTTCGCGATTGCTTTTCTAATTGAGCATTCCTCCCAACACAAAATCAAAAACGGTGCGACTGATATTACTCGATCGCCATTTTGATGGTTGCTTATGAAGCGTGTATAGGTTTTGACGTTCAATTTTGGTGCGACGGTTTTTGGTTCGATTCTACACAACGGTGTCTATATGATCTTGTTTTTCACTTTTTTTTGAGTTCAACTAATTTCTTGAGTATGCTAATTTTTTATTCAATATGCTTTTGTTTTTATTCACAATTAATTGCTTTGGTTCAATTTTAACTTGATCTAGCATGCTTCTGTTTCACTTACTCCATTTGGAGTTCGGTTTCTTCAATTTGAAGTTCATTCATTGTTCTCAAAGTCGGAGATGTAATGAAGATATAAAAAAACTTGTTTTTACATGTAAAAAACTCGTGTTACATTTCGTTTGTAAACCCGCGTCTTTAACGGTAAATCAATCTTGATCCGTAACACATGAACATCTACAGGAAAAATGTTGCAAAGAAGCTTTTTCTTGCGTGAGGAGATTTTGAAAGCTAAAGGCGAGAATGTGAAGTTGCAAAGCAGCTTCGTGTTTGTCTCTCATGTCAGCGCTGGTAGAATTTATTTATTAATTTTTTTCTATTTGTGACTTTGTTGAGTTTATAAGTAGAAGAACATGAATCGATTTCTTGAAAAATAAATGATTACATGCACTAAACTCAAAATGATAGATTAGTAATGAAATAAAATAGCTCCCATGATCATATGGCATACTAATTATTTTTATTTATGTAATAATGTTGATCAATAAGTACGTTATATTGGTAGGTCTATAACATATGCCCAGACGAAGGAATATTTCATCATCTAGTAGAAGTTGGGCATCAGCTAGTATCAAAGAGGCTTTCTCTGCAACACCTGTAGAAAACCGGAGGGAGGATGGTGAAGAAGAACTCAAATGGGCTGCAATTGAAATGCTTTCTACATATGATAGATTAAAGAAAGGAATCTTAAAGTATGTTCTTGATAATGGACATATCGTTCAAGAAGAGATCGATGTTACACTTCTTGGAACGTAGGAGAAAAAATAGCTAATTGGGAGCATGTTTAAAGTTGTTGAAGAAGACAAAAAGAATTTCCTTGTTAGAGTTCGAGCTAGAACCGATAGGTTGAGTGACTTACTTTATATTCGTTTTCTAATTGTTTTTCAAATTTGTTTATTGATCTAATAATAATAACTATGCGGGCCAGGTTGAACAAAGTTGGGATTGACATACCAAAGATCAAAATCCGTAGAAGAATTTTTGACTAAAGGCCATGTTCATGTTGGCTCCTGGGCTCTGCCTACTTTGCTAAATGCTACACTAAACACCATAGAGGTTTCATTATTTCTATCTTTTAAAAGTTCGTACATGTTATTGTTGATGACACTTTATAAGCTTGACTTTTATATTTAGGGACTTCTTCGATTCATTCGGCTTGTTCCATCCAAGAAAAGGGTTGTCAAGATTTTGCATGAAGCGAGTGGGATAGTGAGTCCTTCATTCGGTATGTTTTGTGCCACTTACACTTCAGGAATAAATATTATGCACTAATTTCTAGTTTTCAACTCGTCTACTTATAAAGGGCGGGTTTGGGTTATCTTTAATCCAAATGGCATAAATGGCTTAAATGAAAAACTTATAACTAAAAAGGGAACAATTAAATAGGTGAAATTGCCAAAGTTACACCCAACAGCGAACACCCCACTCCTGTTGAGCACTTGCTATAGCTCGGGTATATTCGGGCCAATGGTTAATCGGTAAACCTGATCAGTGAGGGGATCCTCAACTTTTTGTAACTTATTTTCCGGTTCTGGTAGGTTCAGCGGGTCAGGCCGTTTAGGCTTGTTTCTGAAACAAAGTTTTTGTAGGTCAACCGAACCATTTAGACTCCTAACCACAAGAGGTGGAAAAATGAGTTATCCAGGTAGAAAAGGTTCGAGTCGATGTGTCGTTTTAGCGTGAATTGAAATGGTTCGGGTTGGGTCGATTAGTGAATCTGTTTTGTCGATTTCTATGATAAGTAGCTATTATTAAATATGAAAGCAACAATCAACAATTGTATTATTACAACAATAGCCTTATGCTTTTAAACACTTGTAAATATGTTGACCATCCCAAGTACGGTTTTGAGACTGTTGTGAAGTACTGTCACAACCAGTTTATCTTCAGAGCTTCCTGTAGTGGTTGAGTACAAGATCGCTGAGATGGGTTATGTCTTATGTCAGGTTCTATTTGGATCCAAAGATTGAAGAAGATGAAGATGAAGATGAAGATGAAGATGAAGAGGACAAGAAATCTTGAAGTACGTTGTGTAATCTGTACTCGCAAGAATTTTGCCAAATTGTGTTCTTTTTATTACTTAGGATTTTGTTTTTTTTTTTCGTTTATGTATGAGGTGATTGTTATTTTTTTACTTTCTGAGTTCGGACCATAGGTTTAACATGTTAAATAATCATAAAAATGTGTGAGCTTTAATTTGAAACTTAGAAAAAGTAAGAAACCGAGAAACCACTCATTTAATACCTTAAATATATCAAAAAAAGGTTGGGTTCAATAGAGAATATAAAAAAAGTGGGGAACCATAGGTTGAACATGTTAAACAATCATAAAAATGTGAGTTTCGATGGAGAACTTAAAAAAAAATATATGAGAAACTAAGAAATCATGTATTAACACATTAAATATATCACGAAAGAGTTGTGTTCAATTGGGAACAAAAAAAAAATGGGAACCGGGACTCAAAATATATCATAAAAATTTCATTTTGACATGGTAAAAATTAATTATTTCAAAAAACATTTCCCTGATTTTGCATATAAATACAGTTTGACATGGTAAAAATTAATTATTTCAAAAAACATTTCTATGATTTTGCATACAAATAACATTTTTTAATAAAAAAAATTCAAAAACTAACAAATGCTTCGGGCTCAGTGATATAAATACATGGTTTGGGTTGTTTTGGTGTGATTAGAGGGTTTTTGTTCGTACGAACCTTCTGGGGGTATTTAAGTTTGAAGGCGACGTAGATAACGTTGAATACAATGTATATACACTTGAAGACAACGTAATTGTATTTACACTCGTGTTATATCAACGTATTTGTCTAGTTAGCGTTTTTATTCGAAGGCGACTTCGGGCTTGGTGATATAAATCTTTTGTGATTTTATCACGGTGTTCTGCGTTTTTAGCCAAATCTTTGTGTATGTTTGGTCTGTCAGCGTAATTGCCATCGTCGCCGGTCCAAGAAAGTGTTTGACTCAGACGAGCGTATTTGTATCATCGAGCGTAATTAACTGTTGGACCGAGAACTGAAAACCGACGTAATTACCAAAAACCAACGTAATTGTGCCCAACTCCACTAAAACTAACGTATTTAACATGATGTTAACAAATCGAACTTAAAACTCGAATCAAAATGTCGCTTAAGCAACTAAACCCAATTGCACAAGCTGAACTTGAAACCGGAACCGCAACCCGACCTCCTAAGTTGAAAGGATTAGCCGATTTCGGTAGTTTGAAGAACCGAATCAAATAATTCTTTGAGTATACGGACTATACTCAATGGATCTCAATTATTCTCGGGCCCCATGTCCCAATGACAGTTAACAACGACATTCGTATGATCAACAATGACCCCACAACCTTCACCGAAGAATATAAGGCATTGATCCAACGTGACCGCCGGGCTCACGCTACTCTAACAATGGCCTTATCAACTGATGACTGCAATAAGTTGGAAGAATACACTACCGCGAATGAACTCTGGTTGGCCTTGATTAACTATTGTGAAGGCAACGAAGAAATGATTCAGTACAAGAGAAATATGGTTCAGAAAGAATACGATATGTTAGGAGGTGTTCGTGGAGAAAGCCTGTCAGATCACATCAGTCGATTCTTGAACATGATGACAAAAATGAAGAAGGATGGTAATGCAATCACTAACCGTGTTGCAATCAAGAAGCTTTTGGACTCCCTTCCAAAAGATTGGAGCTTACAGTGTATGATGATTAAAAGAGACTTCTTGAACAGTCTGAATCCAGTCACACTTAAGATCTGATCAACACTTTGAAGTCTTTTGAAATGGATGTCACTAATAAAGAAATGAAACAGGTCGATACTCTCAGAAATCTGTCCAATCCACTACTGCTGCTGCTCCCAAGAACATGGCATTCCTTGTCCCCGTAACATCCGGTGGTTTAAACACTTAGGTTGCTAGTGCATCTTACTTTAGTGCTTCTGCAAGCTCTGCAAAGGCTCTACAGCCTAACGAAAAGGCTACTGCGGTCGATGATGCTCAAGCCCTCAAAATTTCTAATGAACATGCCGCGCTGTTTAACACCTTCCTTAGCAGTTATGAAGCACTTATGTCAGGGGAACTAAAACGAGATTTCTTTACTACTGAAGACATGCGTATCAGGTAGATCCGGATGATATGGAGGAAATGGACTTGAAATGGCAAATGGCAATGATCACCCTGAGGCTGAAGAAGTTCGAAGACAAATTAATTTGGTTTTTAAAGTTAATTACCTTATTACCATAATCTATAAAATTAAATCATGCCACGTGTTATCTCCATAATATTGCTCGCACATCTCACAAACTTCACCCCTTTTATAGGTATGTGTGTGTGTATATATATATGGGATGGTTTAATAAAAACCTATAGCTAGTGAGAATACTCGACAACTCTTCCTTAATGAAGGGAATGGGGCTTTTAATGAAGGAGGGGCACAATTGGAAAAGGAGTATATAAATTTTCAAAATTTTCTATATTCTTCATATGTTATTATTATTTTTTTAATTGCACCATAAGATGATAAATTTATTATCTTTCGTTCGAGTATATTTGAGCATATTTTTTCGATACAAACAAAAGATTTAACATGTTTTTTTCCAGTGCTACTATTATAGTACTGCACAGATGCAATACTACTTAGCCTTAGGGTTAGGGTTTTTTTTTTGGGGAGGGGGAGGTTAGGTTTCGGGTTTAGTTTTTAAGATTTTGGGGGGTGGCCGGTTTAGGTTTTTTGTAGTGTTACACATGTGTAATGCAAATTTTTTAGTTTTTTAAATGAAGGTTTTTTTTTATATTTTAAAAATGCTAGATTTATAGCCAAAATGTTAAAAAAATATATGAGGTGTTCTTTAAGCTTTTTTTGGAGTTTTCGAGTTCTCGCAATAAAAGAAGTTTACTCTTGAACCCACCAATATATATATATATATATATATATATATATATATATATATATATATATATATATACACATAATATATATATATATACATATATATATATATGTGTGTGTGTGTGTGTGTGTGTATATAGGGGTTGGTTTACGTACAATTGGGCTTAACGTATGATGCATACGCTGTGAATATATAACATGCGATTTTGTTTTTCGACATGCGATTTGTTATATGTGATTTTTTTCCCAAATTTGATATGCGTCAAATGCAACATATAAATTATATCAAATACAATATAAAATCAACCCTTTTTAATACCAATGTTGGAAAAGTGCCTTTCTTTGTATACTTTTGATTTTCAGGATTAAAAGAGCTTAATTATACAAAAGGAACAAATTAACGACAAAACCAGTATAAGTATAGAAGACGGGAAGATAACACACTATACCAACCCTCCAAGCTTCACCCCAAGACCAAAATCAACAAATCAGAAGTCCAGCATGGGGCCGTGCCTTGTCGATATGGGGTCGTGCCACTTCAAGATTCCAGATCAGAAGTACAGACAAAAGACACGGGCCGTGTCCCTTGGACATGGGCCGTGGTCAACTTCCAGATTTGCATATCTGAGATAGTATAGCAAGTACAATGGCCACGGGGCCGTGTAGCAGACGATCTGAAATACTCATTAAATAAAGCTAGAGAATAAGGAAGACACAGGGCCGTGCCCCTAGGGCATGGGGCCGTGTGAAGGGTCAATTTCCAGCTATAAATAGGGGTGCTTGGTTTCATTTCAACTCATCCCTTGGCAAACCATTTTCTGACACCTGCCACCACTACACATCATCTTCCACCACAATCATTGGAGTTTATAGTGTGTTGTAGTCTCGGGATCCAAGATTGATCGTAAGAGCCTTTGTCAAACTATGACCATGCTTGGCTAATCTCTTACATCACTTGGTGAAAACGAAATCTTTTATGTATTACTTTTAATTTCCAATCTTTCGTTAAAATTCTAATTGGGTTTGTATTAAAGACTTTAATAACTAGTCTTTTATATTGAAAGTGAGTTTTATCCTATCATTCCTTCATGTTTTGTTGGTTCACTCATTCGTGTCTTTACGGTCTATATAAAGCGCGTTAACTGCCTGAAGGGGGTTATATGGGTGGTTTGGGTAAGGTTCTTGCAACATATAAATTAAATCAAATACGGTATAAAATCAACCCTTTTTATTACTAATGTTGGAAAAAGTGCATTTCTTTGTATACTTTTGATTTTCAGGATTAAAAGAGCTTAATTATACAAAAGGAACAAATTAACGACAAAACCAACATACGTATAGAAGACGGGAAGATAACACAATATACCAACCCTCCAAGCTTCACCCCAAGACCAAAAAAACCGAATTCGAAGTCCAGCACGGGGCCGTGCCTTGTCGGCATGGGGTCGTGCCACTTCAAGATTCCAGATCAGAAGAAGATAAACAGATACAGACAAGAGACACGGGACGTGTCCCTGAGACACGGCCCGTGTCCCTGAGACACGGGTCATGGTCAACTCCTAGATTTGCATAACTAAGATAGTACAGCAAGTATAATGGCCACGGAGCCGTGCCGTTAACACACAAGGCTGTGTAGTAGACGATCTGACATACTCATTAATTGAAGACAGAGAAGAAGGAAGACACGAGGCCGTGTGAAGGGTCTGTTTCCAACTATAAATAGGGGTGCTTGGTTTCATTTCAACTCATCCTTTGGCAAACCATTTTCTCACACCTTCCACCACTCCACCACTCCACCACTCCAGCACAATTATTAGAGTTTAGAGTGTGTAGTAGTCTCAGGATCCAAGATTGATCGTGAGAGCCTTTGTCAAACTATGGCCATGCTTGGCTAATCTCTTACATCACTTGGTGAAGACAAAATCTTTTATGTATTACTTTTGATTTCAATCTTTGCTTAACTTTTTAATTGGGTTTGTATTAATGACTTTAATAACTAGTTTTTTTATATTGAAAGTGAGTTTTATCCTATCCTTCCATCATGTTTTGTTGATTCACTCACTCGTGTCTTTACGGTCTATATAAAGCACGTTAACTGCCTGGAAGGGGGTTATACGGTTGGTTTGGGTAAAGCTCTTGCCTCGTTCATAGATCCTGCGAGAACTTGGTTCAAGCTTATTAGGACTTCCTTTGAGGCAGATAACATCAAATCGGGGAAGTAAGAACGACTTGAATCGCTTATAACTAAATTACTATTTAAACTTTAAATCGGCCTTGCGGGATTGTGTACCTTCTGACTCAGACCAATATGGCCAGGGTAGCGTTGCCTCCAAAAGAGGGACATGACACATTTTGAATTAATAACTTGCTTAATTATCTTTTAATATTTCTGCCCTGCGGGACTGTATCCCTGCTGACTCAGACCAATATGGCTGAGGGTATTGTTGCCTCCAAAAGATGGACATGCCACTTTAACCAAGATAATATCTTAAAAACCCAAAGTACAGAAATCATCAAAGGATACGTAAAAGATGAGTCGGAACCAAGTGATTCTATCTTGTTTATTTGTTTCCTTTATTTTATTTTTATCATTTTAATTTACTAGTCAAAACCTTTTTTCAAAGTTTGGGTCGATTAGACGTTGACAATAATCTTGTATTAAAAGCTCTTGTGTCCTTGGACGACCTCGGTATCCTACCATCACTATACTACGCCAACGATGGGTGCACTTGCCCTAACATGTTGTGGAGAGTGAGAGTTGCATACCGTGCTCTTATAAATTTAAAGCTTGAATAAACGAGTGAAAAGTACTTAAAATATATCTAAAAATAACCCATGGTCACAAACATGTCATAAGTCATGCGAATTTACCCCCCTCTACAAAAAATCGCATGTCGTAAGCATAAAATCACATGTTATATATTCCCAGCGTATGCAGCGTACGTTAAGCCCAATTGTACAATACACTTTCCCTCTCTCTCTCTATATATATATATACACACATACATGTTGGTGCATTTTATGTCCATCATTGTACGAATAGGCTAGATAGAGCGTGTGTTGAATATTGTATAAATTAGATGCGAACACACAACTTAAGTGCGAATGAGAACGGTGCAGAAGTGTCATTTCGTACGAAGTAAAATGCTCAGTTTGCACGAAGTGAGTCATGTCTATATATAGGTGTTGTGTGTTCATAGTTTTGTAAGTTTCGGAGTTCCTAGAGGGGAAACGCTGGCGAAATTTCTCCAGTATTTCGCCAGCTTGTAAAGATTTATACTCTTTCGGTATGAATGAAACATATGACTTCCGCTGCTTCTACTTCTTTCTTAATAACATTCTACCGGATTAGTTCTATTTCTACCAAAACTTCTGTCTAGAATTGCCGGATCATGGACTCTCAATATATAGGGGAGAGTCATCTTGAGAACGCTAAATATTGCGAGAACCACAAGTTCAACAACAAGCTTCCTATGGTAAAAACTTTCAACCCTCAAATTCAAACACCGCCAAACTTGATACATCAAACCTTTCCAAGGTAACCGTGGAAGTTGCACGGGAACATATGGAGCTTCTGAACACATTGGTGAGTTCTTACTGTGGATTAGTAGCTGGACAGATTGGTAATATCAATTTAACCAGTGAAGACTAGGCACAAATCGATAAGGAAGAGATGGAGCTAATTGATATCAAATGGGTGTTTGCAAGTGTAGCGAGAAGAGCAAAAGATTTTATGGAAAAACAGGAAGAACTAATCTTGAAAGTAACAAGGATACTCTATACGATTTTGACAAAAGGAAAGTTACTTGTTTCAACTGTAGAGAAAAGGGGCATTTTAAAAGAGAATGCACGAAGCCTCCACAGCAAGGGAATCAATATCCTTTCAACAGAAATCAGGCTACTAACAACGAAAGAGAAGTTGTTCCTGCAAACAATTTCAACCGAGCATTAGTAGTTCAAGCAGATGAGGGCTGTGATTGGTCTGTTCAATTAGGAAACACTGGTGGAGGAGGAACTGCATACTACGCTGAAATCATAAAAGGTAACAACAAAGGAGAATCATCCAGAAATGATGACAGCTCATTGGATAGCAGCAGTTTAGATGAAGAAGAATCGACATCGAGTGAAGAACAATCTGAAGATGAGGTAATCATAGAACTGAATCAACAGATAACAGTGAAGAAGACTTGGAGCATGAAACTGAAGGACCATCTGATGAGTTTTCCAAGCATCTCTCATCATCGGATCTTCCACTCTTCGTGCAACATTCATGACTTGTTTGGATTGCCAATCCAGTCAGGTAAGTTTCGATATACCTTCAGTGTCTAAGTGTTTTAAATGTATAGCTTTAAAAGGTAAATACTTAGAACTTGAAGGTAAATTTGATCACATGAAGAAACATCATCAGAGCTTGATTGTAGATCTAACAAAGTGCACTGAGGCAAACACAGCTCTTAAGAAAATCGAAAAAGAATTTAAATCAACAATTGAAACTTTAAAGAAGGATGTTTCTTAATTGTCAAAGAATGTTTTAAGAAAACAAACATCTATTAACAATTATATTAACATGCTTGAAGAAACTAAAAAAGGAGCTGGCCTGTGCAAAGTGTGAACATGATGCAATCAAACTCAAGTTGGACAGTTACTCCAACTCAAGATATGTTTTGGCTCACATCATCGATGTTCAAAAGAAGAAATGTGATGTGAAATGCATAGGTTATCAGGCTTGTCCTCCTCCGTTTAGGCACAATTACACCAAAATGCCAGATAATGAAGATATGCCGCATATTGAACCCACTGTTCCATTGGATCTAGATGAGTTCACCGCTGGTCTAGGGTTCACTAAGGGCACATCTTCAAGTCAAGGTCAACCGGATGACATCAATGACTCAAAATCTAAGAATGATCAAAATCCTCCCATTATTGAGGATTATGATAGTTCAGATGATGAGTCAGATGAGGACAAACCTAAACAGTCAGACATGGTAACAAAAGAAGAAAATGTACCTCAAGAAAATCACATTCTATGTGATCTGTCAACGAAACCATGTGTGACTGCCAATGTCAAGAATGTTGAAGCTCATATTGAAACCTGTGAAAGCATGAACTTGCTTTATTCGTTGATTGGTTCTGATAAAGTTTACTCAAACAAAGATTTTCCCATCAAAAATGTCAATCTTTGATTGAAAAAGTTTTCGAGGATTCTACTAGTAAGTTTTTGGGAAATTCGAGCCCAAGAGTTGCAGTAACTCAGTGTGCTCCTCTCCTAAAAACTGAAGTTAGAAAGAAATACGGAAATCAAAAATTATATCTCAGAACAATCAACGAAAGAAAATCATGCTACTCAAGGAAATGGAAAAGGCAAACAGAGCCAGAACAAGAAAAAAATTCAAAAGGTGAACTTCGTGAAATTTAGAGGCACTAATAAAATTGAATCTTTTGTAAACAAATCCAACACGGAACAAAGTAAAATTTTAAAGCAAACAGTCAGAACAACTACACACAACACACAAATTGTTGTGATAAAGGACCAAGTACCTCAAGATCACGAAGTTCATCATCAAGATATCACTTTCATCATACTCTGAGGTTTGTTGAGCAGAGATCATGTTTTGAGTGTGGTAAGTATGGACGCATTATCAAAAATGGTTCATATCTCACAAAGGGAAAGGCAAAAATTAATGCACCCCATGGTAAACATTACCATACAAAATTTGTTTCACCAAAACGAAACCCCCTGTCTT
This sequence comes from Scalesia atractyloides, assembly GCA_947069175.1. Lineage (NCBI taxonomy): Eukaryota > Viridiplantae > Streptophyta > Magnoliopsida > Asterales > Asteraceae > Scalesia > Scalesia atractyloides. The sequence goes on from CAMTDV010000008.1 coordinate 57,967,279, forward strand.
GTTAAACAACGCGAAATGAAACAGAGAAAGAAACAACAAAAGGTGGTTAAAAAGGCTTTAAAACAAAATATTGTCCAAATACAACCAGATGTTAAAATTGAAAAACAAAAACAGATTTGGAAACCAAACCAGAAATTGTTTTAGGGGGAGCACAATCCATGGCAAACAATCGGAAAAACGAAGTTTCAATTCTTGATGTTGTCGGATGACCCAAGTCAATGAAGGCCTGGGTTCCTACCTCCAACTAATGTTTCATGAGTGTGGAAGATGTTCCAGGAGGAACTATTGATAATCATAGAAGTATTAAAAGTGGAGCATCCAGGCACAAGATAGGTGACAAGAAGCTCCAAAACATCGTTATATTCAGGAGTGGTTGCCTTTGTTGGAGAGAAGAAAGAAAAGATTGGTGAATGAAGTTAATAACTTCGACAAAGATGGAAAACGACCAACAATCTGTTTGTTTAAGGCTTGGATCGGATCCATAGGATAGATTTAATCGAAATTGTACGTTTCTCCATGGGTATGATTGAAGAAAAAATGTTTGTTTGAACGAACCAACCGGGTGTGCGGATGCCTTGGCATGGTTTGAACAACCGCACACTACTTCTCAAGGAGAAAGACAAAGACCTTTGCTGGTGCAAAAAAATGTGGACAACATCATGAACGAATCATTCAAATATGAAGTGTACAAGCTTCTCCACATCCTTTCTTGCTTCTTACCAGTCGGACCCGAAGGTCTATGTTCTTGTTATTGTGAAGAGATTTCTCAGTTAAATGAAGCAGCTGCAAAATCGATCTTGAAATCCACACCAGGTGGATATCCAGTTGGGAGAGCTCACAAATTCCTGGCAATGCACGAAGATATTGCAGGATTATGGTTTTAAATTTCTAATCTCTCCTATCTCTGTCGATATTTACGTTGCTTTACCAAGTTTCTAAAAATCTTGTACAACACTCTAGACCAAACACATTGATCTCAAATATCACCTCACACATGATGGTTTCAATATGAGACTCATCAATGCTGTTGTAGTCCACACCAATTACCAACGTGCCAACTCATTTCTTCAAAATTTTGAGAAATCCTTTTTATTAAAATTAATTTTGGTACATGGCATTGAGGTAAAACATGAGTTAATCCACATTGGAAAGTTGTTTTTGTGAATATTTTTCGTAAAGACAATCCAAAAAGATATATTTCACTATTAAAATTTACTTTTTGCATTGTAGGGGGAGTAAATTCCAATCTGAAAAATACAAAAACATGAGAAAAACAAAAATGAATTTCCTGGAAAGAAAAAGAGAAAATGATAGTAAATTAGTGGTCTGTCAAAATCTCTTTGAACTTTTTGAAAATGATAAGTAGCTCTATATTCAATGTTTCGATAGGCTCACAATCATTTTAAAGTGTGCACAAGGTGATATAAACATAATCGACTGAAGACCAGGTGGGAACCATTCATTGGCATATGGTCTTGGTACGGAAGTTTTGTTTGATAGTATGCCGAGGATCTGAGATATGCGGTCTTTATGCTTGTTTATCATCTGGGTATCGTGGTTGAATCTTTTACCGAAAAATAACAGTGACGCAAGTCTAGAACTTCCATGATACCATACATACATGTAAATACTGCATACGACCATCAATAAGTGATAAACATATCACATTCAACCAAAAATAAGTGACATAATATCACAACTTTATGCGGGGCTAAGTTCGTCTCTTTGTCGGTACGATTGTACTAACCTGTTCACGGACTTACTCCTGTGCCCTGCATGCATCTGAAAATCAAGTTTCTCATCAATAAGTGATTTAATCACATAGGGCTTGTTTTCAATCAAAATAAATGAGTATCTCACATCATATACGTCAAAACAGATGATAAACAGCATAACTGGTAAGATTTTCTCTCGTGCATATCTTGATACGGGAATGTGCCGTGAAGTGGATGAACACTGGTCGGTAAGTATAAATCATACATTAATCGTATCCCCTAACCGCGAGTATATCTGATAAGTTGAGCTTACGTGGACAACAATACCGATAATTGATATAGGATACTTATTTAAATGCTAACTAATCAAACAACAAGTTTGTTTTGACATGATCGTATACTAATATGATTTTCTTATCCTTGAAATTCGCAAAAAGAATGTCTATAAATATTTATTTATTGCTTTCCGTCCTTACATTTAAAATTTGAAAAATACCAAAAAGAATTTAGGTGAGTTTTAATATATATTTTCTAAAAGCCAAAAAGATTTTGCTTCTAGTTTATTTTTGATTAACCGATGATGGAACTCAACTCTATCCTACCTAACATCCTGATTATAAGCCAGAAAACAATTGCACATCTTCATAAATGGTCGAAGTTTGACAAGCTTTGAAGTTTAATGGTTTAAATTTGAACAACCTTAAAATTTTTCAAGCATTGTCAGTTGGTAGTTGAATGAGAGTTTGGTCTCATGTGTGTCTTTTGCTAATTCTGATTAAAATCAATCCTTCGTGAAATTTTCAAATGAAAATTCCCTGAGGATGATTAAATCCCTACAGTTGTTCTCATTACGCGTTTAGCTTTGTTGTGTGTGCAGATAAAATATCCAAGAAAGCTAAAGGCAAAGAGAACGAGTTTAAAGAAAAAAAGCTCCCGAGTAAAGAAAAAACATGAATGAAAGCTATGAATCAAGAAGATCAATTTTTATCCGACCGCTTTTCAACACCATAAGATATATACAAGGTGGAATTTGCTGATGCACCTCCTGACTATGACATGTGAAGAAATCTGAAGATCCGACAGTATGAAGAACGAACCATCATGAGCAGCATCCAAGGGGCAATTTGACTCAGTTCGGTTCGGTACAGCTCAGATAAGGTTTTCACGCTGGAAGCTCTTAGTCTGAAGTAGGCCATTAGAAATAAAGATCGAAGAACAAGCAACATCCAAGGGGGAGTTTGTTGATGCACTTTTATGTCTGTCGCTTGTTCTTAGTTACGTCAGTAATTGTACGATCTTTGTTTGTTGTGTCTGCAAAGTTTGGTAATGTCGACCAAATCAAGATATCCTCCTATCTTGATTAAGTACGACGTTTGGCTTGTTCGTGCGAATGAAAGATGTTTTGTACGAGCAAACTGCTTGCTCGTACGAGCCATTATACATTCGTACGAGTCATTGTATGCTCGTTCAAGTGACCCTGATTATCAAGATCATTGCTTGGTCATACTAATGAGTTTCTCATTCGTACGAGACATAACATGTTTGTACGAGCATCCATCTGAGAATGTTCTTCGTGTCTGTATAGTACTTCGTATGACCAGCAACATTCTTCGTACTATTGCTAGGTGTTGGCACTATATAAACAGACTTGTAGTTCTTAGTGCGGAGATGACACTAAGTTAAAGACGCATAGACACACTAGAGGGACAACACTGAGAGTGTTTAGAGAGATAAGCAGTGTATTCAAGAGTCTATGTACGAGCCATTATACATTCGTACGGGTCTTTATAATGTATCGCGAAGACATGCTTTAGCCTATAAGTGGACACTGACCCCAAGAGTTCCCAGGTAAGAGTGACTGGTCCGATAATGCGGATTTGTATGAACACTCTAGCCTTAGAAATAAAACTCAGGGTACAGGCACCCATCCTTCCAGATTGCACGTGTTCACATAAATTATACCCAAACTTTGACGGAATTTTGAAAACTTACAAGGCTTTAAGCCAAAACAAATCATCTAAGGATAGATGATTGATTTTCAAAACGAATGTGTAACTTGTGTATTTGTTTTGGTAATCACCTAAGGATAGGTGATGGTATTGTTTTAAGAATCTAAACACAAGATAACTCGCGTTAGGGTCCTAGGAAGGTTATAGTCTAGGTCAAAGCTTTACCAATAACCTAATTCCCTACAACCTTAAGCTCAGATACTAATCTTTCTGTAACAACCTGACCACGTAAAACAACGAACCCCGACGAAAACGTCAGGGAGTCATCTCACAGAACTATTGTTTCACAACTCATGGAATTTAAAATTTTGTCTTATTAAGTTAAATGTTTACATTTTCTTGGGATAAACAGAACCAACACATAAATAGATTATCTTTCATGTTTTAAGTCACTAAGGCTCGCGTCCATTCCTACGTGAAGCATGCATCATATTATCAAGCATTGACTCCTGAAACATATGTGAAAAGAGAGTCAGCATAAAATTGCCGGCGAGTACATAGGTTTTGTGAGTGTGTCAAATTCGCGGCTTTGTAAACATATTGCAACACGTCGTCCGACAACAAGAGTCGTTAAGTGAAAACCTCGTATCTAAAGTGTTTGATATTGCAATACAATTAACCAACTAAAACAAGTTGGTTAGAGTTGTGAAAACCTTAAAACCATGAATCTGGACTAAAACGTTTCTTTTGTAAAAACCTTGTAATAGATTGATTCAAAAGAAAACTTCGTATGGTTTATATCTTTAAGTGAAAATCATTGCGTATCATTGCGTGACATTGTTCAAAACCATTTATCTGTGTTATAAACCATTTGTCCGTGTTATAAACCATTTGTCCGTGTTATAAAATCAATCGTCTGTGTCATAAACAAATTGTCCATGTCATAAACAAACGTCCGTGTTTTTAATTGTGAAAGCTTTTGATCGTTCTTTAATGAACACATTCAAACCTGTGTTGACTATACCACCAAAGGGTATCTTTAATAGACCACCAAAGAGTCTCTTTAACTAGACTAACAAATCAACAAATGATTTGTTAATCAGAAACAGTTTTTGTCATTACCCAAACTTCCACCAAATCCAGTGAACAGTCCGGCAATGGGATTGTCAGTCCTATGGTACCATAACATATTACTGGTCGGCTCGGCCAAAGCTAATGAATGTCATTTATGTTAGGGATAACACATCAACAAGTTGTTCACATTATTGAAATCATAATGTTTTATATATAAACCATAGACATTGTTTTTAAAAAACTTTAAAATGATTTAGCACATATGAGTCACCCCGAAACATTTGCAAAACTTAAAAGAGGGGAACTTTGTACTCACTTTATAAATCATTTTGTATATATAAACCATGTATATTGTTTTGAAATCTTGAAAATAATTATAGGCACATAGAAAACATTTAGAAAATGTAAAAGAGGGGAACTATATACTCACTTTGAAAATCATTTTGTATATATAAACCATGTATATTGTTTTTAAACCTTGAAAATAATTATAGGCACATATGAATCACCCAAAACATTTAGAAAATGTAAAAGAGGGGAACTATGTATTCACATAAGCCTTGCGTAGTAAATATGTAGATTTGAAAAGCACATATGAATCACCCCAAAACATTTAAAACGCAAAAGAGGGGAACTATGTACTCACTTTGAAAATCATTTTGTATATATAAACCATGTATATTGTTTTGAAATCTTGAAAATAATTATAGGCACATATGAATCACCCCAAAACATTTAGAAAATGTAAAAGAGGGGGCTATGTACTCACTTGGGATTGCGTAAGTGTTCTTGATCAATGGAATAAACAAAGCTCAAACATGTCCTAATATGTCAGATAAATATGTTAGCGTGTTGAGAATACAAATTGGAGATCAGATAGAATGAAGTCTTATAAACCAAATGAGTGTTGGAACTTATGTGATATGGTTTAACAAACTTAACATTCTGATTTGGAAAGGATCCTAAGTGCTTTTGACCCATTATGACTCGTTAAGGTAGTTTATGCTACTTTAACGGGTCATTAAGGTAAACGCGTGATCGTCCTATGATAAGTCTTAAATGACCAAACATGTTTGAAAATGTTATAACATCAGTTTATATGTTAAAAATTGGCTCCATGTGTTTAAAATGGATTTATTCGCAAAAGGGCATTTTGGTCATCATTTTTTTAAGAACATAGAAGTAACTTATCATAACACTAACCAAACGACGTGACCATAAGGTATAACCTCAGTAGGTTATTCCCTATACAACTATGGTCACAAATATGTGTTGGTTGGATCCTAAGATCTACCAAATGGGTTGGATTCGAAGTCAAAGCGGTGGTCAAGACCGCTCGACTTACGACCCTAAATAAGCACTAAACTAGAAGTGACGAGTTAGACAGGTCAAAATATGTCTAACTAAGTTTATAAAACTGATTTGATATCAAAACTTGGTGTTTTGATACCCGAAAGTCAATCAGGAAGCCAAATTGTTCGACTTTTAGCTCGAAATAGCTAAAATAACGAAAGAACTAGGAAGAGTATTTACTCGTGTTGAAGAACACTTTTGGAACTCAAGATAGGAGGCTTCCAAGTGCTTGAAACAAGCTTCAAGAAGGATAGAAAGAAGAACTTCACACCTTTTGTTTTGAAGTGGTGTGAAAAAAAATGGAAGAATCATGGGATATTTATAGTATTTTAGGATTAAGGAGGTGATGACAAGTGTCCTCAAGTGTGGATTAGTGTCCTAACATGTGTCAACACCAAATTAAGTGTGGCAAAATGAGTGCTAGGTGTCAAAAATTAGAGATAGGTGGCAAACTTGATGAAGAAGCAAAAATATTTATTATTTTTTTTGACATTTTTGGCCCTTGGACTTGTATTTTCACTTGTTTGCCATTTTTAACCCCTTTAACCTAATATTTAGGTTATATAAAAGTGTTAAGACATGTGTAACTTGGATTATGCCCGAAATTGTCGTGGATGTCGATTCGTTCAGTTGTACGATTATGCGTTTCGCAAAAATGCGTAAAACTCTTTAACGAACACGAAAATGATCGAAATTGTGCAACGATTGACATTATTGCATTCTCATCAATAAAATACAAGATTTTACAGAATACAAAAATATTTGGAAATAAAACACATGGCTTCATTGAATTCAAAATTGTTTGTAATTGTGCAATGATTGAAAAGGCACAAATGTCACAAAATTGATTTGTGACGTTCTTAAGATGATGTTTGAACAAGTTGTTAAAATGATTTTCTACAAATGTTATAAATATTCGAAACAAAACATATTTTTATAGATGGATGAACATGTTAAATGTAAGGTTAAAATACTACATGATTTGGTTAACTTTCAAGTTCATCATAACATGAAAAATGCATCTATATGCATATATTATACTTATGGAAATTGTTGTGAATAATTTGATGAGTTTTGGAAGCTTAAACACATGTTTTAAAACATGGGAAACCTCCTAAATCTTGGGGAAACTATGGCAAAAATTTTATAAAATTTAAACACTTAGAAAAATATATTTTAACAAGGCTCTTACAAGTAAACTTGTTTAAAAATAATAAATATAAAATTCTCATATTTTTGTATAGAATGTAAATCAAAGAGGTTATGGGTTTTCTAAAAATAAAGATGGATATTAATATATATTTTGGAAAATAATGTTTACTGATCAAGAAAATTATGTGCTATGTATATATTGTTTGTATAGTTATACATAAATTAGGAACTTGAAATAATACACACAAACCAATACAATAAAAAATTGGCAAACAAGATTTACAAGAATATATATATATATATATATATATATATATTTATTCATGCCTTGGAGACAATTTATGGACGATTCGGACATTTGGAAAATAGATGGATCGTACAAATATTCCGAACTAAAAATATATAATATATCAAAGCTTGGTAAATTACACTTTCAAAACCGAACAAGTGACAAAATATATAGTCTTACTAGTGTATAAAATATGTCACATTTTGTCTATCTTAAAAATGTATTATTCTTGAAGTGTATGAAAATATATATTTCATAAACATGTTAAAAATATCTTATTTTGGTGGAAAACTAAAAATATGATTTTTCTAAAATTAATCTTAAAAATAGATCATTTTTAAGATGGATACACTTACCAAGCACAAGATACATATATTAATTTGGACATATCTTAAATTATATATTTTAAGAATATAAAAGTTGTGAGTAATGAATACAAGAATATACGTATTCCTATATGTACAAATACATGCCAACATATACCACTAACACTTGTGAAAATACTCATAATACATGTATACCCATACTAGATACACATGTTAACACTTAACAATTATTACACTTGGTCAGGTATACCATGGGAACATGCACATGAATAATTATATATCAAGATATGTTAAAAATAGATTATTTCTAACAAACCCATTGTAATTATAAATGATATATAAAATGGTGCATATAAATAATACAATATAAAATTTAATATTTTAACTAATACATCAAACTTGGAATTATATATTTAAGAAGAATTATATGTGGAACATATCCGACGATGGCATCGTCGAGGCAAACGGGTGGAACCCGATTATCAGAAGTCATGAACACATACATCTTACTCGTGCAAGGCACAGAGACAAGAGGGCTAGGCCTGTACATGTAACACATGAGATGCAAGGATATATATGTATGTGTGTATATATATATATATATTTGACGAAATATATATATTGACATCATACATCGAAATACACCTCAGTTGACGTCATACACCGAAAATGCATCTTAGTTGTCATCATAAATCGAAAATACATTTCAACGGAACACAATTGTGAACAATTCTTAATAAATATTTAAGACAAGAGACTTGAAAAAGGTCGTTACAAAGACTGAAGTGTCTAACAAAATCTAGCACGTTTGTAGGTTGTGATACAAACCAAGGGAACGTACGTGAGATAAGCAAAGTTAAGGAACGCATTTCAGTGAGTTCATGTCCCCCTTTTCATCTTAAACATTTTTACAGTTTTACAACTATCCGGGGAATTACATGTACAATGGTATGATAAGCTAGGGAATGAAACAACTTAGATCATGTGCGAATAGGGTGGAACTTAAGCACCATTTATCTTGTTTAAGACCATGGTACAAAGGTTACATCTAGCGGGTGTTGGCGAGCCCCACTCTTGGTCATGGAGCCACACAGAAGAGTGCATTTGTCGTCCGAGTTGAGGTTAATCGACGAAAATAATCTAGGTTTGGATGCTTCCTATGTCGTCACACATATTAATGTCCTTGCAATTCATTAATGATCAACGATTTCATTGATGCTTTACATGCTAGATTTTGACACAAAAACATCATACATTTTATGGATTCATCTCATACAACTAAAACATATGAACTCGCCAACTTTTTTTGATTTTTCAACGTAACATGTATTTCAGGAAATTAATGAACCAACGCGAGGAATTTCAATCAAGGAAAGCAAGTGTCAAGCGTCCATGCCAACTTTTGAAGGGTTTGCCCATTATATACTGCCTCCTTGCGGTGATATAGGGGTCAAAGCCTTATCATTTTAAAACTTGCATTTTGGATGTGTAACACTTCGACAACTTATTTTCATTTTATGGTTTGTAAACAATATACTCAAGTTATATTGCGTTTTGAAACAATATTGGCAATGGCATTTGGAGCTTGTTTTTATTCATTTAGTATGTTCACTTATATTGTATGCAATGAGAATCAATCAGATCACACCGCATGCTTCCGCCTATGAGCGGGTGTGATAGATTGGTATTAGAGCTTCGATTGTAGTGAACCAGGATTATTTCTTGAGTCTAGTCTATAATCACTAGGATCCTCTCATGAAAATAATTTTTACATGAACAAGAGATTTCATTGCATAAACATTTCACAAGGTCCACTACGTAAACTGATTTTACAAAATAATGCAAGGACATTATGAGAATTAGTCTACAATGGATAGACACAAAACATTAAGTTAATCCGCATATAACAATAGGATAACTTAAAATGGACATTATGTGATTCCTACGTTTCGTGTATATATATACTAAGTAACAATAAGTTGTTGATATACATGCCATATAGACTCTTTTTCCAGGTATCATGTCATCATCAGAGAGTGGCGTATACGACGGTCACGATCCCATGGAGATTGTTTCTGATGACAAGGTCGGACCCCTTATACATTACATATCTTTAGACAGTGAGTCTGAGCCAGGGAGGATCCAGATTTCATAGCCGACGACGACTTCCCTCTGGTGGACGATGTTCTAGCCTTACCCCCACAGAACCACGACCAGATCATTATTGGCCACCCTGAGGGTGAGCATCTCGTTCAGATCATACCCCTTAACGCTATCCCACTTGCCATGTGGCCTCCTGTCATTGACCTGTCCGACGACGAGGACGAGGTCCCTATCTTTCATATCGACCATCTTAATGAGGATATCGGCGACGACGAGGTTATTGACATAGCCATCTTAGAGATGTCCTCTCCTGTTGTTTCAATTGCAACTATTTCTTCATCTGATGCTAGCCACAATGTTTCTTCCTCTGCCATCCGCCGAGCAGGGCTTCGAGCGGATGCTACCCATAGCAGTTTCGACGCCATTCCATTGCTACCCCGACCCCCACTCCTGTCCCCACTCACACATCAGTACGCACCTCTACTTCATCTTCTGAGGATACTCCTCACTACCTGAGACCAGTAGGCGATTTTGCCTAGATACAGCCACTTGCCCCTTAGTCACTTCGTTTTCACCTTACTCATCCTACTGGACCATCCCATCGACCATCATCACCTCACCACGAGGCAGGCTCTTCTCATGAGCGGTCTCACCCCACTTAGTACTCTCCACCTCACATGATGCCCATGTTTGATCCTTACCATCCCTCTCACTTTACCCGGAAACATGAACCATCCACCACCGATGCCTAGAACCGAGGCGGAACTAAACTCTTTGTTGGAACAAAGGATATCCCAAGCACTTACATAGTATGAGGCAAACCACAACGAAAGTAATAGCGGCAGAACTAGCGGATATGGAGGTCAAGGACAAGGCGTTTCCTCTGGCGGGAACAATGCCAATGGTAACATTTAGTTGTTTGTTACAACTCAAACAATTCTCTTATAATCTATTTGTGTGTTTAATTATTTGCTCATTCATAATCCGTTTATAAACATTTCAGGATGCACTTACAAGCAGATCTTAGACTGAAAGCCACTAAACTATGATGGCACTGGCGGTGCCGTGGCACTCATGCGATGGACTGAGAAAATGGACTTCACTATCCGGTGGAATTTACAAGTATAAACTCTTGGTGACAATGCTGCGTATGGAATGTCTTGGGAAAATCTGAAAGAAAGGATAAGGGAAAAGTATTGTTCGAGGGCTGAGCTTTAGAAGTTAGAAACTGAATTCTGGAATCTCTCCATGGTAGGAGTTGATATCATGGGATATACTCAAAGGTTTCATGATCTCTCACGTGTGATTCCTTATCTTGTGACACCCGAGTTTAAGCGATTTTAGCGCTACATTTGGGGATTAGTCCCTGAAATTTGTAGTATGGTTACCGCATCAAACCCTACTACCATTACTCAAGCTGTGACCTTAGCCATTAGTCTCACTGAAGACGCAGTAAGGATGAAGAAGTTGTTTGTGAAAGGAACAGAAAAGAAAGAATCTCATGTTGAGTCTTTAAATGATGGGAAAAGGAAGTACTCGAACTTCAAGAAGGGTAATCAAGTGAACAACTACAACAACAACAACAACAACAACAACAATAACAACAACAACAACAACCATGCCAACAACTACTACAACAACAATGGCGGCAAAAGAAGAGAGGCTAACCAGCCTAGGGATGTATGAGCATTTATAGCCGCAACCAACACCGGCCCCAAGAAGTCCGAAGGCCCCTATCCGAAGTGCGACAAATGCAAGTATCACCATTTGGGTGCTTGTCGGATTTCTAAATGTGATAAGTGTGGCAAAACTGTCCATCGTACCCAGGCATGTTGGACAACTGTAGGAAGAGCAGGAAATGGAAATGAAAATGGGAATGGAAATAGGCGTGAAGCGGGATGTTATGGTTACGGAAGCAAGAATCATTGGAAGAAAGATTGTCCCAAGGAAAATAAAGCCCACGGGAGAGCTTTTGTGATTGGAGTGAGGGATTCGCGCCGAGACCCTATTGTGGTCGTTGGTACGTTTCCTATCAACAATCATTTCTCATCCATATTATTTGATACCGGTGCTGATTTTAGCTTTATTTCTATGGACTTTAAAAATATACTTGGAATAGAATCAAGTAAGCTAGATGTTCCCTATTCTATAAAATTGGCAACCGGTAAACTAGTTGAGACGAGGGAAGTCATTAAAGGATGTTACTTGGAACTTGGCGACCGAAAATTCAATATCGATCTCTTACCCGTTTAGTTAGGTAGCTTCGACATAGTAGTCGGCATGGACTGGCTATCCGATTATCACGCCGAAGTCGTGTGCCATGAGAAGATTATTCTCATACCGCTAACGAATGAGGAGATCATTGTTATCCATGGAGAGAAGCGCGACACACCTTTGAGGATTATTAAGTGTATGAAAGCTCGAACGAGCTTACGGAAGGGTTGCATAGCCTTAATAGCACACGTGGTTGACATGAAGGCTGAGGAGCCAAAGCTTGAAGATATTCCAGTTGTGAAGGAATTTCCTGAAGTCTTCCCTGAGTACTTGCCGGGATTACCACCACAACGACAAGTCGAGTGCCAGGAGCTGCACATGTAGCCAAGTCTCCATATCGTCTAGCACCTTCGGAGATGCAAGAGTTATCCACACAACCTCAAGAGTTGTTGGATAAGGGATCCATTCGACCAAGCTTTCGCCTTGGGGAGCTCTAGTGTTATTTGTGAAGAAGAAGGACGGGACATTCAGGATGTGTATAGATTACCGAGAGTTGAATAAGCTCACTATCAAGAATCGGTACCCACTACCGAGGATTGATGACTTATTCAACCAACTGCAAGGATTGAGTTTCTACTCCAAAATAGACTTAAGGTCTGGATAACACCAGTTGCGGATACAAGAAAAAAGCATACCAAAGACGGCTTTTAGGACTTGTCATTACGAGTTTTTTGTTATACCTTTTGGTTTAACAAATGCACCGACGGTCTTTATGGATTTAATGAATCACGTGTGCAAGCCGTATCTCGACAAATTCGTGATAGTATTTATTGATGAGATATTAATATATTCATGGTCGAAGAATGAGCAGGAACAACATTTGAGAACCATTTTGGAGTTACTAAAGAAAGAGAAACTTTACGTGAAGTTTTCTAAGTGCGAATTTTGGATTCACGAAGTACAATTTCTCGGGCATGTAGTGAACGAGAAAGGCATTCATGTAGACCCATCAAAGATTGAAGCAATTAAGAATTGGGAAGCGCCCAAGACTCCAACTAACGTTCGGCAATTTTTTGGATTAGCGGGCTATTATCGGAGATTTATTGAGAACTTTTCCAAAGTTTCTCAACCGCTAACCTCACTCACGCAAAAAGACAAGAAGATCGATTGGGGAGAAAAACAAGAAGAAGCGTTTCAACTTCTAAAGGATAAATTATGTGATGCACCGATTCTATCACTTCCCGACGGTATCGATGACTTTATGGTATACTATGATGCTTCGCATCAAGGTTTAGGTTGCGTGCTCATGCAACGAGAAAAAGTCATCGTGAACGCGTCACGCCAACTAAAGGTGCATGAGAAGAACTACACCACGCACGACCTTGAGTTAGGCGCGGTAGTATTTGCTTCAAAAATTTGGCGACATTATCTATATGGTACACAATGTACGATATTCATGGATCACAAAAGTCTTCAACATATATTTAATAAAAAAGAGTTAAATATGCATCAATGACATTGGGTTGAATTGTTGAACGACTATGATTGTGAAATCAAATACCATCTGGGCAAGGTGAACGTCGTAGCAGATGCCTTGAGCCGCAAGTAGTGAGTTAAAACCTTAAGGGTTCGAGATCTAGAGATGACAATTCAAACGAACCTCACCTCATGAATTCATGATGCACAACTAGAAGCACTCAAGGAGGAGTATATTAGAGCATAATTACTTTGAGGCATGGAAAAACTGTTAGTGCCAAAGGAAGATGGAACCTTGTACCTCATGGGCCGAATTTAGGTTCCACTTTTTGGCGGCCTTCGGGAAATAGTGTTGGATGAAGCATACAAGTCTAAGTACTCAATTCATCCGGGATCGGATAAAATGTACCAAGACTTGAAGGAATATTATTGGTGGCCTAACCTTAAGAGCAACATCGCAATTTATGTCGGAAAGTGCTTAGCTTGCACAAAAGTTAAGTCCGAGTATCAAAGAGCCTCGGGATTGCTACAACAACCTGAGATCCCTGTGTGGAAATAGGAACAAATATCCATGGACTTTCATGACCTCGAGAGGTCACGACATGATTTGGGTAATAGTGGATAGATTGACAAAGTCCGCACATTTTCTTCCAATTCATGAAAAAGATAGTTGTATCTTAGAGAAATAGCGGCTCGTCATAGAGTGCCTATTTCAATCATCTCAGACTGAGACGATCGCTTTGTGTCAAGAATTTGGCAATCATTTCAGAAGGCCTTTGGATCTCGTTTGGATTTAAGCACGACCTTCTATCCACAAACCGACGGCCAGAGTGAACGGACCATTCAAACACTTGAAGACATGCTTCGTGCATGTGTGATGGACCTAGGCGGCAATTAGGATACTCACCTACCTTTGGTGGAGTTATCCTATAACAATAGTTATCATACAAGCATACAAGTCGCATCGTTCGAAGCTCTTTATGGTCGAAAATGTCGTTCTCCATTATGTTGGGTGGAAGTTGGCGATAAACAATTAATTGGTCCTGAATTAATCTAAGAGACTACCGACAAGATTTTTCAAATCCAAGACCGTATCACGGCGGCTCGTGATCGAGAAAAGAGCTACGCGGACAAGAGAAGAAAACAATTATCCTTCAAGGTCGGAGACAAGGTTTTGTTGAAAGTCTCGCCTTGGAAGGCCGTATGTCGCACCCCAACCGATGGCGGAAACATCGGAGTGAGACGGACAAGAATTCTCAAGACATCATACCACTAAATGTGACAATATTTAATTAAATAGCTCATATCATTTCATTCATCAAATCGTCAAGTACAACATAATTCAAATACAATGTAACATCAAGTAAGACAAGTTCAACGAAACATAATAAATAACTTAGCATTCTAAGTGTGTTTCTATGCCAATCCTACTAAGTTTCGTCACATCAACATCCTCAACCTGCAACATGTTAAAAAGTATAGTTCAATAACAAAGTATTGGCTAGTACAGAAGTTTAAATCATAGCTTAAGTAATAAAAGCATTTAAACAAATCCACATGATAAGCTAGTATACGAGATTAATGTAAACAAGGCATGTGACTACAAGTCAATCCTCAAGTGTCAACGCAGAATAGATTAAACTTAACATGACCACAAGAATACGGGCGGTGCGTTACTCCTATAGCGCTATACATGTTAAGGGAAGGCTCGTAAGAAGTTAGTGGCAATTAATATCACATAAGAATGTTCCAAGTATACAAATTGAGTATCACATAACTATAGCATGTATGATGGATGGTTTTTGTGATTGCATAGAATAAAAGTGTGAGTTAGTGTGTTTATGATAGATTAACATATTGCACCCAAAAAGTGTAAAGCGTAAAAAGGGTGTCGAGTGTACTCACGGTTTTACAAAGTTAATTGCGTGAAAGTGTTTGGGTTGATTAGGGGGACGAACACCAACTTATCCTACATAAGGAAACATAGGTGTGTGAGTATTGGAATGATAATGGAGTTCGTTAATTTAGGAATTTAAAGTATGCAAAAGTATGTATAGTCGAAAGTATTTATCTAGACGTTATAAGCCCCGTAGGGTGTTTGTGGTTTTATGGATCATGCCCAATAGAATCGTAACGATGGTTAAGTCTTAGATAAAACAATTTTGTTAGGACAAGTAAACATACGGTCATTATCAAAGGTTCGGTTATATTTATTATTTACATATATAGGTTACATATATTATTACAAGTTTATCATATAAATCATAGATTTCATAGAAGTCATGCATGGAGGTAGGAGGATAACCGTCCTTAACCTCTTTCCTAAGATAACCGTCCTTAACCGGATGGTGATGAATGAGATAAAAATAAAGTACTTCAGTAAACTACGTTTCGACCGAATAAGCAAGCTAGGTGCGTGCATCCAGAACATGGCAACGTTTGGGGACGAGTCATAACCTTGTTACTCAATTGAAGGTGAAACATAGCTTGGCAGATAGAAATAATCAAGTGAGGTGGTGGATTGAAAGTTGGATAGCCAAGGCCTCCATGTAATCACACCTTTACCAAAAACACAAGCTTGTAAGCTTGGATGGTTTCAACACTTGTGGGTTAAGACCCTTAGTAAAACAACAAGTTTAGAGGCATGTTATACCTCTTGATTTTGTATGAAACAATTCTAACTTGATTAGAGGCACAAGTAGCATAGAGTTGTTAAGAGAAAACAAGTTAAGAAAAAGTTTATAAGTTTAACTTCATAAAAATGGTATTGTTCCACCTTGGTTTTCCATGGATAACCTATGGTAACATCCCAAGAGGCATAGCAAACATTGTTGAGGAAGAAACCATGAAGAAAACTTAAAGTTTTTGAAGTTTTGAAAAGATAAAAGTGAGCAGAAAGTTCAAGGCACTTTTGGACCTCAAAAAGGTGAGGTTTCACCTTAGTTTTCTCAAGCAATATTGTGAAAACTTTACTATAGGTTATCCAAGTGTTTTAGAAGAAGAAACAAGTTTTGAACATCAAAGGAAGTGAGTTGAAACTCACTTGCAAACTGAAATATCTCAGCAGAAAGTTCTAGAGGTTTAGGGAGGTTTTGTGAAGTGTTAGAGGCTTGTAAAAGTGAGAAAAGGTTGGGGAAAGGTGGGGTTTTATAGAGGGAAGATTAGGGTTGTGACATTGGTGCCTTTTCAATCATTGCATAATTACAAACAATTTCGTATTCAATGAAACCCTGTGTTTTATTTCCAAATATTTTTTATTCAATAAAATCTTGTATTTTATTGATGGGAATCCAAAAATGTCGATCGTTGCGCAATTTCGATCATTTTCGTGTTCGTTAAAGCGTTTTACGCATTTTGCAAAACGCGTAACCGTACAACCAAACGAACCGACATCCACGACATTTTCGGGCATAATACAAGTTACACATGTCTTAACACCTTTGTATAACCTAAATATTAGGTTAAAGGGGTTAAAAATGGCAACCAAGTGAAAATACAAGTCCAAGGGCCAAAAATGTCAAAAAATATAATAAATATTTTTGCTTCTTCACCAAGTTTGCCACCTATCTCCAATTTTTGACACCAAGCACCCACTTTGCCACACTTAATATGGTGTTGACACATGTTAGGACACTGATCCACACTTGAGGACACTTGTCATCACCTCCTTTATCCTAAAATACTATAAATACCCCATAATTCTTCCATTTTTTTTTCACACCACTTCAAAACACTTCAAAGCAAAGTGTGAAGTTCTTCTTTCTATCCTTCTTGGAGCTTGTTTCCAACCTTTGGAAGCCTCCTATAGTGTTCTCCAACACAAGTAAGTACTCTTCCTAGTTCTTTAATTTTTTTAGCTATTTTGAGCTAAAAGTCGAACACTTTGGCTTCCTAATTGACTTTTGGTTCTGACCATATTTGGTCAAGTCAAAGTTCAATTGAACTTTGCAACGTGATCGTAATCACGAAGGTTATAATCCCTAGTGATTTCACCTTTTGATTACCACGTTTACTAGTCGAAGTGACGAGTTAAAGTTTCGGTAAAAATTGCACATGATGTGCATTTTACGACGAAACTATTTTCGGGTATCAAAACACCAAGTTTTGATACCAAATCTGTTTCATAAACTTAGTTAGACATATTTTGACATGTCTAACTCGTCACTTCTAGTTTAGTGCTTATTTAGGGTCGTAAGTCGAGCGGTCTTGACCACCGCCTTAACTTTCGAATCCGACCCGTTTGGTTGATCTTAGGATCCGACCAAACACATATTTGTGACCATAGTTGTATAGGGAATAACCTACTGAGGTTATACCTTATGGTCACATCGTTTGGTTAGTGTTATAATAAGTTACTTCTATGTTCTTAAAAAAATGATGACTAAAATGCCCTTTTGCACATAAATCCATTTTAAACACATGTAACCAAATTTTTGACATATAAACTGATGTTATAACATTTTCAAACATGTTTGGACATTTAAGACTTATCATAGGACGATCACGCGTTTACGCAAATGACCCGTTAAAGTATCGTAAACTACCTTAACGAGTCATAATGGGTCAAAAGCACTTAGGATCCTTTCCAAATCAGAATGTTAAGTTCGTTAAACCATATCACATGAGTTCCAACACTCATTTGGTTTATAAGACTTCATTCTATCTGATCTCCCAATTCTCGACACGCTAACATATTTATCTAACATATTAGGACATGTTTGAGCTTTGTTTATTCCATTGATCAAGAACACTTTCACAATCCCAATTGAGTACATAGCCCCCTCTTTTACATTTTCTAAATGTTTTGGGGTGATTCATATGTGCTAAACTATTTTTCAAATCTACATATTTACTATGCAAGGCTTATGTGAGTACATAGTTCCCCTCTTTTACGTTTTAAATGTTTTGGGGTGATTCATATGTGCTAAACTATGTTTTCAAATCTACATATTTACTACGCAAGGCTTATGTGAGTACATAGCCCCCCTTTTACGTTTTCAAATGCTTTGGGGTGATTCATATGTGCCTATAATTATTTTCAAGATTTCAAAACAACATGGTTTATAAATACAAAATGATTTTCAAAGTGAGTACATAGTTCCCCTCTTTTACATTTTTCCAATGTTTTGGGGTGACTCATATGTGCTAAATCATTTTCAAGTTTTCAAAAACAATGTCTATGGTGTATATATAAAACAATACGATTTCAATAATGTGAACAACTTGTTGATGCGTTATCCATAACAAGAATGGCATTCATTAGCTTTGGCCAAGCCGACCAGTAGTATGTTATGGTACCATAGGACTGAAAATCCCATTATCGGACTGTTCACTGAATTTGGTGGAAGTTTGGGTAATGACAGAAACTGTTAACAAATCAATTGTTGATTTGTTAGTCTAGTTAAAGAGACCCTTTGGTGGTCTATTAAAGATACCCTTTGGTGGTATAGTCAACAAAGGTTTGAATGTGTTCATTAAAAAAGATCAAAAGTTTTCACAATTAAAAACATGGACGATTTGTTTATGACATGGACAATTGGTTTATGACACGGACGATTGATTTATAACACAGAAATGGTTTATAACACGGACAAATGGTTCTGAACAATGTCACGCAATGATTTTCATTTAAAGATATAAACCATATGAAGTTTTCTGTTGAATCAATCTATTACAAGTTTATTTTACAAAAGAAACGTTTTGGTCAAGATTCATGGCTACATGGTTTTCACAACTCTAACCAACTTGTTTTAGTTGGTTAATTGTATTGCAATATCAAACACTTTTGATACGAGGTTTTCACTTATCGACTCTTGTAGTCGGACTAGGTGTTGCAATATGTATACAAAGCCACGAATTTGACACACTCACAAAACCTATGTACTTGCCGGCATTTTTATGCTGACTCTCTTTTCACATATGTTTCAGGACTCAATGCTTGATAATATGATGCATGCTTCACGTAGGAATGGACGCGGGCCTTAGTGACTTAAAACATGAAAGACAATTTATTTATGTGTTGTTTCTGTTTATCCCAAGACAATGTAAACATTTAACTTAATCAAACATAATTTTAAATTCCATAAGTTGTGAAACTATAGTTTTGTGACATGACTCCCCGACGTTTCCGCCACGGTTCGTTGTTGTACGCGGTCGGGGTGTTTCAAGGGTTAAGTTAGGCTAGCATTTAATGGGGTTTGGTAGTTGAACTTGGAAGAAAACAAAGACTTAATCACCTTTGGCAGCTTGTGGTCGCAAGCTGCCAAGGTTTTCTTTTCTTTTCTTTTTTGTTTAACAATTATAATTAAGTTTGTTTGTTTATTTAAATGATGCACTTTACTTATAAACCAAGTGTGAAGTGTTGGAAGATTAAAAACATGAATAAAGGTGTCACATAATCTTACAAAAAAATAAGTGTTTTACATAAACGTGACGAATTTTCATAATGCCCAATGCGTAAGTGTTTTGCGTTTAAATCATCAATCGTCTTGCTTGATTTGAATTGCGTAAGCTTTAAGAATGCACAACGAGAATTCACGAGTTAAATTGAATTGACAATCACGTAACGAATAAGCGTACATTTATAAGTATAAGCATGCATATAGGTTGTGAATTTCGCATAATTGATCAATTTGTTTACAATCAAAGCCTTGAATTTTCAATGATTCGAAAAATGAGATACGATTACATGGTTCAGGATTTCCAAAAATGGAAACACGAAGCAAACTTACTAAAAACGGAAAGTTACGAAAGCAAAGCGTTACAGCGTAGCCAGATTTTGTAAGCGTGGAAAGCTTAATCCTCGATACATCGGACCATTTGAAATTTTGGCAAAGGTTGGTACCGTTGCTTACAAGTTGAAATTATCGGATGAACTTAGTAGCGTACATGACACATTCCATGTGTCAAATCTTAAGAAGAGACCAACACAAGAAACAGTTATCATCCTTAAGGATGATATTCATATACATGAAAAGCTCTAATTTACTGAACAACCCGTTGAGGTTATGGACTGGAAGGTCCAGAAAACAAGGAGAAGTCGTATGAAATTAGTCAAAGTCTGTTGGAACTCACGACATGGACCCGAGTATACTTGGGAACATGAAGATCAAATCAAAGCCAAATACCCTCGCCTATGAGAAGACTCCTGCAATGGATGACTCAGCTTGAATTTCGAGGTGAAATTCTTTTTAACAGGGGAGTATGTGACACCTGTCACTTTTGGGTAATTTTCATACATTTAAACAGTCAATTATATTATACAATTATGTGTTTTGAATGCCTGAACTGCATGATTACATGGAATACACCTAGAAAACTCACTGAGTACATTACATGATGCATATTATTCATCTTACTGGTTGCAACTCAAAAACAGTTTAAGACAATGCATCAGAACAACATACCAGCACAACTTCAGTACTCAGCTAAACAGCAGATTTAGGACTTAGATGTGAGTCCAACATCAATTATATATTAAACCCCATGCGAGGAACACATCGATTCATGCTAACACATTCTAGAAACAATACATGCACTAAAAACTATCCAAAATACACACTCAGTGACAATTCAGCATAATTCAGCATAATTTAGCAAAACTCAGCATTCACTAGTTGTGGAATATTCAGAAATAGTGTTAAACATCCTAAACTACCCAAAAGATGTTGAAAGTATCATCTTAGCACAAAAACATATTGTATCATACAAGTCTTGTAAGTTTATGGTTTAACGAACCGACAATGAAACGAACACCCGGACACAGCAAGACACATCATATGAACTAGTTAACAATATTTTAACATCATACTACTAGTTTATATATTAAAAAACTTGTTTTACATAAGAATCCCTAAAATCCCTACAAGTTGCTTTAACCTCCGTTTAGGGACCCGATAACGAATCTAGCACCCGTTAAGCAACCTAACACGAACTAGACATAATTCATGGACTAGTTAATATTGTTTAACAATGTTAAGCTAGTATATGGCACCATAAATCATAAATTACACCAAAAACCCCTAATACATATAAACCCCCAACTAAACCCCTAAATCCTAACTTAATTGACTAACTACATTTAAAACCCAACCAAGACCCCCTTCCAAACTCGGTCAACATGAGGGCCCTGCATGCCCCCATGTGTTAGACAAGATTGTCTAAGGTTAGTTGGTGCAAAATGATTAAACTATGGAAGAATGATTTGCAAGTAGTTTATAATACAACCTTATCCCAACATCACCTCTTCATTCACCAACCAAAATTTAAACACCAAGACCCCTTCTCATAGCTCCTACCTCACAACCACAACACCTCCACTTTCACCTCCATTTTGTGTTCATTTACAAGCCATCCAAGGTTATCCTAAGGTGTATCAAGCATAACTAGGAAGGTGTCAAGTCTTGGAAGTGGAAGGACCTCTTCATGGAGCTATTAATCACCATCTTCTCATCATCTTCATCTTCTAGTTCTCTTACAACTTCCCTAACCACAAGAGCTAGTAGTGAGCCTCCTAATCTTTCATTTTACATCTTGTCACTAGTATAATGAGAATACACAAGTTAAACCATCTAAAAGCATCACCTTAAAAAGATGAACTCATGAACTAGTAACATCATCTAAAGAAAACAAACAAATCTTGAAGTTGTAATGAAGATGTAGTTGTTTATTTTGTGATATGGATGATAACCATCATATGTATACTTGCTAGAAGTATAGATCTAACAAGTATGTGGATCTTACCAGATCCATGATAAAAATATTGATAAACTTATTATACATGATGAATGAACTTATTAAAGTGGTTAAAATTGATTTGTGATGTTCTTAAGATGATGTATGAACAAGTTGTTAAAAATGATTTTCTACAAAGGTTGTAAATATTAGAAACAAACATATTTTTAAAGTTGGATGAACATGTTAAATGCAAGGTTATAATACTACATGATTGGGTTAACTTTTAAGTTCATCATAACATGAAAAATGCATCTATATGCATATATCATACTTGTGGAAATTGTTGTGAATAATTTGATGAGTTTTGGAAGCTTAAACACTTGTTTTAAAACATGGGAAACTTCCTAAATCTAGGGGAAACTATGGAATTTTTTTTATAAAATTTAAACACTTAGAAAATATATTTTAACAAGGCTATTACAAGTAAACTTGTTTAAAAATAATAAATATAAAAATTCCCATATTTTTGTATAAAATGTAAATCAAAGAGGTTATGGGTTTTCTAAAAATAAAGATAGATATAAATATATATTTTGGAATATATATGTTTACTAATCATAAAAAGTATGTGCTATGTGTATATTGTTTGTATAGTAATATATAAATTAGGAACTAGAAATTATACCCACAAACAAATACAATAAAAATTGGCAAACAAGATTTACAGGAATATATATATTCATGCCTTGGAGACAATTTATGGACGATTCAGACATTTGAACAATAAATGGACCATACAAATATTCAGAACTAAAAATATATAATATATGGAAGCTTGGTAAATTATACTTTCAAAACCGAACAAGTGACAAAATATATATTCTTACTAGTATATAAAATATGTCACATTTTGTCAATCTTAAAAATGTATTATTCTTGAAGTGTATAAAAATATATATTTCATAAACATCTTAAAAATATATTATTTTGGTGGAAAACTAAAAATATGTATTTTTATAGAAGTAATCTTAAAAATAGATTATTTTAAGATGCATACACTTACCAAGCATAAGATCATATATTAATTTGGACACATCTTAAAATTATATATTTAAAAATATTAAAGTTGTGGGTAATGAATACAAGAATATACGTATTCCTATACGTACAAATACGTGCCAACATATACCACTAACACTTGTTGAAAATACTCATAATACAAGTATACTCATACTTGGGAAGATACACATGTATAACACTTAACAATTATTACACTTGGTCAGGTATATCATGGGAACATGCACATGAATAATTATATATCAAGACATGTTAAAAATAGATTATTTCTAACAAACCCATCGTAATAACAAATGATATATAAAATGGTGTATATTAATAATACAAGTTAAAATATAATGTTTTAACTAATACATCGAACTTGGAATTATATATATTTAAGAAGAATTATATATGGAACATATCTGATGATTGCATCGTAGAGGCAAACGGGTGGAACCCGATTATGAGAAGTCATGAACACATACATCTTACTTGTGCGAGGCACAGAAATAAGAGGGCTAGGCTCGTACATGCAACACATGAGATGCAAGGATATATATATATATATATATATATATATATACATCTGAGCTGACATCATACATCGAAATACACCTCAGTTGACGTCATACACCGTAAATGCATCTCAGTTGTCATCATACATCGAAAATACACCTCAAAGGAACATAATTCCGAACAATTCTTAATAAATATTGAAGACAAGAGACTTGAACATAAGTTGTTACAAAGACCGAAGTGTCTAATAAAACCTAGCGCGTTTGTAGGTTGTGATACAAACCAAGGGAACGTACGTGAGATAATCAAAGTTACGGAACGCATTTCAGTGAGTTCATGTCCCCCTTTTCATCTTAAACGTTTTTACACTTTTACAACTATCGGGGGGAAATACATGTACAATGGTATGATAAGCTAGGGAATGAAACAACTTAGATCATGTGCGACTAGGGTGGAACTTAAGCACCATTAATCTTGTTTAAGACCATGGTACAAAGGTTAGATCTAGCGGGTGTTGGCGAGCCCCACTCTTGGTCTTGGACCCACATGGAAGAATGCATTTGTCGTCCGAAGTCGAGGTTAATCGACGAAAATTGTCTAGGTTTGGATGCTTCCTATGTCGTCAAACATATTAATGTCCTTGCAAAACATCAATGATCAACGATTTCATTGATGCTTTACATACCAGATATTTGACACAAATACATCATACATTTTATGGATTCATCTCATACAACTAAAACACATGAACTCGGCAACTTTTGTTGATATTTCAACTTAACATATATTTCAGGAAATTAGTGGACCAATGCGAGGAATTTCAGTCAAGGAAAGCAAGTGTCAAGACTCCATGCCAACTTTTGAAGGGTTTACCCATTATATACTGCCTCCTTGCGGTGATATAAGGGTTAAAGCCTTATCATTTTAAAACTTACATTTTGGATGTGTAACACTCTGACAACTTATTTTCATTTTATGGTTTGTAAACAATATACTCAACGTATATTGCGTTTTGAAACAATATTGGAAATGGCATTTGGAGCTTGTTTTTATTCATTTAGTATGTTCACTTATATTGTATGCAATGAGATTCAATCAGTCGCGCGCTTTCGCCTATGAGCGGGTGTGACAGATTGGTATCAGAGCTTCGATTGTAGTGTGCGAAGCCTACTCTCACATCATCAGTGAGACCTGTTTAAACATTTTGAGACGACATTTTTTAGCGTATTGTGATAGTCCACTGATCTACTATTATTTCCTTTTTTTACACGAAAATTCTTATTGTCTTTTTCATGGTTTTGCACATTTTCAAATTTTATATGTTTTTTTTGTATTTTTCACAACATTTCTCCCCCAAAAATCAAAAAAATATTTTTGGATTTTTGTTTTTAAAGAAAGAAATCTTAAAACTAGAAACTTTGACAAACCGATGAGGATCACATCAACTCGTCATCCGCCTCAAATTCAACCTCTAAATCCACCCCTGATGTCAAAATTTTCATCTCGTTAAGTTTCAAAAGATATTTGAATTTAGCTTGATCAAACAGTTTTGTGTAAAAATCTGCCTTTTGTTCATCAATGTGGATATTTTCTATTAGAACCAACTTTTTCTCGTAGCAATCACGGATAAAGTGGTGTCTGTTGATGTAGAATGTCTATAGCCTACGTCTTATAGTCATGTTGTGTCATTGTAATAGGGCTATGATTGTTAGATTTGCATTTTCGATGTTCTGTAGGTCACTTCGCACGAAGTGATGTTCACTTCGTATGAAGTGAATCCACCTCATACGAAGTGGCAATCCCAACTCGTGCGATCGGGATTGTCTATATATAGTAGAGTTGTGGTTTTAAGTCTTTAACAGTTTTGAAGAGTGTATGCCGAAGCCCTGCACTGTTTTTTCAGGATTATACACGCTTACCACATTAATGAAACAATAAAATTTGTCGCTTGTTATAAAATGGATTCCGCACATGTTATAACTAGTTAATCAGATTAGGTCCTGTGCTTATTGGATAAGAAGATCCTACAAGTGGTATCAGAGCTACGGATGGACTGATTTGAAGACTTGATCAAGATTCTACACTTCTATTCTACTCATACTTCTCATTTTTCAACAATTTCATGGACTATATGGAACGTTATTTAAGTATAATACGTAAAATCCATTATAGTAAAACCCTTGAAAAGATCAGAGCTTAAAACAACCGAAATCATGACAAAAATTGCAAAAAAGTGAAATTTTAAACCCACTTCACACGATTTCATACTCTCACTTCGTAAGAAGTGAACATCCACTTCACACAAAGTGAAGGACTTCACACGAGGTGACATACCAACTCGCACGAAGTGAACTTTGATCAGTGCTTTTGTTGTTTGAAGTTTCAGATTGCACGAAGTGTTACTCCGCACAAGATTCACTTTGCACAAAACAATTTTTGACCAATTTTCTCGACAAGATGGAAAATGAATTCTTCAATGCATTCGCAACATCCACCGTTACAACTTGTGCAACACAAAACATGAATCTTGAAAATGAAATGGGGACAATGACAACACCCCCGGAACTGATGTGTTTATAAGACTATCACGGTTGGAGTGAAAGATTTGTGAATTGGGTGTAAGCGAATTATCTGAATAGTTGTTATGCAATTGAAGAAAAATATACAACATTAATGTGCAAGAACGGATTAGAAAGACACTGACGCACTTTACACCAACGAAGAAGGAGAAGTTTATAAATCAAAAGAAAATGTTAAACATTCTTTAACAAGCTATTAAAGAAGATGTTCTGTCTCTTTTACAACACGACAGTGATGCTCAATCACTTTAGAATGCTTTAAGAGTTAATTGTCCAAGGAAGCACTCAAATGATAAAGGGCAAAAAGGCACTATTGAAGAAGGAGTTTGACATATTCAATCTTTTGAAAGGTGAAAGCATGAAACAGCTGATCGAGAGGTACTGTCATCTTGTAGTTGAGATGAAACAGTTGGGCATACATAAAGATAATGAAGAGTTGGTAGACAAACTTGCTGATGCATTGCAAGAAGGTGAATGGTCTACTTATCTCACATTCTTGAAAAACAGCCTAGAATACAATACAATCAACTTGTTAAGATTTATCGAAAAGTTGGAAGTCATGAATTGGAGATGCAAAAAAATGGCGAAAACCAAAGGATCGCTATATAGCAAGACATAAACTTGTATTACAAAGACAGTTCTGTAGCAAACACTCAAAGTCTAAAGAACAGACAACCTTCAGTGCAAATAATTCTTCAAGTTTGTCTTCAAACCAATCTGGAGGTTTTCAATCATTTCCATCATACGAGCCTAATTATCTTTAAACACTGCAATCCTTGCAAAGCTTGAACAGTTATCTGAGCGGCCAAAGCACTCAAGCAAATTCAAAGCAGCGGATTCTACAATGCAACATTTCTGTGAATCTATAAAACAAAAAAGATTTCGCCCAACAAACTGCTAAGCAGGACATGGCATTACTTACATCCGTGCTAGAATCATATGAAAGCTTGATGGCCGAAAAGATTGGGAACCCTGATATGACGAAAGAAGACTATGATCAAATCGATAATTAAATATTATTATCAAGAGCAACGTTCTAAAGAAGAAAATCTTCTACACAGTGCTCTTAGACATTTAATTCCACCTAATATGTTTCCAACTTTTGCAGGTTACTTTGATCCAAGCTACAAAGCAAAATGTGAGGAAGAGCCAAAACTTGAAGTTGTGGAACTGATAGATATGAACAAAGAGATGAATGTCGAGAACCTATCTGAATAGCCAACAAAGCTATGATGGCTAATCTAAAAGAGGTAGTTCCCGAGGAAATCCAGGAGGATAAGGTCGAGTTGGTGAAAGAGTCTATTAAGGAGTAGGTAAAGGAAGAAGTTAAAGTTCAGATTGAAAAACCTTGCAGTAAATGTTTAGAACCTTGCAATGAATGTTTTGAAAAAGATAAAAAATACAAATATTTGAAAAAACTTTTTGATAATTTGTCAAGTGATTACAAAGAAACTAATGAGGCATATGATAAATTAAGCAGAACGATTAAACAATATGAACAAGTTAATAGAGAAGATGGTGCCACACTTTCGATGCTCAAGGCAACAGTTATGGACAAGCAAATGGCTATAAACATTCATCTAAATACGATTGCTGAGCTAAAAAGAAAATTGGAGAAAATGAAAATTGAAACTGAAAGGGTTAAGAAATTGTTAATCAATTATTCCACCAGTTCATATGTCATTGATCATATTCTTCTGAAAATTGAGAAGGAAACAAAAGTGCATGTTACAATCGAGTTCCACCACCCATGTGGGAAAGCCAAGGAAAAAACCATCTGGGGTGGAAAAGGCACTCAAATTAAAACTGAAAAGAACAACGGGTTGCCTGAGAATATCGATGTAACATCAGAAAATGACTGTGAATTTGATGTAGTGAAAAATTTGGTAGAAAAGGTTTTAGGAAGTGAGAGTGACAACACAGAATTAGAGAGTGCTGAGTCGAACTTGGAGAAAACCAGTTAAATTTCACCTTCTGAAAATGAAGAAATTTTTCATAAGAACTATCTTGGAAAATCGGAATCTAGTTCAGAGGATGACCCTAATTTGGTTGCTTATAAAATGAAAGGATCGGATAAACTATATTCTGATCAAGAATTTCTGATTCAGAGGGAATCTTGAAAAGGTCGAACAAGTGTTTAAAATGATTGAAGTAAGTCTTTCAGAGCGTGACAATGGGAATGCAACTTACTACTCTAACCCAAAAGTTCTTGTAACAACAATTACAAAGGTGAAATTATCATGAAAACAAGAGGAAAGGGTTGGGGTATGTAAAGAAGCAAAATGATAAGTTTCGAAAACCAAATTTTAAAAGAAAAGTAAACTTTGTTTTTGAAACAAGCTCGGAAAGCAAGAAAGAGAGTTTGGCAAAGGAACAATCGAATGATGAGTTCTACACTGAGAAAAAGGGTCATGAGCAGGTTCAGAAGTCCTTTATCACTTACAGTAGGACATGCTTCAAGTGTAGCGCAGTCGGACACATTGCACAGCATTGTTCCAATTCTAAACATGTTTACCATGCTAATAAGTCATCAGGAGATGTGAATAACAAATCCCTAAAGTTTGTTCCCTCACAGATATTGAAAAGAAAAACTGAATCTAACAATAATGAGAAACAAGTAACTACTAATGTTTTAAACAAAGAAACTAGTGAATCATCGATCAAGAAAGATCAAAAAAATTCAAAATTTTACACTAAAAAGGCAATTTCTAAACAACAAACTTGGGTGATCAAAACTAAACCATCTTCTAAGACAGTCAAAGCATCTGTTACAACTGAGTCAAAGGTAAAACAAGTTGTTGAAAATAAGAGCATTAGTGTTCCAAAGTTTGATATCCCAAACCCACCCAAGACCGAGAGGCCTTGGGTATCTCTTTTTAAATAATTTCTTAATTGCCTGTGTAGGGGCTCCTAAGGTCAATAATTTCTAAGTGGATAATGGACAGCGGGGCTTCTCGACACATGATAGGGATGCTGGCCTTGTTATATGATGTTATATCAATCAAAGGTGGCTATGTAGGGTTTGCGGGTACTCAAGGAGGAAGGATAATCGGTGTGGGAATACTAACGAACAACATGGTTTCTTTCAACAAAGTCAACTACATCGCCGAATTAGGGAATAATTTGCTAGGTATCTCCCAGATTTGCGATAAGAAGTTTATAACTTATTTCATGGATAAAGAGTGCCTCATTTTGAAGCTGGGATTCAAAATTCATGAGGAGTGGATCCTCATGCGTGCTCCACGAGAAGATGATATGTATAACCATGACATGAGCGTCACATCCAGTACTAGGAAATCAGCATGATGTTTTGTATCAAAGGCTACAGAAAAGAATTGATCTTTTGGCATCGAAAGATAGGACATATCCATTTACGAAAGATGAATTATCTAGTGTAACACAATCTGATGGAGGGTGTCGATCTTAAGAGTTTCCACTTGAGTGATGATTGTATAATCTGTAAACAGGGTAAGCAGCACAATAAATCTGTTCTAAGAAAACTCCTGAACTCTATCAAGCTTCCACTAGAAAGGTTACATATGGTTCTATTTGGGCCAGTTAACGTCAATAGTATATCTGGTGATCTATATTGCTTTGTTGTGACTAACGACGACTCAAGATTTTCATGGGTTCTATTTCTGGAAAGAAAAGACGAGACGTTTGAAAGTTTAATGATTCTTTTCAGAAAGTTGGTGAATTTGTACCATCTACTGATAAGAAGGATTTGTAGCGACAATGGTTCTCAATTCAAAAACAACATAATGTTGTAGTTTTGCAACGACAAAGGAATACTTCATGTATTCAGCGTGCCCTATACTCCGCAACAGAATGGAGTAGCTGAACGAAAGAATCGAATTCTTATTGAAAGAGTACACACAATGCTCGCAGACTCTAAATTGCCTGTCAGCTTTTGGAGCGAAGCGGTTGCCTCTTCTTGTTACACGCTTAATCGAGTATTAGCAGTCAAGGCTCATAAGAAGACATGCTTTGAGTTGCTTAATCAGCGAAAAATAAATTTGGAGTTTTAGAACCGTTTAGATCAATGTGTACAGTTATTGACCCAGATGGTAAATTCGGAGCTAAGTCTCTAGAGGGATTTTTTCGTGGGATATGCTAGTCCTTTGAGATACACGTTGACTGCCAGAGATACACGTCACCTACACATAGACCTGGTGATCCTTGGTTATTTAACTATGAGAGTTTGTGGGATTCCTTTGAAATGCCGAATGAACCTATAAAAGAGGAGCTTGTGTTGTTACATCAACAACAACAATCGTCTGCTCAAGAGCAAGTTCCTAGACCAATAGTGATTTCACAATCAAATGTTGGCACAAATGATTCTGACGCAGGTCCGAGCAACACACAACAAGAACCCGTAGTCGAATTAGATGTGAATAGCGCAACGCCCACTTTTGATCAATCAGATGATTTCGATTCTGATAGTGAGCTAACTTATGACAATGGAGGATCCAGTTTCGATGAAGGTTCAGAGCAGATTACAGGTTTACTCAATCAATGTGCGGGTCCAAGCAATCAAAATGGAGCATCAACGAGTCATCAGGTTGTTGAACGAGAAATCCGATCAATAAGGATCTTAGCTGTTTTTATACTAAAGTTGCACCTATTCAAGAAGCATGCTCATATAGTTGTTTATTTTCACATGTTGAGCCTAAATCACACAAAGACGCACTTAAAGATGAAAGTTTGGTAAATGCTATGCAGGAAGAGCTGCCATAGTTTGAAAAACTTGGAGTCTAGAAGCTTGTCGACCTACCGCATAACCACAAGTCAATTAGTACAAAATGGATCTTCAAGTGTAAACGAGATGACAGAGGAGTTGTTGTATACAATAAAGCTTGACTCGTGGTCCAAAGTTTTCATTAGCAAGAGTGCATTGATTACACAGAGGTCTATGCTCCTGTCACACGACTAGAAGCTATCCGCATATTCCTGCCGTTTGTGTAATGGAAAGGTTTCAAGGTTTACCAATTGGATGTGAAGTCCGCATTCGTATACGGAAAGGTGAAAGAGGAGTTGTACATTGGACAGCCATCGGAGTTTGTCGATCCATACACAAAGAAAAGGTTTACCTACTGGATAAGGCACCAGACGGTTTACACCAGACCCTGAGAGCCTGCTACGAGACGCTTTCTCAACATCTTCTAGAGAACAGTTTCACTAGAGGAACAATAGACAGTACCCTCTTTACACAGGAAATGGATGGACATCTGATTATCGTACAAATCTATGTGGATAACATAATCTTTGGTTCGACCAACGATAAGCTGTGTAAAGACTTCGAGAAAGTCATGCATAAGAAATTTGAAATGAGTTCAATAGGAGAAACGACGTCCTTCTTGGAACTTCAGGTCGATCAATTACCTGATGGAATCTTCATCCATCAGATGAAGTATGTGCACGATGTATTGGAGAAATTTGATATGTCGGGAGCATCACCATTGTCTACCCCATTGGCACTAAATCACGGCATCGAACAATATGAAAAAGGAGTGAAGATTGACGAGACCTTATATCGATCAATGATTGGATCTTTGATGTACTCACAGCATCAAGGCTGGATATCATGTATTTGACATGCCTCTACGCCTGATATCAACAAGTCCATGAGTGTCTCACATGCTGATCGTTAAGTGGATTCTTTGATATTTGAAGGGTTGCCCAAGCACCGACTTGTGGTATCCGCGGAACAATGATTTCAATCTCGTTGGATGTTCTGATTTCGGATGCTACCATTTAAATGCAAAAGCTATAACTGCTGGTTGCCAGTTCTTTGGCACACGATTAGTAATGTGGCAATACAAGAAGTAAACCACGGTCGCTCTCTCTACTTGTGAAGCAGAATACGTTTCAGCTTCCAGTTGTTGTTCCCAAATCTTGTGGATACAACAACAGATGAGAGACTATGGATTGCAGTTTCTTGATACGCCTATATATGTAGATAATGAGGCAGCTATAAATATAAATAAAAACCCGATCAACACTCTAAAACTTAACATATTGAAATTCGACACCACTTTATCCGAGATTGAAACGAGAAAAGTTGGTTAGAATTGTAAAGATCCACACTGATGAACAAAAGGCAGATTTTTATACCAAAGCTTTTGATAAAGCTACATTAAGATATCTTTTGAACTTAATGGGTTGAAAAATCTGACATCAAGGGGGATTTTAGAGGAGGTTGAGTTCGAGGAAGATGACGAGTTGACGTGATCCTAATCAGTGTGTCACAATATATAGTTGTTAGAATTTCTTTCTTTAAAAAGAAAAATCCAAAAATATGTTTTATATTTTAGGGGGAGAAATGTTGTGGAAAATACAAAAACATATAAAAATTTGAAAAATGTACAAAAACATGAAAAAGACAAAAAGAGTTTTCATGTAAAAAGATGAAATGATAGTACATCCGTGGACTATCAAAGTATACTAAAGAAATGTAGTGTCAAAATGTTTAAACAAGTCTCACTGACGATGTGCCAGTAGGCTTCACACATTGTGTACATTGTTTCTGCTTCACACATTCAGTAGATTGTTTCTGAGATATAAATATAAAGAAGAACTTCTTAATTAGTGGCTTAACATCTCTCGAATATATGGTCTTAGTACCCTGAAATTTCGTTTGAGAGATTGCTGGAATCTGAGATACTAGGTCTTTATAGATAATTGATATATGGGGTATTAAACAAGTTCTTCTGATTTTGCATCAGTAATGGCCTAGAACTTGTAGAATACTTTTGCTTTTAAACCCGAAAACTACAAATAATTGAAATTATCAAAAGATCTAACAATTGAAGTACAAAAGATTCCAAATTGGAACACCACTTTTAAGTCGAGCCTTCATCTCTTTGTCTGTATGGTGATACTAACCTGAGCTGTCAAGGTCTCACACAACCTAGATATAGATATCAGTTAGATATATTCACCTGTAAGATAAAATCTTGGGAATCATGATACGAGAGTATATTCTAAGGTGGGAAACAGTGTTAAGTCAAGTTCTAAGACACCTAATTAATGTATCTCGGAGCAATTGAGAAATGTGAAGAGATTTAAGTGGACAAGTATACTGACAATCTAAGTGAATTTGTTTAAAACATAAATTTTTTTATCAAGATCAACGGTACTAGTGATTTGTTTCAAAAACTGATATGATCCTCTAACACAAACTCACAAAAATATGTCTGTAAATATGTTTGTACATAGTTCTTACATTTCATTTTGAAAAAAACCCAAAATGATTTTTAGAGTGTTTTAGTATAAAATTTGGAATATTCAAAAATATTTTATTTCTATCTTAGTTTTGACTACCAATGATGGAAAGCGGATCTTTAAAGTCCAAAGATGCAGGTTACTGCAGAAAATTTAGAGGACAATGGGTTGGGAGCTTATCTAAAATGAAAAATGTTTTGAAAAGATCAAAAGTTCATTAATTTCAAACTTAACATTGCCTGAAAATGTCAGTTTGTTCATAAAGTGTTCAACCAAGGTCATTAACTTGGACTTGGTCGATAAATCAGTTAACCAGGGTCATTAACTTAGACTTGGTCAATTGAGTGGGTCATTAAAATTGAAAAAGTTTGAAAAATTTAACAAGTTTGAAAAGTTTATGTCCACTCCGCACGAAGTGAGAACCCTCACAATAGATCCAGCTCTCACGAAGCAGTCATTTCACTGTTATGTTCTCTTTGTGCGATCTGAGAGTTCTTTGTACAAACTGAGTGTTTTTGCAAGATCTAAGTCGTTATACTGCCAAGATTTACATTGGGGAGGTTGATTAGCACACCTCTTAGAATGGAGATGGTATATTATTTTTACACCACTTTGTACGAAGTGGAAATCACTTCGCACGAAGTGTTTTTGGTCAAAAGGTTATTATTTTTACACCACTTCATACGAAGTGGAAATGACCACTTCGCTCTAAGCCACTTCGTATGAAAAGTTTGATTATTTTTTGTTAAATTGTTCTAAGTGTTATTGTTATGTTTTGCAGGAAAAGAAAACGTTGTTTGAGTTAATACACAAGACATGCTGTGTACTTGACGATACTCTACCGGAAATGGCTCCGTTCAAAGATATCTTAGACTTTATGGGACGCTTGTCAGTAACGATAGCATTAACACATCAACATAAAGTCTACTGATCACATACTGAACGTTTTTGGAATGCTGCAAGGTTTGTTGCTGATCCAAGAGCGATACATTCAGTGGTAAAGATCGAAAATGATAAATTCAAGGTCAAAACCACCAAAGAATTGATTCTAAAGGTTTTGGATTTAAAAGATAAAGATGGTGATCCCACGGGCTACCCAGAAAGAATGGTGTGGGGATGTTTTTATAGAATGGGATACATAGGACATGTGAATGCTGTGAACTTCAAAAAAGCTAATTTTGGCAGGCCATATAAATTCTTCGTACGTTCAGTAATACATGTGTTTAGTCACAGAAAGGGAGGTTTTGATGATATACTTGATTACCAAATGTGCATGATCGAAGCACTGACGCTAAATCTGCCATACAACTTCACCAAAGTTATTTTTGATCAGATGATGTCAAAAATTACAAGAGAAAAGTTTCTTTAGTATCCAAGATTCTTATAGATGATGTTGGATGATTTGTTTCCAAACTTAGAGAAGAAAGATGGTGATGAGTTGATACTTAATCATATGGATAAAGAGATTTTGATTAGATAGAATCTATATCTAAAGCATGTAGGTCCCCTAACCCATATGGATCTTCACATAATCGTCTATCCAATCTAGAGTGCGGAATCCTCTAGATCAGATTATCACAAAAATACGAGTAATATCAAGAACACGGACAATCACTTTCAATCCATATTCTATTGATTATCCAACATAAATGTTTGCAATAAATTCAAGACTCACAAGAAATCTCTCAGCCACTCTCTGTAGATTTCTTTTGCTTCTCTCTACTCTTGTTCCAACAGATTCCTTAACCAAAACCTTAATTCACAACATGTATATATACTACATGTCTGTATACTAGGCTTTGGACTGGGCTAGGCCATTCTCCAAGCCCATAACCACTCTAAACAAGCTAAACGCAAATGCTAATCCCAATACAAAATATCCAAAGACTAAACTATAAAATACTAAGTTGTTGTCACAAAATATGCACTAACAGACTCCCCCTTGACAATAGCTTCAAGTGTAATTTTGTGTTCAAACATCTTGTGATCTTTTGGTCTTTGGATAGCTTCAGCTACACACATATTCTGACATTAACAGACTCCCCCTTAGCTGATGCTTCCAATCCTAAAAAACTTTCATTCATTGTAGATTAGTGAACTAGCATTCTCTGGTTAAGCTCATATCTCCGAATTCCTCTATATCTCCCTTTGCAATGTAGTAGAAGGATCCTACCATGCATCTGCACACATTCTTCACTCCACTCTTAAAATGTACTTTATTTGAATTCTGCACTTCATTTTGATAAATGCATCAATCTGTTTAGAAACACAAGCAAGTAACTCGAAAAACCATTAGTCCTTTTCCACATTAAAGATAAACCAATATTTTATCTTATCATGCAAAAACAAACAACTAATCAGTTCAAACTGGGAGATTTTAAAAACAAATCTTTCTGTATTTTTTATATTTTCTGAAAACAAATAACTAACAAGAAAATAAACACTCTATTTTTGTGAGAATTACCGGTAAGAAGATCATATCAGCAACATCAAACTGTTGTAACATTATTAGATAATTCTACATGTAATTTTCATGAAAAGCAACTTAAGATGATTACCAGTATTGTTTATCCATTTAACAAGATACAACATTAGATAACTGGTGAACAGGTCAGTACTTCCGTACAGCAAAGAGACCAATATTCAACGAGGGTTAGAGCAAATACCTAATTTGGTACGATTTATGCATTTTGCACATTTGAATGACTCTCTAGGAGAGCTTCCTCAATTTCTGGGATTTGGCATTTTAGCTCTTTTAAGATATCCTGGTTGTGCCTAGGTCAGCATATATTTGGATTCAGCTGAAGGACAACCCTGATACCCCTGATGAAACAACGATATAAAGACCTAAAACCTCAGATTTTGGCAATCTATCAACGCAAGATTTAAGCTTATAAAACGATACGCCACTGATATGCTACCCACTCATACACAGTTCGTTATATTTATATCACAAAGGTAAGTTGATTATTTCATGCTTTTTACCGACTGGTACGTCATATGATAAAGCTGCTATCACACTTAAGCAAATTAATTTTAATTTTAGTATGACAGTCTAACCTGCTGATGTACTATCATTTCTTCTTTTCCACACAGTGAAAACTCATTTTTGATTTTCTATATTTTTTTTATGTTTTGATTTTTGAAAAACAGTAAATTATTTACAAAATTCTTATGGAAAACTGGTTATTCAGGATTCCTCATCCCGTTGAGTTCGAGTAAATGTTCAAAATGAGCCCTGTCAAATGCTTTTGTGTAGAGATCTGCTTATCTAGTGTGTCTACTCTCTACAGTTCAATCAATTTCTTTTCAGCACAATCCCGTATAAAATGATGACGAATGTCGATATGTTTTGTGCGACTGCGTTTTATGAGATTGTTTATGATTGAAATAGTGGCATTATTGTCTATCATAATAGGAGTACGTGTGAAATTCAATCCGTAATCGCACATCTGCTGTTTTATCCAGAGAACCTGAGAGCAATAACTACCTGCATCAATATATTCAGCTTCACATGTAGTGGTAGACACGCAAGACTGCTTCTTGCATTGCCATGACACGATCCTCCCTCCTAAGAACTGACAACCACCTGTGGTAGACTTTCTGGTGGATTTGTATCCTCCAAAGTCCGAGTCAGTGAAAGCAACAAACTTCAAATCACTAGCAGCTGGATACCATAACCCAAGTTTAGGTTTCCCCTTCATGTAACGAAGAAGCCACTTCACCGCCTTCATATGTGACTCTTTTGGATTCGCTTGATATCTGGCACATAGACACACTGCGAACATGATATCTGGTTTTGAAGCAGTCAAGTACATTAGAGAACCAATCATTGCCCTGTACTAAGTTGGATCAATATCCTCCACAATCTCATGATTTGGACCAAGATTGTGATTCTTACAGATAGGTGTGTTGAAAGTAGCGCAATCCTCCATTTTCAAAAGGAGACAAAATGTCATACACATACTTCGTCTAATGTATAAACATTCCATCCTTCTTCTGTTCAACTTGCAAACCCAGAAAGTAACACAGTTCATCCATCGCACTCATTTTGAACTTGCTCTTCATTACCTCCTCGAATTCATGACACATGTCTCATCAGGTGACCAAAAAATAATATCATCTACGTAGACCTGTACCAGCAGAAAGTCTTCCTTCTTTCTTTTAATGAAAAGTGTACTGTCAATTTGACCTCTTTCAAAACCATTCTTTAACAAATGTGCTGACAGTGTCTCATACCACGCCCTAGGTGCCTGATGCAATCCATACAATGCCTTATCAAGTCGATAGACGCGATGTGGATAATCTGAATCAGTAAACCCATTTGGCTGTGACACATACACCACTTCTTGGACTTTCCCGTAAAGAAATGCACTCTTCACGTCAAGTTGGTAAACTTTGAAGCGCTTGAATTAAGCAAAAGCTAGGAACAAATGAATTGCTTCCAACATTGCTACTGGTGTAAACACTTCATTGAAATCAATCCCCTGTTACTGATCGAACCCTTTCACCACTTGCCAAGCCTTATTCCTTGTCACGATCTCCCGGTCATCTTTCTTGCACTTAAACACCCACTTCGTGCCTATTTCCTTCTCTCCTTCAGGCAAGTCAAGTAGCTCCCAAACCTTCAACTTCTTAAATAGAACTAGTTCCTCTTGAATAGCTTCAACCCATGAATTATCTTTTAGAGCCATGTGAACATTCTTCGGCTCCTCTTCGGCAATAAAGCAGCTATACAAACACTCATTTATCATCCCAGACTTCTCAATCCGGGTAAATAAACTGGAACCTTCGATCACACCTCTTCTTGTCTGAACGCACGCAGAAGCATCACCTATGATGTTCTCAACTAGATGATCTCTGTTTGCGCGTCTAGTAGCAATGGTGTTAACAACTAAATTATCTCCTAGATTAGATCCAATCTCCCCCTGAATGTTCTTATTAGCAAACGGATTAGTAAAATCCTCCCCCTAAATAGGTTTAAACTCACTATCACTTGAATCCTATTGAGCTGCACTGGAAGAAGTTTCTGGAGGAAGTCACCCTCTTCATCTTCACTGATCACAGTTTGAATCACTTGAGACTCATCTGCATTGGAAAACTCAGGAATATTAAATGATTTAAAAACGCTATCATAATCATATAATATAGTAGGACCACTCGTTGATTGTTGAGGTGAATAAATAGTGATTTCCATGTTAAACACAACCTCAATTTTACCAGTTTTTAGATTAAGAATCTTTTATTCGGTGTTCCAGGCATATAACCTAGAAAGTATCTCTTGTCAGCTACCTCACCGAATTTTTGCTTATCTTTATTTCGCACAATGGTGCAGGGTAATCCAAATGGTTCAAAGCCTTTCAAGTTTGGTTTCCGGTTAAACAATAGTTCGTGACATGTTTTGTTAAACCGTTTAACCGTTAAAACTTTGTTTAGGACATAACAAGATGTGTTCACAGCTTCTCCCTAGAAAAGAACTTGAAGCTTTAATCAGAAAGCATAGACCTAGTGGCTTCAATCAACGTCCTATTTTCCTCTCAGTGACTCTATTCTGTTGAGGTGTATAAGGAGCAGAATATTGATGTTCAATTCCCTTGCGAAGACAATAGAGATCCAGAATCTGATTCTTGAACTTTGTGCCATTATCGCTCCTTATCCTCTTAATCCATGCAGCATGTACATTTTCCAATTTTGTAAAAAGATCTATCAGCATCTCCGCTGTCTCATCTTTTGTACCTAAAAAGAAAACCGATGAATACTTTGAGTAATCCATCTGTGAAAACTAAACAATAGTACTTTCCACCTATGCTCCTTACGTTCACTAGACCAAATAGATCCACATGAAGTAATTCATAAGGGGCGTCTACAATTGGTATCAGAGCATTAGGCTCTTGTTTTGCTCGGTTTGGAATCGTTACTGCAGAAAAAGTTGGGTTTTTTAGACGTTTTGACGGCTGTTCTAGGGTTTTTGATACTGTTTCGGATAAACATCAAGGATCTCGGATAAAAGGAGTGCATCTCGGATCATAAGTGAAGCATCTCGGATCAGAAAATTTGCATCTCAGATCAGAAAAATTGCATTTCAGATCAGAACATTGCATCTCGGATCATTGGTGTTTCGGATCATCTCGGATTGCATCTGGGATAAAAACAGTGTATTTCGGATAAATTGGGAAGCATCTCGAACAAACTAGGAAGCATCTCGGATAATAACAGTGCATTTCAGATTTTTAGTATTGATTTCGGATCATCTCGGATCATCTCGAATAGCATCTCGGATCATTGTTTCGAATCACCATCTCGGATTGGTATCTCGGATCACTGTTCCAAATTTCCATCTCGGATTGTTAATCCTTGTTACTGTTCCGAGTTGAACTTGAAAATGTGGAAAGTTAACCAGCTGACGTAATCGGAGATAAACGTTTTCGTACACAGAATTTGATTCGTAAACAATTTTGACAAACCGACTGCACGATTAGACTCGTGTGATTTTTAGGACAAAAAAAGATTTTCTTTTGCTTGTAAATTCTTAGTGTACGGAATATGGTTGTTCATGTAGGAGTTTTTACCGATAGAGGGAGACAATGTTAGAAGATGAGTTCAAAATTTTAAAATCTTGCTGGGTCAGTGTGCTTAAAATTTAAGTGTGTAGTTTGAGTTGAAAATTGCTTAATCTGTGATACAGTTTTACCATCTCCTGAATAATAATAATTTGTTAACTTGTGTTGAATAGTTCTTATGGTTTCTCGAGATGTTTGTTTTATAGTGTATAGATTGTAGCATTGAGTTGCTGAGAAGTTAGTGAAGAGGAGTTTGCTTGGATGCATGGTAGAACATCCTTTATACATTGCAGACAAAGTTGAAGAGTTTTGAAGATTGCTATGCACGTGTTAAACTAGAGTTTACTCAAACGTTAACGAATTAGAAGATTTGGTGATTGGATGCACTAGCTTAGGGGGAGTCTGTTGCTGATAGAAGCTATTAAAGCTGAAGCTATCCAAAGACCAAATACGTTGAAGATTGCAAGATGACTGAAGACAAAGTTGTTTTATGAAGCTATTATCAAGGGGGAGTCTGTTGGTGCATATTTTGTGATAACATCTTAGTAGTTTTATACTTTAGTCTTTGGATATTTTGTATTGGGCTTAGCATTTGTGTTTAGCTTGTTTAGAGTGGTTATGGGCTTGGAGAATGGCTTAGCCCAGTCCAAAGCCTAGTATGAAGACATGTAGTATATATACATGTTGTGCATTAAGGTTTTGGTTAAGAAAAGTGTTGGAACAAGAGTAGAGAGAAGTGTGAGAAATCTACAGAGAGTGGCTGAGAGATTTCTTGTGGTCTTGAATTGATTGTAAACATTTGTGTTGGATAATCAATAAAGATCTTGTTTATTGTGATTGCTATTCCTACTCGTATCCAGAAAACCTGAGAGCAATAGCTACCCGCATCAATATATTCAGCTTCACATATAGTGGTAGATACGCAAGACTGCTTCTTGCATTGCCATGACACGATCCTTCCTCCTAAGAACTGACAACCACCTGTGGTAGACTTTCTGGTGGATTTGTATCCTCCAAAGTCCGAGTCAGTGAAAGCAACAAACTTCAAATCACTAGCAGCTGGATACCATAACCCAAGTTTAGGTTTCCCCTTCATGTAACGAAGAAGCCACTTCACCGCCTTCATATGTGACTCTTTTGGATTCGCTTGATATCTGGCACATAGACACACTGCGAACATGATATCTGGTTTTGAAGCAGTCAAGTACATTAGAGAACCAATCATTGCCCTGTACTAAGTTGGATCAATATCCTCCACACTCTCATGATTTGGACCAAGATTGTGATTCTTACAGATAGGTGTGTTGAAAGTAGCGCAATCCTCCATTTTCAAAAGGAGACAAAATGTCATACACATACTTCGTCTAATGTATAAACATTCCATCCTTCTTCTGTTCAACTTGCAAACCCAGAAAGTAACACAGTTCATCCATCGCACTCATTTTGAACTTGCTCTTCATTACCTCCTCGAATTCATGACACATGTCTCATCAGGTGACCAAAAAATAATATCATCTACGTAGACCTGTACCAGCAGAAAGTCTTCCTTCTTTCTTTTAATGAAAAGTGTACTGTCAATTTGACCTCTTTCAAAACCATTCTTTAACAAATGTGCTGACAGTGTCTCATACCACGCCCTAGGTGCCTGATGCAATCCATACAATGCCTTATCAAGTCGATAGACGCGATGTGGATAATCTGAATCAGTAAACCCATTTGGCTGTGACACATACACCACTTCTTGGACTTTCCCGTAAAGAAATGCACTCTTCACGTCAAGTTGGTAAACTTTGAAGCGCTTGAATTAAGCAAAAGCTAGGAACAAATGAATTGCTTCCAACATTGCTACTGGTGCAAACACTTCATTGTAATCAATCCCCTCTTACTGATCGAACCCTTTCACCACTAGCCAAGCCTTATTCCTTGTCACGATCTCCCGGTCATCTTTCTTGCACTTAAACACCCACTTCGTGCCTATTTCCTTCTCTCCTTCAGGCAAGTCAAGTAGCTCCCAAACCTTCAACTTCTTAAATAGAACTAGTCCTCTTGAATAGCTTCAACCCATGAATTATCTTTTAGAGCCATGTGAACATTCTTCGGCTCCTCTTCGGCAATAAAGCAGCTATACAAACACTCATTTATCATCCCAGACTTCTCAATCCGGGTAAATAAACTGGAACCTTCGATCACACCTCTTCTTGTCTGAACACATGCAGAAGCATCACCTATGATGTTCTCAACTAGATGATCTCTGTTTGCGCGTCTAGTAGCAATGGTGTTAACAACTAAATTATCTCCTAGATTAGATCCAATCTCCCCCTGAATGTTCTTATTAGCAAACGGATTAGTAAAATCCTCCCCCTAAACAGGTTTAAACTCACTATCACTTGAATCCTATTGAGCTGCACTGGAAGAAGTTTCTGGAGGAAGTCACCCTCTTCATCTTCACTGATCACAGTTTGAATCACTTGAGACTCATCTGCATTGGAAAACTCAGGAATATTAAATGATTTAAAAACGCTATCATAATCATATAATATAGTAGGACCACTCGTTGATTGTTGAGGTGAATAAATAGTGATTTCCATGTTAAACACAACCTCAATTTTACCAGTTTTTAGATTAAGAACCTTTTATTCGGTGTTCCAGGCATATAACCTAGAAAGTATCTCTTGTCAGCTACCTCACCGAATTTTTGCTTATCTTTATTTCGCACAATGGTGCAGGGTAATCCAAATGGTTCAAAGCCTTTCAAGTTTGGTTTCCGGTTAAACAATAGTTCGTGACATGTTTTGTTAAACCGTTTAACCGTTAAAACTTTGTTTAGGACATAACAAGATGTGTTCACAGCTTCTTCCTAGAAAAGAACTTGAAGCTTTGAATCAGAAAGCATAGTCCTAGTGGCTTCAATCAACGTCCTGTTTTCCTCTCAGCGACTCTATTCTGTTGAGGTGTATAAGGAGCAGAATATT
Source organism: Scalesia atractyloides (assembly GCA_947069175.1). Classification (NCBI taxonomy): domain Eukaryota; kingdom Viridiplantae; phylum Streptophyta; class Magnoliopsida; order Asterales; family Asteraceae; genus Scalesia; species Scalesia atractyloides. Next base: position 58,010,516 of record CAMTDV010000008.1, read on the forward strand.
GATGTTCAATTCCCTTGCGAAGACAATAGAGATCCAGAATCTGATTCTTGAACTTTGTGCCATTATCGCTCCTTATCCTCTTAATCCGTGCAGCATGTACATTTTCCAATTTTGTAAAAAGATCTATCAGCATCTCCGCTGTCTCATCTTTTGTACCTAAAAAGAAAACCTATGAATACTTTGAGTAATCCATATGTGAAAACTAAACAATAGTACTTTCCACCTATGCTCCTTACGTTCACTAGACCAAATAGATCCATATGAAGTAATTCATAAGGGGCGTCTACAATTGGTATCAGAGCATTAGGCTCTTGTTTTGCTCGGTTTGGAATCGTTACTGCAGAAAAAGTTGTGTTTTTAGACGTTTTGACGGCTGTTCTAGGGTTTTTGATACTGTTTCGGATAAACATCAAGGATCTCGGATAAAAGGAGTGCATCTCGGATCATAAGTGAAGCATCTCGGATCAGAAAATTTGCATCTCAGATCAGAAAAATTGCATTTCAGATCAGAACATTGCATCTCGGATCATTGGTGTTGATCTCGGATCATCTCGGATTGCATCTCGTATAAAAACAGTGTATTTCGGATAAATTGGGAAGCATCTCGGATAATAACAGTGCATTTCAGATTTTTAGTATTGATTTCGGATCATCTCGGATCATCTCGAATAGCATCTCGGATCATTGTTCCGAATCACCATCTCGGATTGGTATCTCGGATCACTGTTCCAAATTTCCATCTCGGATTGTTAATCCTTGTTACTGTTCCGAGTTGAACTTGAAAATGTGGAAAGTTAACCAGCTGACGTAATCGGAGATAAACGTTTTCGTACACAGAATTTGATTCGTAAACAATTTTGACAAACCGACTGCACGATTAGACTCGTGTGATTTTTAGGACAAAAAAAGATTTTCTTTTGCTTGTAAATTCTTAGTGTACGGAATATGGTTGTTCATGCAGGAGTTTTTACCGATAGGGGGAGACGATGTTAGAAGATGAGTTCAAAATTTTAAAATCTTGCTGGGTCAGTGTGCTTAAAATTTAAGTGTGTAGTTTGAGTTAAAAATTGCTTAATCTGTGATACAGTTTTACCATCTCCTGAATAATAATAATTTGTTAACTTGTGTTGAATAGTTCTTATGGTTTCTCGAGATGTTTGTTTTATAGTGTATAGATTGTAGCATTGAGTTGCTGAGAAGTTAGTGAAGAGGAGTTTGCTTGGATGCATGGTAGAACATCCTTTATACATCGCAGACAAAGTTGAAGAGTTTTGAAGATTGCTATGCACGTGTTAAACTAGAGTTTACTCAAACGCTAACGAATTAGAAGATTTGGTGATTGGATGCATTAGCTTAGGGGGAGTCTGTTGCTGATAGAAACTATTAAAGCTGAAGCTATCCAAAGACCAAATACGTTGAAGATTGCAAGATGACTGAAGACAAAGTTGTTTTATGAAGCTATTATCAAGGGGGAGTCTGTTGGTGCATATTTTGTGACAACATCTTAGTAGTTTTATACTTTAGTCTTTGGATATTTTGTATTGGGCTTAGCATTTGTGTTTAGCTTGTTTAGAGTGGTTATGGGCTTGGAGAATGGCTTAGCCAAGTCCAAAGCCTAGTATGAAGACATGTAGTATATATACATGTTGTGCATTAAGGTTTTGGTTAAGAAAAGTGTTGGAACAAGAGTAGAGAGAAGTGTGAGAAATCTACAGAGAGTGACTGAGAGATTTCTTGTGAGTCTTGAATTGATTGTAAACATTTGTGTTGGATAATCAATAAAGATCTTGTTTATTGTGATTGCTATTCCTACTCATATTTCTGTGTAAAACTGATCTAGAGGATTCCGCACTCTAGTCCAGATAGACGATTCTGTGAAGATCCATATGGATTAGGGAACCTACAGAACCTGTCATCGAACCAGCGATACACAATACAGCACCATCTTTCGATCAGTCAGAGGATTCGGATTCTAATGTAGTGCCTACGTATGACAATATGGGATCCAGTTCAAATAAAGATTCAGAACAAATTCAAACTAGTGAATCAAGTGCTAAGAATGATCTTGCTACTTTAGAACAGGTTGTTAAACAAAATGTCACAAATCTTGAAAGCGAAGTGAATGCCTCTAATGAAGTGATGTCAAGAACTTATTCATATCATTCATCTGAGAATATCATCGGAGACTTGCAAATAGTAGTTAAAACGCAAAATCAGATCAATAAGGACTTATTTCACATGTTTTACTCTGAAATTGCACCACTGCAAGATATTATTTCTTACAATTGCTTTATTTCACAGGTTGAGCCGACGACTTGGAAAGAAGCTCTTAAAGAAGAAAGCTGGGTTGAAGCTATGCAGAAAGAGTTGCAACATTTGAAAAACTGGGGTATGGAAGCTTGTTGGTCTACCCGACGACCATAAGAAAATTAATACATGGTGGGTCTTCAAGTGCAAACGAGACGATAGAGGGGTTGTGGTCATAAACAAAGCTCGACTCGTGGTCCAAGGTTTTCATCAGCAAGAAGGGATAGACTACACTGAGGTCTATTCTCCTGTCGCGCGTTTAGAAGCTATCAGCATATTCCTGGCCTTTGCGTCATGGAAAGGGTTTAAGGTGTACCAGTTGGATGTTAAATATGCTTTTCTATACGGTAAGGTCAAAGAGGATGTGTATGTCGGCCAACCACCGGGATTTACCGATCCGATACACAAAGATTAGGTTTATCTATTGAGTAAGGTGCTCTACGGTTTACACCAGGCCCCGAGAGCCTGGTATGAGACGCTTTCTAAATATCTTCTAGAGAATGACTTCACTAGAGGAATAGTATATTGTACCCTCTTTACTAGAGAAGTGGATGGGCATCTGATCATCGTACAAATCTATGTGGACGATATCATCTTTGGATCGATGAATGAATTGTTGTGTAAGGACTTTGAAAATGACATGAAGAAGAAATTCGAGATTAGTGCAATAGGGGAGATGAAGTTCTTTCTGGGACTTCAAATCGATCAGCTACCTGATGGGATCTTTATCCATCAGACGAAATATATGTTTACGGTGTGTTGGAGAAATTTGTCACAAACCGGATTTCCAACCCTGAAATCCAAACACCGGTGGGCCTGGGTGGGGAGTATCGTGACAACAGTTGATAACGTCATAGTTAATTAAACGTGGCACAGCGGAAGTCTTGGAGTAAAATTACTGTTACAAACTGAATGTTCGAAAATACAAAATCATATAAAAATTTGTAATAGAAGATCCACAGGCGGATCATAGAATGTACAAGAAAGAATACAAAACAAACTTTAGGCAGATCTAAGGATTTACAAGAATCCTCTTATTCTCTACCGAGCAGCTTCCGGCTTAATTTCGTGTTGTACCTGCAGATTAGTCTTTCGAGGATACGTCAGCTTACGCTGGTAAATACACCCAACTGACTCATTTTGAAAATATTAAAAATGATTTCAAGTGCAAAAGGCACAAAATTTGTTATTATCTTAGGAAGGTTAACCATGCAATGGACCATGCAATAATAATTTACCATATCCCAAGCCCTTATAGGGGAAATAAGTTGAGAGTATTTACCTAAGATTGCTTTCTTCTTTTATTTTTAAATAACTCAGCCGTATATAAAAGTACCGAGTGCAGATACCTTTCACCGAGAAGGCTCTAGTCTGGATTATGGCATAAACTAGCCAATTAAATACCAACGGTTGTATAAACTGAATAGTGTACATGATCATTACGTATAACGCTTGATTAACCGATGATCAGATAGAATGTAGTTTAAACCCGACAAGTACTTGACTTGTATAATATGGGTAAACTATAAACATTCTGGATTTTGAACTTAAAATGATAAGGTTAAACCCGTTACGGTTGAATTCCGTAAAATAGTCATATATACGTAACTGTGCGCATAATAGCGATATTGGGTAACCGGATAAGTTATGGACAAGTTCTATATGCCATTATACTTTAAATAAGTTAAGATATTAGTAGGATATCAACTTGTATGCCCGTTGAGGTTTTAAAACGAAATTATGCCTTATAGGGGCATTTCGGTAATTTTGTATCGTATAAAAAGAACTTAAATAAAATTTACGTTTATGATCATGAGTATTCTGGAAAAATAATTTATTTATGATATAATATGAGTAGGATATCAAATATATGTGTATTTTACCTTTTATGACCAAGCTATGCACCGAAGGGGCATTTTGGTAATTTTACACATAGTTTATAAATTATTTGGGATTCTGAGTTTATAATAAGTACCTACTATAAATATGTTTAAAATAAGTTTTAAATTCAGTAGGTAACAAGTCTTGGTCCACTAATATGGTTTAAAACCATACTATGCGCCAAAACGGCGTTTATGTCGTAAAGTGACGTCTTTAAGCGATGTTTATGAAAACTGATGTTTGGATCAGATTAAAATGTTTAAAATATGTTAATTAATATAACATATCGGTAAGTAAGTGGTTTATCTCGAAAAGATTTGATTAAAACTATTTTATAAGCCACAGGGGCTAAAACCGTCATTTATCGACATAGTTTAAAGACTTGTTTAAAACCTCAGTTTATAACTTGGTTTAATATCCCCAATAATCCTACTTATGATATTACATTAGTATAAATTCATTTTCAAGTTCATTACCATTTGAAACCTTGTTTTATGCAAAAAGGTTATTTTGGTCAAAGATGGCATAATTATGGAACTTGCGCATAAACTTGGATTCTGATTATGATCATGTAACATAACCTCCGAGGGTTATGCTATATTATATTATGATCATAATGCAACTTTAGATCAGTGGGTAACTAATCTAAATCGGGTCAGAATCGAAAGTCAAAGCAGAAGTCAAACCTTGCGACTTTCGGTTGCGAACCGACCCTAGAACTGATATTGACGAGCCGAACATGTTCATACATTTTCTAATAATTATTACCAACTTGTTTAAGTGTCAAAATAGGTTTCATAACATATATAAGATCAATTTATGATTTTTCTGAAAAATGGCCTGTTTGACTTTTTAATATCATAATTGGTATCAGAGCCTTGAGGCCTGATCTGCTGACAAATGTCAAGTTTCTGCAGGCTACCAATTGTTACAAATCAGATTCACTATTGCAGCCTTCTACTTCTACATCTTCCCTAAATGATCTCGGATTTGGACGAAATTATGGACAAATTAGACTAGGATTCTAGGATATCACGTTAAATTCTATTCTAGTCAATGCTTAACAATTTCAGATCTAAAATCTGACTTAATCATGTCAAAATTGGTAAAATTCATCCGTTTTGTGACCTAATTGTTTCGTACGGGTAGAGAGACCACTCGGACGAACGACTGTAAGAACAAGTTAATTCATTCGTATGAACGAGTAATCAGAAGATCTTAAAACTCACAAGTTAAAAATTTAAATATGTGATTCACACGAATCATACACTCGTACAAGCAAGTCATTCGAACGAGGGAACTATTCATCCATACGAGTTACTTTCTTGTTCGCACGAGTAACTTGTTGAAATCATCTTGTCCGCATGAGTATCTGAGTCGTACGAACGGATCTTGGTCGCACGAACGGATCTTGGTCGTACGAACTATTTTGTCATTCGCACGGAGAAAGTTTTACTGTTCTAATCAGTTTTTCGATAGTGTGGCTAAACCTTTTGCAGAAGGAAGACGAATTTTATAACGCATTTGTTATCTCAGCAGTCACGACTACTGAAGCACAAAACATGAACCTCGAAAACAAAATGGGTACTATGACGAAACTGCCAAAGTTGATGAACCTCGAAGACTTTGATAGTTGGAGCGAACGTTTCATGAATTGGGTTCAGGCAAATCATTTTACCAGTTGGTTTGCTATTGAAGAAAAGTATCAATCTCCCGTTGGTGAAAATGGTCTCGAAAACACACTGTCTCAACTTTCTGATTTTGAAAGAGAGAAGTTTATTAATGAGAAGAAAATGATGAACATTCTTCATTAATCCATCAAAGAGGACATACTAGCGTTGTTGCAACATGATGTGACGCACAATCATTATGGAATGCTCTTCGACTGAAGTTCCAAGGTAGTGCACAATTGCAAAAGAGCAAAAGGGCGTTGTTGAGTAAAGAATTTGACATCTTTACGTTGATCAAAGGAGATACGATAAAGTAGCTAATTGAAAGATACTGTCATCTTGTTGTGCAAATGAAGCAAATGGGAATTGTCAAGACAAACAAAGAACTTGTTGATAAACTCGCTGATTCCTTGCCACAAGGCGAATGGTCTACTTATTTGACCATTTTGAAGAATGGATCTGTATATGGCAATCTCTCATTACCAAGTTTCATTGAGAATTTGGAGGGACATGAGCTTGAAATGCAAAAGATGGCGAAGACAAGAACGTTCAAGTGCAACAACATGTTAATCTTTACTTCTAGAATAGTTCTACCGCACAAATACAATCTCAAGATCCAGACTGCCTTTAACGCTTACAACACACAGAGCCCACCGTCAAATCAAAATAGTAGTTTTCAATCATTTGCAACGGTCAATCCAAACACGTCTCGAAGCCCACTGTTATCATATGGATCGAGCAATCCCAACTCAACCAGACCAGTCAATCAAATACTACTCAGAGAGTACTACAGTGCAATATTGCTGTCGATTTCCAGAATGCAAAAAACTTTGATGAGAAAACCGCTAAGCAACATATGTCACTATTAGCATCGGTTCTTGAATCTTATGACAGTCTTGTAGTAGGAAGGATTGGAAATTCTGAAATGACTAGAAAGGACTATGCTCAGATTGATCCGGTAGAGATGGAGTTGATTGATATAAAATGGTGTGTGGCATCTATTGTTCGACGCGCACAACGCTTTATGGAAATCACATGGAAAGAGAACTTGGGAGGTTTGGATGGAAAACTGGGTTTCGACAAATCCAAAGTTACTTGTTTTAAGTGTCGGGAAAAGGGTCATTTTAAATGTGAATGCCCAAATAGAGTTACTTCAGTTGGTACGGCGAAGCCCTACTGATGTGTTTACTTGCCTTGTACTTTGCACATCAATCAATACATTCAGCGCATTTAAACAGTAGATCTCACTTGTTCGTTTATCATCCTCTCTAGCAATGAATTCCGCCTCTGCTAGCTGAGTTAGATCAGACTGGTTGCTCATCGGAGGAGCCGATTCCCCATTCACAAACGCTTTCACGGAATCAACTTTGCAAAACCGTGAGTACACTCGCCACCCTTTTTACGCTTTACACTTTTTGGGTACACTATGTTAATCTATCATAAACACACTAAATCACACTTTTATTCTATGAAATCGCACAAACAATCCATCATACATGCTATACATATGTGCTACTTGAATTGTTTACTTGGAACATTCTTATGTGCTACTAATTGTCAATAACTTCGATCAAGCCTCCCTTAACATGTATAGCGCTACAGGAGTAATGCATCGCCCGTATTCTTGAGGTCAATGTTAAGTCTTTAATCTATTATGCGGTACACTTGAGGATTAACTTGTAGTTCACATGCCTTGTTTACATTATTCTCGTATACTAGCTATCATGTGGATTTTTTTAGGCGCTTTTACTACGTATGCTATGATTCAAACTTGTGTACTCGCCAATACTTTGTTATTGAGCTATACTTTTTAACATGTTGCAGGTTGATGAGATTGATATGATGAAACTTAGTAGGATCGGTATAGAAACACGCTTAGAATGCTTAGTTATTTATTATGTTTTGTTGAACTTGCCCCATTTGTTAGTTATTTTGTATCCGAAATATGTTGTACTTGATAATTTGGTGAATGAAATGAAATGGGTTGTTTAATTAAATATTGTCACAATTAGTGTTATGATGTCTCGAGCAATCTCGTTCGTCTCACTCCGATGTTTCTGCCATCGGTTGGGGTGTGACAGATTGGTATCAGAGCCATAACTATAGGGAATTAGGTAGAATTGCCATGTTTGACCTAGTCTATAGTTTAAGTGACCAACTTGACCTTTCTTGATTCATGCTTAAAATGTTAATTCTTCCTATTTGCTTCTTCTTATTTCTTTTTGTCTTAATATATATGCAACGTGTCTTTCCTAAGACACTTACACAACTTACACACTTGAAGAATTGAAGACACTCATACTATAAACGGGACGATCTCACCAAAATAGGGGTGAAACCCGCACTTTGGTGATCACTCTCAATCCGCGTATTTGATTTTACATGAAATTTCACCATCAAGTTAGGAGTGACGTCCACATCTTGATGGGAATTTCCATTTCATACTCTAGTGGACCCTTACCAATGAGTTGGAATTCGCTCCTCATTTGGTAAGTACCAACCACACCTAGGGTACGATGTTGTCAAGTTAGGGGTGAAACCCGCACCTTGTCAACTAGTCCAATTCCTCGATTTTCAATCTCGCCAGAGTTTCGATTTTTTGATTGGTTAGAGACGTGTAGTAACTAGAAGGGTAAATTGCCGTTAATCGTTTCTCGACGAGAGCAGTTTACCTATAGGCCAAAGCACGTTTCTCTAATTTGAAAGGATCTCGATTCACTTTGGAATAGTCGATGTTTCTCAACCCGAACCACTCCAATGTTTTATTAAGCCTATCTTTTATGTATCTCAATTATTATGTGTTTTAATACTTGTTACCTCGTCCATTTCTAGCCCGATGCACAATGCGCACGCCCTTCGTAACAAAAAACAATAATAATAATCCTCGTGAACCAACTAAATTTATATTCCTTATGCAAATTATACGTGTTTATGCTTTTGAATGCTATGCTATCTATGTGAATTCATATGTGGTACATAATACTTATCTGCTAAAAAAATGATTTCTTTTATAAAAACGCATTATGATCAAAGCCTTAATCCCCCTCTTCTATTGTCAACCCTTTTTGATGTTTTTCTCACAAAGCGTTATGGGAAAGAAGAAGTCCAAGTCAACGAACCGCTCCGATTAGATGTCGAAGAGGGATTGCATGAAGTTCATGGCCTAGAAAATGGCCAAGGTTACCCCGGACATCATAAGCAAGATTCAACCTTCACCGAACGCCGATTCGCCTCACGCCTTCGTCGACTTAAAGTTCAAAGCAACTAAGTCGACGTTCTCCTTTAAGCAGTTCTATTCTTGCAACCCGATCCCCTTCACCGGTGAAGAGGACACCACGAAGTTACTACAATGGTTTGACGCCATTGAGGTGACTTTCCTACAAAGTGGTTATCCTGACCACTTGCGTACCATTAATGCAACGCGAGTCTTCCGATCGAGGGCTCTTAATTGGTGGACTTCCGAGCGTAACGCTCGTGGAAACGATGTCACCCACGCCCTCCCATCGATGGAGCTCAAAAAGCTGATGGAGAATGAGTTTTGCCCCCCCCCATGAACGCCAACGACTCGAGAACGAGTTTTGGAACCTTAAGCAGGTTGGGAATGACAACGCCGGCCTCACGGCCTGTTTCAAGTAGCTGAGTATAATTTGCCCCAGCCAAGTCGACACAGCCGAAAAGGCGATTGCCTAGTATATACGCTGCCTCCCTCATCACCTCACTGACCTCGTCGACGCCACTTCACCAAGAACACTTGAGGAAACCTTTCGCTTATCTGCCTGCTTGAACAATAACCACATCCTTCGTGAAAACTTGGAGGCTTCATTGAGGAAAGCCCACCAAGCCACCGCCGAAACCCTTACCGAACCTACCTCTCCCAAACCCCCAAAGAGCAACATCAAAGGCAAGAAGCGGGAGGCTTTGAGTCAGAACTGCGTGGTAGTCACTCCGCCAAACCCTCAACCTTCTCAGCAACTAGCCTTAGCCCCTCCCCAGCCTATCAAGAAGGCATACACTGGGACGCATCCCAAGTGCAACACCTGCCCCTTTCATCATCCCGTTACTGCCCCTTGCCGCATATGCACTAATTGCAATAGGTATGGACACTTCGTCCCACAATGTCGAGGTGCTCCGCAAGCTTCCGCCAAACAAGCTCGAGCCATAACTGCACCCCAAAACCCTACCGCCAACCAAAACCGACCACTTGCACCCACCACTCGTGCCTGATTCAGATGCAGAGATCCTAACCACTTCGCCACAACTACCCCCAACGCAACACAACAACAATCAGCAGCAGTAGCAAGCTCGCGGTCGAGCCTTCGTCATCATAGCCGCTCAAGATCAAAACACCAATGATGTTATCTCGGGTACGGTTCTTGTTAACATTGTTTATGCTACTTGTTTATTTGATTTCGGTGAGGATAAAAGTTTTGTATCCGTGGAATCTGAACCTTTGCTTAAGTGTAGACGTTCTAAGTTGCCTAAATCATTTGAAGTCGAAGTTGCTGACAGAAAATCCGTCATTGTCGATTCTGTCCTTTCTAATTGTTCTTTAAATCTCAACAATCATACGTTTTCCATTAATCTCATACCCATGCAAATGGGTAGCTTCGATATCATAGTAGGCTTGGATTGGCTTAGGTGGGTCCATGCTGAAGTTGTTTGTTCCGAAAAGTTCATCCGTCTTCCCCTTCTTAATGATGACTCCTTACACGTTTATGGTGAGAAACCTTCCAAAGGTCTCAAGATTATGTCGTGTATCCAAGCAAACAAGTACTTGCGTAAGGAATACTTCGCCTATCTTTCTCACATTGTGGAAAAGAAGGATAAGGGTCTGAGCGTGAATGAAGTTCCCGTTGTTCATGATTTCCCCGACGTCGTCCCAAAGGATCTTCCTGGTCCTCCTCCTCCTCATTCTGTTGACTTTCGCATCGATCTCATTCCTGCGCAACTCCCGTCGCAAAATATCCCTATCGTCTAGCACCCTTGAAGATGCAAGAGTTGTCTAGTCAACTTTAGGAGCTTCTTGATAAAGGCTTCATACGCCCTAGCACATCTCCTTGGGGCGCTCCCGTTCTATTCATAAAAAAAAGACGGATCCTTCCAAATGTGCATTGACTATCGTGAGCTCAACAAGCTTACGGTCAAGAACCGATACCCTCTTCCTCGCATCGACAACCTTTTTGATCAACTTCAAGGTGCGACTTGTTTCTCGAAAATCGATCTTCGCTCTGCTTATCGTCAACTTCGAGTCCTTGAAGAATATATACCCAAAACCGCGTTAAACACACGTTATGGACACTACGTGTTCGTAGTCTTGCCGTTTGGTTTGACCAACGCACCCATTTGATGAATCTCGTGTGTAAGCCCTATCTTGATCGATTCGTGATCGTCTTCATAGACGATATCCTAATCTATTCCAAGACACGAGAAGAGCATGAGCGACACTTTCGTCTTTTCGTTCAGCTTTTGTGTACTGAACGTCTCTACCCCAAGTTCTCCAAGTGTGAATTTTGGCTAAAGGAGGTTCAATTCCTTGGCCATGTTATCAACGAACTTGGTATTCATGTTGACCCTACTAAAATCAAGGCGGTGTAGAATTGGATTGCTCCTAAGTCTCCGTCCAAAATTCGTTCGTTTCTCGGCTTAGCTGGTTACTACCGTCGGTTTATTTCAAATTTCTCCAAGATCGCCGTACCCCTCACTTCCTTGACTCAAAAGGATAAATCTTTTGTTTGGAGTTCCGAACAAGAGGAGTCTTTTCAAACGCTCAAGGACATGCTTTGCAATGCTCCTATCCTAGCCCTTCCCGATGGTATCGACGACTTTGTCGTGTATTGTGATGCCTCAAAACAAGGTCTTAGTTGCGTCCATGAAACGAGATAAGGTTATCACTTACACATCACGGCTACTCAAGATTCATGAGAAAAACTATACTACACACGACCTTAAACTTGGTGCGGTTGTTTTTGCATTAAAGATATAGTGACACTACCTTTATGGTACAAAGTGTACAGTCTTCACCGACCATAAGAGCCTCCAACACATCTTCAATCAAAAAGAACTCAACATGCGTTAACGTTGTTGGGTGGAATTGTTAAACGACTACGACTACGATATTCGCTACCACCCTGGTAAGGCGAATGTTGTGGCCGACGCACTTAGTCGGAAAACTCATGTTAAAAGTGTATGTTGCTACCAAACTTTGGGAAAGCTTCAAGAGCTGATCGTGAGGCACAATACTCAACCGTTAATGAGGGTAACCTCGATAATGAGTTGAAGTGTGGTGCTGAAAACCAACTTGTGACCAAATCGCCATGGCATCATGTGCTATCTTGACCGTATTTGGATTCCAAACCTTGATAATCTTTGCGAACTCTTGATAAGTGAAGCTCATAAATCTTGGTATTCTATTCACCCCGGTGCCGATAAGATGTATCATGATCTCCGTGTGTCTTATTGGTAGCCTTGTATGAAGAAAGATATCACCTGTTACGTTTCGAAATGCCTTACTTGTTCCAAGGTAAAGGCCGAACATCAAAGCCCCTCTGGCTTACTCGAATAACCGGAATTCTTGTTTGGAAATGGGAGAGTATTGCCATGGATTTCATTACTAAACTCCCCCGTACATTGTCTGGTCACGATAGTATTTGGGTAATCATCGACCGTTTGACCAAGTCTGCTCATTTCCTTCCCATACGTGAAGATTACCGAGTTGAGAAATTGGCTCGTATCTACACAGATGAAGTCATCTGTCATCACGGTGTCCCCGTTGACATTATCTCGGACCGTGATGGTCGTTTCACTTCTCGCCTTTGGTAAACATTTCAAAAGGCGCTTGATACTCAACTAAATCTTAGTACTGCTTTCCATCCGCAGTCTGATGGTCAAACCGAGTAAACTATCCAAACTCTAGAGGACATGCTTCGTTCTTGCGTAATTGATTTTGGTGGCAACTGGCACATGCATTTTCCTTTGGTCGAATTCTCGTACAATAATAGTTACCACACGAGTATTCAAATGGCACCTTTTGAGGCATTGTATGGACGCAAGTGCCGATCGCCTATTTGTTGTCACGAGATTGGGGAAGCTCAAATAACCGGTCCCAAGCTTATACAATAGACGATGGACAAGATTTTGCAGATTTAGGACAACTTGCTCAAAGCCAGAAGCTGACAAAAGAGTTACATAGATAAAAAACTCAAGCCTTTGGAATTCAACGTGGTGACTTTGTACTTCTCAAGGTATCCCCTTGGAAGGGTGTGGTTCGTTTCGGAAAGAAGGGAAAGCTCGCTCCTCGCTATGTGGGCCCTTTCAAGATTCTCGAAAGGATTGGCAAGGTAGCATACCGACTAGACCTACCACAAGAGCTCAACAACGTTCATCCTACCTTCCACGTCTCAAACTTGAAGAGATGTCTCACCGAAGAAGGACTCCAAGTCCCACTTGAAGATCTTCAAATCAATGAAACCTTGCACTTCGTGGAGAAACCAATCGAAATCATGGATCGAGGCACCAAACAACTAAGGCGCAGTCGAATTCCTATTGTGAAGGTTCTATGGGAAGGAAATCGTGGCGCTGATTTACTTGGGAACTTGAAAGAGACATGAAGACTAAGTATCCACATCTGTTTGTTACATCTTCTTAAATTTCGGGACGAAATTTCCTAAGGAGGGGAGACTGTAACGCTTCGCCTTTGTAACTTCCGTTTTTAGAAAGTTGATTCGTGTTTCTATGTTTGCAAAGTCCAAACCTTGTATCATATCTCGTTTTCGAATCATTGTAAATCCAAGGCTTTAATTGTAATCAAGTTGATCAATTATATGAAATTCACAATCTTCATATGCAGATATACTTATGTTCATACACATATTCATTACACAAGTTAAAGCTTCGATTTAACTCGTGAATTCTTATCATGTATTCATAAAATGTAAACGTTTCAAATCAAGCAAACAATCAACAAGTTAAACACAAAATGCATAGACTTTTGGCACCATGATTCTTGTCACACTTATGTTAATTATTTGCAAGCTATGTTTAGGGTTATGTAACACCTTTAATGATGTTTAATCTTCCAAAACACTTCACACTTAGTTTATATATAAATTACATCATTTAAATAACAATTATAACCATTTATATATATTAATTAATAAAAAAAAAAGAATACAAGGCATCTTGCGGCCGCAAGCTGCCATACCCTTGTTCTCTTCTTGTTTCAAGTTAAACAACCACCTAACTTCATTAAATGCAACCTTAACTTAAACCCTAATCTCTTCCCTATATAAACAAATATTCCCCCATCCATTTCCCACTTTTACAAGCCTCCAAACACTTCAAAAATCCTCTCAAAGTTCCAGAACTTTCTGCTGAAACACTTCAGTTTGCAAGTGAGTTTCAACTCACTTCCTTTTTTTTAAACCTTGTTTCTTCTTCTAAAACACATGGATAACCTCTAGGAAGGTTTTCATAAGTTTTCTTGGGCAAACTAAGGTGAAACATCACCATTTTGAGGTCCAAAAGTGTGCTAAACTTTCTACTCATGTTTTTCTTTTCAAAACTTTAAAAACTTCAAGTTTTCTTTACGTTTTCTTCCTCAACAATATTTGCTAAGCCCCATGGAATGTTACCATAGGTTTTCCATGGAAAACCAAGGTGAAACAGTACCATTTTTAGGGCCAAACTTTCTGTTTTGGAAGTTAAACTTATAAACTTATCTTAAACTTGTTTTAATCTTAATAACTCTATGCTACTTGTGCCACTAACCAAGTTTATCGTTAGTGAGCTAGCTAGACTTGTTTCATACAAAATCAAGAGGTATAATATGCCTATATACTTGTGGTTTTACTAAGGGTCTTGACCCACAAGTGTTGAACCATACAAGCTTACAAGCTTGTGTTTGGTGAAGGTGTGATTACATGGAGGCCTTGGCTATCCAACTTTTCAATCCACCCCTCACTTGATGATTTCTATCCATTAAGCTATGTTTTACCTTCACTTAAGTAACAAGGCTACGACACGTCCCCAAACATTGCCATGTTCGGAATGAATGCACCTAGCTTGCTTAGTCGGTTCAAAACGTAGTTTAGTGAAGTACTTTTTTCATGACAATCCGAATTGTCCTTGTGGCAATTTGTGTATTGGTGAATCTTACGAAAGAGGTTAAGGATGATTATCCCCCTACCTCCGCGCATGACTTCTATGACTTCCATGACTTATATGAAATCTATGATTTATATGATAAACTTGTAATCATATATGTAACTATATATATAAATAATAAATATAACCAAACCTTTGATAATGACTGTATGGTTACTTGTCCTAATTTATCTAAGACTTAACCATTGTTATGATTCTATTGGGCATGACCCATAAAGCCACAAACACCCTACGGGGCTTATAGTGTCAAAAACGAGCGTTAACGTCTAGATAAATACTTTCGACTATGCATACTTTTTGCATACTTTAGATTCCTAAAATTACAGAACTCCATTATCATTCCAATACTCACACACCTACGTTTCCTTGTGTAGGATAACTCGGTGTTCGTCCCCCTAATAAACCTAAACGCTTTCACGGAATTAACTTTGCAAAACCATGAGTTCACTCGACACCCTTTTTACGCTTTACAATTTTTGGGTGCAATATGTTAATCTATCAAAAACACACTAAATCACACTTTTATTCTATGGAATCACACAAACAATCCATCATACATGCCATAGATATGATACTTGAATTGTTTACTTGGAACATTGTTATGTGATACTAATTTTCATTAAATTCGATCAAGCCTCCCTTAACATGTATAGCGATATAGGAGTAACGTAATGCCCGTATTCTTGAGGTTAATGTTAAGTCTTTAATCTATTATGCAGTAGATTGACGTGTAGTTCACATGCCTTGTTTACATTATTCTCGTATACTAGCTTATCATGTGGATTTGTTTAAACGTTTTTACTACGTATGCTATGATTCAAACTTGTGTACTCGCCAATACTTATTTATTGAACTATACTTTTTAACATGCTACAGGTTGTTGAGATTGATATGACGAAACTTAGTAGGATCGGCGTAGAAACATGCTTAGAATGCTAAGTTATTTATTATGTTTTGTTGAACTTGCTTCATTTGTTGTTAATTTGTATTCGAAATATGTTGTACTTGGCAATTTGGTGAATAAAATGAAATGGGTTGTTTAATTAAATATTATCACAATTAGTGTTATGACGTCTCGAGCAATCTCGTTCGTCTCACTTTGATGTTTCCGCCATCGGTTTGGGTGTGACATTCAGCAAGTTAATCTTCGAACAGATGGTGCTGAATATGAACAGAGAGAAGTTTCTACAATATCTGAGATTTATTCAGATGATGCTAGATGATCAATTTCCGAATCTGGAAAGGGATGAAGATGATGAACTGAAGTTAGAGCACATGGATGTGGAGACATTAGCTAGATTGAATCTATACTTAAAGAGGTCGGTAGAACCTGTTGCTAAGCCGGTATTTAGTGCGATCAAAGATAAAAATTATGTTGCTCCTCCAATGGGAAAATTGAGAAAGGCTTGTAGCGGTGATGAGAAAGAAGTGGTTGAATGTTTAGAAGGATTTGAACCTAAATGAAGCAGTTGGTAGGAAAAAGATGAGGCAAAGAAACGTAAACGTGCACCTACAAAGAAACAAGCTACTGGCACTTCATCTTCAACTCCTCAACGCAAATGTGCTACGGTTCGTACTTTGTTAGTTGATGAACCAGAGGTTGAAGAAGTTCATGAAGAAGAGTCGGTGAATATTGAAGTTCAAGCGAATGTGAATGTTGAAGCAAAGACCAAGAATGTAAAAGATGACGTTTTCTCTGCAACTTCAGAAGAACACGATAAATAATAAGAAGAGAATTTGATAAGTACAGCTGGTACCAGTGGAGCTGCTAGTGACAATGATGAAGATTCTGATGATACTTTTGACAAAGTTGAGAAGGCAGAAAGGTTGGAACAAGCAAAGAAAAAGAAAGTTGTAGGTGAAGATGATGAGGTTTACATACCATCTAATCATGATTAAGAAGAAGATACTTATGTGGTTAAGCCTGGACGGAAGCCAGGAAAGCATACTAAGAGTGAAGTGTCTGATGCTGCTAAAGCTACTGGCTCTCCGAATGCAAAAAGTGCTCGGAAAAAGTTTATCAAGAAGAGAACTCCACCACCACCTTCACCTCCACTACAACCTTCATCACCATCACCACAACCTTCACCACCACCACAACCTTCACCACCACCACAACCATCACCACCACTCACTGTACAGCTACCACCACAACCAACTCCACATTCTTCACCACAGAAACAACCAACACCACCCATGCCATCACAATCTACTCCCCAATCTGGTCCAAGACAATCTTTGGAAGATAGATTTCCTTCATATTTAGGAGATATTCCATACACATAGGGTTTTGACTCAGACATGTTCAATGATAACAAAATTAATGAGTTGGAAGCAAAGATAAAGGTCTTGGAAAGAAGAATAAAGTTTCTGGAGGAAGATAAACAAAGGTTGGAAGCATTGTTGATAGTGTTGGTGGATGGCAATTCAAATATGGGCGATATTGAGAAAAAGGTGAAAGAAAATGAAGCCCAGATTAAGTAGCTCCAAACAGAAAATATACACTTAGTTTCTATGTTGACAAGTGTAACAACTGAAAATGAGAGACTACATCTGGTAGTAAAAGATTTGGAGACTGAGAAATTTGAGAATGCCAAGAAGTTTGATATGTTATTTAAATTTTTGCATAAAAGATATGATATAAACTTTGTGGCTGAATATGACGAGATAGAGATTGAGGAAGCCAAAGCCAGAGCAGCCGAACCAACACGTAAGCTGAAACTGAAGTTGCTAAAGCTGCTACCGCTAGTAAAGGGAAAGGCAAGATAGATGAGATACCTTTAATTTCCCAGTCTGCTCAAGAAGCTGAATCTGTGCCAGATACAAATTCTATGGTTGGAGGATTATCACCACTAAAATATGTGATTATCGGTGAACCAATTGATGTTACATAGATCTCGAAGCGCCATCAAAAGTATCTAGATAAAAAGAAATTAAATGTAGAGATTGATGCTGAAATAGATTCCTTTTTCGAGGATGAAGATGAAGAAGATAATGAGGAAGATGATGAAGGTCGTGATAAGAATAATGAGAAAAATGACGAATACGATAAGGTGACGATGATGATAAACAGGGAGGATAGGGTTGATTGTTGAATCTACAAAGAGTGATGAATCTCTTGATTATGATGCCTTTCTAAATGATTAAGCCAATCACGAAGATGATACACAAAGGCAGCGGGAGAGGAAGGACCCTGTGACTGAAGCAGAGCATTCAGAAGCTTCACAGCTATTCCTATAACAGTTGTTTCTGACATGCAAACCCTAAAGGTTTTCTATCTTGAGCATGACGTGCAAGAAGTGAATTCTTTCATAACTACACTAAGGAAGAGATTGCGAATATGTTAGGTATAGACAAAGAATTCTTTGTTTTTGATTTGAAGATGAATTGAACAACATTAGTGCTACACAGCCTAATGATTATTTGTATAAGTATGTGCCGGAAGTAGATGTGTATGATAGGGTTGTCGTGGAGGATTATTTTGATGAAGACGTTAATGCTAACTATTCAGGAGAAGAAATAGATGACTTCCCAACCTTTGAGGAATTATTTTCTGAAGCTAATTAAGATTTGTGAAGTGAAAAGTGGAAAGGCTGTGAAAGATGGCAATATCCCTAAAAGACTATCAAGGGAAGAAATTGAAGAGTTGAAGAAACCTTGGTTTAAACATTTGCCAGTTGAAAGAAAGTTCAAACGTCCTCTATCATTCTTTACACGTAATCCTGATATATCATTGGGATATATCATCAGTTGGGGATGGATTGAAGAGCTGAATGTCTATGCAATAAAAAGAGAGTTCGGGGTGCAGTACTTCAAATTCTTATGCGATATAAAGATATTGCCATTTGGGATATCGAATAGTTGGTTCAAATGAAGTGTATTAATCTCAAGATGAAGTTTCATGACCAACGACTCTGGAAATTAATCGAACTCAAAGCTGCACAGGGATTCAAGTACTGGAAGCCTCATATTCCAAGAAGAGTGATAAAATTTGATCCAATTACCAAGAAGAAGGATGTTTACTCTTATTGTCAAACCACCGCGCACTATGAAGAACATGCCGTTATTAAAGATTGAACAAGATTTTTACCAAATCTTTAAATGGTGGCACTATGATTTAGAAACTGGTGAAGCTGTGATAGTGGTTCAGAATGATGATTCATGGAATATCACTGAAGAATTGTTTGAAGTAGTGATTGCGCACAAAGAATTTATGGTTTATGGAGGGCAATCTAAGTTCTAGACCCTATGTGGCTAGTAATCTGCTCAAAGAAGAATATTGAATGTTTATTCTACAGCAAGATCAGCTTTGAAGAAAAAGATAAAGTGTAGGCGCTATAATTCCAGCAGGTTATTAATGTTTGTTATGCTAACTATATTAATTCAGGAAAAATTTGGAAGTCTGATTGGAGAACGCTGGAAGGTAAAGAGCAAAGAAAGAAAGAGAAGAACAAAGCAAGAATTGTTGAGAAGGTCAAACAAGCAGCTTTGAGAAGATTTAAATTTGGTGATACTTACAATCCGTTAGAGATCCATACGTGTCTTCCCAAAAAGGGTCGGGCGTCCTGTTCGGTTTCTCTTCGGGTTTAGCATCATAAGATCTCGGTTCCAATTCACATTAGTATCAGATAGAAATCCTCTCGATAGCAAATGGGATTCCAACGTAGGTAGTCTTTCATAACCATTGAGTTCAACCTTCGTCTCGAGTTGGTTTTAGTTTGCTTTAGTTAATTAGTCTTTAATTCACTTGCAGTTTTAGTATTTTTAGTAACCCCCACCCCCAAACTAATAAATAATTAGTCATGTCCGTGTCAATGTCAGTCTAGATAGAGTTATTAACTTAGTTTATTAACGTCTCGTGGGTTCGATATCCGGACTTAACTTAGCTTTAGTATAGTCGATTGGTTCACTTGTCGCTTAGTAGTTTAGTTGAGTTTTAGAGAGTCTAGAGTATTACTTTGAGTCTAGAATAGGTTAAATTAGGTTGGTTTAATTAAACTACTTTTAGCACATTAACGATCAATGCTATCATCTGAGCTTTCCTATTATCACCTTATACCACCTCTTTTTCAGCATCAACTGCTATCTTTACAACATTCACAACCTCTCTTTCATTGTTAGATGTAGCAAAATATACTTCTTCATGCACATTTTCAGCCACCGATTCATTAACAGGCTCATTCATCGGTGTCTCTTCAGGTTCATCAACTAATAATGTTTGCACAGTTGCACGTTGGCGAGCTTGTATAGGATTTTTTCTTTGGTGCATCCTTCTTTCTTTTCTTTTCTTTTCTTCTTTCTCGAACCAACTGCTTCGTCTTGGGATGAAACCATCAAACTTTTCCTACTCGTTTCTTTCAGACACACTAGTATCCTTCCTCCACTTGCACAGAGACGGTGCAATGTAGATCTTATCATGAATCACTCCAAGCATTGGTTTTGTAATTGGCTCAGACCCCTATTTCAATTACATATTCAATCTGATCAACGTATCTCTATCCATATGTTCCAAGACAAGCTCATCATCCTCTCTCTTTTCCAAATTCGGAAATAAATCATCCAACATCATTCGCGGAAACCTTGGATATTAGAAAAACTTTTCTCGTGTAGTGTTAGCCGCCATTTGATCAAAAGTTAACTTCGTGAAGTTATAAGGCAAGTTCAGTGCTAGAGCAACGACCATACACATCTAATAATCCAAATTGTCATCAAAACTGCCCTTCCTATGGCTAAAAGCATATATAATAGAATGCACAAAGAACTTGTACGGCCTTTCAAGGTTTGCATTCTTAAAATTTGTCTTATTTGCGTGACATTTGTAGCCCATACGGTAAAAATAACCTTTCACCATCCTTACTAGTTAACCTGTCGGATCTTCATCTTTATCTTTCAGATCTAACACTCTTCGAATCACCTCCTCAGTAATTTTAACCTCATAGTCTTTATCATCGATCTTTACAACAGAATGAATTGCCCAAGGCTTCTCAACATATACATGAGAGTTCCAAAAGCACTGTCTATGTGATCTGTACACTTTGTGCTTATATGTAAGAGCCTTTGTCACTGATAATATTCCCATAAACTCAAGAACTTCTCTAAACGGAGCTATTTCAGGTATCTTGTCATCAAGTATGTAGCAAACATTATGAATTGGCTCGAACATAGACTTCTTTTCCTTCACGTACATAAAATTTCAACACTTAGAAAAATTTTGTCGAAAATTATACTAACACTTCGTGCAAAGTGGCATTTGGTGTGAAGTGGTATTTTACACTTCGTAAAAAGTGCACCATAATATATAACATTTTGACCATATTCACTTCGTACGAAGTGGTTTTCATTTTGAATTTTACCATATCTCACTTCGTGCAAAATGACAATATCACTTCGTACAAAGTGGCACTTCATACCAAACAGTTTTGAACATCAAATTTAAAACTTGTGATTTTTATCAAATTGATGGTTCTAATGGATACTACTATCGCCGATAAGCCTACTAGTGTGTTCAATTTTAGATTTGGTCGGCTAGATTTTCATCGATCTACGTTCAAAGGTCTGAGTTACTGATTTTAACATTTTAACTATAAATTTACGGTCCAATACCTTAACCATTGTAAGAGGTGTGCAAATCTACCTCCCCAATGAAAAATATGGTAGTAGTTCCACATATAACAAGCTAAATCTTCAAATCGCACTAATGCCTCTCATTTCGTACAAGGCAGATAATCTACACTTGGTGCGACTTGGATTCCTAATATAGGACCTGGTCCACTTCCTATGAAGTGGCTCCTGATTTAGTGCGAGGTGGCCAACTCGTACGAAGTGCGCTCCAACTCGTACGAAGCGGCCCTAAAACTTCAAATTTCTCAATTTGTTTTTCAATTTTTCAAGCATTTTATAAGTTTTAACAACCCACTCAGTTGACCATGTCCAAGTTAATGACCCTAGTTAACTGATTTTCTACCAAGTCCTAGTTAATGACTTTGGTTAATCACTTTGTGAACAAACTAATGTTTTCAGGCAATGTTAAGTTTCAAATTAATGAACTTTTTGTGACATCTGTGCCTTTTCAGTCATTTTACAATTACAAACAATTTGGTATTCAATGAAACCATGTGTTTTATTTCCGAAATTTGTATAAACCTTAGAAAAGGTATTAAAGAGTTAATTAGGTGTAAATATTCTACTAACTTTAGTTGCTAAGAAGTGCTAGGTCATAAGTAGGTCTAATTGGGTTAATTGCTAGGATTAGGTTTTGAGAAAAGCCGGTTTTAGTTGCCTTGTCATATCTTAGTATATTAAACCAAATCAAGTTCCTTAGTTGCCTTAGACTTTCCGCTAAGAGGTAGTTAGTCACTTTAGGGTACTTTTCTAGTAAGTAGATAACCGAAAGGGAGTCTAGTTAACCGGTGTTCGTAACAATCCGTTAAAGGTCCATACGTGTTTTTCTGAAAAGGGTTGGGGTCTTGTTTGGTTTCTCTTAGGGTTAAGCATCATAAGATCTCGGTTCCAATTCACATTAGTATCCGATAGAAAGCCTCTCGATAGCAAGTGGGTTCCAACCTAGGTAGTCTTTCATCACCACTGAGTTCAACCTTCGTCTCAAGTATGGTTTTAGTTCGCTTTAGTTAATTAGTCTTTAATTCACTTGCAATTTTAGTATTTTTAGTAATCCCCCCAAACAAATAAACAATTAGTCATGTCCGTGTCAATGTCAGTCTAGATAGAGTTATTAATATAGTTTATTAGAGTCTCGTGGGTTCGATATCCGAACTTACCCTAGCTTTACTAGAGTCGATTGGTTCACTTGTCGGTTAGTAGTTTAGTCGAGTTTTAGAGAGTCCATAGTACTACTTTGAGTCTATAATAGGTTAAATTAGGTTGTTTTAATTAAACTACTTTTAGCACATTAACGATCAATGTAATCATCTAAGCTTTCCTCATTATCACCTTCTACCACCTATTTTTCAGCATCAGCTGCTATCTGTACAACATTCACAACCTCTTTTTCATTGTTAGACGTAGTAGAATATACTTCTTCATGCACATTTTCAGCCACCGGTTCATTAACAGGCTTATTCACCGGTGAGTTTGTTGCTGTAGAGAAGGAGGGTATGCCATGGTTCATGGATTTGGCAAATTACCTAGCGAATGGGGTGGTGTTGAAGGGTATGACCACTCAATAGAAGAAGAAGTTCTTTCAGGATTTTAGTAGGTACATATGGGACAACCCATATATCTTTAGAATAAGAGGAGATAGGATACTTAGGAGGTGTGTGCCGAGTGAAGAAGGGTTAGAGATCCTTAGGCATGTTCATGAGGGATTGACAGGAGGTCACCATAGTCCACGTGTTACTGCACAAAAAGTCTTTGATTGTGGTTTTTATTGGCATTCGATAGTTAAGGATACTCTAGAGTTTGTTAGGAGATGCGATGCATGCCAACAAACTGGCAATATCTCATCCAAGGATGAGATGGCCCAAAATCAAAGCCAAATTCTTGAAATCTTTGATGTGTGGGTCATCGACTTCATGGGACCTTTTCCGCCTCTAGTGGGAATATGTACATCCTCGTGGCGATAGATTTTGACTCTAAGTGGGTTGAAGCTCAAGCTTTACCTAGGAATGACGCCCGAGTGGTGGTGAGATTTCTTAAAAAGTTATTCACGCGTTTTGGTACACCGCAAGCCATCATAAGTGACCGTGGCACTTACTTTTGCAATTCAGTGACAGAGAAAGCATTAGCATGCTACGGGGTCACTCATCGTTTTTCCACCACGCATCACCCTCAAATTAGCTGTCAAGTTGAAAACGCGAATCAAGGGGTGAAGAGAATCTTAGAGAAAATGGTAGGTAAAAGTAGGAAGAATTGGTCGGAAAAGCTTGACGACACGTTGTGGGTGTTCCGAACCGCTTACAAAACACCTCTAGGGACCACTCCATTCATTATCGTATAAGGAAAAGCTTGCCATCTTCCCTAGAATTGGTGCACCGAGCGCTTTCGGCTCTTAAAACCATAAATTTAGATCTAACTGAAGCGGCTAGGAAAAGTTATTTCCATGAGTTAGAAGCACTTAGGGATGCAGCGTATGAACGTTCTTTGAGTACTAAGGAAAAGAAAAAGGTGTTGCACGATAGGAAGTTGAAGGGTTAAGGCCGGCGACAAAGTGCTTATATATAATTCAAGGTTGAAGTTGTATACCGGAAAGCTAAAATCAAAGTGGACGGGGCCATACTTGGTGAAGGAAGTGTTTCTCTACAGTACGATAGAGTATAGGTTGAAACATTACCTTGGAGGGCTTATCGATCCCACCGAGACGGAGGAAACTCCTCTCGATGTTCCCCCTCACACCACCGTATAGAGTCTTGAGTGAAAACTCAAGTGTAGAGTTTGTATAGTTAGTACCGGTTTTCGTTTTGTGTTTTTCAGGTCGCTAATGGTTGTTTTTCGTAGTTTGTGTTTCGTTTTTTGTGTCGTTGTGTATTTTTCAGGAATTCATCACCATCACGTAGCCGTAATTGACAAAGAATAAGAGTTTCAGGTAAGTTTTCATGTCTAAAAAGGGTTTGCAAAGGATGTGGGAAGGTTTGGTAAAGCTTAAAAAAAATTCTAAGGTAGAAACCCATAAAAACAAAGAAACATTTTGATTAAAAGGGCTCTTGCCACCCGCGAGAGACCCGACCGTTCCTTTCGCGGCCCGTCAGAGGCATGGTCCGGATCATATACGAAACGGTCGCGGGGCGCGAGAGGGTCAGTCCCTCCTGTCGCGGCCCGCGAGAGCCTTCTAAAACGCGAACAACCTCCTTTTTCCCTAAATTTTACACATTTTTAGCCCTAGTTTCTTCATTCACAGTCGTCACCCACCTCTTGCACCCACCCTAAACCACTGAAATCCGCCATCATCCACCCTCTACTTCCACCACCACTTCAACACACCATACCACGCCCGATTTCAGCCATCAATTTCACATCTTTCACACCAAACACACGATTTCAAGGGTTTACAAGCTTTACACCAAATTTCTTAGTTCTTGTTGCTTAGATCGACTTCGAGGTATGTATTTCCTGCAATTTGTGTAATTTGAGTCTGTATATTTCAGTTCGTAGTTAGTTTGGTTGCATGTTTAGGTGTCGGGTCTCATTTAGGTCTTGTGTTAGGTTCGTTTTGCATATGCTTGCGGCTGCGGTTGGGATGATTTGGGTAGTGAGGCTGAATACAGGTTGCGATAGGGTCGGTTTGGGTTGACATGGTTGTGTTTTGCGATTGGCTAGGTTTGGTAATGGTTAGACTTTAAGTGCGGGGATTCGGGTTGTGATTTTTGGTATAAAGTTAAGATTTTGAACATAATTTTACTAACCCGTTTCCACTTTTGACACATTAAAGTTTCCAACTTTGATTGATTTGGGACTCAATGTTGGGTTGTTTAGGAACTTGGGTATTAATTGAGGACATTTAAAGTGTCGGGAGAAGGTAGTGTACATCGAGTCTAGTTATGAGTTGGTCTAGTTTGAGTCTTAGTTTGTTAGTTGGTCGTGTCTTTAGTCTCTTGTTCGAGTCTTAGGTTGTCTTAGTATGTTATACATTTATGAATCAAACCCCGCTCGCCCGTACTCAATCTCCATTCGGGCAAGATATGGTTAAAATTGGTATTATTGCTAACAATCACCTAAATGTATTTTTTAAATGGTCCTTTTCCGGAAACGACAACGAATGAAATGCTATACGGTCGTTTCCCTTCTATTGTTATAAAATAAATAATAATAATAATAATAATAATAATAATAATAGTAATAATAATAATAATCAAAAATACCAAAAATAGTTTGTGATCTAATGGTCAGCTTTTCTCTGTCTTGTTGAATTGAATGGTTTTGCAGAATGTCAGGTGAAAGATCATCGAGCAGACCGGGAAAGAAGAAGAGAGGACCTGTTGCACGTCCGCAGGGAGACCCGACCAAGAACCAACCTAAACCGGATTTTGGGAAAAGGAAAATCAAGTACCGAGCAGATCCGGTTTTTCCACACGGGAGGAGCACGGGGCTAAAGGATAGCCCGTTGTTGCAGTTCGCTCTTGATATGGCTGAGTATGCTAGGCTGTGTGATTTGATTTTGGTAGATCTACAATTGTTTAGGAGGTTTAATTGGGATATGTTGACCCACTGGGTTAGCGGGATTGGATCGGGCATTTGTTGGGTGATAAGTTTAGGATTCTGCTAGATTGTAATGCTCGCCAGTACAAAGAGCTCACTTTGGAGTTTCATGCCACCTCTGAGTATAAGCACGGGAACTACGTGCAGAAAGATGCGGTTTCTTTTTCTTTGGGTAAGAAGGTACACGAGATGACCATGCCTTAGTTCGCTGTTGCGACTCAGTTCTACACTCAGGAGGAGGTACAGTTACCAGAGTTTGTTACTAGCTTAAGTGGAAATGTTTGTAAAGAGTCATCCACATAGTTTGAAGAAGGATGATTTAGTGAGGTTCTAGGGTACTATTTCCACCGCCCCGTATTCGGCTAACTTGGTAGCCTCCGACATCAATGATCCGGTTTACTAGTTGTTGCACAAGATTTTAGTGGGCTACTTTAGTGGGTCGTGGACAGGGTGACAACAAGGTGAATCAGGTTATTTTGTTCTGTTTGATGTGCATGGTTGAGCAATGGCCCGCAAATTTGGCGAGTGTTTTGGCGTGGTCGATGAAGAGATTGTGGGGAGGTAGATCGGGAGCCCGTATTTACTGTGGGACGTATGTTACATGGATTGCTGAGAGTTTGGGGGGTGTTTGATAGGTATGAGAGAGACAAGCTGAGAGAGGGGCAAGATCCATGTTTGATGAGTGTGAAGGATTTACAGGTTGCTGGTATTCTGACACTAACCGAGCCGGTTACTTAGGAGCCTATTAGGGCGGGTCCACAGGTCCAGCCACCACCTGGTACTAACGTTGCAGCGTGTATGTAGTCTGCTATTCCTACCCGTTATCAGAGTCCGGTGACTCGTGCTGAGTTACCAGGTAGATAGTATCATTTGGCACAGCCTCGAGCGAACCCACTTACTTTGGATTTGTTATATGATTGGATCGAGACGGGTTTTGGTAGTTTGCATGGGAATATGTAGGAGTAGATTGGTGGTTGTAGGCAGATAATAGATGAGAGTCGGAGGATGCATGAGCAAGGCCAAAGACGGTTGGAGGATGGTATGAGGTACGAGATGGAAAATTTACACATGGGTGTTCCCTCCTATTTCCAGCAGGCAGCTCAGCCTGGACCGAGTGGTATGGAGGGAGTTCAGTTGTACAAGGTATATCAGGCATCCGAGGAGGAAGAAGATGACTAGTGTGGGGATGCAGCAACAGTGTTTGGAACTATATCTTTTCTTTTTCTTTTTATGTTGTTTTCATCTCTTATGGTCTATACTTGTTTTGAATACTTTGAACTGGTTAGTTAGGTCGGGTTGGTTGATGGATGTTTGTGTAACGCTTCATATTTGTAACTTTCTATTTTTAGTAAAATCGCTTCGTGTTGCTATTTTTGGAAAGTCCAAACCTTGTAATCATATTTCTATTTCCAATTTATTGTAATCTAAGGCTTTGATTGTAATCAAGATCGATCAATTATGCGAAATTCACCAACCTTAATCGTGTTTAAAGTTATGATCATACGTTATGCTATATCTTGATAAATCAATTCTAAACGACTTGTAAATACTTGTCAAATGTTATAAATCTTAATACCAAAGTCAAGTAAGAAAATTAGAGGCTTAATGCAAGATTATTCAAGCTTCAGTTATCAAAAACAATCTTGTCGCATTTGTGTTTAAAGTATACTTGTTATTTCATTTTTTTAGGGTTTTAAACAACCTAACACGTGACCTCAGACCGTTACAAGACCCATACTTGTGATATATATAATTTGCAACATCTAAGTGACCAATATACATTCATTAATTAAATATAACAACAAAACAAATAAATATAAACCACACAGCTTGCGGCCGCAAGCTGTGTAAGGTTTTCCTCTTTTTTTTTAAATCAAAATCCTACCTAATTGCATTAATGGTAACCCTAATTTTTAACCTAACCCTTCCCCTATATAAACGAAGGTTCCTCCAACACTTCCCCACTTTTACAAGCCTCCAAACACCTCAAACAAACCCCCAAACTCCAGAATTTCTCTGCTGAAACACAACAGCTTGCAAGTGAGTTTCGACTCACTTCCCTTCTTCTTTTTACCTTGTTTTTCCTTCTAACACTCTTGGATAACCTCTAGGAAGGTTCTCACAAGTTTGCTTGGGAAAACTAAGGTGAAACCCCACCATTTTGAGGTCCAAAAGTGTGCAAACTTTCTGCCCAAACTTTAGCTTTTTAAACTTCAAACTTTTCAATGTTTTCTTCTTGTTTTCTTCCTCAACATGGTTTGCTAAGCCCTATGGATGTTACCATAAGTTTTCCATGGAAAACCAAGATGGAATCACACCATTTTTGGGGCCAATTTTGTTTTGGAAGTTAACTTATAAAACTTTTTCGAACTTGTTTTTGACTTAACAACTCTATGCTACATATGCCTCTAACCAAGCTTATGGTTAGTGTATTAAGCTAGACTTGTTCATACAAAATCAAGAGGCATAACATGTCTCTAAACTTGTGGTTTTTACTAGGGTTTCAAACCCACAAATGTTGAGCCATCCAAGCTTACAAGCTTGTGTTGGTGTAGGTGTGACATGAAGGCCTTGGCCATTCAACTGTTCAATCCACCCCTCACTTGATGATTTCTATAATTCTTGACCATCCGGATTGTCCTTGTGACAATCTTGTGTAATGGTGAATCTTACGAAAGAGGTTTAGGAAGATTATCCTCCTACCTCCATGCATGACTTATATGACTTACATGATGTCTATGAAATACATGAACTCCATGATAAATTAGTAATATTATAACTATATTGTAAATACTTATTATAACCGAATCTTTGACAATGACCATAGGGTTACTTGTCCTAAAAAGTATGTTATTTTATCTTAGACCTAACCCTCGTTACGATTCTATTTGGTATGAGCCATAAAAACGCAAACACCCTTCGGGCTTATAGTGTAAAAAACGAGCGTTAACGTCTAGATAAATACTTTTGTTTATACATGCTTTTGCGTATTTTAATTCCTAAACTTATCAAACTCCACCGTTAAACTTATACTCACAAATCTACGTTTCCTTGTGTAGGATAACTTGGTGTTCATCTCACTAAAACAACCTAACGCTTTCACGGGAATTACTTTGCAAAACCGTGAGTACACTCGACCACTTTTTATGCTTTCCACTATTTGGGGTGCAATATGTTAATTTACTAAAACTACACTAAATCACACTTTTATTCTATGATTACACACAAACAATCTATCAAACATGCTTTAGTCTTATGCTACTTGAACTGTTACTTGGTATATTCTTATGTGATCTAAATGTCATTAACTTCGATCAAGCCTCCCTTAACATGTATAGCGCTATAGGAGTAACGCACCGCCCGTATACTTGTGGTCAATGTTAAGTTTTAATCTATTTTGCGGTACACTAGAGGATTGACTTGTAGATTCACACGCCTTGATTACACTTGTCTTGTATGCTAGCTAATCATGTGGATTTGTTTAAACGTTTTTAATAATTATGCTATGATATTAAACTTGTGTACTTGCCAATACTTTGTTATTGAACTATACTTTTTAACATGTTGCAGGTTGATGAAGTTGTTATGATGTAATCTAGTAGGAATGGCATAGAAACACGCGTAGAATATTAAGTTAATCATTATGTTATTGTTGAGTTTATTTTTTGTTGTTACTTTTATTCGGATATTTGATGTAACTTAACAATTTTGATGCTATGAAATGAAATGGCTTGTTAAATTAAATATTATCGCAAATAGTGTTATGATGTCTCGAGCAATCTAGTTTGTCTCACTCTGATGTTTCCGCCATCGTTTGGGGTGTGACAGTTTGTTTGTCGTTGGTTGTTCCATACAGTTTTATCTATCTATAAGTTATGCATTTGGGTACTTTTGTAGTTATTGATAGGTTCAGTGTGATTATTGCCGCTTCCATTCGCGTAAACCATTTGAGTTCATTGAAATCTGTTTGTAACATGGTTTAGAAATATATGATTTCGTTCATCAAAACATTTTATGCTTTCACAAAACTTGCATGTCTTTCCACCCCTGAAAACATTTATAAAAATGTAAAACGGTAAAAAGTGGGGGTTATGAACTCACCTTGATTTCCTTGTGCAAAGTTAGCTTAATGTGATTCCATAATGTCATCTCCATGACGTGGCTTGCTAGCATGCAATCTAGTGCATTCCTAAAACGGAATAACTTGTAAGTTTCTAGATATAACGTAGCTAAACTACGTGCCACCGAGCTCTACCGAATCGTTAACCATACGATTCTATGAAAGTGTCATTGTCTTAACTCGGTTAACCAATCTATGGTTTTCTTAGAAACGATTTAGTTTTCGAGAGACTTGAAGTATATGTTTACATATAAACATAACTATATTTCATGAAATCTATTTAGTCGTCAGGTACGTCGACGGGTATAGTACGACTCTTCGTAGTTTTCGTAAGGTATATATTATATATATATACTTGTAAATATACCCGTATTGATAATACGTTCCGTATCCGAACAAGAGTCTGGCGTATCGTTTATAATAAATAACGTTTCATCGTACGCTTGTTATAGTCTTGCAGAGTTGCGTCGTACTTCGTTTAGGCATTTGAATCGAATACAACCAATATTTATTATTGTTATAAAATCCTTCGAAAGTATTCGTGTCGACGTTTGAAATAAATATGACTATATTCATAAGAGTATTCAAAATCTCGGCATTGGAATATATATAATTATATTCATGTCATACGATTTCCGAATTATGTCGTTTGAAATAATACGCACTTTGTATTCATCTTGTAAAAGCGTTCGGAAATCTTGGCGTTTCGAAACAAATATAAACAATATACTTATTTTTATATAATGGTTCGAATAAATTATTGATATTTGAAATCTAGTTTCCGAGTTTCGACTTTGAATTAAACATAAATAAATATCATTTATTTTATAGTCGATTAGCGAATCTTGTTATCTTGTAATCGCGCTCGTTGAACAGTTATCGGCCTGATGTTGCAAGTTATAATAGCGTCGGCAAAATAAATACGTAACAATATTTATTTTTATAACTATCGCTTTGAATCGGATGCTTTGCCTTTGAAGTTCAATGTGTTTTGTATCGCGTATTTTACGAAAATCGGGCAGAGTTTCCTCTGTTTTCGGACGATCCCGACAATACTATTTGTCGATTTATTTATCAAAACACAATCTTCAATAAACGCAACAATCTACATATAATTTCTCGTCGTGTTTCGTATATAATTTTAGCCACTTATAATTTCCGATTTATATATTTAACGCCGTCGGTTTGACTTTAACTATTAGTGTTTACGCGAATATTGTTCGTCAGTTCGATTGTTATTTTTAAATATTTTGGCGATATGTAATCGTTTACGGTTCGGTTTTGAGCTCGGTTTCGCAATATACTTTATTAATATTTATAAACTAATATAATTAAATTTTCGCGTCGTAGTTAAATTTTACCGAGTCTTGATTGACCCATTGACCCGACAGTTGAAAGGGTTTGACCAGTTGACAGAGTTGACTCGCGTTGACCATTTTTGACCGAGTTGACTCGGTGTTGACCGAGCCGAACCGAACACCGAACCGAGACCTGAAACACCGAACCTGAAAATGTGAGACAAACATAACCCAAATCGAAACGGAACTGAAATATCGAAATTAAAATATCGAAACTGAACAAGAAAACCCGTTAACTGTTGCTGATCGAGTCAAACCGAACAACCGAACTTAAACCGGGTCGAACTGAGTTGAACCAAAACTGAACCGAACCAGATCTGAAGTGAACTGAAACTTTGTTGACCCGAACCGAACCTGAAGCACGAGCCATGACCCGAGCCATTGACTGAACCCGAGCTGGAGATGAATTGAACCAAACTGAACCACCTCAAACCAACACCACCGCCGCCGCCTTCGGCCGGCAAGATGGAAAACCGCGACCGCCGCCACTGTTAGTCGAGCCAGAGACATAGCGGCTGCCCCCGCAGCTGCGCTGCACTACTACCACCGCCGCGACTGCCGCGTCGCTGAGATGCGCCGCTGGAACCTAAGCCGACCACCGCCGCTCTTTCTCTCTCCCTGTTCTCTTTCTCTCTACCAGTATATCTCTCTCTCATCTGACTGTATGCGTATGTGTGAATAAAGAGAAAAGGGGTGTCGGTGTATGTGTGGCTACCGGGAAGACGACTGGCACCGGTCGGTTTCGTCGCCGGAGCAAATCCGTTGACCGGAATTTCAGAGGGAGAGAGGCAGAGATGTTGTTGTGTGCTAGGGTTTGCTTTGTGAGAAAATGAGGGAAAGAGGGGTTATATGTGTTTATATATTTAGGGTTTTTAAATGGTCGGGCCAAGGCCCGTTAACGCATTCAGGGCCCAAATGTTTCTTTCCACGGCTTGTTTTCAAAACCCGAACATTGCATAGGGTTGTATTATATTTATTTGGGTCGAAAAAGTTTAAATTTATAACGGAGGTCGGTTACGACGCGTAAATCAGTTTGTTGCGTTAAAACCGCGTATTTTGCTACGATCGCCATTGTTATCCGTTTTTCGATCCGGTTTTAACCGCGAATAATAAAATTCAATTATGAAGCTAAATATATCATAATATATTAATATCGAGGCGTAACTCGAGTCCGTTGCTTCTGTTTTGTTGTCGGCGCGTTCCGGCATTCCGCGTAATTTCCGTGTTGTGCTTTGCGACACCCGATTAACCAAATATATCGCATAATCATAACTGTATGATAAATACTAGTACCAAATTTGTATTTTTAGGCGTTGTCAGTATTTGTTCGGCATCAGTTCGCTTAACGTTTAATTTCGTGTTTAGTGTTCTTGATTGTCGCCATATCGCGTAACGTGAAACAAGTAGACGTTCCTAGGCTCTCCAGGGGCCTGATCGAGTTAATTTACGTCTAATTATGTTGTTTATAATGATATTATTGTTCATTACACGCTTAATTACAATCGAAAAACGCCGGTTGTCACATTCTCCCCTTGTTATAAAAATTTCGTCCTCGAAATTTAAGCTATGTTATCTCCTTAGATTTTTGTCATGCGTAGATAGGTATTAATAATACTCAGGTAAATGACCATGTAATCGCATTGAGACTTGTCTGGATTATATGAATACAATGACTTACTACAACAATATGAACCCACTGGTTCAACTGAATATGTTTTCAGAATCGATGCCAAGTGAATAAAACGTAGTGATATAATCACTAGTGTGACTGAGTTTACATAGGTCAAACAAATGAGATTCTCGACAAATAGATTTCCAAGATGTTCACAACCTGTAAATGAATTTCATAAACAATAGAAATCTCTACCAACAGAAACTAATAAGACTTAGAATCAACAAGCTCAACTGAATTAGAAACATGATGATGATCTGTTAACTTTTCGAACCAAAAGTTAACACTATTGAATTGTAAGGATACACTGAATTACAACCGAAGTTAGTGTATCATTGTCTTAATACATAGTTTCATTAAGACCACTTTCAATGATTAGCCCAAGCTACAAGTTTATACCAACTCCACAAGGCGTCATAGCCATTGAAATAATTTCATAATAGTGGTGCTCGAACAAGTTCACCGTGTTTGCAATCAGACGAAAGGTTTAACGAAGCTAGTCTGAACATTTATTCCAAATAAATCTCATAGGATTTTCAACTGAAATGAAAGAACAATAAATATGATTTCCGGTCGATCATGGAAGAACAATAACTATCCCAAGGTTTTCGACTGATGATGAAAGAACCGTTACGAGGTACACTGAAGTAGGCCATAAATTTGTGTACCATCTTCTTAATACACGATTGTATTAAGAACATTTTAAGAAAATGATCCAACATGGGGAATTTAAAAATGAGTAAATGATCAAGTAATTAAATCCGTACATGAGTTGTGAAAGCGATGTCAGCGCAAGCTTCAACTAGTGTAAACGCCACCACAAGGTATCGTAGCCAACCAATGATTTAATAAAGGATGCAGACTGAACTAGTCTACTATGGTTTGAAATACATGAATTGCTTGTTGATAACTTTGAATACGACGGCCTCAATCCATCATATGAAATCCTTGAATTGACTTTGTACACAGTGAGCAAGTTCAAACAATTGAACTTGTTTTAACATAAACCAACAATAAATACATGATTCGAACAAGTTTTGATATGGTTACTACAAAAACCCATGTATGCAACTTGGAAAGGAAAGAAATTTCAAGAAATTCGTTGACTCGTTATCAAGGAGTCAATATTTGCAATAAGGCAGGTCATCTAGATCACAAGGCAAAAAATTTTGAGTATAGCGAACCAACCTTTAAATTATTGATGAATGACCATTCGAAGTGAAGACCCTGATGGCCTTCACGTATCAAGTTAACCACATGCGTAGCAAACAAAGCATGCGTATCATGTAAATCTGTCAAGAAATGATGCAATAGGGGTTCGTTAATCAAGAAAGAATTTCTCGTGACACAATGACCGTTATGAGGAGTAGAGGTATGCAAACCTACTCAGTATATGCAAAACTGAAATTTCAACAAAAGGAATTCAAGGACTTTACCTGGTATTTCCTGTGATGACTTATTGTTTCGTGATATTACCACCGAATGTCATATATGGTGTAATCGTCATTAATGAAATAGGAGGAATGCGAGGACATGTGACTTCTTTTGCAGCGCCAGTTGTTGTGATTACCAGTGTAATAAGTACCGACTGTTATGAAATCTCGTTTAGACGTACCTCCGCGTGTTTCATGTCGCTTACAGACCACGTGACAAATTGCCGCATTCTGGTCGGTAGTTCTCCCGCTGACGGGATTAGCATCGTTGTCGTAATGTCGCGCTTCCTCAAGGTCGCGCCTTGAAAGTCGTATGTGATATACTTCAACATTTGTTATCATATCATTTAACTTTCACGTATATTTGTGCACTAGTGTTTTGTTTTGCGTAGGCCACCTACTCGGGTAGATAAAAATAGCATCAACAGTATATATGTAATGGCGTTTTCCCGAGTTATTAGTCATGGTTCCTACGTGATGACCTTTATTGGATATTGTCATAAGCTTTCCAAAGGTCTTAAATGTATGTTGCCAAAAATCTCAAAGTTTTGCTTACGGTATGTAATGTTTTCGTGTACCGTGTATAGGACACCACACTAGTGTATGATTAAAATCATAATGTTGACTTAATGTTTTCAGCTATGGTTGGAACCCATATTCGAGTGCTAGGCGTTCTGTATGTATTCAAGTCTTATTGATCTAATGTCCCCAAAGTAATGTGAGGTGAAAGCCTAGGTATCTCCACGGAAACCTAAGTATCTGTTATCAAAGCCAGATTTGATACCTAATTCGCTGAAACCTATAGCTTTGATACCACTCTGCCACACCCCCTGTAATTCCTTCACATCAGAGCGGGGCGTGAACTAAACTGGTATCTTCATTGCACAGCTAAAGTAACGTGAGTGCTAAGACTTCTAATAAATGAACGCCCACTAAATACTCGAATCCCCATGGGTTCCACTATTCCAACCGTGCCATACTTGAAATTGTAACCTGAGAAAGAAACATGCGAAAAGTCAACATAAAGTTGGCGAGTTCATAGTTTGTCTATTTTTGTTTCAAATGAGTCATAAAACATTTGAGCATTTTGCATTCGAAAACCGGTTTGTGGGATCATAGTATCCCAAAGCATTTGAAATGTCGTGTCTGTATAACAGTATTTAAATGTTTTCCATGTTGTTTAAAAATCCATGCATATAACTGTTATGTTTATAAACCGGTGATAAAATGTTTTCAATCGTATCTGTAAATAAACCGGTATTGAAATGTTTTCTGTTATCTTTGTAAACCGGTATTGAAATGATTTATGTTATCTTTGTAAACCGGTATTGAAATCGTAGTATGTAGTATGCCTATGGAATCTAAGGATCTGTCAGTGTGTAGCTAATACACTGACCCATGTGCCATAAGTAAGTAACCAACCCGAGACAACTTTGACATCAGTGGGATCACAAAAGCACTCCTAACTGGTTAACTTACCAGGAGTGGAGCGTGTCTCAAACTCGATATATCTATACCTTTTGCACCTTGGTCACTACGTCATTAATGGTTACTATTGTCATCATCCTACTTACACACAGTGATCTATTATCATCTAATCCTATAGCTACATACTAATTTTTATAAATATGAGTTATTGGGCCTCACCCATGTTATCCATGTTATTGGGCCTAGCCCATGTTTTCTTGTTATTGGACCTAGCCCATGTTTTCTTGTCATTGGGCCTAGCCCATGTTTTCTCGTCATTGGGCCTAGCCTATGTTTTAATAAAATTGGGGCCTTGCCCCTTAGTTGAGACTATGACAATCCCGTCTCTAGTCATAAAACTCATGCATGTTTCGAAAAGCTTTGTATAGCTGTGAAAACCGGTAAGTTTAGCATAAACCTTTCGTAAACCATTTGAGTTCATTGAAATCTGTTTGTAACATGGTTTAGAAATATATGATTTTCGTTCATCAAAACATTTTATGCTTTCGCAAAACTTGCATGTCTTTCCGCCCCCGAAAACATTTATAAAAATGTAAAACGGTAAAAAGTGGGGGTTATGAACTCACATTGATTTCCTTGTGCAAAGCTAGCTTAATGTGATTCCATAATGTCGTCTCAACGACGTGGCTTGCTAGCATGCAATCTAGTGTATTCCTAAAACGGAAAACTTGTAAGTTTCTAGATATAACGTACCTAAACTACGTGCCACAGAGCTCTACCGAATCGTTAACCATACGATTCTATGAAAGTGTTATTGTCTTAACTCGGTTAACCAATCTATGGTTTTCTTAGAAACGATTAGTTTTCGAGAGACTTGAAGTATATGTTTACATATAAACATAACTATATTTCATGAAATCATATTTAGTCGTCATGTACGTCGACGGGTAATAGTACGACTCTTGGTAGTTTTCGTAAGGTATATTATATATATATATACTTGTAAATATACCCGTATTGATAATATGTTCCGTACCCGAACAAGAGTCTGGCGTATCGTTTATAATAAATAACGGTGTCATCGTACGCTTGTTATAGTCTTGCGGAGTTGCTTCGTATTTCGTTTAGGCATTGGAATCGGATATAACCAATATTTATTATTGTTATAAAATCCTTCAAAAGTATTCGTGTCGTCGATGTTTGAAATAAACATGACTATATTTATAAGAGTATTCAAAATCTCGGCATTGGAATATATATAATTATATTCGTGTCATACGATTTTCAAATTCTGACGTTTGAAATAATACGCACTTTGTATTCATCTTGTAAAAGCGTTCGGAAATCTTAGCGTTTCGAAACAAATATAAACAATATACTTATTTTTATATCATCGTTGGAATAAATTATCGATGTTTAAAATCTAGTTTCCGAGTTTCGACTTTGAATTAAACATAAATAAATATCATTTATTTTATAGTCGATTAGCGAATCTTGTTATCTTGTAATCGCGCTCGTTGAACAGTTACCGGCTCGATGTTGTAAATTATAATAGCATCGGCAAAATAAATACGTAACAATATTTATTTTTATAACTATCGCTTTGAATCGGATGCTTTGCCTTTGAATTTCAATGTGTTTTGTATCGCGTATTTAACAAAATCGGGCAGAGTTTCTTATGTTTTCGGACGATCCCGACAAGACTAGTTGTCGATTTATTTATCAAACGCAATTTTCAATGTACGCAACAATATATATATAATTTCTCGTCGTGTTTCGAATATAATTTTCGCCAATTATAATTTCCGATTTATATATTTAACGCCGTCGGTTCGACTTTAACTATTAGTGTTTGCGCGAATATTGAACGTCGGTTCTATTGTTATTTTTAAATTTTTTGGCAATATGTAATCGTTTACGGTTCAGTTTTGAGCTCGGTTTCGCAATATACTTTATTAATATTTGTAAACTAATATAATTAAATTTTCGCGTCGTAATTAAATTTTTCCGAGTCTTGATTGACCCATTGACCCGACAGTTGAACGGGTTTGACCAGTTGACAGAGTTAACTCGCGTTGACCATGTTTGATCGAGTTGACTCGGTGTTGACCGAGCCGAACCGAACGCCAAACCGAGACCTGAAACACCGAACCTAAAAACGTGAGACAAACATAACCCAAATCAAAATGGAACTGAAATATCGAAACTAAAATATCGAAACTGAACCGGAAAACCCGTTAACTGTTGCTGATCGAGTCGAACCGAATGCCCGAACTTAAACCGGGTCGAACTGTGTTGAACTAAAACTGAACCGAACTAGATCTGAACTGAAATGAAACTTTTTTGACCTGAACCGAACCTGAAGCACGAGCCGTGACCCGAGCCATTGACTGAACCCGAGCCGGAGATGAAACGAACCAAACTGAACCACCTCAAACCAACACCACCACCTCCGCCGCCACTGTTAGTTGAGCCGGAGACACGGCTGCAGCCGCCGCGATGCTGCGCCGTAGCCGCGCTGCAGCCTCTCTGCACCACTGCCACCACCGCGACTGCCGCGTCGCTGAGATGCGCCGCCGGAAGCTCAGCCGACCACCGCCGCTCTTTCTCTCTCCCTGTTCTTGTGACCGGTTTCGTCCCCGGAGCAAATCTTGTGACCGGATTTTTAGAGGGAGAGAGGCAGAGATGTTGTTGTGTGATAGGGTTTGCTTTGTGAGAAAATGAGGGAAATAGGGGTTATATGTGTTTATATATTTAGGGTTTTTAAATGGGTCGGGCCCAAGGCCCGTAACGCATTCATGGCCCAAATGTTTCTTTCCACGGCCCACTTTCAAAACCCGAACATCGCATAGGGTCGTATTATATTTATTTAGGTCGAAAACGTTGAAAATTTACGACGCGTAAATCAGTTCGTTGCGTTAAAATCGCTTATTTTCCTACGATCGCCATTGTTATCCGTTTTTCGATCCGGTTTTGACCGCAAATAATAAAATTCAATTATAAAGCTAAATATATCATAATATATTAATATCAAGGCGTAACTCGAGTCCGTTGCTTCTGTTTTGTTGTCGGTGCGTTCCGGTATTCCGCGTAACTTCCGCGTTGTGCTTTGCGACGCCCGATTAACCAAATGTATAGCTTAATCAGAATTGTATGATAAATACTAGTACCAAATTTGTATTTTTAGGCGTTGTCAGTATTTGTTCAGCATCAGTTCGCTTAACGTTTAATTTTGCATTTAGTGTTCTTGATTGTCGCCATATCGCGTAACGTGAAACAAGAAGACGTTCCTAGGCTCTCCAGGGGTCTGATCGAGTTAACTTACGTCTAATTATGTTGTTTATAATGATATTATTGTTCATTACGTGCTTAATTACAACCGGAAAACGCCGGTTGTCATAGATGTAACTTGACAATTTTGATGCTATGAAATGAAATGGGTTGTTAAATTAAATATTATCACAAATAGTGTTATGATGTCTCGAGCAATCTAGTGCATCTCACTCTGATGTTTCCACCATGGGTTGGGGTGTGATAGATTGGTATCGGAGCCATAACTATAGGGAATTAGGTAGAATTGCCATGTTCGACCTAGTCTATAGTTTAAGTTACCAACTTGACCATTCTTGCTTCATGATTAAAAGGTTAATTCTTCCTAATTGCTTCTTCCTATTTCTTTTGTCTTATATATGTGTATATATATATATATATGTGTGTGTGTGTATGTGTTTCCTAAGACTGTTACACAAATTACACACTTGAAGACTTGAAGACACTCAAACTACAAACGAGACGATCTCACCAAAATAGGGGTGAAACCCGCACTTTGGTGATCACTCTCAATCCGCGAAATTCGATTTCGCACGAAATTACACCATCAAGTTAGGAGTGAAATCCACATCTTGATAGGAATTTCCATTTCATACTCTAGTGGACCCTTACCAACGAGTCGGAATACGCTCCTTGATTGGTAAGTACCAACCACACTTAGGGTACAATGTTGTCAAGTTTGGGTGAAACCCACACCTTGTCAACTAGTCCCATTCCTCGATTTTTCAATCTCGCTAAAGTTTTGATTTTTCTAGAGACCTGTAGTAACTGGAAGGGTAAAGTGCCGTTAATCGCTTCTCGACGAGAGCACTTTACCTATAGGCCAAAGAATGTTTCTCTAATTTGAAAGGATCTCGATTCACTTTGAAACACTCCAATGTTTTATTAAGCCTATCTCTTATGCTATCTCAATTTCTATGTGTTTTAATACTTGCTGTCTCGTACATTTCGGACCCAATGCACGACTCACACGCCTTTCGTAACCAAAAACAATAATAATAATTCTCGTGAACCAAATAAATTTATACTCCTTTACGCAAATTATACGTTTTTATGCTTTTGAATACCAATATGCTTATGCTATCTATGTGAAATCATACGTGCTACATGATGCTTATATGCTCAAAACAAATTCCTTATTTATAAAAGCACTTTACAATCAAAGCCTAAACCTATCTTCTATTGTCGAATCCTTTAGATGTCTTTCTCTCAAAGCATTGTGGGTAAGAGGAAATCAAAGTCCAAGTCGAAGTCCCAATCCGACTCCATGTGAAAGAAGGATTGCATGAAGTTCATGGCCGAACAAATGGCCGAGCACATGGCCAAGGTCATCCCCGAAATCGTCAGCAAGATCCAACCCCTACCCAATGCCGAATCACTTCACACCTATGTCGACTCCAAGGCTGAACCACCAAAAACTACCTTCACCCATAAGCAATTCTGTTCTTGCAATCCCCTACCCTTCACCGGAGAAGGGGACGCCACTAAGCTACTACAATGGTTCGACGCCATTGAAGTCACCTTCATCCAAAGTGGTTGTCACGACCACCTGCGCACCATGAATGCCACGGGAGTGTTCCGATCAAGAGCCTTTGATCGGTGGACTTCCGATCGTAACGCTCGTGGTAACAAAGTCACTCATGCCCTCCCTTGGACCGAGTTTAAGAAGCTAATGGAAAGCGAATTATGCCCTCCTCACGAACGCCAACGACTCAAAAATGAGTTTGGAACCTCAGGCAGATGGGGAATGACAACACTGGCCTCACGGCCCGTTTTATACAGTTGGGTGCAATTTGCCCAAGCTAAGTCGACATGGCCAAAAAGGCCGTTGCTAAGTACATACGTTGCCTCCCTCCTCACCTCGCGGACCTGGTCAATACCACCTACCCCAAAACCCTCGAGGAAGCTTTTCGTCTGGCTGCTCGATTGAACAACAACCATGTCCTTCGGGTGAAATTGCTAAGGCTCCACTAAGGAAAGCCCATCAAGCCACCACCGAAGCCCTCACCGGGCCTACTTCACCCAAACCCCAAGAAGCAATACCAAGAGCAAGAAGCGAAAGGCTTTGAGCCCGAACTGCACGGTAGTCACTCCGCCAAACCCCCAACAGCTAACCTTACCCTCACCCGAATGCATCAAGAAAACATACACCGGGCCTCATCCTAAGTGCAACACCTGTCCATTCCACCACCCGGTCACTGCCCCGTGCCGCCTTTGCACAATCTGCAATAGGTATGGGCACTTCGCCCAATAGTGTCGAAATTCTCCGCAAGCCCCCATCAACCAAGCCCGAGCCATAACCGCACCTCAAAACCCTACTACTAACCAAAACCGACCCCTTGCACCTGCCGCTCGTGCCTGCTTCAAATGCGGAGACCCAAACCACTTCGCCAACAACTGCCCTCAGCGCAACAAGAACAATAACATTAAGCAGCAGCAGCAAGCTCATGGCCGAGCCTTCGTCATCACTGCCGCTCAAGCTCAAAACTCAAACTATGTCATATTGGATACGTTACTTGTTAACAATGTTTACGCTATGTGTTTTTTTGATACTGGTGCGGATAAAAGTTTTATATCAGTTGAATTCGAACCTTTGCTTATGTGTAGTCGTTCTAAGTTGACTAAATCATTCGAAGTTGAAGTAGCTGACGAAAAATTTATCACCATCGATTCCGTCCTTTCTAATTGTACTCTTAATCTCAATGATCATACGTTTTCTATTGATCTCATGCCCATGCCAATGGGTAGCTTCAATATCATAGTAGGCATGGATTGGCTTAGGCGAGTACGTGCTGAAGTTATTTGTTTGGAAAAATACATTCGTCTTCCCCTTCCCAATAATGATTCCTTACACATCTAAGTCGAGAAACCCTCCAGAGGTCTCAAGCTTATGTCGTGTATTCAAGCGAACAAGTACTTGCGTAAGGAGTACTTTGCCTTTCTTGCCCACATTGTGGAAAAGAAGGATAAGGGTCCAAGCATGAGTGAAGTTCTCGTTGTGCGTGATTTCCCTGACTTTTTCCCTGAGGATCTTCCTGGCCCTCCTCCTACCCGTTCTTTTGACTTTCGCATTGTCAACAGGGATCGAGCTCCCGAAATGAGCAATCAACCTGATCTCACTCAACTAGCAGAGGCGGAATTCATTGCTAGAGAGGTAGACAAGACAAACAAGATAGTACTTACTGTTTAACTACTTCTGATGTATTAATGACGTTCAAATACAGATGCAAGTAAACAAACTGGCAGAGCTTCGCCGTACCAATTGACAAATCACTAACTAGCTCTAACACAACACTTCCCTATTTATAGGTCGACATGACTCGTATCGAAGGGCGTGCTAAACAGACAACTATATTTCGTACGAGTCTGTGTTTCCTACGAGTGAGTCACTCGTACGAAACATGTATTCTTTCGTACGAAACATAGTGTTAAAACATATAAACGTTACTTTTTCATATTTAAACATTAACGTGTAAACTTTATAAACATTACAGATACATCCTAGACGTAGGCAATAGACATTATGCACCAACAAACTCCCCCTTGGGTGTTGCCATAGTCTAGATAATCTTTCAAAAAACTTCAATTAGATTTGACTCTAACGCCCAAAGAATCTCTTTACAGGCTTTCGACACTCCTCAAAAGCAATTGGCGTTTGATCAGTCGGAGGAGGTCGTTTTAAAAACTGAAAGCTCCTCAAAGATGCTATTCTTGTACGTTCTGCGATTCAAGCTTCTTTTTCTTCCTTTTTCTTTGACTCTTTCTTCTCCAGCTTCCTCCAAGTTGTTTTTCAATTCGATCCAGAATGAATATCATTTGCAAAGCACACATTAACTATCTTTTGAAATTGAAGCGCTTGTTCTTGATCCTTTTCTTCAAAACTTATCTTACTATAGAGTATACATTCTATATCTTTCCTTGAACAGTTGACTAGCCACATTGGGTCTAGTACTCGAATGCCTCGCCATAGACCATATATTCGTTTGTGAACTAGGACGGCTTCGGTTAATTCCTCTGTGATTTTCCAAGAGTCATCATCTGGATGCACACAAATAACTACTTCTCCTGAACTCGAATCATAGTGCCACCATTTGAATATCTTGAAAAAATCTTGCTCCATTTTAATCAGAGGCATATTCTTCATCACCCGCGGTTTCTTCACAATCAAAGTAACATCTTTCACCTTCGTTGCTGGATCAACATTAATAAT
This sequence comes from Scalesia atractyloides, assembly GCA_947069175.1. Lineage (NCBI taxonomy): Eukaryota > Viridiplantae > Streptophyta > Magnoliopsida > Asterales > Asteraceae > Scalesia > Scalesia atractyloides. The sequence continues at coordinate 58,054,238 of CAMTDV010000008.1, forward strand.
GCGATGATGATAATGAGGTTTCCAATTTACAAAACCGTGCGTAGCTTCAAACTTAATCAATCTCCAAAGCCTTTGGTCATTAAACTTCATCTTTAGATTTATCATCTTTGTTTGAACAAGCTCCTTTATATCCCAATGCAGCAATGTTTTGATATCGCTCAAATATCGAAAGTATTGGATACCAAATTCCCTCTTTATCGCATACACATTAAGCTCTTCAATCCATCCCCAACTCAGAATGTCCCCTAGAGAAATATCAGCATCTCTGGTAAAGAATGTTAGGGGTCTTTTAAAATCACGCTCAGCTGAATTCATGCGAAACCATTTCTACTTTGTTCAACAATTTCAGCTTTAGACATTTTCTGAGGAATTGTTCCTTCTTTTGCAGCTTCAAATACTTTTCTTTGCAACATCTCAGACTTTCTGCTGCAAATAGATCAGTAAACGTTGGGAAATCATCTGTACCCTTATTGGCATCATAAACATCGTCATCAGAATCACTTTCGACAACATTATCATACATGTTTACATCTTCTACGTCTTCAAATACATATGTGTTTGGTTCAAAAACATCTATCTCATTAGTTCGTCTTCAAAATCAAAATCAAACTTCTCTTCACTAATACCAAGAATTGCTGCTATTTCTTCTTTCGAGTAACTGTGAACAAACTCCCCTTTTTCAATGTCATGCTCAAGATATAACACAAACGGCTTTGGCACAACAGGAACAGAAGATATAACATTTTCTTTTGCAATTTCCTGCCTGTTGAGCATCAACTGACTCATCAGTTTTGTTCGTCTTTTCTTCTTCAGAAATTTGGTTCACGGAATCATCAAAGTACTCAGAAAGATCTACTAATTCATTAAAATTCAAATCAATTACACGAATTCCAGACCCTCCAACATTATCGTCAATATCATCATCATCCGAACTACTAGAATCCTTAACATCAACATCAGCTCCTCTTCTTCAGCTTCCTTTTCAGTCTCTTCAGCAGTTTCTTTACTTTCTTTTGCCATCTTTTTCTTTCGCAACCAATCCTGATGCCTTTGAGTAATATCAAAAGCAATGCTATATCCACATCTGTTGGCTTTCCTATCAAGATAAACTGTCACACCCTCAATTTCCACTTGCGGAGTTTTACCGCGAGGCGTGTGAACAAACCAGAATCTGAAACACTAGTACGTCGAACGACTCTATATGATTTGATAATACGTTTTCAAAAATCATTTGTCGTAGATTTTATATTGTCTTGATTAGTTACCAATATTTAGCGGAAGCATTAGTTTTTAAAGTTGAGCGGAAGCATAAATAAGTAGTGAAGCGGGCGCCAACACAAACGCCAAAACAAATGAAAAACCCAAAACAATATTTGTAAATAAGACTCGAATAAAGATGTCTTGTTCAATGCATGTGCGTGCACCTAGAGCTCCTAGCGTCCTGAGAAACATGTAAAGAAACAAGTGTCAACATTAAAGATGAGTGAGTTCACAGGTTTTCATAAATTCGTTTGTTCGGTTATAGTTTGTTTTCCCCGTTATCCCTAACCCGGGATAACGTGCTGGTTCCATTATTCCAATCCCAGAATAATAAGTTGTTGCTTCCATTATCCTCAACCCGGGATAATATAGTTGTTGTTTCCATTATTCCAACCCGGAATAATAAGTTGTTGTTTCCATTATCCTCAACCCGGGATAATATAGTTGTTTCGTAATTAAGTTCAATGTTAACATATATAGGTAGCTAGCCTAAAGTTATGTCACGTAAGAGTTCGCGATCGAAGCTGACTGTTGTGCCTCCGTGTTGCCAGGCCTATCACTGACCATGGCGAAGTTAGGCCAAATTATTCACCCGTTGACCATACCCGGTCGGCTAGCGCGACTAGCTCGGATGTGGCTTGTCGGGCCCAGTAGTACTACTTATAATTCCCCCGCTATTAAAACCCAATACTAACGATCCGAGAGATTGACGAGGACTTAAGTGATAAAGCTACTTAGTGACCATAACATTACATTAACATCAACTTAGTTACCGAATAGTTATGTGGCGTTAATTTCGTATAACGTAAAGAGATTGAGTTTGAAGAGTGTATACATGTTTCTCCCCCTGTTGTTTAAAAACCGGATAAAGTTAGGGGCCGTGAAGTCACCTTTATTTGCTCGGTTAGTGTAGCAAAGAAGTTGTAAAGGATGGGACCGCTAATTGCGTCCTAACAAACCAATTGATTTCAAGTCAGTGTGTGATCACACCAATACAAATTCTATACTTAATTTACGCACAAAGTGATACACACAAACAACATATCTAACACTCAAACATGCATGCAAGTATCCTCATGTGAACCTAGTGATCAAAACAACTTATCATAAACATAAACCAATCCATGCCACAATTTGGTGCACACAATCACAAGTTATCAAATTTCAGCTTAACACTCATAATTCAGCTGTTTTCTAGGATTTTTATAAAATAGTTCCAACGTTCCAAAAATTCCAATATTTTTACATCAGGTGCCATTTATACTGTAGAAATTTATATAAATTTTCCAAGTCCTAAATCTTTACCATTTAACCATAAATATTAATATACTAGGCTGCAGTCAGATTTGTCGTTTTCTGACTGCAGTCCACGGAAGAATTTATTTAAAAATCACTGATCGTCCAATTAACAAAATTCCAGTTGGTGTTGCCTGGAAATTTCCCTACCTAGTTGTTGTACAAAATTCATGACTCAACTCCCTACTGATTATAAAATCCAACTCGATAAACAACTAACAAAATTTCAGGATTTTCACAGCTTTAGTTACTGAACTTATTTGGCCCTTTAAATATATCAAACGACTTCAGAAAAATATGAATCCAGCGCCATTAGATTCGTTATTCAAATCTCTACGTTCTAGACATCAGAAAATCCGTTTTTCGACAACTAATGACCGAGTTACAGCCAGATGAAGTCGGCTGTAACTATTACTCAGCAAACTGTTTCAGCATATTGTTACCATAAACTCGCATAAACCGTTCCTATGATTAACCTAGGCGATCAAGAACCGATTTCTAATCATAGATCAATACCAATATCACATCCATGCAACCCTAATTCATACCTCTAGTTTTTATAAACAAAACATAGCCTATGATTTCAGATTTTTAAACAAACATCCAACTCTTAATCTAGCATTAACAATCCGACACAACACAATCAAAACACATGTATCCGAATATTAGCTTGTAGCATATGACAAATTCTAATCTTTTAATGACAAGGTAAACGAACCGTGAGTAAGATAAGGGACCGGTGATCAAAGATTGCTTGCGACCGAGGATGAAGATGGCGAGGGCTGCTGCTGCGACCGGAAGAAAAGAAAAGGAAAAGCTGTTGCGACCGAGACTGAAAGGGACTGAAAGCAACAAGCTGTTAGCGACCGAGAAAGTGAACAAGGCTGATCAGATCGAGATGATGAAGGAAAGAAGCTGTTCTCGATCAAAAGGGAAGAGAGTAAGGCTGCCGACGGCAGTTTTTCTTTTAGGGTTTTGTGTTGTGAATGAAGCATGCATGGGGGTTTGTATATATAGGCGCAAAAAGGGATAAGGGTTGCGGTTTGGCTTGAGTTCGTGGCCGAGGAACTTGGGTGGGTCGGTTTGGGTTTGATCTTTGTGGCCGATTAGTTTGAGTTTAAGGTTTCCTAGAGTCACAAGGAGTTTGGTTTGTGTTTGATCTTGCGGCCGATTAGTTTGAGCTTAAGGTTTGGGTTAGAACTCGGTTCACTCCTAGAGCCACAAGGAGTTTACGGTTGGTTCGTGTACATGTTTATTATATATATGTATATTTTGTAACTAACACAATCACATAATCGCACATCACGTATTCACTAACTCGTACATGTTTAACACATAGCATATAATTCACTCGACAAGTATTACGTTTAAGTTATCCGAAAAACCCGGGATGTCACATTATCCCCATGTTGAAAGAATTTTCGTCCCGAAAATTGAGTAAACGCGGTTTAGAATGTAGCGTACATGTTTAGAGTGCCACGCACAAAGAGTTAGTTCGTTTATGATGGTACGCGAAGTTACAAGAAGTTCCCAAGTGCCATGCACAAAGATTCCCAAGTGCCATGCACAAGGACTTAGTTATCAATAGTACGCAAAAGTATGAGAAATTTCCAGGTTGTCACATAAACATTTTCGGTTCTTCATAAACCACAATATCCCAACAAGTTACTGGCTCAGATTCTCCTTCTGGCACAGTTTTGTCAATCACAGATTCCTCCACTGTCTTTCCCTTTCCTTTCCTTTGTGCGTCAGATTGTTGTTTAGATAAGCGTTCTCTTTCCGCAACTCTCTCTCTAGCTTCTGCTCGTTCTATCTCATCTATTGCAGCAGAAATATTATACCCAACTTCTTTTCCAAAATCTTTTCAAACAGATCCATTCTTCTATTGTTCCTCAAGCGTTCTTCTTCGTATTCTGCCAAACGCAATCTTTCGTTCTCAGAAACAATACTTGCTAACATCGCTTCTAACTGCTGTTTGTCAACAATCAACCCTCTCATCCTTTCCAGCATTTCAAGCTTTTCAGCAGTTAACTCATTTATCTGCTCTTGTAACTCAGCTATTCATACCACATTCATTGTAACCTGTTTTTGCAAGTCGTCAACTCTTGGATCATCAAATTGAAATTCATCTCCTCCAGGTAAATCATCTGAACCGATCTCATCAAAAAATGATTGTGACTCAAATGGCTGTTGTGTTTAATGAGATTGTTGCGCATGAGATGGTTGTGATTGTTGTTGAGCAGACTGTTGTTGTGGTGGTTGCTGAACTGGCTCTCGTTGTTGCAATTGTTGCTGAACTGGCTCTGGTTGAGGTTGTTGTTGTGCTGGCTGTTGTTGATATGGTTCTGGCTCAGGAATTGATTGTTGTTGAGGAGCTATCTCTGATTGAGATTGTTGCTGAGCTGGTTTTGGCTGCACATGTTGTGGTGGAGACGGAATATTCTGTGATGGTTCCTCCACATTTTCTTCAATAATAGGTTCAGCACCAGTTTCCTTTTGAATGATACTCGGAGATACTCTAGCTGCAGGATGCTTCATTCTTCTTTGTTTTTTCTTGATTGGAGTTTGAAAAGCAGATTCAGTATCAGACTCAGATGGAACATAAGTTGTATCATCCCCTTCTGTTGCTTTTCGTTTGCGTTCCTCTGCTTTGCGTTTTAATTCAGCTTGTCGTTTCTTCTCCAATTTTTCAGCTCTTTTCTTTTCACCAGCTCTTCTATCTTCTGAATTGGTAGTTGATGATAGTACTTCTTCAGCTACTTTGTCAGCTCCAAACGCTTGACGCTCAATCTCCTCAGCCATCTCTTCAACCGTTTCCTCCACTTCTGGTTCATCTCTTAAACCTGATCCTCCAGCTGCAGACGCAGTTTTTCTCTTTTTTTTATTCACTGATGCATATGTTGCTTTAGATTTCCCACCTTTTTCTCCAACCTTCACAAACCATGGACTCCTTTTTGCAACAAACAACGATAATGCTTTAACCTCTTCTTCATCATCGCTACTTTCATCTTTTCTCCACTTTCCTGGTACTGGTGATATATAATCTTTGTCGAGAATTGCACCAAACATTGGTTTTGCCACTTGAGCTTTCTTTAAATGCACATCCATCTTTGTTAATGTCGAGACATTCATATGTTCAAGTCTGAGAACATCATTCGGAGATTTCTTCAGATCAGGATGCAAAAAGTCTAACATCATCTGAATGAATCTTGGATACTGCAAAAATTTTTCTTTATGAATGTTTTGAACCATCTGAGTGAATATGACCTTTGAAAAGTTGTATGGAAGGTTCAAAACTAACGGTGTAATCATACACATTTGATAATCAACTAAATCATCGAAACCACCTTTACGATGACTTAAACTATGAGCTATAACATGTGCAAGATATCTAAAAGGTGCGCTCAGGTTTCCTTTCTTGAACGATGCAGCGTTAACAAATCCCGTATACCCCATTCTATAAAAGCATCCTTTTACCATGCATTCAGAAAAACCTGTCGGATCATCTTTGTTATCTTTAAAATCCAAAACCTTCCGAATTAGATCCTCGGTAATCTTTACTGGAATATCATCATCGATCTTTACAGCTGAAATAATGGCGTTATCATCAATATTGTACTCAACGGCATTCCAAAAATATTCTACATGAGAAAGATATGTTGTATGTCTATCCGTTAAAGCTTTGGTTACCCGAATCCGTGTGAGAAAATCCAAAATATCTCGATACGCTGCAATCTCCGGAATTGAGGCATCTGTGACACAACATATATTGTGGTATGGAGAAAACATAGATTTCTTGGCATGTACATAAAAATAACAACCAACCGTTAGAAAATTTTAAACATTCAAAATTTCCTTCAAATATTCGTACGAAACATTTGTTTCGTACGAAACACACTCTTATCCAAAAATTAAAGTTTGAAATGAATGTTATTCATACGAGTGAACATCTTCGTACAAATTACTTTGCACATTAACCATTTTGTTTTCAAACTTTATTTCATACAATCCACCTATTTCGTACGAATTAATCATTCAGTTCATCTTTGAAAAACTTTAAAAACTTCTCCATATGAAATAATTGTTTCGTACGAAACAAACTCCAACTGACATAACAAAATTTTCATGCGAAACAATTCCTTCGTACAAAAACTCATCGGCGTCCCAAAATGTTCAAGTATAATCCGAACTCAAAACTTGTTGAATTTTAACACATTGATAGTCGATTTTCAGGTTATTAGAACCGATTTTAACATTTTTGTGACCAATTTTAAGTTTTACCGGTCCAATTTCCCTAGATCTAAGTTTTAGTCCGATTCGTACAAATTTTGGCATTATAACAACATGATTTTGTCGAAAATACCTTTCCCATTGATAGAGGTGTGCAATCAACCTCAACAATGTAAATCGCAAGCACAAATATCCAAGAAATGAAGATTTTAGTATCAACTCGCACAAAAATTCTCTGAATCGCTCAACAGTACAGAGAAACTAGTAACCTCATTTCTGTGCGAAACAAAAAAGTATTTATACTAGATATGTTTCGTATGAATCAATTTATTCGCACAAAATGTTCTATGTTTCGTACTAAAATGAAGATCTCCGTATGAAAAAATTGTTTCGTGCGAATCAAAACTAAAAATCTTTAAACTTTTCATTTTTATTTTTTTGTATTTTTCATTTTTAAATAATTTTATCTGTTTTATAAATCCACTTGACTAACCAAGTCCAAGTTAATGACTCTAGTTATTCAATTTGCCTTCTAAGTCCAAGTTAATGACCTTGGTTGACCATGTTTGACCAAAAAGATTTATTTTAACATGTAAAGTTTCAAATTAATGAACTTTCTTGACATTCAAGTAAATTTTTTTCTAAAAATTAGCTCCAAACCCATGATTTCAAATTTTCCTCAGCAAGATGTTGCTATGAATCCGACCATCAGTGTTTTTATCATCAGTAAACAAAAATAAGACTATCAAGCTAAGAAAACTAAAAATCTTTTTGAGTTTTGAGATATTTTTCTAAAGTAATAACATTTTTTTGTGAATTTTGCATTTTTAGAGGATCATTTCAAGCATATATATATATAAGTCATCAGTACCGTTGATCTAGAAACACCCTTTAAGCTTTAAACAAATTTACCTAGATTGCCAATATATTTGTCCATTTAAACCTCTTCTCGTTTCTCAACTGTTTCAATATATGTTAATGTATTATAGAAACATTTAATAACTGTGTTTCCCATCTCAGAATATACTCCCGTATCAAGATTCCTAGGATGTCATTTTACAGGTGAATATATCGAATTGATATCTGTATATAGGGTGAATGCAAGACCTTGAGAGCTCAGGTTAGTACTACCGTACAGCAAAGAGATGAAGGCTCGTCTTTAGGTGGTGTTCTATTAAGGAATCTTTTGTACTGCAAATGTCATAATTGTTTAAGACATCACCATATTTTCATGCAGCTTTTAGAGAAATAATGCGAAAGTATTATATGAGTTCTGGGCCAATGCTTCCGCAAAATCAAAAGAACTCGAATATACCCTAGATATCAATCAAATATAAAGACATAGTATCACAGAATCTGGCATTCTCTCAAACAAAATTTCGGAGTACTAAGTCCATATATCCGAGAGATGTTAACCCACAAGTTAATCAGTTTTGTTTTTTAGGTTTATATCTTGAACACAATTTACTGAACGAGTGAAGTCTATTAGCATATCCATAGTAAGACTTGCTTAATTACTTTTAAAAACAATACAATTCTTTAACATACTGTGACTATTATTTTTGATTTACTATGATCACTCTTTTTACACAAAACTCATTTTACCTTTTTTTAATGTTTTTGTATTTTCCTCAAACATTCTACCCCTAAAATCAAAAACATATTTTTGAGTTTTTTAAGAAGTTATAAGAAAGAATGTACAGAAAACGTTTAACCGATGACAAAATCACCTTAAGCCGTCATCATCCTCAAACTCTACCTCAAACAAATCCCCTGAGATCATATTTTTAAACCATTTAGCTTTAACAAATTATTAAACTTTGTTTTATCAAAAGCTTTGGTATAAAATTTGCTTTTTGGTCATCAGAGTGGATTTTCTCAATTCGCACCAACTTTTTCTTGTAGCAATCACGGATAAAGTGGTGTCGAATCTCGATATGTTTAGTACGTGAGTGTTGGCATGAGTTTTTAGTGATATCGATCGCGGCCTGATTATCTACATATATAGGCGTATCAAGAAATTGCAAACCAAAATATCTCATCTGTTGCTGTATCCAGAGAATTTGAGCATAACAACTGGATGCCGAAACGTATTCAGCCTCACAAGTAGAGAGAGCGACTGCGGTTTGTTTCTTACACTACCACGTTACCAAACAAGTTCCGAAGAACTAGCAGCCGACCGTTGTAGACTTTGTACTCAATTTGCAGCATCCGAAATCCGAATATGAGTATCCTGCAAGATTAAAATCATCATGTCTAGGGTACCACAAGCCGGTGTTTGGAAAACCCTTCAGATATCTCATTATGCGTTTGACGGCAAGCAAGTGTGACTCTTTTGGATTAGACTGATAACGAGAGCACAGGCACGTTGGATACATGATATCTGGTCAAGAAGCTGATACATCAAGGATCCGATCATGGAGCGATATAAAGTTTCATCAACTCTTTCTCCTATAAGATCTGGACAAATGCCGTGATTTGAAGCTAACGGGGTAGATGCTGGTTTAGCTCCTGTCATATTGAATTTCTCCAATATGTCATGAACATATTTTGTCTGATGAATAAAAATACCATCAGGCAACTGATCAACCTGAAGTCCTAGAAAGAACTTCATCTCCCCCATTGCGCTCATTTCAAATTTGCGCTTCATGACTTCTTCAAAGTCTTTACACTGCTTATCATTTGTCGATCCAAAAATAATATCATCCACATATATCTGTACGATGATTAGATGCCCATCGACTTCCTTTGTGAAGAGGGTAGAATCTACTGTTCCCCTTATAAAGCCATTGTCCAGAAGATGACTCGATAATGCTTCATACCAAGCTCTCGGGGCTTGATGAAGACCATATAAGGCTTTATTCAGAAGGTAGACTTTATCTTTGTGCACTGGATCAACGGCCGACGTACACCTCCTCTTTCACTTTTCCGTAAAGGAAAGCAGATTTAACATCTAATTGGTACACCTTGAATCCTTTCCATGATGCAAAGGCCAAGAATATGCGAATCACTTCAAGACGAGCAACTGGGGCGTAGACTTTAGTATAATCTATCCCTTCTTGCTGATGAAAACCTTGAACCACAAGTCAAGCTTTGTTATGAACCACAACTCCTCGATCGTCTCTTTTGAACTTGAAGACCCATCTTGTGTTAATCTTTTTGTGATGATCTGGCAGGTCAACAAGTGTCCAGACTCCAAGTTTCTAGAATTGAAGTAACTACTCTTGCATTGCATCCACCCAACTTTCTTCTTTTAACGCGTCTTCCAGCTTCCCGGTTCAACCTGAGAAACAAAACAACTATGAGAAAATCGAACTTGAAGTGGAGCAATACGAGTATAAAAACAGCTTAGATATTTATTGATCTGATTGCGAGTTTGCACTCAAGTTTGCAAGCTGCCTATGATATTCTCTGACGGATGATATGAAAGTGTTCTTGGTATCACTTCGGTTGGAACATCTACTTGTAGTTTCAAATTTGTTAGAATTTCATCGACAACCGGTACAGATGAAGAAGCTTTATTCCTAGCATTAGACTGATCAGCCTGTTGTTTCAGAAAGCTTTCAATCTGTTCAGATCCTTCATCAGAACTGGATCCTCCATCGTCGAAAGTTGGTACCCGATCAGAGTCAGCATCTGCATTTGGCTGGGCAGATGATTCAGCAGTATTGACATTTGGAGCAAGAACCGAATTTTTAACAGAAGAGCTTTGACCGACATCAGACGTGTTGACTGGTAATGATATAGAAATCACCAAAGGTCTAGGAACTTGTTCTTGATTAAATAACTGATTTTGTTAACATAAAAAGTTCTTCTTTTGTTGGCACATCTGGTAGAACAAACGAATCCCACAATCCATCATAGTTAAATAGCCACGGATCCCCAGGTTTCTGCGTAGGCGTTGTATATCTTTGACAATCTACGTGTTGTGCTAGAACTACCTGGTTCAGTCTTGGCAAGAAAACATGTTTTTAGCTCCAAATATTTGGCTCCAAATTTACCAGCCGGGTCCAAGACGGTACACGGTGATCCAAAAGGTTCCAAAAATGCTATGTTAGGCTTTCGTTGATTCAGCAACTCGAAGCATGTCTTTTTGTGAGGCTTATTTGTCAACACAAGATTTAGGGTATAGCATGCTGATGCTACTGCTTCACTCCAAAAACTGATCGGTAATATCGAATCAGCTAACATTGTTCTAGCAGTTTCTATCAGCGTGCGATTCTTTCGTTCAGCTACTCCATTTTGTTGTGGAGTATGGGGGCGCTGATTTCATGAAGAATCCCCTTTTCATTGCAGAATTCTTGCATCTTCTTGTTCTTAAATTCCGTTCCATTATCACTGCGAATTCTCTTAATGGGAAAATGTATAAATTTTCGAGTTTTCTGAAGAGGATCATAAGAGTTTCAAACGTTTCATCCTCACTCTCCAGAAAGAACGCCCATGAAAATCGAGAATAATCATCTGTAACGACAAGATAGTATAGATCTCTAGAAATACTTTTAACGTTGACTGGTCCAAAGAGATCCATATGTAGTCTTTCTAGTGGTAGCTTTATCGAATTTAACAGCTTTCTCGGGTGGGATTTGTTATGTTGCTTCCACTTTTTGCAGCTAAGACAATCATCTGATAGATGAAAACTTTTCAAATTGACACCCTCCACTAAGTCGTTATGCACAAGAAAATTCATCTTTCCAAGATGAATATGCCCCATTTTTCTATGCCATAAAACATACTCTTTCTCGGTAGCTTTGGAAACAAAACATTGAACTTTCTTTGACGTGGTAGAAGCGATGCTCATGTCAAGAACGTATAAATCATTTTCTCTAGGAGCTCGCATCAAAATCCATTCTTCTGGAATCCTGAAACCGGGTTTTAAGATTAGACATTCTTTATCATTGAAATGTGTCGTGAACTTCTTGTCACAAATTTGCGAGATACTAAGCAGATTGTTTTCAAGTTCAGTGATATAGTTCACTTTATCAAACGATACAACTCCATTTGAGAGAATCCCTTCTCCGACAATTCTACCTCCCTGCGTTCCAGCAAATCCTACATAGCCTCCACGAATAGCTTTAACATCATTGAGCAGCGCAAGCATTCCGGTCATGTGGCGAGACGCTCCACTATCCATGATCCATTTTGACAATATCGAACGTTGGAGCCCCTAAACATGATTAACAAAACTTATTTAAACAAAGAAACCCAAGCCTGTTTGGTCTTGGATGGGTTTGATATATCAAATTTTGGACCCACTTTGTTCTTTTCAATCTTTTTAAGCTCAATTTTGTTTGGAACATAAGGTTTGTGTTCAACCTTGGATGATTTTGTTTTGAAGATTTTAGCCACCCATTTCTGTGTTTGTGGTTTAGCTCTTTTGACGTAAAATTTTGAATCTACTTGTTGAATTTTGTGTGATGTTTCACCAATTTAAAATTTAGATTGAGATTGAATAATTGGTTTAACATTTTGATGAGATTCAATATTTCTTTTAAGAATTTGTTTCGGCATGAACATGGGTGCTTTGTTTTTTTCATACTTGGTTAAATTTTTTGGAGAAGAAACTGGTTTTGAACTTTCTTGTGAACAGTATCGTGCGATATGTCCAACTTTCTTGCATTTAAAGCATGTCCTGCTGTCCTTATGAACAAAGGTATCCAAAACCTGTTTCTTTTTTCTTAAGAAAATCATCATTTGATTGAGTTCCGATGACCTCCTTTTCTTTCTCGGTTGTTGTCCCAAAGACAAAACTGATTTTCTTTATAAAGTTCAATTTTTGGACCTGTTGGTTTTATGTTGCTTCTGGAAACCCAACCATGCTCGTTTGTTTTCCTGATAATCTCCATTTTTACGACAGTAAGGTCGGTTGTCAGTTTTCTATTTAGAATAGAAAAATGCATCATGTTTATCTAAATCATCATGACTTACCTCAATAAGATTGAACATTTTATCTACACAATCCTTTTTCACATTCTTGATTGAAAAGTCCTCATCCGAAAATAGTTTATCAGACCCTTTCATTTTATAAACTATAACATTGGGATCATCATTTAAACTATTTTCTGATATATCGTTAGACCTTGACTTCTCAGTTTGTGTAGGCTCAGACACTTCAGATTCATTTTTTAACACTTTTTCAACCACATTATTTATCACTTCAGAGTCACATTCACCATCATTTTTAGTGTAAGTTACATCAATATCCACAGGCAGCTGTTCGGTTTTCAATTTAAGATTTAGCGCCTTTTCCACCCCAGATGGATTTTTGCATGCATAACTGTTCCACATGGGTGGCGGAACTCGATCATAACTACCACTTTTTGTTTCACCATTTTTAGATTCCTCTGTATTTTCAATTTTTGGTAAAATGTGATCTATGACGTATGAGCTTGTGGAATAACTAATTAACAATTTGTTAACTCGTTCAGTTTCAACTCTCATTTTCTCAAGCTCACTTTTGAGCTCAGTAATAGTGTTTAGATGAATATTAATTGCCAGTTGTTTATCCATCAATGTTGCTTTAAGCATTATAAGTGTTGCGTCATTTTCTCTGAGTGCCCTATATTATATTGTTTAACAAACGCACTCAATTTGTATAAGCTTCCTTTGTGGATTTATAATCGCTTGACAAATTGTCTGTTAAACTTTGTAATTCATCAAATCTTTTGTCCTATACAAGACACTCACCACACGGTTCTTCACACTTTGAACAAGATTTTTCATTCTCAGATGACTTGTTTCCCTCATTGCCATTAGCCATGCATGCTTTAATGATGTCTTCTTTCAACAATTCCTTTTTCTCATCAGCTTTGACGTCTTCAACCGGTTTCTTTTGCTCTTCATCTTTTGAATGTTGGCTAGGTGCGAAATATCCTGCAAAAGTTTTTAAAACATCGTTAGGCAAAAGATGTTTGAATGGACCATTCAAAAGCTCCTCCTCTGATGATGAAGTATGATAGTAATAATCGTCATTATCAGGTCCTTCATCAAAGGATGCCCCGGATTCTTCTTCTGATTCCTCAATAATTTCTGCCACTAATGCCAAACTTTCTCCTTTTGAAATAAACTTGTTCCAATTAAACCCTTCATCTTCTTGTGTAACAACCAATTCCTTATCTTTAGTTTCAGGTTGCTTATCTTCAATCGGCACGATTCTTGTTCTTCGTTGAGGTCGGTGGTAGATCGCTCTTTTGTATTAGTCATCAACGAAAGGATTATGATTTCCTTGAACCTCTCGGTTTGGACATTCTCTTTTAAAGTGACATTTCTCCCGACAATTGAAACAAGTAACTTTGGATTTATCAAATCCAAGTTTCCCATCCAAACCTCCCAAATTTTCTTTACCAGTGATTTCCATAAATCTCTGTGCACGTCGAACGATTGAAACCATACACCATTTTATATCGATCAACTCCATTTCAACTGGATCAATTTGATCATAATCCTCACGTGTCATTTCAGAATTTCCGATCTTTCAGCAACAAGACTGTCATATGACTCAAGAACTGAAGCATGTAGAGACATATGTTGTTTTCCTGTCTTTTCGTCAAAATTTTGTGCGTTCTGAAAATCAACGGCAATATTGCATTGCAGAACTCTTTGATTTGCATTGGATGATGGAGTAGTTTGATTGTTTTGAGGTTGATTTGATCCAAAAGAAGATTGTTAGCTTGAAGGTGTATTTGGATCAACTGTTGGGAATGATTAGAAACGACTTGTCTGAATTAGTGGTGTGCTTGGTGAACTATATGCACTGAAAGCAGTTTGAATCTTTGGCGCTTGGATTTTAGCACCAGAACTGTTTTTGAAATAAAGATTAACATCTTGTTGCACTTGAACAGTCTTGTTTTTTGCCATATTTTGCATCTCTATTTCATGACCTTCCAACCTTTCGATAAAGCGAGGCAGCGAGAAATTGCTGTATTCAACTCCATTCTTTAAGATGGTTAAGTAAGTCGACCATTCACCTTGTGGTAGAGAACCAACTAGCTTGTCAACAAGCTCTTCATTTGTCTTTACAATTCCCATTCTCTTCATATGAACTACTAGATGACAATATCGCTCAATCAGCTGCTTTACCGTTTCTCTTTTAATCAGTGTGAATACATCGAACTCTTTGCTTAATAACACCCTTTTGCTTTTGCGGAGTTGAGCACTACCTTGAAATTTGAGTCGAAGAGCATTCCATAAAGATTGCGTATCATCATCATGTTGCAGTAAAACCAAGATGTCTTCTATAATCGATTGCTGAAGAATATTCATCATTTTCTTTTCGTTGATAAACCTTTCCCGTTCAACATAAGAGAATTGAGCAAGGGTCTTTTCAAGCCCATTTTCACCAATTAGTGCGATATATTTTGCTTCGATTGCAAACCAGCAAGTAAAGTGGTTAGCTTGAACCCAGTTCATAAGCCTTTCACTCTAACTATCAAAGTCTTCTAGATTCATAAGCTTTGGAGGTTTTGTCATTGTTCCCATTTCATTCTCTAAATTGATGTTTTGGGCTGCTGCTGTGGTAACGACTGATATGGCGAACACATTGTAAAATTCCTCAGACATTTTTCTGTGAAAAATTAAGACACTTCTCGAAAACAAACTGATCAGATTAATAAAGTTTTTTTTTGTGCGGACAACTTGTGTCGTACGAGACAAGCACTATTCATACGAATGAGATTTATTTCCAAGAACTAATATTTCATACGAATTAAACCATTTTGTACGATTAAGATATTTGTATAGGTGAATTTTGGTACGACTGAAAACCTAAGAGTTTTGGTACGAATTTATTTGGAAATCTGAAAAATTGTAAGATTCTGTGAAATTTTTGCACTTGTTCGTATGAACTTGATCGTTCAAAAAATTTTAGCACTTGTTCGTACGAAATAATTCAATCTTCAAACTGACATATTTTATTTATTTCACCATGATTTAGTTCAATTTTAAGTCTGAATTATGATATGGATTGATTAGATTGAAGATTAACATGAATTACTAAAATCCTAGTCCATTTTGTCCATGAATTCGTTCGAAATTTGTCCCAAATCCAGCATAGGTCAGAAAAATGATGAAGATGAAGATATATCCAAGTCTGAACACTTAGTAACTTGAACTACTTGTTGTCTATCTGTAGATCAGATCTCATGGCTCTGATACCACTTGTGAACTGGGATCGAGCTCGCGAAATGAGCAATCGACCTGATCTAGCTCAACTAGCAGAGGCGGAATTCATTGCTAGAGAGGTAGACAAGACAAACAAGATAGTACTTACTGTTTAATTGCTTCCGATGTATTAATGACGTTCAAATACAGACGCAAGTAAACAAACTGGCAGAACTTCGCTGTACCAATTGACAAATCACTAACTAGCTCTAACACAACACTTCCCTATTTATAGGTCGACATGACTCGTACCGAAGTGCGTGCTAAACAGACAACTATATTTCGTACGAGTTTGTGTTTCGTATGAGTGAGTCACTCGTACGAAACATGTATTCTTTCGTATGAAACATAGTGTTAAAACATATAAAACTTACTTTTTCACATTTAAACATTAACGTGTAAACTTTATAAACATTACAGATGCATTCTAGACCTAGGCAATAGACATTATGCACCAACTTCAAGAGCTTCTTGATAAAGGCTTCATACGTCCTAGCACATCTCCTTGGGGCGCTCCCGTTCTATTCGTAAAAAAGAAAGACGGATCCTTTCGTATGTGCATTGACTATCATGAGCTCAATAAGCTTACAGTCAAGAACCGTTACCCTCTTCCTCGCATCGATGACCTTTTTGACCAGCTTCAAGGTGCGACTTGTTTTTCTAAAATTGACCATCGCTCTGGTTATTATCAACTTCGAGTCCTCGAAGAAGATATACCTAAAACCGCGTTTCGCACACATTATGGGCACTACGAGTTCGTGGTCATGCCATTTGGTTTGACCAACGCATCCGCCGTGTTTATGGATTTCATGAATCGCGTGTGTAAGCCCTATCTTGATCTATTCGTGATCATCTTCATTGATGATATCCTAATCTATTCCAAGACGCGAGAAGAGCATGAGCGACACTTGCGTCTTATCCTTCAGCTTTTGCTTACTCAACGTCTCTACGCCAAGTTCTCCAATTGTGAATTTTTGTTAAAGAGGTTCAATTTCTTGGTCATGTCATCAACGAACTTGGTATTCATGTTGACCCAGCGAAAATCAAGGCAGTGAATAAGTGGATTGCCCCTAAAACTCCGTCCGAAATCCGTTCGTTTCTCGGCTTAGCCAGTTATTACTGTCGCTTTATCTCAAATTTTTCGAAAATTGTCATGCCTCTCACTTCCTTGACTCAAAAGGGTAAACCTATTGTTTGGGGTTCCGAACAAGAGGAGTATTTTCAAACGCTCTAGGACATGCTTTACAATGCTCATATCCTAACCCTTACTGATGGTAATGACGACTTTGTCGTGTACTGCGATGCCTCAAGACAAGGTCTTTGTTGCGTTCTTATGCAACGAGACAAGGTTATAGCTTACGCGTCACGGCAACTCAAAATTCATGAGAAAAATTATACTACGCACGACCTTGAACTTGGTGCAGTTGTTTTTGCATTAGAGATATGGCGACACTACCTTTATGTTACAAGGTGTACGGTTTTCACCTACCATAAGAGCCTCCAGCACATCTTTAATAAAAAAGAACTCAACATGCGTCAGCGTCTTTGGGTAGAATTATTAAACGACTACGACTGCGATATCCGCTACCACCCTGGTAAAGCGAATGTTGTGGCCGACGTACTTAGTCGGAAAACTCATGTTAAGAGTGTATGTTGCTACCAAACTTGGGGTAAGCTTCAAGAGATGATTCGTGAGGCACAATACTCGATCGTTAATGAGTGTAACCTCGATAATGAGTTGAAGTGTAGTGCTGAAAATGAACTTGTGCCCAAACCCAATGGCATCATGTGCTATCTTGACCGTATATGGATCCTCTTGATGAGTGAAGCTCATAAATCTCGGTATTCTATTCACCCCTGCGCTGATAAGATGTATCACGACCTACGAGCATCGTACTGGTGGCCTGGTAGGAAGAAAGATATCGCTTTTTTCGTTTCAAAGTGCCTTACTTGTTCCAAGGTAAAGGCCGAACATCAACGACCCTCTAGCTTATTTGAACAACCAAAAATTCCTGTCTAGAAATGGGAGAGTATTGCCATAGATTTCATAGCCAAACTCCCTCGTACATAGTCTTGTCACGATAGTATTTGGGTAATCATCAATCGTCTGACCAAGTCTGCTCATTTCCTTCCTGTACGTGAAGATTACCGAGTAGAGAAATTGGCTCGTATCTACACGGATGAAGTCATCTGTCATCACGGTGTCCCCGTTGACATTATCTCGGACCGTGATGGTCGTTTCACTTCTCACCTTCGGCAAACATTTCAAAAGGCGCTTGGTACTCAACTAAATCTTAGTACTGCTTTCCATCCTCATTCTGATGGTCAAACCGAGCGTACTATCCAAAGTGTAGAGGACATGCTTCGTTCTTGCGTAATTGATTTTGGTGGCAACTAGGACATGCATTTTCCTTTGGTCTAATTCTCGTACAATAACAGCTACCACGCGAGTATTCAAATGGCACCATTCGAGGCATTGTATGGAAGCAAGTTCTGATCACCTATTTGTTGGCACGAGATCGGGGAAGCTCAAATCACCGGTCCGAGCTTATACAATAGACGACAGACAAGATTTTGCAGATTCAGGACAACTTGCTGAAAGCTAGAAGCCGACAAAAGAGCTACGCAGATAAAAGACGCAAGCCTTTGGAATTCAACGTTGGCGACTTTGTACTTCTCAAGGTATCCCCTTGGAAGGGTGTGGTTCATTTTGGGAAAAAGGGAAAGCTCGCTTCTTGCTACGTAGGTCCTTTCAAGATATTAAAAATGATTGGCAAGGTAGCCTACTGTGACATCCCGGCTTTTCAGGTATCTTAAACGCGCTACTTTATGGTTATTCACTCCTACGCTGATTTAATTCGGAGAATTAAATTACACGCTCGCAATAAATAGCTAACTTTGTGAATCTATAGGGTGAATACGTGCTATGTGTTAATTAGATGGGTTGTATCTGAATTATGTGCTATGTATTATTAGATGTTTGTGAATCTATTGCGTCTCACTCCAAATACGTGATTTAATATTTTATAAACTCCATGTCGCAAATAATATTTTAGTAACTTTTATTTATAAACCGAACCAAGCTTGTGAAACGTTTCGACTTTGCGACCAAGCAAACCCAACCCGCCACCCACACTACCTTGTGACCCACACCTCCTTGCGGCCCAAGGAATTAACCCAAACTTGAGGCCCAAGGCACTACCCAAACCGCCCCCCCTATCGCGACCGCCCCCTTGTTATATTTATATGTATGTATGCATGGGATGTTTAAAAAAAACAATCAAAACCCTAATCCTTAGAAGAATCGACGGCCACCCCCCCTCTCACGGTCGCGCAACCCTACAACTTCCGGATTGATTCCAAGCTTGTCCCGGTTCGCTAATCTTCATCGTTTCAAGGTTAGGGTTTAATTGTATTGTGATTCACTCTAGGTTTTGTGTAATCTTGATCATGATTATGTGCTTGTATGATTATTAGTATGAAAAAGTGTTATGCGAATATTTGCGGTTGTGATGATATGTTGAATACTAAAATCGTAGGCTGCGTTTATCGATAAAGTCATGATGTATATTTAGGGTTTGCATGAATATTGATATATGATGATATTTGACAAGTTAACCTGTTGTGAATCAATACACCTAAGCGTCATGATCGTTTAAACATATTCTAATGCGATAAAGTCGAAAACAGTAAGTTGATTGACATTTACAGCCAACTTCAGTTGGCTATAACGTGATCGTTATTTATCGAAAAGTGGATTTTCTGAAGCCAAAAACGTGTATTTTTGAAAAACTCTTCAAATGGCACCGGATTCATATTTTTCTGAGGTTGTTTGCTCTTTTTAAATGGTCATTTAGTGCAGCAGCTGAAGCTGCGTAAATTCTACAGAATTTGCTGGTTGTTTATCGAGTTGGATCTCATACACTGTATGGGGTTAGATCACGAAATCTGTACAGTAACTGGAGAGGGGAATTTCCGAAAATCTCCCACTGGAATTTTGTTAATTGGATGAACGATAATTTTTACATATTTTTTCTTGTGGACTGCAGTCAGAAAGCGACGAATCTGACTGCAGCCTAGTATATATATGTTTATAAATAATTGGTAAAGATTTAGGATTTGAAAATTTCACACAAATTCTACAGTCTAATTTTCATCTCTTGTAGAAAAATTGGAATTGTTGGAACGTTGGAACTATTTTATAAAAATCCTCGAAAACAGCCCAGTTATAAGTGTACAAGCTGAAACATGATAACTTGCGTTTGTGTGTACCTAAGTGTTGTATGAGTTAATCTGTGTTTATGACAAGTTGGTTTGATCATTTTTTTGTATGGTGATACTTTTCATGCATGATTATGGTTTCGAATTGGTTATGACGTGTGCCGTACTGTGTGTTAGTTATGCGTAGGGTTTTATGTCAGTGTGTTCACACACTAACTTTAAATTGGTTGACATGTTAGGACGCGATTAGCGGTTCTATCATTTGCTTCTTTTGCGTTATTCTAACCGAGAAATTTAAGGTGAGTTCACGGCCCCTATTTTATCTGGTTTTAAACAACAGGGAGAGAAACATGTATACGCTCTACAACTCTATCTTTTTACGTTATGCGAAATTAACGCCGTTAACTACTCGGTAACTAAAAATGTTAATATATGTTATGGTCACTAAGTAGCTTTATCATGGATGTCCTCAACCAACTCTCGGATTGTTAGTATTGGGTTAAATAGCAGGGAAATTATAGTAGTACTACTGGGCCCGACAAGCCCCACCCGAGCTAGTTGCGCTAGCCGACCGGGAATGGTCAACGGGTGATTAATTTGGCCTAACTTTCGCCATGGTCAGTGATAGACCTGGCAACACTGAGGCAACAACAGTCAGCTTCGATCGCGAACTCTTATGTGACGTAACTTTAGGCTCGCTACCTACAGGTTAACATTGAACTTATTTACGAACCAACATTATTATTCCGGGTTAGGAATAATGGAACTATGACATTATCCCGGGTTAGGGATAACGGGGAAAAACAATCTTCTAAACCGAACTTGTGAACTTATAAAAACCTGCAAACTCACTCTTCTTTAATGTTGACACTTGTTTCTTTATATGTTTCTCAGGACGCTAGGAGCGCTAGGTGCACTCACTTGCATTTGATCAAGACATTTTTATCGAGTCTTTACTTACAAATAATTTTTGGAATTTTGGTTTTGGCGTTTATGTTGGCGCCCGTTACTTTACTTTAATGCTTCCGCTAAACTTTGAAACTATGATATTTTGAAAATGACTATGAATGGTTACAACAAATGTTTTTGGAAAACGTTTAAATAAATCATATAGAGTCGTTCGATATTGCTAGTGTTTGAGATTCTGGTTTGATCACACGCTTCGCGGTAATACTCCGCAAGTGGAAATTGAGGGTGTGATAGATTGGTATCAGAGACTCTAGTTATAGAGAACCAGGTTTGCATTAAAAGTAGACCTAAACTATAGCTGTTACACGACACTAGACTTAGTTGGCACCGAACTGTGATATCTTGTTATGTGTTATACTACAATTGTTCTATGTGAGATATATATGTATATTGTGATATACGCAACTCGTAACTAACTACACCAACCCAGCAGGCTATGTCATCATCATCGTTCGATAGATCTCGATAATCAAGGTCGCCGGGGAAGGCACCCATGGTCGAACCCTCACCACCTCGTGGCGCGGAGACACGCTCAGCTGCTAGGAAAAGACTCGCTCTAGGAGGGGAGTCGTCCTCCCGTCCGACCACTGCTATACCGGTAGAACCAGTAAACTCTTTAGGAGTGGGGGACGATCTACTTTGGGATGTGTTAAGGAAACAACAGGAACAGCTGGAGAGAATGCAGGAGACTATCGAAGCACAGGGATGGCTGATACGTCAGCTAACTGGTAAAACTGGAGAGCTCGAGGAAGAGCAATATGAGAATAAGAGAGTTCGAAACATTTTAGCTAAGGACTTTCATGCTGAGCGGCTGAGGGCTGACTGGCTCGAAGACAGAGTTCTTGAGTCTAGTTGGAGGATTCATGAACTGGAGCAGAACCAAGCACCACCTATCCCAGTACCCGCACCAGTACCGGCCCCTCCAGCACCGGTAGAGGACGAAGAGGAGGATGCAGAGGAAGACCCAGAGGAGGATCCAGAAGAAGACCCGGTGGAGGATCTGGAGGAAGAAGAGCCGGAACAGGACCCGACTGTTGAAGCTGAAAACGCTGAAGAGGATGACGGCAGTGATAGCGACTTGGGAGATGGAGACATAGATGACTAACTCGTCTCGCCAATCTCCTTTTTGTTTCCTTTAGTTTGTTTGTTTCCACTTATGTTTGAACTTGAAAATTTTATACTTAAACTGAGATGTTTGGTTGGTATTTTGTGAGACATTGCAATTTATTTAATCAGATGTTCCTTTTGATTATTTAATTTGTTGGGTTGATATAAATGGTGTGATTATTGAAGTGTGGAATATGATAACTATATTGGATATATACTTATCGGTGTGTGTTTGTGTTGTCTTGCGAAGATCTGAAATGGCAACCGGTCGTCGCAGAAATCTCAACATGTCAACTGAAGAATTGGCCGCTTTAATCCAAGAACACGTGAATGCTGCTCTAGCAGGTGTTCCTAACCCACCAGCAGGTAACCATTATTAAATTTTCATGGGAAAAATCTAATAGTTTGGCTAGTGGACTTTCTCGCTGACTACCTATCCTCTATCTTCAGGAGGGGGTCTTAACCCCTACAAGATGTTCCTTGATGCGAAACCGAGCAAGTTCACGGGGTTGAAGGACCCATAGGACTGGTCCGTTGGATTGAAAAGTCTGAATCGGTTTTCGAAATGTGCAATTGCCTTGAAGCTAATAAGGTCAAGTATGCTGCCTCGATGTTGGAAGATGGGGCATTGACCTGGTGGAACGCACAAGTCCAAACGCGTGGACTTGTTGCGGCGAACGCAATGGCCTGGACCGAATTTAAGGCCCTAATTATGGAGGAATACTGTCCACGGGACAGAGTTCAGCAGTTGGAACAAGCGTTATGGAACCACAAGATGGTCGGGTCAGAAATTGAAGCGTACACAGCAAGACATCATGATCTGGTGTTCTTTGTCCCGATTTGGCTAACACCGTCGATAAACGGCTTGAGTTTTATCTTGGGGGTCTGGTCCCTGAGATCCAGGGCATGGTAATGTCTAGCAACCCTACGACGGAGCATCAAGCGATTAGGCTGGCGCATAAACTCACCGATAAGGCGGTGGAGCAAAGGAAGTTGCCACCTAGGGGTGCAACTGAAATTGTCCCTGACAACAAAAGAAAATTCGAAGACTCACTTGCTCGGCAGTCTTTATCAGCCCAGCCACAACAAGGAAACCAGAAGCGGTCCAACAACTTCAACAATAATCGGGGTCACAACAATCAGTCTGCCAACAACACCCAGAACTAGAGTGGCTATGCGGGTCGAAAGCCGTAATGTAATCGTTGTAACCTCCATCATCACGGCCCTTGCGCCAGAAATCGCTGCCAACAATGTGGCAAAGCAGGATAGCGGCAAAGGATTGTCGCCGGGAAATTATGTCAAGACAAAATCAGAACCAGCACCACGGTCAAAAGCAAGGTAATAACCAGGGACGCTATCTGTAAGGTAGCACTGCCCATTTTAAGCGAGACTGCCCGTAACTTCGCAACAACAACAATGGTGGGAATAACAACAACAACCACAACAACAACAACAACAATAACAACAATGGCAACAATGGAAATGGTGGCACATGAGGTGTCAAAGGTCGTGCATTCACACTGGGCCGTGGAGAGGCCAGACACGACTCGAACGTGGTCACCGATAAGTTTCCCCTTAACGATCATTTTGCTACTGTACTTTTTGATACAGGTGCGGATAAGAGTTTTATATCTGAGTCTTTTAGGAAGAACCTAAATCTCACACCTAAACCCCTAGAGACCCCTTACGTCATAGAACTAGCCGATGGTAAATCTGTAGATGTGACCCATCTAGTGACCGGCTGTCAACTTAAACTCGGGGGTCACACCTTTACCATTGATCTGATGACAACTACCCTGGGTAGTTTTGATGTGGTAGCCGGAATGGACTGGCTATCCGACGTCTGAGCTGAAGTTCTCTGTTTCGAGAAAGCTATCCGTATTCCGCTCTCTTACGACGAAGTCTTGATGGTGCAAGGCGAGAAGGAAGGCGTCATCACGAACATCATCTCTTACATGCAAGCTCAGAAATATCTTCGGAGAAAGAACTCTTTTGCTTTGCTCGCACTGGTCACCGAGCAGTCTAAGGATGAGAAGCGGATTGAAGATATCCCCGTCGTCCGTGACATTCCCGATGTGTTTCCAGAGTAGTTACCCGGTCTTCCACCACATCGCCAAGTGGAGTTTGAAATCGAATTGGCGAACCATGCGACTCTTATTGCCAAGGCCCCGTACCGCTTAGCTCCAGCAGAGCTGCAAGAGATGTCTACCCAACTTCAGGAATTGTTGGAAAAAGGATTTATCCGACCCAGTACTTCGCCATGGGGAGCTCCGGTCCTTTTTGTCTAGAAGAAGGACGGGACCTTCCGGATGTGCATCGACTACAGGGAACTCAATAAGCTTACCGTCAAGAACCGATACCCATTACCTCGCATCGACGATCTTTTCAACCAGCTTCAAGGGTCAAGCTACTACTCCAAGATTGATCTACGGTCCGGTTATCACCAGCTACAAGTCATGAAGGAGGATATCTCCAAGACGGCATTTCGCACTCGGTATGGCCATTATGAGTTCTTGGTCATGCCCTTCGGTCTCACCAATGTACCCGCGGTGTTCATGGACCTCATGAACCACGTGTGTAAGCCGTACCTCGACAAGTTTGTCATCGTGTTCATCGATGATATAATCATCTACTCTAAGGGTGAAGAAGAACATGCTGAGCATCTGCGATTATTGCTGGAACTACTTCAACATGAGAAACTATATGCCAAGTTTTCGAAGTGTGATTTCTGGATTCGGGAAGTTCAGTTTCTTGGGCATATCGTGAATGAAAAGGGTATTCACGTTGATCCCGCCAAGATCGATGCTATCAAGAACTGGGAAGCACCCAGGACACCGACAGAGATCCGCCAATTTTTGGGTTTGGCTGGTTACTACAGAGGTTTCATCGAGGGATTTTCCAAGATCGTGCAACCGCTTACCACTCCCACTCAGAAGGGCACCAAGTATGCTTGGGGTGACAAACAGGAAGCATCATTTCAATTACTGAAGCAGAAGCTTTGTAGTGCGCCCATTTTTTCCTTTCCAGAGGGGACATATGATTTTGTGGTATATTATGACGCTTCCATTCAGGGATTGGGATGTGTACTCATGCAACATGATAAGGTCATTGCGTATGCATCCCGACAGTTGAAGGCTCACGAGAAGAACTACACGACACATGACTTGGAATTGGGAACAGTTGTGTTTGCACTTAAGATTTGGAGACACTATCTATATGGAACCAGGTGCACAATCTACACGGATCACAAAAGCCTCCAAAATATTTTTTAGTAGAAGGAGTTGAACATGCGACAGTGTCGCTGGGTCAAACTCCTGAACGATTATGAATGTGCCATTCGGTATCACCCAGGTGAAGCTAACGTGGTAGCTGATGCCCTCAGTCGGAAGGAGCACTTGAAACCTCATCGGGTACGAGCACTACAGTTCACAATTCATTCTAGGTTACCCGAACAGATACGCGACGCGCAGCTAGAAGCAATTAAGGAAGAGAACATCAAGGCCGAATCTGTGGGAAAGATGGAATGCGATTGGGAAGTGAAACCCAATGGTGCTTGGTATTTCATGAATCGTATATGGGTACCTCTCTACGGAAACCTCAGGAAGCTAGTTATGGACGAAGCTCACAAATCCCGATACTCTGTCCATTCTGGTTCGGATAAGATGTATCAAGACCTTAAAGCCCCGTACTGGTGGCCCAACATGAAACCGGATATAGCCACCTACGTGAGCAAGTGTTTGACTTGTACGAAAGTCAAAGTGGAATACCAGAAGCCATCAGGGCTACTTCAACAACCTGAGATCCCAGTGTGGAAATGGGATCAGATCTTGATGGACTTTATCACTAAACTCCCGCGAACTCCGAGTGGTTGCGATACCATCTAGGTGATCGTGGATCGTCTAACTAAGTCTGCACACTTCCTAGCGACCAAAGAAACAGATAAGATGGATAAGTTGACTCGCATCTACATTAAGGAAGTAGTTTCTCGGCACGGGGTGACAACGTCCATCATCTCAGACAGAGATGCTCGTTTCACGTCCAACTTTTGGCAGTCACTTCAGAAAGCGTTGGGTACACGCTTAGATATGAGCACAACTTACCACCCTCAGACGGATGGTCAAAGTGAAGGGACCATTCAGACCTTGGAGGACATGCTTAGGGCATGCGTGGTAGACTTCGGGAACAGTTGGGAAATCTATCTGCCTTTAGTGGAATTCTCGTATAACAACAGTTACCATACGAGTATTTAGGCAACACCGTTTGAAGCATTGTACGGTCGCAAATGTAGATCACCGGTCTGTTGGGCAGAAGTTGGTGACAGTCAACTCACAGGTCCTGAGTTGATACTTGAGGCTACTGAAAAGATTGTGCAAATCAGAAACCGCATGGCAGCGGCACGAGATCGACAGAAAAGTTACGCTGATCAACGACGCAAACCACTCGAATTTCAAGTAGGTGACCGCGTCCTATTGAAAGTGTCACCCTGGAAGGGTGTAATTCGTTTTGGGAAACGAGGCAAACTAAATCCACGGTACGTAGGCCCATTTGGGATTTTAAAGCGTATCGGGCCCATAGCTTATCAGTTAGACCTTCCTGCCAAACTCAGTGGAGTTCACAACGTTTTTCACGTGTCCAATCTGAAGAAGTGCCTATCAGATGAGACCCTAGTCATTCCATTGGATGAGATTCAAGTGGATGAGCAACTTCATTTTGTGGAACAACCTATCGAGATCATGGACTGTGAGATTAAGACTCGAAGGCACAGCAAGATACCGATCGTCAAGGTTCATTGGAACTCTAAGCGTTGACCGGAGTTCACGTGGGAAAGAGAGGACCAAATGAAAAGCAAATATCCACACCTTTTCGCAGCTGAGCAGCAATCTGACATTACCGCCAACTGAATTTCGGGACGAAATTCTTTTAACACGTGGATGATGTGACAGCCAGGGATTTACTTCTATCATTCTAACAAACTGAACTTTTGTGTGTTGCATTCTAAACCGCGTTTTCTCAATTTTCGGGACGAAAATTCTTTCAACATGGAGATAATGTGACATCCCGGCTTTTTCAGGTATCTTAAACGCGCTACTTTATGGTTATTCACTCCTACGCTGATTTAATTCGGAGAATTAAATTACACGCTCGCAATAAATACGCTAACTTTGTGAATCTATAGTCTGAATTACGTGCTATGTGTTAATTAGACGGGTTTATCTGAATTACGTGCTATGTGTTATTAGATGTTTGTGAATCTATTGCGTCTCACTCCAAATACGTGATTTAATATTTTATAAACTCCATGTCGCAAATAATATTTTAGTAACTTTTATTTATAAACCGGACAAAGCCTATGAAACGTTTCAACTTCGCGACTAAACAAACCCAATTCGCCACCCACACTCCCTTGCGACCCACACCTCCTTGCGGCCCATGGAATTAACCCAAACTTGAAGCCCAAGGCACTAACCCAAACCGCCCCCCATTACGACCGCCCACTTGTTATATAATATGTATGTATGCATGGGATGTGTAAAAAAAAACAATCAAAACCCTAATCCCTAGAAGAATCGATGGCAGCCCCCCCTCTCACAGTCGTGCAAGCCTACAACTTCCGGATTGATTCCATGCTCGTCCCGGTTCGCTAATCTTCATCGTTTCAAGGTTAGGGTTTAATTGTATTGCGATTCACACTAGATTTTGTGTAATCTTGATCATGATTAAGTGCTTGTATGATTATTAGTATGAAAACTGTTGTGGTGTATGATTAGTTCGGATGAATATGCGAATCTTTGCGGTTGTGATGATATGTTGAATACTAAAATCGTAGGCTGCGTTTTATCGATAAAGATCATGATATATATTTAGGCTTTGCATGAATATTGATATATATGATGATATTTGACAAGTTAACCTGTTGTTAATCAATACACCTAAGCGTCATGATCGTTTAAACATATTCTAATGCGATAAAGTCAAAAACAGTAAGCTGATTGACATTTACAGCCAACTTCAGTTGGCTGTAACCTGATCATTATTTATCGAAAAGTGATTTTCTGAAGCCTAAAATGTGTATTTTTGAAACACGCTTCAAATGGCACTGGATTCATATTTTTCTGAGGTCATTTGCTTTTTTTAAATGGTCATTTAGTGCAGCAGCTGAAGCTGCTTAAATTCTGCAGAATTTGCTGGTTGTTTATCGAGTCGGATCTCATAGTCTGTACGGGGTTAGTCACGAAATTTGTACAGTAACTGGAGACAGGAATTTCCGAAAATCTTCCACTAGAATTTTGTTAATTGGATGAACGATGATTTTTAAATAAGTTTTCACGTGGACTGCAGTCAGAAAGCGACGAATCTGAATGCAGCCTAGTATATAAATTTTTATAAATAATTGGTAAATATTTAGGATTTGAAAATTTCACACAAAATTCTACAGTCTAATTGACATCTCTTGTCAAAAATTGAAATTTTTGGAATGTTGGAACTATTTTATAAAAATCCTCAAAAACAGCCCAGTTATAAGCGTGCAAGCGGAAACATGATAACTTGCGTTTGTGTGTACCTAAGTGTTGTATAAGTTAATCTGTGTTTATGACAAGTTGGTTTGATCATTTTTTTTGTATGGTGATACTTTGAATGCATGATTATGGTTTCGAATGGCAACGGGTGATTAATTTGGCCTAACTTTCGCCATGGTCAGTGATAGACCTGGCAACACTGAGGCAACAACAGTCAGCTTCGATCGCGAACTCTTATGTGACGTAACTTTAGGCTCGCTACCTACAGGTTAACATTGAACTTATTTACGAACCAACATTATTATTCTGTGTTAGGAATAATGGAACTATGACATTATCCCGGGTTAGGGATAATGGGGAAAAACAATCTTTTAAACCGAACTTGTGAACTTATAAAAACCTACGAACTCACTCTTCTTTAATGTTGACACTTGTTTCTTTACATGTTTCTCAGGACGCTAGGAGCGCTAGGTGCACTCACTTGCATTTGATCAAGACATTCTTATCGAGTCTTTACTTACGAATAATTTTTGGAATTTTGGTTTTGGTGTTTATGTTGGCGCCCGTTACTTTACTTTAATGCTTCGCGAAACTTTGAAACTATGATATTTTGAAAATGACTATGAATGGTTACAACAAATGTTTTTGGAAAACCTTTAAATAAATCATATAGAGTCGTTCGATATTGCTAGTGTCTGAGATTCTGGTTTGATCACACGCCTCGCGGTAGTACTCCGCAAGTGGAAATTGAGGGTGTGACACCTACCGACTGGACCTACCACAAGAGCTCAACAACATTCATCCTACCTTCCATGTCTCAAACTTGAAAAGATGTCTCGCTGAAGAAGCATTCCAAGTTCCACTTGAAGACCTTCAAATCAATGAGACGTTACATTTCGTGGAGAAACAGTCGAAATCATGGATCGAGGTACTAAGCAACTAAGGCGCAGTCGAATTCCTTTTGTGAAGGTTTGATGGGAAGGAAAACGTGGCGCTGAATTTACTTGGGAGCTTGTAAGCGACATGAAGACCAACTATCCACATCTGTTCGTTGAGTCTTCCTAAATTTTGGGACAAAATTCCCTAAAGGAGGGCAGACTGTAACGCTTCGCATTGGTAACATTCCGTTTTTAGTAAGATCGCTTCGTGTTTCTATTTTTGGAAAGTCCAAACCATTTAATCATATTTCTATTTCCAATTCATTGTAATCTAAGGCTTTGATTGTAATCAAGATCGATCAATTATGCGAAATTCACCAACCTTAATCGTGTTTAAAGTTATGATCATACGTTATGTTATGGCTTGATAAATCAATTCAAAACGACACATAAATACTTGTTGAATGTTATCAATCTTAATACCAAAGTCAAGCAAGACAACTAGAGGCTTAATGCATGATTATTCAAGCTTCCGTTATCAAAAGAAAATCTTATCGCATTTGTGTTTAAAGTATACTTGTTATTAAGTTTTTTAGGGTTTTTAAACAACCTAATACATGACCTCGGACTGTTACAAGACGCATACTTGTGATATATATAATGTGCAACATCTAAGTGACCAATATACATTCATTAAATAAATAAAAAAACAAAAAAAATAAATAAAAACCGCACAGCTTGCGGCCGCAGGCTGTGTAAGGTTTTCCTCTTTTTTTTAAATAAATATCCCACCAAATTGCATTAATGGTAACCCTAATCTTTATCCTAACCCTTCCCCTATAAAAAAGGTTCCTCCAACACTTCCCCACTTTTACAAGCCTCCAAACACCTTAAACAAACCCCCAAACTCCTGAATTTTCTGCTGAAACTCAACAGCTTGCAAGTGAGTTTCGACTCACTTCCCTTCTTCTTTTTACCTTGTTTTTCCTTCTAACACTCTTGGATAACCTCTAGGAAGGTTCTCACAAGTTTTCTTGGGCAAACTAAGGTGAAACCCCACCATTTTGAGGTCCAAAAGTGTGCAAACTTTCTGCCCAAACTTTATCTTTTTAAACTTCAAACTTTTCAATGTTTTCTTTTTGTTTTCTTCCTCAACATGGTTTGCTAAGCCCTATGGATGTTACCATAGGTTTTCCATGGAAAACCAAGATGGAATCACACTATTTTTGGGGCCAAACTTTCTGTTTTGGAAGTTAACATATAAAACTTTTTCAAACTTGTTTTTGACTTAACAACTCTATGCTACGTATGCCTCTAACCGTGCTTATGGTTAGTGTGTTAAACTAGACTTGTTCATACACAATCAAGAGGCATAACATGTCTCTAAACTTGTGGTTTTTACTAGGGTTTCAAACCCACAAGTGTTGAGCCATCCAAGCTTACAAGCTTGTGTTGGTGTAGGTGTGATTACATGAAGGCCTTGGCCATTCAACTTTTCAATCCACCCCTCACTTGATGATTTCTATAATTCTTGACCATTCAGATTGTCCTTGTGACAATCTTGTGTAAAAATGAATCTTACGAAAGAGGTTTAGGACGGTTATCCTTCTACCTCCATGCATGACTTATATGACTTACATGATGTCTATGAAATACATGAACTCCATGATAAATTATTAATATTATAGCTATATATGTAAATACTTATTATAACCGAACCTTTGACAATGACCATAGGGTTTCTTATCCTAAAAAGTAGGTTATTTTATCTTAGACCTAACCCTCATTACGATTCTATTGGATATGACCCATAAAAACAAAAACACCCTTCGAGGCTTATAGTGTCAAAAACGAGCGTTAACGTCTAGATAAATACTTTTGTTTATACATACTTTTTGCATATTTTAATTCCTAAACTTATCAAACTCCACCGTTAAACTTACTCACACACCTACGTTTCCTTGTGTAGGATAACTTGGTGTTCATCCCACTAAAACAACCTAACGCTTTCACGGGAATTACTTTGCAAAACCGTGAGTACACTCGACCCCTTTTATGCTTTCCACTATTTGGGGTGCAATATGTTAATTTACTAAAACTACACTAAATCACACTTTTATTCTATGATTACACACAAACAATCCATCAAACATGCTTTAGTCTTATGCTACTTGAATTGTTACTTGGTATATTCTTATGTGATCTAAATGTCATTAACTTCGATCAAGTCTCCCTTAACATGCATAGCGCTATAGGAGTAACACACCGCCCGTATACTTGTGGTCAATGTTAAGTTTTAATCTATTTTGCGGTACACTAGAGGATTGACTTGTAGATTCACACGCCTTGATTACACTTATCTTGTATGCTAGCTAATCATGTGGATTTGTTTAAACATTTTTAATAATTATGCTATGATATTAAACTTGTGTACTTGCCAATACTTTGTTATTGAACTATACTTTTTAATATGTTGCAGGTTGATGAAGTTGTTATGATGGAATCTAGTAGGAATGGCATAGAAACACGCGTAGAATATTAAGTTAATCATTATGTTATTGTTGAGTTTATTTTGTTGTTGTTACTTGTATTCAGATATTTGATGTAACTTGACAATTTTGATGCTATGAAATGAAATGGGTTGTTAAACTAAATATTATCGCAAATAGTGTTATGATGTCTAGAGCAATCTACTTCGTCTCACTCTGATGTTTCCACCATCGGTTGGGGTGTGACAGTTTGTTTGTCGTTGGTTGTTCTAGACAGTTTTATCTATCCATAAGTTATGCATTTGGGTATTTTTGTAGTTATTGATAGGTATGGTGTGATTATTGCCGCTTCCATTTGCATGTGAGAGTTAGGAATTGTTTACTGAGCGTGTTCGGATTGGAGGACATATGTGGAATTGAATGGCACGTTGACAGTCTCGCATATCATCTAAGTCGTTTCACTTGTATATTTTGTATATTTTTATATAGTATCATTTTTTGTATATTTTAGCTGCGTGTTTTCATCCTTGCATTTGGGACAATGCAAATTTTAAGCGTGGGGAATGGACACTTGACTCGTAGTTGTTAATTTAGTTAGTTGAGTCATAAAAATCATGAAAAATGAAAAAAAATAGAAAATTAAAAAATCCAAAAAAATTGAAAAATAAGAAAATGCCTCTTGTTTTTGAAGTTTGCAAATAAAGACGGAAAATGATAGAAAAGCCGGGTTTGTTCGGGTTCAAATGATGATAATATGAGTTTAATATAGTTTGTGTCTAACTTGAGATGTGTGAGTAGGACCGATTATGTTTCTTGGTTCCTTTGATTTAAATATACCTTAATTGTCGGTTTACTAGTGGGTACTCATCTAGCAAAAATGTAGGGAAGCTGAAACTTCCAATAATAGTATAAGGAATGCCGTTATAAGCTAAAATTGCAAGAATTTTTTATCATGAAAAAATAATAATAAATGAGCTAGATTGAAAAAAAAGAGGCTTATGGAATCTCCTTGGGGATGATGACTCTAACTGAGAATCCCTCTAGGTTAAGTTAAGATAATTGCAAAATTACCGACGCTCACGCTGTCGCTCTTTGGGATGGTGACTCTAGTTGAGACAGCCTCTAGGTTAGGTAAGCAAAGTCTAGTGCTCAAAGAAAAAAAGTGTGAAAAAGTTTGATGTTAAATTCTCTTGATTTTGGCATAAAATGGTTACGAAATGGGTCAAATGATTAGTTCCTTTTGTTCTATGAGCTTGAGGCAGGATTAGGTGAAACTAAGACTTTTTGTGTGAGATCCTAGGTAGAGTGACCGAACTTGAACTTAAATTGTATGATAAGGGCTTGGAACCAGGTTTGGGTTTAAGTGGACACGTATATTTGCAATCGTGGTTAACCCGAGTTTCAATCTTAATATGTAATCCAACTTTTGAACCGAATATTTATTCGTCTATGATTTCGTTCGCATAATTCTTTTTTGGGATGAAAAAAGAGTAAGTGTGGGGATATTTGATGTATTGAATAATACATCTGTTTATCATGTATAGTTTGTACGATTTTCATTAGTTGTAGTTTCGTTTTTAGTAGAATGTATATACTTTTGATCCGATTATGTTTTGCAGGTCTTGGCTGACGGAAACAACTGAAAAGTGTAGAAAACGAGATAAAATATTGAAAGACCGGGTACCAGAACGTAAGTGGAGGTTAGAGGGACATGCATATAAGATGCTCTCGCGGGGCGCGAGAGGCAGTTTGAGTTTTGGTGAATTTTTACATGGTCACGGGGCGCGATACAAGCACCTATTTCTCTCGCGGGGCGCGAGAGGCAGTTTTAGTCAGTCAGAATCGTGTGCTGGGCAGATTTTTGACGAGAGAAAGGTATAAATATTTATTATTCTCCCAAACTTAACCATAGACGAATTTGGGAGATCAAAATTGAATTTGGGAGCTTTTTCTGCACGGTTTTGAAGCTTACGACACCCCGGAATCATTCGGTAGGAGTTGGAAGCATCGAGAGTGAAGATTACGGGCTTTGTCCTCCCGTTTCATCATTGTTTTCCTTGTTTTTCATATGTTGTCAATGAATTCTGTTTTAAAGATGATTGTTGTGATTTCCATTGCAATGTTTCGTGGCTAATTACCCTAAACTGCCAAGGTTAGGATGAAACCTTGTTAAAGATTTGATTTTTATGGAATAATGATGTTGAATTTGGATTTTCTAGTAAAGTAAAAGACCTCGGTACCTTGATTTGGTGTGTATACATATTTATACTTGATTAATGATTGTTTATCTGTTTCACATAGATTCTGTTGAATGTCTTTCATATAATGAATATGTGTTGATTATCCGGTCCTAGCGGGTTTGGGTAATCTTTTGGTGAATTGGCCAATAAAACTTAGAAACGGTATTCAAGAGTTAATTAGGTGTAAATATTTTACTAACTTTAGTTGCTAAGAAGTGCTAGGTTATTAATAGGTCTAATTGGGTAAATTGCTAGGATTAGGTTTTGAGGAAAGCTGGTTTTAGTTGCCTTGCCATATCTTAGTCTATTGAACCAAATCAAGTTCTTTAGTTGCCTTAGATTTTCCGCTGAGAGGTAGTTAGTCACTTTAGGGCACTTTTCTAGAAAGTAGATAACCGAAAGGGAGTCTAGTTATCGTGTCTTCCTAAAAAGGGTCGGGCGTCCTGTTCGGTTTCTCTTAGGGTTTAGCATCATAAGATCTCGGTTCCAATTCATATTAGTATCCGATAGAAAGCCTCTCGATAGCAAGTGGGATTCCAACCTAGGTAGTCTTTCATCACCATTGAGTTCAACCTTCATCTCGAGTATGGTTTTAGTTCGCTTTAGTTAGCTTTAGTTAATTAGTCTTTAATTCACTTGCAATTTTAGTATTTTTAGTAACCCCCAAACAAATAAACAATTAGTCATGTCCGGGTCAATGTCAGTCTAGATAGAGTTATAAAGGTAGTTTATTAGAGTCTCGTGGGTTCGATATCCGGACTTACCTTAGCTTTACTAGAGTTGATCGGTTCACTTGTTGGTTAGCAGTTTAGTCGAGTTTTAGAGAGTCTAGAGTATTACTTTGAGTCTAGAATAGGATAAACTAGGTTGGTTTAATTAAACTACTTTTAGCACATTAATGATCAATGCTATCATTTGAGCTTTCCTCATTATCACCTTCTACCACCTCTTTTTCAGCATCAACTGCTATCTTTACAACATTCACAACCTTTTTTTCATTGTCAGACGTAGCATAATATACTTCTTCATGCACATTTTCAGCCACCGGTTCATGAACATGCTCATTCACTGATGTCTCTTCAGGTTCATCAACTAATAATGTTCGTACAGTTGCACGTCGGCGAGCGTGTGTAGGCTTTTTCTTTGGAGCAGCCCTCTTTCTTTTCTTTTCTTCTTTCTTGAACCAAATGCTTCATCTTGGGATGAAACCATCTAACTTTTCCTACTCGTCTCTTTCAGACCCAATAGTATCCTTCCTCCACTTGCACTTAGACGGTGCAATGTAGTTCTTATCATGAATCGCTCCAAACATTGGTTTTGCAATCGGCTCAGACCTCTGTTTCAAATACATATTCAATCTGATAAACGTATCTCTATCCATATGTTCCAAGACAAGCTCATCATCCTCTCGCTTTTCCAGATTTGGAAATAAATCATCAAACATCATTTGCAGAAACCTTGGATATTGGAAAAACTTTTCTCGTGTAGTGTTAGCTGCCATTTGTTCAAGAGTTAACTTTGTAAAGTTATAAGGCAACTTCAGTGTTAGAGCAGTGACCATACACATCTGATAATCCAAATTGTCATCAAAACCGCCCTTCCTATGGCTAAAAGCATGTATAATAGAATGCACAAAGAACTTGTACGACCTTTCAAAGTTTGCTTTCTTGAAATTTGGCATATTTACGTGACCTTTGTAGCCCGTACGGTAAAAACAACCTTTAACCATCCTTTCTGGATAATTTGTCGGATCTTCATCTTTATCTTTCAGATCTAACACTCTCCGAATCAGCTCCTTAGTAATTTAAACTTCATAGTCTTTATCATCGATCTTTACAACAGAATGAATTGCCCGAGGCTTCTCAACATATACAAGAGAGTTCCAAAAGCGCTCTATATGTGATCTGTACACTTTGTGCTTATGTGTGAGAGCCTTTGTCACCGATAATCTTCCCATAAACTCAAGAACTTCTCTAAAGGGAGATATTTTCGGAATCTTGTCATCAAGTATGTAGCAAACATTATGAATTGGCTCGAGCATATACTTCTTTTCCTTCACGTACATAAAATATCAACACTTAGAAAATTTTTGTTGAAAATTATATTAACACTTTGTGCGAAGTGGCATTTGGTGCGAAGTGGCATTTGGTGCGAAGTGGTATTTTGCACTTCGTACAAAGTGCACCATAACATATAACATTTTGACCATATTCACTTGTACGAAGTCCCATATCTCACTTCGTGCAAAATGACAATATCACTTCGTACAAAGTTGCACTTTGTACCAAACAGTTTTGAACATCAAATTTGAAACTTGTGATTTTTATCAAATAGATGGTTCTAATGAATACTACTATAGCCGATAAGCCTATTAATGTGTTCAATTTCAGATTTGGCTAGCTAAATTTTCCTAGATCTACGTTTAAAGGTCCTAGTTACTGATTTTAATGTTTTAACTATAAATTCACGGTCCCATACCTTAACCATTGTAAGAGGTGTGCTAATCAACCTCCCCAATGTAAAATTTGGAAGTAGTTCCACATATAACAAGCTAAATCTTCAAATCGCACTAATGGCTCTCAATTCTTACGAGGCAGATAATGTGTGACATCCCGGTTTTTAGGATAATTTAAACGTAATACTTGTCGAATAAATTATATGCTAAGTATTAAACGTGTACGAGTTAATGAATACGTGATGTGTGATTGTGTGATTGTTTTAGTTATAAAATAATCATGGTAAATATGTACACGAACCGAACCGAACCGAGACACGAACCAAACCTTAAACTCAAAATATTCGGCCGCAAGATCAAACACAAACCGAACTCCTTGTGACTCTAGGAAACCTTAAACTCAAACTATGCTGCCACAAGTTCAAGCCCAAACCGCAAACTCATTGTGTTCAAACCCAAACCGAACCAACCCAAGTTCCTCGGCCACGAGCTCAAGCCAAACCGTAACCCTTATCTCTATTGCGCCTATATATACAAACTCTCATGCATGCTTCCTCCACAACACAAAACCCTAATAGCAAACAGCCGTCGGCAGCCCTTGTTACATCCCATTCGGTCGCGAGATCAGCCTAGTTCACCTTCTCGGTCGCGCAACAGCATTCCCTTTTCTTTCCTCTCGGTCGCAGTAGCAGCAGCCCTCGCCATCTTCATCTCTCGGCCGCGAGCAGCTTGTTCTTTTCATCTTCTCGGTCGCAACTATCTTTGATCACCGGTTCCTTATCTTACTCACGGTTCGTTTACCCTATCGTTAAAATATTAGAATTCATCATATGTTACAAGATCATATTCGATTACATGTGTGTTGATTTTGTTGTTTTTCGGATTGAATGATTGAATGAAACGATTGTGTTGATTGGATCGGCTGATTTATCATTATTACATGTATGATTGTTTTCGGAACTTATAAGTTTGCCAAGTATGTTAGAATGAAAGGTTAGGATAGCCGATTTGGTAATAATATTTGCATGTGATGTTGTTTGAAATCTGAAAAGTATAGGTTGTGTTTGTTTATAAAAACTAGAGGTATGAACTAGGGTTTGCATGGATATGTTATTAGTATTGATCTATGATTAGGAAACCGGTTCTTGATCTCGTAGGTTAATCATATGAACGGTTTATGCGAGTCTATGGTAACAAGATGCTGAAACAGTTTGCTGAGTAATAGTTACAGCCGACTTCATCTGGTTGTAACTCGGTCATTAGTTGTCGAAAAATGGATTTTCTGATGTCTAGAACGTAGAGATTTGAATAACGAATTTAATGGCGCTGGATTCATAATTTTCTGAAGTCGTTTGATATTTTTAAAGGACCAAATAAGTTCAGTAACTAAAGCTGTGAAAATCCTGAAATTTTGTTAGTTGTTTATCGAGTTGGATTTTATAATCAGTAGGGAGTTGAGTCATGAATTTTGTATAACAACTAGGTATGGAAATTTCCGGGCAACTCCAACTGGAATTTTATTAATTGGGCGATCAGTGATTTTTAAATAAATTCTTCCGTGGACTGCAGTCAGAAAGCAATAAATCTGACTGCAGCCTAGTATATTAATATTTATGGTTAAATGGTAAAGATTTAGGACTTGGAAAATTTATATAAATTTCTACAGTATAAATGGCACCTGCTGTAAAAATATTGGAATCTTTGGAACGTTTGAACTATTTTATAAAAATCCTAGAAAACAGCTGAATTATGAGTGTTAAGCTGAAATTCGATAACTTGTGATTGTGTGCACCAAATTGTTGCATGGATTGGATTATGTTCATGATAAGTTGTTTTGATCACTAAGTTTACATGAGGATACTTGCATGCATGTTTGAGTGTTAGATAAGTTGTTTGTGTGTATCACTTTGTGCGTAAATTAAGTGTAGAATTTGTATTGGTGTGTTCATACACTGACGTGAAATCAATTGGTTTGTTAGGACGCAATTAGCGGTCCCTTCCTTTACGACTTCTTTGCTACACTAACCGAGCAACAAAAGGTGAGTTCACGGCCCCTAACTTTATCCGGTTTATAAACAACAGGGGGAGAAACATGTATACACTCTTCAAACTCAATCTCTTTACGTTATACGAATTTAACGTCACATAACTATTCGGTAACTAAGTTAATGTTAATGTAATGTTATGGTCACTAACCAGCTATATCACTTAAGTCCTCGTCAATCTCTCGGATCGTTAGTATTGGGTTTAATAGCGGGGGAGTTATAAGTAGTACTACTGTGCCCGACAAGCCCCATCCGAGCTAGTCGCGCTAGCCGACCGGGTATGGTCAACGGGTGAATAATTCGGCCTAACTTCGCCATGGTCAGTGATAGGCCTGGCAACACGGAGGCAAAACAGTCAGCTTCGATCGCGAACACTTACGTGACATAACTTTAGGCTAGCTACCTATATATGTTAACATTGAACTTAATTACGAAGCAACTATATTATCCCGGGTTGAGGATAATGGAAACAACAACTTATTATTCCGGGTTTGGAATAATGGAACCAACATCATTATTATTCCGGGATGGGAATAATGGAACTGATTCGTTATCCCGGGTTAGGGATAACGGGGAAAACAAACTATAACCGAACAAACGAATTTATGAAAACCTGTGAACTCACTCATCTTTAATGTTGACACTTGTTTCTTTACATGTTTCTCAGGACGCTAGGAGCTCTAGGTGCACTCACATGCATTGAACAAGACATCTTTTATCGAGTCTCAATTATAAATATTGCTTTGGGGTTTTTCATTTGTTTTGGCGTTTGTGTTGGCGCCCGCTTCACTACTTATTTATGCTTCCGCTCAACTTTAACAACTAATGCTTCCGCTAAATATTGGTAACTAATCAAGACAATATAAAATCTACAACAAATGATTTTTGAAAACGTATTATCAAATCATATAGAGTCGTTCGACGTACTAGTGTTTCAGATTCTGGTTTGTTCACACGCCTCGCGGTAAAACTCCGCAAGTGGAAATTGAGGGTGTGACAGATTGGTATCAGAGCCACTAGCTATAGAGAACCAGGTTTGCATTAGAAGTAGACCTAAACTATAGCTGAATACACGACACTAGATGTAGTTTGTAGATTATGCCTTCATAATAAGGAATGAAAGCAACTCATAACTAACTACACGACCTAACAGGCAATGTCATCATCCTCATCGTCATCATCATCCGACAAACTTACGCCACCAAGAGCGCCAGGAAAGGCACCTATGGTGGAACCCTTACCATCTTATGGCGTGGAGACACGCTCAGCTGCGAGGAAAAGGCTCGCTCTGGGGGAGGAGTCGTCATCACGCCCAACCATTGCTGTGCCGGTTGAACCGGTTAACCCTGTAGAAGTAGGAATTGACCTACTTAGAATCATGATACATAAACAACAAGCACAGTTAGAAAGAATGCAGGAAACCATCCTAGCACAAGGATGGATGATCCGACAACTGACAGGTAAAACCGACTCGCTCGAGGAAGAGCATCATACGAGTAAGATAGCTCGTAACACCTTAGCCAGAGATCTGCGTGCTGAGCAGATAAGAGCCGACTGGCTCGAGGACAGAGTCCTGGAAAATAGTTGGAACATTCAGGAGCTACAGCAAAATCAAGCACCTGCACCAGCACCGGCCCCTCCAGTACCGGAAGAGGATCCAGAGGAGGACCCTGAAGAGGATCCAGAAGAGGATCCAGAGGAGGACCCTGAGGAGGATCCAGAGGAGGATCCGGAGGAGGACCCAGCTGTAGAAGCTGGAAATGCCGCGCAGGATGACGGCAACGACAGTGACTTGGGGGATGGAGACGTAGAGGACTGACACGTCTCGCTTATTTTATTTACTTTCCTCCAGTCTATTTATTTTCCCACTTGTGTTTAAACTTTAGACTTTATAGTGAATTCATATGTTTGATTTGCACTTTTGTAAGACGTTGAAATTTCAGTTAATCAAGTATTTCTTTTGACTATTTAATATATTAAGTTGACATAACTTGATAATTATTAAAGTACGAAGTAGGATAACTATATTGGATATATAGACTTATCGGGGTGTGTTTGTGTTGTGTTTCGAAGATCTAAATGGCAACTGGACGACGTGGAAACCTTAACTTGACGCCCGAAGAGCTAGCTGCCATGATTCAAGAGCACGTGAACGCAGCTTTAGCGGGGTTCAGAACCAACCGGCAGGTAACCATTATTAAATTTTCGTGTGAAAATCTAATAGTGAGGCTAGTAGAATTCCTTGCTGACTACCTATTCTCTGTCAGCAG
This sequence comes from Scalesia atractyloides, assembly GCA_947069175.1. NCBI lineage: Eukaryota > Viridiplantae > Streptophyta > Magnoliopsida > Asterales > Asteraceae > Scalesia > Scalesia atractyloides. Next base: position 58,095,372 of record CAMTDV010000008.1, read on the forward strand.
GAGGGGGCTTAACCCCTACAAGATGTTCCTCGACGCGAAACCAAGCAAATTTTCGGGGGCGGAAGGACCCATTGGACTGGTCCGCTGGATCGAAAAATCTGAATCCGTATTTGAAATGTGCAACTGTCTAGAGGCCAACAAGGTCAAATATGCAGCCTCAACACTGGAAGATGGGGCACTGACATGGTGGAATGCACAGGTCCAAACGCGTGGACTTATTGCTGCCAATGCAATGGCCTGGGCCGAGTTCAAGGCCCTAATCAAAGAGGAGTACTGTCCACGAGACAGAGTGCAACAGTTGGAGCAAGCCTTATGGAATCATAAGATGGTGGGATCTGAAATTGAAGCTTACACTGCAAAACATCATGACTTGGTATTTCTGTGTCCCGATTTGGCCAACACTGTGGAGAAAAGACTCGAGTTCTATCTCGGGGGTCTGGTTCCGGAGATTCAGGGTATGGTAATGGCTAGTAACCCTACAACTGAACATCAAGCAATCCGACTGGCTCACAAACTCACCAATAAGGTGGTGGATCAAAAGAAGTTGCCAGCACGGGGTACAACTGAAGTTGCCTCTGATAACAAAAGAAAGTTTGAAGACTCGTCTGCTCGACAGTCTTCGTCATCTCAGCCGCAACAGGGGAACCAGAAACGGTTCAATCATTACAACAGCCACCGGGGTCACCAAAATCAACCCGCCAACAACAACAACAACAACAACCAGAATGCAGGCGGCTATGTAGGTCGAAAGCCGCAGTGCAATCGCTGTAATCTTCATCATCACGGCCCTTGTGCCGGAAATCGCTGCCAACGATGTGGCAAGGTGGGACATGCGGCAAAGGATTGTCGTGGGGAAATCATGTCCTGACAAAATCAAAATCAACCCCAGGGTCAGCAGCAGGGTATTAACCGGGGATGCTATCAGTGTGGTAGCACTGGCCACTTCAGAAGAGACTGCCCACAGCTGCGTAACAACAACAACAATGGTGGAAACAACCACAACCACAATAACCACAACAACAATAATAACAACAACAATAATGGAAACGGTGGCACAGGAGGTGCCAAAGGTCGCGCATTTACATTGGGCCGCGGAGAGGCCAGAAACGACTCGAACGTGGTCACCGGTAAGTTTCCCCTTAATGAACATTTTGCTACTGTGCTTTTTGATATGGGTGCGGATAGGAGCTTTATATCTGAGTCTTTTAGGAAGAACCTAAATCTCACGCTTAAACCATTAGAGACCCCTTATGTTATAGAATTAGCCGATGGTAAATCTGTAGATGTGACCCAAATAGTATCCGGCTATCAACTCAAACTCACGGGCCACACCTTTACCATTGATCTGATGACAACTACTCTGGGTAGTTTTGACGTGGTAGTCGGAATGGACTGGCTATCCGACGTCCGGGCTGAAGTTCTCTGCTTCGAAAAATCCATCCGTATTCCGCTCTCTAACGATGAAATCCTGACGGTACAAGGCGATAAGGCAAGCGCCATCACCAACATCATCTCTTACATGCAAGCGCAGAAGTATCTTCGGAGAAAGAACTCCTTCGCTTTACTCGCACTGATTACCGAACAGCCTAAGGACGAGAAACGTATAGAAGACATCCCTGTCGTCCGTGATTTTTCCGATGTATTCCCAGAAGAACTACCTGGTCTTCCACCCCATCGTCAATTGGAGTTTGAAATCGAATTGGCGAACAATGCAACTCCTATCGCCAAGGCTCCATACCGCCTAGCTCCAGCCGAGCTGCAGGAGCTGTCTACCCAACTTCAGGAGCTTTTAGAAAAAGGATTTATCCGACCAAGCGTTTCGCCATGGGGAGCTCCAGTCCTTTTTGTCAAGAAGAAGGACGGGACGTTCCGCATGTGCATCGACTACAGGGAACTCAACAAGGTTACTATCAAGAACCGATACCCGTTACCTCGCATCGACGATCTCTTCGAACAACTTCAAGGGTCAAGCTACTACTCCAAAATTGATCTACGGTCCGGTTATCATCAGCTACGCGTCAGGGAGGAGGACATCGCCAAGATGACATTTCGTACTCGGTATGGCCATTATGAGTTCTTGGTCATGCCCTTCGGTCTAACCAACGCACCTGCGGTGTTCATGGACCTCATGAACCGTGTGTGTAAACCATACCTCGACAAGTTTGTCATTGTGTTCATCGATGACATACTCATCTATTCTAAAAGTGAAGAAGAACATGCTGAACATCTACGATTACTGCTAGGATTACTTCAACAGGAGAAACTATATGCCAAGCTTTCAAAGTGTGACTTCTGGATTCGGGAAGTTCAGTTTCTTGGGCATATCGTAAATGAAAAGGGTATCCACGTAGACCCTGCCAAGATTGAAGCCATCAAAAACTGGGAAGCACCCAAGACACCGACGGAGATCCGCCAATTTTTGGGATTGGCTGGTTACTACAGACGTTTCATCGAGGGATTTTCAAAGATCGCACAACCGCTTACTACACTCACCCAGAAAGGCATCAAGTATGCTTGGGGTGACAAGCAAGAAGCAGCATTTCAATTGCTGAAACAGAAACTTTGCAGTGCACCTATTCTGTCCTTGCCGGAAGGGACAGAAGACTTTGTAGTATATTGTGATGCTTCCATTCAGGGATTGGGATGCGTACTCATGCAACGCGATAAGGTTATCGCGTATGCGTCGCGACAACTGAAGGTTCACGAGAAAAACTACACGACGCATGACCTGGAATTGGGAGCAGTAGTGTTTGCACTTAAGATTTGGAGACACTACCTCTATGGAACGAAGTGCACAATCTTTACGGACCACAAGAGCCTCCAACACATCTTCGATCAGAAGGAGTTGAACATGCGACAGCGTCGCTGGGTCAAACTCTTGAACGATTATGAGTGTGCCATTGGTATCACCCGGGTAAAGCTAACGTGGTAGCTGATGCCCTCAGTAGGAAGGAACACTTCAAACCTCGCTGTGTACGAGCATTACAACTCACTATTCATTCGGGGCTACCCGAACAAATACGCGACGCCCAGTTAGAAGCAGTTAAGGAGGAAAACATCAAAGCCGAATCGGTGGGAAAAATGGAACGCGATTGGGAAGTAAAACCCAATGGAGCCCGGTATTTCATGAATCGCATATGGGTACCTCTCTACGGAAACCTCAGAGAGCTAGTCATGGATGAAGCTCACAAATCCCGATACTCTGTCCATCCGGGTTCGGATAAGATGTATCAAGACCTTAAAGCTGCGTATTGGTGGCCCAACATGAAAGCCGATATAGCCACCTACGTGAGCAAGTGTTTGACTTGTGCAAAAGTCAAGGTAGAGTATCAAAAGCCATCGGGACTACTCCAACAACCTGAGATCCCAGTGTGGAAATGGGATCAGATCTCGATGGACTTCATCACTAAACTTCCGCGAACCTTGGGTGGTTGCGATAACATCTGGGTAATTGTGGATCGTTTAACTAAGTCCGCACACTTCCTAGCTATTAAAGAAACAGATAAGATGGAGAAGTTGACTCGCATCTACATTAAGGAAGTAGTTTCTCGGCACGGAGTTCCAACATCCATCATCTCAGACAGAGATGCTCGCTTCACGTCCAACTTCTGGCGGTCACTTCAGAAAGCGTTGGGAACACGCTTGGATATGAGCACAGCCTATCACCCTCAGACTGATGGTCAAAGTGAAAGGACCATACAAACCTTGGAAGACATGCTTAGGGCATGCGTCATAGACTTCAGAAATAGTTGGGAAATCCACCTGCCTCTAGTAGAATTCTCATAATACAACAGCTATCATACGAGTATTTCGGCAGCACCGTTTGAGGCATTATACGGTCGTAAATGTAGATCACCGGTCTGCTGGGCAGAAGTCGGTGACAGTCAACTCACAGGCCCTGAGTTAATACTTGAGGCTACTGAAAAGATTGTACAAATCAGAAACCGCATGGCGGCGGCACGAGATCGACAGAAAAGCTACGCCGATCAACGACGCAAACCGCTCGAACTTCAAGTAGGCGACCGCGTCCTACTAAAGGTGTCACCCTAGAAGGGGGTAATCCGCTTTGGAAAACGGGGCAAACTTAACCCACGGTACGTAGGTCCGTTTGTAATCTTGAAACGTATTGGACCCGTAGCTTATCAATTAGACCTTCCTGCCGAACTCAGTGGAGTTCACAACGTATTTCACGTGTCAAATCTGAAGAAGTGTCTAGCAGATGAAACTCTAGTCATTCCACTGGATGAGATCCAAGTGGATGAACAACTACACTTTGTGGAACAGCTTATCGAGGTCATGGATCGTGAGATCAAGACTCGAAGGCACAGCAAGATTCCGATCGTTAAGGTTCGTTGGGACTCTAAGCGTGGACCGAAGTTCACGTGGGAAAGAGAGGACCAAATGAAAAGCAAATACCCACACCTCTTCGCAACTGAGCAGCAAACTAACGATACCAACAACTAAATTTTCGGGACGAAAATTCTTTCAACATGGGGATGATGTGACAACCTGGAAACTTCTCATACTTTCGTGTACTATTGTTAACTAAATCCTTGTGCATGGCACTTGGGAATCTTTGTGCATGGCACTTGGGAACTTCTTGTAACGTTGCGTACCATCATAAACGAACTAACTCTTTGTGCGTGGCACTCTAAACATGTACGCTACATTCTAAACCGCGTTTACTCAATTTTCGGGACGAAAATTCTTTCAACATGGGGATAATGTGACATCCCGGTTTTTAGGATAACTTAAACGCAATACTTGTCGAATAAATTATATGCTAAGTATTAAACGTGTACGAGTTAATGAATACGTGATGTGTGATTGTGTGATTGTTTTAGTTATAAAATAATCATGGTAAATATGTACACGAACCGAACCGAACCGCGACACGAACCAAACCTTAAACTCAAAATATTCGGCCGCAAGATCAAACACAAACCGAACTCCTTGTGACTCTAGGAAACCTTAAACTCAAACTATGCGGCCACAAGTTCAAGCCCAAACCGCAAACTCATTGTGTTCAAACCCAAACCGAACCAACCCAAGTTCCTCGGCCACGAGCTCAAGCCAAACCGTAACCCTTATCTCTATTGCGCCTATATATACAAACTCTCATGCATGCTTCCTCCACAACACAAAACCCTAATAGCAAACAGCCGTCGGCAGCCCTTGTTACATCCCATTCGGTCGCGAGATCAGCCTAGTTCACCTTCTCGGTCGCGCAACAGCATTCCCTTTTCTTTCCTCTCGGTCGCAGCAGCAGCAGCCCTCGCCATCTTCATCTCTCGGCCGCGAGCAGCTTGTTCTTTTCATCTTCTCGGTTGCAACTATCTTTGATCACCGGTTCCTTATCTTACTCACGGTTCGTTTACCCTATCGTTAAAAGATTAGAATTCATCATATGTTACAAGATCATATTCGATTACATGTGTGTTGATTTTGTTGTTTTTCGGATTGAATGATTGAATGAAACGATTGTGTTGATTGGATCGGCTGATTTATCATTGTTACATGTATGATTGTTTTCGGAACTTATAAGTTTGCCAAGTATGTTAGAATGAAAGGTTAGGATAGCCGATTTGGTAATAATATTTGCATGTGATGTTGTTTGAAATCTGAAAAGTATAGGTTGTGTTTGTTTATAAAAACTAGAGGTATGAACTAGGGTTTGCATGGATATGTTATTAGTATTGATCTATGATTAGGAAACCGGTTCTTGATCTCGTAGGTTAATCATATGAACGGTTTATGCGAGTCTATGGTAACAAGATGCTGAAACAGTTTGCTGAGTAATAGTTACAGCCGACTTCATCTGGCTGTAACTCGGTCATTAGTTGTCGAAAAATGGATTTTCTGATGTCTAGAACGTAGAGATTTGAATAACGAATCTAATGGCGCTGGATTCATAATTTTCTGAAGTCGTTTGATATTTTTTAAAGGACCAAATAAGTTCAGTAACTAAAGCTGTGAAAATCCTGAAATTTTGTTATTTGTTTATCGAGTTGGATTTTATAATCAGTAGGGAGTTGAGTCATGAATTTTGTACAACAACTAGGTATGGAAATTTCCGGGCAACTCCAACTGGAATTTTATTAATTGGGCGATCAGTGATTTTTAAATAAATTCTTCCGTGGACTGCAGTCAGAAAGCGATAAATCTGACTGCAGCCTAGTATATTAATATTTATGGTTAAATGCTAAAGATTTAGGACTTGGAAAATTTATATAAATTTCTACAGTATAAATGGCACCTGCTGTAAAAATATTGGAATCTTTGGAACGTTGGAACTATTTTATAAAAATCCTAGAAAACAGCTGAATTATGAGTGTTAAGCTGAAATTCGATAACTTGTGATTGTGTGCACCAAATTGTTGCATGTATTGGATTATGTTCATGATAAGTTGTTTTGATCACTAAGTTCACATGAGGATACTTGCATGCATGTTTGAGTGTTAGATAAGTTGTTTGTGTGTATCACTTTGTGCGTAAATTAAGTGTAGAATTTGTATTGGTGTGTTCACACACTGACGTGAAATCAATTGGTTTGTTAGGACGCAATTAGCGGTCCTATCCTTTACGACTTCTTTGCTACACTAACCGAGCAACAAAAGGTGAGTTCACGGCCCTAACTTTATCCGGTTTATAAACAACAGGGGGAGAAACATGTATACACTCTTCAAACTCAATCTCTTTACGTTGTACGAATTTAACGTCACATAACTATTCGGTAACTAAGTTAATGTTAATGTAATGTTATGGTCACTAAGCAGCTACATCACTTAAGTCCTCGTCAATCTCTCGGATCGTTAGTATTGGGTTTAATAGCGGGGGAGTTATAAGTAGTACTACTGTGCCCGACAAGCCCATCCGAGCTAGTCGCGCTAGCCGACCGGGTATGGTCAACGGGTGAATAATTCGGCCTAACTTCGCCATGGTCAGTGATAGGCCTGGCAACACGGAGGCACAACAGTCAGCTTCGATCACGAACACTTACGTGACATAACTTTAGGCTAGCTACCTATATATGTTAACATTGAACTTAATTACGAAGCAACTATATTATCCCGGGTTGAGGATAATGGAAACAACAACTTATTATTCCGGGTTTGGAATAATGGAACAAACATCATTATTATTCCGGGATGGGAATAATGGAACTGATTCGTTATCCCGGGTTAGGGATAACGGGGAAAACAAACTATAACCGAACAAACGAATTTATGAAAACCTGTGAACTCACTCATCTTTAATGTTGACACTTGTTTCTTTACATGTTTCTCAGGACGCTAGGAGCTCTAGGTGCACTCACATGCATTGAACAAGACATCTTTTATCGAGTCTCAATTATAAATATTGCTTTGGGGTTTTTCATTTGTTTTGGCGTTTGTGTTGGCGCCCGCTTCACTACTTATTTATGCTTCCGCTCAACTTTAACAACTAATGCTTCCGCTAAATATTGGTAACTAATCAAGACAATATAAAATCTACGACAAATGATTTTTGAAAACGTATTATCAAATCATATAGAGTCGTTCGACGTACTAGTGTTTCAGATTCTGGTTTGTTCACACGCCTCGCGGTAAAACTCCGCAAGTGGAAATTGAGGGTGTGACATAATGTCCACTTGGTGCGATTTAGATTCCTTATATAGGACATGGTCCACTTCGTATGAAGTGGCTCCTGATTTAGTGCGAGGTGGCCAACTCATACGAAGTGGCCTCCAACTCGTACGGAGTGGCCCAAAAACTTCAAATTTTACAATTTGTTTTCAGTTTTTCGTGCATTTTATCAGTTTTAACAACCCACTCAGTTGACCATGTCCAAGTTAATGACCCTAGTTAACTAATTTGTCTACCAAGTCCTAGTTAATGACCTTGGTTAATCACTTTGTGAACAAACTGATGTTTTCAGGCAATGTTAAGTTTCAAATTAATGAACTTTTCGCGACATATGTGCCTTTTCAATCATTGTACAATTACAAATAATTTCGTATTCAATGAAACCCTGTGTTTTATTTCCTAAACTTATATAATTATCTAAGACATTTGCACAATTTCAATTTCTTGCACGATTTCGAACCCTCAATTTTTTTATGGAAGTAATTCATTAACTGACACTCAAATGCAATAAGTTTAACGCGACGTACAGTCTGAAACAAGGACATAAGCTACACATACCCTAAATACCCTTTACATAACTTAGATATAAGTTTTGAAGGGTTAGATATGACAAAAGCACACTTGTACAAGTCTAGAGACTATTCTCGTCAAACTACGAAAGTCTCTTGGTCCGTATGTGTATCAATCCAAATATTTTTGTATTCAATAAAATCTTGTATTTTATTCATGAGAATGCAAAAATGTCAATCGTTGCACAATTTCGATCATTTCCGTGTTCGTTAAAGCGTTTTACGTATTTTTGCAAAACGCGTAATTGTACAACCGAACGAACCGACATCCATGACATTTTTTGGCATAATCCAAGTTACACATGTTTTAACACCTTTATATAACCTATATATTAGGTTAAATGGGTTAAAAATAGCAAACAAGTGAAAATACAAGTCCAAGGGCCAGAAATGTTAAAAAAATAATAATGATTTTTACTTCTTCACCAAGTTTGCCACCAATCTCCAATTTGGACACCTAGCACTCATTTTGCCACACTTAATTTTGTGTTTACAAATATTAGGACACTAATCCACACTTGAAGACACTTGTCATCACCTCCTTCATCCTAAAGTACTATAAATACCCATGATTTTTTCCATTTTTTCACACTACTTCAAAACACTTCAAAGCAAAGTGTGAAGTTCTTCATTCTATCCTTCTTGGAGCTTGTTTCCAGCCTTTGGAAGCCTCCTATCTTGAGTTCCAAAAGTTTTCTTAAACACGAGTAAGTACTCTTCCTAGTTCTTTCATTATTATAGCTATTTTGAGCTAAAAGTCGAATAGTTTGGCCTCCTGTTTGACTTTTGGTTCTTACCATATTTGTTCAAGTTAAAGTTCAATTGAACTTTTCAACGTAATTGTAATCACGAAGGTTATAATCCCTAAAGTTTTCACCTTCTGATTACCAAGTTTACTAGTCGAAGTGACGAGCCAAAGTTTCGGTCAAAAATGCACGTGATGTGCATTTTACGACGAGGCTATTTTCGGGTATCAAAACACCAAGTTTTGATACCAAATCAGTTTTATAAACTTAGTTATACATATTTTGATATGTTTAACTCATCACTTCTAGTTTAGTGCTTATTTAGGCTCGTAAGTCAAGCGGTCTTGACCACCGCTTTGATTTTTGAATCCGACCCGTTTGGTAGACCTTGGGATCCGACCAAACACATATTTGTGACCATAGTTGTATAGAGAATAACCTACTGAGGTTATACTGTATGGTCACATCATTTGGTTAGTGTTATGATAAGTTACTTCTATGTTCTTTAAAAAAATGTCCAAAATGCCCTTTTGCGCATAAATACATTTTAAACACATGTAACCAAAATTTTGACATATATGCTGATGTTATAACATTTTAAAATAGGTTTGGGCATTTAAGACATATCATAGGACATGTTTAACCATCTGATCACGCGTTTACGCTAGTGACCCATTGACGTAACGTAAACTACCTTAACGAGTCATAATGGGTCAAAAGCACGTAGGATCCTTTCCAAATCAAAATTAAGTTTGTTAAACCATATCATATGAGTTCCAACACTCGTTTGGTTTATAAGACTTCATTCTATCTGATCTCCCGTTTGTAGTCCTGACACGCTAACATATTTATCCGACACATTAGGACATGGTTAAACTTTGTTTATTCCGTGATCAAGAACACTTTTGTAAATCCTAAGTGAGTACATAGTTCCCCTCTTTTCCATTTTCTAAATGTTTTTGGGTGATTCATATGTGCCTATAATTAGTTTCAAGATTTCAAAACCATATACATGGTTTATATATACAAAATTATTTTCAAAGTAAGTACATAGTTTCCCCTCTTTTACGTTTTGGAAATGTTTTGGGGTGACTCATATATGCTAAATCATTTTCAACTTTTCAAAAACAATGTCTATGGTTTATATATAAAACAATACGATATCAATAATGTGAAAAACTTGATGATGCGTTATCCATAACACAAATGACATTCATTAGCTTTGACGGAGCCGACCCGTAGTATGTTATGCTACCATAGGACTGACATGGTACCATAGGACTAACAATCCCATTATCGGAGTGTTCACTGGATTTGGTGGAAGTTTGGGTATTGACATAAACTGTTATTGATTAACAAATCATTTGTTAATTTGTTAGTCTACTTAAAGAGACCCTTCGGTGGTCTATTAAAGATACCCTTTGGTGGTTTAGTCAACAAAGGTTTGAATGTGTTCAATAAAGAACGATCAAATGTTTTCACAACTAAAAACACAGACAATTTGTTTATGACATGGACAATTGGTTTATGACAAGGACGATTGATTTATAACACGGATGAATGCTTTATAATATGGAAAAATGGTTTATAAAACAGAAAATGGTTTTGAACAATGTCACGCAATGATTTTCACCTAAAGATATAAACCATACGAAGTTTCCTTTTGAATCAATCTATTACAAGGTTTTTACAAAAGAAACGTTTTGGTCAAGATTCATGGCTATAAGGTTTCCACAACTCTAACCAACTTGTTTTAGTTGGTTAATCGTATTGAAATATCAAACACTTTTGATACGAGGTTTTCACTTAACAACTCTTGTAGTCGGACGAGGTGTTGTTATATGTATACAAAGCCACAAATTTGACACAGTCACAAAACCTATGCAGTCGCCGACATTTTTTGCTGACTCTCTTTTCACATATGTTTCAGGAGTCAATGATTGATAATTTATGCATGCTTCACGTAGGAATGGACGCGTGCCTTAGTGACTTAAAACATGAAAGGCAATTTATTTATGTGTTGTTTCTGTTTATCCCATGACAATTTTAACATTTAACTTAATAAAACAAAATTTTTAAATTTCATGAGTTGTGAAACAATAGTTTTGTGACATGACTCCCCGACGTTTCTGTCGTGGTTCGTTGTTATACGCGATCGAGGTCTTACAAAAAGATTGGTATCAGAGCTTATGGTAATAGGGAATTAGGTTATTAGTAATGCTTTGACCTAGACTATAACCTTCCTAGGACCCTAACGCGAGTTATCTTGCGTATAGATTCTTAAAACAATTCCATCACCTATCCTTAGGTGACTACCAAAACAAATACACAAGTTACAAATTCGTTTTGAAAACCAATCATCTATCCTTAGATGATTTGTTTTGGCTTAAAGCCTTGTAAGTTTTCAAAATCCTGTCAAAGTTTGGGTTTTATTAATATGAATATGTGCAATCTAGAAGGGTGGAAATAGCTAGTGGTGAACACCTTGTGCTTGACTATGTCAGTCGTAGTTGCCAATTGAACCTAGATAACCACCTTTTTCCCATTGACCTCACACCAATGCAACTCGGTAGTTTGACAACATCATAGGAATGGATTGGTTAACCAAACACCATGCTGAGTTGATCTGTTTTGACAAGGTTGTTCGTATACCTCTTTCATCTTGCGAAACCTTAGAAGTTCACGGAGAGAAACCCTCTAGTAGCCTAAAACTTATGACCTATACCCAGGCCCAAAAATACCTACGATAGAATTATGTAGCCTTCTTGGCACATATCATAGAGGAAAAGGCAAGGGCAAAACTATTCAGGACGGGAATATCGTGAGGTGTTTCCTGAAGAGCTACCTCGTTTACCCCAATTCGTCAAGTTGAGTTTTGTATTGACCTTGTACCTGGTGCCAACCAATTGCCAAATCTCCTTACCGTCTTGCACCATCTGAAATGCAAGAGTTATCAAAGCAATTCCAAGAACTTTCAGACAAGGGATTCATTCGTCCGAGCTTCTCACCTTGGGGTGCTCCTGTCCTATTCGTGAAAAAGAAGGATGGATCCTTCCATATATGTATCGATTATCGTGAGCACAACAAACTCACAATAAAAAATCGATATCCCCTACCTTGCATTGATGATCTCTTTGATCAGCTACAAGGTGCGACCTTCTTTTCAAAGATTGATCAGCGTTTTGGGTATCATCAACTTCGTGTACTCAAAGAAGGTATTCCCAAGACTGCTTTTCGCACTCGATACGACCATTACGAGTTCACTGTCATGTCTTTTGGTTTGGCAAATGCTCATGTCGTCTTCATGGACTTAATTAGACAAGTTCATCATTGTTTTCATCGATGACATCCATTTATTTTAAGTCTCGAGCCGATCACGAACAACATCTCCGTCTAACGATGGAACTCCTGAAGAAAGAACAACTTTATGCCAAATTCTCCAAGTGTGAATTTTGGCTAAAAGAAGTTCAATTTTTGGGACACATTGTTAACGAACAAGGTATACATGTAGATCTTTCCAAATCAGTGCGATTAGGGATTGGAGTACACCTACTACTCTTACCGAAGTTCGTTCATTTCTTGGTCTTGCTTGATACTATCGATGATTCATCATGAACTTTTCAAAGATTGTCGTTCTCCTCACCACTTTAACTCAGAAGAATAAACCTTTTGAGTGGGGACCCAAACAAGAGGAAGCCTTTCAAACACTAAAACAAAAGCTCTGTGATGCTCTTTTTTTATTTTTACCCGACGACAACGACGATTTCATTGTCGCATCAAACCTAGGCCTTAGTTTTGTTCTCATGCAAAGAGACAAAGTCATAGCCTATGCGTCAAGACACTTGAAAATCCACGAGAAAACTACACAACTCATGATCTTGAGTTAGGAGCCGTAATTTTTGCTCTCAAAATCTGGAGACACTACCTTTACGGTACGAAATTTTTGATTTTAACTGACCACAAAAGTCTCCAACACATATTCAATCAAAAGAAGCTAAACATGAGACAGCGACGCTAGGTCGAACTTCTAAACGACTACGACTGCGAGATTCGCTACCATCCTAGTAAGGTGAATGTTGTGGCTGATGCGCTTAGTCGTAAGGAACGTGTCAAACTTCATTGTGTTCGAGTTCAATCTGATATCCAGACATATATACTTCAAGCACAACATACATGTGTGACGTAAAGCTTGTTGAGTAATGAGCTGCCACAAAATCTTGAACTTCAACTCGAAACAAAAGACCACGGATTACTCTACTACAAGAACCATTTGTGGATTCTTAGTCAAGACAATATTCACACCTTATTGATGGACGAAGCTCACAAGTCTCGTTATTCAATCCATCATGGTGCAGACAAAATGTATAAGGATCTTCGTACCCAGTATTGGTGGTCGGGTATGAAGAAGGACATCGCCTTGTATGTGTCTAAATGCCTAACTTGTCTTAAAGTTAAGGCAAAACATCAGCGCCCATCTGGTTTACTAGAGCAACTAGAAATACCGGTGTGGAAGTGGGAGAACATTGCGATGGATCTCATCACTAAACTACCGCGCACACCAAGAGATCATGATGCCATTTGGGTAATCACCGATTGTCTAACAAAGTTAGCACACTTTTTGGCAATTCATGAGGATCTATCTTCTGACAAACTTGCCAAGATCTACGTTGATGAGATTTTATCTCGTCATGGTGTTCCTTTGAACATCATATCCGATCAAGATGCTCGATTCTCATCTCACTTTTGGAAGACCATGCATTCTTCCATGGGAGCCAAACTCAATCTGAGCACAACTTATCATCCACAAACGGATGGACAATCTGAAAGGACAATTCAAACACTGGAGGATATGCTTAGAGCATGTGTGATCGACTTTGGTGGTAGTTGGGATGTGCATCAATGATTGGTCGAATTCTCCTACAACAATATTTATCACGCCAACATCAATATGGCACCTTTTGAAGCTCTATATGGTCGAAAATGTCATTCACCTGTCTGCTGGAATGAGGTCGATGAAGCTCAGTTCACTAGACCTGAACTCATTCACGACACAGCAGACAAAGTCAAGAAAATTCGTGATAACCTTCTGACAGCTAGAAGCAGTCATAAGAGTTATGCAGACAACGACGTAAGCCCTTGGAATTCAAAGTTGGTAATCACGTCCTTGTCAAGGTATCCCCTTGGAAAGGTGTGATTAGATTTGGAAAGAAAGGAAAACTTGCACCATGATATTGTACAATTACAAACAATTTCGTATTCAATGAAACCCTATATTTTATTTCTGAAATTTGTATAATTATCTAAGCATTTGCACAATTTCAATTTCTTGCGATTTCGAACCCTCAAAAATGTTTGTGGAAGTAATTCGTTAACTGACACTCAAACGCAATCAGTTTAACATGACGTACACTCCGAAACAAGGACATAAGCTACAAATACCCTAAATACCCTTTACATAACTTAGATATAAGTTTTGAAGGGTTAGATATGACAAAAGCATGCTTATACCATGTGTATCAATCTAAATATTTATGTATTCATTAAAATCTTGTATCTTATTAATGAGAATGCAAAAATGTCAATCGTTGCACAATTGCGATCATTTTCGTGTTCGTTAAAACGTATTACGCATTTTTGCAAAACGTGTAACTGTACAACCGAACGAACCGACATCCGCGATATTTTTGGGCATAATTCAAGTTACACATATCTTAACACCTTTATAACCTAAATATTAGGTTAAAGGGGTTAAAAATGCCAAAAAAGTGAAAATACAGTCCAAGGGCCAAAAATATCAAAAAAATAATAAAGATTTTTGCTTCTTCACCAACTTTGCCACCTATCTCCAATTTTTCACCCCTGGCACTCATTTTTCCACACTTAATTTGGTGTTGACACATGTTAGGACACTAATTCACACTTGAGGACACTTGTCATCACCTCCTTCATCCTAAAGTACTGTAAATACCCCATGGGTCTTTCATTTTTTCACACCACTTCAAAACACTTCAAAGCAAAGTGTGAAGTTCTTCATTCTATCCTTCTTGGAGCTTGTTTCCAGCCTTTGGAAGCCTCCTATCTTGAGTTCCAAAAGTGTTCTTAAACACGAGTAAGTACTTTTCCTAGGTCTTTCATTATTTTAGCTATTTTGAGCTAAAAGTCGAACAATTTGGCTTCCTGATTGAGTTTTGGTTCTGACCATATTTGGTCAAGTCAAAGTTCAATTGAACTTTACAACGTGATCGGAATCACAAAGGTCATAATCACTAAAGTTAGCACCTTCTGATTACCAAGTTTAATAGTCGAAGTGACGAGTCAAAGTTTCGGTCAAAAATGCGCCTTATGTGCATTTAAGTAGAAACTATTTTCGGGTATCAAAACAACAAGTTTTAATACCAAATCAGTTTATAAACTTAGTTAGACATATTTTGACATGTCTAACTCGTCACTTCTATTTTAGTGCTTATTTAGGGTAGTAAGTCAAGCGGTTTGACCACCGCTCTGACTTTCGAATCCGACACGTTTAGTCGATCTTAGGATCCGACCAAACATATATTTGTGACCATAGTTGTATAGAGAATAACCAACTGAGGTTATACCTTATGGTCATGTCATTTGGCTAATGTTATGATAAGTTAATTCTATGTTCTTAAAAAAGACCAAAATGCCCTTGGCGCATAAGTCCATCTTAAACACATGTAACCCAATTTTTGACATATAAACTGATGTTATAACATTTTCAAACATGTTTGGGCATTTAAGACTTATCATAGGACATGTTTAACCATTTGATCACGCGTTTACGCTAGTGACCCTTTAAAGTAGCGTAAACTACCTTAACGAGTTATAATGGGTCAAAAGCATTTAGGATCCTTTCCAAATCAGAATGTTAAGTTTGTTAGACCATATCACATGAGTTCCAACATTCGTTTGGTTTATAAGACTTCATTCTATCTGATCTCCCATTTGTAGTCCGGACACGATAACATATTTACCTGACACATTAGGACACTTTTAAGATTTGTTTTTTCTGTTGATCAAGATCACTTTTGGAATCCCAAGTGAGTACATAGTTCCCCTCTTTTACGTTTTGCAAATCTTCTGGGGTGACTCATATGTAATAAATCATTTTCAAGTTTTCAAAAACAATGTCTATGGTTTTTATATAAACAATACGATTTCAATAATGTGAACAACTTGTGATGCGTTATCCATAACACGAATGACATTCATTGTCTTTGACCGAGCCGACCAGTAGTATGTTATGGTACCATAGGACTGACAATCCCATTATCAGACTGTTCACTGGATTTGGTGGAAGTTTGGGTAATGACAGAAACTGTTATTGATTAACAAATCATTTGTTAATTTGTTAGTCTAGTTAAAGAGACCCTTTGGTGGTCTATTAAAGATACCCTTTGGTGGTTTAGTCAACAAATGTTTGAATGTGTTCATTAAAGAACAATCAAACGTTTTCACAGCTAAAAACACAGACATTTTGTTTATAACATGGATAATTGGTTTATGACAAGGACGATTCATTTATAACACGGACGAATGGTTTATAATATGGACAAATGGTTTATAACACGGACAAATGGTTTTGAACAATGTCACGCAATGATTTTCACTTAAAGATATAAACCATACGAAGTTTTCTTTTGAATCAATCTATTACAAGGTTTTTACAAAAGAAACATTTTGGTCAAGATTCATGGCTATAAGGTTTTCACAACTCTAACCAACTTGTTTTAGTTGGTTAATTGTATTGCAATATCAAACACTTTTGATACGAGGTTTTCACTGAACGACTCTTGTAGTCGGACGAGGTGTTGCAATATGTATACAAAGCCACAAATTTGACACACTCAAAAAAACCTATGCAGTCGCCGACATTTTTATGCTGACTCTCTTTTCACATATGTTTCAGGAGTCAATGCTTGATAATTTGATGCATGCTTCACATAGGAATGCACACGGGTCTTAGTGACTTAAAACATGAAAGACAATTTATTTATGTGTTGTTTATGTTTATCCCAAGACAATGTAAACATTTAACTTAATAAAATAAAATTTTAAATTTCATGAGTTGTGAAACAATAGTTCTGTGACAAGACTCTCCAACGTTTCCACTGCGGTTCGTTGTTTTACGTGGTCGGGGTGTTATCACAAGATTTTCCTCAGCATTCAGCATCTCTGGACTTTGAAGATCCCCTTCCATCATCGGCAATTGGAACTAAAATAGAAATAAAATTTTGGGTATTTCTAAAATGAAATGCAATATCTATGTACAAACATATTTACAGACATATTTTTGTGAGTTTGTGTCAGAGGATCATATCAGTTTTTTTAGAAATATCTCCAGAACCGTTGACCTTGATTAGACTTTAAGTTCTAAACAGATTCACTTAGAATGTCAGTATTCTTGTCCACTTAAACCTCTAAACATTTCTCAATTATTTCGAGATACGTTAGGTAATTTTAAGAACTTGACTTAATAGTGTTTTCCACCTTAGAACATACTCCTGTATCAAGATTCCATGGATTTTGTAGGTCCCCTAGTCCGTATGGATCTTCACAGAATCGTCTTTCCAATCTAGAGTGAGGAATCCTCTAGATCAGATTATCACAGGAACAAGTGTAGAAACCGAAATCACAATAAACCCGATCTTTATTGATTATCTATCACAATGATTACATTCAATCTAGATCCCACAAATTTGTCCAAACCAAACTCTCTATGAATTCACTCTCAACTCTCTCTGAAGTGACTAACTAAGCAATCTTAACCCTAATGCAAAACTCTGTTAATATAGAGACAAGTTTGCAACTAGGCTAGGGTTTAATCACATGGGCTGCAAATTGGTCTAGGCCCAATTCGCCTACCTCTCCCTATAATGCGGGTCTAGTTTGGCTCAATCACTACAACTAACTATTACAATACTAAACCCGCTAACTATTGATCGTTTTACTAATTACAAGATATCCAAAGACCAAATCTAACTTGTTGTCACAAATATGCACCAATAAACTCTCCCTTGATAAGAGCTTCATAAAACAACTTTGTCTTCAGTCATCTTGCAATATTCAACATCTTTGGTCTTTGGATAGCTTCAACTTTAATAGCTTCTGTCAGTAATAGACTCCCCTAAGTTGATGCATCCAATCACCAAATCTTCTAAATCATTAGTGTTGGAGCCAACTCCAGTTTAGCACTTTCATAGAAATCTTCAAAACTCTTCAACTTTGTCTGCAATGTAGAAAGGAGGTTCTACCATGCATCCAAGCAAAACTACTCTTCACTAAGTTCTCAGCAACACACTACTACAATCTGTATACTATAAAATAAACATCTCGAGACCATAAGAATTTTTTAACACAAGTTAACATATTATTATTATTCAAGAGATGGTAAAACTGTATCATAGATTAAGCAATTTCCAACTCAAACCACACACTCAAAGTTTTAAGCACACAGAACCTGCAAGATTTTTAAAATATTGAACTCATCTTCTAACACCGTCTCCCCCTATCGGTAACAACTCCTCCATGAACAATCATTTTCCGTACGCTAAGAATTTACAAGTAAAAGAAACTCTTTTTGGATTTTATATTTTCTGAAAGCAAATAAATAACAAAATAATAAACACTCTGTTTTGTGAGAATCACCGGGAAGAAGATCATATCAGCAATATCAAACTGTTTTTACACTATTAGATAATTCTATATGTAATTTTCATGAAAAACAGTTCAAGATGATTACAAGTATTGTTAATCCACTTAAAAAAATACAAGAACATTTCAAGTACCATTACCTAGTGATATGTTAAGGTATTTTATACTGATATACTAATGTGTCCCACTTCAGGACATACACCCACGATCAAGGTATGCACAAAGATTCCACGTAGTAGGTGAGTACACAAAAATTAATCCTTTTTGATTTACAACGTTAGATAATTGGTGAACAGGGCAGTACTTCTGTACAACAAAGAGACCAATATCCAACGAGGGTTAGAGCAATACCAAATTTTGGTACGATTTATACATTTTGCACATTTTGAATGACTCTCTAGGAGAGCTTCTTGAATTTCTAGGATTTGGCATTTTAGCTCTTTTAAGATATCTATGTTGTGCCTAGGTCAGCATATATCTGGATGCAGCAGAAGGACAACCCTGATACCCCAGATGAAATAACGATATAAAGACCTAAAACCTCATATTTGCATACTGGGACATCATATGATGAACTCCTATCACACTTAAGCAATTTTAGTTTTAATTTCAGTGTGACAGTCTAACCTGCTAATGTACTATCATTTCTTCTTTTCCACACAGTGAAAACTCATTTTTTATTTTCTATATATTTTTTTATGTTTTGATTTTTGAAAAACAATAATTATTTACAAAATTCTTAGGGAAACTGGTTATTCAGGATTCCTCATCCCGTTGAGTTCGACTAATGTTCAAAACGAGCCCTGTCAAATGCTTTTGTGTAAAGATCTGCTAGGTTATCTAGTGTGTCGACTCTATGCAGTTCAATCAATTTCTTTTTAGCACAATCCCGTATAAAATGATGACGAATGTCAATATGTTTTGTGCGACTGTGTTTTACGGGATTGTTTGTGATTGAAGTAGTGGCTTTATTCTCTATGATAATAGGATTACAAGTGAAATTCAAACCATAATCGCGCATTTGTTGTTGTATCCAGAGAACCTGAGAGCAACAGCTACCCGCAGCAATATATTCAGCTTCACACATAGAGGTAGACATGCAAGACTGCTTCTTGCATTGCCATGACATGATCCTCCCTCTTAAGAACTGATAACCACATGTGGTAGACTTTCTAGTTGATTTGCATCCTCCAAAGTCCGAATCAGTGAAAGCGACAAACTTCAAATCACTAGCAGCTGGGTACCATAACCCAAGTTTAGGTTTCCCCTTCAAGTACTGAAGAATCCGCTTCACTGCTTTCATATGTGACTCCTTTGCGTTCGCTTGATATCCGGCACAAAGACATACTGCGAACATGATATCTAGTCTTGAAGCAGTCAAGTACATTAGAGAACCAATCATTGCCCTCTATTGAGTTGAATCAACATCATCCACACTCTCATGATCTGGACCAAGATTGTGATTCTCGCAAATAGGTGTGTTGAAAGTAGCGCACTCCTCCATTTTGAAACGAGGCAAAATATCATACACATACTTTGTCTGATGTATAAACATCCCATCCTTCTTCCGTTCAACTTGTAAACCCAGAAAGTAAGACAATTCACCCATCTCACTCATTTCGAACTTGCTCTTCATTACCTCCTCGAATTCATGACACATGTTCTCATCAGATGAACCAAAAATAATATCATCTACGTATACTTATACTAGCAGAAAGTCTTTCTTCTTTCTTTTGATGAAAAGTGTACTGTCAATCTGACCTCTTTCAAAAACATTCTTTAACAAATGTCTTGACAGTGTCTCATACCACGCCCTAGGTGCCTAATGCAATCCATACAATGCCTTATCAAGTCAATGGACTCGATCTGGATAATCTGGATTAGTAAACCCATCTGGTTGTGAGACATAGACCACTTCTTGGACTTTCCAGTAAAGAAACACACTCTTCACGTTAATTTGGTAAACTTTGAAGCCCTTGAATGAAGCAAAAGCTAGGAATAAACGAATTGCTTCCAACCTAGCTACTGGTGCAAACACTTCAGTGTAATCAATCCCCTCTTGCTGATTGAACCCTTTCACCACTAATCGAGCCTTATTCCTTGTCACGATCCCTTGGCCGTCTTTCTTGCACTTAAACACCCACTTGGTGCCTATTCCTTCTCTCCTACTAGGAAGTCGACTAGCTCCCAAACTTTCAATTTCTTGAACTGAGCTAATTCCTCTTGCATCGCTTCAACCCATGAATTATCTTTAAGAGCCATGTGAATATTCTTCGGCTCCTCTTGGGAAATAAAACAGCTATACAAAAACTCTTTATCATACCAGTCTTCTGAATCGAAGTAAATAAACAGGAACCTTCGATCACACCTCTTCTTGTCTGAACACCTGCAGCAGCAGCATCACCTATGATGTTCTAACTGGATGACCTCTGTTCGTGCATGTAGTAGCAATGGTGTCAACAACTAAATTATCTCCTAGATTAGATCCAATCTCCCCCTGAATGTTGTTATTAGCAGACATATTAGTAAAATCCTCCCCCTGAATAGGTTCAGACTCACTATCACTTGAATTTTGTGGAACTGCAATGGAGGAAGTTTCTGGAGCATCTGTCATTAATAAACTCGATCTAGGCATGAAGTCACCCTCTTCATCTTCACTTATCACAGTTTGAATAACGTGAGACTCATCTACATTGGAAAAAATAGGAATATTAAATGATTTAAAAACGCTATCATAATCATATAATATAGCAGGACCACTCGTTGATTGTTGAGGTGAATATCTAGTTATTTCCATATTAAACACAACCTCTATTTTACCAGTTTTTAGATTAAAAACCCTTTTATTCGGTGTTCCAGGCATATAACCTAGAAAGTATCCCTCGTCAGGTACCTCACCGAATTTTTGCTTATCTTTATTTCGCACAATGGTGCAGGGTAATCGAAATGGTTCAAAGCCTTTCAAGTTTGGCTTCCGGTTAAACAATGGTTCATGACATGTTTTGTTAAACCGTTTAACCGTCAAAACATTTTTTAGGACATAACAAGTTGTGTTCATAGCTTCTCCCCGGAAAAGAACTGGAAGCTTTGGATTAGAAATCATAGTCCCTAGCGGCTTCAATCAACGTCCTGTTTTTCCTCTCAGCGACCCCATTCTGTTGAGGTGTATATGGAGCAGGATATTGATGTTCAATTCCGTTGCGAACATAATTGAGATCCAAAATCTGATTCTTGGACTCCGTGCCATTATCACTCATTATCCTCATGATCCATGCAGCATGGACATTTTCCAATTTTGTAAAAAGATCTATCAGCATCTTCGCTATCTCATCTTTTGTACCTAAAAAGAAAACCCATGAATTTCGTGAGTAATCATCTGTGACAACCAAACAATAGTACTTTCCACCTATGCTCCTTACGTTCACCGGACCGAATAGATCCATATGAAGTAACTCATAAGGGGCATCTATGGAATTTACTTTTTTGGACTTGTAAGGTTTCTTATGTTGATTTCCTTTTGACATGGAAGATATTTATCTTCCACATGAAACCTCTGCACTGGCACCCCTTCCACTAAACCTTTTTAATAATATAATTCATTTTTCAGTAGTGGATGTGGGCCATGCGTCTGTGCCACAACATTGACTCAGCCTTAAATTCTTTTGACAATAAACATGCCACCATAGAGGAAGAGTCCTTAGCACCCATGTCCATGACATAAGTGTTATTTCTCCTTGGCGCTCTCATCACTATCCAATTGTAGGTCCCCTAATTCGTATGGATCTTCACAGAATTGTCTATCCAGTCATTAGTATCACCAAACCCGGTTTCAACACCAAAGCTTCAAACTTAGTAAAGTGGACCGAGTGACCCTTGTCTCAGAATTGAGACACTCTCATCAGATTGTGCTTCAGCTGCTCGACATAGTTCACTTTGTCCAATGTGATCTTCCCGTTGGTCACTTTTCCTCGACCTGTAATGTGAACTCCTTTAGCACCTACAAAATTCACATAACCTCCATCTATATTTTCAAACTCAGTCAACAATCTCGCATCTGCCGTCATGTGCTTGGAGCAGCCACTAGCAACATACCACAAGTTGATAATCCTCCTTAGCAGCTCCTGCACAACCCAACAAAAATTAGTTAGATTGGGGGACCCAAGCCTGAATGGTCTTGGATCTTCCAGATTCATCAACCGTCGGAACATCCATCCAATATCCATCACTCCTAACTGGAGTCTTGGATCTCAGACCTGTTAGTGGAAATGATTTTTGATTTCCATTCAGTCTCTGGTCCTGAGGTTTCCTTAACATGTTTGGACTTTGTGATCTTAGGAAATGTTGGTTTAGGTTCCTTGAATTTCGATGGTGATAATTTCTAAAGCCATTGTTATAAAATTTCGACCACCAACGTTCTGATATCGAGTTTGATATTGACCTTGACTTCTGAAATTTCTTGATTGACCATTTAAGTTATTCATTCATGGTGAACTACTTCTAGGTCTTTCATATCTACCTGATGTAGATTCAGACTGAAATCTTTGTTGATTTCTTTGAAAAGGAGGAACTTGGTGAGTTCCTTTTTAGCCTTATCTACACTTACCACAACACTTTGTTGCTTGGGAGCAGATGTCTTTGGTGAGTTAGAAACCTTCTTCTCACCATCACCAATTTTTTCTGGTGATTTTCTCTTTTTTTCTCATTCACTTATGCTTCATTCTTTTTGATAGGACAACAACTAGCTACATCTCCCTTGTTGTGACATTTGAAGCATCATCTTCTAACCGAAGACTTCTTAATTGAAGTCTCTTTTTTAGATTCATCAGGTGACGATGATGTTGATGATGATGATGCCCTTGAAGGATCTTGTTTAGTTTGCTTAATTTCTGATTTTTCTGTGTTTTTATTATTAGAAAACTGAACATTTGACTCTCTTTCAATAACACTGGTCTCTTCTTTCATATCACTCCCTTTAACAAATTCAACTTTTTTAACAAAAAAATGATTTTTATTCTTAGGGTGTGTATTCTTTGTTTTCAAAACCGCTTCCCTGTTATTATCCTTCTTGGCATGTTCAGACACCTCAACATTCCCTGATGTGGAACTACCTGGTGTAGTGGACACAAAGTCTATTAGCTCTTCTTCATCTGACAAGAAAGAATAGTCATGACCAGAGGTGGTGGAACTTCATTGAAACCTTTGAAGCCCATACTTGTCTTGTCATTACTTGTCTTCAAGCCATTCATCATGTGTTTCATAACAAAAGATGAATCTCTGAATTGATTCAAAATCTTTTAAAGTTCACAAATTTTCATTTTGCTTCTGACAACTCTTTTCATTTTTCAGAAATCTCTATTGTTTTCTCACTCATCGTATCATGAGCTAAGTCAATAATTTGAAGTTTTTCATTCTTCTTCATAACCCTTAATTTTCATCAAATATTATGACTCATTTCTTTTTACGAAAAAGTGTGATTCTTTTACGCTCGAGAGCTCATTTACCAGACTTTGGTTTTGTTTTGTTAACATGTCAACTTCACTTTGCAGTTCATGAAATTTTAAGCAAACAGAACTACTAGTTTTAGAATGTACCTCTCCTGTTGATATGCTTAGATAAACAATGAAAGCAGCAAAATTAGCAACCATCTTCTTATCTGCAGCATTCTGTTCTACATCAGATTTCATGTTTTCAACCGTCTGATCATCATCAACTTAGTCAGGTACAGCCTCTTGCTCTACCTCAGCATCAACCTTTACTTCTGCATCATCAACTGGGGCGATCTTAGCCATGAAGGCCTGTGTGGCATTGTCATCACCTTCTAGATGAACACTCCAATCATAAGAACCTTCTCTAGCAGTAGAGATCAAGGCCTTTGATCCAGTGTTAGTTAATGCATTCCTGTTGCTTGAACCATGACTAGGAAAATCTTTAAAAGATGAGCTAGAACGAGATTCAGTCTTAGGTCTTTAACATCCTCTAGCAAAGTGTCCGTAATTTTAACAATTGTAACACCTCACTTTAGACCTGTCAAAACCTAAATTCTTTCCAACGAAGTTTCTTCCGTCCTATTCATGAATCTCTTCACTCTTCTAGAGATCATGGCCATCTGCCATTGTAAATCTATCTCCTCTAGGTCATCAGGTTCAATCTGATCATAATCTTCATCAAAAGTAGCAGGATCAGATATTCTTCCCTGAATGTAGTTCTCATATGAAGTAACGAATGATGCAAGCAAGGCCAGATGATCTTTAGCAGCCTTGACACTCAAAGGCATGGACCTTGTACTATTGTTATTGCTAGCTTGTTGTCTCTTTGCCCCTGACGATCCTCTTGAAGCAGCTACAAAACATACATCACCATCATCATTTGTCACAACCTGTTCATTTTCACATGAGAGAAACGCAGTTGCTGAATCACTTGAAGCGTTGTTGGAAGATGAAGATGGAATCCTTTTATAAATTCCCGGATCTTGAACCTGGTCATATCATGTTTCCTTCATCTTCTTCATGTTGAGCTCATAAGCTCTAGTTTCCCAACAACCTCTTCCAAGTCTTTATCTTCCTAATCAGCTTCACCCTTTATCATAAGAGTATAGATATCCCATTTAGCGGGTAATGCATCTAGCAACTTATTGTTTATCTCAACGTCTGTGTATCCCTCTATGTCATAATTGTCCATTTATGACATTAGATGATAGTACCTCGTGATAATATCTTCAAGGGACTCATTTCTCATGCCTTTAAAGATGGCAAATTGCTTCTTCAGCAAGTCAACTTTGTTTTTCTTCACATCAGGATTGCCCTCATACATCTTCTCTAGAGCATCCCACATCTCCTTCGAAGTAGTATATCGCTTGAATGTATATTTGATATCGTCAGGTAGCGACATCTTTATTGCAGCTAAGGCATTCTTCTCAGACTCATACATTATCTTATCAGCCTCTGACATGTTTACATAGGCAGTGACACGTTGGCTGCCTTCAAAGTCATGAGTTGGGTTTACATACCCATCTTGAATACAGATCCACATCGGTGTGTCCTGATATTCTATGAATGACTTAAATCTATCCTTCCATGTAAGGTAATTCTCTACCTTCAACATCTTTGGCACTTTGTTAGTCGTGCCTGCCTCATGCTCCATTCTCAACAATTCGTTCAAGTTTGACATATTCGACATTTTACTGAACCGGCTCGCTAAAAACGTTTAAAAATTTGTCCGAAATGTGTGATTACCAAATTGTAACATTAGACTCGTCTCGACGATACGTATCCAATGATGTATAATGCCCGAGAGCGATTTTAGGAATATTCGTGCCTTCTTGAATTCAACTCGGAATAGTACTGCATTCGAAAATGTTTATCTCCACTTAAGTCAGCTGGTTAACTTTCCACCTTCTTGAATTCAACTCGGAACAGTACTGAATTCAAAACAGTAACAATCCGAGATGGAGATTCAGAACAGTGATCCGAGATACCAATCTGAGATGGTGATTCGAAACAGTGATCCAAGATGGTATTCAAAAGGATCCAAGATGATCCGAAATCAATACCAAGAATCCGAGATGCACTGGTATGATCCCAGATGCTTCCTGCTTTATCCGAGATGCTTCCCAATTAATCCGAAATACACTGTTTTGATCCGAGATGCAATCCGAGATGATCCGAGATCAACACCAACGAACCGAGATGCACTGTTCTGATCCGAAATTCAAGTTTTCTGATCTGAGATGCAAGTCTTCTATCCGAAATCCTTTGGTGTGTATCGGAAACAGCAGTAGAAACCCTAGAACAGCCGTCAGACTTCGAACCAGCCGTAAAAAACGTCCAAAACTTCAACTTTTCTTGCTGTTACGATTCTGAACGGAGCAAAAAAGAGCCGAATGCTTTGATACCAATTGTAGCTCCCCTTATCTGTATGGATCTTCATAGAATCATCTATCCAATCTAGAGTGCGGAATCCTCTAGATTAGATTATCACAGAAACAAGTGTAGAAACCGAAATCATAATAAACCCGATCTTTATTGATTATCTATCACAACGAGTACAATCAATCTCTTTCTGAATTCTCTCTCAACTCTCTCTGAAGTGATTAACTGAGCAACCTTAACCCTAACACAAAACTCTCTTTATATAGAGACAAGTTTACAACTAGGCTAGGGTTTAACCACATGGGCTACAAATTGGTCAAGGCCCAATTCGTCTACCACTCCCCATAATGAGGGTCTGGTTTAGCCCAATCACTATAACTAACTATTACAAAACTAAACCCGCTAGTTGTTTATTGTTTTACTAATTACATGATATCCAAAGACCAAATCTAAGTTGTTGTCACAAATATGCACCAACAGTTGGCCAACATACACTAACTCTTTCACTTTAACAGAAACACACCTATATATAGACAAGGTTACTTCATGCGAGTTGGGTCTCGCCACTTCATACGAGTTGATCACTTCAAATAAATTGGCCCTATTACATACAAAACAATACGAAATCTGATATTGAAGCCCTATTACATCAACATGACATAACCCTAAGACGTAGGCGGTAGACATCCTACACCAACACACCTCAGAATACAACAAGAATGATTCAAGTCAAGGATGGTTCATCTAGCTCAAAGGATAAAGCTCTTGTTGTTTCCTAAGTAGACGAAGGCTTCAACTGGAACAAATACATTTCAAAGCCTGAAAGCATTGCATTGTTGGTAGAAATTAGAGAAGAACTAGTTCAAGAAGAATATTCTGAACCAATTGATGGATAATATTCTCAGTGGAAGATATTTTTCATAGTGCATTTAAACACTTAGTACCACCTGACATGTATAAAACTTTTGTAGATTTCTTTGAACCAAATGATGTTGTGCATTGTGAAGAAGAGCCAAAGAAAGAAGTTAAAGAATTGATTGACGTGAACAAAGAAACGACCATCGAGAACCTTATAGAGATTTCTAACAAAGCAATGATGGCAAACTTAAAAGAGGTAGTCTCTAAATATGTTCAAGAAACGGTAAATGGGTCGATCAGAGAAGCGGGTAAGATTAAGATAGTTGAAGTTGAAAAACCTTGCAAGAAATGCTTAGAGTCGTTCAAGGAATGTGTGGAAAAAGATCATAAATACAAACTACTTAAAAAACTTTCTGATGATCTGTCGAGTGATTACAAAGAAACAAAAGAAGCATACGACAAGTTGAGTAAAACCATTAAATAATTTGAACAAGCAAGTCGTGAAGACGATGCTACATTTTCGATGCTTAAAGCAACTATAGTGGATAAACAAATGGCCATAAACATTCACCTTAATACGATTGCTAAACTAAAGAGTGAATTAGAGGCTGTGAGAATTGAAATAGAAAGAGTCAACAAGTTGTTGATCAGTTACTCAACTTCAACGTATGTGATTGATCATTTTCTTCCAAAACAACCTGAAAAAATCAAAATGGGTGAAAATGATTGTTCTCAAAGGAAATGTATTAGTTACAATCGAGTTCCACCCCCGATGTGGGAAGTATTCGAAGAAAAAACCTGATGGGGTGGATAAGGCTTTCAATTTAAAATTGAAAACTAAACAAAAAGACGAGCTGCCTGAAAATCTTGATGTAATTTACACCAAATCTGATGATGAATGTAAGTTAGATGTTGTAGAAAATGTAGTTGAAAATGTTTTGGGAAGTGAAAGTGATCGCACTAAATTTCAAAGTGATGAGTCTAATTTGGAGAAAACTAGTTCAAGTACACCTTCTGAAAATGAAGAAAGTTTTCACAAGAATTATCTTAAATATTAGAATCTAGTTCGGATGATGATCCTAATACGGTTAATATAAAAAGAAAGGATCTGACAAACTATATTCTGATCAAGAATTTTGGATTCAAAATGTGAATCTTGAAAAAAGTTGAACAAGTGTTTAAGTTGGTAGAAGTAAGCTTGTTTGAGCTTGAAAATCTGAACACATGTTACTATTCTAAACCCAAATGTTCTTACAATAAAAATTACAAAGGAAAGAATTATCCTGAGAACAAAGAAAAGGGTTGGGATATGTTAAGAAAAAAAGGACAGATTTCGAAAACCAAATTTATCAAAGAATGTAAATTTTGTTTTCAGAATAAGCTCAGATAATGAGAAGGAGAGTTTGGCTAAGTCATAGTCAAATGATGAGTTTATGCCGAAAAGAAGTGTTGTGAATAGGTTCAGAAATCCTCTGTTGGAAAGGATAGTAGGACATGCTTCCAATGCAATCAAGTCGAGCATTGAGAAACCAACAAATTCTAAAGTTTTAAACGAAGAAGTTGGTTAACCGTCGAGCAAGAATAAAAAAAAGATTTGAAATTCTATCCTTAACAAGCGTTTTCAAAACAACAAACTTTGGTGATAAAAGCAAAACCATCTTCTGAAGATGTTAAAACAACTGTTCCTTTAAAAACAGTGAAAAAGGTCGAGACAGAACAGAAGTTTAAAATAAAGAAAGAAAGTGTTAGTGTACCAAAAGTGGTAATCCCGAACCCACCCAAGACCGTCATGGCTTGGGTTTCTCTATTCAAGTAATCGCTTAATTTCAAAGTGTATAATGGATGGTGGAGCTTCTCGGCACATGACAAGAATGTTAGCCTTGCTTTGCGATGTCAAATCAATCCGTGGAG
This sequence comes from Scalesia atractyloides, assembly GCA_947069175.1. NCBI lineage: Eukaryota > Viridiplantae > Streptophyta > Magnoliopsida > Asterales > Asteraceae > Scalesia > Scalesia atractyloides. The sequence continues at coordinate 58,124,624 of CAMTDV010000008.1, forward strand.
GCAACATTGGGTTTGCGGGTAATCAAGGTGGAAGGATAGTTGGTGAGGTGATTCTAACAAATGGTGTGGTGTCTTTCGATAAAGTCAACTATATAGCAGAGTTAGAGAACAACTTGCTGAGTATTTCCAAGATTTGCGATAAAAAGTTCATGACACACTTCACAGGTAAGGAATGTTTAATTCTAAAGCCAGGATTCAACATACTTGAGGAATGGATCCTGATGCGTGCTCCTCGAGAGAATGATTTATATGTCTTAGATATGAGCATTGCGACAACCATGACGGAAACTGCACAATGTTTCATATCCAAAGCAACGAAAAAAGAGTCGACCATGTGGCACAGAAAAATGAGGCACATTCATCTTAGGAAGATGAATATCTTAGTTCACAACAATCTAGTTAAGGGAGTTAATCTAAAGAGTTTTCATCTGAGTGACAATTGCATAAGATGTAAGAAGGGTAAACAACATAAAAAATTGCAGCCGAGGAAGCTCCTAAACTCTAGCAAGCTCCCACTAGAGAGACTACACATGGATCTCTTTGGACCTATCAATGTTTGAAGCATTTAAGGAGATCTGTATTGTCTTGTTGTGACTGACGACTATTCAAGAATTTCGTGGGTGATGTTCTTAGAAAGCTAAGATGAAACGTTTGAAAATCTGATGATTCTATTCTAAAAATTGGAGAACCTATATCACTTACCGATTTGACGCATAAGAAGTGATAACGGTATAGAGTTAAAAAACAATCAGATGTTGGAGTTCTGCAACGAAAAAGGTATTTCACATGAATTCAGTGCACCTTATACTCCACAATAGAACGATATAGCTGAATGCAAAAACAAAACCCTGATAGAGACAGCAAGAACCATGCTCGCTGATTCGAAACCGCTAGTCAGTTTTTAGAGCGAAGCAGTGGTGTCTGCTTACCATACATTGAACAGAGTTTTGGCTGTCAAGCCACAAAAGAAGACGTGGTTTGAGTTACTTAACCAACGAAAGCCAAATATGAAGTATCAAGAACCGTTTGGGTCACCATGCACCGTAATTAATGCTAATGGCAAATTGAGGGCTAAATCCTAAAAGGGATTTTTCGTGGGATATGCTAGTCCATTTCTCAGAGTATATTTCCCTAGCATATACCGGGTTATTGAAGCTTAGAACGTTGATTGTCAAAGATATACGTCTCCAACACAAAAACCAGGAGATGCTTGGTTGTTCAATTATGATAGTCTCTGGGATTCTTTTGAGCTTCTAGCTGAACCAACAGAGGAGGAACTTCTAGTTCTTTATCAATAACAACAAGCATCAGCACAAGAACAACTTCTGAGACCAATCATTATTATTCAAACACCTGTTGGTACTCATGAAGCTGAAGCTAGTACAAGTATTCAACATCCAGGATCTCAGATTGCTGGAACAAGTGATCCCACTACAAATCGAGAGATGAATGAACCTGCTCCTACGTTCGATCAAAGTGTCGATTCAGATTCTGATGCTGAACCGACCTATGATAACGATGGATCTACTTCCGATGATGGTGAAGAATAGATTCAAAGTTTATTAAGCAATCAAGCTGGTCCAAATGCTCAGAATGAAGCATCTACAAGTAATCTTGTTGCTGATCAAAACATCACAAATTTAGAACATGAAGTGAGCGTTCCAAACGAAGTTATGATAAGGAGTTTGTCATACCCCATTGGAAAACATAATTGGAGAGTTGCAGACTACAGACAAAACATGAAATCAGATCAATACGGATCTTAGTTGGTTTTATGTTAAAGTTGCACTTGTACAAGACACTATCTCATATAGTTGTTTCATTTCACAGGTTGAACTGGAAATGTACAAAGAAGCTCTTACTGAGGAAAGTTGGGTCAATACAATGCAAGAAGAGCTAAAACAATTTGAGAAACTTGGAGTTTGGAAGCTTGTTGACCTACCAGATGATCACAAGAAGATTATTACAAAATGGGTCTTCAAAGGTAAACGTGATAACAGAGGAGTGATTGTACGCAATAAAGCTCGACTCATTGTTCAGGGTTTTCATCAACAAGAGGGAATTGCCTATACAGAGGTCTATGCTCCTTTCGCAAGGTTGGAAGCCCTTCGCATTTTTCTAGGTGTACCAATTAGATGTAAAGTCTGCTTTCCTCTACGGCAAAGTGAAGGAGGAGTTGTATGTCGGCCAACCACCTGGGTTTATTCCGATACACAAAGAAAAGGTTTATCTACTAGATAAGGCGTTATACGGCTTACACCAGGCCCCGAGAGCCTGGTACGAGACGTTTTATCAACACCTACTAGAGAACGGTTTCACAAGAGGAACAGTAGACAGTACCCTCTTCACACGGGATGTTAAAGGACACATCCCAATTCTGCAAATTTACGTGGATGACGTCATATTTGGTTTGACCAATGATGGTTGTGTAATGACTTCGAGAAAGTCAAGAAAAATAAATTCAAGATGAGTTCTATGGGGGGATTAAGTTCTTCTTGGGACTTCAGGTCGATCAGTTTCCTGATGGAATCTTTATCCATCAGAAAACGTATGTGCATGACGTTTTGGAGAAATTCAATATGTTGGAATCATTACCATTACCTACCCCATTGGCTCTAAATCACGGCATCGGACTAGATGAGAAAGGAGTGAAGATTGATGTGACCTTATATCGATCAATGATTGGACCATTAATGTACCTCACAACATCAAGGTCGGATTTCATGTCTCCGACATGCCTCTATGCCTGATATCAGTCAAATCCATGAGTGTCACACATGATGATCGTCAAATGGATTCTTTGATATCTGAAGGGTTGCCCAAGCACCAGCTTGTGGTATCCACGGAACGACGACTTCAACCTCGCTAGATAGTCTGATTCTTATTTTGGGTGATGCAAATGAAATGCCAAATCTACAATTGCTGACTGCCAGTTCTTTCGCACACGATTAGTAACATGGCAATGCAAGAAGCAAACCATGGTCTCTCTCTACTTGCGAAGTAGAATACATTTCAGCTTCCAGTTGTTGCTCCCAAATCTTGTGGGTGAGAGACTATGGATTACAGTTTCTTGATACGCCTATATATGTAGATAACGAGGCTACCATTAACATAACTAAAAACCCGGTTCAACACTCTATAATAAAACATATTGAAATTCGACACTGTAGGATCTTCTTATCCAATATGCACAGGACCTAATCTGATTAACTAGTCATAACATGTGCAGAATCCATTTTATAACAAGCGACAATATCAAGATTACTGTTTAAAGTTTACTATTTCATTAATGTGGTAAACATGTACAATCCTGAAACAAACTGTGCAGGGCTTCACCGGACACTCTACAAAACTGTTACAAACTAAAAACTACAACTCTATTATATATAGACAATCTAGACCGCACGAGTTGGTTTGCCACTTTGTACGAGGTGGACTCACATCGTACGAAGCGAATATCACTTCATGCGAAGTGACCTACAAAACATCAAAAATGAAAATTTAACAATCATAACCCTATTACAATGACACGACATGACTCTAAGACGTTGGCTATAGACATTCTGCATCAACAAACTCCCCCTTGGATATTGCCGTAGTCTTGGTCAGTCTTCAAAATCTTCATAACATTAAACATTAACGTCCAAAGAAGTTCTTCCTTGGTTTCCTTCACTCCTCTGATAGAATAGGCGTTTGATCAGTTGGAGGTGCCCATTTCAAAAACTCAAACCTTCTGATTGTAGCTTTTTGCGTAACAACATCAATTCTTTCTTGCTTTCGTATCTGCTTCATAAATTCTTTGTGTTCCAGCTCTCTCAATTTAGACTTCAACATTTTTTCCTAAATTAATACCATGTGCTTAGCAAACATTAATAACACCTCGGTATTGCATCGCTTGAGTCTTTTCTTGTGTCTCGTAGCATATCTTGTTAAAGAATAGACACTCCACATCTTTCTTTTAACAATTTCGTAGCCACATCGGGTCTAGTATACGTATCGTCCTCCATAATCCTTCATTCTTCAAAGTAGTTACTGATTCGCCCGTTTCAACATCGCATTGCCACCACTTGAAGAATTCATGAAAATCTTGTTCTATTTTCATTAGAGGCGTGTTCTTCATAGTGCGTGGACGTTTAACAATCAAAGTTACATCCTTTTCTTTCATCACTAGATCTATCTTGATTCTCTTTTCGGTATGTGCGGCTTCCAGTGATTAAAACCGTGATCAACTTCATATTTTATAAGCTTCCATAATCGTTGGTCATGAAACTTCATTTCGTAATTAATCATCTTCGTATGAACAAACTCTTCCACATCTCACCAGGGCAAAGTTTGAATATCACAGAGAAATCTAAAGTATTACACTCCAAACTCCCTGTTGATAGCATAAACATTAATCCAGTCCTGGCTAAGAATATCACAAGTGATTTATCCTCATCTAGTGTAAAGAAAGCCAATGGTCTTCTGAATTTATGTTCTTTGGGAAGCTCTTTGAACCAAGACTTCTTTGCTTCTACAATTTCTTCTTTTGATAACCCTTTAGGAACATTTCCTTCTTTCACAGTCTCCTCAACCCTATGCCTCAACAAATCATCAGAAGCTTTAGCAAACAACTCCTGAAAGGTTAGGAAGTCATCTGTATTCTCTCCAGAATATTTGACTGTTTCATCATCGGAATCATCCTCCCCTACAACCTCGTTATAGCTATCAGCATCAGCAACATATTTGTATACATAATCTTTAGGCTCAGACGCACTAATGTTATTTAACTCCTCCTCGAAATCAAATCAAAAGAATTCTCGCCAACACCCAACATTTCTGCAATTTCCTCCTTGGTGTAATTATGAACAAATTCACCTTCTTCGACTCCATGTTCCAAGTAGAAAACTCTAAGCTTTGGCAAATCAGGAACAACCGATATAGGTGCAGCTGTGAGGGTTCCTGATTTCTCTACATCGCTTACCGGATCCTTCTCCTCCCCCTGTCTCTGAGAATCATTAACTGTGTCGTTCAAATAAGCATCATAGTCGAATGAATCAGTGATCTTTGCATCTAGAAAAGTCATACCCGTACCACCCTGATTATCATCATTTTCATGGCCTTTGTTGTTATCATCTTTCTTATCATTTCCACCAACATCTTCATCCTTATCCTCATTATAACCAACAACCTCATCATCTAACTCAGCATCTAGCTTTTTCTTTTTCCAAATACTTTTCCTTCGTTGAGACTCCGAAAACATCAAGAGGTTCTCCAATCAGCACATAGTTGATTAACGGTTCAGCTTCAATTTCTGGTTCAGTAATCACAGGAATTTCTGGTTCAGCTTCATCCTCATCCTCATCGTACGAAGATAGACTTACCCTTGCACGAAGGTAATTCTCAGATCTATAAATTGTAGTGTTTAGGTATGAGTCTGTAACTTTTGGTGACTGATACGGCGAAGCCCTACCGGATTTTACGGTTATCTGTAACTGTTAAACAATCAATGAAATCAGTAAATTGATAAGTGATGTTGTTAATTGTCACTAGTTAATATGAATTCCACGCATATGGAATAGATAATCAAATTAGGACCTTTGCTACTGGAAAAATGATCCTACAAGTGGTATCAGAGCTCAGGATGCCTGATTTGAAGACAATTGCTCAAGATTCAGCCTAGAAGACTTCTTATTCTACTCATTCTTCTTCGTTTTCACTTTTTAAATCTTATCCACGGACAAAATGAACTGATTTTCAAGTATAACACGTAAAAAACATGGTTAGATAAACCCTTGAGAAAAACAAAGCTAAAAACAACTGAATTCATGTCGAAAATTGTAAAAAATGTAAAATTGAGAACCTAGGTTCGCACGCACATAAAACCTATCTTCGAACGAAGATAATTTTATCTTTGCACGAAGATAACTCTATTTTCCCATGAAGATAAATCAAGTTATTGAAATTTTTACTTCACTTAAATTGAAATCTTAATTGTTTTAGCGTTTAACTTTGTTCAAGGCAATTTCTTAGACAAGATGGAAAATGAATTCTACAATGCCTTTACTACATCAACTGTTAATGCATCAGCCGCAACTGCACAAAATCTAAATTTAGAAAATGAAATGGGGACGATGGTGAAACCCTTGAAGTTATTGAATGTGGAAGACTATGATGGTTGGAGTGAACTATTTTTAATTAGGTTCAAGTGAATCATTTTAACTGTTGGTTTGCTATAGAAGAAAAATATACAGCACTAACCGGGGAAAATGAATTGGAGAAGACATTGTCTCAGTTCACAACAGGTGAAAAGGAAAAATTCGTCAATGAGATGAAAATGATGAATATTGCAACAATCAATCAACGAAGATATATTACCGCTGTTGCAACATGATGACGATGCACAATCACTATTGAATGCATTAAGATTGAAGTTCTAAGGAATCTCATAAATGAGGAAAAGTTAAAAGGTACTATTTAGAAAAGAGTTCGATATTTTCACTCTTTTAAAAGGTGAAAATATGAAGCAGTTGGCGTTACTGTCAACTTGTTGCTCAAATGAAGATGTTGGGAATTCATAAAACTAATGAGGAGTTAGTTGATAAGTTGGGAGATGCTTTGCTAGAGGGATAGTGGTCTACATATTTGATGATTTTGAAGAACGGTGCAAATTATAGTGGTTTCACCTTATCAAAGTTCATAGAAAAGCTCGGAGGTCATGAATTGGAAATGTAGAAGATGGCTAAAACAAAAGGTGCTCATATATAGCAAGATGTGAACTTATATTTTAAAGGTATTTATGTTGGTACTCAAAGTCTGAAAGTTCAATCTGTCTTCAATGCTGATAGTTCTACATGTCCATCTACTAATCAATCCAGTTTTAAGTCATTTTCCAGCTTTGAACCATACTCACCCAAAACACCTCAGTCGTCATAGAGATCAAACAATTTCCAAAGTCACAAATCTGGTCAATCTAATTCAAACAAGAGGATTCTACAATGCAAACAAAATGCACAAGATTTCAATGAACACACTGCCAAGAAGCACGTGGCGTTGCTTGCTTCTGTTCTAGAATCTTATGAAAGCCTAATTTCTGGGAAGATAGGAAACCCATATATGGCCAAAGAAGATTATGATCTAGATAAATTCAGAAGAATTAGAGCTGATCGACATAAAGTGGTGCATGGCATCTATAGTTCGAAGAGCCCATAAATTCATGGAGATTATAGACAGAAATAGCTTGGAAGGTTTGGATGGGAAGCTTGGTTTTGATAAAGCAAAAGTCACATGCTTTAAATACAAGAATGTCTGAATCGTGAGGCGAGTGGAAATCAGATCCGTTTACAGATGACTACTATAAAAAGGCAATATATCATCGACCTTCGCCACCACAATCTACGACAAGAATGATTCAGATCAAAGATGGTCCCTCGAACTCAATAGATAAAGCTTTGGTAGTCGCTCAAGAAGATGAAGGTTTTAATTGGAACAAGTATATCACAAAGAATGAAAGTTTCGCACCGCTGGTTGAGATAATAGAAGAACATGAACCTGAAACAGAAGATTGTTCTGAAGCAATCTTTAACAAAGCTAGTGAGGAATCTGTACTCGAAGGATATTATCATGAGCAACATTTTAAGGAAGAAAATTTGTTGCATAGCGCTTTTAGAAATTTGATTCCACCTAATATGTTTCCGACTTTTGTAGGATATTTTGATTCAAGCTATCAAGCACAATTAGAAGAGGAATCAAAGCCTGTGTGGAATTGATAGATGTGGATAAAGAAATGAATGTCGAGAACTTGACGGAGATCGCAAACAAAGCCATGATGGCAAATCTTAAGGAGGCAGTTCCTAACGAGGTCAAGGAAGAGTCGGTGACTGAATGTGTCAAAGAGTCGGTAAAGAAGATTGCCAAAGTTCAGGTTGTTGAGGTTGAAAAACTTTGCAAGAAGTGCGAAGAGTCTTGCAAGGAGTGTGCCAACAAAGATAAAATATATTCTGATCTGAAAAAGCTTTTAGATAATTTGTCAAGTGATTATAACGAAACAAAACAAGCTTATGACAAATTATCTAAAGCAGTTAAACAATATGAATAAGTTAACAGAGAAGATATTGAAACTTTCTCGATGCTTAAAGTAACTCTTATGGACAAACAAAAGGCAATTAACACTCATCTAAACATAATCGCTGAACTTAAAAAAGAACTTGAGAAAATGAAAATTGAAACTAAAAGGGTTAACAAATTGTTGATCGGTTATTCCACAAGTTCATATGTCATTGATCGTATTCTTCCAAAAATTGAAAAGGAAGAAGATGATTAGAATGGTAAGAACAAAAGTGTTGGTTACAACCGTGTTCCACCACCCATATGGGAAAGTTGTGCTAGAAAGAAACCATCACGGGTAGAAAAGACGCTCAATTTAAAATTGAAAACTAAAAAGAATAATGAGCTGCCCAAGAACATTGATGTAACATACACTAAAACAGACAATAACTGTGAATCTGATGTGGTTAAAACTATTGTTATAATTTATTTTAGGAAGTGAAAGTGATAGCACAAAATATGAGAGTGCTGAGTTGAATTTGGAGAAAACTAGTTCAAGTTCACATTCTGAAAATGAGGAAAGTGTTCATAAGAATTATCTTGATAAATAAGATTCTAGTTCGGATGATGATTTTACATTGGTTTCTTATACAATGAAAGGATCAGACAAACTATATACTGATCAAGAATTTCCGATTTAGAATGTAAATCTACAAAAAGTTGACAGAAATAGATCTTTCAGAGCTTGAAAATTTGAACGAGTCTTACTACTCTAAACCTAAAAATTTTACAAAATAATCACAAAGGTAAAAATTATCCCGAGAACAAAAGAAAAGGGTTGGGGTATGTAAAAAGTAAGAATGTTTTTGGATCAAACTCGGTAAGTGAAAAGGAAAGGTTGGGAAAGGAACAATCAAACGATGAGTTCCATGTAGAAAAGAAACGTTGTCAGCAAACTTTGGGTTCCTTTATTGGAATCGACAGTAGGAAATGTTGGAAATGTAACAAAGTCTGGCATATTGCACGACAATGTATTCAAAAAACCCAAAATCTGTTTACCACATGAAGTAGTCTTCAAAATTTGTGAACCAAAAGATTCCTGAGTTTGTACCAACACATATTTTAAAAAGAAATAACCAACCCAACAAAATTCTGAAACCAACAATTATAAATGGTTCAAATTTTAAAATTGGTGAAACATCAACCAAAAAAGAACAAAAGGAATCAAAATTTTGTTCCATAAAGGCAATTCTGAAAACACAAACTTGGGTGGTTAAAACTAAATCATCTTCTGCAGAAATCAAAACATCTGTTCCTACTAAATCAAAGATTGGACAGGATGTTAAAGTCAAAGTTCCAAAGTTTGATATTCCAAACCCACCCAAGACCGAGAAGGTTTGGGTTCACTGTTTAAGAAATTACTTATTTACATGTGCAACGGCTCCTAAGGTCAATCATTTCAAAGTGGATAATGGACAGTGGAGCTTCTCCTCACATCACAGGAATGTTGGCCTTACTTTATGATGTAAAATCTATTCATGGTGGCTATGTATGGTTTGCGGGTAATCAAGGTGGAAGGATAGTCGGAGAAGGAAAACTTTCTAATGGTGTGGTTTCGTTCGACAGAGTCAACTATATTGCTGAATTAGAGAACAATTTACTGAGCATTTCACATATTTGTGATAAGAAGTTTACAACTCACTTAAGTGATAAAGAATGCCTAATTCTAAAGCCATGATTCAAAATTCCTAAGGAGTGAATCCTCATGCACGCTCCATGAGAAAATGAAAAGGAATCAATCTTATGGTATCAAAAGATGGGGCATATCCATCTAAGAAAAATGAATTATCTGGTGCACAACAATCTGGTGGAGGGTATTAATCTTAAAAAAGTTTTCATCTAAACGAAGATTGTCTTAGCTACAAAAAGGGGAAGCAAAATAAGAAATCACACCCAAGAAAACTTCTGAATTCTATCAAATTACCACTAGGCTTCATATGGATCTTTTTGGGCTAGTATACGTCAAAAGTATATCTGGTGATCTATATTACCTTGTTGTGACTAACGACTACTCGAGATTCTTGTGGGTTATATTTCTAGAAAGTAAAGATGAGACATTTGAAAATCTAGAAAGTTAGAGAACTTGTACCATTCTCCAATCAGAAAGATACCCAGTGATAATGGTACTAAGTTAAAAAATAATCGAATGCTCGAATTTTGTAATGATAAAGGTATTCATCATGAATTCAGCGCCCCTTATAATCCACAGAAAAATGGAGTAGCTAAACGTAAGAATCACACTCTCATCGAAATAGCACGCACGATGCTCGCCTATTCAAAGTTACCTTTCAGTTTCTGGAGCGAAGCCGTTACCTCTGCTTGCTATACGTTAAACTGGGTTTTAACTATTAAGGCTCATAAGAAGACACGCTTTGACTTGCTTAACCAGGGAAAGCCGAATTTAGAGTTCCTGGAGCCATTTGGGTCTCTGTGTACGGTCTTCGACCCGGATGGTAAATTTGGTGCCAGATCTTTGGAGGGATTTTTGGGGGGTTACGCTAGTCCATTGACAAGAGTATATCTACCGAGTCTAAACCTAGTTATTCTTGCTCAACATGTCGACTGTCAGAAATACACAATGTCTACTTAAAAGCGTGGTGATCCCTTGATGTTTGACTACAAGTATTTATGGAGTTCATTTGATCTGCCAGAAGAACCAAACGAAGTGGAACTTATGTTGTTATATCAACAAAAGCAAGCATCTAATCAAGAGCAAGTTCCAAGATCGATAGTGGTTACTCAACCACCTGTTGGCACCAATGATTCTTGTACAGGTCCGAGCACTAGTCAAAAAGAACCCGTTGTCGAACCAGAAGTGAATAACACCGAGCCCACTTTCGACCGGTCCAGTGATTCTGATTCTGAAGCTGGTTCGACGTATGATAATGATGGTGGATCCAGCTCTGATAAAGGTTCTGAACAGATAACAAGTCAACTAAATCAATCTGTAGGTCCTATGAATCAGAATGAAGCTTCAACGAGTAATCAGATTGCTGAACAAAATATTACGAATCTTGAAAGTGAAATAAATGTTCCCAATGAAGTAATGCTAAGAATTTGTCCTACCACCCATTGGAGAATATAATTGGAGAGATGCATGCTAGAGTTAAAGCGTGCAATTTGATCTAAGTTGTTTTTACACCAAAACTACACCTATTCAAGTTATGTACTTACATCGTTGTTTTATTTCGTAGATTGAACCAAATCGAACAAAGAAGTGCTTGCTGACGAAATTTGAGTAAACGCAATGTAGGAGGAGCTGCAACAATTTGGAAAGCTTGATATCTAGAAACTTGTTGACCAACCGGCTAATCACAAAGCTTTGCTACGAAATGGGTCTTCAAATGAAAAAGAGACGATCGAGGAGTAATTGTGCGCAACAAAGCTCGACTGGTTGTCAAAGGTTTTCATCAGCAAGAAGGCATTGATTACACAGAGGTTTATGCTCCAGTCGCACGACTAGAAGTTATCTGCATATTCCTGGCTTTTGTGTCATGGAAAGGTTTTAAGGTGTACCAGGTTGATGTCAAATCTACTTTTCTATATGGAAAAGTGAAAGAGTTAGTGTATGTCGGCCAACCACCGGGGTTTGTCAATCCAGTGCATAAAGACAAGGTTCACTTACTAGATAAAGCGCTATATGGGTTGCATCAGGCCCTGAGAGCCTGGTATGAGATACTCTCTCAGCACCTGTTAAGTAATGGCTTTATTGAAGGCACTATCGATAGCACACTCTTCACGAATTAAGTAAATGGACACTTGATGATTGTACAAATTTATGTGGACGACATCATATTTGGGTCAATGAACGAGGCTTTATGCAAAGATTTCAAAGAAGTCATGAAAAAGAAATTTGAAATGAGTTTAATGGGAGAAATGAAGTCTTCTTCGGACTCCAGCTTGATCAATTGCCTGATGGTATTCATCAGACGAAGTACGTCCATGATATCTTGGATAAATCTAAACTATCGGGAACGTCACCATTAGCTACACCATTGGCAATCAATGTTGGTATCTATCCATATGAACATGGAGTCAAGATAGATGAAACCTTATACATATCAATGATTGGAACATTGATGTATCTTATAGCATCTAGACGACACATCATATATCCAACATGCCTTTGCGCTTGATATCAATCAAGTCCTCGAGTGTCACACCTGATTAGTTAAGCGGATTTTCATATATCTGAAGGGTTGCCCAAGCACCGGCTTGTGGTGTCTGCAAAACGACAACTTCGACCTTGCTGGATATTCTGACTTAGATATCGGATGCTTAAAACTTAATGCTAAATCTACAATGGACTGTTGCCAGTTCTTCAGAACATGATTAGTAACGTGGCAATGCAAGAAGCAAACCACGGTCGCTCTTTCTGCTTGCGAGGCTGAATACCTTTCAGCTTCCAGTTGCTGTTCCCAAATCTTGTGGATACAACACCAGATGAGAGACTTTGGATTGAAGTTTCTTGATACGCCTATGTATGTAGATAACAAGGCTACGATCGATATAACTAAAAATCCGGTTCAACACTCTAAAACTAAGCACATTGAACTTCGACATCACTTTATCTATGATTGCCACGAGAAAAAGTTGATTCGAATAGAAAAGATCCACACTGATGAACAAAAGTCAGATTTTTATACCAAACCATTTGAGAAAACTAGATTTAAATATCTTTTGAGACTTAACGCTATAAAGAATCTAACATCAGATGGGAAAATTGAGGTTGAATACGGATCGGATGACGAGTTTCGTGATCCTCATCAGTCAGTCACATTGTATAGTTTTTAGACCTTCTTTCTTCAAAAACAAAAATCCAAAATATGTTTGTGATTTTAGGGGGAGAAATATTGTAGAAAATACAAAAACATTAAGAAATGCAAAAATGTACAAAAACATGAAAAAGACGAAAAGAGTTTTCATGTGAAAATAGGATATGATAGTACATCAGTGGAATATCACAGTATACTAAAGAATTGTATTTTAAAAAAAATTAAACGGATCGCACTAAGGATGTGCCAGCAGGCTTCGCACATTCAGTAGTTTGTTTCGGATATATGGTCTTAGTACACAGAAAACGCAATGGACTAGAACTTGTAGAATACTTCTTAGTGGATTAACATCTTTTGTTTGAGATATTACTGAATTCTGAGATACTAGGTCTTTATAAATAATTGATATCTAGGGTATTATACAAGTTCTTATGATTTTGCGTCGGCAATGGACTAAAACTACTTTTGGAACACTACTTTTAAGTCGAGCCTTCATCTCTTTCTCGGTAGGGTGGTACTAACCTGAGCTCTCAAGGTCTCGCACTACCTAAACAGATATTAGTTAGATGTATTCACCTTCAAGATGAAATCCAGGTAATCAAGATATGGGAGTATATTCTAAGGTGGGAAACACAATTAAGTCAAGTTCCTAAAAATTACATAACATATCTCGGAAAAATTGAGAAATGTGTAGAGGTTTAAGTGGATTAGTATACTAACAATTCTAGTGAATCTGTTTAGAACTTAAAGTCTTATTAACGTCAACGGTACTAATGGTATGTCTCAAAAAATGATGTGATCCTCTAACACAAACTAACAAAAATGTATGTAAATATGTTTGTACATAGTTCTTTATATTTCACTACAGAAAAATCCAAAAAAATTTTCAGTGTTGTTTAGCATAAACTTTGAAAATATCAAAAAGATTTTATTTCTATCTTAGTTTCGACTATCGATGATGGAAAGCGGATCTTCAAAGTCCAGAGGTGCTGTATGCTGAGAATACTTAAGGACAATGGGTTGGGAGCTTATATAAATTGAGAAAGTGTGTTGAAAAGATCAAAAGTTCATTAATTAAAACTTAATTTTCCATAAAAATTTCCCATGGCAGATTTCATGTCAAATTTTAAAGGGCAAGGACCAACACATTCTAAATCTCCTTCTATCCCTCCATCTTCCACACATAAAACTCAGAGTTCACATTATTCCTTTATAGAAATGGCTGATGGTACAATTTAATTAGCTTCTAATATTCTTGAGGGATGCGCTATATCCATTAAGAATCCTTCCATTCCAATAAACCTTCTATCTATGACTCTTGCGAGATTCGATATAGTCTTAGGATGGACTACTTATCCCATAACCACTTCTGCATTGCCTATGATAAAATGCTAATCGAAATCAAATCCCCATCTGATGAGACACTTAGCATTCCTGGAGATCGACACTATGGATTACCTTAGAATGCATCTTTTCTTAAAACATCCAAGTTTCTGAAGAGAGGATGTGCCGTTTACATGGCACAAGTAACAGTAGATATACCAGTCATTACTGAATACAATTAAGTATTCCTAGAATATATACCCTGATTACCCCTAGAAAGGCAAGTCCCCAAGAAAGCCAAGTCAAGTTTAGAATCGACATATAGCCCAGGTCAGCTCCAATAGTTAGAGGTCCATACCGCTTGGCGCCTAATGACATGAAAGAATTAAAGGCACAACTCGAAGAACTCCTTGAGAAAAGATTTATACAACCTTGTTCATCCTCTTGGGGAACTCCTATACTTTTTGTCAAAAATAAATACGGTTTATTGCGAATGTGCATTGACTATTGTGCGCAGAATAACATAATGATTAAGAATCGTTATCCCTTGACAAGGATTGATGATTTGTTCAATCAATTGCAAGGGGCAAGTTTCTTTTTGAAGATTGATCTTCGTTCTGGATATCATCAACTGAAGGTCAAAAGTGAAGATGTTCAAATGACTTCCTTCAGAACTAGATACGGGCATTATGAGTTCCAGATTATGCCATTTAGAGTCACTAATGCTCCAGCAGCTTTTATGGATCTCATGAATAGAGTCTGCAAACCACATCTAGATAAGTTTGCCATTGTCTTTATAGATAACATACGTATCTACTCTGGCATCAAGAATGATCACGAGAAACATCTTAGATGTATTATTGAGTTACTAAAGCAAGAAAAGTTGTATACAAAATTCTTTAAGTGTGAGTTTTGTCTTAGAGAAGTCCAATTCTTAGGACACGTGGTCAGTGAACATGGAATCCAAGTGGATCCAGTAAAGATAGAAGTAGTCATGAATTGGGAAGCACCCAAAACTCTATCAGAAATACGCAGCTTGTTAGGGTTAGCTGGTTATTATAGAAGATTCATTAAGACTTCTCGAGAATAGCCAAAACAGAAGGAATCGTTCGAGATTCTTAAACAAAGATTGAGTAATGCCTATGTATTATCATTACCCAAAGGTATTGAAGACTTATTGGTTTACTGTAATGCTTCGCACACAGGATTAGGGTGTGTGTTAATGCAAAGAGGCAAAGTGATTGCCTATGCATCACGACAACTTAAGGTGCATGTAAAGAATTCCACCACCCATGATCTAGAACTAGGTACGTTGTATTCGCACTAAAGTTGTGGAGCATATCTATATGGAACGAAATGTGTTATACACAAAAATCACAAAAGCCTCCGACACATATTTAATCAAAAAGATTTGAATATGCGGCAATGTCGTTTGATGGAAACATTAAATGATTACGAATGTGCGATTCGTTATCATCCTAGCAAGGCAAATGTGGTTGCTGAAGCCTTGAGCCACAAGGAAAGAATAAACCAATAAGGGTTCGTGCTAAAAGAATAGAACTTCGAACTAGTAAATTGAGAAACTGCTTGAAGTTCAAATGCAAGCATTATAAAAGCAAATGCTTCTAATGTAGGATTAGGTGAAAACAGAAGGAATCGTTCGAGATTCTTAAACAAAGATTGAGTAATGCGCATGTATTATCATTACCCAAAGGTATAGAAGACTTATTGGTTTACTGTAATGCTTCGCACATAGGATTAGGGTGTGTGTTGATGCAAAGAGGCAAAATGATTGCCTATGCATCACGACAACTTAAGGTGCATGTAAGGAACTCCACCACCCATGATCTAGAACTAGGTACCGTCGTATTCGCACTAAAGTTGTGGAGGCATTATCTATATGGAACGAAATGTGTTATACACAAAAATCACAAAAGCCTCCAATACATATTTAATCAAGAAGATTTGAATATACGGCAATACCATTTGATGGAAAATGATTACAAATGTGCGATTTGTTATCATCCTAGCAAGGCAAATGTGGTTACTGAAGCCTTGAGCCACAAGGAAAGAATAAACCAATAAGGGTTCATGCTAAAAGAATAGAACTTTGAACTAGTAAATTGAGAAACTACTTGAAGTTGAAAAGCAAGCATTATTAAAAGCAAATGCTTCTAAGTAGGATTAGGTGAAACTATTGGACAGTTAAACCTAGAAATGACAGAATTCTTAGATTTAATGATAGAATCAGGGTGCCCATTTTTGGAAGACTCAGAGAGTTGATGTGAGGATCTTCTTCAATCCATAAGCTTGGGTTTAATCTATTTAACCTAGTACAAAACACGTGGAGTTCAATTTAGATTAGTGACAGGTAGAAACAAGATTACTTTTCAATTTATTGTTTCATTCAACTTGTAACAGTTACAGATCTGGAAACAAATTGACAGGGCTTTGCCATATCATTCGCAAAACAGTTACAGACTCAATGAACACACTAACCTATATATAGACCTTTAACTTCGTGCGAACTTGAGCCATCCACCTTCGTACGAACATAAACATTCCATCCTCGTATGAAGTGAAACAAGACAACTTCGTACGAACTTAACAATACCAATGAACACACTAACCTATATATAGACCTTTAACTTCGTGCGAAGTTGAGCCATCCACCTTCGTACGAACATAAACATTCCATCCTCGTATGAAGTGAAACAAGACAACTTCGTACGAACTTAACAATACCAATGAACACACTAACCTATATATAGACCTTTAACTTCGTGCGAACTTAAGCCATCCACCTTTGTACAAACATAAACATTCCATCCTCGTATGAGGTAAAACACGACAACTTTGTACGGAACTTAACAATACCAACTTCGTATGAAGGTAAATATTAATCTAGCATTTTAGCCTATTATAGATAGCGACATGACTGGTAGACGTAGGCAGCAAACATATGTATCAACAAACTCCCCATTGGATGTTGTCATAGTGTCGACCGGTCTTCAGTCTTCAAAAACTTTATAACTTTAAACTTTATCTTCCAAAGAAATTCTTTCTCGGCTTCCATCGCTTTTTACTAGGAATAGGCGTTTGATATGTTGGCGTAGCCCACTTTATAAACAGAAGTCTTCGAATAAAAGCTTTCTTAATCGTCTCAACAATTTGTTCTTCCTTTCTCATTTCCTTCCTACACTCCTTACCTTCAAATTCTCTCCACTTCGATTTCCACATCCTGCCAGAATTAAAACTGTGTGCATAGCAAACATTGATTACACGTTGATACTGCATCGCTTGCACTTTCTCTTTCGCTTCGTAATAGATCTTGTTGTAAAATAGGTATTCCATATCTTTCTCAGAATAATTTACCAACCACATTGGATCTAGAATTTGTATACCTCTCAACAATCCATCTATTTTCAACAGAATCACAGCTTCACTAGTTTCAATGCCATACCACCACCACTTAAATTCCTCATGAATATCTTGCTCAATCTTCATTAACGGCATATTCTTCTTGCATGTGGCCGCGTCACAATCAAAGTAACATCTTTGTCGTTAGTAACTGGATCAATCTTGATAATCTTCTTTGGAAAATGCGGCTTCCAGTTGAGAAAACCATGTGCAACTTCAAATCTAATTAACTTCCATAATCTTTGATCATTCCATTTCATTTGATGATTGAACTCCGAGTTCTCTCTTAATAGCATACACATTCAACTCAGGTAGTCAACCCTAACTCATAATATCTCCTAACGACTTATCTTGATCTATCGTGAAAAATGCTAATGGTTGTCGGAGTTTCCTTTCTTTTGGCATTTCTTTAAACTACGTCTTTCTGGCTTCTAAAATTTCTTCTTTACTCAATTGTTTCGGAAGATTACCATCTTTTATTATTTTTCAACCTTTCTTTTCAATAAATCATCCGTTTCTTCGTTAAACATCTCTTGAAATGTTGGGAAGTCATATGTTCCTTCATGAGAGTATTTCATCGTTTCATAATCTGAATCATCCTCCATGATAACATTATCATAGTTATCTGCATCCTCAACTTATTGATACACATAATCATCAGGCTTTGCAACACTTATGTTGTTCAGTTCTTCTTTAAAGTCAAATTCAAATGAATCTCATCAACACTCAACATCTGAGCAATTTCTTCCTTTGTGTAGTTGTGAACAAATTCACCCTCTTCAACCCCATGCTCCAGATAGATCATCTTATGTGTTGTTATAGAAACAACTGTTAGTGGATTAACGTCTATGAGAATTCTTGAACACTCTTCTTCATTCACAAAATCCTTCTTCTCCCCCTCTCTTTTAGATTTATTTTCTTGATTACCATTGTCGTTTAGAAAATCATGATAGTTGAATGATCCTGTAATCTGGCTTCATACACCACCAACCTGCACCACCTTGTGTGTTATCATCATCTCCACACTTATCATCATCATCATCTTTTTTACCATCACCATCAACATCCATGTTATCATCATCCTCTTCATCATCAACTTCTTTCTCATCCTCTTTTTCCTGTTCCCTCCTTTTCTCTAACCTTTTCTCCTTTCAGAAACATATGGAACATCAACCACGTCACCGATAAGAATATAGTTGACCAAAGGTTCTGGCTCTTTTTCTGGCTCAGGCGTAACAGTTGTGTGACATCCCGGTTTTTCGGGTATCTTAAACGCACTACTTCACGGCTATTCATTCCTACGCTAAATTGATTCGGAGATTTATTTTACACGCTCGAAATAACTATGCTAATCTTGTGAACTTATCAAGTGAATTACGTGTTATATGTGTTGGACGCTTATAAGCTTGGTGAGTAATTATGTTGTGTTTTGATTTCGTGGTGATTATTTATAAAAGATATAGTAAATAGATAAACGAACCGAACCGGGTCGCAAAATGGGTGGACCTCACTTCCTTGCGACTCAAGGAGTTAACCAAAACTTGAGGATCAAGTTTTAGACCCAAACCGACCCACCCCAAACCCGTGCGGCCACGAGCACCCAACCGCAAACCCTTTCTCATTTTCTTTTCCCTCTTGCACTATATATGCATGTGTTACGTTTCAAAAACAAAACACACACACAAACCCTAGTTCCAAACAAGTCGACGGCAGCCTCCTCATCCCTCTCTCGGTTGCAAACAGCCTTCCCACTTTCCTCTCGGTCGCGATCTTCATCATCATCCGATTCGACTCCCATCTAGTTCTCGGATCATTGATCTTCATTGTTAAAGGTTAGAGTTTATCATTGTTTGCAAAGTCATACTAGGATTTATAAACTCTTGATCATGCTAGAATGTAGGGGTAGAATCATTATCATGAAGGTGTACGATGTTTAGTTCGATAAATTATGCTAGTTTGCGATTATGATGATTAGTGGAATCAAGAATCATTAGGCTGTGTTTTGTTATAAAAACCATATATGATGATTAGGGTTTGCATGAGTATGATGTACATGATGATATATGATTGATAAATCTGTTCTTGATCGTTTATAGTTAACGTATCGATTGTTTAAACGTGTTATATTGCGATGAAATGCTGAAATAAGGATGCTGAATGGTGTTTACAGCCAACTTCAACTGGCTGTAACTTGGTTATTATTTATCGAAAAACGGATTTTCTGAAGCCTAAAACGTATATTTTTGAAAAACGCTTCTAATGGCGCTGGATTCATATTTTTCTGAAGTCGTTTGATATTTTTAAGTGGCCGATTAAGTTCAGTAACTGAAGCTGTGAAAATTCTGAAAATTTGTTAGTTGTTTATCGAGTCGGATCTAATAATCTATAGAGAGTCGAATCACGAATTTGTACAGCCACTGGATATGGAAATTTCCAGGAAACTCCCACTGGAATTTTGTTAATTGGACGAACGGTGATTTTTAAATAAATTCTCCCGTGGACTGCAGTCAGAAAGCTACAAATCTGACTGCAGCCTAGTATATTAATATTTATGAATAATCAGTAAAGTGTTAGAACTTGAAAATTTTACATAAAATTCTACAGCTTAGTTGATACCTTCTGTAAAATAATTGGAATTTTTAGAACGTTGGAACTATTTTATAAAAATCCTCCAATACAGCCTAATTATGAGTATATAAGCTGAAACTTGATAACTTGCGAATGTGTGTACCAAAGTGTTGTATGGATTGATTTGTGTTCATGATAAGTTGGTTTGATCACTATGTTGGTATGATGATACTTGCATGCATGATTTGAGTTTTAGGAATTGTTATTGTATGTACCGCATTGTGTGTTAGTATGTGTAGGGTTTGTATCAGTGTGTTCACACACTAACTCTAAATCAAATGACTTGTTAGGACGCAATTAGCGGTCCCATCATTTGCTACATCTGTGTTACACTAACCGAGCAACTAAAGGTGAGTTCACGGCCCCTAATTTTATCCGGTTTTAAACAACAGGGGGAGAAACATGTATACACTCTACAACTCTATCTCTTTACGTTATACGAAATTAACGTCATTAAACTATTCGGTAACTAAGTTAATGTTAATGTACGTTATGGTCACTAAGCAGCTATATCACACAACTCCTCGACAATCTCTCGGATCGTTAGTATTGGGTTAGATAGCGGGGAAATTATAAGTAGTACTACTGGGCCCGACAAGCCCCACCCGAGCTAGTCGCGCTAGCCGACCGGGTATGGTCAACGGGTGAATAATTTGGCCTAACTTCGCCATGGTCAGTGATAGGCCTGGCAACACGGAGGCACAACAGTCAGCTTCGATCGCGAACACTTACGTGACATAACTTTAGGCTAGCTACCTACATATTAACATTGAACTTAATTACGAATCAACAATATTATTCCGGGTTAGGGATAATGGAACCAACAACGTTATTATTCCGGGTTAGGAATAATGGAACATCATTATTATTCCGGGTAAGGAATAATGGAACCATCAGTATTATCCCGGGTTGGGAATAATGGAACTAAATCGTTATCCCGGGTTAGGGATAACGGGGAAACAAACTTATAACCGAACAAATGAACTTATGAAAACCTGTGAACTCACTCTTCTTTAATGTTGACACTTGTTTCTTTACATGTTTCTCAGGACGCTAGGAGCTCTAGGTGCGCTCACTTGCATTGATCAAGACATCTTTTTATCGAGTCTCATTTACGAACATTGTTTGGGTTTTTCTTTAGTTTTGGCGTTTGTGTTGGCGCCCGTTCCTTTACTTTACTTTAAATGCTTCCGCTCAACTTTAAAAACTAATGCTTCCGCTAAACATTGAAACCAAACTAAGACAATCTAAAATTAACTATGAATGGTTAAACAAATGATTTTGGAAAACGTATTAACAAATCATATAGAGTCGTTCGATGTTTCTAGTGTCTCAAATTCTGGTTTGTTCACACGCCTCGCGGTAAAACTCCGCAAGTGGAAATTGAGGGTGTGACAAATTGGTATCAGAGCCTCTAGCTATAGAGAACGAGGTTTGCATTAAAAGTAGACCTAAACTATAGCTGATTTCACGACACTAGACTTAGTTTGGCACTGAACTGTTATATCTTGTCATTTGTTATACCACAACTATGTTATGTAAAATATGAATGTATGATTGAAACGAATGCAACTCGTAACTAACTACGTAACCCAACAGGCAATGTCATCATCATCATCATCCGACAAACTTTTGCAACCGAGGGCGCCGGGAAAGGCACCTATGGTGGAACCCTCACCACCTCATGGCGTGGAGACACGCTCAGCTGCGAGAAAAAGGCTTGCTCTAGGGGAGGAGGAGTCCTCACGCCCGACCATCGCTATGCCGGTCGAACCGGTTAACTCGTTAGAAGTAGGGAACGACCTACTTAGAGATATGATAAGAAAGCAACAAGAACAACTAGAAAGAATGCATGAAACCATCCTAGCACAGGGGTGGATGATACGACAGTTAACAGGTAAGACTGGATCGCTTGAGGAAGAGCAACATGCGAGTAAGATAGCTCGTAACACTTTAGCAAGAGATCTTCATGCTGAGCAGCTAAGGGCTGACTGGCTCGAAGACAGAGTTCTTGGTCTAGCTGGAGAATTCAAGAACTAGAACAGAATCAGGCACCTGTACCAGTACCCGCACCAGCACCTGCCCCTCTAGTGCCGGAAGAGGAAGAAGAAGAGGATCCAGAGGAGGATCCGGAGGAAGACCCAGCTGTAGAAGCTGGAAACGCCGCGGAGGATGACGGCAATGATAGCGATTTGGGGGATGGAGACGTAGAAGACTGACTCGTCTCGCTTATTCCCTTTGCTTCCTTCAGACTATTTATTTTCCTACTTATGTTGAATCTTGAGATTTTATAGTAAACTGATATGTTTGGTTGGCATTTTGTAAGACGTTGAAATTTTATTTAATCGAATATTTCGTTTGATTGTTTAATTTATTTGGGTTGACATAATTTGAGGAATTATTTAAGTATGGAATCGGATAACTATATTGGATATATAGACTTATCGGTGTGTGTTTATGTTGTTTTACGAAGATCTAAAATGGCAACTGGACGTCGCGAAAACCTCAACATGACACCCGAAGAATTAGCCGCAATGATCCAAGAGCACGTGAATGCTGCTCTAGCAGGTGTTCAAAACCAACCGGCAGGTAACCATTATTGAATTTTCATGGGAAAATCTAATAGTTGGGCTAGTAGAATTTCTCACTGACTACCTGTCCTCTGTTAGCAGGAGGGGGTCTTAACCCCTACAAGATGTTTCTCGATGCGAAGCCGAGCAAATTAACGGGGGCAGAAGGACCCATAGGACTGGTCCGCTGGATTGAAAAGTCCAAATCAGTGTTCGAAATGTGCAATTGTCTGGAGGCCAACAAAGTCAAGTATGCTGCCTCAACGTTGGAGGATGGGTCACTAACTTGGTGGAATGCACAAGTCCAAACGCGTGGACTTATTGCTGCAAATGCAATGGCCTGGGCCGAGTTTAAGGCCCTAATCAAAGAGGAGTACTGTCCACGAGACAGGGTTTAGCAGTTGGAGCAAGCCTTATGGAATCACAAGATGGTGGGATCTGAAATCGAAGCATACACAGCGAAACATCACGACCTGGTATTCCTATGTCCCGATCTGGCCAACACCGTTGAGAAAAGACTCGAGTTTTACCTTGGGGGTCTGGTCCCCGAGATCCAGGGTATGGTAATGGCTAGCAACCCTGTGACTGAACATCAAGCAATCAGGTTGGCGCACAAACTCACCGATAAGGCGGTGGAACAAAAGAAGTTGCCATCTCGGGGTACGACTGAAGTTGCCCCTGATAATAAAAGAAAGTTTGAAGACTCGTCTGCTCGACAGTCTTCGTCAGCCCAGTCACAGCAAGGGAACCAGAAACGGTTCAATAATTTCAACAGTCACCGGGGTCACAATAATCAGCCCGCCAACAACAACCAGAACACAAGCGGCTATGTAGGTCGAAAGCCGCAGTGCAATCGCTGTAGTCTTCATCATCACGACCCTTGTGCCGGGAATCGCTGCCAACGATGTGGCAAGGTGGGACATGCGGCAAAGGATTGTCGCGGGGAAATCATGTCCCGACAAAATCAAAATCAACCCCAGGGCCAGCAGCAGGGTGTTAATCGGGGATGCTATCAGTGTGGTAGCACTGCCCACTTCAAACGAGACTGCCCACAACTTCGTAACAACAACAACAATGGTGGGAACAACAACAACCACAACCACAACCACAACCACAATAACAACAACAACAACAATAACAACAACAACAATGGAAATGGTGGCACAGGAGGTTCCAAAGGGCGTGCATTTACACTGGGCCGCGGAGAGGCCAGAAACGACTCGAACGTGGTCACCGGTAAGTTTCCCCTTAATGAACATTTTGCTACTGTGCTTTTTGATACGGGTGCGGATAGGAGTTTTATATCTGAGTATTTTAGGAAGAACCTAAATCTCACACCTAAACCCCTAGAGACCCCTTACGTCATAGAACAAGCCAATGGTAAATCTGTAGATGTGACCCATATAGTATCCGGCTGTCAACTCAAACTCGTGGGTCACACCTTTACCATTGATCTGATGACAACTACCCTGGGTAGTTTTGACGTGGTAGTCGGAATGGACTGGCTATCCGACGTCCGAGCTGAAGTTCTCTGTTTCGAAAAATCTATCCGTATTCCGCTCTCTGACGACGAAATCTTGACGGTACAAGGCGAGAAGGCAGGCGCCGTCACAAACATCATCTCTTACATGCAAGCACAGAAGTATCTTCGGAGGAAGAACTCCTTTGCTTTGCTCGCACAGGTTACCGAACAGCCTAAGGACGAGAAACGTATAGAAGATATCCCCGTCGTCCGAGATTTTTCCGATGTATTTCCAGAGGAGTTACCTGGTCTTCCACTGCATCGACAAGTGGAGTTTGAAATCGAATTGGCGAACCATGCAACTCCTATCGCTAAGGCCCCATACCGCCTAGCTCCAGCCGAGCTGCAAGAGCTGTCGACCCAACTTCGGAACTGTTAGAAAAAGGATTTATCCAACCTAGCACTTCGCCATGGGGAGCTGCAGTCCTTTTTGTCAAGAAGAAGGACGGGACCTTCCGCATGTGTATCGACTACAAGGAACTCAATAAGGTTACTGTCAAGAACCGATACCCATTAACTCGCATCGACGATCTCTTCGACCAACTTCAAGGGTCAAGCTACTACTCCAAAGTTGATCTACGGTCCGGTTATCACCAGTTACGCGTCAGGGAGGAGGATATCGCTAAGACGGCATTTCGTACTCGGTATGGCCATTATGAGTTCTTGGTCATGCCCTTCGGTCTCATCAACGCACCCGTGGTGTTCATGGATCTCATGAACCGTGTGTGTAAACCATACCTCGACAAGTTTGTCATTGTGTTCATCGATAACATACTCATCTACTCTAAAGGTGAAGCAGAACATGCTGAACATCTACGATTACTGCTGGAATTACTTCAACAGGAGAAACTATATGCCAAGCTTTCAAAGTGTGATTTCTGGATTCGGGAAGTTCAGTTCCTCGGGCATATCGTGAATGAAAAGGGTATCCACGTTGATCCCGCCAAGATTGAAGCTATCAAAAACTGGGAAGCACCCAGGACACCGACGGAGATCCGCCAATTTTTGGGTTTGGCTGGTTACTACAGACGTTTCATCGAGAGATTTTCAAATATCGCGCAACCGCTTACCACCCTCACCCAGAAAGGCATCAAGTATGCTTGGGGTGACAAGCAGGAAGCGGCATTTCAATTGCTGAAGCAGAAACTTTGCAGTGCACCCATTCTGTCCTTGCCGGAAGGGACAGATGATTTTGTAGTATATTGTGATGCTTCCATTCAGGGATTGGGATGCGTACTCATGCAACGTGATAAGGTCATTGCGTATGCATCCCGACAATTGAAGGTTCACGAGAAAAACTACACAACACATGACCTGGAATTAGGAGCAATGGTGTTTGCGCTTAAGATTTGGAGACACTACCTATATGGAACAAAGTGCACAATCTATACAGATCACAAGAGCCTCCAACACATCTTTGACCAGAAGGAGTTGAACATGCGACAGCGTCGCTGGGTCGAACTCTTGAACGATTATGAACGTGCCATTCGGTATCACCCGGGTAAAGCTAACGTGGTAGCTGATGCCCTCAGTAGGAAGGAGCACTTGAAACCTTGTCGGGTACGAGCACTACAGTTCACCATTCATTCGGGATTACCCGAACAGATACGCGACGCACAGTTAGAAGCAGTTAAGGAGGAAAACATCAAGGCCGAATCGGTGGGAAAAATGGAACGCGATTGGGAAGTAAAACCCAATGGAGCCCGGTATTTCATGAATCGTATATGGGTACCTCTCTAAGGAGACCTCAGAAAGCTAGTCATGGACGAAGCTCACAAATCCTGATACTCTGTCCATCCTGGTTTGGATAAGATGTATCAAGACCTTAAAGCCGCGTACTGGTGGCCCAACATGAAAGCTGATATAGCCACCTACGTGAGCAAGTGCTTGACCTGTGCAAAAGTCAAGGTAGAGTATCAGAAGCCATCGGGGCTACTTCAACAACCTGAGATCCCAATGTGGAAATGGGATCAGATCTCGATGGATTTCATCACTAAACTCCCACGAACTTTGGGTGGTTACGATACCATCTGGGTGATTGTGGATCGTTTTACTAAGTCCGCACACTTTCTAGCGATTAAAGAAACAGATAAGATGGATAAGTTGACTCGCATCTACATTAAGGGAGTAGTTTCTCGGCACGGAGTGCCAACGTCCATCATCTCAGACAGAGATGCTCGTTTCACGTCCAACTTTTGGCAGTCACTTCAGAAAGCGTTGGGTACACGCTTAGATATGAGCACAGCTTATCACCCTCAGACTGATGGTTAAAGCGAAAGGACCATACAGACCTTGGAAGACATGCTTAGGGCATGCGTGGTAGACTTCGGGAATAGTTGGGAAATCCACCTGCCTTTAGTGGAATTCTCGTATAACAACAGCTACCATACGAGTATATCGGCAGCACCGTTTGAGGCATTATACGGTCGTAAATGTAGATCACCGGTCTGTTGGGCAGAAGTCGGTGACAGTCAAATCACAGGCCCTGAGTTGATACTTGAGGCTACTGAAAAGATTGTACAAATCAGAAACCGCATGGCGGCAGCACGAGATCGACAGAAAAGCTACGCTGATCAACGACGCAAACCGCTCGAATTTCAAGTAGGCGACCGCGTCCTACTGAAGGTGTCACCCTGGAAGGGTGTAATCCGTTTTGGGAAACGAGGAAAACTAAACCCATGGTACGTAGGCCCGTTTGTGATCTTGAAACGTATCGGACCCGTAGCTTATCAATTAGACCTTCTAGCCGAACTTAGTGGAGTTCACAACGTTTTTCACGTGTCAAATCTGAAGAAGTGTCTATCAGACGAAACCCTAGTCATTCTATTGGAAGAGATTCAAGTGGATGAACAACTACTCTTTGTGGAACAACCTATCGAGATCATGGATCGTGAGATCAAGACTCGAAGGCACAGCAAGATTCTGATTGTCAAGGTTCGTTGGGACTCTAAGCATGGACCGGAGTTCACGTGGGAAAGAGAGGACCAAATGAAAAGCAAATACCCACACCTCTTTGCAGCTGAGCAGCAAGCTAACGATACAACCAACTAAATTTTCGGGACGAAAATTCTTTCAACATGGGGATGATGTGACAACCTGGGAATTTCTTGTAATTTCTTGTACCATTGTTAACGAACTAAATCTTTATGCGTGGCACTCTAAACCTGTACGTTGCATTCTAAACTGCGTTTACTCAATTTTCGGGACGAAAATTCTTTCAACATGGGGATAATGTGACATCCCGGTTTTTCGGGTATCTTAAACACACTACTTCACGGCTATTCATTCCTACGCTAAATTGATTCGGAGATTTATTTTACACGCTCGAAATAACTATGCTAATCTTGTGAACTTATCAAGTGAATTACGTGTTATATGTGTTGGACGCTTATAAGCTTGGTGAGTGATTATGTTGTGTTTTGATTTCGTGGTGATTATTTATAAAAGATATAGTAAATAGATAAACCAACCGAACCGGGTCGCAAAACGGGTGGACCTCACTTCCTTGCGACTCAAGGAGTTAACCAAAACTTGAGGATCAAGTTTTAGACCCAAACCGACCCACCCCAAACCCGTGCGGCCGTGAGCACCCAACCGCAAACCCTTTCTCATTTTCTTTTCCGTCTTGCACTATATATGCATGTGTTATGTTTCAAAAACAAAACACACACACAAACCCTAGTTCCAAACAAGTCGACGGCAGCCTCCTCATCCCGCTCTCGGTCGCAAACAGCCTTCCCACTTTCCTCTCGGTCGCGATCTTCATCATCATCCGATTCGACTCCCATCTAGTTCTCGGATCTTTGATCTTCATTGTTAAAGGTTAGAGTTTATCATTGTTTGCAAAGTCATACTAGGATTTATAAACTCTTGATCATGCTAGAATGTAGGGGTAGAATCATTATCATGAAGGTGTACGATGTTTAGTTCGATAAATTCTGCTAGTTTGCGATTATGATGATTAGTGGAATCAAGAATCATTAGGCTGCGTTTTGTGATAAAAACCATATATGATGATTAGGGTTTGCATGAGTATGATGTACATGATGATATATGATTGATAAATCTGTTCTTGATCGTTTATAGTTAACATATCGATTGTTTAAGCGTGTTATATTGCGATGAAATGCTGAAATAAGGATGCTGAATGGTGTTTACAGCCAACTTCAACTGGCTGTAACTTGGTTATTATTTATCGAAAAACGGATTTTCTGAAGCCTAAAACGTAGATTTTTGAAAAGCGCTTCTAATGGCGCTGGATTCATATTTTTCTGAAGTCGTTTGATATTTTTAAGTGGCCAATTAAGTTCAGTAACTGAAGCTGTGAAAATTCTGAAAATTTGTTAGTTGTTTATCGAGTCGGATCTAATAATCTGTAGAGTCGAATCATGAAATTTGTACAGCAACTGGATATGGAAATTTCCGGGAAACTCCAACTGGAATTTTGTTAATTGGACGAACGGTTATTTTTAAATAAATTCTCCCGTGGACTGCAGTCAGAAAGCGACAAATCTGACTGCAGCCTAGTATATTAATATTTATGAATAATCAGTAAAGTGTTAGAACTTGAAAAATTTACATACAATTCTAAAGCTTAGTTGATACCTTCTGTAAAATAACTGGAATTTTTGGAACGTTGGAACAATTTTATAAAAATCCTTGAAAACAGCCTAATTATGAGTGTATAAGCTGAAACTTGATAACTTGCGAATGTGTGTACCAAAGTGTTGTATGGATTGATTCGTGTTCATGATAGGTTGGTTTGATCACTATGTTGGTATGATGATACTTGCATGCATGATTTGAGTTTTAGGAATTGTTATTGTATGTACCGCATTGTGTGTTAGTATGTGTAGGGTTTGTATCAGTGTGTTCACACAATAACTCTAAATCAAATGACTTGTTAGGACGCAATTAGCGGTCCCATCATTTGCTACATCTGTGTTACACTAACCGAGCAACTAAAGGTGAGTTCACGGCCCCTAATTTTATCCGGTTTTAACCAACAGGGGGAGAAACATGTATACACTCTAAACTCTATCTCTTTACGTTATACGAAATTAACGTCATTAAACTATTCGGTAACTAAGTTAATGTTAATGTACGTTATGGTCACTAAGCAGCTATATCACACAAGTCCTCGACAATCTCTCGGATCGTTAGTATTGGGTTAGATAGCGGGGAAATT
Organism: Scalesia atractyloides; assembly: GCA_947069175.1. Classification (NCBI taxonomy): domain Eukaryota; kingdom Viridiplantae; phylum Streptophyta; class Magnoliopsida; order Asterales; family Asteraceae; genus Scalesia; species Scalesia atractyloides. The sequence goes on from CAMTDV010000008.1 coordinate 58,154,135, forward strand.
ATAAGTAGTACTACTGGGCCCGACAAGCCCCACCCGAGCTAGTCGCGCTAGCCGACCGGGTATGGTCAATGGGTGAATAATTTGGCCTAACTTCGCCATGGTCAGTGATAGGCCTGGCAACACGGAGGCACAACAGTCAGCTTCGATCGCGAACAATTACGTGACATAACTTTAGGCTAGCTACCTACATATTAACATTGAACTTAATTACGAATCAACAATATTATTCCGGGTTAGGGATAATGGAACCAACAACGTTATTATTCTGGGTTAGGAATAATGGAACATCATTATTATTCCGGGTAAGGAATAATGGAACCATCAGTATTATCCCGGGTTGGGAATAATGGAACTAAATCGTTATCCCGGGTTAGGGATAACGGGGGGAAACAAACTTATAACCGAACAAATGAACTTATGAAAACCTGTGAACTCACTCTTCTTTAATGTTGACACTTGTTTCTTTACATGTTTCTCAGGACGCTAGGAGCTCTAGGTGCACTCACTTGCATTGATCAAGACATCTTTTTATCGAGTCTCATTTACGAACATTGTTTGGGTTTTTCTTTAGTTTTGGCGTTTGTGTTGGCGCCCGTTCCTTTACTTTACTTTAAATGCTTCCGCTCAACTTTAAAAACTAATGCTTCCGCTAAACATTGAAACCAAACTAAGATAATCTAAAATTAACTATGAATGGTTAAACAAATGATTTTGGAAAACGTATTAACAAATCATATAGAGTCGTTCGACGTTTCTAGTGTCTCAGATTCTGGTTTGTTCACACGCCTCGCGGTAAAACTCCGCAAGTGGAAATTGAGGGTGTGACAAGTTGGAACATTATCGATCTTTTCTTTGCTCTTGCTTGCAAGTGTAGCTGCAGCTCTTCTTGCTCGTTCAGCAGCCCTTTGTTTAGTTTCTTCAATTTTGATCAGATCAAATTCAACTTCAAAATCTATACCAAGCTTTTTCTGCAAAACTTTTTTAAAACATAACGAGCTTTATATCTTTCCTTAATCTATCGGCCTCTAGTTCTTCTGTCACTCTACGCAATCTTTCGTTATTAGACACAAGACAAGCAGTAACAACTTTCATATGTTTTCGAACGTTTTCCATGAACTTTATTCTATTCTCTAACTCTCTTATCTTCTAATCATTCTGATTATCATAAAAATGCAGATCGACAGGACCCATGTTTGTAAAGATCATCAGACTTTCAAAAGTTTCGTTTTTGCTTTCTAAGAACACCACCCATGAAAATCTTGAATAACCGTCAGTAACAATGAGATAATATAGATCTCCTGAGATACTTCGAACATTGACTGGTCCAAAGAGATCCATGTGTAGTCTCTCTAGCGGGAGTTTGATTGAGTTTAGGAGCTTCTTTGGATGCAACTGTTTATATTATTTGCCTTTTTCCAGCTTATGTAGTCGTTATTCAAATAAAAACCCTTTAGATTAACCCCCTCCACTAGGTTGTTGTGTACTAAGAAGTTCATCTTTCGAAGATGAATATGCACCATCTTCCTATGCCACATGATTGATTGTTTCTCTGTTGCTTTAGACACAAAACATTGCGTGGATTTTGTTGTTGTTGTGGCAACATTCATGACTAAGACATATAAGTCATTTTGTCGGGGGCGGGCATCAACATCCACTCCTCTGGTATATGAAATCCTTGCTTCAGAATGAGACATTCTCAATCAGTGATGTGTGTTGTGAATTTTTTTGTCTCAAAAATCTGAGAGATACTTAGTAAGTTGTTCCCTAACTCCGCTATGTAATTGACCTTATCGAACTACACCACACCATCAATTAGAATTCCTTCACCTACTACACTCCCGCCTTGGTTACCAACAAACCTATTGTAGCCTCCTCGAATTGATTTAATGTCGTACAGGAGAGCCAACATTCTCGTTATGCGTCAGGACGGTCCACTATCCATGATCCACTTGGAAATAATTGATCTTAGGAGCCCCTACACACGCACTTAAACAATATTTGAATAGCGAGACCCAATCCTTGATAGTCTTGGGTGGGTTTGGGTTTTTAGCTTTTGATTCATAAACACTTTCTTTCTTTGTTTCAACAATCTATTCAACCTCAACATCTTTATCAATCATGGTTGGAACAAATGTTCTGATCTCTTCATAGGATTCTTTTGGTTTAACACCCAAGTTTGATTTTTTGAAATTACGTTTTTGGAATAGAATTTTGAATCTTTTTTATTCATTTAATTGAAGATCCACCAACCTCTTTAGTTGAAACATTAAGATTTGTTGATTTCACTTCGTTGTTAGATTCATTGTTTCGTTTTAAAATCTCAGTAGGAACAAACATTGGGGCTTTTTAATTTTACATCCTCTGATGATTTCTTAACACTGTATACATGTTTAGAGAAATTTTGTGGACACCGTCTAGCAATATGTCCAACTTCTTTGCATTTAAAACATGTCCTATTGTCATTTCCAACGGGGATCTCATAGATGTTATTTTTCAGCATAAAATTCTTCATTTGATTGTTCTCTTGACAATTTTTCTTTTTTGTTTTCTAAGCTTGTGCTAAAAATAATGTTTATATTTTTTGAAAATTTTGATTTTTCAAACCTGTTGTTGTTTCTCTTAACACACCCCAAACCCTTTCTACTCTCATGATAGTTATTCCTTTGTTTGTTATAAGAATGTTTAGGTTTGGAATCGTAAGATTTATCATGTTTAAAGTTTGAAAATCTTTGTTCTTTGGTCATGTTTCCAAGCTCAGATATCTTAACTTCTAGCAATTTAAACACTTTGTCAACTTTGTTCAGATTCACGTTATGAATCGGAAATTCTTCATGGGAATATATCTTGTCAGATCCGTTCATTTTGTACATGCTAATATTTGGATCATCATTCAAACCATTTTCTGATTTTTAAATATGAATATTGTGAAAAGTTTCTTTACTGTTAGTTTGAATCAACACTCTCAAATTCAGTGCTTTCACTGTCATTTCCCAAAAGATTTTTAACAACCTTTTTATCACATCTGACTCACAATCATTTTCAGACTTGGTATAGGTTATATCAAGGTTTTCAGGCAACTCGTCTTTCTTTTCAGTTTATAGTTTCAAGTTAAGCGCTGAAGAAACCCTAGGTCAACTAGGCCGGAATCAAAGTAGATCTATGGAATGGGCTCTGCATAAAAGGGTTAACCCTCCGTTTGGTTTCACGGCGGATGATGAATAGAACAATATTCCGGCTGATCCTGCAAAAAAGAACACCGTTAGCTCGCCACGGGAGAAGGGGGGTTCTCTCCGTGACCACCTTCCGGCGTGATAATAAGTACAGGTAGTCGGAATTAAGTATTGTAAGTGAGAGAGTAGTTGAGAGTGAATACCTTTCCTTGAACTCCAAGTTACTTATTTAGAGCCGGTGTTTGGCGCCAAAAAAGAGATTGTTAACTTTAAGGGAATCTTTTGTTATTCCGTTAACGTTTGTTGGCAATCCGTTAGTGCACACGGAGCGTGAGCTCATCAGCGGTTAGGGAGGTGCCACGTGTCAACATGAGATCACTACATCTAAAAAATGTGAGCTTGCCATCACCGTGATCTTCCTCAGCCGTCCAGATGCTGCAATGTGGCAATTGGTTATAACCGAAAAGATGCTTGCATGATTGGGTGTTAATAGCTTCTAGAAGGTTTCACAGCTGTTACCCATCTATTGTTCGCCACGTGTACATTCTGTTACAATAGAAAAGATTCCCTTTGCTTCTGCACCAAGTCAAGGATTTTGCTAAGGAAAGTTTCTCAGGATTTACTGTTTCCTTGCGCGAGAAGCGCAAGTTAGTTAACTGATCTTCCTCTTTCCCCTTGCTGCTTAGCTTAACATTTGGTGGATGCTTGCTTTGATATAAATATCTGCGCAAGTTTTGTGCATGGAGCATTATCAAACAAGAATGTTCAAGGTTAACTTGGAACCTTGTGCGAGCCTGCGCAGGGTAGTTAAATGAAGCATTAACAAACAAGAATGTTCAAGGTTAACTTTGAACCTTGCGTGGGCTCGTACAAGGTAGTTAAATGAAGCATTAACAAATAAGAATGTTAAAGGTTAACTTTGAACCTTGCGCGAGCCCGCGCAAGGTAGTTAAATGAAGCATTATCAAACAAGAATGTTCAAGGTTAACTTTGAACCTTGCGCGAGCCCGCGCAAGGTAGTTAAATGAAGCATTATCAAACGAGAGTGTTCAAGGTTAACTTTGAACCTTGCGCGAGCCTGCGCAAGGTAGTTAAATGAAGCATTTATCCAAACGAGAGTGTTCAAGGTTAACTTTGAACCTTGCGCGAGCATGCGCAAGGTAGTTAAATGAAGCGTTTATCCAAAGAGAGTGTTCAAGATTAACTTTGAACCTTGAGCGAGCCCGCACAAGGTAGTTAAATGATGCTTTCCTCTCTTGGATATTTTGCGCAGAGTTTTAATAAATCTTATTTTGGCAAAAAAGTCTGCGCGCAGTTTTCTTAGAAGTTATTAATGGGTATGGTTTCCTTGATTGGCGCAAGGTTTTTGGGACCATACCCCTTCAAGTAATGAATCAACATGGGCTTCTAAATTTGTTGCGCCCATTTTGATAGCGAGGCGTAAGGCCTGCTAGGAAAGCTTCATATTCGGCCTCGTTGTTGGTACTTTTAAAATCCAACCGAATTGCATATGTGAATTCTGCTCCCTCTAGACTCATTAATCGAAGACCTGCTCCATCCCCATCACTGTTTGATGCGCCATCTGTAAACAATGTCCAGGCTATGTTGTCGATGACTGGGACTGGGTTTTGGATTGCTTAGCATTCTTCAAGCTTATCAGCAGGAATTCAGCAATGAAATCTGCCAAAACTTGGCCTTCGATAGCTGGTCTAGGTTTATAACAGATGTTATATCCTCCCAATTCTATTGCCCATTTCGCAAGTCGTCCAGAAACGTCTGGTTTGGCCAGGACTTGGCCAATGTGAAAATTTGTTAAAACTGTAATAACATGTCCTGAAAAGTATCTTCGCATCCTTCGCGAAGCATGGACCAATGCTAAAACTAATTTTTCCATGATTGAATACCTTGTCGCTGGATCGTTCAACATCTTGCTGATATAATAAATTGGAGACTGGACCCCTTCGCGTTCTATTAACAAGACAGCACCACTGCTACCTCAGATGCAGCAAGATATAAGACCATGGGTTCTTTTTTTCGAGGAGCAGTAAGTGTGGGAAGTTGAACTAAACAATCTTTCATCTGCTGGAAAGCTCATTGGATGTGAGGATTTACCTCGCGAAGAGAATCAAAAGTTCATTGGATGTTGTCTAGCATAGTGACTTATGAATTACTCATAATGACCAAATCATCAATGTAGACTTCCACAGTTTTCCCGATGTCATCTCCAAACACTGTATCCATCAATCTTTGATAAGTAGCTCCCGCATTGCGAAGACCAAAAGGCATCTTGGTATAACAAAAAATGCCCTTCTCCGTGCGAAAAACGGTTTTATCTTCGTCCTCTTTTTTCATCAAGACTTGATGATAACCTTTATAACAATCTAGAAAACATTTCCAGCGAAAGGAAGCTTATGAGTCAACCTTTTTGTCAATCTCAGGAAGAGAATAACAATCTTTCGGACATGCCTTGTTTAGATCTTTAAAATCTACGCACATCCGCCATCCGCCATTATGTTTCTTTACCATCACTGTGTTTGCCACCCAGGTCTGGTATTTGACTTCTCGCAGAATACCAGCATTTAATAACTCGGTGACTTGTTCGTTCATTGCCTCTGTCTTTTCTGACCTGAGGATGCGCTTTTTCTACACAACTGGTTCTGCTGATGGAAATACATTCAGGCAATGTTTCGCAACGTCGTGCGGGACACCAACCATGTCGGCAGGTGTCCAGGCAAAAATGTCTTTGTTGCGAAACAACAGTAGTTTAAGTTTTACGTGAATTTCAATACTGACTGCAGGCCCTAATAAGATTGTCTGCTCAGGGTACTTATTGTTGAGTACCCACTTTTCTGGTTCATTGCTTGGCAATGTCTTGCCAGCCTTCATAATTGGTTCCTCAATTGACATGATTTCTTTTCGTGTATAAAGTATAGCTACACCATTTGGTGTCGAAAAACCACAAGCAGCATGCAGAGCGGAGGTAATCATACTAAAATCATGTTGCACGCGGCGTCCCAATAGTACATCGTGACGGGAATTTGCCGGCATCACGATGAAATTGACGTTAGTCGTTCGAGAACACCTCCCATCAGATAAAGTAACAGGAAAGAGGATTTGTCCTAGAGGAAAGACAGCCTCATTGCAGAACCCAGTTAATGGAAAATCAACTGGTTCCAAGCGTGCCTTATCCTCAGGATCTAGTTGCTTGAAGCACTGCTCATACATGATATCCATGGAACTACCCGGATCTATAAACATATAGTCTGTTTGGTAGTGCCCAAATATACCAGTGATAACTACTGGCCGGTCTTCTTGAGGACCTCCTGGAACGATAGGAAAAATGACTTGCTATTCGCGCCAAGTGTTGTTTTGAAAATGTTGAAGGCTACGCTTGCGTGATGATCCACCTTGAATCATGGAAACGTGCTGTTTCATTTTCTTGTTGCTAGGCCCTTCGTTCTCGCGCGTAATCTGCTTAATCTCTTTGCGCACATTCTGGACTAGATGTGTAAGCTTCCCACTTTTTAATGCTTTTTCAATCTCCGTGTGCAGACTGATGCAGTTATCTGTTGTGTGGCCTATGTCTCTATGATAGTCACTGAACAAATTTGGGACTTGCCCTTTTTTGTTTTTATTGGTTGCGGCTGTTTAAACTGATAATTCTCAGTGCTGAGAACTTCAGCCGGAGTCCACTGACGTTCCTATTCTCCTGCTTAATCGCTTTTTGAGTTGTTATCTTGTTGATTGTTGCTCGCGCATCAATTGGTGAATAAGGAGAATACGAATTCTGACTTGACTCTTTCCAATTTCTCTTATACTTGCGACTACCTCTACTCAAGTCTTGCAGACGATTCTGAGGCAGAGGTGGCTGGTTAGAACTTAAGTTGCGCTCAGTCTGGGCGTAGACCTTGGCTGCCGCCATGAGTTTATCCCTGTTTTTTGGGAGGCCAGTTGTACCGGACAACACTTTAATCATTTCGTCGCACCTTACCGCATACTTGAACTGCGCGCGTATAAGGTCTTCATGGACATCTCCAATCTCCAACATCTCTTTATTGTAACGCGTTATAAAATCTTTGAGGCTTTCATCGTCCCTTCGCCAGATGTTCATTACATCAGAGGAGTCGCGCACGTATCGCCGTTGCTGGCTAAAGTGTGTAAGAAATTTCTATTTTAAGTCGTTCCAAGAGGAAAGTTTACCTGCTGGCAAATTATCAAACCAAAGGCGCGCAACCCCGATAAGGGTCTGTACAAATAGGTGACACCACATTGGCAATGTCCAGCACCCAAGTAACCCTGCACCGGTAAAGAGGAGCATGTGATCATCAGGATCGGTCAAACCATTAAACTTTCCAACGTTGGATGGCAATTTCGCTCGCTCCAACGGAGCCAGTGCTATCTCTCTAGTATACTTTGATTGTTTAGCTGCTTTGGTTGGGCGATACACCAAATTGTAATCATGCTCAGCTTCTAGATTGTATTCTGCGCGTACTTTTGGCCTGTAACTAGCATGATCTGCAGATATTCGATTAAAAATACTTGCACTATCCCCTTACTCATAGGTTCTATTGAGCTCATCGTGTTGGGTGTCCCGTTTCTGCCAAGACCGCGGGCCCAAACGAGAGTGGACAGATGCGCGACGCTGAACGTTGTCTTCTTGCCTTCTATTACCAGAATGAACAGGATCATTCCTGGTTTTAGAATATATTTCTGTTCTATCTTTAGGCATGCGCGAAGGGGAACGAGCATGACTTTGAGTATTATAACTCAAAACTCGAGGTGCCGGCGAAGCACGGGCCTGAGGAGCGTTAACCGGAGCTTGAAAAGCTGGAGTTTCCGGTTTGGGCACATAACTGAGCATACAAAGCGTTTAGAGTTGCTTGAGATTTGATTAACCACGATAATGGAGTCTCTCCAGGTGGTAAAATCGACGTAACATCAACCTCAGGAGACGCCGGCGTTACAGGAATACTCGCATGATTAGGATCATACTGAGCTTTAGCTTCGCCGGAAGAATCCTCAACTATTTGTCCGTTGACCTGAGGTTCGACAACAACGCATCGAATCCCTGATCGAGGACCTTGAAAAGATGATCCGTCAGCCATGATGCTGTAGATCTAAGTGAAACAAAAGGAAAGGTGAGAAAGAATCGAAATCGGTGGGCGCCAATGAAGAAACCCTAGGTCAACTAGGCCGGAATCAAAGTAGATCTATGGAATGGGCTCTGCAAAAAAGGGTTAACCCTCCGTTTGGTTTCACGACGGATGATGAATAGAACAATATTCCGGCTGATCCTGCAAAACAGAACACTGTTAGCTCGCCACGGGAGAAGGGGGGTTCTCTCCGTGACCACCTTCCGGCGTGAGAATAAGTACAGGTAGTCGGAAGTAAGTATTGTAAGTGAGAGAGTAGTTGAGAGTGAATACCTTTCCTTGAACTCTAAGTTACTTATTTATAGCCATTGTTCGCCAAAAAGAGAGATTGTTAACTTTAACGGAATCTTTTGTTATTCCGTTAACGTTTGTTGGCAATCCGTTAGTGCACACGGAGCGTGAGCTCATCAGCGGTTAGGGAGGTGCCACGTGTCAACATGAGATCACTACATCTAAAAAATGTGAGCTTGCCATCACCGTGATCTTCCTCAGCCGTCCAGATGCTGCCATGTGGCAATTGGTTATAACCGAAAAGATGCTTGCACAATTGGGTGTTAATGGCTTCTAGAAGGTTTCACAGCTGTTACCCATCTATTGTTCGCCACGTGTACATTCTGTTGCAACAGAAACGATTCCCTTTGCTTCTGCACCAAGTCAAGGATTTTGCTAAGGGAAAGTTTCTCAGGATTTACTGTTTCCTTGCGCGAGAAGCGCAAGTTAGTTAACTGATCTTCCTTTTTCCCCTAGCTGCTTAGCTTAACGTTTGGTGGATGCTTGCTTTGATATAAATATCTGTGCAAGGTTTGTGCATGGATCATTATCAAACAAGAATGTTCAAGGTTAACTTTGAACCTTGCGCGAGCCCGCGCAAGGTAGTTAAATGAAGCATTATCAAACAAAAATGTTCAAGGTTAACTTTGAACCTTGCGCGAGCCCGCACAAGGTAGTTAAATGAAGCATTATCAAACGAGAGTGTTCAAGGTTAACTTCTAACCTTGCGCGAGCCTGCGCAAGGTAGTTAAATGAAGCATTTATCCAAAGAGAGTGTTCAAGGTTAACTTTGAACCTTGCGTGAGCCTGCGCAAGGTCGTTAAATGACGCTTTCCTATCTTGGATATTTGGCGCAGAGTTCTAATAAATCTTATTTTGGTAAAGAAGTCTGCGCGCAGTTTTCTTAGAAGTTATTAATGGGTATGGTTTCCTTGATTGGCGCAAGGTTTTTGGGACCATACCCCTTCAATCGCCTTTTCCACTCCGTCAGGCTTTTTCCTAGAATAATTGTTCCACATCGGGGGTGGAACTCGATGATTACCCAGATCTTTGTTTTGATAACCATCCTCATCCTCTCATGTTTTATCTTGTTCTGTTGATTTAGGGAGGATGTGATCAATCACATAAGAAGTTGTTGAATAACTGATCAGCAACTTATTAACCCGTTCTGATTCAATCCTAATAGTTTCTAGCTCACTCTTTAGTTTAGCGATTGTGTCAATATGAATATTTTCTACCATTTGTTTATCCATGATCGTCGCTTTAAGAATTGAAGGTGTAGCAATCTTCTACTAGCATATCGGTATCGGTTAATAGTTCTACTTAGTTTATCATATGCTTCTTTACATTCTTTTAAGTGACTAGACAGATTATCAGTATGTTTTTTAAGTTCTTTAAAATTTTCGTCTTTTTCATAATACTCTTTGCATGGCTCCAAGCACTTCATGCATTGTTTTTCGGTTTCTGTCTCCTCACTCTTACCCTCCTCTTTGACTGACTCATTCACACCCTCTTGAACTTTGTCAGACACTACCTCTTGTAGTTGCGCCATCATACCTTTGTCGGCAATCTCTTTGAGGTTTTCAGCATTCATTTCTTTAGTGACATCAATAATCTCTACTAAAGGATTTATTTCTTCATTAATCTATGTGATTTGATATTGGCTTGAACCTCCAAAGAAATCTACAAAATATTTATAAACGTCAGATGGAATGACAGATTTAAAAGCATTGTGAAAAATATCCTCTTCGGCACTCTGATCATCCTAATATGCATTAGAACTCTCATTTAGAAACTTGGGTGGTTAAAACTAAATCATCTTCTGTAGAAATCAAAACATATGTTCCTACTAAATCTAAGATTGGACAGGATGTTAAAGTCAAAGTTCCAAAGTTTGATATTCCAAACCCACCCAAGACCGAGAAGGCTTGGGTTCACTGTTTAAGTAATTACTTATTTACATGTGCAAGGGCTCCTAAGGTCAATCATTTCAAAGTGGATAATGGACAGTGGAGCTTCTCCTCACATAACAGGAATGTTGTCCTTACTTCATGATGTAAAATCTATTCGTGGTGGCTATGTATGGTTTGCGGGTAATCAAGGTGGAAGGGTAGTCGGAGAAGGAAAACTTTCCAATGGTGTGGTTTCGTTCGACAAAGGCAACTATATTGCTGAATTAGAGAACAATTTACTGAGCATTTCACATATTTGTGATAAGAAGTTCAACTCACTTCAGTGATAAAGAATGCCTAATTCTAAAGCCAGGATTCAAAATTCCTGAGGAGTGAATCCTCCTGCACGCTCCACGAGAAAATGAAAAGGAATCATTCTTATGGTATCAAAAGATGGGGCATATCCATCTGAGAAAAATGAATTATCTGGTGCACAACAATCTGGTGGAGGGTATTAATCTCAAAAGTTTTAATGTAAATGACGATTGTCTTAGCTACAAAAAGGGGAAGCAGAATAAGAAATCACACCCAAGAAAACTTCTAAATTCTATCAAATTTCCACTAGGCTTCATATGGATCTTTTTGGGCTAGTATACGTCAAAAGTAAATCTGGTGATTATATTACTTGTTGTGACTAATGACTACTCAAGATTCTTGTGGGTTATATTTCTAGAAAGTAAAGATGAGACATTTGAAAATCTTATGATTCTCTTCAGAAAGTTAGAGAACTTGTACCATTCTCCAATCAGAAAGATACCCAGTGATAATGGTACTAAGTTAAAAAATAATCGAATGCTCGAATTTTGTAATGATAAAGGTATTCTTCATGAATTCAGCGCCCCTTATACTCCACATAAAAATGGAGTAGCTAAATGTAAGAATCACACTCACACTCTCATCGAAATAGCACGCACGATGCTCGCCCATTCAAAGTTACCTTTCAGTTTCTGGAGCGAAGTCGTTGGCTCTGCTTGCTATATGTTAAATTGGGTTTTAACTATTAAGGCTCATAAGAAGACACGCTTTGACTTGCTTAACCAGGGAAAGCCGAATTTAGAGTTCCTGGAGCCATTTGGATCTCCGTGTATGGTCTTCGACCCGGATGGTAAATTTGGTGCCAGATCTTTGGAGGGATTTTTCGGGGGTTATGCTAGTCCATTGAGAAGAGTATATCTACCGAGTCTAAACCAAGTTATTCTTGCTCAACATGTCGGCTGTCAGAAATACACAATGTCTAGTTAAAAGCCTGGTGATCCCTTGATGTTTGACTACAAGTATTTATGGAGTTCATTTGATCCGCCAGAAGAACCAAACAAAGTGGAACTTATGTTGTTATATCAACAAAAGCAAGCATCTAATCAAGAGCAAGTTCCAAGATCGATAGTGGTTACTCAACCACCTATTGGCACCAATGATTCTTGTACAGGTCCGAGCACTAGTAAAAAAGAACCCGTTGTCGAACCAGAAGTGAATAACCCCGAGCCCACTTTCGACCGGTCCAGTGATTCTGATTCTGAAGCTGGGCCGATGTATGATAATGATGGTGGATCCAGCTCTGATAAAGGTTCGGAACAGATAACAAGTCAACTAAATCAATCTGTAGGTCCTATGAATCAGAATGAAGCTTCAACGAGTAATCAGATTGCTGAACAAAATATTACGAATCTTGAAAGTGAAATAAATGTTCCCAATGAAGTAATGCTAAGAATTTGTCCTACCACCCATCGGAGAATATAATTGGAGAGATGCATGCTAGAGTTAAAGCGTGCAATTTGATCTAAGTTGTTTTTACACCAAAACTACACCTATTCAAGATATGTACTTACATCGTTGTTTTATTTCGTAGATTGAACCAAATCGAACAAAGAAGCGCTTGCTGACGAAATTTGAGTAAACGCAATGTAGGAGGAGCTGCAACAATTTGGAAAGCTTGATATCTAGAAGCTTGTTGACCAGCCGGCTAATCACAAAGCTTTGCTACGAAATGGGTCTTCAAATGAAAAAGAGACAATCGAGGAGTAATTGTGCGCAACAAAGCTCGACTGGTTGTCAAAGGTTTTCATCAGCAAGAAGGCATTGATTACACAGAGGTTTATGCTCCAGTCGCACGACTAGAAGTTATCTGCATATTCCTGGATTTTGTGTCATGGAAAGGTTTTAAGGTGTACCAGCTTGATGTCAAATCTACTTTTCTATACGGAAAAGTGAAAGAGTTAGTGTATGTCGGCCAGCCACCAGGGTTGGTCAATCCAGTGCATAAAGACAAGGTTCACTTACTAGATAAAGCGCTATATGGGTTGCATCAGGCCCTGAGAGCCTGGTATGAGACACTCTCTCAGCACCTGTTAAGTAATGGCTTTATTGAAGGCACTATTGATAGCAGACTCTTCACGAATTAAGTAAACGGACACTTGCTGATTGTAAAAATTTATGTGGACGACATCATCTTTGGTTCAATGAACGAGGCTTTATGCAAAGATTTCGAAGAAGTCATGAAAAAGAAATTTGAAATGAGTTTAATGGGAGAAATGAAGTCTTCTTCGGACTCCAGGTTGATCAGTTGCCTGATGGTATCTTCATTCATCAGACGAAGTACGTCAATGATATCTTGAATAAATCTAAAATGTCGGGAACGCCACCATTATCTACACCATTGGCAATCAATGCTGGCATCTACCCATATGAACACAGAGTCAAGATAGATGAAACCTTATACAGATCAATGATTGGATCATTGATGTATCTTATAGCATCTAGACGACACATCATATATCCAACATGCCTTTGCACCCGATATCAATCTAGTCCTCGAGTGTCACACCTGATGATAGTCAAGCGGATTTTCATATATCTAAAGGGTTGCCAAAGCACCGGCTTGTGGTGTCTGCAAAACGACAACTTTGACCTTGCTGGATATTCTGACAGATATCGGATGCTTCAAACTTAATGCTAAATCTACAATGGCCTGTTGCCAGTTCTTCAGAACACGATTAGTAATGTGGCAATGCAAGAAGCAAACCACGATCGCTCTCTCTGCTTGCGAGACTGAATACGTTTCAGCTTCTGGTTGCTGTAACAAGGCTACGATCGATATAACTAAAAATCCGGTTCAACACTCTAAAACTAAACACATTGAAATTCGACATCACTTTATCTATGATTGCCACGAGAAAAAGTTGATTCGAATAGAAAAGGTCCACACTGATGAAAAAAAGTCAGATTTTTATACCAAACCATTTGAGAAAGCTAGATTTAAATATCTTTTGAGACTTAACACTATGAAGAATCTGACATCAGATGGGAAAATTGAGGTTGAATACGGATCGGATGACGAGTTTCGTGATCCTCATCAGTCAGTCACATTGTATAGTTTTTAGACCTTCTTTCTTCAAAAACAAAAATCCAAAATATGTTTGTGATTTTAGGGGGATATATGTTGTAGAAAATACAAAAACATTAAGGAATGCAAAAATGTACAAAAACATGAAAAAGACGAAAAGAGTTTTCGTGTGAAAAGAGGATATGATAGTACATCAGTGGACTATCACAGTATGCTAAAGAATTGTATTTTATAAAAAATTAAACGGATTGCACTAAGGATGTGCCAGCAGGCTTCGCACATTCAGTAGTTTGTTTCGCATATATGGTCTTAGTACACCGAAAACGGCAATGGACTAGAACTTGTAGAATACTTCTTAGTGGATTAACATCTTTCGTTTGAGATATTGCTGAATTCTGAGATACTAGGTCTTTATAAATAATTGATATCTAGGTTATTATACAAGTTCTTATGATTTTGCGTCGGCCATGGACTAAAACTTGTAAAGAATACTTTTGCTTTTAAAACCTGAAAAATGCATAAAATTGAAAGTATCGAAAGATATTACAATAGTGGTCAAAAGATTCCAAATTGGAACACTACTTTTAAGTCGAGCCTTCATCTCTTTCTCGGTAGGGTGGTACTAACCTGAGCTCTCAAGGTCTCGCACTACCTAAAATAGATATTAGTTAGATGTATTCACCTGCAAGATGAAATCCAGGTAATCATGATATGGGAGTATATTCTGAGGTGGAAAACACAATTAAGTCAAGTTCCTAAAAATTATATAACGTATCTCGGAAAAATTGAGAAATGTGTAGAGGCTTAAGTGAATCAGTATACTGACAATTCTAGTGAATATGTTTAGAACTTAAAGTCTTATTAACTTCAACGGTACTAATGGTATGTCTCAAAAACCGATATGATCCTCTAACACAAACTAACAAAAAATGACTGTAAATATGTTTGTACATAGTTCTTTATATCTCATTACAGAAAATCCAAAAAGATTTTCAGTGTTGTTTAGCATAAACTTTGAAAATATCAAAAATATTTTATTTCTATCTTAGTTTCGACTATCGATGACGGAAAGCGGGTCTTCAAAGTCCAAAGGTGCTGTATGCTGAGAATACTTAAGGACAATGGGTTGGGAGCTTATATAAAATGAGAAAGTGTGTTGAAAAGATCAAAAGTTCATTAATTAAAACTTAATTTTCCATAAAAATTTCCCATGGCAGATTTCATGTCAAATTTTAAAGGGCAAGGACCAACACATTCTAAATCTCCTTCTATCCCTCCATCTTCCACACATAAAACTCAGAGTTCACATTATTCCTTTACCAAGATGGAGAGGAGTGAACCAAGACGTGTTGCCAAGAAACAACCCCGAAATGCTAAAGGGCCACATCAGAACTAGTTGCACCAAGAGTGCACCTTGTGGAAATTCCAAACCTTGATAAGCAAAGAAGTCAAATGCTCGAGCTTTCCAGTTAACCGCGAAAGAGGCAGTGAATGACACAAATGTTATAATGGGTACTTTCCTTGTTAATAACATATATGCGTGTGTCTTATTTGATTATAGAGCTGATAAGTGTTTTGTAGATCATAAGTTTGGTAAACTATTAAATTTGCCTTAAGAACCTTAGAACAACCGTATAAAGTAGAAATGGCTGATGGTACAATAGAATTAGGTTCTAATATTCTTGAGGGATGCGCTATATCCATTAAGAATCATTCCATTCCAATAAACCTTATATCTATGACTCTTGCGAGATTCGATATAGTCTTAGGATAGACTAGTTATCCCATAACCAGTTCCGAATTGCCTATGATAAAATGCTAATCGAAATCAAATCCCCATCTGACGAGACGCTTAGCGTTCATGGAGATCAACACTACGGATTGCCTTAGAATGCATCTTTCTTAAAGCATTTAAGTTTCTAAAGAGAGGATGTGCCATTTACATGGCACAAGTAACGGTAGATACACCAAAACCCAAGATAGAAGATATACCAGTCATTACTGAATACACTGAAGTATTCCTAGAATATTTACCTAGATTACCCCTAGAAAGGCAAGTCCCCAAGAAAGCCAAGTCAAGTTTAGAATCGACATATTGCCTAGGTCAGCTCCAATAGTTAGAGATCCATACCGCTTGACGCCTAATGAGATGAAAGAATTAAAGGCTCAACTCGAAGAACTCCTTGAGAAATGATTTATACAACCTAGTTCATCCTCTTGGGGAGCTCCTATTCTTTTTGTAAAAGATAAATACGGTTTAATTCGAATGTGCATTGACTATTGTGAGCTGAATAACATAATGATTAAGAATCGTTATCCCCTGACAAGGATTGATGATTTGTTCAATCAATTGCAAGGGGCAAGTTTGTTTTTGAAGATTGATCTTCGTTGTGGATATCATCAACTGAAGGTCAAAAGTGAAGATGTCCAAATTACTTTCTTCAGAACTAGATACGGGTATTATGAGTTCTAGATTATGCCATTTAAAGTCACTAATGCTCCAGCAGCTTTTTATGGATCTCAAAAATAGAGTCTGCAAACCACATCTAGATATTGTCTTTATAGATGGCATACGTATCTACTCTGGCATCAAGAATGATCACGAGAAACATCTTAGATGTATTATTGAGTTGCTAAAGCAAGAAAAGTTGTATACAAAATTCTTTAAGTGTGAGTTTTGTATTAGAGAAGTCCAATTCTTACGACACGTGGTCAGTGAACATGGAATCCAAGTGGATCCAGCAAAGATAGAAGTAGTCATGAATTGGGAAGCACCCAAAACTCTATCAGAAATCCGCAGCTTGTTAGGGTTAGCTGGTTATTATAGAAGATTCATTGAGACTTCTCGAGAATAGCCACTCCCCGAACATGGTTGACATGCAAAAATGCTAAGTTTGTTTGGGGGCCAAAACAGAAGGAATCGTTCGAGATTCTTAAACAAAGATTGAGTAATGCCCATGTATTATCATTACCCAAAGGTATTGAAACTTATTGGTTTACTGTAATGCTTCGCACACAGGATTAGGGTGTGTGTTGATGCAAAGAGGCAAAGTGATTGCCTATGCATCACGACAACTTAAGGTGCATGTAAAGAATTCCACCACCCATGTTCTGGAACTAGGTACGTTGTATTCGCACTAATGTTTTGGAGGCATTATCTATATGGAATGAAATGTGTTATACACAAAATTCACAAAAGCCTCCGACACATATTTAATAAAAAAGATTTGAATATGCGGCAATGTCGTTTGATGGAAACATTGAATGATTACGAATGTACGTATCGTTATCATCCTAGCAAGGCAAATGTGGTTGCTGAAGCCTTGAGCCACAAGGAAAGAATAAACCAATAAGGGTTCGTGCTAAAAGAATAGAACTTCGAACTAGTAAATTGAGAAACTGCTTGAAGTTCAAAAGCAAGCATTATTAAAAGCAAATGCTTCTAATGTAGGATTAGGTGAAAACAGAAGGAATCGTTTGAGATTCTTAAACAAAGATTGAGTAATGCGCATGTATTATCATTACCCAAAGGTATTGAAGACTTATTGTTTACTGTACTGCTTCGCACACAGGATTAGGGTGTGTGTTGAGGCAAAGAGGAAAAGTGATTGCCTATGCATCACGACAACTTAAGGTGCATGTAAAGAATTCCATCACCCATGATCTAGAACTAGGTACCGTTGTATTCGCACTAAAGTTGTGGAGGCATTATCAATATGGAAAGAAATGTGTTATACACAAAAATCACAAAAGCCTCCGACACATATTTATTCAAGAAGATTTGAATATACGACAATGCCGTTTGATGGAAACATTGAATGATTACAAATGTGCGATTTGTTATCATCCTAGCAAGGCAAATGTGGTTACTGAAGCCTTGAGCCACAAGGAAAGAATAAACCAATAAGGGTTCATGCTAAAAGAATAGAACTTCGAACTAGTAAATTGAGAAACTGCTTGAAGTTCAAAAGCAAGCATTATTAAAATCAAATGCTTCTAAGTAGGATTAGGTGAAACTACTGGACAGTTAAACCTAGAAATGACAGAATTCATTGATTTAATGATAGAATCAGGGTGCCCACTTTTGGGGGACTCTGAGAGTTGATGTGAGGGTCTGCTTCAATCCTTAAGCTTGGGTCTAATCTATTTAACCTAGTCCAAAACACGCGGATTTCAATTTAGATTAGTGATAGGTAGAAACAAGATTGCTTTTCAATTTATTGTTTCATTCAACTTGTAACAGTTACAGATCTGGAAACAAATTGACAGGGCTTCGCCGTATCATTCGCAAAACAGTTACAGACTCAATGAACACACTAACCTATATATAGACCTTTAACTTTGTGCGAACTTGAGCCATCCACCTTCGTGTGAACATAAACATTCCATCCTCGTATGAAGTGAAACAAGACGACTTAGTACGAACTTATCAATAGCAATGAACACACTAACCTATATATAGACCTTTAACTTCGTGCGAAGTTGAGCCATCCACCTTCGTACGAACATAAACATTCCATCCTCGTATGAAGTGAAACAAGACAATTTTGTACGAACTTAACAATACCATTGAACACACTAACCTATATATAGACCTTTAACTTCGTGCGAACTTAAGCCATCCACCTTTGTACGAACATAAACATTCCATCCTCGTATGAGGTGAAACACGACAACTTCGTACGAACTTAACAATACCAACTTCGTATGAAGGTAAATATTACAAATACAAAATCTAACATTTTAGCCTATTATAGATAACGACACGACTGGTAGACGTAGGCAGCAAACATATGTATCAACAAACTCCCCCTTGGATGTTGTCGTAGTGTCGACTGGTCTTCAGTCTTCAAAAACTTTATAACTTTAAACTTTATCTTCCAAAGAAATTCTTTCTCGGCTTCCATCACTTTTTACTTGGAATAGGCGTTTGATATGTTGGCAGAGCCCACTTTATAAACTGAAGTCTTCGAATAGAAGCTTTCTTAATTGTCTCAACAATTTGTTCTTCCTTTCTCATTTCCTTCATACACTCCTTACCTTCAAATTCTCTCCACTTTGATTTCCACATCTTGCCAGAATTAAAACTGTGTGCAAAGCAAACATTGATTACACGTTAATACTGCATCGCTTGCACTTTCTCTTTCACTTTGTAACATATCATGTTGTAAAATAGGTATTCCATATCTTTCTCAGAATAATTTACCAACCACATTGGATCTAAAATCTGTATACCTCTCCACAATCCACCTATTTTCAACAAAATCACAGCTTCACTAGTTTCAATGCCATATGCATCACGACAACTTAAGGTGCATATAAAGAATTCCACCACCCATGTTCTCGAACTAGGTACGTTGTATTCGCACTAAAGTTGTGGAGGCAATATCTATATGGAACGAAATGTGTTATACACAAAAATCACAAAAGCCTCCGACACATATTTAATCAAAAAGATATGAATATGCGCAATGCCGTTTGATGGAAACATTGAATGATTACGAATGTGCGATTCGTTATCATCCTAGCATGGCAAATGTGGTTGCTGAAGCCTTGAGCCACAAGGAAAGAATAAACCAATAAGGGTTCGTGCTAAAATAATAGAACTTCGAACTAGTAAATTGAGAAACTGCTTGAAGTTCAAAAGCAAGCATTATTAAAAGCAAATGCTTCTAATGTAGGATTAGGTGAAACTATTGGACAATTAAAACTAGAAATGACAGAATTCTTAAATTTAATGATAGAATCAGGGTGCCCATTTTTGGAGGACTTAGAGAGTTGATGTGCGGATCTGCTTCAATCCATAAGCTTGGGTCTAATCTATTTAACCTAGTCCAAAACACGCGGATTTCAATTTAGATTAGTGATAGGTAGAAACAAGATTACTTTTCAATTTATTGTTTCATTCAACTTTTAACAGTTACAGATCTGGAAACAAATTGACAGGGCTTCGCCGTATCATTCGCAAAACAGTTACAGACTCAATGTACACAATAACCTATATAGAGACCTTTAACTTTGTGCGAACTTTAGCCATCCACCTTCTTGCGAACATAAACATTCCATCCTCGTATGAAGTGAAACGAAATGACTTAGTACGAACTTAACAATACCAATGAACACACTAACCTATATATAGAACTTTAACTTCGTGCGAAGTTGAGCCATCCACTTTCGTACGAACATAAACATTCCATCCTTGTATGAGGTGAAACAAGACAACTTCGTACGAACTTAACAATACCAATGAACACACTAACCTATATATAGACCTTTAACTTCGTGCGAACTTAAGCCATCCACCTTTGTACGAACATAAACATTCCATCCTCGTATGAAGTGAAACACGACAACTTCGCACGAACTTAACAATACCAACTTCGTATGAAGGTAAATATTACAAATACAAAATATAACATTTTAGCCTATTATAGATAGCGACACGACTGGTGACGTAGGCAGCAAACATATGTATCAACAAACTCCCCCTTGGATGTTGTCGTAGTGTCGACTGGTCTCCAGTCTTCAAAAACTTTATAACTTTAAACTTTATCTTCCAAAGAAATTCTTTCTCGGCTTCCATCGCTTTTTACTAGGAATAGGCGTTTGATATGTTGGCAGAGCCCACTTTATAAACTAAAGTCTTTGAATAGAAGCTTTCTTAATCGTCTCAACAATTTGTTCTTCCTTTCTCATTACCTTCATACACTCCTTACCTTCAAATTCTCTCCACTTCGATTTCCACATCATGTCAGAATTAAAACTGTGTTCAAAGCAAACATTGATTACACGTTGATACTGCATCGCTTGCACTTTCTCTTTCGCTTCGTAACAGATCTTGTTGTAAAATAGGTATTCCATATCTTTCTCAGAATAATTTACCAACCACATTGGATCTAGAATCTGTATACCTCTCCACAATCCACCTATTTTCAACACAATCACAGCTTCACTAGTTTAAATGCCATACCACCACCACTTAAATTCCTCATGAAAATCTTGCTCAATCTTCATTAATGGCATATTCTTCTTGAATGTGGCCGCGTCACAATCAAAGTCACATCTTTCTCGTTAGTAACGTGAACAATCTTGATAATCTTCTTTGGATAATGCGGCTTCCAGTTGAGAAAACCATGTGCAACTTCACATCTAATAACTTCCACAATATTTGATCATTCCATTTCATTTGATAATTGATGAACTTAGTTTTGAACAACTCTTCAACACCCCACCATGACAAAGTTTGAATATCAAATAAATATTGTAAGTATTGAACTCCGAGTTCTCTCTTAATAGCATACACATTCAACTCAGGTAGCCAACCCTAACTCATAATATCTCCTAACGACTTATCTTGATCTCTCGTGAAAAATGCTAATGGTTGTCGGAATTTCCTTTCTTTTGGCATTTCTTTAAATTACGTCTTTCTGGCTTATAAAATTTCTTCTTTACTCAATTGTTTCGGAAGATTACCATCTTTTATTACTTTTTCGACCTTTCTTTTCAACAAATCATTCATTTCTTCGTTAAACATCTATTGAAATGTTGGGAAGTCATATGTTCCAAAAACTGATATGATCCTCTAACACAAACTAACAAAAAATGTCTATAAATATGTTTGTACATAGTTCTTTATATTTCATTACAGAAAATCATAGATTTTCAGTGTTGTTTAGCATAAACTTTGAAAATATCAAAAATATTTTATTTCTATCTTAGTTTCGACTGTCGATGATGGAAAGCGGATCTTCAAAGTCCAGAGATGCTGTATGCTGAGAATACTTAAGGATAATGGGTTGGGAGCTTATATGAATTGAGAAAGTGTGTTGAAAATATCAAAAGTTCATTAATTAAAACTTAATTTTCCATAAAAATTTCCCATGGCAAATTTTAAAGGGCAAGGACCAACACATTCTAAATCTCCTTCTATCCCTCCATCTTCCACACATAAAACTCAGAGTTCACATTATTCCTTTACCAAGATGGAGAGGAGTGAACCAAGACGTGTTGCCAAGAAACAACCCCGAAATGCTAAAGGGCCACATCAGAACTAGTTGCACCAAGAGTGCACCTTGTGGAAATTCCAAACCTTGATAAGCAAAGAAGTCAAATGCTCGAGCTTTCCAGTTAACCGCGAAAGAGGCAGTGAATGACACAAATGTTATAATGGGTACTTTCCTTGTTAATAACATATATGCGTGTGTCTTATTTGATTATAGAGCTGATAAGTGTTTTGTAGATCATAAGTTTGGTAAACTATTAAATTTGCCTTAAGAACCTTAGAACAACCGTGTAAGTAGAAATGGCTGATGGTACAATTTAATTAGCTTCTAATATTCTTGAGGGATGTGCTATATCCATTAAGAATCATTCCATTCCAATAAACCTTATATCTATGACTCTTGCGAGATTCGATATAGTCTTAGGATGGACTGGTTATCCCATAACCAGTTCCGCATTGCCTATGATAAAATGCTAATCGAAATCAAATCCCCATCTGATGAGACGCTTAGCATTCATGGAGATCAACAATACGGATTTCCTTAGAATGCATCCTTTCTTAAAGCATCTAAGTTTCTAAAGAGAGGATGTGCCGTTTACAGGGCACAAGTAACGGTAGATACACGAAAACCCAAGATAGAAGATATACCAGTCATTACTGAACACACTTAAGTATTCCTAGAATATTTACCCAGATTATCTCTAGAAAGGCAAGTCCCCAAGAAAGCCAAGTCAAGTTTAGAATCGACATATTGCCCAGGTCAGCTCCAATAGTTAGAGCTCCATACCGCTTGGCGCCTAATGAGATGAAAGAATTAAAGGCGCAACTCGAAGAACTCCTTGAGAAAGGATTTATACAACCTAGTTCATCCTCTTGGGGAGCTCCTATTCTTTTTGTCAAAGATAAATACGGTTTAATTCGAATGTGCATTGACTATTGTGAGCTGAATAACATAATGATTAAGAATCGGTATCCCTTGACAAGGATTGATGATTTGTTCAATCAATTGCAAGGGGCAAGTTTCTTTTTGAAGATTGATCTTCATTGTGGATATCATCAACTGAAGGTCAAAAGTGAAGATGTTCAAATGACTTTCTTCAGAACTAGATACGGCCATTATGAGTTCCAGATTATGCCATTTAAAGTCACTAATGCTCCAGCAGCTTTTTATGGATCTCATGAATAGAGTCTGTAAACCACATCTAGATAAGTTTGCCATTGTCTTTATAGATGACATACGTATCTACTCTGGCATCAAGAATGACCACGAGAAGCATCTTAGATGAATTATTGAGTTGCTAAAGCAAGAAAAGCTGTATACAAAATTCTTTAAGTGTGAGTTTTGTCTTAGAGAAGTCCAATTCTTAGGACACGTGGTCAGTGAATATGGAATCCAAGTGGATCAGCAAAGATAGAAGTAGTCATGAATTGGGAAGCACCCAAAACTCTACCAGAAATCCGCAGCTTGTTAGGGTTAGCTAGTTATTATAGAAGATTCATTGAGACTTCTCGAGAATAGCCACTCCCCGAACTTCGTTGACATGCAAAAATGCTAAGTTTGTTTGGGGGCTAAAACAGAAGGAATCGTTCGAGATTCTTAAACAAAGATTGAGTAATGCCCATGTATTATCATTACCCAATGGTATTGAAGACTTATTGGTTTGCTGTAATGCTTCGCACACTGGATTAGGGTGTGTGTTGATGCAAAGAGGCAAAGTGATTGCCTATGCATCACGACAACTTAAGGTGCATGTAAAGAATTCCACCACCCATGTTCTAGAACTAGGTACGTTGTATTCGCACTAAAGTTGTGGAGGCATTATCTATATGGAACGAAATGTGTTATTCACAAAAATCACAAAAGCCTCCGACACATATTTAATAAAAAAGATTTGAATATGCGGCAATGTCGTTTGATGGAAACATTGAATGATTACGAATGTGCGATTCGTTATCATCCTAGCAAGGCAAATGTGGTTGCTGAAGCCTTGAGCCACAAGGAAAGAATAAACCAATAAGGGTTCGTTGTAAAAGAATAGAACTTTGAACTAGTAAATTGAGAAACTGCTTGAAGTTCAAAAGCAAGCATTATTAAAAGCAAATGCTTCTAATGTAGGATTAGGTGAAAACAGAAGGAATCATTCGAGATTCTTAAACAAAGATTGAGTAATGCGCATGTATTATCATTACCCAAAGGTATTGAAGACTTATTGTTTACTGTACTACTTCGCACACAGGATTAGGGTGTGTGTTGATGCAAAGAGGAAAAGTGATTGCCTATGCATCACGACAACTTAAGGTGCATGTAAAGAATTCCATCACCCATGATCTAGAACTAGGTACCGTTGTATTCGCATTAAAGTTGTGGAGGCATTATCTATATGGAACGAAATGTGTTATACACAAAAATCACAAAAGCCTCCGACACATATTTAATCAAGAAGATTTGAATATACGACAATGCCGTTTGATGGAAACATTGAATGATTATAAATGTGCGATTTGTTATCATCCTAGCAAGGCAAATGTGGTTACTGAAGCCTTGAGCCACAAGGAAAGAATAAACCAATAAGGGTTCATGCTAAAAGAATAGAACTTCGAACTAGTAAATTGAGAAACTGCTTGAAGTTCAAATGCAATCATTATTAAAAACAAATGCTTCTAAGTAGGATTAGGTGAAATTATTGGACAGTTAAACCTAGAAATGACAGAATTCATAGATTTAATGATAGAATCAGGGTGCCCACTTTTGGGGGACTCTGAGAGTTGATGTGAGGGTTTGCTTCAATCCATAAGCTTGGGTCTAATCTATTTAACCTAGTCCAAAACACGCGGATTTCAATTTAGATTAGTGATAGGTAGAAACAAGATTACTTTTCAATTTATTGTTTCATTCAACTTGTAACAGTTACAGATCTGGAAACAAATTGACAGGGCTTCGCCGTATCATTCGCAAAACAGTTACAGACTCAATGAACACACTAACCTATATATAGACCTTTAACTTTGTGCGAACTTGATCCATCCACCTTCGTGGGAACATAAACATTCCATCCTCGTATGAAGTGAAATAAGACGACTTAGTAGGAACTTAACAATACCAATGAACACACTAACCTATATATAGACCTTTAACTTCATGCGAAGTTGAGCCATCCACCTTCATACGAACATAAACATTCCATTCTCGTATGAAGTGAAACAAGACAACTTTGTACGAGCTTAACAATACCAATGAAGACACTAACCTATATATAGACGTTGAACTTCGTGCGAACTTAAGCCATCCACCTTTGTACGAACATAAACATTCCATCCTCGTATGAGGTGAAACACGACAACTTCGTACGAACTTAACAATACCAACTTCGTATGAAGGTAAATATTACAAATACAAAATCTAACATTTTAGCCTATTATAGATAGCGACACGACTGGTAGACGTAGGCAGCAAATACAATCAACAAACTCCCCCTTGGATGTTGTGGTAGTGTCGACTGGTCTTCAGTCTTCAAAAAATTTATAACTTTAAACTTTATGTTCCAAAGTAATTCTTTCTCGGCTTCCATCGCTTTTTACTAGGAACAGGCGTTTGATATGTTGGCGGAGCCCACTTTATAAACTGAAGTCTTCGAATAGAAGCTTTCTTAATCGTCTCAACAGTTTGTTCTTCCTTTCTCATTTCCTTCATACACTCCTTACCTTCAAATTCTCTCCACTTCGATTTCCACATCTTGCCAGAATTAAAACTGTGTGCAAAGCAAACATTGATTACACGTTGATACTGCATCGCTTGCACTTTCTCTTTCCCTTGGTAACAGATCTTATTGTAAAATAGGTATTTCATATCTTTCTCAGAATAATTTACCAACCACATTGGATCTAGAATCTGTATACCTCTTCACAATCCACCTATTTTCAACACAATCACAGCTTCACTAGCTTTAATGCCATACCACCACCACTTAAATTCCTCATGAAAATCTTGCTCAATCTTCATTAACGGCATATTCTTCTTGCATGTGCCCCGTCACAATCAAAGTCACATCTTTCTCGTTAGTAACTTGAACAATCTGGATAATCTTCTTTGGATAATGCGGCTTCCAGTTGAGAAAACCATGTGCAACTTCAAATCTAATTAACTTCCACACTTAGATCATTCCATTTCATTTGATAATTGATGCACTTAGTTTGGAACAACTCTTCAACACCCCACCATGAAAAAGTTTGAATATCAAATAATATTGGAAGTATTGAACTTCGAGTTCTCTCTTAATAGCATTCACTTTCAACTCAGGTAGCCAACCCTAACTCATAATATCTCCTAACGACTTATCTTGATCTCTCGTGAAAAATACTAATGGTTATCGTAATTTCCTTTCTTTTGGCATTTCTTTAAACTACGTCTTTCTGGCTTCTAAAATTTCTTCTTTACTCAATTGTTTCGGAAGATTACCATCTTTTATTACTTTTTCGACCTTTCTTTTCAACAAATCATTCATTTCTTCGTTAAACATCTCTTGAAATGTTGGGAAGTCATATGTTCCTTCACGAGAATATTTCATCGTTTCATCATCAGAATCATCCTCCACGACAACATTATCATAGTTATCTGCATCATCAACTTATTGGTACACATAATCATCAGGCTTTGCAACACTTATGTTGTTTAGTTCTTCTTTAAAGTCAAATTCAAATGAACTCTCATCAACACCCAACATCTGAGCAATTTCTCCGTTTGTGTAGTTGTGAACAAACTCACCCTCTTTAACCCCATGCTCCAGATAGATCTTCTTATGTTTTGTTATAGAAAACACTGTTAGTGGATTGACGTCTATGAGAATTCTTGAACACTCTTCTTCATTCCACAAAATCTCTTCTCCCCCTCTCTTTTAGATTTATTTTCTTGATTACCGTTGTCGTTTAGAAAATCATCATAGTTGAACGATCCTGTAATCTTGGCTTCATACACCACCAACCCTGCACCACCTTGCGTGTTATTATCATCGCCACACTTATCATCATCATCATCTTTTGTACCATCACCATCAACATCCATGTTATCATCATCCTCTTCATCATCAACTTCTATCTCATCCTCTTTTTCCTGTTCCCTCCTTTTCTCTAACCTTTTCTCCTTTTCAGAAACATACAGAACATCAACCATGTCACCGATAAGAATATAGTTGACCAAAGGTTCTGGCTCTTTTTCTGGCTCAGGCATAACAGTTGGAACATCATCAATCTTTTCTTTGCCCTTGCTTGCAAGTGTAGCTTCAGCTCTTCTTGCTCATTCAACAGCCCTTTGTTTAGCTTCTTCAATTTTGATCAGATCAAATTCAACTTCGAAATCTATACCAAGGTTTTTCTGCAACACTTTTTTAAAGACATAACGAGCTTTATATCTTTCCTTAATCTATCAGCCTCTAGCTCTTCTGTCACTCTATGCAATCTTTCGTTATTAGACAAAAGACAAGCAGTAACAACTTCCATATGTTTTCGAACGTTTTCCATAAACTTTAATCTATTCGCTAACTCTCTTATCTTCTAATCATTCTGATTATCAAAAAATGTAGATCGACAGGACCCATGTTTGAAAAGATCATCAGACTTTCAAAAGTTTCGTTTTTGCTTTCTAAGAACACCACCCACGAAAATCTTGAATAATTGTCAGTAACAATGAGACAATATAGATCTCCGAGATACTTCGAACGTTGACTCGTCAAAAGAGATCCATGTGTAGTCTCTCTAGCAGGAGTTTGATTGAGTTTGGGAGCTTCTTTGGATGCAACTTTTTATGTTGTTTGCCTTTTTCCAGCTTATGTAGTCGTTCTTCAAATAAAAACCCTTTGAATTAACCCTCTCCACTAGGTTGTTGTGTACTAAGAAGTTCATCTTTCGGAGATGAATATGCACCATCTTCCTGTGCCACATGATTGATTGTTTCTCTGTTGCTTTAGACACAAAACATTGCGTGGATTTCGTTGTTGTTGTTGGAACATTCATGTCTAAGACATAGACGTCATTTTGTCGTGGAGCGGGCATCAAGATCCACTCCTCCGGTATATGAAATCCTTACTTCAGAATGAGACATTCTCGATCAGTAATGTGTCTTGTGAATTTTTTTTGTCTCAAAAATCTGAGAGATACTTAGTAAATTGTTCCCTAACCCTGCTATGTAATTGAACTTATCGAACTACACCACACCATTAGTTAGAATTCCTTCACCTCCTCGGATTGATATAACATCATACAGGAGAGCCAACTTTCTCGTCATGCGTCGGGACGGTCCACTATCCATGATCCACTTGAAAATAATTAATCTTTGGAGCCCCTACACTTGCACTTAAACAATAGTTGAATAGCAAGACCCAATCCTTGATAGTCTTGGGTGGGTTTGGGTTTTCAGCTTTTGATTCATAAACACTTTCTTTCTTTGTTTCAACAATCCATTCAACCTCAACCTTTTTATAAATCATGGTTGGAACAAATGTTCTGATCTCTTATAGGATACTTTTGGTTTAACACCCAAGTTTGATTTTTTGAAATTGCATTTTTGGAATAGAATTTTGAATCTTTTTTATTCATTTTAATTGAAGATCCACCAACCGCTTTAGTTGAAACATTAAGATTTGTTGATTTCACTTTGTTGTTAGATTCATTGTTTCGTTTTAAAATCTTAGTAGGAACAAACATTGGGGCTTTTTTATTTTACATCCTCTGATGATTTCTTAACACTGTATACATGTTTAGAGAAATTTTGTGGACACCGTCTAGCAATATGTCCAACTTGTTTGCATTTAAAACATGTCCTATTTTCATTTCCAACGGTGGATCTCATAACCTTTCCACGATGTTATTTTTCAGCGTAAAATTCTTCAGTTGATTGTTCTCTTGACAATTTTCCTTTTTTGTTTTTAAGCTTGTGCTAAAAATAATGTTTATATTTTTGAAAACTTTGATTTTTCAAACCTGTTGTTGTTTCTCTTAACACACCCCAAACCCTTCCCGCTCTCATGATAGTTATTCCTTTGTTTGTTATAAGAATGTTTAGGTTTGGAATCGTAAGATTTATCATGTTTAAAATTTGAAAATCTTTGTTCTATGGTCATGTTTCCAAGCTCAGATATCGTAACTTCTATCAATTTAAACACTTTGTCAACTTTGTTCAGATTCACGTTCTGAATCGGAAATTCTTCATTGGAATATATCTCGTCAGATCCGTTCATTTTGTACATGACAATATTTGGATCATCATTCAAACCATTTTCTGATTTGAAATATGATTATTGTGAAAAGTTTCTTTACTGTTAGAATGTGACCTTGAACCTGTTTTCTCCTAGTTTGAATCAACACCCTCAAATTCAGTGCTTTCACTGTCATGTCCCAAAACATTTTTAACAACCTTTTTTATCACATCTGACTCACAATCATTTTCAGGCTTGGTATAGGTTATATCAAGGTTTTCAGGCAACTCGTCTTTCTTTTCAGTTTATAGTTTCAAGTTAAGCTCCTTTTCCACTCCGTTAGGCTTTTTCCTAGAATAATTGTTCCACATCGGGGGTGGAACTCGATGATTACACAGATCTTTGTTTTGATAACCATCCTCATCCTCTCATGTTTTATCTTGTTTTGTTGATTTAGGGAGAATGTGATCAATCACATAAGAAGTTGTTGAATAACTGATCAGCAACTTATTAACCCGTTCTGATTCAATCCTAATAGTTTCTAGCTCACTCTTTAGTTTAGCGATTGTGTCAATATGAATATTTTCTACCATTTGTTTCTTCATGATCATCGCTTTAAGAATTAAAGGTGTAGCATTATCTTCTACTAGCGTCTCGGTATTGGTTAATAGTTCTACTCAGTTTATCATATGCTTCTTTACTTTCTTTTAAGTGACTAGACAGATTATCAGTATGTTTTTTAAGTTCTTTAAAATTTTCGTCTTTTTCATAATACTCTTAGCATGGCTCCAAGAACTTCATGCATTTGTTTCGGTTTCTGTCTCCTCACTCTTACCCTCCTCTTTGACTGACTCATTCACACCCTCTTGAACTTTTTAAGACACTACCTCTTGTAGTTGTGCCACCATACCTTTGTCGGCAATCTCTTTGAGGTTTTCAGCATTCATTTTGTTAGTGACATCAATAATCTCTACTAAAGGCTTTATTTCTTCATCAATCTGTGTGATTTAATATTGGCTTGAACCTCCAAAGAAATCTACAAAATATTTATAAACGTCAAATGTAATGACAGATTTAAAAGCATTGTGAAAAATATCCTCTTCAGCACTCTGATCATCCTAATATGCATTTGAACTCTCATTTAGAGTTTCATCAAAAATAACTTTAGCACAATCTTCGCTAGAAATTTCTTCGACCGCTTCTTCAGTAGTTGGTTCAAGTTCCTCAATGATTTCTACTGAAAGTGCCAGATTCTCGGTCTTTGGAATATAGTTATTCCAGTTGAAGCCTTCGTCTTCTTGAGTGTGACATTTGTACATTTTTAGTCATTTGTACATTTGGAATATACTTTATTTACGACACGTGTAACCGTACAATTGAACGAACCGACATCCACAACATTTCTGGACAAAATCTAAGTTACACATGCCTTAAAGCCTTTATATAACCTAAATATTAGGTTAAGAGGGGTTAAAAATGATAAAAGGCGACAATACAAGTCCAGGGCCAAAATTGTCAAAAAAAAGTATAAAAATGCATTTTATGAGGAAAATGTTTTTGGGTATTAAAACTTAAGATTTTGACACCAAATCAATTTATAACATTATTATACATGTTCAAACATGTCTAACTCGTCATTTCTAGTTTAGTGCTTCTTTCTTAATCATAAGTCGAGCAATTTTACAACCGCTTTCACTTTCGAATCTGACCCGTTTGGTCAATCTTAGGATTCGACCAAGCACATTTTTATAACCATAGTAATTTAGGGAATAACCCTCTGAGGTTATATCTTATAGTCATATAGTTTGGTTAGTTATATGATGAGTCGATTTTATGTAATTTTAAAATGCCAAAAATACCCTTTTGGCGCAAAAAAATGGTTTTAAACATGTAAGACCATAGTTTTGACATCTAAAATGATATATAACATAATGAAACTTGTTTTGACATATAAGACTCATCATAGGACTTAACCATCCAAACCCATAGTTACCCTTGCGACCCGTGAAAGTGGCGTAAACCATTTTAACAAGTCGTAACGAGTCAAAGCACTTAGAAACTCTTCCAAATCAAAATGTAAGGTATTATAAACCGTATCATATGAGTCCTAACACTCATTTGGTTTATAAGACCTCATTCTATCCAATCCTCAGATTAGAGCCTCGACACACTAACATAGTATTTCGATACATTAGGACACACTTGAACTCTTCAATCCTTGAGCTTTGTTTGATCATTTGAACAAGACATTTACGCAATTACAAGTGAGTACATAGCCCCCTAATATACGTTTTCAAATGTTTTGTGGTGATTCATATGTGCCTATCACTACTTTCTTGTTTTCATGACATTATACATGTTTCGCTTATCTAGTACATATGGTAGATGATTTCAAAGACATTTTGCTTCATATGGTGACTTAGCATACCTTGTACATGATTTCAAAGAAATTTTTGCTTTGTATGTTGACTTGCATACCTAGTACTTGATTTCAAAGACATTTTTGCTTCGTATGTTGACTTAGCATACCTAGTACATGATTTCAAAGACATTTTTGTTTTGTATGTTGACTTACATACCTAGTACATGATTTCAAAGACATTTTGCTTCATATGTTGACTTAGCATACCTAGTACACGATTTCAAAGACATTTTTACTTCGTATGTTGACTTAGCGTACCTAGTACATGATTTCAAAGACATTTTTGCTTGGTATATTGACTTAGTATGCCAAGTACATGATTTCAAAACATTTTCACGACATGCTTATATTGTTTAAGACACATTGGTGCATTGAATATACAATGATGCATTCATTAACATTGATCACACCGACCGGTAGTATTTAATGGTAACATTGGATTGACAATCCCGTTCCCGCTTTCTAGGTCTGTTTGGAAGTGACTTTAAGGAATGACAGAATCCGTTAAACATTTGATAGACCTTTCTTTTTATCCGTCAACAAGGCTTGAATGTATTCGCCAACAATCCATATATATGTGTCTACACAATAAAAGCAATTGATTTATAAGACAAGAGTTTTTGTTTAAACAAGACCTTTGTTTATTCAAAACACCTGTTTATATAAGACATTTTGTCAAAACAAGAGATTTTGGTTATTTTATATAAGACATTTTTTTATGTGTTGGGTCATTTTGGAGAATGATGTTATCAATTAAGGAACGATGTTATTGTTCGTATGATGTAGTGAGTATAATTGTTATTATTGTATGTTTTAGTGAGATTAGTAGGTTTTCCAAGCAAGAGGCGGCTCATGGAATATATCTGGCATTTTGACAGTGGATGCTCTAGGCATATGACCGGGTTAAAGGATCTGCTTAAAATCTTTCGAGTTATCGATGGTGATTTTGTATCCTTTGCCGGAGACGAAAAGGGAGGGAAGATCGTCGGAATGGGTGACGTCGTGTCGGAAGCACTTACTCTGAAGAATGTAAACTATGTTCTAGAATTGTGTTATAATCTCATGAGTGTTTCACAAGTCTGTGACAAAGGAATTCCGGTGCTGTTTAATGACACGAAGTGCTTATTCCTCAAACCCGAATATGAAATGATCATGCTTAGATCAAATGACGTCAAAATAATCATGCTTAGAGCTCCCCGTCAAAATAATACCTATGTGTTGAATATGAAAAATGCCAAATCAAATGAGCAAATGACATGTCTTATTTCAAAAGCCTCTGAATCGGAATCACTGCTATGGCACAGGCGTTTAGGGCATGTGAACTTTAAAAACATAAATAAGCTTTCTAAATTAAATCTAGTAAGAGGTTTACCTATGAAAGATTTTCCTTTTTCCGAAAAACGCATCGCATGTGCCCAAGGAAAGCAACATAAGAAGCCTCATAAGTCCAAAGAAGTGAATACAATTTCCGTCCCACTGCAATTACTTCACATGGATCTTTTCGGCCCTATAAGCGTTAAAGTTTAGCTAAAAGATCTTATTGTCTGGTAATTACAGATGATTTTTCAAGGTTCTCATGGGTGTATTTCCTCGAAGCTAAGAGTGAGATAGCTTCTGTTCTGAAAGGCTTCATCCCGATGATTGAAAATGTAATCAAGCTGAAGGTGAAATCCGTAAGAAGAGACAACGGTACAAAATTCAAGAATCATACGGTTGTTTCCTTCTGTGAAGAAAAATGAATTTCTCTTCAATACAGTGCTGCCAGGACTCCTCAGCAAAATG
This sequence comes from Scalesia atractyloides, assembly GCA_947069175.1. Taxonomy (NCBI): domain Eukaryota; kingdom Viridiplantae; phylum Streptophyta; class Magnoliopsida; order Asterales; family Asteraceae; genus Scalesia; species Scalesia atractyloides. The sequence goes on from CAMTDV010000008.1 coordinate 58,187,413, forward strand.
GTGTAGCGGAACGCAAGAACAGAACTCTCATCGAAGCTGCTTGAACTATGCTTGTCGACTCCAAGCTTCCCATAATCTTCTAGGCTGAAGCGGTCAACACAGCATGCTACGTTTTGAATCATGTTCTTATTGTCAAACCACACGGAAAGACAGCTTATGAACTACTTTTCAAAAGGAAGCCTCTGATAGATTTCTTTAGACCGTTCGGATGCTCATGCACACTTCTCAACACTGAAGATAATCTCATGAAGTTTGAAGCAGTAGGTGGCGTATGCTACTTCATGGGCTACTCATCTTCTCAAAAGGCGTGTCGAGTCTACAACAAACGGACAAAGATGGTGATTGAATCGTATTACGTCGATTTTCAAGAAGGGAACTCCACTAACACTGGAAGCGCTCCAAATTGGTTTATGACATAGACATTGTATTCAACACTTTCGACATTGCTGAACCCGTCACTGAATCCGAACCTGCAGAATCCACTCCATTGGAGCCATTGTTTGATCCTTCAGACATTGGTTTCACTCCTTTTACAACCCGTTTTACCCAGCCTCTGCCTCCCCTACTTTTCCTGTTATCGAAGTAAATGGTGACACATCTGCTGAGAATGCATCCGCACATGATGATTCTTCTTCACAGCAGGTTGTGGATGAACATTTGATGGAACTCCAATTATCTACGTCGATGAACATTTCTTTAATCTGCCTCAATAAGTGAAAACTCACACCAACGCAGGGTACAAGACCAATCGAAACCATCCAATTGAAAATGTCATCGGTTCTGTTGAAGATGGAGTTTGAACACGTGGACAAACACATACCATCAACACAGGACTGTATGCAGCTTTCCTCTGGCAGTCTGTCCTAAGAGATATCGAAGAAGCAATTCAAGACTCCAGCTGGGTACAAGCAATGCAAGAAGAATTAGCCTAATTTCGGAAACTTAAAGTCTGGAACTCATTGATTTACCAGATGGAAAGTATCCAATTGGTACCAAGTGGGTGTTTCGAAACAAGATGGACGATCGTGGTGTAGTTATAAAAAAAAGGCAATATTAGTGGTTCAAGGTTTTTGGCAGTAGGAAGGGATTGACTATGAGGAAGTTTTTACACCGGTTGCATGCTTAGAAGCTATCAGAATCTTCTTAGCCTACGCTTCATTCAAAAACTTTAAGGTATGTCAGATGGACGTAAAGAGTGCACTTCTATATGGGAAAGTGAAAGAAGAAGTATATGTCTGTCAACCTCCAGGTTATGAAAATCCTCAGTTCCCCGTGAAGTACTATAAGCTTAACAAAGCTCTCTATGGTCTTCACCAAGCTCCTCGAGCATGGCACGAGACTTTGTCAACATATCTTCTGGAATGTGGGTACTTAGAGGGAAAATTGATATGACTCTTTTCAGAAAGCGGATCGGAGATGATGTGATGCTGGTGCCGATCTACATAGACGATATCATCTTTGGGTGAACTGATGAAGCTCTTTGCAGTGAGTTCGAGCAAGTTATGAAGGCAAAATTCGAGATGAGCATGATGGGAGAACTTACGTTTTTCTTGGGATTAGAAGTGAAGCAGAGAGAAGACGGCATACTCATTCATCAGGCTAAGTATATCAGAGATATTCTCTCCAAGTACAACATGAATGATTGCAAATCAGGCAGTACTCCCTTGCTGCTCAGACGGAACTTACTTCGGATCTTCAAGGAAAACCCGTGAATAAATCTTTCTTTCGTTCTATGATAGGCTCGTTAATGTATCTGACTGCAAGTAGGCCTGACATTATGTGGGCTGTCTCATGAAGCTGCTGTCAAAAGAATCTTTCGCTATATAAAAGGAACTCCCAAGCTTGGTTTGTGGTATCCTAAAGATAGTAATTTTGATTTAATTGCTTACTCTGACAGTGATCATGCAGGTTGTAAAGTTGACAGAAAGTCCGTCTCCAGAGGATGTCAATTTTTAGGAAATCGTCTCATTTCATGGCAAAGCAAAAAGCAAACAATAGTCTCCACATCAACTGCTCAAGCTGAATACACGGCAGCTTACAGTTGCTGTTCTCAAGTTCTCTGGATACAAAATTAGTTGTTGGATTATGGAATTAATTTATGAAGACTCCTACATTCATCGAAAACGAAGCATGTCTTGGAATTGTGAAGAACCCTATCCACCACTCCAGAACTAAACACATCGAAATTCGCATTCATGCGATCAGAGATGCGTATGAGAAAGGATATAGTCAAGTGGTGCCAGTGGATACGATGCAACTGAAAGCTGATATATTCACGAAAGCCTTCGATAAATCTCGCTTAAACCAGTTGGTAACCTGGTTGGAGATGGTCAACTTCCTTGAGTGGAAGTGATTAAAAAACGGTTTTCATCATAAATAATAATCTCATAAAATGTGCCCAACAAAAATGTTTTCTACAAATTTAAAATTTCTTTTTAAGCAATGAATTCTCGAAATAAAATTTTAAGGGGGAAGTAATTCCAGAAAATATTGTTGAAACAAGAATTCTTGTTTGACTTCTGCATGAGAAATGATAGAAAAACTGCTAACACTTTGTTTGATCTTAAAACAAAAATAGATTGAGGCTCCAAGCAACGACGTGTCAGTAGATTCAGCAATACCTTGAAGTAAACTGCGAAAAGGAGGCAAAAGTTAATGAACACACAAGAATTATGGATACCCACAATGTTGTGCAACTTGGGGGTAACAAGTTGCGGCGTATGGCTTAATGATCTTAAATCTTGCGTTGATAGATTGCCAAAGTCCGAGATTTCGGGTCTTTATATTGACTAATCATTCGGGGATATCATAGTTGCTCTTCTGCTGCATCCAGATATATATGCTAACCTAGACACAATTATGATATCTTTACAAAAGAGCCAATACGGCAAAAACCCTACACAAATAAAGCTCTCATTGAGAATCATTCAAGTGTTTAAATCGTACCGTATTTGGTATCTGTCATAGCCCTCGTTAGACGTTGGTCTCTTTGCTGTACGGATGTACTGACCTGAACACCAATTGTCTAACGTTGAAATTTCAAATATGAATGAGGTCAATATACTCACCTGCTATGAGGAATCTTTGCGCATACCTTGATCGCGGGGGTATGTCCTGATGTGGGACTCACGGGCACAACATTCTGACAGTTCAGCATAAGTGGGGGATTATCGAATTTCTTGTCAATATAACCACAAACATAACCGTCACCATTAACCACCCTGTTGTGTGTTATTGTTAATCATTGAAAGAAAAGAGAGATTCGATTAGAGATAGAAATAGAGAAAGAAGTAAAAAGGGTGAAGAGAATGAAGATGGTGTTCGACGTATTTGTTTGTTCATGATGTAATAGTGATGAAGAGGTGTTACGCGAATGTTGGCTGGGAATAGTGAGTTTGAAGATCCGAAAGCTGGTGTTAATGTTTTTCAGTGGACAACCATTGCAGCGAAGGTGGTGGTGTCGTCTTAGATTCCGGTGGTCATTCATGGGCTTCCTCAGTTTTGAATGACTGGGCCATGATGAGGTGTCTTGGGCTATGTTCTTATTTCATTTTATTCCAGCTTATACAATATGGTGTTGCCCAAAATGTTTTTGATGAAATGTTTCTATGATAGGATTGTCTGATGATGGATGGTTTCTTGTTGGATCTAGTCTTAATGGGCTTATACAAGAAATCAATAGTATGGATTCACTTGCTCTAGTTTCGCATGGAAATTCAAATATGACGGTTAAGAATTCTTTTTGGGGTCCCACCAACACATCAACAGTTGTTTTGGTTGCAAGGATTTATTGGGCAAGGATTTTATTTGTATTTGGTTTAATGATTGGACTAGAGTTGGTTGGGCCTATTGCAATATTGATGGTTTTAGACCAGCTTGGTTTGGTGCATGCTGAAACATTTATAGAAAATGTTTGGTAGATTGTTTGCTTTAGATACACATATTATATGGGCCTTATTGTCTATAAATGATGGAGTGGGCCAAATGGTTTGACTTGGGGAAATGGATCTTGGATTATTTGTTTGGGTTGTAGAGACCTACATGGATGGCGAAGTTTACAATTGTGTGGGCTTTTTAATTGGCGACAATGTTAATGTGGTGTAAAGGGGCGACATTGGTTATTAATTGAACAAGAGTTCAAAAGGAATCTTGGCTACTTTAGCGGTGGTTTAGGAGCTGATTTATATACCCTGACAGAGTTGAAGATTTTTGAAATGAAGCTAATTATTTAATTTTTATCATTGTAGTTTGAACCCTATCATATGCCTGTTACATTTGTATCTTCATAATGAGATAAGGAGCTTTGATTGACCAGATATAGGAGGGTCTTTATTTGCAGGGGAAACGACAATGAAATTTTTGAGTATTCAGCGGATTTGTGAAGATTCGAAGACGGTGTCAGATATATTTTTAAAGATCATATGAGAATTGATAGCATCATTCTCGGGGGAATATTGTTGGGTCATTTTGGAGAATGATGTTATCAATTAAGGAACGATGTTATTGTTCGTATGATGTAGCGAGTATAATTGTTATTATTGTATGTTTTAGTGAGATTAGTAGGTTTTCCAAGCAAGAGGCGGCTTGCTTGGATGACAAGGCTCAAGGATCTATAAATAGTGGACTACACCTCACTTATAGGGTGTGCATTTGTGAGCCACCAACCCGAGAGAGCTCACCCGGGGTATTTATAAACGTCAGATGGAATGACAGATTTAGACCGCACACTTCTCAACACTGAAGATAATCTCATCAAGTTTGAAGCAGTAGGTGGCGTATGCTACTTCATGGGCTACTCATCTTTTCAAAAGGCGTGTTGAGTCTACAACAAACGGACAAAGATGGTGATTGAATCGTATTACGTCGATTTTCAAGAAGGGAACTCCACTAACACTGGAAGCGCTCCAAATTGGTTTTATGACGTAGACATTGTATTCAACACTTTCGACATTGCTGAACCCGTCACTGAATCCAAACCTGCATAATCCACTCCATTGGAGCCATTGTTTGATCCTTCAGACATTGGTTTCACTCCTTTTACAACCCGTTTTACCCAGCCTCTGCCTCCCCTACTCTTCCTGTTATCGAAGTAAATGGTGACACATCTGCTGAGAATGCATCCGCACATGATGATTCTTCTTCATAGCAGGTTGTGGATGAACATTTGATTGAACTCCAATTATCTACGTCGATGAACATTTCTCTAATCTGCCTCAACAAGTGAAAACTCACACCAACGCAGGGTACAAGACCAATCAAAACCATCCAATTGAAAATGTCATCGGTTCTGTTGAAGATGGAGTTTGAACACGTGGACAAACACACACCATCAACACAGGACTGTATGCAGCTTTCCTCTCGCAGTCTGTCCTAAGAGATATTGAAGAAGCAATAAAAGACTCCAGCTGGGTACAAACAATGCAAGAAAAATTAGCCTAATTTCGGAAACTTAAAGTCTAGAACTCGTTGATTTACCAGCTGGAAAGTATCCAATTGGTACCAAGTGGGTGTTTTGAAACAAGATGGACGATCGTGGTGTAGTTATCAAAAATAAGGCAAGATTAGTGGTTCAAGGTTTTTGGCAGGAGGAGGGGATTGACTATGAGGAAGTTTTTGCACTGGTTGCATGCTTAGAAGCTATCAGAATCTTCTTAGCCTACGCTTCATTCAAAAACTTTAAGGTATGTCAGATGGATGTAAAGAGTGCACTTCTATATGGGAAAGTGAAAGAAGAAGTATATGTCTATCAACCTCCAGGTTTTGAAGATCCTCAGTTCCCCGTGAAGTATTATAAGCTTAACAAAGCTCTCTATGGTCTTCACCAAGCTCCTCGAGCATGGCACGAGACTTTGTCAACATATCTTCTGGAATGTGGGTACTTAGAGGGAAAATTGATATGACTCTTTTCAGAAAGCGGATCGGAGATGATGTGATGCTGGTGCCGATCTACATAGACGATATCATCTTTGGGTCAACTGATGAAGCTCTTTGCAGGGAGTTCGAGCAAGTTATGAAGGCAAAATTCGAGATGAGCATGATGGGAGAACTTACGTTTTTCTTGGGATTAGAAGTGAAGCAGAGAGAAGACGGCATACTCATTCATCAGGCTAAGTATATCAGAGATATTCTCTCCAAGTACAACATGAATGATTGCAAATCAGGCAGTACTCCCTTTGCTGCTCAGACGGAACTTACTTCGGATCTTCAAGGAAAACCCGTGAATAAATCTTTCTTTCGTTCTATGATAGGCTCGTTAATGTATCTGACTGCAAGTAGGCCTGACATTATGTGGGCTGTCTCATGAAGCTGCTGTCAAAAGAATCTTTCGCTATCTAAAAGGAACTCCCAAGCTTGGTTTGTGGTATCCTAAAGATAGTAATTTTGATTTAATTGCTTACTCTGACAGTGATCATGCAGGTTGTAAAGTTGACAGAAAGTCCGTCTCCAGAGGATGTCAATTTTTAGGAAATCGTCTCATTTCATGGCAAAGCAAAAAGCAAACAATAGTCTCCACATCAACTGCTCAAGCTAAATACACGGCAGCTTACAGTTGCTGTTCTCAAGTTCTCTGGATACAAAATTAGTTGTTAGATTATGGAATTAATTTATGAAGACTCCTACATTCATCGAAAATGAAGCGTGTCTTGGAATTGTGAAGAACCCTATCCACCACTCCAGAACTAAACACATCGAAATTTGGATTCATACGATCAGAGATGCGTATGAGAAAGGATATAGTCAAGTGGTGCCAGTGGATACGATGCAACTGAAAGCTGATATATTCATGAAAGCCTTCGATAAATCTCGCTTGAACCAGTTGGTAACCTGGTTGGAGATGGTCAACTTCCTTGAGTGGAAGTGATTAAAAAACCGTTTTCATAATAAAAAATAATTCATAAAATGTGCCCAACAAAAGTATTTTCTACAAATTTAAAATTGCTTTTCAAGCAGTGAATTCTCGAAATAAAATTTTAAGCGGGGAAGTAATTCAAGAAAATATTGTTGAAACAAGAATTCTTGTTTGACTTCTGCATGAGAAAAGATAGAAAAGCTGCTAACACTTTGTTTGATCTTAAAACAAAAATAGATTGAGGCTCCAAGCAACGACTTGTCAGTAGATTCAGCAATACCTTGAAGTAAACTGCGAAAAGGAGGCAAAAGTTAATGAACACACAAGAATTATGGATACCCACAATGTTTTGCAACTTGCGGGTAACAAGTTGCGGCTTATGGCTTAATGATCTTAAATCTTGCGTTGATAGATTGCCAAAGTCCGAGATTTCGGGCCTTTATATTGACTAATTATTCGGGGATATCATAGTTGCTCTTCTGCTGCATCCAGATATATATGCTAACCTAGACACAATTATGATATCTTTACAAAAGAGCCAATACGGCAAAAACCCTACACAAATGAAGCTCTCATTGAGAATCATTCAAGTGTTTAAATCGTACCGTATTTGGTATCTGTCATAGCCCTCGTTAGACTTTGGTCTCTTTGCTGTATGGAAGTACTGACCTGAACACTAATTGTCTAACGTTGAAATTTCAAATATGAATGAGGTCAATATACTCACCTGCTCTGAGGAATCTTTGCGCATACCTTGATCGCGGGAGTATGTCCTGATGTGGGACTCACGGGCACAACATTCTGACAGTTCCGGATAAGTGGGGGATTATCGAATTTCTTGTCAATATAACCACAAACATAACCGTCACCATTAACCACCCTGTTGTGTGTTATTGTTAATCGTTGAAAGAAAAGAGAGATTCGATTAGAGATAGACAGAGAGAAAGAAGTAAAAAGGGTGAAGAGAATGAAGATGGTGTTCGACGTATTTGTTTGTTCATGATGTAATAGTGATGAAGAGGTGTTATGCGAATGTTCGCTGGGAATAGTGAGTTTGAAGATCCGAAAGTTGGTGTTAATGTTTTTCAGTGGACAACCATTGCAGCGAAGGTGGTGGTGTCGTCTTAGATTACGGTGGTCATTCATGGGCTTCCTCAGTTTTGAATGACTGGGCCATGATGAGGTGTCTTGGGCTATGTTCTTATTTCATTTTATTCCAGCATATACAATATGGTGTGGCCCAAAATGTTTTTGATGAAATGTTTCTATGATAGGATTGTCTGATGATGGATGGTTTCTTGTTGGATCAGTCTTAATGGGCTTATACAAGAAATCAATAGTATGGATTCACTTGCTCTAGTTTCGCATGGAAATTCAAATATGACGGTTAAGAATTCTTTTTGGGGTCCCACCAACACATCAACAGGTGTTTTGGTTGCAAGGATTTATTGGGCAAGGATTTTATTTGTATTTGGTTTAATGATTGGACTAGAGTTGGTTGGGCCTATCGCAATATTGATGGTTTTAGACCCGCTTGGTTTGGTGCATGCTGAAACATTTATAGAAAATGTTTGGCAGATTTGTTTGCTTTAGATACACATATTATATGGGCCTTATTTTCTATAAATGATGGAGTGGGCCAAATGGTTTGACTTGGGGAAATGGATCTTGGATTATTTGTTTGGGTTGTAGAGACCTACATGGATGGCGAAGTTTACAATTGTGTGGGCTTTTTAATTGGCGACAATGTTAATGTGGTGTAAAGGGGCGACTTTGGTTATTAATTGAACAAGAGTTCAAAAGGAATCTTGGCTACTTTAGCGGTGGTTTAGGAGCTGATTTATATACCCTGACAGAGTTGAAGATTTTTGAAATGAAGCTAATTATTTAATTTTTATCATTGTAGTTTGAACCCTATCATATGCCTGTTACATTTGTATCTTCATAATGAGATAAGGAGCTTTGATTGACCAGATATAGGAGGGTCTTTATTTGCAGGGGAAACGACAATGAAATTTTTGAGTATTCAGCGGATTTGTGAAGATTCGAAGACGGTGTCAGATATATTTTTAAAGATCATATGAGAATTGATAGCATCATTCTCGGGGGAATATTGTTGGGTCATTTTGGAGAATGATGTTATCAATTAAGGAACGATGTTATTGTTCGTATGATGTAGCGAGTATAATTGTTATTATTGTATGTTTTAGTGAGATTAGTAGGTTTTCCAAGCAAGAGGCGGCTTGCTTGGATGACAAGGCTCAAGGATCTATAAATAGTGGACTACACCTCACTTATAGGGTGTGCATTTGTGAGCCACCAACCCGAGAGAGCTCACCCGGGGTATTTATAAACGTCAGATGGAATGATAGATTTAGACCGCACACTTCTCAACACTGAAGATAATCTCATCAAATTTGAAGCAGTAGGTGGCGTATGCTACTTCATGGGCTACTCATCTTCTCAAAAGGCGTGTCGAGTTTACAACAAACGTTCAAAGATGGTGATTGAATCGTATTACGTCGATTTTCAAGAAGGGAACTCCACTAACACTGGAAGCGCTCCAAATTGGTTTTATAACGTAGACATTGTATTCAACACTTTCGACATTGCTGAACCCGTCACTGAATCCAAACCTGCATAATCCACTCCATTGGAGCCATTGTTTAATCCTTCAGACATTGGTTTCACTCCTTTTACAACCCGTTTTACCCAGCCTCTGCCTCCCCTACTCTTCCTGTTATCGAAGTAAATGGTGACACATCTGCTGAGAATGCATCCGCACATGATGATTCTTCTTCACAGCAGGTTGTGGATGAACATTTGAATGAACTCCAATTATCTACGTCGATGAACATTTCTCTAATCTGCCTCAACAAGTGAAAACTCACACCAACGCAGGGTACAAGACCAATCGAAACCATCCAATTGAAAATGTCATCGGTTCTGTTGAAGATGGAGTTTGAACACATGGACAAACACATACCATCAACACAGGACTGTATGCAGCTTTCCTCTCGCAGTCTGTCCTAAGAGGTATCGAAAAAGCAATTCAAGACTCCAGCTGGGTACAAGCAATGCTAGAAGAATTAGCCTAATTTCGGAAACTTAAAGTCTAGAACTCGTTGATTTACCAGATGGAAAGTATCCAATTGGTACCAAGTAGGTGTTTCGAAACAAGATGGATGATCGTGGTGTAGTTATCAAAAATAAGGCTAGATTAGTGGTTCAAGGTTTTTGGCAGGATGAGGGGATTGACTATGAGGAAGTTTTTGCACTGGTTGCATGCTTAGAAGCTATCAGAATCTTCTTAGCCTACGCTTCGTTCAAAAACTTTAAGGTATGTCAGATGGATGTAAAGAGTGCACTTCTATATGGGAAAGTGAAAGAAGAAGTATATGTCTATCAACCTCCAGGTTTTGAAGATCCTCAGTTCCCCGTGAAGTATTATAAGCTTAACAAAGCTCTCTATGGTCTTCACCAAGCTCCTCGAGCATGGCACGAGACTTTGTCAACATATCTTCTGGAATGTGGGTACTTAGGGGAAATTGATATGACTCTTTTCAGAAAGCGGATCGGAGATGATGTGATGCTGGTGCCGATCTACATAGACGATATCATCTTTGGGTCAACTGATGAAGCTCTTTGTAGGGAGTTCGAGCAAGTTATGAAGGCAAAATTCGAGATGAGCATGATGGGAGAACTTACGTTTTTCTTGGGATTAGAAGTGAAGCAGAGAGAAGACGGCATACTCGTTCATCAGGCTAAGTATATCAGAGATATTCTCTCCAAGTACAACATGAATGATTGCAAATCAGGCAGTACTCCCTTTGCTGCCTGCAAGTAGGCCTGACATTATGTGGGCTGTCTCATGAAGCTGCTGTTAAAAGAATCTTTCGCTATCTAAAAGGAACTCCCAAGCTTGGTTTGTGGTATCCTAAAGATAGTAATTTTGATTTAATTGCTTACTCTGACAGTGATCATGCAGGTTGTAAAGTTGACAGAAAGTCCGTCTCCAGAGGATGTCAATTTTTAGGAAATCGTCTCATTTCATGGCAAAGCAAAAAGCAAACAATAGTCTCCACATCAACTGCTCAAGCTGAATACACGGCAGCTTACAGTTGCTGTTCTTAAGTTCTCTGGATACAAAATTAGTTGTTGGATTATGGAATTAATTTATGAAGACTCCTACATTCATCGAAAACGAAGCGTGTCTTGGAATTGTGAAGAACCCTATCCACCACTCCAGAACTAAACACATCGAAATTCGCATTCATGCGATCAGAGATGCATATGAGAAAGGATATAGTCAAGTGGTGCCAGTGGATACGATGCAACTGAAAGCTGATATATTCACGAAAGCCTTCGATAAATCTCGCTTGAACCAGTTGGTAACCTGGTTGGAGATGGTCAACTTCCTTGAGTGGAAGTGATTAAAAAATGGTTTTCATCATAAATAATAATCTCATAAAATGTGCCCAACAAAAATGTTTTCTACAAATTTAAAATTTCTTTTTAAGCAATGAATTCTCGAAATAAAATTTTAAGGGGGAAGTAATTCCAGAAAATATTGTTGAAACAAGAATTCTTGTTTGACTTCTGCATGAGAAATGATAGAAAAACTGCTAACACTTTGTTTGATCTTAAAACAAAAATAGATTGAGGCTCCAAGCAACGACGTGTCAATAGATTCAGCAATACCTTGAAGTAAACTGCGAAAAGGAGGCAAAAGTTAATGAACACACAAGAATTATGGATACCCACAATGTTGTGCAACTTGGGGGTAACAAGTTGCGGCGTATGGCTTAATGATCTTAAATCTTGCGTTGATAGATTGCCAAAGTCCGAGATTTCGGGTCTTTATATTGACTAATCATTCGGGGATATCATAGTTGCTCTTCTGCTGCATCCAGATATATATGCTAACCTAGACACAATTATGATATCTTTACAAAAGAGCCAATACGGCAAAAACCTACACAAATGAAGCTCTCATTGAGAATCATTCAAGTGTTTCAATCGTACCGTATTTGGTATCTGTCATAGCCCTCGTTAGACTTTGTTCTCTTTGCTGTACAGAAGTACTGACCTGAACACCAATTGTCTAATGTTGAAATTTCAAATATGAATGAGGTCAATATACTCACCATTATCTTGTATTTGTTCTTATCACAATCAATGAAGGTTTCTCTTGTTAATTCATTTGTTCATGGCTCGAATCACCCGTCTTGCTATTATTCACTGAACCGAACCTATCATTATGGTTTAAACAAGACATTTGTTTGCCATACAAGATAATTGTTTATACATAGAAATTTGTTTATAAATACCATTTCATTTATATAAGACATTGGTATATACATAGACATTTGTTTATAAACGACATTAGGTTTATACATGGCATTGGTTTAAACATGACAGTTGTGACATTTGTACATTTTTACTCATTGAACAATTCCGAAACATTTTCGTATTTAATAAAATCTTGTGTTTTATTTGCAAGGATGTATATTTATTAATCATTATACAATCTCGAACATTTTATTCAATAAAATCTTGCATTTAATTGGAAAGAATGCAAAAATGTCAATCATTGAACAAATTCGGACATTTTCGTGTTCGATAAAGTTTTATACTTTATTTACGAAACGTGTAATCGTACAATCGAACAAACCGACATCCACGACATTTCCAGACAAAATCCAAGTTACACATGCCTTAACGCCTTTATATAACCTAAATATTAAGAGGGTTAAAAATGACAAAACACGACAATACAAGTCCAGGGGCCAAAATTGTCAAAAAAAATGTTTGCTTTATCACCAAGTTTGCCACCTATCTCCAATTTTTGACACCTTGCACTCATTTTGCGACACTTAATTTGGTGTTGACACATGTAGGACACTAATCCACACTTGGTAACACTTTTTAACACCTCCTTGATCCTAAAACACTATAAATACCTTTGATTCATCCATTTTTTATTCACACCACTTCAAAACACTTCAAAGCAAAGTGTCAAGTTATTCTTTCTATCCTTCTTCGAGCTTGTTTCTAGCCTTTGGAAGCCTCCTATCTTGAGTTCTAAACGTGTTTTTCAACATAAGTAAGTACTCTTCCTAGTTCTTTCATTATTTTAGCTATTTTGAGATAAAGTCAAACAGTTTGGCTTCCTGTTTGACTTTCGGTTCTGACCATTTTGGTCAAGTCAAAGTTGAAATTGAACTTTGCAACGTGGTCATCATCATGAAGGTATTAATCCCTTGCGATTGCACGTTCTATTATAACATTATTAGACATGTTCAAACATGTCTAACTAGTCATTTCTAGTTTATTGCTTATTTCTTACTCGTAAGTCGAGCGGTTTTACTACAGCTTTCACTTTTGAATCTGACCCATTTGGTCAATCTTAGGATTCGTCCAAGCGCATTTTTATGACCATAGTAATTTAGGGGATAATCCTCTGAGGTTATACCTTATAGTCACATAGTTTGCTTAGCTATATGATGAGTTGTTGGGCTTGGAGATTAAAGGTTTATTCATTTATATAGTATTTTGGGCTTTTGGGTTAGTTTGGGCTTCCTAGTGCGTAGAGGGCCTAGGGTTGTACTTTTGGGATTTGTCATGTTTATAAATAGTGGGGTTAGGTCATTTGGTAGGTGTTAGAGAGTTGATCACAAAAACTTGTATCTGACATCCTCTAGTGTATGCAAGTTATTTTATTCAAGTTATTCTTCATCCTGATCATAATTTCCGCAATTGATTAGGATAGCGATATCTGTTTGATCCGTTTTACGGGACTTACAATTGGTATCAGAGCCTGCTGTTCAAATATAGGCTCCAGGTATTGCTGATTGAAGAAATTTTTGAAGTTTATTGCTGTTGTTTGGATAGATTTCTGACATTCCGGATAGTTGTTCATCGACAAAGGGTACTGTTCCAAGGAACTCGAAGAAGCTCTGCAGATTTCGGATTTGACAGTGTTCCAGATCCCGAAGAACACGAGAAGGTTCTCATAATTCGGATTTGATACTGTTTCGGATTCCGAAGAACACGAAGGCGATCGTCCATTCTGGATTGATCCCTGGCTGTTGCTTTATTCCGGATTGTGATCCGAGTTACTGTTGCCGTTTTTGGATTCCTTTAATTCCGAAATTCGATTGCATAAAAGGCGGTGACACTGTTATGGATTGGGTCAATGTTCTGGATTTTTCGATAATAAGTCAGGCATTTCGGATTTTTCGTTCCGGATTCTCGATTTCGGATTTCATTTCAGAGCTGTTTAATTCGGATCTGCATTTTGGATTTTTATTACAGATCTGCATTTCGGTCTTTTGCTTCGGATTTCTTCTCGGATTTTTATTTTCGCATCTTCAAAAAGGATTCTTAAATCCGGATTCTTCATTCCGGATTCCTAATTCCGGATTACTTATTTCGGATAGTTCATCCAGGTTGACCATATTGACTGCAGAGTTGACTGTTTCGGATTCAGCAATGTTCATTAGAATCACTTAAATTAATTAAACTTTAAATCAAATTTGGTAATTTTAATTAATTAAATTTAAATGGTTGGATTTATGACCGCACAGGACCTGACCAATGCCACACACTGGCAGCCCTTCAATCGCAAACCTTAGTCCTCCACCAAGAGCTGGATCAGGTGATTGGCAATTCCACCAAAGTGCCTTGTTTGTTACACGGAGATGAATATTATGAGTGGAAGTTCCGCTTTGAACAGTATTGTAAGGCAAAGGAACCCGGCGAGTGGAGATGCATCATGAAGGGTCCAAGAACCATAGTGTATAGCAAAGAGCAAGATCCCAAAACGAAAATTCCCTAGCCTATGCACTTATGGACTCCAGAAGACGTCAAAAGCATAGAGGAAGATGAGAAGGCTTCTGCAACACTAACCATGGCTCTAGGACCCGATATCTCTATCACGGTCAGGAACTGCAAAAATGCTAAAGAGGTTTGGAGTGAATTGCAGAATCTCTATGAAGGAAACGCCGAAATGAAAGCGAGTAGGGTGAACCAACTTAATCAGCAATTCAGCTCGTTCAATCACATATATGGGGAAACCATCGAAAACCAGATATGTCGCTATGTCAAACTGGTTTCCAAGATGATTTTAGCTGAGATCACCCTCACAAACAGCGCCATGAACCGACAGTTGTTGAATTCACTGCCCAAAAGTTGGGATGCAGACGTGGGAATGATCAAAAAGACAAAGAACCTGAACGACGTCACTCTCACTGAGATGATAACTACTATCAAATCATGTGAAATTGATAACAAACAAAGGGAGATCAATCATTAGAGCAGTCTGATTGCCGCATGGATGACAGGTCAGAACGCAGCTTTAATGTCACAGAATCTCGTCTATAGTCCTCTGCAAGGAACTGTACAAGCACCATGTGGATCAAATGTGGTGTACAGTCCTGTTGTCACGCCTCAAAACACTCAGTATGTGTATGGTTTTCAATCTCCAAATCCTACAACGGTCTCTGCGGCTCAAGTCCATACACAATACCATGCTCAGTATCCTAACGTGGTATTCAGTCCTGCAACTCCTCAAACCGTGCAACAAGGTGTTATTCCTCAGAAAGCCGTGCCAGTCCCTGGCTCTGCTCAACCCGCGCCCTACTCAGCGTTTCTCACTAAGGAGAACGAAGAGAAATTGGCGATTGCTGCATCAATGATCAAGAGCTTGAATGCCTTCCTGGCAGGCGATTTAACCCTGCATCTATTCTTCCAACAGAAGTTGATCAGATCATGGACGAAGACCTGGATGAGATTGATGTCTTCTAGAATTTAGCAATGGCTGCTTTTCGGGTCAACAAATTTCAGAAAAAGTATGGAAGGCAACCCTTGTCCAACCTGAAGACTGTTCTGACAAAGGACAAACTCAGGTGCTACTGATGTCATGAACCAGGCCATTTCACTAGGGAATGCAAGAAGCCACCATCAGTGTATGTATCATCCAGGGTCGCTGATATACAGAGCAATGACAGACAGTTGGTTCCCGTCTCTCCTTCCAAGTCAACTACGATTCCATCTGGCAGCTCAGGCGGGAAGTCCATAGCACTTGTGGCCCAACAACATGAGGGTTTCAACTGGGCAGATGCTGCAGCTCAAATGGAAACCTTGAATCTATCCAAGAACAACAACCATTGCATGATGGCGTAGACAACTGAGACACCCGATATTTCGGAAACGGTAAATCGAATACTTTGTTCTGATAGTTGTCGTTTTAAATTATCTCAAATGCGTGCCCACAATTCAACTCTTGTGGCCGAATATCAACAAGCAGCATCATAGAACATCACCCTTAAACATAAGTACAAGCTTCTTATGGAGATGGTCGAAGCGCAGAAACAAGATGTGGCTCAGCTAAAGCTAGACTTGAAACAACAGCAATGTTGGGTCTACGACTACAAGCTAAAATTAGCTGAAAAGGACGTAGAACTTCAAGCAGCCTTAGCCAAGATGAATTCCTTGATAGGGAAGCTTCATGAAAATGAAATAAATATTAAGAAATTTGAAACTTCCAGTAAATTAGTCAAGGACTTATGTGACCTCCAGCTTAATTATCAAAAGATTTCACTAAGTGTCTTGGGTATAATAGGGCACCTCCACCATATAATCATAACTACACTAGAATGCCTGAAACTGAGGAAGAAACCGAAAATGATGAAAAAATCATGTATGGTAAACCGTCAAATTATTTATCTAAATCATGGACGCCCTATTACCCTAAGTTCTCCAAACCCACTGAACTCAAGAAGGATCTTGTGTTTGTGGCTTCTACATTACTTCCTAGTGAAACTAGTAATCGTCCATCTGAGAGTACAGTGGAATTGGAGACAGAAGTGCCTGAGGCAGAACCATCCACATCCTCTAAAAAAGTTTCTGATGCGCAAACTAAATTTGTGAATGATACTAATGTCTCTAATTCATGTGCAGAATAAATTTTAGTTGAGGACATCACACAGGATGATGAGGGAGAATGTCTAAGTATACATTCAGACAATTCAGCTAATGATTGTGCTTTTTATAAACCTGCTTTTGACATTTTAGATCACTTTCTTACTGAACAATTTACATGCTGACACAGTGTTGGTTGTGTTGAACATTTAGATAGTTTAAATTCTGATACTGATGTTTTGAATGATGATAATAGCTGTAATAACTTGTGTGATGAGAAAATGAATTTAGCTGCAGGATCTGCATCAACATATGACTCGGCCTCATCAGCTTCAGCTGGGGATACCGAATGTTCATCTTCAGCTGAGGATACAGAAAGTTCATCTTCAGAAGAGGATATAGAATGTTCACCTTCAGAGGCTGCATCTTTTGATACATCTCCTAGGAATGACAGTGTTAACGATGACCAACCAACTGTTTATGTCAATGTTGATGGTGACATTATTCTAGAAGATTTAGGCGACTCAATACAAGGGACTGATTCGGAAATGAAAGCAGATGAACACAAATCTAAATTTGATTCAAATGAAACCTTTAAACCTGATAGTGAGTCGGAACCTCAAATTTCTCTAAATTGTGAGGTTCCATCATCATCTGCTAAAATTTCTAAACATGATGTTCCTGTAGAGTCACTCGTGTCCTCTACAGAATCTGTCACAAAGTGTGATTTGACAAATAAGCCTAAAAAGAAAAGAACACGTCGATCTAAAAAAGAAGAAAACCAAAGAAGCGTCTTCAAACACTGCAAAGGCAACTGCTAAGTCCTCTCATCAAACTGAGTAATTAACTCAGCAGTCGCCGGTTTCATATGTTTTGAAACAATCTTCATGTTCAAAATCCTGCAATTCAAATCACAAATCTAACAAGTGTGCTGATGGTTGTGCGCATGACACCACCAAGCCCAAGACCGTGCAATAACTGTCAGTAAACGCCAGCAAGAAACTGACCGACAAATTGCCCAGAATTTCCCAAGCTGAACGAACTGTTTTCTTCCAGAAGAGGCAGACCTGTTTCAACTGTGGATCTCCCGGGCACATTGCTCGAAACTGTCAAAAGACCTTTACCTCTTTCGATACTTTGTACTCGAGACATCAGAAGGCTATGCCTAATCGCCAATATAAGGCTCAATTTGGGCTAAGTCTTCTGATCAAGACTGGAACTTGGCCAAGAAACAAACTATTAAACCCTTGAGACCCTCGGTTTCCCAGAATCCCTCTAGCACTCCTAGGAATGTGCAGAGGTCTGATTCAGTAACCTGGAGGCCTAAGTTAGTGGCCAAGAATCAGTATGCTAACCTCTTGTCTAGTAAATCAAAAGCATCATCAACCCTATCCTCAACTAATTTGATCTTTCGTGAGGTTACTTATGTTGATGCAAAAGGCAAACCCAGATCTTCCATGGCCTGGGTTCCCGTTTCTAACTAAACCTGTTGAAATGTGCAGGAACAGCTCTGGCGCGCTCTTGTTCGATTATGATATATTGATAGTGGTTGTTCCAGGCACATGACAGGAGACATCTCGCTGTTGAATGACATCCAATTTTTTGATGGCGGGTTTGTTTCCTTCGCAGGTGGAGAAACCGGGAAAATCACGATGAGAGGAACTGTTTGCAATGGAGCACTGAGTTTTAAGAATGTCAACTATGTACCAGAATTGAAGCACAGTCTGTTGAGTGTGTCTCAACTCTACGATAATCATCTTGATGTTCTCTTCACAAAGAAAGGATGCTATGTGCTAAAACTAGGTTTAATCATTCCAGATGATTGGATTCTTCTTAAAGCTGCAAAAAAAGGAAACGCCTATGTCATTGATATGAACCAGGCTCCTTCTGACAAGCTCACATGCCTTTTCTCTTCAACAGCTGAACATGACGCCATGCTATGGCATTGCAGACTGGGTCACATCAACATGAAGAATTTAAATCGTCTCGCTAAAGGTGGTTTAGTCAGAGACCTGCCAGTTCGTGATTTCATGCAGATCGAAAAATGTGAATCATGTGCTCGTGGGAAACAACACCGTCAGCCGCAAAAAACCAAAGCCATACCCTCCACTTCTCAGGTCTTAGAATTGCTCCATATGGATCTCTTCGGTCGAACAGACATTCGCAACAATGGAGGGAAGGCTTACTGTCTGGTTATTATTGATGACTACTCTCGATTCACCTGGGTTTTCTTTCTTACGCATAAAAGTGAAACCTCTGAGATAGTCAAACAATTTGTCACGCTTATGGAAAACCAGACAGATTCGAAGGTAAAGGCTATTAGGTGTGATAATGGGACAGAGTTTATGAATCTTACCTTAAACACTTTCTGCTCCTCCAAGGGAATTCACCGACAGTTCAGTACAGCCAGAACCCCATAGCAAAACGGGGTTGCAGAATGTAAAAATCGCACACTAATCGAGGCAGCACGAACTATGCTTGTTGAATCCGAGCTACCTCTCATCTTCTTGGCCGAAGCAATTAACACGGCATGCTATATTCAGAATCATGCCCTGATCAACAAACGCCATAGGAAGACTCCATATGAAGTGGTTGAAGGTCGTAAACCTTCGGTCAGGCATTTCCTCAAATTTGGATGTCCTTGTGTACTCCTGCTCATGGATGCTAAAGGAAAGTTCAAAGCACACGGAGATCCTTGCATTCTCGTTGGTTATTTTAAAAATACGACATATCGCGTTTATAACAAGATCAAGAAGATGGTGGTTGAAACCTACAATGTGGGTTGGCTGGAGGAAAATCCCAAGGACAAACGCATTGGTCTTGACTGGTTGTATGAGTACTCTACCTTATTAATCATTTGATGTGTCTTCTAACATATCTACAGGAAATAGTTCGACGTCTTTCCCTCCAACGGTGCCCATTCCTTCTGACGATGACGCTGACGCTGCCACGCTAAATGAGACTCTAAAGCAGCTAAGTGTGGATCCTCCTAGATTCAATGACACTGTCTCGCCATCCTCCACAGCTTCACAATCTCAAAGCCCATCTATCTCTTCGCATGTTCAGCCTAATCCTACTTAGGATGTGGTTTCTCCTCCAAAGCCACCTACGGCAGATGAAGGACTCCCTCCTGATGTTTTGGGCTCCTCCTTGTTTCCCGAGCCTACTCCCCTCGATTGTGCGGTGGATTCTTCACCACATACCTCTTCAGGTGCCTCGGTTGAGGGGGAGGCATCTGGATTTGCTTCAGCTAGTGTCACCAACTTGCCAACCGATGTTTTGGTTCCCGCTACACCAATACCACAACGTTTACAGCGTGATCACCCCATTGAGAATATCATTGGTCCTGTAAACGTTGTTGTTCGCACATGCAGTCAATCTGGGGATATCAATACCTATCTCTATTCATGCTTTATTTCCCAAATTGAACCTAAAAGTATTGATGTTGCCTTGCAGGAACCAGGATGGGTGGATGCCATGCACGAAGAACTCAATCAATTTGAAAAACTTGACGTTTGGCAATTGGTGAAGCTCCCTTAGGGAAAGCGCTTTCTTTGAACTCGCTGGGTTTTTCGCAACAAGCAGGATGACACTGGAGTTATTGAACAAAATAATGCTAGACTGGTGGTACAAGGGTTTCCACAGATTGAAGGACTGGATTATGATGAGGTCTATGCACCTATCGCGCATTTGGAAGCTATACGTATCTTCTTGGCATACGCATCTTATATGGACTAGACTGTCTATCAAATGGATGTCATGACTGCGTTTCTCTACGGCAAGGTGAAAGAGGAAATATACGTGGCACAACCGCCAGGCTTTATTGATCCTGACAAGCCAGTTTATGTCTATAAATTAGACAAAGCTTTGTATGGGTTGCATCAAGCACCTCGCGCGTGGTACGCTACTCTTACAGAGCATCTGCTTGCTCATGACTACACACGTGGAACTATTGACCAAACTCTGTTTATCAAACGCGTTGATAAGGACATTATTCTCGTCCAAATCTACGTTGATGATAATATTTTTGGTTCCACCAATGATGGTTTGTGCTGCGACTTCGAAGAAATCATGAAGAAGAAATTTGAGATGAGCTCATTGGGAGAGATGACCATGTTTTTAGGACTTCAAGTTCGTCAGAGCCCACAGGGTATACGCATTCATCAAGGAAAATACGTACATGACGTTCTTGCCAAATTCAAGCTTATAGATTCCAAGCCAATGGCTTCACCTATTGCAGAACGGCCTCTGCTAAATGAAGATGCTGAGGGAATGCCTCTTAATCCTACCATGTATCGCTCTATGATTTGATCACTCATGTATCTCACTGCTAGTCGGCCAGATATCATGTTTGCCGTCTACCAGTGTGCTCGTTATCAGGCTACTCATAAACTTTCTCATTTACATGCTGTTAAACGAATTTTTAGGTACCTCAAAGGGGCTCCATTTCTGGGCCTCTGGTATCCTAAGAATTCTGAATTTGAATTGTTTGCTTTCCCTGACAGTAATCTAGGAGGTACAAATAGGGACATGCGCTCAACGTCGACTGGTTGCCAATTTCTGGGAGATCGCCTAATTTCGTGGCAATGCAAGAAGCAACAGACGGTTTCGCTTTCCACTGTCGAGGCAGAATATGTTGCAGCCTGTGCTTGCTGCTCCCAGGTTTTATGGATGCAACATCAGCTTGCGGATTACGGTTTGACTTATCTAAATACCATGATTTATTGTGATAATGATGCCGCAATCCAAATAGTTAAAAACCATGTTTTCCACTCCAAAACCAAGCACATTAACATTAAAGTTCATTTTATACGCGATTGCTATGAAAAGGGTCTGGTAACGCTTGAGCAAATCCACACTGATACAAATGTCGAGGATTTGTTTACGACACCCGTTAGGAACGCACGTTTTCAAGTGCTTGTGGATCTTCTCAAAATGATTCGGTTTTCTTCCTAGGCATCTACTATCTTCATGTTTATTTACTATTTTTTCATTTCTTTTCATTGCTTCATAAATTTGTTCATATCTCTATGCACAAATTTAGGGGGAGAAAAAGTTCAAGTTAAAAAAATAATAATAATAAAATACAAAAAATATATTTTTGATTTTGCAATGATAGGGAAATGAAATGAATATTCGTGATAAAATATTTGACTAACACATGTAAGGTATAAAAGCGGAAAAGATTTGGATCGAAAGTGATGTGTCGGTAGGTCTAAAACTCAACCATATGGGAAAAGTCAAATGATATAAACATAACGAACTTTGTACTCAGTGGGTCACTTACTATAGGCATATTATTTTATGGTCTTAAATCTTGCATTGAAAGATAGCCAACATCTGAGGTTTCGGGTCTTTATGCTGCTGAGTCATCCGGGGATATCTTGATTGCCCTTCTGTTGCATCCAGATTATATTCAGGCCTAGGCACACTCAGGATATCTTTATAAAAGAGCCAAAATAGAAAGGCCAAAACCTAAGAGAACAAAAGTTTCTTTCTAAGTTCTTACGTACCTCATAAGGTATTTGCCTAACTCTCGTCAGTCACTATTGGTCTCTCTGCTCTACAGAAGTACTGACCTGTTCACCATTAGCCTGATGTTGTAAAACAAAGGATGAATTCGGTATACTCACCTGCTACGATGAACTGTTGTGCTTACCTTGATCGAGGGGGTATGTCATGGTATGGGAAACACGAGTATCTTAGCATAAAATTACCTTAAGCATATCATAAAGTCTAATCTAAAAGGGTTGAGTTTTGGATTTAAGTGTACAAGTATATTGACAATCGCTTAGACCAACTAAACCTGCTAATATCGAAAAATGTTCTTTAGTCATCGTTTGAAACGATTTGATCCCTTAGCAAAGCTGTGTTAATTGTTTATGTCTGTTTTGAATAAGTTCTCCTTGTGATGGTTGGATGCTTGGTTAGTTTACTGGACGAATTTTTGTGGGATGGTTTTTCTGTCAAGAGATATTGGACTGGCCCAGTGTGCTTTAAATTTGGGTCGGCCTGATGAAATTGGTTTTTTTAAGTCTGATTATTGAAATTAAGGTTACTGTTCCGAATTGGGCTTAATTTCGCCAAGGATTACTGTTCCGGTTTGGACTTGTCCGGAAAGGCCCATTTAATTCTTTCCGGACAAGCCCAAAGTGTTACTGTTCCGGATAGGGCCTGTTACAAGCCCAATCCGGATTCAAATTTCAGGCCCAAGCCCATTTTGGAAAATCTATATTGGTATCTATGTTCTCATTTCGGATTATTCAAAATCCGAGTTACTATTTGTCTTCTTTGATTCTTTCTCGAATTAAACATTTCGGACTGCCCTTTTCGGATCACGTACATGTGCATTCCGGATTGATATTCAAAGACTTAGCATTTCGGATTGATAAGAGTGTTCATTCCGGATTAATCTTCAAAGACTCAGCATTTCGGATTGATAAGAGTGCTCATTCCGGATGGATATTCATCTGAAATGATGAACTCGAATATCATTTCGGATTGAATCTTCATCCGGGATGCATATCTATCTGAGATGCATAATCCGGATTGATGAGAATTTTTCGGATTCGTTCTAATTTTGGTCCTTTTCAATTATTAAACCCCTTAACTAATTTGAACTGGCTTTAATTTGAACCTTGACTTCTGTTGACCTGTTCAGTTAATGTTAACTCAGTTAAATCAGTTTACTCAGTTTACTTCCATTAGTTGGTTTTTACCTCTGTTGATTTTTGACAGACATGGTGGAAGAAACTTTCGATGCCGTGATGCTGGTTGAAGAACAGTTTTACAATCAGGCTGGATATCTTTCAGATCCACCGGCTGAGTATTTTCAGGAGTTTCAGGCGATGATTGTGGGGCTTAACACTTGTCGGATTGCCTTCACCCTTCGTACAAATCCCGTGATATACAGAGATTTGTATCACTCATTTTGGAAAAGAGCGAGGATACAGCCGATAGGTGAAGATGGAAGACCTTTCATACGATCACAGATTTAGGGGAACGACATTGTCGTAATGAGGCTTGTGTGAGGGAGGTGCTACAGCTGACAGATACCTATAGTGATCCGACCACATATATCAAGGAAAAGGTGCTACCGGTACTCATGGAGATGGGCTATGAAGGTTCTTACCCGCCATTGCTAAAGAAGTTGTTTCCGGCATACTGGAGACTACTTATACCCATTTTTATGCAATGTGTGTCGGAGAACAAAGGTGGACTGGATTAGGCTAATCAGGCACAGACTTCTGCGATCGTTTCATTAGATATAAACTGGAAGTATAACTACTCTGGTTATATCTTCGAAAATATGAGGAAAATATTAGAGCAGTCCAAGACATGGATGTTTCAGTTATATCCACGGTTTATCAAGCTAATTCTCGATGCTCGTTACCCAGATTTAGCAAAAAATGCTATAGACGCGAATTTACTGAATATGAAGCCAATGGGGCCTACCATTTTTGCAACTATGAAGAAGAACCGTTCTACCTCGAAGACGGTATTTGTAGGTAGGTTCCCTCTGAAGAAGTTTGGCAAGTTTTCTGAAGTTATAGGTCTGCACGCTCCACCACCTCCTCCTCTTCCAGTAAATGCGATTGTAGCTGAGGAGCATGATATACAGGAAAAGGAAAAAGAGATAGAAGTCGAGGATTTGGTTACAGATGATGAGGATGATGTTGGACAAGCCTTTCTGGATGATCTTGATACGTTCAAGGCTACGTTAACTCCTGTTTTATCATCTGAGAATCTAGCTGCCCTGATTGCTCAATTGAAGGACATTCAAGAGAAACAAAGTGATCCCTGCTTGACATTCCGTCTGTCGTTGCTACAACTGTTCAGCTTGAACAAGATGACGACGACGAAGAAGATGAAGTACTGTTGATTAAGAGGTGCAGAACTGGACCGAGCATTACAGCTAGTACATCTAAGGTTCATGTTGTTGTTATTGTTGCTACATCTGAGTTGATTACTTCTACTGCTGCTGAGGTTATTATTGCTGAATTTGTTGCTTGTACATCGGTGATTGACACGCCTGTTATTTCTACACAGCAAACTATTCCTATGATTACACAGTCCACAGTTGTATCGATTCCTGCTGCCACAACATTACAAATGATGGAATTTGGAGGTAGTTCATCGGGTGCAGGTGGTTTAGAAGCGGTTGGTAGTGGAGCTGGTCATTCAGATGATATTGCTGATGATTATATGCGCAGATATGAGAAGCAGGCATTTGAGTTTGGGGGTTTAGATACTGATGATGATGATTTTGAGGTAGATGTCGTTGCGTTAAAGAAACTGGCTGTTGTACTGGAACAGGAGGCCATGTTAAAGGATGCGCAGATTGCCTCCCTGCAGAATCGCTTGGATGTTCAAGATCAAATTATCGAACAGCTGCAGGGGGATGTGACGATGTTAATGACTATTGTTTTTTATTTGAGGGGCAAGTTAGAGAACAAGTTTGGGAGAGAGTTTAGCGATCTAACCGATGATCCAATGAATGTTGAAACCCGACATCGTGTAGCACATCAGCGTATGGCAGAAAAACCGAAGAGCAGATGTTGGCGGCTGAGCAGTTGAACGTCAAGCTGGTATCGATGATTACTTGAATGATCCACGCAAGAAGTTCACTGCTAGTCAGAAACGCACTGCTGATCAGAGGAAGAAGAAGCAGATGGTATTGATGAAGAATTTGAACGTGAATCCTCTAGACAAAAATTTCCAGCTGAAAGATCCAACAAATCAATCTAAGAGATACGTAATGGAGTTGGGATCGAGTTATTACAGTAAGGTGGGCAACAGGTCAAAAGTGCTGAGTTGGATGTATGATCATATCAAGAATATGTGGATCATTGTACGCCAAGATGGAACGAGAGAATATTATTCGAAAGAGTCGCAGTTTGAGTCTTGGACTAAGGTCGCACTGACAGATTTGTTAAGAGCGCCATACACTGACGATGATACGATAGAGCGTCAACCAGGTTGGAGGTTCCTTAAGAAGCTTGAACGGGTGGTTAGGACTGGTTTTAAGAGTATGAAGACCGCCGAACCATATCTAAGAGCAGCCAAAGGAGTTCGTGATGCACACACAGGAAAACGGTTCAAATCTGTGATATGGCCTCCTACGGATAAAGAGTTGGCAATTCCTGTTGCTCCGACCTTCCCAAAAGGAATTTGGAAGAACTTTAACATCTGGTTATACGATCCAAAGGTTGGAAGTGTTGCGATTGTGACGAAAGAGAAGGCTTTCAGAGTGAATGATGTGGTGGATCTGGTTAGTTTCCATGATGAAGATTTACAAGTTTTGGCTTCTCATCAAATACGAACTGCTGATCTATATGAGGCGTGTGCCAAAGATTGGACGGCTGCAGTTGCTGGAATTATTGCTGGACGTTTGAGAGTGGATGCGGCACCGAATGATAAATGAAGAAACCCAGGGGGAGAATGTTGGGCTTGGAGCTTAAAGGTTTATTCATTTATATTGTATTTGGGCTTTTGGGTTAGTTTGGGCTTCCTAGTGCCTAGTGGGCCTAGGGTTGTACTTTTTGGCTTTGTCATGTTTATAAATAGTGAGGTTAGGTCATTTGGTAGGTGTTAGAGAGTTTACCACAAAAACTTGTATCTGACATCCTCCGGTGTATGCAAGTTATTTTATTCAAGTTATTCAAGTTGCTCTTCATCCTGATCATAATTTCCGCAATTGATTAGGATATCTTTTTGATCCGTTTCACGGGACTTACATGAGTCGATTTTTTGTACTTTTAAAATGCCGAAAACACCCTTTTGGCACATAAAATGGTTTTGAAGATGTAAGACCTTAGTTTTGACATCTAAACTGATATTATAACATAGTGAAACTTGTTTTGACATATAAGACTCATCATAGGACTTATTTAACCATCCAAACCCATAGTTACGCTTGCGTCCCGTTAAGGTGGCGTAAACCATTTTAACAAGTCGTAACGGGTCAAAACACTTAGAAACTCTTCCAAATCAGAATGTAAGGTATTATTAACCATATCATACGAGTCCCAACACTCGTTTGGTTTATAAGACCTCATTCTATACAATCCTCTGATTAATGTCTCGACCCACTAACATAGTATTCCGATACATTAGGACACACTTGAACTCTTCACTCCTTGAGCATTGCTTGATCATTTAAACAAGACATTTACACAATCCCAAGTGAGTACATAGCCCTGTCTTTTACGTTTTTAAATGTTTTGGGTGATTCATTTGTGTCTATCACTACTTTCTTGTTTTCAAGACATTATACATGTTTTGCTTATCTAGTACATATAGTACATGATTTCAAAGACATTTTTGCATTGTATGTTGACTTAGCATACCTAGTCCATGATTTCAAAGACATTTTTGCTTCATATTTAGCATACCTAGTACTTAATTTCAAAGACATTTTTGCTTTCTATGTTGACTTAGCATACCTAGTACATGGTTTCAAAGACATTTTTGCTTCATATGTTGACTTTGTACATTTTTAATATACCTAGTACATGATTTCGGGATGGAATTTCATAAAGTTGGGGAGACTGTGACATTTGTAAATTTCTAGTCATTGAACAATTTGCGAGGATGTATATTTATCAATCATTATACAATTTCAGACATTTTTATTGAATAAAATCTTCCATTTTATTGGTAAGAATGCAAAAATGTCAATCATTGCACACATTTGGTCATTTTCGTGTTCGATAAAGTTTTATATTTTATTTACGAAACGGGTAACCGTACAGCAGAACGAACCGATATCCATGATATTTACGGACAAAATCCAAGTTACACATGCCTTAACGCCTTTATATAACCTAAATATTAGGTTAAGAGGGGTTAAAAATGACAAAACGCGACAATAAAAGTCCAGGGCCCAAAATTGTCAAAAAAAAGTTTGCTTTATCACCAAGTTTGCCACCTATCTCAAATTTTTGACACCTTTCACTCATTTTCCCATACTTAATTTGGTGTTGACACATGTTAGGACACTAATCCACGCTTGGTAACACTTGTCATCACCTCCTTGATCCTAAAACACTATAAATACCCTTTGATTCGTCAATTTTTTTTCACACCACTTCAAAACACTTCAAAGCAAAAGTTCTTCTTTCTGTCCTTCTTGGAGCTTGTTTCTAGCCTTTGGAAGCCTCCTATCTTGAGTTCTAAAAGTGTTTCTCAACACAGGTAAGTTCTCTTCCTAGTTCTTTCATTATTTGAGCTATTTTGAGCTAAAAGTCAAACAGTTTGGCTTCCTGTTTGACTTTTGGTTCTGACCATTTTGGTCAAGTCAAAGTTCAAATTGAACTTTGCAACGTGATCGTAATCACGAAGGTAATTATCACTTGCGATTGCACCTTCTGATTACCACTTTTAGTAGGCGAGATGACGAGTCAAAGTTTTACGAGTTAAAAGTATATATGTATTGTATAGTACTAATGTTAGTTCTCTTAATCGTGATATGTTGGCACTTGTTTTTCTGTTAGTTTATCAATTCTTTGGTCATATACTTTTCCTAATTTTTTTAGTTGTAGCTTCTGTGTTAGACAAACACTATTAATAACATTAGATGTTAGACAAACACTGATGATGTTGCTAACCTCTGATAGAGTAATAACATCAGATGTTAGACAAACACTGATGATGTTGCTAACCTCTGATAGAGTAATAACATCAGATGTTAGACAAACACTGATGATGTTGCTAACCTCTAATGGAGTAATAACATCAGATGTTAGGCAAACACTGTTGGGGTAGACAACCACTGCTGGACAGCCACTGGTGAGTATAACATCAGTGGGTTTGCTATAGAACTATTGTTAGTGTGTTAGAAGTGGTTTGTCATCAGTGGTTTCTGATCAGTGGATGCGACTGACGTGTTGCAGATTTAATAGATAAAGCTAAACAAACAGTAACTTAATGATAGGTAGTCTATATTTATTACTGAATAAACAGTAACGTATAGAAAATTCCCGCCCAAACTACGTGCCAAAAACATCTTATATAAACAACCTCAGGCCCTTCCATTGATTACACCAAAAGCAAATTCCATAATTTACTAAATACCATATGGCAAACCTCGTTTCTTGGAGATTCAATATTGTTCTCCATGAAGTTTCGCTGAATGGATTCTTAGGTGAAGGGGGTAACTCAATAAGATTTTGCTGAATGAGATGGACAAATCTTCAAGAAAAAGCCACTGATGGCAGTGGTTGTCATTTTGTGTGCTTTATCTCCAACATCATACCCAAATATTATCATCCACAAGTACGACATCAATCTATGTCTCTAACATCCACAAAACCACTTCAACAGTCAACAACAAAAGATCACACCAAAAACTAAAACGCCATATTTTGTTGAATGATCAGCTTCGCCTAGAGCAGCGCGTTTCAGCTGTGTAGGGAAATCGGCACCTATCCAAGGAATTCAAAGGTTCAGGGACAAAAACTTCAAGAATAAGATAGTGATTGTAGTGAAGATTTGGATGACAAATTGGATTAGCAGTTTTTATTTTTTAGTATATCTTTTGGTGTCATTTTTTGTGGTTTGTTATCTAATTTTCAGCTAATAAAATACATTATTTCTCTAATTACTTATAAAATGCCAAAATGCCACAAACGCCAAACGCCAAACGCCAAAACAATAATAAAATTCCTTTAATCACGCATTATTAAAGTCAAACTACTGTTGAGCCAACATCTGAAAGAATCCTTGCCAAACCACTGATGAGTTTGCTAACCTCTGATAGAGTAATAACATCAGATGTTAGACAAACACAGATGATGTTGCTAACCTCTAATAGAATAATAACATCTAATGTTTGACAGACACTGATGATGCCGACAACCTCTAATGGAGTAATAATATCATATGTTAGGCAAACACTATTGGTGGTAGATAACCACTGCTGAGTATAACATCAGTGGTTAGTGATTTGGTGGTTGAATTAGTGGTTTTGCTATACAACTACTGTTGGTGTGTTAGCAGTGGTTTGCATCAGTGGTTTCAGATTAGTGGATAGGATTACAAGTTGAAGATTTAACAGATACAGCTAAACAAACAGTAACTTAATGATGGGACGTGCCATCTTTATTACTGAATGAACAGTAAATTATAGATACTTCCCGCCCAAACTACATGCGAAAAACATCTTATATAAACATTATCAGGCCCTTCCATTGATTACACCATAGTTCACTAAATACCTAATGGTAAACCACGTTTCTTATAACATCAGTTCTGTTCCCCATAAAGTTTCACTGAATGAGGTGGACAACATTCTCAGGTCATTATTAAGTGAGCATCACAGTGTTCTTCGTCTCGTTCAACATAATTATATTGAGATAAACCTTGTTCAAATTAAAACGCCAAAAAGTTCAAAATAACAAATGGCAAACTTGTAAGTTGTGTGTTGTAAAAGATTTTGCTAAATGAGAAGGACAAATCCTCAAGACAAACAGATTGATGATTATGATATGTCATTTTGTCTACTTTGTTCTTGAGGAAGGCTTGGATGAGAAGGAAAGACCTATGCTAGTGTAAACACTATTTTAGACTCCATTTGAAATGATGGAGAGTGGGATGAGCATGATGATGATAGCCAAATATCGTCAAAGCGAAAAACCCACTCAAAATCACACCCATAAGAATAGCGTCCACAAAAACGGCATCGATCTATATCTTCACCATCCACAAAACCACTTCACCAATCAAAACAAGAAAAGATGGCACCAAAACCTAAAACGCCATATTTTGTGTTGATTGATCAGCTTCGTCTAGAGTAGGGCGTTTCAGCTGTGTAGGAAATCGGCACCTATCTAAGAAATTCAAAGGTTTAGGGGACAAAAACTTCAAGAATAAGAGACTGATGGTAGTGAAGATTTGGATGAGAAATTGGATTAGCATTTTTTATTTTTTTCTTCTCTGTATCTATTTTGGTGTCATTTTCTGTGGTTTGTTATCTAATTTTCAGCTAATAAAATACATTATTTCTCAAATTGCTTATAAAATGACACAAACGCCAAACACCAAAACTATAATAAAATTCCTTTAATTACGTATTATTATTAACTCCAAATAATTTCTGAAATGTATAAAACAAGGTGCAAGAGAATAACATTAAATGTTTGGCAAACACTGATGATGTTGCTAACCTCTGATGGAGTAGTAACATCGGATCTTAGGCAAACACTATTGGTGGTAGCCAACCACTACTGAGGTGGACAACATTCTTAGGTCACTATTAAGTGAGCATAACAATGTCATTACTCCACCGCGTGCCATTACACAGGCCATGTGTTGGATTGATGTTCCGTTACAATATTAATGGCCATCTAATTTTTAAACGAAGCTTATAAGGCGGCAAACCACTAGCGACTTTAAGAACCACTAACATGATTGAGATGCTTTGGTTGTCCATTATTCATTGTAAATTGATAAAGTGTCAAATACCTTGCAAATTATTAAATAAAAGATAGTGATAATAGATGATGAAATAAAGTCAAACTACTGATGAGCCAGCATCTGATAGAATCCTTGCCAAACCTCTGATGAGTTTGCTAACCTCTGATAGAGTAATAACATCAGATGTTAGACAAACACTGATGATGTTGCTAACCTCTGATGGAATAATAGCATCAGTTGTTAGGCAAACACTTTTCGTGGTAGCTAACCAGTGCTGGACAACCACTGCTGAGTATAGCATTAGTGGTTAGTGAGTTTGTGGTTATGTTATACAACTATTGTGGTTTTGATACAATAAATCTTTAAACTCATAAAAGTAAGAATTAATATACTAATAATTACATATGGAAAAGAAAACTACTCAGACATTTAAACTCTAATTGCAATATTCAAGAAACTTTAACTTCAACTCCATCAAGCACTAAACCTCTCGATGTATGTCCTTTATCTATGTCATGAACTCTAGATTTCTCACCGCACTCTAGATTAGTCGCAACCACTGCTGGACATCCACTGCTGAGTATAGCATCAGTGGTTAGATTTATCTATGGTTGAATCAGTGGTTGCATAAATGGTTTTGCTATACAACTACTGTTGGTGTGTTAGCAGTGGTTTGTCATTAGTGGTTTGCATCAGTGGATTCTGATCAGTGGATAGGAATAGTTCAGGGGGCATTTATGTCAAGTTTGTATCAGTGGTTAGTGACTATAGCATCAGTGGGCATTTATGTCAACTTTGCTTTAATTCATAACAGTTAAGAGATTGTTTTCACTGTCATGCTTTCGTAATTATACTACAATCCTAACCACTTAGCATGAAAGTGAAACTTAACAAAAATAACAAACTAATAACATATGCTAAGCTAACCACTGCTATATACTAAACATTACAAGGACTGATAGAAAACACTGATGATACATCCTCTGTTGGTCTTTAGTGGAGCTTTGACTTGACAGAGCTTTAGCTTTGATCTTAAGCAGAGCTTTGTCTTGGCAGACCTTTTACCTATAGTCTTTAGTAGCTTTCCCTTGGCAGACCTTCAGCTTTAGTCTTCAGCAGAACTTTGTCTTCAACAGAGCTTAGCTGTGGCATACCTTGGACATTCAGTCTTCAACAGACCTTAACTTAGGTAGATGTTACATTATTGTATGGTTCAATTCCAACATATATTTTATATCCAACATATATTTTTACTGAATTTAGTGTAGTTTGACAAATTACACATATAAATTTTCTTTTCCTTGTAAGGGGTAGATGGGTGGTTCCCTCAACAGGGCTTACAAAACACAGGTTATGTGCAGCAGTCCCCCATATTTAACATATAAAGTTTTTTATATGTTAAATAAGGTGGGATGGTGCCAATAACCTTTGTTTTGTAAGCCCTAGGAGAGAACCACCTATCTTACCCCTAAAAAGCAAAGAAAACATATCACGCAATGTAAACCTTCTTTCAATTTCTCTTCATCATAATCAGTCGTGCTACAGTCAGTTGCTGATCTAATCTGATAAACAATAACGATTAATATTAATGTTATTTCGTGAGATATAGTTTACGAAATCATTTTAGTGGAAGTGCACCTATCGCTTACCGTATAAACTTGTTGCGGCTGCGCTGGCTGCGGCGTTGCATCTACATGTAAACAAAGAGGGATCAAGATTTAGGTTTTCTTTTACCATAAAGTTCATAGTTCTAACTTGAATTAGTAAATGGTTTTATTTAGCTTACCTTAATTTGCACCATTCAACTTCTAGGCGAGTGACCTAATCTTCAGATGAGCTATAAAGCATTATATTAAGAAAATTTAAAATTCGGTCTACAAATTGAAAAATAAACAATATAATTGTCGTATGAGAGAGGAAATGAGAACTCTGGACCTGAGATGAGATGAAAATGAGAGAAGGTTAGTGAAGATCTCAAATCGTTTGGATGCTGTGAAACCTTGAATATCTTGTGAAATCGCCATCTCTTAAATCGCCAAAGAGAGAAAGGGGCCAGAGGATTTTGAAAATGAAGAATGAATCTAGAAAACCCATATATATATATATATATATATATATATATATATATATGTGTGTGTGTGTGTGTGTGTGGCAGGGGTGTATGAGGAACTGGGATGAGCGGGAATTGAAAAATTGAATGCAAAATTTGGCTGCTCAAACATACTGTGCTTAAAGATGTTGTTGGTGCATTATGTCTATTGCCTACGTCTAGGATATGTCTGTATTGTTTATAGGGCTTAAGTGTCGAATGTATATATATTAATGTTTATTTTACTCATGTTTGTAGTGGTTCGTACGAGCGAAACAGGTTGGCTCGTACGAGTGACTCTCAGTCACTCGTACGACCAATGTCTCTGTTTAACACACACTCTCAGTCATGTCGACCTATAAATAGAGGAGTGTTGTGTCAGAGCTAGCAAGTGTTTATTCAGTTGGTATGGTGAAGCCCTGCTGATTTGTTTACTCGCGTCTATACTTGCACGTCATTACTACAATCAGAAGCAGTTAAATAGTAAGATCTTTCTTGTTCGTTTTGTCAACCTCTCTAGCAATGAATTCCGCCTCTGCTAGCTGAGTTAGATCAGACCGGTTGCTCATCGGAGGAGCCCGATCCTCGTTCTCAAGTGGTATCAGAGCTTGTAGGTTTGATATGCTGACAAACGTCAAGTAATTGCAGGCTACCAATTATTTCAAACTTGGATTCACTTTCTTCTTTTACACATTCCCGAACTGAACTGGATTTTGGACGAACTTACAGACGAAATGGACTAGGATTCTAGGAACTCACGTTAAACTACATTATAATCAATCCTTAACAATTTCAGATCTAAAATCGAACTTAATCATGTTAAAATTGGTAGAATTCATCCGTTTGGAGACTTAGTTGTTTCGGACGAGTAGAGAGACCACTCGCACGAACAACTTTCTTAAAGTTTGAATCATTCATACGAACAAGTAACAAGAAGTTCCTAAAAATTACAAGTTTCAAAATTTACAAGTGTGATTCGCACGAACTATACATCCGTACGAGCATCTCGTTCGTACGAGTGAAAAAATCATCCGTACGAGATGCATTTTTGGTCTGCACGAGTTACTTGTTAAGTCATCTTTGTCCGTACAAATTTATGATTCGTACGAACGAATCTCAATCGCATGAATTGGTTTATCATTCGCACGAAGGAATTTTTCGTAACTAATAAATTTGTTCGTAAATTGTGTTTTTGAATTTTCACAGGAAAATGTCTGAAGAATTTTTCAACTCATTCGCTACATCGGCAGTCACAAACACAGAGGCTCGGAACATCAATTTTGAAAATGAGATGAGAACAATGACCAAACCGCCAAAGTTAATGAGTCTAGAAGACTTCGACAGCTGGAGTGAGCGGTTCATGAATTGGGTCCAGGCAATCCTTTATTTGTTGGTTCGCTATTGAAGTCAAATATCAAGCTCTAGTATGTGAATATGGCCTCCAGAAGACTTTAGCTCAACTCCCGGATGTTGAAAGCGAAAGGTTCATAAACGAGAAGAAAATGATGAATATTCTGCAACAATACATTAAAGAAGATATTCTGGCCTTATTACAACACGATGATGATGCTCAATCATTGTGGAATGCTCTCCGTTTGAAGTTTCAAGGAAGTGCTCAACTTCGAAATAGTAAATGGGCGTTGTTGAGAAAAGATTTTGATATCTTTACGCTGATTAAAGAGAGACTGTGAAGTAATTAATCGAAAGATACTGTCATTTGGTGGTTCAGATGAAGAGAATGGGAATCATGAAGACCAACGAAGAACTTGTTGATAAGTTAGCAGATTCTCTACCACAGAATGGTCTACTTATCTGACCATATTGAAGAATGGAACCAAGTATGGTAATTTCTCATTACCACGTTTCATTGAAAGACTGGAGGGACATGAACTCGAAATGTAGAAGATGGCAAAGAATAAAACCGTTCAAGTTCAACAAGATGTTAATCTGTACTTCAAGAACAGTTATGCCGCTCAGATTCAGTCACCGAAGATCCAGACAGCTTTCAGACCCTACAGTTCGCCAAGTACACCATTAAATCGGAACAGTAGCTTTCAATCCTTTCCATCAGTTGATCCTAATATGCCTTCAAGCCCATAGTCATCTTATGGTTAAAATCAGCCCCAGATAAACCAGACTACTCAATCTCATCCTAATCAGAGAGTATTACAGTGCAACATTACTGTAGATTTCCAGAATGCGCAGAAATTTTATGAGAAGACTGCGAAGCAACACATGTCGTTACTAGCTTTGTTCTTGATTCTTATGATAGTCTAGTCGCAGGAAAAATCCGAAACTCAGAAATGACAAGAGAAGATTACGATCTGATAGATCCAGTTGAAATGGAACTGATTGACATCAAGTGGTGCATGGTATCGATCGTTCGACGCGCACAGAGATTCATTGAGATAACTGGCAAAGACAACTTGGAAGGTCTGGATGGAAAACTTGGGTTTGATAAATCCTAAGTTACTTGTTTAAAATGTCGGGAGAAGGGACACTTCAATCGTGAATGTCCGAACAGAGAGGTTCAGGTAAGCATAATCCTTTTGCCGATGATTACTACACGAGAACAATCTATCACCGTCCTCAGCCAAGATCTCGAATGGTGCCAATCGAAGACAAACAGCCAGAAACCAAAGATAAAGCACTGGTGGTGACTCAAGAAGATGAGGGCTTCAACCGGAACAAATATATATCAAAGAATGAAAGTTTGGCTTTGGTTGCCGAGATCATTGAAGAACCTAAAGAAGAATCAGGGGCATCTTTTGACGAGGGTCCTGAAGATGATGATTTCTATTATCACACATCGTCAGAGGAGGAGGAACTTCTGAACAGTCCGTTCAAACACCTCTTGCCTAATGATATCTTAAAAACTTTTGCAGGTTATTTTGCACAAATCAGCAATCATCATGTGAAGAACAAAAGAAGCTAGTTGATAAAGAAAAAGTCAATGAAAAGATGGGGAAGTTGTCAGAAGACATCATCAAGGCATGCATGGCAAACGGAAATGAGGTAAATAAGTCTAAAAGTGAGTTTGTGGTTGAAAAACTGTGTCTGAAATTTGTAGAGCCATGTAATGATTGTCTTATAAAAGACACACGATATGCTGAACTCCAAAGTTTAACAGATAATTTGTCAAGTGATTACAAATCGACTAAAGAGGTATATGAAAAATTAAATAATTCTGTTAAACAATATATCAAAGCACTCAGAGAAAATGACGCAAGACTTTTGATGCTTAAAGCGACAATTATGGACAAACAGATGGCCATTAACATTCATCTGAATACTATCACTGAGCTAAAAAGTGAGCTTGAGAAAATAAGAATCGAATCTGAACGGGTTAACAAATTGTTAATCAGTTATTCGACAAGCTCGTACGTCATTGATCACATTCTACCCAAAATTGAAAACAATGATGAATCTAATAGTGGTGAAACCAAAATTGTGAGTTACGATCGTGTTCCACCACCCATGTGGAATAGTTATGCTTGTAAATAACCATCTGAGGTGGAAAAGGCGCTTAACCTAAAATTGAAAACTGAACCGTTAAATGAGCTGCCTACGAACATCGACGTAACTTACACCAAACCTGAAGGTGAATGTGACTCTGAAGTGGTAAAAACAGTGGTTGGAAATGTGTTAAAAAGTGAATCTGAAAATTCTGAGTTTGAAAAATCTGAAAACTCTGAGTCTGATGATATAATCGGAAAATAGTTTAAATATTGATCCAAATGTCATAGTTTGTTTTTGGGACAACCACCGAGAAAGAAAAGGAAATCATCGGGACACAGTCAAACGATGATTTTCGTAAAGAAAAAAAGAACATGAAACAAGTTTTAGATAACTTTGTTCATAAGGACAGTAGGACGTGCTTTAAATGTAAGAATGTTGGGCATATCACACGATATTGCTCACAAACAAGTCCAAAACATGTTTCTAATTCTAGAAAGTTCACTAAGGATGAAAAACAGAAATCACCCATGTTTGCGCCAAAACAAATCCTAAAACGAAAGAACGAATTACACAAAAATGTTAAAGCAACTATTCAACATCAATCTAAATTTAAAATTGGTGAAACATCAAACAAAAATCGTCAAGTGGATTCAAAATTTTATGTTAAAAAGGCTAAACCTCAAACGCAAAAATGGGTTGCTAAAGTTAAACCATACAAGGTTGAACCTAAACTTTCTGTTTCATACAAAAACGAGCTTAAAAAGAGTGATAAAAACAAAGTAGGTCTGAAATTCGACATCCCAAACCTACCCAAGGCCAAACAGGATTGGGTTTCTTTGTTTAAATTGTCTCTTCATCATGTGTGCAGGGGCTCTAGCATTCGATAATGTCAAAATGGATAATGGATAGTGGAGCTTTTAGACACATGACAGGATGCTTGCGTGGTTACACGACGTTAAAGCTATACGTGGAGGGTACGTAGGTTTTGCAGGGACGCAAGGTGGAAGGATTGTCGGAGAAGGAATTCTCACGAACGGAGTTGTATCGTTTGACAAAGTGAACTACATCACGGAGCTTGAGAACAATCTACTCAGCATTTCGTAAATTTGTTACAAGAAGTTCACAACGCATTTCAACGATAAAGAATGTTTGATCTTAAAACCCGGTTTCAAGATTCCGTAGGAATGGATTCTGATGCGTGCTCTGCGAGAGAATGATTTATATGTTCTTGATATGGGTATCGCTTCTACCACATCGAAGAAAGTTTAATGCTTTGTATCTAAAGCTACCGAGAAAGAGTCTATTCTGTGGCATCGAAAGATGGGGCACATTCATCTACGAAAGATGAATTATCTTGTGCATAACGACCTAGTGAAGGGTGTTAATTAGAAGAATTTTCAACTATCTGATGATTGTATGAGCTGCAAAATGGGGAATCAACATAAGAAATCACACCCGAGAAAACTATTGAATATATCAAGCTACCACTAGAAAGGCTACACATAGATCTATTTGGACCAGTCAACATCAAAAGTATTTCTGGTGATCTATGCTGCCTTGTCGTTACAGATTATTATTCACAATTTTCATGGTTTTTCTTTCTGGAGAGTAAAAACGAAACTTTTGAAACTCTAATCATCCTCTTCAGAAAACTCGAAAACCTATATCACTTGCCAATCAAGAGAATCCGCAGTGACAATGGAACAGAGTTCAGGAACAAGAAGATGCTAGAATTCTGTAATGAAAAAGGAATTCTTCACGAATTCAGCACCCCCTATACTCCTCAACAAAATGGAGTAGCTGATCGTAAAAATCGCACACTAATCGAGACTACCAGAGCAATGTTAGCCGATTTGAAATTGCCAATAAGTTTTTGGAGTGAAGCAGTCGCGTCAGCGTGTTATACCTTGAATCGTGTGTTAACAGTTAAGCCTCACAAGAAGACGTGTTTCGAGTTACTGAATCAGCGAAAGCCCAACCTTGCATTTTTGGAACCTATTGGATCTCCGTGTACTGTATTGGACACGGATGGTAAATTTGGAGCCAAATCCTTGGAAGGATTATTCGTCTGTTACGCTACTCCTTAGAAATGTGTTTTCTTGCCAAGTCTGAACCAGGTCATTCTAGCGCAACATGTTGATTGTCAAAGATATACGACGCCAACGCAGAAACCTGGGGATCCGTCACTGTTTAACTAGGATGGATTGTGGAATTCTCGCCAGATGTGCCATCAGATGAAGAACTTGTTATGCTCTTTCAACAACATCAAATATCTATACAAGAACAAGTCTCTAGACCGTTGGTGATTTCTACATCACTTCCTGTCAACACGTCTGATGTTGGTCAAAGCTCTTCTCAACAAGTTCCTTTTCCTGCACCAAATGTTAATACTGCCGAATCATCTGCCCAACCGAATGCTGATGCTAACGCTGATCGGGAACCAACTTTCAACGATGGTGGATCCAGTTCTGATGAAGGATCTGAACAGATTGAAAGCTTCTTAAACAAACAGGCTGCTCAGTCAAATGCAAGGAATGAAGCTTCTTCGTCTGTACCAGTCGTCGATGAAATTCTTACGAATTTGCAACCACAAGTAGATGTTCCAACCGAAGTGATGCCTAGGACACTTTCATATCATCCGTCGGAGAACATTTTTGGCAGCTTACAAACCGGAGTGCAAACTCGCAATCAGATCAACAAGGATCTAAGTTGTTTTTATACTAGTATTTCTCCACTCCAAACCTAACTTTCTAATAGTTGTTTTGTTTCTCAGGTTGAGCCGGGAAGCTGGAAAGACGCGTTAAAGGAAGAAAAATGGGTGGATGCGATGCAAGAACAGTTGCTTCAATTCTAGAAACTTGGAGTCTAGAAGCTTGTTGACCTGCCTGATCATCACAAAAAGTTAAACACTCGTTGGTCTTCAAGTGCAAACTTGATGATAGGGGTGTGGTAGTGCGCAACAAACTCGACTTGTGGTTCAAGGTTTTCACCAGCAAGAAGGGATAGACTATACCGAAGTCTACGCCCCAGTTGCCCGTCTTGAAGCGATTCACATATTTTTGGCTGTTGCCTCATGGAAAGGGTTCAAGGTGTACCAGTTAGATGTTAAATCTGCTTTCCTGTACGGTAAAGTTAAAGAGGAAATGTATGTCGGCCAACCACTGGGGGTTGTCGTTCTAGTGCACAAACACAAGGTCTACCTTCTGAACAATGCCTTATACGGTCTTCATCAAGCCCCGAGAGCTTGGTATGAAACGATGTCAAGTCATCTTCTAGACAACGGCTTTATCAGAGGAACTATAGATTCTACTCGTTTTACTAAGGAAGTGGATGGGCATTTAATCATTGTACAGATATATGTGGATGATATTATCTTTGGATCGACAAATGACAAGCTGTGTAAAGACTTTGAAGAAGTCATGAAACGCAAATTCGAAATGGGTGCAATGGGGGAGATGCAGTTCTTTCTAGGACTTCAGGTCGATCAATTGCCTGATGGTATCTTTATCCATCAGACAATGTATGTTCATGACATATTGGAGAAATTCAATATGTCAGGAGCTAAGCTAGCATCTACCCCATTAGCTTTAAATCACGACATTTGTCCAGATCTTATTGGAGAAAGAGTTGACGAAAATTTATATCGCTCCATGATCGGATCCTTAATGTATCTTACCGCTTCTCGATCTGATATCATGTATCCAACGTGCCTGTAAGCCCATTATCAGTCAAATCCAAGAGAGTCGCACCTGCTTGTTGTCAAATGCATTATGAGATATCTGAAGGGTTTTCCAAGCACCAGCTTGTGGTACCCTAGACATGATGACTTCAATCTTGCAGGATACCCGGATTCTGATTTTGGTTGCTTCAAACAAAATACTAAATCTACAACGGCCGGCTGCCAGTTCTTCAGAACCCGTTTGGTAACGTCGCAGTGCAAGATACAGACCGCGGTCGCTCTCTCTACTTGTGAAGCTGAATACGTTTCAGCATCCAGCTGTTGTGCCCAGATTCTCTGGATTCAACAGCAGATGAGAGACTTCGGACTGCAATTTCTTGATACGCGAATATATGTATATAATCAG
Organism: Scalesia atractyloides; assembly: GCA_947069175.1. Taxonomy (NCBI): domain Eukaryota; kingdom Viridiplantae; phylum Streptophyta; class Magnoliopsida; order Asterales; family Asteraceae; genus Scalesia; species Scalesia atractyloides. The sequence continues at coordinate 58,228,235 of CAMTDV010000008.1, forward strand.
GCTGCGATCGATATCACCAAAAACTCATGCCAACACTCACGCACTAAACATATCGAGATTCGACACCACTTTATTCGTGATTACCATGAGAAAAAGTTGGTTAGAATTAAGAAAATCCACACCGATGACCAAAAGCCAGATTTTTATACCAAAGCTTTTGATAAAACAAGATTCAAAAATCTTTTAAAGTTTTATGGTTTAAAAAATCTGATATCAGGGGATGTTCATGAGGTTGAGTTTGAGGATGATGATGACTTGATGTGAATTTTTCATCTGTTAGACGTATTTCTGTACATTTTTTCTTAAAAAATTCTAAAAATCCAAAAATATGTTTTTGATTTTAGGGGAAAATGTTTGGGGAAAATACAAAAACATTATAACATTCAAAAAGAGTTTTTGTGAAAAAGAGTGATCATATTATATCAAAATGACAATCATAGTATGCTAAAGAATTGCAACGTTAAACAAGTGATTAAACAGGTCTTACTGAGGATGTGCCAGTCTCGGATATATGGACTTAGTACTCTGAATTTTCGTTTGAGAGAATGCCAGATTCTGCTATACTAGGTCTTTATATTTAATCGATATCTGGGGTATTATCCGAGTTCTTCTGTTTTTGCGTGAGCAATGGCCTAGAACTTGTATAATACTTTAGGCATTATACGCCCAAGCTGCATAATGTCATAAACTTTTAGGATCGGATTGAACTTGGTAATTTTGGAAAGATTCAAGGTTCGTACGAAGAGGTCGTTCGTACGAAGCAGGCTTTTCAATGTTTAATCATTTTCATTGGTATTAATTGGTTGATTTGTACGAAGCAAAGCTCTTAAAAGGTTAAATTGCAAAAATTACCCTAATTGCTAATGATTCGTACGAAGCAAGTTTGGACAAACTTTGAAATTTTTCTAACTTTGGAATTATTCGTAAGAAGTAGTGATCCGTATGAATGATGTTTGTTTCAAACTTGTGAAAATTTGCTAAGTGTTTGATTCGTACAAAGCTATGGTTCATACGAATGAGGTTATTTTTTTTAAATGTTTGAAAATTTTCTAACGGTTTGTTGTTATCTCTATGTACAAGTCAAGAAATCATCACCGTACCACAACATCTGTTGCTTGACTGATGACACTATTCTGGAGAATGCCGCATACCGGGACATATTAGTTTTTCTTACATGAATCCCGATTACAAAGGCTCTAACTGATAGACATACCGTTTTACAGATCACATGTAGAATATTTTTGGAATGCTTCTAAATATAGAATCAAAGACAATGCGACTGTTTCTGTTGTAAAGATTGACGATGTTGATATTCCAGTAAAGATTACTGAGGATCAGATTCGCACAGTTCTAGATTTCCAAGATAATGCAAATGATCCTACGGGTTTTTCTGAATATATGGTCAAAGGATGCTTTTATAGAATGGGATATGTTGGATTCGTTAATGCTGCACCATTTAAGAAAGGGAATTTGAGCACACCGTTTCATTATCTCGCACATGTCGTTGCTCATGCCCTTAGTCACAAGAAAGGAGGATACGATGCCCTTGTCGACTACCAGATGTGTATGATTACAGCGTTGATTCTGAATTTTCGGTATAACTTTTCGAAAGTTATTTTTACACAGATGGTACAGAACATCCAGCGTGAGAAATTCTTACAGTATCCGAGATCTATACAGATAATGTTGGATTATTTACATTGGATATGAAGAAAAAGAAGTAGGATATTCTGAGGTTAGAACATATGGACGTATCTACGTTGAAGAAAATGAACTTGCATCAGAAGGCTTTTCCGAACGCCAAACCAATTTTTGGTGCAATTGTAGAGAAAGAATATATCTCTCCGGCACCTGGCAAGTGGAGAAAGGACGATAGTGGTGACGAAAGCGAGGAATTAACTGCTTTATCTGATTTTGTTGCGAAGCGAAGTCCTTGGTTTATTAAAGATGGAGGAAAAGGTGCTAAACGTAAAGCTGCTACTATTTCAGCACCAGCACAACTGAAAAAGAAAGCTACTGCTGAGAGTTCGGGTTTGCGAGATGAACCAGACACATAAGAAAATATTGAAGATATAGCAGCAAATATTGAACGCCAAGCGTTCGGGGAAGAAAAAGCAGATGAAGATTTTCATCTTCGAGCATGGATTCTGATGAAAGAAGGGCTGGTGAGATGAAACGAGCGCAGAAGCTAGAGACCGCCAAGACGAGTTGAAAAGAAAAGCTGAAGAACGCAAGCGTAAAGCAATAGGAGAGGATTGTGGGGATCCCTGGGGATCCATGGCTGTTTAACTACGCCAATTGTGAAACCTGGGGATCCGTCGCTGTTTAACTACGATGGATTGTGGGATACATTTGACATGCCAGATGTGCCATCAGATGAAGAACTTGTTATGCTTTTTCAGCAGCATCAAATATCTACTCAAGAACAAGTATCTAGACCGTTGGTGATTTCTATATTACTTCCTATCAATACGTCTGATGTCGGTTAAAGCTCTTCGCATCTAGAATCTGTACCTACACCAAATGTCAATACTGCAGAATCATCTACCCAATCAAATGCTGACTCTGATCGGGAACCGACTTTCGACAATGGCGGATCCAGTTCCAATGAAGGATCTGAGCAGATTGAAAGCTTCTTGTACAAACAGGCTGATCAGTCAAATGCCAAGAATGAAGCATCTTCATCTGTACCGGTTGTTGATGAAGTTCTCATGAATTTGCAACCACAAGTAGATGTTCCAACCGAAGTGATGCCAAGGACACTTTCATATCATCCTTCGGAGAATATTATAGGCAGCTTACAAATGGGAGTGCAAACTCGGAATCAGATCAACAAGGATCTAAGCTGTTTCTATACTCGTATTGCTCCACTTCAAACCAGACTTTCTAATAGTTGTTTTGTTTCTCAGGTTGAGCCGGGAAGCTGGAAAGACGAGTTAAAGGAAGAAAGTTGGTTGGACGCGATGCAAGAAGAGTTGCTTCAATTCCAGAAACTTGGAGTGTGGAAGCTTGTTGACCTGCCCAATCATCACAAAAAGATAAACATTAGATGGGTCTTCAAGTGCAAACGTGATGATAGAGGGATTGTCATGCGCAACAAACCTCGACTTGTGGTTCAGGGTTTTCATCAGGAAGAAGGGATAGATTACACTACAGTCTATGCCCTGGTCGCCCGTCTTGAAGCAATCCGCATATTCTTGGCCTTTGCCTCGTGGAAAGGGTTTAAGGTGTACCAGTTAGATGTCAAATCTGCTTTCCTATATGGCAAAGTAAAAGAGGAGGTGTATGTTGGCCAACCACCGGGGTTCGTCGATCCAGTGCGCAAAGACAAAGTCTACCTTCTGAACAAAGCCTTATATGGTCTTCATCAAGCCCTGAGAGCTTGGTATGAAACATTGTTAAGTTATCTTCTTGACAACCGCTTTATCAGAGGAACCGTAGATTCTACCCTCTTTACAAAGGAAGTGGATGGGCATTTAGTTATCGTACATATATATGTGGATGATATTATCTTTGGATCGACAAATGACAAGTTGTGTAAAGACTTTGAAGAAGTCATGAAGCGCAAATTCAAAATGAGCGCGATGGGGGAAATGAAGTTCTTTCTAGGACTTCAGGTCGATCAGTTGCCTGATGGTATCTTTATCCATCAGACAAAGTATGTTCATGACATATTGGAGAAATTCGATATGGCAGGAGCTAAACCAGCATCAACCCCAATAGCTCCAAATCACAGCATTTGTCCAGATCTTATTGGAGAAAGAGTTGACGATACTTTATATTGCTCCATGATCGGATCCTTGACCTATCTTACCGTTTCCCGACCTGATATCATGTATCCAACGTGCCTGTGCCACCGTTATCAGTCAACTCAAGAGTGTTGCACATGCTCACCGTCAAACACATTATGAGATATTTGAAGGGTTTTCCAAGAACCAGCTTGTGGTACCCTAGACATGACGACTTCAATATTGCGAGATACTCAGATTCTGATTTTGGTTGCTGCAAACTGAATACCAAATCTACGATGGCTGGTTGCCAGTTCTTTGGAACCCGTTTGGTAACGTAGAAATGCAAGAAACTGACCGTACTCGCTCTCTCTACTTGTGAAGCTGAATATGTTTCATCATCCAGCTGTTATGCCCAGATACTCTGGATTCAACAGCAGATGAGAGACTTCGGACTGTAATTTCTTGATACGCCAATATATGTAGATAACCAGGCCGCGATCGATATCAATAAAAACTCATGCCAACACTCACGCACTACACATATCGTGATTCGACACCACTTTATCCGTGACTGCTAAGAGAAAAAGTTGGTTATAGTATAGAAAATCCACACTGATGACCAAAAAGTAGATTTTTATACCAAAGCATTTGATAGAGATTTAAAAATCTTTTAAAATGGAACGGTTTTTCAAAATCTGACATCAGGGGATGTTCATGAGGTTGCGTTTGAGGATGATGACGACTTAACGTGAATTTTTCATCGGTTAGACGTACTTCTGTACATTCTTTCTTAAAAATTCTAAAAATCCAAAAATATGTTTTTGATTTTAGGGGAGAAAGTTTGGGAAAATAAAAAACATTATAAAATTCAATAACAGTTTTCGTGAAAAAGAGTAATCATATTACATCAAAATGACAGTCACGGTATGCTAAAGAATTGGAATGTTAAACAAGTGATTAAACAGGTCTTACTGAGGATATGTCAGTAGGCTTCACTCGTGTTCAAGATATAAACCTAAAAGAAAAACTGAATAACTTGTGGGTTAACATCTCTCGGATATATGGACTTAGTACTCCGAAATTTCGTTTGAGAGAATGCAAGATTCTACGAGTCTTTATATTTAATCGATATCTGGGGTATTATCCGAGTTCTTCTGATTTTGCGTGAGCAATGGCCTAGAACTTGTATAATACTTAACGCACTATTCGCCCAAGCTGCATAAAAAATGAATATGTCATAAACATTTACGACATCTGCAGTTCAAAAGATTCCTTTAAGGAACACCACCTAAAGACTAGCCTTCATCTCTTTGTCTGTATGGTAGTACTAACCTGAGCTCTCAAGGTCTCGCAATTCACCCATTTACAGATATCAGTTAGATATATTCACCTGTGAAATGAAATTCTGAGAATCTCGACGTGTAGTATACTCTCAGATGGGAAACACAGTTATTTCATGTTCTTAATATTACTTAACATATCATGAATCAGTTGAGAAACGAGAAGAGGTTTAAGTGGACAAGTATATTAGAAATATAAGTAAATCTGGTTAAAAACTTAATGAGTATATCAAGATCAACGGTACTGGTGATTTGTTAAGTACTTGATATGATTCTTTTAACACAGAACTCACAAATATATGTTTCGATAAAATTCCTAAAACCCAAAAAGATTTTCAGTTTCCTTAGCTTTTTAGTTTTAATTTTATTTTTATTTTTTGTCTACGGATGTTGAAAATACTGATGGTTGAAATCATGGCGACATCTCGTTGAGTGCAAACTGAAAACCATGGGTTGAGGGCGAATCTTAAGAAGAAAATACCTGAACGTCAACAAGTTCATTAATTTGAAACTTTACATGTTAAAATATATATGTTTTGGTAAAACATGGTCAACCAAGGTCATTAACTTGGACTTGGTAGGCAAATCGGATAACCAGGGCCATTAACTTGGACTTGGTTAACCGAGTGGGTTTTTAACAGATAAAAATAGATAAAATAGAAATTCAAAATTCAAAAAATTCAAATAGTTTAAATGTTTCAGAACTGATTCGAACGAATCACACTAATTCGTATGAATAAGATTTGGTTTCATTCGCACGAACCGACGGTTCGTAAGAACGGCTCCTTACTAGTATAAAAGGTCTCATTCTTCGTATGAATAAAGTTTATGTTACTGTGTGAACTTTGTGCGAACTGAGAGAACTTTGTGCGAATTCCTTCTGACTTCTCATTTCTTGATATATTTCGATTATTACCACATTGGGGAGGTTGATTGGCACACCTCTTGCAATGGGAAAGGTAATATTGCTTAATATAAGTCGTTATAATGCCGAATTTGAACCAAACGGACTTAAAACATAGATTTAGAGAGATTGGACCGGTAAAACATAAAATCGACCATAAAAACATTATATCAGCCTTAATAATCCATAAATCGACTATCAGTTTGTTAAAATCTACATGTTTTAGGTTCAGTTTAAACTTGGTACTTTTGGAACGGTTCATGATTCGTACGAAGAGGTCGTTCTTACGAAGCAAGGTCTTTCAATGTTATTTTTTTTCTTTTCATTCGTATGAATGAACTGATTCGTATGACACAATCCTTAAAGTTAAATTTCAAAATTACCTTAAGTGCTGATGATCCGTACGAAGTTGTGTTTGTACGAAGCATGTTTGGAAAGCTCTAAATTTTCTAACTCTTGAATCATCCGTACGAAGTAGTGATTCGTATAAATGATAGTTTATTCAAACTTGCAAAGTAGAATTTGCTTCGAGTGTATTCCAAAAGAGGGCGCTCACCTAGTGTAACAGAGTGGTGAGAGATAGGGGTGCTGATGTTGCAATGGCTCAAACGTGGGAAGAGCTTCGAGCTCTTATGATGAAGGAATTCTGCCCACGCCAGCAAAGAGCGCTTAACAACGAATCCACGACCTGAAACAGGATAGTGGAGAACATATGCCTACATTGACCGTTACGAGGAGCTAAGTTTGATATGTCCTGCTATGGTCACGCCCTTGGATAAGGCTATTGAAAAGTACATTGATGGCCTTCCTGACCCAGTTCAGGACATAGTCACTGGTAGCAACCCTGTTACAGTCAGACAGGCTATCGAGTTGGATGCAACCCTGACTGACTCGTAAGTCAAGAATGGTAAACTTTGTCGCAAAGGCGACAAGAAGCAATCTACAAAGCCTGCATAAGGGAAACAAAAGGTTCCAAGAAGTCTAGGAAGCGTAAAGTTTCCAAGAATTTCGCTGTTGTTACACAACCCAACCAAGCTGCTCCCAATCAACCAGCATAACCTCCTACCAAGAGACAATATGTCGGTACTGCACCTCTATGCAACAAGTGTAATAGTCATCACCAACCCCATCTACCATGCCGTCATTGTACCAATTGTGGACGATATGGCCATCAGGCCAACACTTGCCGTTATGCTCCTGCCCCGAATTAAGTGTTTCGAAATCCAGTTCAACCATAAGCCAATCCTTTACGACCCCACTACCCACATGGATCTTGATACAATTGTGGTGATCTTACTCACTACCAAAACAACTGCCCGAAGCTAGTTAATGCAAATCCAGCCCGGGGACGATCATTTAACATAAATGTTAATGAGGCTCGTGCTGACAATGACGTGGTTAACGGTACGTTCCTTGTCAATAATCACCTACTTCTATTCTTTTTTATTCGGGTGCAGATAGGAGTTTTGTATCCTTAGATTTTGAGCCTTATCTTTCAACACCACGAACCAAACTAGGAAAACCTTAACAGTGGAGATAGCTAGTGGCGAACCTCTTGTACTTGATTATGTTACTCGTAACTACCAATTGAACCTCAATAACCATCTTTTTTCCATTGACCTCACGCTAATGCAACTTGGGAGTTTTGACGTCATAGTAGGCATGTACTGGTTAACCAAACACCATGCTAAAGTAATCTGTTCTGATAAGATTGTTCACATCCTTCTTTTGTCTGGTGAAATCCCTGAAGTTCGTGGAGAGAAACCCTCTCATAGCCTTAAACTCATGACATGTACCCAAGCCCACAAATACCTACGAAAGAATTATGTAGCCTTTTTGGCACATTATCATGTAGGAGAAAAGCAAGGGTAAGAGTATTCAAGACATCCCCATTGTTCAAGATTTTACTAAGGTGTTTCCTAAAGAACTACCTAGTTTACCCCTAGCACTTCAAGTCGAGTTTCATATAGACCTTGTACCTGGTGCCAACCTAATTGCCAAATCCCATTACGTCTTGCACTGTCAGAAATGCAAGATTATCAAAACAACTCCATGAAATTTCAGACAAAGGATTTATTCGACCTAGCTTTTCATCTTGGGGCGCTCTTGTCTTATTCATGAAAAGGAAGGATGGATTCTTTCGCATGTGCATCAATTATCGTCAGCTCAACAAATTCACGATTAAAAATCAATATCCCCTACCTCGTATTGATGATCTTTTTGATCAACTACAAGGTGCTACATGTTTCTCCAAGGTTGATCTGCGTTCTGGGTATCATCAGCTTCGTGTACTCGATGAAGATATTCCCAAAACTGTTTTCACACTTGTTACGGCCATTACGAGTTCATTGTCATGCCCTTTGGTTTGACAAATGCTCCTGCCGTCTTCATGCTCTTAATGAATAGGGTTTGTAAACCTTATTTAGACAAGTTCATCATTGTTTTCATCGACGACATTTTGATTTATTCGAAATCCTGAGCCAATCATAAATGTCATCTTAGTCTAATGATGGAACTCCTAAAAAAAGAACAACTTTATCCCAAATTCTCCAATGTATACATGTAGATCCCGTCAAAATCAATGCAATTAGGGATTGGAGTACACTTACTACTCCTACCGAAGTTCGTTCATTTTTCGGTCTAGCTGGCTATTACCGCCGCTTTATCGCAAAGTTCTCCAAGATTGCGGTTCCCCTCACTACTTTGACTCAAAAGAATAAACCTTTTGAGTGGGGACCCAAACAAGAAGAAGCTTTTCAGAACTTGAAGCAAAAGCTTTGTGATGCTCCTATTTTATCCTTACCCAATGGCAACTACGACTTTGTCGTATATTATGATATATTGAATCTAGGCCTTGGCTGTGTTCTCATGCAAAGAGACAAAGTCAGAGCTTATGCATCAAGACAATTGAAAATCCACAAAAAGAACTACACAACTCATGCTCTTGAGTTAGGTGTCGTTGTTTTTTCTCTCGAAATTTGGAGACATTACCTCTATGGTACAAAATATGTGGTTTTCACTGACCACAAAAGTCTCCAACACATTCTTAATCAGAAAGAACTGAACATGAGACAACGACATTGGGTTGAACTTCTAAACGAACATGACTGCGAGATTCGCTACCATCCTAGTAAGGCGAATGTCACAGCTGATGCTCTTAGTCGTAAAAAACGTGTTAAGCTGCATTGTGTTCAAGCTTGACCTGATATCCAAACACGTGTTTTTGAAGCCCAACGCACTTATGTAACCCAAGGTTTGTTGAAAAAATGAACTACCCCATCATCTCAAGCTTCACCTTGAAACAAAAGACAATATATTACTCTATTACATGAACCGTTTATGGGTTCCAACTCAAGACAATCTCCTCACCCTATTGATTAACGAGGCTCACAAATCTCGTTATTCAATTCATCCTAGTGCAGATAAAACAAGTATCTTCGTACCCAATATTGGTGGCAGGGTATGAAGAAGGATATTGCCTTATACGTATCCAAATGCCTAACTTATATTAAATTTAACGCAGAACATCAACATCCATCTGGTTTGCTTGGGCAACCAGAAATTCCGGTTTGGAAATGGGAAAACATTGCTATGGATCTCATCACCAATCTACCACGTACTTCTAGAGGTCATGATGCCATTTAGGTAGTCATTGATAGTTTAACAAAGTCAGCACACTTTGTGCCAATTCATGAGGATCTATCTGCTGAAAAACTTGCGAAAATCTACGTTGATGAGGTAGTATCTCAACATGGTGTTCCTTTGAACATCATATAGGACCATGGTGCTCGATTCTCATCTCACCTTTTGAAGACCATGAAATCTGCCATGGGAACCAAACTTAACTTGAGCACTGCTTATCATCCTCAGACGGATGGACAATCCAAAAGGATGATCCAAACATTAGAGGATATGGTTAGAGCTTGTGTGATTGACTTTGGTGGTAGTTGGGATTCACATCTACCGTTGATCGAATTCTCCTACAATAGTAGTTATCACTCCATTATTAACATGGCTCCTTTCAAAGCTCTATACGATCGAAAATGTCATTCACATGTCAGATGGAATGAGGTTGGTGAAGCTTAGCTCACCCGACCAGAACTCATTCTAGAGACTACAGACAAAGTCAAGAAAATACGTGATAACCTTTTGACAGCTAGAAGCTGTCAAAAAAGTTATGCGGATCAGCGCCGCAAGCCCTTGGAATTCCAAGTTGGTGATCATGTCCTTCTTAAGGTATCCCCTTGGAAAGGTGTGATTAGATTTGAAAAGAAAGGAAAACTTGCACCTCGATATGTGGGACCATTTAAGATCATTGAGAGGATCGGAAAAGTGGCCTACAAACTTGATCTACCTCCTGAGCTTGGGAATGTTGATCCAACTTTCCACGTATCCAATTTGAAAAAGTGTTTGGCTGATGAAAACCTCCACATCCCTCTTGATGAAATTCACATTGATAACACAATGCACTTTGTCGAAAAACGAGTGTAAATATTGGACCGTGAAGTCAAGAAACTCAAACACAAACGCATACCAATTGTTAAAGTTCGTTGGGAGTCCAAAAGTGGCCCAGAGTTTACCTGAGAACGAGATGATCAAATGAAGGCGAAATACCCACATCTTTTGTCACAAGATTCCTCTAATTAAATTCCAGGATGAAATTTCCTAAAGTCATTGAACATTTTCATATTTAATAAAATCTTGGGTTTTATTTATAAGAAAGTATATGTATCAATCATTATACAATCCCAGACATTTTTATTCAATAAAATCTTGCATTTTATTGGTAAGAATCCAAAATGTCAATCTTTGCACAAATTCAGTCATTTTCTTGTTCAATAAAGTTTTATACTTTATTTACGAAACGTGTAACCGTACAATCCAAGTTACACATGCGTTAACGCCTTTATATAACCTAAATATTAGGTTAAGAGGGGTTATAAATGACAAAACGCGACAATACGTTTTTGGGTATTAAAACTTAAGGTTTGACACCAAAACAGTTTTATAACATTATTAGACATGTTCAAACATGTCTAACTCATCATTTCTAGTTTAGTGCTTATTTCTTAGTCATAAGTCGAGCGGTTTTACTACCGCTTTGACTTTCGAATCTGACCGTTTGGTCAATCATAGGAATCGACCAAGAGCATTTTTATGACCATAGTAATTTAGGAAATAACCCTCTGAGGTTATACCTTATAGTCATATAGTTTGGTTAGTTATATGATGAGTCGATTTTATGTACTTTAAAAATACCGAAAACACCCTTTTGGCACATAAAATGGTTTTAAACATGTAAGACCATAGTTTTGACATCTAAACTGATGTTATAACATAATCAAACTTGTTTTAATATATAAGACTCATCATAGGACTTATTTAACCATCCAAACTCATCGTTACGCTTGTGACCCGCTAAAGTGGCGTAAACCATTTTAACAAGTCGTAATGGGTCAAAGCACTTAGAAACTCTTCCAAATCAGAATGTATGGTATTATAAACCATATCATACGAGTCCCAACACTCATTTGGTTTATAAGACCTTATTCTGTCCAATCCTCTGATTAAAGTCTCGACACACTACATAGTATTCTGATACATTAGGACACACTTAAACTCTTCAATCCTTGAGCTTTGTTTGATCATTTGAACAAGACATTTACGCAATCCCAAGTGAGTACATAGCTCCCTCTTTTACATTTTCAAATGTTTTGGGTGATTCATATGTGCCTGTCACTACTTTCTTGTTTTTATGTCATTGTAGATGTTTTGCTTATCGAGTACATATAGTACATGATTACAAAGACATTTTGCTTCATATGTTGACTTAGCATACCTAATACATTATTTCAAAGATATTTTTGCTTCGTATGTTGACTTAGCATACCTAGTACATAATTTCAAAGACATTTTTGCTTTGTATGTGGACTTAGCATGCCTAGTACATGATTTCAAAGACATTTTTGCTTCGTATGTTGACTTAGCATACCTAGTACATGATTTCAAAGACATTTTTGCTTCGTATGTTGACTTAGTATACATAGTATATGATTTCAAAGACATTTTTGCTTTGTATGTGGACTTGGCATATCTAGTATATGATTTCAAAGACATATTTGCTTCGTATGTTGACTTAGCATACCTAGTACATGATTTCAAAGACATTTTGCTTCATATGTTGACTTAGCATACCTAGTACACGATTTCAAAGAAATTTTTACTTTGTATGCTGACTTTGTGACAATCGGAAAAATTCTGGTAATTCAGTACAACCTGAACAACTATTACACTATCTATTTACCGCACAACAAAAGTCTAGGAATTCAACAAAATCATTGCTTGGTATAAAACCATATCTTAGACAGATGACAGACGCGAACACGTGATAAATATTAGTACTGGTTGCGGTACAATCTGATATGACAAAATTAAGATATAAGATATCTCTGTACTGTTATACAATGAAAGTTTTATTTAAAACACCAAATTGTCCAAGTTTGTAGCAAAATACGGGCCATTCTCCAGCACAAAACAGCAAATGTCCGAAAACCCAAAAAAATTAATTATTTTTAGTTAAGAATACGGGTGCTCAAAATAATATAAAACCCATATACAAAACCAGTTGTTTAAAGTTATGCAACTTGTTCAGTAAATCTGACAACAAAACCCGTACAGGGATTGAACTCAAAATAACAAATTTATTAGTCTAGAGAGCTAGATTAATAAACTGGACAATAAAATTTGAACTAGAACATTGTGTAAATAAAATTATATAAGTAACACAATGTGTCAGTATTTTACCCGGTACAAGCCCAAACCAAATTTATCAACCGAACAACGAAACAATAAGTCTAGTAAGTTATTTTGGCATATTATAACATCACTTTGAAGTGTTGGGTCATTAGATTTTATAAAAACTTGTATATAAAAACATTAAAGTTTATAAAGTTTATAAAATTAAAAGTTTTATAAAAAAAAAAACCCAACCCCCCCCCCCCCCACGGCTAACTGGGTGTAAACCCCCATGCCACTAATCTTTCTATGATGTGTTGGCTAATTGTGAAGATAGTTAGTGTGTTATGAGGTGTAAGACATAACCACAACACAAAACCAAACCAATTCCATTTCTTTCACTTCCAAACATCAAAACACAAAAACATTTCCTTTCCTTTTCCTTCTTGAAATTGGCCAAACACCTCCACTACCACCTTCAATTTAAAAAAAAAAAAGGAAATTCAAGCTTGCATAGAGATCCAAAGATAGTCTAGGGTTTTTGCAAGGATTAGGAGGCGCACTTGGAAGCTTGGAAACTTTTGATAAACACTTTTTTTCATCTTTTAACATCACTATGATCATCCCTAGCCAAGTGCTAGTAGTAAGCTCCAACTTGATTTTATACATTATGTTTCATGTAAATGTACAAGATCATCTTCAAAATTATTTAAAAACCCACTTAAAAAAACTAATAAAACTATAACCACTAACATAATTATGTGGTTTTATTGAAAATTATGGATGATCATGAATTTGTCATAAACTAGTAAACTTGAATCTTGCAATTTTATGATAATCTAAACATATGCATGTTGAGATTAGCAAGATTCATTAACAAAAACTATTATGAACATGATTTTATATTTGAAAATGATCATATTTAATATACAAATTATAAATTACTAAATAAAAGTTATGATCTAGAAATTTTAATAAAAAAGTAATAATAATATTTCTACTTTTGGAAAGATCATAAAAATTTAGAAGTGTTATGAACACATCTGTATACTTAAAAATAACTTAATGTGACATGTAAACATAGATTTTATATAAAATTCATAATCCAAAAATTTGAATGAAAAATATAAATAAAGTTTCCATTTTGAGAAAGTTTTAAACTATAACAAGTTCATGACATTTTTGGTTAATATATTAGTATAATACTTGTGATTTGATGATGATTTGAATTAGAAAAATGATTGAAAACATGTTTATATAAACATGAGAAAGCTCATATTTTAATGGAAACTATGGCAAAATTTTATAAAAATTAATCTTGATTAAGATATGGTTAAACTAAAGATTTTGTGATTAAAAGTGATAGGGATTTTAATCTTGTTTAAACAAAAGTTTGGGCGAAAAGTTTAAGATATAATTACTTAAGTTTTTCTTAAACTAAAAAGAAAATAAATATATATTTTTAGATAAAAGTATATATTTTGAAATCACCAAATATGTACATATATTTTTGTATAAATGTTATATATTTAGATCATGTAGGATCTAATACAAAGATATATAAGTATCCAACTTTTGACAAAATAATATATCGGACAATTCGGACAAAATAAAATATATGGTATAAACAAAACAAACGACAAAGACGAAACGAGTAAAATGGTAGACGCAAACATAAAGGTCAAAACGAACAAATCAACCGTACACTTTATACATACTAGGACATATAAAAATTTAACTCATATCTAGTAGTTTTTACAAATAAATTTTTATTAGTTATAACATTTGCTAGTAAATATTTAAAACTTGGATTAAGCCCAACTAAAAAAATTATTTAGGCTAAGTCCATTTTTATAAAATTATATTGGGCTAAACCCATTTTTATAAAAATTTTTGGACTAGCCCAATTCTATACATTAATTTGGGCTAGGCTCACTTGTATAAAATCAAACTTGGGCTAAGCCCACATTTATAAAATTAACTTTGGGCTAAGCCCACTTTTATAAAACTAAATTAGGCTAATCCATTTCTATAAACTATTTTTCATCCATTTTTAACTAGGACTAGACCCACATACATGCAATGAATTGGCTAGGTCCACACACATGAAACGATTTGGGTTAGGCCTACTCATATGAAATGAATTGGGATAGGCCCATATGTAATAAACTTTTAGATTGAACTTACATTTAAATTATGGGCTAGGCCTATTTGCATGTAATCAATCTAGAATACATATATGAAATATATATATATATATATATATATATATATATATATATACCAACAAAGAAAAACCAAAAAATACAAGTATGAAATTCAAGATGAGATACTTGTACGAAAAACAAACGTAAGCTAAGTGTATAATGAGATTAGAACACTTGTAGGTCGAGAAACATACAAAGTATCGGAAATCGAATAGAGATTTGTACGGAACGCGAATTTGTGAGTTCATGTTTCCCCTTTTATTTAACCGTTTTTTTATGGTTTTTAAATGTGCGGGGATGTATACATATTACATTTAGTATAACTTGGAAATGAAAATATTTAGATCACATGTGGATAGGCTTAAGTATTGGGACCATTAGTGAATAATCAGTACCGAGGAACAAGGGGATGGATCTATTAGGTTTGGGCGAGCCCCACTCTATTACGGCAACAATAACAGATCGTATTAGAGTGCTTTTGTGTCTAAGACGAGTGTCTCAGACACAATAAATCGTCAAGGTTTGGTTGCCACCTTATTAGACATACAGATTAGTGTCCTTGCAACACACTAATGATCTTACAAGTTTCATTAAGTTATACTAAACGAATTTATTATTTCAATTTTTTTTGAAGTATCATTTGATACAAAAATTTATAAAATGAATTCACCAACTTTTGTTGAAGTCGTTTTCAAAACTAACATGTATTACAGGAAACTAATGGACGGCCTTGGGGGGGAACATGTTCGTATGTTATGAAGTCAAGATATTAGATTTCATCCAGTCTTTTGTAATTGTGTTTCTAAACTCGTGTTTGAATTTTAAACAATGTTGTTAAATTTATGGTATGTTTCAAAATAAAAGGTCGTATATAAACCTTATGTTAGATAAAGTGTATGGATGAACATTTTACAACATATTACAATTGTCGTTTACTTGGTTGAATGCAACGATTTCTGCTCTGGCCACACCTCGCGACGCTTCCGCTACATCGAAAATCGGGGTGTGACAGACCTGGTATCAGAGCTTCAATTGTAGTGAACTAAGATTCTTTCGAGTCTAATCTACAATTTTAAAATGGTCTTTTTATGAAAGTTATAAGTTGTTTGCAAAACTGTAATAAGAGTTTTCCCCACGGCATGTATACGAAAGTCCACTAGTGCTAAACGATAAATTAAAACAATAATGCAAGGACATTATATGAGATAATCTTTGAGGATTAGATACGATAACAGTAAGATAAATCAGAATGATACATGACATGACTTATAATGAAACTGAAATACAATTGCCAAAAATTTAATTATAAGTTGTTCACATATATGAGTTGTACGAATTATTTTGCCAGGACCATGTCTTCTGATTCCGACAACGATTCTATGGGATATGCCTCGAACATCGATTACGTACCACTAGATGATCCTGCCCCACCTGTCATCATCATCTCCGATGACGAGCTCTCAGATATTCCAAATCTTATTTCGGATGCTGTAAATTAAATGCTAAATCTACTACAGTTAGTTGCAAGTTCTTTGGTGCTCGATTAGTAAGGTGGAAATGCATTAAGCAAACTACGGTCGCTCTCTACTTGCGAAGCAGAATACATTTCAGCTTCCATTTTTGTTCCTAAATTTTGTGGATACAACAACAAATGAGAGACTTTGGATTGCAATTTCTTACGCCTATATATGTAGATAACATGGTTGCCATTGATATAACTAAAAACCCGGTTCAACACTCAAAAACTAAACACATTGAAATTCGACACCACTTTATCCGTGATTGCCATGAGAAAAAGTTGATTCGAATAGAAAAGATTCACACTGATGAGCAAAAGGCAGATTTTTATTCTAAAGCATTTGATTGAGCTAAATTTAAATATCTTTTGAAACTAAATGGTATGAAAAATCTGACATCAAATGGGGAATTAGAGGTTGAATACATATCAGATGATGAGTTGACGTGATCCTCATTGGTTTGTCAAAGTTTTTAATTGCTTAGAATTTCTTTCTTTAAAAAGAAAAATCCAAAAATATGTTTTTATTTTAGAGGGAGAAATGATGTGGAAAATACAAAAACATATAAAAATTGAAAATGTACAAAAACATGAAAAAGACAAAAAGAGTTTTCGTGTGAAGAAAGGAAATGGTATTACATTAGTGGACTATCACAGTATGCTAAAGAAATGTAGTGTTAAAATGTTTAAATATGTCTAACTAATGATGTGCCAGTAGGCTTCGCATATTCAGTAGATTGTTTCTGAGATATAAACATATAGAAAAACTTCTTAATTTGTGGGTTAACATCTCTCGGATATATGGTCTTAGTACACCGAAATTTCGTTTGAGAGATTGCCGGGTTCTGAGATACTAGGTCTTTATAGATAATTGACATATGGGGTATTATACAAGTTCTTCTGATTTTGCGTCAGCAATGGCCTAGAACTTGTAGAATACTTTTGCTTTTAAACCCGAAAACCGAAGCATATTGTAAGTATCGAAAAATCCAATAATTGCAGTCAAAAGAGTCCAAAATTTGTAACACTACTATAAGTCGAGCCTTATCTCTTTGTCTGTACGATGGTACTAAACTAAGCTCTCAAGGTCTCCCACAACCCAGATATAAATATAAGTTAGATATATTCACCTGTAAGATGAAATCCAGGGAATCTTGATACAGGAGTATATTCTGAGGTGGGAAACACTGTTAAGTCAAGTTCTAAGACATCTAATTAGCGTATCTCGGAGAAATTGAGAAATGTGTAGAGGTTTAAGTGGACAAGAATACTGACAATCTAAGTGAATTTGTTTAAAACATGAAGTTTTATCAAGATCAACGGTACTAGTGATTTGTCTCAAAATCTAATATGATCCTTTAACACAAACTCACAAAATATGTCTATAAATATTTTGTCATAGTTATTAAATTTTATTTTCACTATGTTTCAGCATAAACTTTGTAAAAATAAAAAAAACTATTTCTATCTTAGTTTCAACTGCCGATGATGGATTATGGAAAGCGGAGCTTCAAAGTCCAAATATGCTGGTTACTGAAGAGAACTAGAGGACAACGGGTTAGGAGATTATCTAAAATGAGAAAATGTTTTGAAAAGATCAAAAGTTCATTAATTTGAAACTTAACATTGCCTAAAAACATCAGTTTGTTCATAAAGTGTTCAACCAAGGTCATTAACTTTTGACTTGGTAAGCATATTAGTTAACCAGGGTCACTAACTTGGATTTAGTCAACTGAGTAGGTTGTTAAAACTAATAAAATGTTTGAAATAGTTGAAATGTTGAAAATTTGCACATCACTTCGCACGAATTGATGTCCACTTTGCATGAAGTGGAAAACCTACACTATATAAAGAAATCAGATTGCACGAAGTGAACATTTATATGTTAGTGCGATCGGAGAGACCTTAGTGCGATTTGATTGTTTTGAGCAATCTAAGACGAAGTGCTACCAAAATAGACATTTGGGAGGTTGATTAGCACACCTCTTACAATGGTGAAGGTAATAGGACTTGATTTGGAGCTTATTTGGACGTTTTCGGTAAACCGCACATGGAAACGTAAATCTAGGGAAATCTAGCTGGCCAAAATTAAAATTGAACTTATATTCATGTAAATCGGCACTTTTAGAACATACTAGAATCATCAATATCATGAGAAATGATCAAATTTGGATTCGTGGCAAAGACAGTGTTTGAACAAAGTGAGGAGACTTCGTATGAAATGGAATGCCCACTTCGCATGAAGTGAAATTACTTAATTGTTTTATAAACCACTCCGCACAAAGTTTTATTTGATCAAAAGTATGTTTTTATTACACCACTTCGTACGAACTGGAAATTACCACTTCGCACAAAAGCCACTTCGCATGAACATTTGGCAATTTTTGGTCAAAATTCGCCTAAGTATTAAAATTATGAGTGCTTTTTATTATGTTTTGTACGAAAAGAAAATGTTGTTCGAGCAATACACAACTCATGCTGTGTAGTTAATGATACTATGCCAGAAATGGCTTCGTTCAAAGATATTTTAGAGTTTATGGATCGCTTACCAATCAAGAAGGAGCTGCAGATAAACACAAGGTGTATAGGTCTCATATTTAACGTTTTTGGAATGCTGCAGGATTTGTGTCTGAATCTAGAGACATAAATTCAGTGGTTAAAATCGGAGATAAAGAGTTCAAGGTCCAAATCACCAAAGAATTGATTCGAAGGGTTTTGGGTTTAAAAGGTAAAGATGGTGATCCCACGGGCTACCTAGAAAGAATGGTGAAAGGATATTCTTATAGGATTGGATACAAAGGATTTGTGAATGCCCCAAACTTCAAGAAAGCTAATCTTGGCGGGACATATGAATTCTTCATACATTCATTAATACATGCGTTCAGTCACATAAAGGGAGGCTTTGATGATATACTTGACTATCAGATGTGCATGATTGCAGCACTGACGCTAAATCTGCCATACCGCTTCACCAAAGTTATTTTTGATTAGATGGTGTCAAACATTACAAGCAAAAAGTTTCTGCAGTATCCAACATTCTTACAGATGTTGTTGGATGATTTGTTTCCAAACTTAGAGAACAAAGAGGATGATGACCTGATACTTAATCATATGGATAAAGAGACGGTGATTAGATTGAATCTATATCTGAAGCAAGAGTCTGAGCCTATTGCAAAGAAATTCTTTGGTGCTATTCATGAAGTATGTTGCTCGGCCAAAGAACAATTGCAGGAAAGATACTAGCGGCTCCGAAAATGATGAAGAGGAATGGTTAAATGGTTTATTCCAAGAAGTAGTAATTGGTTTGAAAAAGAGGAGAAGAAAAAGAAATGTTCAACTCCTAAAAAGAAGCCTAGTCAACCAAGAAAACGTGCAATTGTTCAAACAATGCTTGTAGGAGAACATACTGAAGAAGAGATACAAGTGAATGTACCGGTGAATGAACCACTTGATGATGTGAATGTACCGGTGAATGAACCACTTGATGATGTGAATGTACCGGTGAATGAACCACTTGATGATGTGAATGTACATGATGATGTTTTCTCTGCTACATCTGATCAAGATCATGATGATGTGAATGTTACAAAGATTGCTGCAAATGTCGAGAAAGAAGCAGTGGAAGGTGATAATGAAGATAGTTCGGATGATAGTGTTAATTTAGAGAAAGCTGCTGAGAAAGAAAGGGCTGAACTAAGAAAGTAACAACGAAAAATAAAGGAGGTTGGAGATGACGATGTTACCTATGTTCCTTCTTATCCAAAGGAGACATCTGAAAGGCCGACAAAGAAAACTAGACGTGTCAAAAGCAAGCCTTCCGATATACATAAAAAGACAACAGGGTCTCCTACGGCAAAGAAAGCTCGTTGCAGATTTATGACAGTTAGGAAGATACCTGAGGTGGAAGCTACAACTGGAAATGTCGAATCTGTTAGAGTAGGGTTGAAGAGACTATGAATGAAGGAAATGTTCCTAAATATTTATCGAAGGAAGAGATACTAAAGCGAAGAAGTGGTGGTTCAAAAAGCTACCCAAAGAACGTAAATTCAGAAGACCATTAGCTTTCTTTACACGAGAGCAGGATAAATCGTTGGGTGATATTCTGAGCTAGGGTTGGATTAAAGAACTGAGTGTTTATGCTATCAAGAGGGGTTTTGAGTGCAATACTTCAGATTTCTCTGTGATATTCAAACGTTAACATGGTGGGATGCGAAGCGTTGGTTCAAATGAAGATGATCAGTTACGAGATGAAGTTTCACGATCAAAGACTATGGAAGCTAATAAAGTATGAAGCAGATCACGGTTTTAACCATTGGAAACCGCATATACATAAGAAGAAGATATAGATTGATCCAGTGATGAAAGAGAAGGATGTGACTTTGATTGTTAAACGTCCACACACTTTGATTGTAAGAAAATTTTCATGGAAGTCATGTAAGTCATGCATGGAGGTAGGAGGATAACCATCCTAAACCTCTTTCATAGATTCACCATTACACAAGATTGACACAAGGACAATACGGATGGTCAATAATTATAGAAATCATCAAGTGACGGGTGGATTGTATAGTTGAATGGCCAAGGCCTTCATGTAATCACACCTACACCATCACAAGCTTGAAAGCTTGTATGGCTCAACACTGGTGGGTGTGAAACCCTAGTAAAAACCATAAGTTTATAGGCATTATGAACAAGTCTAGCTAGCTCACTAACCATAAACTTGGCTAGAGGAATAAGTAGCATAGAGTTGTTGTGTTTTAAAAAAACAAGTTCAAAAAAAAAGTTTATAAGTTCATCTTCCCAAACAGAAAGTTTGGCCCCAAAAATGGTATTGTTCCATCTTAGTTTTCCATAGAAAACCTATGGTAACATCCCATACGGCTTAGCAAACAATGTTGAGGAAGAAAACATAAAGAAAACTTCGAAAATCTTAAAGTTTAAAAAGATAAAAATGGGCAGAAAATTTATGACACTTTGGACCTAACAAATGGTGAGGTTTCACCTTAGTTTGCCCAAGCAAACTTGTGAAAAGCTTCCTAGAGGTTATCCAAGTGTTTTAGAAGAAGAAATAAGGAAGAATTAGTTGAAGAAGTGAGTTAGAACTCACAAAAAAACTCATTTATGGCTGCTACATTTTTTGAATATGTTAGGGACTTTGAGAGTGTTTTTAAAGTGTTTGGAGGCTTGTAAAGTGGGAAATGGATGGGGGAAAGGTGGTTTATATAGGGAAGGGATTAGGGTTTCAATGGGTTAGGCTTTAGACAAGATTAGTGGGTGTATAAACTTGAAACAAGCCCAAAACATCAATTTATGGCAGCCCACTTTTTTTGTTTTTTTTTGTTAATTAATTTATATAAATGGTTTTAATTGTTATTTAAATAATGTATTTTATATGTGTGACATGCATGGGTCTTGTAATGGCCTAATGTTATGCACATTATTGTTTTAAAACCAAAAAAAAAACAACTAAGTAACAAGTATATTTTTTTACATAATGCGACAAGATTTTATGATAATGGAAGCTTGAATTCTTTGAATAACATCACTAATTGTCTTTCTTGGGTTTAGTATAAGATTTATAAACATTCATCAAACATTTACACATTGTTGTGAATTGATTTATGAAGAAGTAAAGTATCGTATGATCATAAGTTTAAACATGAACAAGGTTTGCGAATTTCGTATAATTGATTAATCTTGATTACAATCAAAGGCTTAGAATCCAATGAATTGAAAATAGAAATACGATTACAAGATTTGGACTTTCAAAAAAATAGGAACATAAAGCAGACTTGCTAAAAACGGGAAGATACAAATGCGAAGCGTTACATTATGGTTCAAATCAACCCCAGATCAACCAGACTACTTCATCATCTCCTAATCAAAGAGTCTTACAATGCAACATTGCTGTAGATTTTCAGAATGCGAAGAATTTTGATGAGAAGACCGCGAAACAGCACATGTCTTCACTAGCTTTAGTGCTCGATTCTTATGATAGTCTAGTCACAGGGAAATCGGAAACTCAGAAATGACGTGAGAACATTATGCTCAGATAGATCCGATTGAGATGGTGCTGATTGACATCAAGTGGTGCATCATCGATTGTTCGTCGCACACAAAGATTCATGGAGATAACAGGAAAAGACAACTTGGGAGGTTTAGATGGAAAACTTGGGTTTGATAAATCCAAAGTTACTTGTTTTAAATGTCGGGAGAAAGGACACTTCAAACGTGGATGTCCGAACAAAGAGGTTCAGGGCAACCATAACCCTTTCGCTGATGATTATTACAAGAGAGCAATCTACCATCATCCTCAGCCAAGAACACGAATGGTGCTGATTGAAGACAAGCAACCAGAAACAAAGATAAAGCACTAGTAGTTATTCAAGAAGATGAAGGCTTCAACTGGAATAAATATACTTCTAAGGGAGAAAGCTTGGCTTTGGTTGCTGAGATTATAGATGAACCTGAAGAAGAATCAGGGGCATCTTTTGATGAGGGTCCTGATGATGATGATTTCTATTATCACACTTCGTCAGAGGAGGAGGAGCTTTTGAACAGTCCGTTCAAGCACCTTTTACCTAATGATATATTGAAAACTTTTGCAGTTATTTTGCACAAATTCCGCATACATCATGTGAAGAGAAAAAGAAGCCAGTTGATGAGGAAAAAGCAAATGAATAAATGGAAAAATTGTTAGAAGACATCATCAAAGCTTGCATGGCAAATGGCAATGAGGTAAATGAGTCAAAGAGTGAGTCTGTGGTTGAAAAACTGTGTTTAAAATGTGCAGAGCCATGTAGTGAGTGTCTTGTAAAAGACACACGATATGCTGAACTCCAAAGTTTAACAGACAATTTGTCTAGTGATTACAAATCCACTAAGGAAGCATATGACAAATTGAGTGCATCTGTTAAACAATATAATAAAGCACCCAGAGAGAATGACACAACACTTTTGATACTCAAAGCGACAATTATGGATAAACAGATGGCTATTACATTCCTTTGAATACTATCGCTAAGCTAAAAAGTGAGCTTGAGAAAATTAGAATTGAAGGGTTAACAAACTGTTAATCAGTTATTCAACAAGCTCGTAAGTCATTGATCACATTCTACCCAAAATTGAAAATAATGATGAATCTAAACATGGTGAAACTAAAAGTGCGAGTTACGATCGTGTTCCACCACCCATGTGGAATAGTTATGCATGCAAAAAGCCAACTGGGGTGGAAAAAGCGCTCAACCTGAAGTTGAAAACTGAACCATCTAATGAGCTGCTTGTGGATATCGATGTAACTTACACCAAATCTGAAGGTGAATGTGACTCTGAAGGGGTGAACACAGTGGTTGAAAATGTGTTAAAAGGTGAATATGAAAATTCTGAGTCTGAAAAATCTAATAAGTCAGTATCTGATGATATATCAGAAGGTAGTTTAAATATTGATCCAAATGTTATAGTTTATAAAATGAAAGGATCTGATAAACTATTTTCGGATGAGGACTTTCCAATCCAAAATGTGAACCTGGATCGTGTGGATAAAATGTTCAAGCTTATGCAGGTAAGACATGCGGATTTAGATAAACATGATACATCTTTCTACTCTAAATCAAAAAGTGACAACCGACCCTACTATCGTAAAAATAGAGATTATCCTGAAAATAAAAGGGTGGGTTTGGGCTTCCAGAAGCGACATATGACCACAGGTCCCAAAAACTAAACTTTACAAAGAAAATTAACTTTGTTTTTTGGACAACAACTGAGAAAGAAAAGGAGATAATCGATAGTCAATCAAACAATGATTTTCTTATAGAGAAAGAGAAATAGAAACAACTTTTGGATACCTCTGTTTATAAGGACAACAAGACGTGCTATAACTGTAAGAAAGTTGGGCATATCGCACGATATTGCTCACAAACAAGTCCAAAATCTGTTTCTCATCCTAAAAAGTTCACTAAGGATGAAAAACAAAAACCACCCATGTTTGCACCAAAACCAATCCTACAAGAAACAACGAATCTCACAAAAATGTTAAACAAACTATTCAACGTTAATCTAAATTTGAAATTGGTGAAACATCAAACAAAAATCATCAAGTGGATTCAAAATTTTATGTTAAAAAGGCTAAACCTGGAACACAAAAATGGGTTGCTAAGGGTACACCATCCAAAGTTGAACCTAAATCTTTTGTTCCAAACAAAACCGAGCTTAAAAAGATTGATAAAAACAAAGTGGGTCCAAAATTCGACTTTCCAAACACACCCAAGACCAAACAGGCTTGGGTTTCTTTGTTTAAGTAGTCTCTTCATCATCTGTGCAGAGGCTCCAGCTTTCAATAATGTCAAAATGGATAATTGATAGTGGAGCTTCTCGCCACATGACAGGAATGCTGCGTTGCTCAACGACGTTAAAGCTATCCATGGAGGGTATGTGGGTTTTGCTGGAGGGAGATAGGATTGTTCACGAACGGAGTTGTATCATTTGACAAAGTGAACTACATCGCTGAACTTGAGAACAATCTACTTAGTATCTCGCAAATTTGTGATAAGAAGTTCACGACGCATTTCAACGACAAAGAATGCTTGATCTTAAAACCCGGTTTCAAGATTCCGGAGGAATGGATTCTGATACGTGCTCCGCGAGAGAATGATTTATATGTTCTTGATATGGGTATCACTTCTACCACGTCAAAGAGAGTTCAAAGCTTTGTATCTAAAGCTACCGAGAAAGAGTCGATTCTATAGCATCAGAAGATGGGGCACATTCATCCATGAAAGATGAATTATCTTGTGCATAACGACCTAGTGGAGGGTGTAAATTTGAAGAATTTTCAACTATCTGATGATTGTCTTAGCTACAAAAATGGGAAGTAGCATAAGAAATCACACCCGAGAAAGCTGTTGAATTCTATCAAACTACCACTAGAAAGGCTACACATGGATCTTTATGGACCAGTCAACGTCAAAAGTATCTATGGTGATCTATACTGCCTTGTCGTTACAGATGATTATTCACGATTCTCATGGGTTTTCTTTCTGGAGATTAAAGAAGAAACATTTGAAACTCTAATGATTCTCTTCAGAAAATTCGAAAACCTATATCACTTGCCAATCAAGAGAATCCACAGTGACAACAGAACAAAGTTCAAGAACAAGAAGAGCAAGAATTCTGCAATGAAAAGGGAATTCTTCATGAATTCAGCGCCCTTATACTCCTCAACAAAATGGAGTAGCTGAACGTAAGAATCACACACTGATCGAGACTGCAAGAACAATGTTAGCTAATTCGAAATTGCCAATCAGTTTCTGGAGTGAAGTAGTCGCGTCAGCGTATTATACCTTAAATCATGTGTTAACAGTTAAGCCTCACAACAAAAAGTGTTTCGAGTTACTGAATCAGCGAAAGCCCAACCTTGCATTTTTGGAACCTTTTGGATCTCTGTGTACTGTATTGGACCCGGATGGTAAATTTGGAGCCAAATCCTTGGAAGGATTATTCGTCGGTTACGTTACTCCTCAGAAACGTGTTTTCTTGCCAAGTCTGAACCAGCTCATTCTAGCGCAACATGTTGATTGTCAAAGATATACGACGCCAACGCAGAAACCTGGGGATCCGTCACTGTTTAACTACGATGGATTGTGGGATTTGTTTGATCTACAAGATGTGCCAATAGAAGAAGAACTTGTTATGCTCTTTCAACAACATCAAATATCTATACAAGAACAAGTCTCTAGACCGTTGGTGATTTCTACATCACTTCCTGTCAACACATCTGATGTTGGTCAAAGCTCTTCTCAACAAGTTCCTGTTCCTGCACCAAATATTAATACTGCCGAATCATCTGCCCAACCGAATGCTGATGCTAACGCTGATCGGAACAAACTTTCGATGATGGTGGATCCAGTTCCGATGAAGGATCTGAACAGATTGAAAGCTTCTTAAATAAACAGGCTGCTTAGTCAAATGCCTGGAATGAAGCTTCTTCATCTGTACCGGCCGTCGATGAAATTCTTACAAATTTGCAACCGCAAGTAGATGTTCCAACCGAGTGATGCCTAGGACACTTTCATATCATCCATCGGAGAACATTTTAGGCAGCTTACAAACCAGAGTACAAACTCGCAATCAGATCAACAAGGATCTAAGTTGTTTTTATACTAGTATTGCTCCACTCCAAACCCAACTTTCTAATAGTTGTTTTGTTTCTCAGGTTGAGCCGGGAAGCTGGAAAGACGCGTTAAAGGAAGAAAGATGGGTGGATGCGATGCAAGAAGAGTTGCTTCAATTCTAGAAACTTGGAGTCTAGAAGGTTTTTGACCTGCCTGATCATCACAAAAAGATAAACACTCAATGGGTCTTCAAGTGCAAACATGATGATAGGGGTGTGGTAGTGCGCAACAAAGCTCGACTTGTGGTTCAAGGTTTTCACCAGCAATAAGGGATAGACTATACCGAAGTCTATGCCCCAGTTGCCCGTCTTGAAGCGATTCGCATATTCTTGGCCATTGCCTCATGGAAAGAGTTCAACGTGTACGAACTAGATGTTAAATCTGCTTTCCTGTACGGTAAAGTTAAAGATGAAATGTATGTCGACCAACCACCGGGGTTTGTCGATCCAGTGCACAATCACAAGGTCTACCTTCTGAACAAAGCCTTATACGGTCCTCATCAAGCCCCGAGAGCTTGGTATGAAACGATGTCAAGTCATCCTCTAGACAACGGCTTTATCAGAGGAACTATAGATTCTACTCGTTTTACCAAGGAAGTGGATGGGCATTTAATCATTGTACAGATATATGTGGATGACATTATCTTTGGATCGACAAATAACAAGCTGTATAAAGACTTTGAAGAAGTCATGAAACGCAAATTCGAAATGGGTGTGATGGGGGAGATGAAGTTTTTTCTAGGACTTCAGGTCGATCAATTGCCTGATGGTATCTTTATCCATCAGACAAAGTATGTTCATGACATATTGGAGAAATTCAATATGACAGGAGCTAAGCCAGCATCTACCCCATTAGCTTTAAATCACGGCATTTGTCCATATCTTATTGGAGAAAGAGTTGAAGAAACTTTATATCACTCCATGATCGGATCCTTGATGTATCTTACCGCTTCTCGAGCTGATATCATGTATCCAACGTGCCTGTAAGCCCGTTATCAGTCAAATCCAAGAGAGTCACACTTGCTTGTTGTCAAACGCATTATGAGATATCTGAAGGGTTTTCCAAGCACCAGCTTGTGGTACCCTAGACATGATGACTTCAATCTTGCAGGATACGGATTCTGATTTTGGTTGCTGCAAACTAAATACTAAATCTACAATCGTCGGCTACCAGTTCTTCGGAACCCGTTTGGTAACGTGGCAGTGCAAGAAACAGACCGCGATCGCTCTCTCTACTTGTGAAGCTGAATACGTTTCAGCATCCAGCTGTTGTGCCCAGATTCTCTGGATTCAACAGCAGATGAGAGACTTCGGACTGCAATTTCTTGATACGCCAATATATGTAGATAATCAGGCCGCGATCGATATCACCAAAAAACTCATGCTAACACTCACGCACTAAACATATCGAAATTCGACACCACTGTATCCATGATTGCTATGAGAAAAAGTTGGTTAGAATTGAGAAAATCCACACTTATGGCCAAAAGGCAGATTTTTATACCAAAGCTTTTGATAAAACAAAATTCTAAAATCTTTTAAAGTTGAATTGTTTAAAAAATCTGATATCAGGGGATGTTCATGAGGTTGAGTTTGAGGATGATGACGACTTGATGTGAATTTTTCACCTGTTAGACGTATTCCTGTACATTCTTTTCTAAAAATCCAAAAACAAGTTTTTTTATTTTAGGGGGAGAATGTTTGGGGAAAATACAAAAACATTATAAAATTCAAAAAGAGTTTTTGTGAAAAAGAGCGATCATATTATATCAAAAAGACAGTCATAGTATGCTAAAGAATTGGAATGTTAAACAAGTGATTAAACAGGTCTTACTGAGGATATGCCAATAGGCTTCACTCATTCAGTAAATTGTTTTCAAGATATAAGCCTAAAAGAAAAACTGAATAACTTGTGGGTTAACATCTCTCGGATATATGGACTTAGTACTCCAAAATTTCGTTTGAGAGAATGCCAGATTCTACGATACTAGGTCTTTATATTTAATCGATATCTGGGGTATTATCCGAGTTCTTCTGATTTTGCGTGAGCAATGACCTAGAACTTGTATAATACTTTACGCATTATTCGCCCAAGCTGCATAAAAATGATTATGTCATAAACTTTGTGACATCTGTAGTATAAAAGATTCTTGTATGGAACACCACCTAAAGACGACTCTTCATCTCTTTGTCTGCATGGAAATACTAACCTGAGCTCTCAAGGTCTCGCACTCACCCTTTTACAGATATCAATTGGATATAATCACCTGTGAAATGAAATTATGGGAATCTCGATGCGGGAGTATATTCTAAGATGGGAAACACAGTTATTTCATGTTCCTAAAATTACCTAACATATCTTGAAAATAGTTGAGAAACGAGAAGAGGTTTAAAAGGATAAGTATATTGGCAATCTAGGAAATCTGGTTAACAGCTTAATGAATATACCATGATCAACGGTACTGGTGATGTGTTAAAATACTTGATATGATTCACTCAACACAGAACTCACAAAAATATGTTTGTTATTTTGACAAAAATCTAAAAAAAATCCAAAAAGATTTTCAGTTTCCTTAGCTTTGTAGTTTTGTAGTTTTGTTTTAGTCTACCGATGTTAAAGACATTGATGGTTGAAATCATAGCAACATCTTGCTGAATAAAAGCTGAAAACCATGGGTTGGGAGCTAATCTTTATCGGAATTTACCTAAACGTCAATACAGTTCATTAATTTGAAACTTTACATGATAAAAAAAATTTGTTTTGGTCAAAAACGGTCAACCAAGGTCATTAACTTGACTTGGAAGGCAAATTGATAACCAGGGTCATTAACTTAGACGTGGTTAACCGAGTGGGTTTAAAACAGATAGCAGTGAATAAAAATATAAAAATTTAAAAAATTAAAATCAAAAAGTTTAAATAAGTTTCAGAATGCTTCGTACGAATAGCACTAATTTGTACGAAGAAAGTTTGGTTACTTCGCACGAAGTGATGTTTCGTACGAACAACTCTGGACTAGTATATAAGTTCTCATACCTCGTACGAAATAACTTTATGTCTCTGTGAGAACAGTAGTGCGAGTAGAGAGAACTTTGTGTGAAACACATTCTGAAATCTTCATTTCATGACATATTTTGATTTCTATCACATTGGGGAGGTTGATTGGCACACCTCTTACAATGGGCAAGGTAATTTTGCTGAAACCAAGACGTTATAATGCCGAAATCAAACCAGTCAGACTGAAAACTTAGATTTAGGGAGTTTGGACTGGTAAAACTTAAAATTGACCACAAAAACGTTAATATCGGCCCTAATAACCTGTAAATCGACTATCAATTTGATAAAATCTACAAGTTTTAGGATCGGATTGAACTTGGTAATTTTGGAACTATTCAAGATTCGTATGAAGAGGTCGTTCGTACGAAGCAGACTTTTCAATGTTTAATCATTTTCATTCGTATGAATTGGTTGATTCCTACGAAGCAAAGATTTTAAAAGGTTAAATTGCAAAAATTACCCTAAGTGCTAATGATTCGTACGAAGCAAGTTTGGACAAACTTTGAAATTTTTCTAACTTTGGAATCATCCGTACGAAGTAGTGATCCGAATGAATGATGTTTGTTTCAAACTTGTGAAAATTTGCTAAGTGTTTGATTCGTACAAAGCTATGGTTCATACGAATGATGTTATTTTTTTTAAATGTTTGAAAAATTTCTAACCGTTTGTTGTTATCTCTGTGTTCAGGTCAAGAAATCATCCTTTTCACCTTTCCACAACATCTGTTGCTTGACTGATGACACTATTCCATAGAATGCCGCATACCGGGACATATTAGATTTTCTTACACGAATCCCGATTATGAAGGCTCTAACTGATAGACATACCGTTTACAGATCACATGTAGAATATTTTTGGAACGCTGCTGAATATAGAATCGAAGACAATGCGATTGTTTCTGTTGTAAAGATTGACGATGTTGATATTCCAGTAAAGATTACTGAGGAATTGATTCACACAGTTCTAGATTTCCAAGATAATGCAAATGATCCTACGGGCTTTTCTGAATATATGGTCAAAGGATGCTTTTATAAAATGGGATATGTTGGATTCGTTAATGTTGTGCACCATTTAAGAAAGGGAATTTGAGCGCACTAATTCGTTATCTCGCACATGTCGTTGCTCATGCCTTTAGTCACAGGAAAGGAGGATACGATGATCTTGAACGACTACCAGATGTGTATGATTACAGCGTTGATTCTGAATTTGCCATATAACTTTTCAAAAGTTATTTTTACACAGATGGTACAGAACATCCAGCGTGAGAAATTCTTACAGTATCCAAGATTTGTACAGATGATGTTGGATTATTTACATCTGGATCTGAAGAAAAAGAAGGAGGATATTCTGAGGTTGGAACATATGGACGTATCTACGTTGAAGAAAATGAACTTGCATCTGAAGGCTTTTCCTAACGCCAAACCAATTTTTGGTGCAATTGTAGACAAAGATTATATCTCTCCGGCACCTTGCAAGTGGAGAAAGGACGACAGTGGTGACGAAAGCGAGGAATTAACTGCTTTATCTGATGAAAGAAGGGCTGGTGAGAAGAAACGAGCATAGAAGCTAGAGACCGCCAAGACGAGTTGAAAAGAAAAGCTAAAGAATGCAAGCGTAAAGCAATAGGATAGGACGATACTACTTATGTCCCATCAGATTCTGATCCTGATATGCCATTTCGAACTCCTGTTAAGAAGAAACAAAGAAGGCTTAAACGTCCTGCATCAAGAAGTTTTGAGTCTCCCGCAGTTCGATCTAAAGAGACTGCATCATAACAAACAGCTGAAGAAGTTGGAGTTGAGGATACGCAGCAAATACCGACTTCACCACCACAACAAGCTCCTCAATCACCACCACAATATACACCGAAGCAAAAATCACAACAGAAACAAACACCACAATAGTAACAACCACAACAGCAGCAAACGCCACAACAACAGCCAACACCGCAACAATCACCGCCTACTACTCAGACTTCACATCCCCATTTTGACTTTGATTTTGATTTCGGTGATATACTGGGGGTGAAGATTTCTCTTTCAATGATCCACAGGTGGATGAATTGCAGAAACAAGTTTTGTTGAACACAGTTAGGATCGCTGAGCTGCAAGAACAGATCAATGCGTTAAATGAAGAAAAACAGGAGACGCCTGAGCAAGTTAATATTTTATCTGAAGATAAGCAGCAATTGGAAGCTATGTTGGCAAGTATTGTCTTGGAGAATGAAAGATTGAGATTGCTAATGGCTGAGTATGAGGAAATGAGGATTCACAGCAATAGACGTGTGAGTTTATTTGAGAAGATTTTGGAAAAGAAACTCGGTGTGAATATAGCGACTAAGATTGACGAAATTGAACATACGGAGGCTCGCGAACGTGTCGCCGAAAGAGAACATCTAGCGAAAGAACAATCTGAAGCCAAGGGTAAAGGCAAGGCTAAGTTGTTGAGGATCCATCATCATACAAACTGAGCCAGAAGCTGAATCTGCGTCAGTTACATGCACAGATACTGTAGTTTATCAAGAGCCGAACAAGTTTATTCTTATTGGGAAGCCGACAGATGTTGATATTGATTCGTTAGATCTTTCATAAAGGCATCATCAATGGCTGTTAAAGAAAAGGCTTGAAAAAGAGATAGAGGAAGCTGTTGAGGAATTTGAAGAGGATGTAGAGATTGATGATGCAGAGATTGTGGATGATGGTTCTAGTAGTTCTGATAGTGATGATGATAATGATGATAATGTAGGAGGAACAGGTATACGAGTTACCGAATCAAGCGTTAATGAAGAAATTGATTTTTCTGTGTACCTTGATGACTATATTAATCAGGCTACAGAGGAAGGAGCGAATGATAGAGTTGATGAATCTCTTGATGCTCACCAGACAGGAATCTTCCTGGAGATAGGCTTATCTTTCGTTCCTGTCATGCAGAAACCTAAAGTATTTTATCTTGAGCATGATGTGGAAAAGGGCGAATTTGTTCATTGTTATACTAAGGAAGAGATTGCTGAGATCTTGGGAGTAAGTGAAGGAAATTTCGAATTTGATTTCGAAAATGAGTTGAATGAGATAGACGCATTTGAGCCAAACAAGTACGTGTTTGAAAATGTTTAAGACGCAAATGATTATGACAGAGTTGTCGTGGAAGATGATTCTGATGACGATGCAAATCTAGCTTATCAGAGTAGATATGATTCCCCAACTTTTGCTGAGTTATTTGCAACTGAGAATTCTGATGTATTGAAGAGAAAAGTTGCTAAAGCTGCAAAAGAATGCACTATTCCTCACCAAATGTCAAGTGCTGAAATAGCTGAAGAGATGAAGAAGTGGTTTCGAAATGTACCATCCGAGCGTAAGTTTAAACGTCCCCTAGCATTTTTCTCACGTGATGCTGACATATCTTTAGGGGATATTATTAGTTGGGTTGGATCGAGGGATTGAAAGTATATGCGGTGAAAAAGGAGTTTAGGATTCAATATTTCAGATATCTACGCGACATCAAATCCTTGCCGTTCGGGGATATCAAAGAATTGGTTCAGACAAAGATTATAAATTTAAAGATGAAGTTTTAGGACCATCGGTTATGGAAATTGATTAAGCTAGAGGCTATGCATGGTTTTACTCATTGGAAACCTCACTTTCCACGACGTATCGTAAAGATTGATCCAGTAACAAAAGAGAAGGATATAACGCTCGCCGTCAAAAGGCCCAAAGTGATGAAAAACATGCCGATGATACGAGTGGAGCAAGATTTTTATGTGATCTTCAAGTGGTGGCATTATGATTCTAATACAGGCGAGGCTGTCATCTGTGTGCACCCTGAAGATTCATGGAATATTGCTGAAGAGCTGACCGAAGCCGTTATAGCCCACAAACGTATATATGGGTTATGGCGTGGCATTCGAGTGCTAGACCCTATGTGGCTAGTCCACTGTACTAAGAAGGATATCGAATGTTTATTCTATAGCAAGATAAGCTTTGAGGAGAAGGATAAGGAACAAGCTCTCCAATTCCAGAAGATCGTTAATGTCTGCTTTGCCAATGGTATTCATTCTGGATCGACATGGAACAGTTCATGGAGGAAGGTTGAGGAGATAGAGAAGAAAAGGAAAGAGAAGAATGAAGCTCGGTTTGTAGAGCGTGCTCATATAGCATTGCTTAGGAGCTTTCGGTTTGGCAATACAATGAAACGACCTCCTCCAATAGACCAAACACCGATTGCATCTGAGGAGCGTCGCAAGCCACCGTAGAGATTCTTTGGGCATTAGAGTCAAATCAGTTGAAGATTGTCTTGAAGACTATCCAGACTGTGGCAACATCCAAGGGGGAGTTTATTGGTGCATTATGTCTATTGCCTACGTCTAGGATGTGTCTGTATTGTTTATAGTGCTTTTAATGCCGAAAGTATATATGATAAATGTTATTTTATTCATTTTTTATGATTCGTATGAGCGATATTGTATAGCTCGTACGAGTGACTCTCAGTCACTCGTACGGATCAGCTGCTCGTACAAAGCACATCTCTATTTAACACACACTCTAGTATGAGTCATGTCGACCTATAAATTTAGGAGTGTTGTGTCAGAGCTAGTTAGTCAGTTCAGATAGTACGGTGAAGCCCTGCTAGTTTGTTTGCTCGTGTCTGTACTTTGCACGTGTTTGAGTACAACAAAGCATTTAAACAATAAGTTCTATCTTGTTTGTTTTGTCAACCTCTCTAGCAATGAATTCTGCCTCTGCTAGTTGAGTTAGATCAGATCAGTTGCTCATCGGAGGAGCCCAATCCTCGTTCACACATTTTATCCAAGAGTTTACTTGTTTTAATTAAAATTTTTGTTAACATCTCAGTTGGTGAACTTTCTTGTGTAAGAGCACACAAAACAGAAGTCATAAAGATCAACCAAATGTAAGGACCATAACACAAGCAAAACACTTAAAAAATGTAAGGATTGAGGCTTGTAAGTTAAGATGTAGCTTGAAGACTTGTGCTAAAACTTCTAACACCTTAACGTATATATAATTTTAGTGATATTGTAAGAGTTTTACTTGTGCAGAAGGCAAGGGTTTGGGATGGTGTGTTTGGGCCGTGAATAGGCGAGGAGAAAAAGAGTGTTTGTGTAAATTGTGAAGTATAAGAATGAGTCTAAAAATCTTGCATCTTCTTATCATTCTATTGGTGCATGTTCCGTGTGTCCCCCACTATGTGAATAGGCTAGATAGAGCGTGTGTTGAATATTATACAAATTAGATGTAACATCCGTCAAAAATGGATTTACCAAACCCGCTCCGTTTATCAACCGAACAGTCAGTTAAAATTTTCGTTGCGAATTAAATGCCCAAAATAATTTTAAACGATACATAATCAATTATTATACGGGAATATATAATTAGTTTTTGAAAAACTGTTAAAAATTGCAAAATAAAAATGTTTTGGTTCTGCCGAGTTTCGAACCCGGGTCAGTCACAGTTCAACAAACAAACTTAACACATGCGCACTAAACCACTGCGCCACCGGGATTATCTGTTAATTATTGGTATCATTTTATTCATATCATGAGTTTTCCGAATTCAAAACCGGCGCCCAAAGTTCAGTCGTCGGAATCCCGGCAATCTCGCGAGTATTTAACGAATCCTTCCGTTATAACGTAAACTTTAAACATATATCGGTTATAACCGACGTTTGAGTCCGCGACACCTTCTATAACCGCCGGAGAAATTCAAACCAATGAATCCAGTTGGAAATCGGGCCAAATACATCTCGGTTTCTCCCTATAAAAACCACCTCGAACCTCTGCAAACACTTTCGCTCAAAACCACACCCTTTCTCGGCGAAAACTCTCTCGCCGGAATTTTTATGTTCGTCGCCGGGAAACCGTTTTCCCCATTCCTGAGCCTTACTGAACCCCCTGAGCTTATACCGGAGATACCCACACCCTTTGTAAGCTTCCTGGAGACTCGCTGCTGCAAGACACTCGTCGTCGGAAGGGATTGCTGTCGCCGGAGTTCTGCCGGAAAACAGAGGAAGATAGTCGGTATACCTCATGCCTAATTTTCTTTCTTTTTATTTATATCTCACCTTTGATTGAACATAAAACGCTAAAGAACCTGATTTAACACATCGAACCAGTCGGATTTTCCGACTCTGGTTAAAATCCGACGAAGAAGATGAAGTGCGGTAAACGTATAAGTATAATTAAAATCAAGATATTACTCGGGTTAGACACACAGTCCAGCGGTGGACTGTGTGCACATTAAACACAAATGTCTCGAGTTCGAATCCTGTTTCACACACGCTGCTTCAATAAAAATCATTTTTTTTTGTTAAACTGAACCGGAGTCACACAGGTATATGTTAAGTATATTAATAACCGGAATAATAACCAAGTTAGACACACAGTCCAGCGGTGGACTCTGTGTATGTTTAATCAAAGCACACGAGTTCGAGTCCGGTCTTCTGCATCGACCCGGACCATTATGTTACCTTTTTAAATAAGTCAGAAATGAAAACAAGTAGTTTGTATTTAAGTATAATAAAAATTGGATTATATAACATGTTAAACACACAGTCCAGCGGTGGACTGTGTGTTACACAAGCCACAGGTCCTGGGTTCGAGACCTGTGGAGCGCACCGGTTCTCTGGATTAAAAATCGTTTTTAAAATAAAGGATTTCTGTTTAAATCTAATTAATATATATATATAATTAAAATCAGATATATAACGGGTTAGACACGTAGCTCAGTTGGTAGAGCTGCGTGCACGTGTACGGGAGGTCTCGGGTTCGAGCCTCACTCAGCGCACAACAATACGCACTCGAACCGGTCAACGGTCAGGTCAACGGTCAACGGTCAAGTCAACGGTAAGAAAAAGTCAAATTTTTTTTATTATTTTATTTAATTATTTTAATTAAAAATCAATTAAAAATTCTTAAAAATAACATTTTTAAGGTTAGAAAATAGCCTCAAACTCACAAAAATACACCCAACAATCCTACTAAAATAGATTAATAAAATCCGTTTACTTACCAAACCATAATGCGATTTATCTAGGTTAATCTCACTCGTGGTTAAAACCACTTCGCGTGCATTCAACATCATCAACCGAACGCACCCACTGTGAGTGAATCTTACAACTCCCCCTTTTAAATTACACGTTTTGGGGTGTGTCATGTGTTATAAAAATAATTAACTTGTTTATTTAAACTTGTGCCATACCACATCATGATCTAAACTTAGATTGTTATATTGTTGTGATTACTTATTTCCTTTTGTCAAATTATATGAAACTCATTCATTAAGCCCATCAGTTCCTCGTGGGAGACGAGTTGAACAACGCGTGCCTCAAATCAAATTCATTATTGTTCATGTGTGTATCATTGAGTTTATATTGTTTGTAGTTGTGTCATTCATA
Source organism: Scalesia atractyloides (assembly GCA_947069175.1). Classification (NCBI taxonomy): domain Eukaryota; kingdom Viridiplantae; phylum Streptophyta; class Magnoliopsida; order Asterales; family Asteraceae; genus Scalesia; species Scalesia atractyloides. The sequence continues at coordinate 58,265,298 of CAMTDV010000008.1, forward strand.
TTATCATGTTTATGCAATTCATTCATTAGGCCCCTCAGTTCCTCGTGAGAGACGAGTTGAGCATCGCGTGCCTCTAAATGTTCCATTATTGTTCATGTGTGTTTTATTTAATATCTTATGATTGTTGAATAAGTTTACATCTATTTTTACTCATGTTTGGTTGTGCACATATTTCATAATCAATTTAAATAAACTTGTTCAAATGTTTTCCATAGGATTCACTCGCCAACTTTATGTTGATCCAAAACCTTTTTACACATGATACAGGTGAACAGGTTGAAGCAAAGAAAACATAGGAAATGCCTTAGAAGAGAACAAAGATGCTTAGATTGATAGCTAGAACATATTGTAACATTTATTGTAAATTTCATTATATTGTATTTAATGAATATGAAACGCATAATAAATGTCATGAGCTTTGATGATAACCCAATCATGCCCCGATCACCTTTTCCGCTGCGGGTCGGGGTGTGACAGATTGGTATCAGAGCCATGACTATAGGGATATAGGATAGGTTATTAGACCCTTAGAGCCTATACTATAGTCTGCCTAAATTTTAATTGAATAGGTGGTTACATACAAACTTGTGATATTTATTCGTTTCATATTTGTTTACATTTACAGTCAACCATACATGCTTATATACATATTCATTATACATATATACATATTCATTATACATATATCGATGTTCATGTATTCAATTTATTTTCATACTCTCATTATCCAAAGATTTTGTTGCAATTTTCAAATCTCATCAAAGTAAGTTCTGCGACGGGCATGTAGTAACTGGAAGAGTACAAGTACCGGTAGTCGGAACGTCCTGTCTAGGTTGGCATTCGTATAAATCCAATATAACAGACCAGTTTGCCTACCTGGGGACCAACGATGAGAGTACGAAGGACCTATTAGGCCAAAGCATGCCACACCAAACGTCGTTCGAACTAACCTACTTCGAGGTGTCACCGTGTCTACACCTGGACACATTCCGAATATCACACGTTGTATACATATTTCTCGATTTTCTCTGGGTTTTTGTGTACGCAACCTGGCAAACCCGTGCGAACCATATGAAAAACCGGTATTCATGGGGGCCCACATGATTACACAGGTAAAGTATGGCGGCATGTAGGGCCTAACGGCGAGCAAAACCCAAGACATCCTATGGATGTAGTAGATTTATTTTTTTTATAATTATTTTATGAATGTTCATTCCTAATGCGACCCATGAACCCAAAAACATCCAACTCATACTCTTGTCATGTATTCCTCGTAGATGTCTTCTAATCTCGCCCGTAGGAAGACGAGAGCAAGAAAAGCCCGCGAACGCATGGCTGCCTTAATCGCTCAACAAATGGCTGCCGTAATACCCAACATAGTAATCCAAGTTCAACAAGCACTCACCGATAATCCTGTCAATCAAGCAAACCAAAACGTTATCAACTCTCCATCAAATATCACTAAATGCACCTACAAGCATTTCAAATCATGCGATCCTCCGAAATACAAAGGGACTGAAGGTGTCACCGCTCTCCTCCATTGGTTTGAAGAAATGGAGAACACTTTTCTAAATTGCGATTGCCCTGACGATCGCAAAGTGCGATATGCTACCGGTCGATTATATGGAATAGCACTTACTTGGTGGAATACAGAGAAGGCCAAACGAGGCGTCGACGATGCTATGACCTTAACTTGGAACGAATTGAAGGAAATCATGACCAGACGATTTTGCCCAAGGAGTGAAATCAAGAAATTAGAAGATGAATTTTATTTGTTGAAGCAAAAGGAAGGAGACCACACCACCTACAATAAAAGATTCCTCGAGTTACATCAAATGGTTCCCAACATGTTCACTCCCCTCTACCGTTTGATCGAGCACTACATTCGTGGTCTTCCGTCAAAGATTCAAGACCCTGTAATAAGTACCAAGCCTGCAACTTTGGAAGCAGCAATGGAGCTAGCAATAGAGCTTACCGAGAATCGAATCCGAAACAAAGACTTCAAGGAGGAGAAGAAGAAGGATAAAGAATCGACTGAAACCTCCGACTACACCCAAACCGAATCCCCTTCTCAACCCAATCCTAAGAGAAGAAGAGACGGGCAACTTTTCGCTGCTACCCAACGAAATCAACCAGTTTTACACGCCATACCCCTCCAAGCTATCCCAATCACTCAAGTGGCACCCAACTCAACTTACCCAAATAAGAAACCATATCTTGGACCTCACCCTCGATGCAACAACTGTTTTTATCACCATCCCTATACCCTACCTTGTCGTCTATGTGCAACTTGTGGACGCTATGGTCATTTGAGCAAGGTTTGTCGCACCTTCCAAAACCAAACCTTTTCCCCTACTCAAAACATGGCCCAAACTTATCATCAACCCCAAAACCCCGTGTTCCCATATGCTCGAGCTTGTTTCAATTGTGGCGACCCTACCCACTTTAGAAACACATGCCCTCAATTGGTTAACGTCATCAACACTCAAGCCCAATCAAACCCAGTTAACCAAGTAAACCAAGAAAACCCAACCACTATGCCACCAGCAAGAGGAAGAGTCTTCAACATCAATGCCAATCTGGTCGAAGATAATGACGGCCCAAGTGAAGATACACAACTAGTCCTCTTCGCCGAAGATCCAGATTCAACTCCTATCGTTTAGTTTTATGTTTTTCTTTATCACATGGAACCAAACATAACTTAAGGATAAAGCCAATGAAACTTTGACGAGAATACGGTGGATACGCCGCTGGTACTTCCTATATATAAGTATTCTTGTCAAAGGATCAGAAGCATTATCTGGCGGTTATGAGAGGTTCCATGTGTAGACTGTTAGAATAATTATTGTTTATTATTTTCAGTATATGCATTTGCCGAGGCCGCAGCCCCCCCATTTATGAGGTTGAGCTTGATCCCCATTTTATTATGCGGTTGATCAGTGGCGTGCCCGCACGATCGGCTCCGTTTGATTGAGCCTTGATCGGTCATTTCATTTTACATTTCAATACATGCAATACGATCGGCTCCGTTTGATTGAGCCTTGATCGCACAGTTCAATTTACATTTCCAGTTCATACAATACGTTCGGCTCCGTTTGATTGAGCCTTGAGCGCACAGACAATTTCATTATCAGTATCTTGTGGTTGTTGTGTTTATTGTAGATTCGCATAGAACTAATCATAACTTGCGGATAAAGTCAATGTGAATTTGACAAGAATATGGTGGATACGCCGCTGGTACTTCCTATATATAAGTATTCTTGTCAAATGATCGGAGGCGTTATCAGGCGGTTATGAGAGGTTCCATGCATAGGCTGTTGGTGTGATTAAGTTATTCATTTTCAGTACATGCAATACGCTCGGCTCCGTTTGATTGAGCCTTGAGCACACAGACAATTTCATTTTCAGTACATACAATACGATCGACTCCGTTTGATTGAGCCTTGATCGCACAGATATATTTCATTTCAGTATTTTATGTTTGTTGTATTGGTTGTAGAGTTATATAGGACTAATCATAATTCACTGATAAAACCAATGAAAATTTGACAAGAATATGGTGGATACGCCGCTGGTACTTCCTATATATAAGTATTCTTGTCAAAGGATCAGAGGCATTGTCGGACGGTTATGAGAAGTTCTATGTAGGATTTATTAGTTTCTTGGTAACTAATCATAACTTGTGGATAAAACTAATGAAAATTTGGCAAGAATATGGTGGATACGCCGCTGGTACTTCCTATATATAAGTATTCTTGCCAAAGGATCAGAGGCATTATCAAGCGGTTATGAGAAGTTCCATGTAGGATTTAGTATTGCCTTGGTTGGAATTTGTGTTACATTTATATCATCTTGCTATTTAAAGAGATTGGATTGTGTTCCATTTCTACATAAACTAACCTCTCCATCATAACAAACGAGAGAGGAACTTCCACCATTCAAACATATATGCTATCAGAATGTGGATTCAAATATTAGCTGTTGTGCTTATTTATGTTCAAATATTAGCTGTTGTGTTTAATTATGTTCAAATAACAGCTGTTGTGTTTTATTTATGTTTCCACGTAGGTTGTAGTGTTAGAAGTTTTGCCTTAGGATATAACCATACTTTTTCCAAACGTACCTAAACTCTTATGCATGACATCATTTTTAGTGAATCATTCCTGCTTATCAATACTTATACGGTAGGCAACAAAAAGTGATTTCTGTAATAGGGTACTTAACCCTTACAAGGAACGTTACCGCCTCAAACAAAAACTTAAACCCTTATTTTTCTAAGCATATAACTGACAAACTAAACACCATCATTCTTTTAGTCAAATATATCACCATTTAAATTTCGGGACGAAATTTCTAAAAAGCTTGGGATACTGTAACATCCGTCAAAAACGGATTTACCAAACCCGCTCCGTTTATCAACCGAACAGTCAGTTAAAATTTTCGTTGCGAATTAAATGCCCAAAATAATTTTAAACGATACATAATCAATTATTATACGGGAATATATAATTAGTTTTTGAAAAACTGTTAAAAATCGCAAAATAAAAATGTTTTGGTTCTGCCAGGTTTCGAACCCGGGTCAGTCACGGTTCAACAAACAAACTTAACACATGCGCACTAAACCACTGCGCCACCGGGATTATCTGTTAATTATTGGAATCATTTTGTTCATATCATGAGTTTTCCGAATTCAAAACCGGCGCCCAAAGTTCAGTCGTCGGAATCCCGGCAATCTCGCGAGTATTTAACGAATCCTTCCGTTATAACGTAAACTTTAAACATATATCGGTTATAACCGACGTTTGAGTCCGCGACACCTTCTATAACCGCCGGAGAAATTCAAACCAATGAATCCAGTTGGAAATCGGGCCAAATACATCTCGGTTTCTCCCTATAAAAACCACCTCGAACCTCTACAAACACTTTCGCTCAAAACCACACCCTTTCTCGGCGAAAACTCTCTCGCCGGAATTTTTATGTTCGTCGCCGGAAAACCGTTTTCCCCATTCCTAAGCCTTACTGAACCCCCTGAGCTTATACCGGAGATACCCACACCCTTTGTAAGCTTCCTGGAGACTCACTGCTGCAAGACACTCGTCGCCGGAAGGGATTGCTGTCGCCGGAGTTCTGCCGGAAAACAGAGGAAGATAGTCGGTATACCTCACGCCTAATTTTCTTTCTTTTTATTTATATCTCACCTTTGATTGAACATAAAACGCTAAAGAACCTGATTTAACACATCGAACCAGTCGGATTTTCCGACTCTGGTTAAAATCCGACGAAGAAGATGAAGTGCGGTAAACGTATAAGTATAATTAAAATCAAGATATTACTCGGGTTAGACACACAGTCCAGCGGTGGACTGTGTGCACATTAAACACAAACGTGTCGAGTTCGAATCCTGTTTCACACACGCTGCTTCAATAAAAATCATTTTTTTTTGTTAAACTGAACCGGAGTCACACAGGTATATGTTAAGTATATTAATAACCGGAATAATAACCAAGTTAGACACACAGTCCAGCGGTGGACTGTGTGTATTTTTAATCAAAGCACACGAGTTCGAGTCCGGTCTTCTGCATCGACCCGGACCATTATGTTACCTTTTTAAATAAGTCAGAAATGAAAACAAGTAGTTTGTATTTAAGTATAATAAAAATTGGATTATATAACATGTTAAACACACAGTCCAGCGGTGGACTGTGTGTTACACAAGCCACAGGTCCCGGGTTCGAGACCTGTGGAGCGCACCGGTTCTCTGGATTAAAAATCTTTTTAAAATAAAGGATTTCTGTTTAAATCTAATTAATATATATATATAATTAAAATCAGATATATAACGGGTTAGACACGTAGCTCAGTTGGTAGAGCTGCGTGCACGCGTACGGGAGGTCTCGGGTTCGAGCCTCACTCAGCGCACAACAATACGCACTCGAACCGGTCAACGGTCAGGTCAACGGTCAACGGTCAAGTCAACGGTCAGAAAAAGTCAAAAAAAAATTTTATTATTTTATTTAATTATTTTAATGAAAAATCAATTAAAAATACTTAAAAATAACATTTTTAAGGTTAGAAAATAGCCTCAAACTCACAAAAATACACCCAACAATCCTACTAAAATAGATTAATAAAATCCGTTTACTTACCAAACCATAATGCGATTTATCTAGGTTAATCTCACTCGTGGTTAAAACCACTTCGCGTGCATTCAACATCATCAACCGAACGCACCCACTGTGAGTGAATCTTACAACTCCCCCTTTTAAATTACACGTTTTGGGGTGTGTCATGTGTTATAAAAATAATTAACTTGTTTATTTAAACTTGTGCCATACCACATCATGATCTAAACTTAGATTGTTATATTGTTGTGATTACTTATTTCCTTTTGTCAAATTATATGAAACTCATTCATTAAGCCCATCAGTTCCTCGTGGGAGACGAGTTGAACAACGCGTGCCTCAAATCAAATTCATTATTGTTCATGTGTGTATCATTGAGTTTATATTGTTTGTAGTTGTGTCATTCATATTATCATGTTTATGCAATTCATTCATTAGGCCCCTCAGTTCCTCGTGAGAGACGAGTTGAGCATCGCGTGCCTCTAAATGTTCCATTATTGTTCATGTGTGTTTTATTTAATATCTTATGATTGTTGAATAAGTTTACATCTATTTTTACTCATGTTTGGTTGTGCACATATTTCATAATCAATTTAAATAAACTTGTTCAAATGTTTTCCATAGGATTCACTCGCCAACTTTATGTTGATCCAAAACCTTTTTACACATGATACAGGTGAACAGGTTGAAGCAAAGAAAACATAGGAAATGCCTTAGAAGAGAACAAAGATGCTTAGATTGATAGCTAGAACATATTGTAACATTTATTGTAAATTTCCATTAAATTGTATTTAATGAATATGAAACGCATAATAAATGTCATGAGCTTTGATGATAACCCAATCATGCCCCGATCACCTTTTCCGCTGCGGGTCGGGGTGTGACATTAGATAACAACACATAACTTAAGTGCGGACAAGAAAGGTGTGTAAGTGCCACTTTGAACGAAGTAGCCACTCCGTATGAGGGTAGTCATTCATACGAAGTAGTTAACTTCGTACAAAGTTAAAACTCTCAGTTCGCACAAGGGAAAACTCCTATATATATTGTTGTGAGTGTGACAAATGGTATGTCATATCACAAGTATTAGGACAAGTAAATTCCATACAATCTAATCACTATTTGTATCACATGAACTCATGCATTTTACCAAATTTGATTTCGTAACTAAGTCGTATGTCATATCACAAGTATCAGGACAAGTAAATTAGGTCATAACATATACTGGTTTCCGTTACGACGTGAATCAAACCAAACAATGCCCTAAAAGTGTTGGTAGAAAGTGTTGGGCGCACAATTCGCGATTGCACTATTCATGTCAGCAAAACCGCCAAAATGAAACAGAACAACGAATAACGTCATGCTGATTCCATAACTAAGTCCATATATATATGAAAACACTTATGTGGGAACCCTATTTCAATAATACATAAATTTCCAGCACAACGCCTAATTACAAAATTTTCCGTTTCGACTAAATAGGGCGACAATTTCAAATTGTCCGCAATATTAATTCGGTATTTTCTGGATTATAGACTTATAAAAAAACAATGTTGAACAACCTAAAACAATATGAGAATGTGACAACTGTCACTTTTGGATAATTCTGTACATTTAAATAGTGAAATATATGATATAATTATGTTTTTTGAACGACTAAACTGTGTGAATTGCATGGCATAAATATAGAAAGCTTAGTGAATACGTTACATGATGCATATTAAGTCTTTAGTGTTTACCATTCAAAAACAATATAAAACAGTTCGTCGGAAACAACTACTAGTCTAGCTGTGGCGACATAGTATCAGTACGGAGTTAAACAGTAGATTTAGGACTTAGATGAGAGTCCAACACAAACTGTATATTATACCCCATGTGGGAAAGCAAGGATTAATGCTAACACTTTCCGTAAACTATACATGCACTGTAAACTGTCCGAAATATACACTAAACTATAATTCAGCAAAAATTCAGCATATACAAGCTTAGGTAATATGCAGGAATAGTGTTAAACATCATACACTATCTAAAAGATATGGAAAGTATTATTTTGCACCAAAACATATCATATCACATAAGACTTGTGTGACAAATGACAAATAATCGGTAATCATACAATTTAATCACTAGTTTTGCTTTATAATTTGATGCATATATTTCGTAATTTAATTTCATAACTGAGTCGTACGTCGTTAGGGCAAGTAAATCTGATCATAGCATATACTAGTTTCCGTTACGACACGAAACAAACCAAAACAATGCCCTAAAAGTGTTGGTAGAAAGTGTTGGGTGCACTAATTGCGGTGACACTAACTGTGTCGGTAAACCCGCTAAAACGAATCAGAACAAGAAATAACGGCATGTTAATGCCATACCTGAGTCAATATTCAAATGAAAACACATATTTGAGAATAACTATTACAATAATAGATAACTTTCCCATATAACGCCTAAATTGCAAAATTGTCTTTTTCGACCAAAAAGGCGACAAATGTCGATTTACCCGCAAGACTAATTTGGAGGATTCTGGACGTAAGGATAAGAATTAAACAATGTTAATCATCTTAAATTAATGTGAGAATAGCAAGAATGCACAAAAGACATCGTTTCCGGTCATTCATCAAACACTGCACAATTCGACCGGAAAGCGGCCGATTGTCGAAACGACGAATATCTTAGTGGCCAATAGCCTCATCCGGGCATCTAGTGAACTAGTTAAGCCACATTTGGAACTCAGAATCCATTCAACTAACATGAGGTCACGGAAACACAAATTTCGGAAAAGTTCGACGGCGGAACATAAAAGTGCCGATGTCGATCGTACAATCAAACGAAAGACGTTTCGGCCATCCTAACTCATTGTATATTCGTCTAGCGAACTAGTCATACATATTTTTGGATCGGAAATGCACTATGTAGACACCATTTTAGTTGTGGTGGTCGAAAACAAAAGCTTCCGATACTAAATAAATAGTTTCGTTTATTAGCAATTATTACGACGATGAGCGATCTAGCGACGTATCTGTCATCTGAAACTTATGTCGGAGGATCATGTGGATTAAATACCATGTAAATACACCCTAAACTCTAATCTTATGCTTAAAATGCTAGATCATTAACCCTAATCACCATACTTAATTAAATGACCAAAATATCTCTAATTTCAACATGTGTAAAAAATATTTAACATTTTACCCCTCCACATCATATGGACGGTTCAAGTGGGCCCCATGCCCACATGATTTTGTTGAAAATTCAAGATTAGAAGTATGGTGTTGTGGATTGTTGTTGATCTTGATAAGACGTCTAATATATATCATGTCTCATACTTAACCGTATCATTTTCATAACAAAAAAAAATTGCAACCATTTCCTTTCCTTGCTCCCCCTTGTTCACGGCTCCACCATCATCACCGTACACCACCATTTTACCACCCAAAAACAACACATTTTATACATCTTAAAGCCTAATCATGACTACTAAAGAAGCTAGCAAGGATGGAGATCATTAGGGCTTCCTAAAGAGCTTCATTTTCTTCCATAATCATCAAGAAAGTTGTGCACTCTTTGTAAGCTAAACTCCTCCATAATCTAGCTTATTTTTATGCTTAGATTATTAATGTACAAGTTCATCATCTTGAAAACCAAGAAAAGATAAACCAAAACCCTAACACACAACATAATAATAATAACACTAATCTTGTTTATTTTGTGTTGATTATATGTTTATATGGTTGCTAGTTAGGATATTGAAGTTGTTTATGTTAGAAGTATGATATAAAAGTTGGATGATCTTGTGTTATTTAGTATAAAAATGAAGATTTAAACCTGATAAGGTTTGAATCTAAAGAAGATCATCAACTACATCATCCATGAAAAATACTACAACTTAAATATAATTTTTATGCATCTGAATGATTTTTATGAGAAGTAAACATTTATATTTAAGTTGTAATCACCTTAAAAATGTGTAGTGATCAAGGGGTTAAATGCATGGACTTGGTTAAATAACATGTTAAAAGTAGTGTTTTGAAATGGTTAATAAATATTAAAAACCCACTTGATTTACTAGGATTTTAAACTGTAACAAGTCATGGATGATGATAGTTTGATTATGTAAAATAAATATTGATGGATTGTTGTTCATGATTATGAGCTTAAACATGTTTTAAATACGTTTTTGAAATGTGGAAAACGCCATAGTTTAAGGGAAACTATGGCAAAATTTTCTAAAAATCTAATCGCGATTAAGACATGATTAGTGGGGTGATTAATGGGACTAAACGCGAGTAGTAACTTAAATCGTCATTAAGTAGACTCTAATGACAAGGGTTATCCCTAAATGGCCAAGTGTTTAACAAAGTTGCAAATATATATTTATAAGTAAAAATAAATGCTTTTACAAATATATATTTCTACTTGGAAAATAATACAAGTATATTTTTATACATTTGTTACCAATAAATTTGTATGTATACATGTGTGTATTGTATGTATATGTATTAGAAACTTAGGGTATTCACAATAAAAATACCCAATCATATACAAAATTCAAGCACTTAAATCGATACACTAAGTGTTGGTGACATAACAATTATATTCTCACAATGCGTCGAAACAAAAATTGGACAATCGAAACGATGTGAACAATAATCGAACATTCAATATTACACCGTCGCGTCGACGACCAACGGGTGAATCGCCGGCATGAAAGGTCATTACGACTACGGCCGATTGTCGATGAAAACGAATCTACAAAGATATTTAGACATTCAACATATATATATATGCTATCGAAATCAAAATCCAGAAAGTTAAAAATATAGAAAGCTAGAAAATTATAAGTAAATACTTATAAGAAAATGGGCTTTTAATAAATAAATGTGGGCTAGGCCCAAATCGTAAAAGTCTTGGACATGGCCAAATTCCAAAATATGTATGGATGAGGCCCACAACGAATAAAAGCCCAAAAAGGTAAATTACATGGGCTAAGCCGAGGATATAAATTACATGGGCTAGGTCCAATGATACGAAAACATGGGCTAGGTCCAATGACATAAAACCATGGGCTAGGCCCAAAGACATAAATTACATGGGCTAGGCCGAATGACACAAAAACATGGGCTAGGCCCAAAGACATATATGACATGGGCTAGGCCCAATGACAAGAAAACATGGGCTAGGCCCAAAGACATAGATGACATGGGCTAGGCCCAATGACATGTGAAGGGCAAGGCCCAGTTCACACATGAGTTGAAAACAATAATATATATATATATATATATATAAGAAATATATATAACAATATTAATCGAGCAAACAAACTACCAACACTATGATTACATATTCAGTTGTTCTATCATAACGAAAAGATACATAACAATAATTCAAATGAACAACGAGTACAAGGTCCATTGAGACCTAGGTGTCTAATGAAACCAATACGCATGTAGGTTACATACGTTGCGGACACCGATCGGTAAATAGTACAACTTAACGGAACGGAAAAACTGTGATTTCATGTCCCTCCTTTGAATTATTTCAAATTTTGTTTTAACCTATCGAGGGGAAATACATGTCATGTCAAAACAGTATGTTAGCTATGGGTTAGTAGATTACAAATCACTATGCGTAAGTAGGATGATGACAATAGTAACCATTAATCACTTAGTGACCAAGGTTCAAAAGAAGTAGATCTATTGAGTTTGAGACCCGCTCCACTCCTGGTTGGTATACCCTTCGGAGTGCTTTTGTGATCCCAATGATGTCAAAGTAGTCTCGGTTTGGTTACTTACTTATGGCACAAGTATGTCAGGGTGCTCGCGACCCACTAATAGAGCCTTAAATAATTCATTGATGCTAATAACATACTTGGATTTCAATACAGGATTTCAAGGATGACATTTTGATACGAAAACTTTAACTACATGAACTCGTCAACTTTATGTTGACTTTTAAAAAATACATGTATTTCAGGATGCAAGACTTGAGCTGGTGATGGGATCCGAGTATAGGATTTGTCAAGACAACGATGCACCACTTTTGGAGGGTTTGCCTTTTATATCCCAACTTCGTATGGGTAATAGGGATCAAAGCCTCATTATGAAACTGTGATGAAAACAATATCTTATTTTGGAACATTATGTTTTAAACTATGTTTGTACGTGGTAATCTGAAAACAGATAACAATTTGATTTCACTTTTGTAAGCTGTAAAAGTGTAATGAAACTGGTAATGGCATGACATCGTTGTTATTTAATACTGTTTGCTAAATTGGATGCAATGATTACCTAATAGTCACACACTTGCGCTTCTGCTACGACCGGGGTGTGACAGGTTCGTATCAAAGCTCCGATTGTAGTGAACCGGGGAAAAACTTTTTATTAAAAGTTGGTCTACAATCACAAGGGGCTCACACATGAAAACAAAGTTTAAAACATGATAGAAATGTTTTGGAATTATAACAAGATAACAAAAAGGTTTTCATTGTGTCATGATAACACAAGGATCTATCACACGAGCTCAACTATTAGAAAGGAGCAGGATCAATACATGATTAGTCTATGAGAAATAGACGCATTACATTATAAGACTATGTGTCATGGACACGTTACAGAAGATAGAAATTATTGGCTAGATGGGATTTTATGTGATTATATATATAATTTATTTATATACGTGTTGTACGGAATATTTTGCCAAGAAAAAAATGCCTTCGACTATGTATATTATTATTATCCTTGACTCGTGCAATGAGAATATCGACCTCGCGTCTATTGCGAAGCTTATGGAGAACGTGGTTCCTAAGTGAGACCTTAGGATCGATTCCACATAAGGTGGTTGCTTTTCCCGTGGATGCGGAGATGCCTGGCTTCGGTAGTGACGAAGAGGCGGAGGTGGTAGCCATGGACGAAAACTCTATTAGCAGGACGAGGTCCCAGTGACCCATATTAATCATTAACAACGACACTCTTGTCCAGACAAGGAAAGGTGAAGTACTCATCTTCAAGGTGCCTCTCCAGTTGTTATTGTTGCAAAATTCTCTCTATTTCTAAATTTGTATGACGACATTCCTTTCACGAGTAATGTCAAGGGACGATAGCACGTGGACCATCACAAAGGTCCCTTCTATGTTGAAGGTATGTAGACACTAACATTCTCTCTCTGACTGATCACCGTCTTTGAATGGTAGAACACTAGGGTGACCATGCAAGGCAATTTATTATTACGGGGGCCCACGTAATAATAACTTGCAGTGGATGAGAATCCTGGTGGACCATTCGAAATTGTTAAGTTATTAGAGCTTCTGTCTAGTGGAACGCTAACCGGGGTGGTTGCTATAACACCCTACGATACAGAAACACCACACGTATTTGTTCACATCTAACATTCGACCTTTATCACGAGTCGATTGAGACTAGTCATCTAAAAAAACTGGTTGGCCACCCAAGGAGGATATTTCCTCAATGGTCTAGAGTTCTTGTACATGGTTTGGTTCCATGGTATCTATGGTACCCCATCTTATTCATTGGAAATAGATTACATTAAACTCCGTCTTTTGACATTTCTCTTATTCCAAGGGATGGTATGGCACGAGCCATGCTTCAAGACCCTCATTGCATTCTATTCGAGATCTATGGAAATTATAACAATCTAGCTGGAGCTCGTGGAACTCAAGGGATATCAACGTATTTGTCACACGGGTTGGTGTGGAGAAAGACTTTTTTTTTCCTACTTTGGATGATTGAGGTCCATGAAGTATGGAATACATGCTATAAGATTTGAGACGACCGTTTGGTTTCTCTTCCTCAGCGAGTTATTTCCTTCCCAATTAGACATATGGCCGATACACGCAAGAGGTACCATGAATCTGGATTGTTATTATTCACGTTGTCATTGTCTCATACATGTATGAACAATGCAATCTTGAGGTTTCCATGACCGATGGCATTCTTTATTCTTAGGCGCATGGTAGACTATAATTATCCAAATATATGTCTAACTTCTTTTCATCTTGGGTATTAAGAAGAAACATGGCACCAAAAAGGAAGGTTACACCGGAAAGGGGTTAGTTAATCCCTGACTTACTGGGTAAGCCGAACTAGAGTTCTTATGGAAGGACATACGATTGCGGAAATCGCACCACACGAGAGTAACTTAGTCAACACTAGTGACGAAACTAGTAGTATCGGTAGTCCAAATAATTCGGATCCCAATAGATTGGGAACGAGTAGCAGTGCTACACTTGAAGATGCGATCATACAAACTTTTAAATTCTAAGGCTTCCCCGGATTGTAAGCCGCGATACCTCTTTGGTGCGAGAGGTGCGGTAGGTTAGGTTCGCTAAATAAAGACAACGGAGTCGGTTAGCAGTGCTAGTAAATGTACTCCTGAGTAAACAATTGGTAAACAAAGAGTCACCTGCTGAATGCAGCATTAACTTGGTGAAATCCTCAGATAGAAACTTAAGGAGTGATGCTACAAAGAGGTTATCATGGGAAGAACTCAAAAATCTTATGCGAGAAGAGTATTACTCACTGACTGGAATTCCAAGGGTAGAAACGGGATCCTAGAACTTGATCATGATTGCAGCCAACGTTGGTGGTTACACTCGACGGTTTCACGATCTCTCAGGGGTTATTCCATACTTAGGAACACATGAAATCAAACGCATTGAGCGCTACATTTGGGGTTTAGCCTCTAAGAACCAAAACATGACCACATTATCCCACCCTACCTTCATCACTCAAACAGTAACTCTCGCAGTTAGCTCACCAAGGATGCGGCGAGAATGAGAATTATCAAAGGAACGTGCGGAAAGGAAGGAAACGCATGTGGAACCTACTAGCGACGGGAGGCGAAAATACTCACCCCCTAAGGCGGGATCGAGAGTGAGTAACAAAGGAAAGGGAACTTCCGTGATGATAGAACGAAGGCCACTTCAAGCATGAACGTCTTAAGAATGAATTAGGCAAGCGAATTAAAGTGTGAGTGAGCAGAAACTATGGATACCCCACAAGATCCTGATGTCGTCATGCGTACGTTCTACTCTACATTCATTACGTGTCAATTCTTTTGATACCAACACCGACCTTAGCTAGTACCTACCGTTGTTAAGCTTATACTCGAATTAGAGTCTTGTAAATTAGACACGTTATCAAGTTAGCTAATGGATAATTAGCGTTAGACTCGTCTCATCGATATGAATCCAATAATATATAATGTCCAAAAGAAAAAAAAGTTCCTAAAAATCACACGATTCTAACCGTGCAATCGGTTTGTAAAATTGTTTAAGGATCAATTCTGTGTACCAAAATGTTTATTACTTAGCCGGTTAACTTTCTACCTTTTTGAGTTCAAGTCGGAACAATACCCAATTCGAAACAATAGTCTGAGATGGTAATCCGAATTGCTATCCGAGATGGTGATCCGAGATGGGAATTCGTTTGAAATGAGGTATCCGAGATGTAATTCAGAGCAGTAATCCGAGATGGTCTGAAATCAATACCAAAGATCCGAGATGCACTATTTTGATCCCTGAGTCATAAGGAATCATTAAAAGGTCACCGACACATTTCCTATCAACCAACATCTCGCATCCATCTTGTTTGATACCTATGCCAATTTTAGTTTATCTTCATAAAATTCAAAATATACTCGACCTAGAGTCAAGTAAAATAAATGTTCCCTCATTCTATAGGATTTACCAACGGTGAATTGGTCAATGTCAGGGGAAGTTGTAAAAGGATACACTTTGGAACTTGGAGAACAAGAGTTTAATATAGATCTTTTACCCATTTATCTGGTTGTTACGGTGTAGCTTTTAGCATAGACTTGTTGACGTATAACCGAGCGGAAGTAGGTTGTTCTGAGAAAACTAATCGGATCCCCATGTCGGACGAAGAAACACTGGTAGTACACGGAGAGAAGCACAAGACGTCCTTACGAATCATTAATTACATGAAGGCCAGAAGTGCCTACAAAAGGGTTGCATAGGCTTTCTAACTCATGTAGTCGACAAGGAAACTGAGGAGCCAAAATTGGAGGAAATAACCGTTGTGAAGGAATTCCCTCGATGTCTTTCCATCAGACATGTTTGGATTACCTCCGCAATGGCACGCCAACTATCGCATTGATTTGGTGCAAGGAGCCGCACTAGTAGCGAAGCCTCCCTACCGATTAGCTCTGTCATAAATGCAAAGAGTATCTACTCAACTTCGAAAGTTAGTAGCTAAAGTATTCATTAGAACGAGTTCCTCGCCATGGGGAGCTCGGTGCCTTTTGTCGAGGAGAAGGATGGAACCTTCCGAATGTACGTAGGCTACCGAGAACAAAAAAAGTTAACCATCAAGAATTCGTACCAATTACCAAGGATTGACGATCTGTTCGATCAATTACAAGGGTCGAGTTTTTATCCAAAGATGGATTTAAGATCCGGGTATCATCAGTTATGAATCCAAGAGGAAATTATTCCTAAGACGGCGTTTAGGACTCGCTACGGTCATTATGAGTTCCTTGGTATGCCTTTTGGTCTAACGAACGGCCCTGCAGTAGTTATGGATTTGATGAACCGGGTATGTAAGCCATACCTCGACAAGTTCGTGATCGAGGCTATAAAGAACTGGACCACGCCAAGAACCCCTACGGAGATACGACAATTTCTAGGTTTAGCGGGATATTACAGGAGATTTATTGAGAATTTCTCAAAAGTTGCTCAGCCCGCTAACCTTGCTTACACAGAAGAATAGAAAGTTTGATTGGGAAAAAAACAAGAATCGGCGTTCCATGTATTAAAAGAGAAATTGTGTAAGGCGCTGATATTATCACTCCCAGACGGTACCGATGACTTATGGTGTACTTTGATGCATCGCATCAATGCTTAGGTTGCGTACTAATGCAACGTTAAAAAGTCATTGCGTACACGTAACGTTAGTTGAAAGTTCATGAAAGGAATTATACCACACATGACCTAGAATTAGGGGCAGTGGTATATGCCTTGAAGATCTGGCGTCATTATTTATATGGCACTAAGTGTACCCTATTCACGGATCATAAAAGTCTTCAACATATATTCAACCAAAAGGAATTGAATATGCGCCAACGACGTTGGGTGGAATTGTTGAATGACTATGATTGTGAGATCAAGTATCACCCGGGTAAGGCAAATGTTGTGGCAGATGCCTTGAGCTAGAAAGAACGAGTCAAAACATTACGGGTACGAGCTTTAGAAATGACAATCCAGATGAACTTTACAGTTCTAGTGCGCGAAGCACAACAAGAAGCATTGAAACCCGAGACCATTCCAGCGAAATCATCACGGGGAACGGAAAAACAACTAGAAATGAACAAGGATGGAACTCTATATTTCATGGGAATGATCTGGATTCCCTAATATGGCGATTTACGAGACCTGGTGCTGGATGAAACACACAAGTCCAAGTACTCGATACACCCAGGATCGGATAAAATGTACCAGGATTTAAGAGAGTATTATTGGTGGCCTAATCTCAAGGGAGATATTGCGACCTATGTTGGGAAATGCCTAACTTGTGCAAAGGTCAAGGCCGAATACCAAAAACCATCTGGGTTATTACAACAACCCGGAATACCTATTTGGAAGTTGGAGCAGATCTTAATGGATCTTATTCCAAAACTACAACGGACCTCTCGATGTCGTGACATGATCTGCGTTATCATTCATCGGTTAATCAAGTCAGCTCACTTCTTACCCATCCGTGAGAAAGACAGTACCGAGAAGTTAGCTGAACTGTATCTTAAGGAAATCGTGGCACGTCATGGAGTGCCAATCTCGATAATCTCTGATACAGATGGTCGCATTGTGTGGCGGATCTGGCAATTATTTCAGACTTTGTTTGGTTCTCGCTTAGATTTAAGCATAACCTTTCATCCGCAGACCGATGGTCAAAGCGAGCAAACCATCCAGACATTAGAGGACATGCTTCGGGCCTGCGTGATGGATTTAGGCGGAAATTGGGATACTCATTTACCGTTGGTAGAGTTTTCCTACAATAACAATTATCACACCAGTATCAAGGCCGCTCCATTCGAAGCACTATATGGACGAAAGTGCCAATCGCCATTATGTTGGGTGGAAGTCGATGACAGACAACTCATTGGTCCCGAACTAGTACAAGAGACCACACACAAAATATTCAAGATCTGCGAGCGTATCAAAACGGCCCGAGATAGACAAAAGAGCTACGCAGATCAAAGAAGCAAACCATTATCCTTCGAGGTGGGAGACAAAGTATTGTTAGAATTCTCACCTTGGAAAGGCGTAGCTAGACTCGGGAAGCGTGGAGAGCTCAACCCAAGATATATTGGACCTTTCAAAATTCTGGCAAAGATTGGTACAGTGGCCTAAAGTTAAAACTGCCAGAGGAACTCAATAACGTGCATGACACATTTCATGTGTCTAATCTGAAGAAAAGTCCGACTAATGAAACAATTATCATTATAGTGGAGGAATTAGTTGATGACAAATTACAATTCACCAAAGAACCAGTTGAAGTCATGGACTGGAAGGTCCAAAAGACAAGAAGAAGCCAAATCAAACTGGTGAAGGTTCGCTGGGATTCGCGTCACGGTCCCAGGTATACGTGGGAGCGTGAAGATCAAATCAAGTCAAAATACCCCCACCTGTTCGAGAAGACTCCTTCCGTGGATGCCTCAAGCTGAATTTCGGGTGGAAATTCTTTTTAATAGGGGAGTATGTGACAAATGGCAAATAACTGGTAATTCTGTACAATTTAATCACTAATTTTTCTTTATAATTTCATGCTTATTTATCGTAATTTAATTTCATAACTGAGTCGTACGTCGTTAGGGCAAGTAAATTTGATCATAACATATACTGGTTTCCGTTACGACGTGAAACAAACCAAAACAATGCCCTAAAAGTGTTGGTAGAAAGTGTTGGGCGCACTAATTGCAATGACACTAACTGTGTCGGTAAACCCGCTAAAACGAATCAGAACAAGAAATAACGACATGTTAATGCCATACCTGAGTCCATATTCAAATGAAAACACATATTTGAGAACACTATTACTCTAATACATAACTTTCCGGTATAACGCCTAAATTGCAAAATTGTCCGTTTCGACCAAAAAAGGCGATAAATGTCGATTTGTCCGCAAGATTAATTCGGAGGATTCCGGATGTAAGGATAAGAATAAAAAAATGTTAATCATCCTAAATTAATTTGAGAATAGCAAGAATGCACAAAAGACATCGTTTCCGGTCATTCGTCAAACAATGCACAATTCGACCGGAAAGCGGCCGATTGTCGAAACGACGAATATCTTAGTGGCCGATAGCCTCATCCGGGCCTCTAGTGAACTAGTTAAGCCTTATTAGAACTTGGAATCCATTCAACTAACATGAGGTCACGGAAACACAATTTTTAGAAAAGTTCGACGGCGGAACATAAAAGTGCCGATATCGATCGAACGAAAGACGTTTCGGCCATCCTAATCGGAAATGGACTAAGTAGACACCATATTAATTGTGGTGGTCAAAAACAAAAGCTTCCGGTACTAAATAAATAGTTTTGTTTATTTGCAATAATTACGACGATGAGCGATCTAGCGACGTATCCGTCATCCGAAACTTATGTTGGAGGATCATGTGGATTAAATACCATGTAAATACACCCTAAACTCTAATCTTATGCTTAAGATGCTAGATCATTAACCCTAATCACCATACTTAATTAAATGACCAAAATATCTATAATTTTAACATGTGTAAAAAAATTACATTTTACCCCCCCCCCACATTATATGGACGGTTCAAGTGGGCCCCATGCCCACTTGATTTTGTTGAAAATTCAAGATTAGAAGTACGGTGTTGTGGATTGTTGTTGATCTTGATAAGATGGTCTAATATATATCATGTCTCATACTTAACCTTATCATTTTCATAACAAAAAAAAATTGCAACCATTTCCTTTCCTTGATCCCCCTTGTTCATGGCTCCACCATCATCACCATACACCACCATTTTGCAACCCCAAAACACCACATTTTATACATCTTAAAGGCTAATCAAGACTACTAAAGAAGCTAGCAAGGATGGAGATCATTAGGGCTTCCTAATGAGCTTCTTTTTCTTCCATAATCATCAAGAAACTTGTGCACTCTTTGTAAGCTAAACTCCTCCATAATCTACTTTATTTTATGCTTAAATTATTAGTGTACAAGTTGATCATCTTGAAAATCAAGAAAAGATAACCAAAAACCCTAACACACAACATAATAACAATAACACTAAATCTTTTTTATTTTGTGTTGATTATATGTTCATATGATTGCTAGTTAGGATATTGAAGTTGTTTATGTTAGAAGTATGATATAAAAGTTGGATGATCTTGTGTGATTTAGTAGAAAAATGAAGATTTAAACCTGATAAGGTTTAAATCTAAATAAGATCATCAACTACATCATCCATGATAAATACTACAACTTAAAGATAATTTTTATGCATCTGAATGATTTTTATGAGAAGTAAACATTTATATTTAAGTTGTAATCACCTTAAATATGTGTAGTAATCAAGGGGTTAAATGCATGGACTTGGTTAAATAACATGATAAAAGTAGTGTTTTGAAATGGTTAATAAATATTAAAAACCCACTTAATTTACTAGGATTTTAAACCGTAAAAAGTCATGGATGATGATAGTTTGATTATGTAAAATAAATATTGATGGATTGTTAATGATGATTATGAGTTTAAACAAGTTTTAAATACGTTTTTGAAACGTGGAAAACGCCATAGTTTAAGGGAAACTATGACGAAATTTTCTAAAAATCTAATCACGATTATGACATGATTAGTGGGGTGATTAGTGGGACTAAACGCGATTAGTAACTTAAATCGTCATTAAGTAGACTTTAGTGATAAGGGTCACCTAAATGGCCAAGTGTTTAAAAAAGTTACAAATATATATATTTGTAAGTAAAAATAAATGCTTTTTACGAACATATATTTCTACTTGGAAAATAATACAAGTATATATTTATACATTTGTTACCAATAAATTTGTATGTATACATGTGTGTATGTATTAAAAACTTAGGGTATTCACAATAAAAATACCCAATCATATACAAAATACAAGCACTTAAATCGATACACTAAGTGTTGGTGACATAACAACTATATTCTCACAATGTGTCGAAACAAAAATTGGAAAATCGAAACCATGGGAACTATAGGCGAACATTCAAGATTACACCGTCGCGTCGACGACCAACAAGTGAATCGCCGGCACAAAAGGTCATTACGACATTGGGCGATTCTCGACGAAAACGAATATATAATGAACTACGCCGACGACGGTTATCGAAATCAAAATCCTGAAAAGTTAAAAATATAAAAATCTAGAAAATTATAAGTAAATATGTATAAGAAAATGGGCTTTTAATAAATAAATGTGGGCTAGGCCCAAATCGTAAAAGTCTTGGACAAGGCCTAATTCCAAAATATGTATGGATGAGGCCCACAATGAATAAAAGCCCAAAAATGTAAATTACATGGGCTAAGCCCAAGGATATAAATTACATGGCTAGGACCAAAGATACAAAAACATGGGCTAGGCCCAATGACATAAAACATGAGCTAGGCCCAAAGACATAAATTACATGGGCTAGGCCCAATGACACAAAAACATAGGCTAGGCCCAAAGACATAGATGACATGGGCTAGGCCTAATGACAAGAAAACATGGGCTAGGCCCAATGACAAGAAAACATGGGCTAGGCCCAATGGCATAGATGACATGGGCTAGGCCCAATGACATGTGAAGTGCAAGGCCCAGTTCACACGTGAGTTGAAAACAATAATATGTATATATATATATTTAAGAAATATATATAACAATATTAATCGAGCAAACAAACTATCAATGCTATGATAACATTTTAAGTTGTTCTATCATAACGATAATATACCTAACAAGAATTCAAGATGAACAACGAGTACAAGGTCCATTGAGACCTAGGTGTCTAATGAAACCAATACGCATGTAGGTTACATACGTTGCGGACACCTATCAATAAATAGTACAACTTAATGGAACGCAAAAACTGTGAGTTGATGTCCCTCCTTTGAATTATTTCAAGTTTTGTTTTAAACTATCGAGGGGAAATATATGTCATGTCAAAAGAGCATGTTAGCTATGGGTTAGTAGTAACAGATCACTGTGCGTAAGTAGGATGATGACAATAGTAACCATTAATCACTTAGTGATCAAGGTGCAAAAGAAGTAGATCTATTGAGTTTGAGACCCGCTCCACTCCTTGTTGGTATACCCTTCGGAGTGCTTTTGTGATCCCAATGATGTCAAAGTAGTCTCGGTTTGGTTATTTACTTATGGCACAAGTATGTCAGGGTGCTCGCGACACACTGATAGATCCTTAAATAACTCACTGATGCTAATAACATACTTGGATTTCAATATGGGATTTCAAGGTGAAATTTTGATATGAAAAAATTAAACTACATGAACTCGCCAACTTTATGTTAACTTTTTAAAATTACATGTGTTTCAGGACGCAAGACTTGAGCTGGTGATGGGATTCCGGTAAGGGATTTGTCAAGACAACGATGCACCAGTTTTGGAAGGTTTACCTTTTATATCCCAACTTCGTATGGTATATAGGGGTCAAAGCCTCATTATGAAACAGTGATGAAAACAACATCTTATTTTGGAACAATGTGTTTTAAACTACGTTTGTAAGTGGTAATCTGAAAACAGATAACAATGTGATTTCACTTTTGTAAGCTGTAAAAGTGTAATGAAACTGGTAATAGCATTTATTTAATATTGTTTACTAAATTGGATGCAATGATTACCTAATAGTCACACACTTGCGCTTCCACTACGACCGGGGTGTGACAACTTGAAAGTTAACTTTTTAACGAACCGACAATGAAACGAACACCCGGACACAATCTCATACATCATATGAACTAGTTAAAAATATTTTAACATCATACAACTAGTTAAGATCATTACACACATTGCTTTGATTGAAAATCCCTAAAATCCCTACAAGCTGCTTAAACCTCCGTTTAAGGACCCGTTAACGAATCTAGCACCCGTTAAGCAACCGAACACGAACTAGGCATAAAATATAAACTAGTTAACATTGTTTAACAATATTAAACTAGTGTATGGCATTTTATGCCCCAAAATACATGAAAAACCCCTAATACACAAAACCCCTAGCTAACCCCTAAATTCCTAACTAACGACTTAACTAAGAAAACAAACCAAGTTGTCTAGCATCATCATCATTTTGGACGACCAAGAGGGGGGCCCACAAGCCACCAACACTTTTGTCCCCTTTTCTCCAACATGTTGGAAAATATATTTTATTGCATGGAGGTTCTTGTGTTGGAAAGTTGTGTATTAAGGAACATGATCACCACCTAAACATTATCATAACAACACTCCATCATCTTCTTCTTTCTCCTACAACCTCACGGCCACGTTACCTCCATTTCACCTCCATCTTCAAGTGTCTTGCAAGCTAATCCAAGGTGATCCTAAGGTGTCTCAAGCCTAACTAAGGAAGGTGCAAGCCTTGGAAGTCCAAGGACCACTCAAGGGAGCTTTTATCCACCAACTTTGCATCATCTTCTTCAACTAGTTCATCTAGCCACTTCCCTAGCCACAAGAGCTAGTAATGAGCCTCCTAAACTTTCATTTGATGTCTTATTACTAGTAAATTGTTAATATATAAGTTACATCATATAAAAGTATCACCTTTAAAAGATGAACATATGAACAAGAAACTTGATCTAAAGATTATGAACATATGATGAAGATGTAAGTGCTTATTTTGTGCTATGGATGATATACATCACATTTATACTTGCTAGAAGTATAAATCTAACAAGTATACACATGGATCTTGAAAGATCCATGATCAAAGAAATGATGAACTTGTTATATATGATAAATGGACTCTTTAAAGTGGACAAAATGATGTATCATGTTCTTAATATGATTGGATGATCAAGTGGTTAAAATGACAAAAGTCTTGATAAACATGTTTAACAAAATGGATGAACTTTTAAATGTGACTAAAGTAATTTGTGATGTTTTCTAAAAATATATATAAACAAGTTGTTAAAATTGATTTTTAACAAAGTTGGTAAATATTAGTAACTAAACCCATTTTTAAAGATGTATGAACATCTTAAACATAAAGTTAAAAGACTACATGTTGTGGGTAAACTTTCAAGTTCATCATGACCTAAAAATGCATATATATGTATATGGAATACTTGTTGAGATTATTGGGAATAAATTGATGAGTTTTGCAGCTTAAACACATGTTTTAAAACATGGGAAACCTCCTAATCTAGGGGAGACTATGGAAAAATTTTTATAAAATCTAAACACTTAGAAAATATATGTTTATAACGTTCTTACAAGTAAACTTGTTTAAAAATCCATAAACATAAAATTTCCGATGTTTTTGTATAAATATAAGTCCAAGAAGTCATGGTTTTTCTAAAGATAAAAATGGGTATAAATATATATATATTTGGAAAAATATATATTTAGTGATCAAGAATCGCAACTTATGTGTCTATTGTTTGTATTAGATATATATAAAGTTAGGAACTTGAAAATGATACACATCAACAAATACATAATAAGTGGCACACAAAGAATTACAAAATATATATACATATCCATAACCATACATGGAGACTAATTTGGACAAAATGGACATTCGGACTATATATGGAATACGGATTAAAAATATATAATATATTGAAGCTTGGTAAGTATTATTTTCAAAACCGAACAAGTAACAAAATATAAATTTTTACAAGTATACAAATTACACCATATCTTGGCGATACTAAAAATATATTGTTTGGTGGAAACTAAAAATATATACTTTTCTAGAACTAATCTTAAAAATTTATATTATTTTGAAATACATACACTTACCAAGCATAAGAATACATATACTAATTTGGATATATCTTAAAATTATATATTTTAAGTATACATAAAAGTGAGGGTAATAAATACAAGAAAAATACTTATTCCTATACGTACAAATACGTGCCAACATATACCACTAACATTTAGTGAAGAATACCATTATACAAGTATTATACACAACCATGGAAATAAAACTTTAAGTATACAAATACTCCTAATACAAGTATATCTATACTTGGGACGATAAATAAGTATAATACTTAACAATTCCAACGTTTGGTCATGAGAACCATAAAACGTATGCACATGAATAATTAAATATATATCAAGACGTTAAAATAGATTATTTTAACAAATCATCGCAATTACAAAATGATATATATAAAGTGGTGCATACCAATAATACAAGTTAAAATATAATATTTTAACCAACACATCAAACTTGGAATTATATATAATTAAGAAGAATTATATATGGAATATATCCGATGATGGTGTCGTCCAGGCAAACGGGTGGAACCCGTCTATGAGAAGCCATGAGACATATACGTTTTACTCGTGCAAGGCAGGAGTCTAGCGGGCTGGGCCCGTAGTAGCAACACATGCGTTGCAAGGATACATATATACTTAATGAAGTATATCTATTGGCATCATACATCGAGATGTATATCTAAACAAAACAAAACATTGAACAAGTCTTAACAAATACTTAAGACAAGAAACAAGAACATGAATCATTACAAAGACCGAAGTGTCTAACTAAAACCTAACGCGTTTGTAGGTTGTGGTACGAAACCCGATAAAAGTATTTTAGTTAATCAGTGAAAGCAGAAAGCAAAGAAGTGAGTTCATGTCCCCCTTTCATCTTAAATGTTTTATAGTTTTACAACTATCCGGGTGAAATACATGTCTATGGTATGATAATCTAGGGAATGAATAACTAGATCATGTGCGAATAGGGTGGGCGTAAGCACCATTAATCTTGTTTAAGACCACAGTACAAAGGTTAGATCTAGCGGGTGTTGGCGAGCCCCACTCTTGGTCATGGACCCACACGGAAGAGTGCATTTGTTGTCGTAGTCAAGGTTAACTGACAGAAATCGTCTAGGTTTGGATGCTTCCTATGTCGTCACACATACTAATGTCCTTGCAAAACATTAATGATCACGATTTCATTGACCCTTTACATACCGGGTTTTTGTGATACAAAAATACTATTTACATTTTGTGGATCCAACTCGTACAGTTAAAACACATGAACTCGCTAACTTTTGCTGATTTTCAACTTAACATGTATTTCAGGTAATTGTGTAATCCATGCATGAGGTTTAATTCAAGAAAACAAGTATCAAGTCTCCAATACCATCTTTTGAAGGGTTTGCCTGTTATATACCGCCTCCATGCGGAAATATAAGGGTCAAAGCCTTATTACTTTAAAAATTTACATTTTGGTTATGTAACACCTTGACAACTTAATCTCATCTCGTGGTTCGTAAACAATATACTTAATCTATGTTGCATTTTGAAAACTATATCACTAATGGCATTTGGAGATTGTTTTATTCATTCAGTATGTTCACTTATGTTGTATGCAATGAGAATCAATCAGATCACACCGCGCACTTCCGCCTATGAGCGGGTGTGATAGAGAATATCGAAAATACATAAAAGACATTGTTTCCGGTCGTATGACAAGTAGTGCACAACTTGACCAGAAAGCGACAGATTGTCGAACCGACAAAGATTTCAATGGCCGATAGCCTCATACATTAATCTAGAGAGCTAGTTAAGCTTCATTTAGGATCCGAAATCCCTTCCAGTGTCTTGAGGTCATGGAAACACAACTCCCGGTAATGTTCGACAACAAAAATACAAGTGCCAATATTGAGTGAATATTTCAACGGGAAGCGTTTCGGCCATCCAAACTCAACATAAACTCTATTATTATCTTACATAAATATGTGTTTTATGTGTTGATTATAATGTTTAGTGTAGTGTATTTATGTAAGATTATTATGATAGAGTTTATGTTGAGTTTGGATTAAACATTTAATCCATGTTTAACACATTTAATCCATGTTTCAAATGCTCATTTAGATTTAATGATCTTGCATGATGATGCTTAAGAATAGGATCTAAACATAAAGATGTTTAGATCTAGCAAGATAACCATCTTCAAAAGTTCATGAACTTTAACATAAGACTTGAATTTGATTTTTGGAAAAAGTAAAGTTATCAAGAAGCTATAAATATAATCTTGAAGTGTGGATCTTGAAAATACAAACTAAAGTGGTTTATATAAACTTGTTAAAGTAAAAGATAAACACAAAAATAAGGATATTTTTAGTGATCTTGATAAATATACATATAAAAGTTCATGAATCTTCAAGAGGTATTTATGTGTTTAAGCATGGAAATGCATTATTTGGTACTTGATTTGTGAAGTAGGTGATTTTGGGTATTTAAACATGGATTAAATGCGTTTGAAAACGTGGAAAACGCCTTAGTTTACTATGGCGAAATTTTCTAAAATCCTAATCGTGATTTAAGGGATAATTAAAGGATGGTTAGCAAGACTAGACACGATTAGCGATCTTAATAATGATTAGGCAAGTCTTAATGGAAAGGTTCGAATCCTAAACTCCCAAGGGCTTTCATAAACACCTATATATTTTCATAAGTTCAAAATGGAGATATTATATATATATATATGTATATATATATGTATATATATTTATATAGACAAAAATATATATTCTTAAGAGAATTCATATTTTATGTATATCTATATATACTTGTATGTATTTATGTGTATGTATTAGAAAGTTAGGACAATAGTAAGTAAATACCAATACATCACACATGACAACCTTCAAATACTTGGATATGAACAAGTATAATAATGCATATGGTTATACTCATACATATAATATACGGACATTAAAATACTTGGTGAAATTAAAAGATTACAAGTACTATACATGCACAACGTGTACATGCAGATACCTACAATGGAACAATTTGTATATATAATAGTGCAAACACATACATGGAATAACTTGCATATACAATGCAATATTTGCATATACATTGCAATATTTGCATATACATTGCAATATTCGCATATACAATGCAATATTTGCATATACCTTGAAACAAATGCATACAACGGAACAATTTGCATATACATTGCAATATTTGCATACACAATGCAATATTTGCATATACAATGGTGCAAGTGCATACAAGTGAATCGAACGTATTTATACATGTGAATGAAGTTCACTATGCTTAAAATATTTTTGAAGAATTATATACATATATATATTATGGACTCTTGAAAATAAATTACATGGGCTAGGCCCAATGACATAAATTACATGGGCTAGGCCCAATGACACGCGTGCAAGGCACGAGGACATGTGAAGGGCGAGGCCCGTCACACACGATCTAAGAACAATAACATATATATAGTTGAGAAATATATGTGTACAAATATTAATTGAACAAACGAACTACCAACACTATGATAACATTAAAGTTGTTCTAATGTGATAAATATATACACAACAAGAATTCAAGATGAACAACTGGTATGAGGTCCAACGAGACCTAGGTGTCTAATGAAGATAATACACATGTAGGTTACTCACGTGTACGAACACCGAACTTTGATATGTACGACGTACATAACTCAAAGTTGTGAGTTCATGTCCCTCCTTTCAGTTATTTCAAAGTTTTGTTTTAAAACTGTTGGGGGGAAATAAATGTCATAACAAAAAGTATGTTAGATATGGGTTTAGATGATAACAATATCACATGTGCATAAGTAGGATGATGACAATAGTAACCATTACTCACATAGTGACCAAGGTGCAAAAGATATAGATCTATTGAGTTTGAGACTCGCTCTACTTCTGGTTGGTATTCACTTCGGAGAGCTTTTGTGATCCCAATGATGTTAAAGTTGTCTCGGTTTGGTTGCTTACTTATGGCACATATGTCTGGGTGCTCGCGACACACTGATAGATCCTTAAAGCTCCATGATTGCTAATAACATACTCAAATTTCATTACCGGATTACACAGATGACATTTTATACCAAAAGATTAACTACATGAACTCGCCAACTTTTGTTAACTTTTTAAAATTACATGTATTTCAGGATGCAAGGCATGAGATGGTGATACATTTCGGGGAATGGGAAAAGACAAGACAATGGGTGCCATATTTTGGAGGATTTGCCTCTTATATCCCAACCTAGTATAGGCATATAGGGGTCAAAACCTTATTATGAATTCATGACAAAAACAATATTTTATTTTGAAGTAATGTATTTTCAAACTACGTTATGATGACAAGGCGAAATCAGTGAAAACTATGAAATTACTTTTTGTTGGTTGTAAATGTTGAAATGCAAATTTATATTCGGTATGGCATCATTGTTGATATATACTTGTTTACTTAATTGGATACAATGATTACCTCATGGTCACACACTTGCGATTCCGCTACGACTAGGGTGTGACAGGTTGGTATCAGAGCTCTGATTGTAGTGAACTGGGGGGAAAAACTTTTATTAAAGTTTGGTCTACAATCACTAAGGACTCACACATGAAAACAAAGTTTAAAACATAACAGAAATGTTTTCGGAATTATGACAAAAATTACAAAAGGTTTTCATTGTGTCACGATAACATAAGGATCTATCACACAAGCTCAACCATAAGTAACGAACAAGGATAATACATGATTAGTCTATAGTGGATAGACACGAAACACTAGGATTACACGTGAAAACAAATAACAAGTTTTGCATGAGAAATGGTGATTAATATGAAAATATATCATAAGTAATAATAAATTACTAACATGTATATATATGCATTGTACGGATTATTTGCCAGGACTATGTCTTCTTCGTCAAGCTATGAGGAGGATCCTATGGAGTACATGTCTGATGATGGATACAACCCCGACGCTGAGGCACTACCCCATGAGGATGGAGCCGACCACGAGGTCCGTGACGACGAGGACCTTGATGATTTTCAGCCATTTGCTCTTATTGACTCTATGGAGGATGATGTCCTACAGGGAGATGACATGTTAGCCATTCCGCAGCCTACACACGACGTTATTGTTTATGGTCACCCAGAGGGCGAGCACGCGATAGTACACTTGGACATACCTCTTGCCATGGTTCCTCAAGTCATCGACCTAGATGATGATGATGATGATGATGATGATGATGATGATGATGATGATGATGATGATGATGATGATGACATCCCAGTGTTTCACGTCCACCATATGGAGGATGAGCTCGAAGACGGTGAGGTTTTCGATGACGTAGCCATACTTGAGATACCATCCCCTGTCATATCAGTTATCGGCATCTCGTCATCCTCAGCTGCCACCCTGAGTGAGCATGTGGCGGATGATGCCTCTTCTACCGCCCCAGATTCACCCGTACCTACGCACTCACCCCCTGCAGCCTCACATGTCTGTGTTAGCTCTTTTCCTGCTAGTAGCCCTACTCATGGACCCGCTCCCTATACAGGACTCGCTCTATATTCTGGACCCGCACGACACTACTCACTGAGCGGTACCCCCGCGTGCCCCTGAGCAGCTAACTCCATTTTTCTCTGGGATCTCCACTTATCATCCTGTATACAATCCATTTGCAGCTGGACCCTCACACATGGCTGGACCCTCTTTCTCAGCTGGACCACCTCCCATGTATGCCACATGCCCCATAACCACCTACTAGTCTATCCCGATACCCCCACCGGGCATGAGCCCTTCTGACCCCTACCATCCCTCACACTTCCCTCTGAATTCTGTGGAGGAGAGGGTGACGTCGCATGTCTTCAGCTCTCCTTGATCTTTCGAAGGATCTGGGAACTAGAGACCCAACGTACTTCTCATGCAGCTGCCAGAGCCACACCCCCATTACCATAGTTACCACTACCACCCCTACCATCATATCCACCACCATCACCACTACCACTACCACTATCACCACCACCGACCCCACCCTTCTACTGTCCATTTCACCACTCGTTCTGCCCATCTGAGGCGCGAGTGCGTGAGTAAGAGTTGTTTTAGACTGATGCCACTAGGCGCATTTCTGGACTAGTGGAGGAGGTGGCTTACCATCACGGTTTGCTCCATCGATCACCATCCCCACCACCCCCTCCACTGCAGTAGTATGTATATGATTATCTTTTGGGGAGACGTACTTTTGATGATGTAGCTCACAAAGACTCAGCTTCGAAGATCCCGACTTTTGGAAGACAACTTGAAGACATGAAGAAGCAATGTAGAAGGAAATCTTACTTTTGTAACGTAAAACTTGTACTGACTAGGGTTATGTATCTCTAAGTCCTTTTGATCTTCATAAACAAAATGTAACAAGTTGTCATTGTGTAAAAGTGTATTTTCTTTATTTCACATTGTATCTCTTTTATGTTATGGTTGTTAGTATCATGATGTGGTGATAATAGATGTATTATGTCGTAGTGATACGGTGATTGATGTCTTGTGATGTGGCGACTATCTATGCGATGAGTTACGTGTTTATGGTGATGATTGGTGTACGTATGTCATATACATACTTTTTTCTTATTATGTACCCGATGTGCTTATACATATATATTTGAATAAAAAAAATAAATAATAATAATAAATATGTATTTATTATTAATTCGGCTAATTGTGAGCGACATTTTATACTAGAAGACGATGCTGCCCCGCCGAAGGAGTTCCAACAATAACGCACTACCTTCGTACGTTGGACTAAGAAGACCGACTTGG
Organism: Scalesia atractyloides; assembly: GCA_947069175.1. Lineage (NCBI taxonomy): Eukaryota > Viridiplantae > Streptophyta > Magnoliopsida > Asterales > Asteraceae > Scalesia > Scalesia atractyloides. Next base: position 58,297,232 of record CAMTDV010000008.1, read on the forward strand.
TCCTTTAGATCAGCAAGTGCCCTGCTGAACAAAGAATCACTTATGTTATTGGACTCTTTGTAGACGGAGCATTATCTTTGTGGAACCTCTAGGTCCAAACTAAGGGCGACGATGCTGTATACGCCCTGACCTGGAGGAACTTAAAGAAATCATGAGAAAGAAGTATTGCTCGAGGTCAGAAATTCAGAAGTTAGAAACGGAGTTCTAGAATTTAAAGATGGTTGGTTCGGATATTGCTGGGTACACGCAGCGATTTCATTATTTGTCTTTAGTGGTGCCATACTTGGTGGAACCCGAATTTAAGAGGATTAAGAGGTACATCTAGGGACTTGCCCCCGAAATTCTAAGTCTGGTTACCTCTTCTAAACCCACAGAAATTCTAGAGGCAATTGATTTAGTTGTCAGCCTTACAGAGGAGGCTGTACGTCAAGAGAGGCTACCTAAGAGTGGTGTTAACAAAATGGAGACTACTGAGGAGACTACGGACTACAATAAAAGAAAATTCTCCCATTTCAAGAAAGGCTCTCGAGGTAATAATAACAGTAAAAAGAAGCAAACCACGAAAGAAGTCAAAGAAACGAAGGCATATGTTACCACTACCACAAACGCTGCTGTTAAGAGATCTTATACTTGGGGCGCACTAAAATGCCCCAAATACCCTATCCACCACTACGGGGAAGGTCGAGGCCCCAAGTGCGGCAAATGTGGTAGGTTTGGACACCGCACTGATGCATGCCAGGGAACAAATGCAAGAGATCAAGGTTGTGTGGAGACAAAGGGCCTTTCAAGAAAGATTGCCCTAAAGAGAACCAAGCTCGGGAAAGAGCGTTCGTGATTGGAGCTAGGATGCTCGCCAGGACCCGAATGTGGTCACCGGTACGTTTCCCATCAACGATCACTTCGCATCTATTCGTTTTGATATTGGGGCAGATTTTAGTTTTATTTCTAAACTATTTAGAGATATACTTGGGGTAGAGTCGAGTAAATTAGATGTTCCATACTCGATTGAGCTAGCTAACGGGATATTGGTAGAATCAGAAGAAATTATAAAGAAATGTACCGTAGAATTGGGTGAACGAAAGTTTGATATAGATTTATTACCAATTCAACAAGGTAGTTTTGATGTCGTTATTGGTATAGATTGGCTATCCGATAATCGAGCCGAAGTTATATATTACGAGAAAATCATTCACATCCCCCTACCCGACGGAGAACATTTGATGATTCACGGTGAGAAGCATGACACGCCACTACGAATCATAAACTGCATGAAAGCTCAAAAATGAAAGGATGCATCGCCTTTCTTTACCATGTGGTGGACAAAAAGGCCGAGGAATGCAAGGTGGAGGACATACCAGTATTAAAGGAATACCCCAAGGTCTTTCCGAAAGACTTGCCAGGACTACCTCCATAACAACAAGTCGAGTTCCGTATTGATTAAGTGCCAGGACCTACACCTATGGTGAAGGCCCCATATCGAATAGCGCCCTCAGAGATGCAGGAATTATCTACTCAACTGCAAGAGTTGCTTGACAAAGGATTCATAAGACCAAGTTTCTCACCTTGCGGAGCTCCGGTGTTGTTTGTGAAAAAGAAGGACGAAACCTTTCGAATGTGCATCGATTACCGGGAACTAAACAAGTTAACCATCAAGAACCGGTACCCATTGCCAAGGATCGATGATCTATTCGATCAATTGCAAGGATTGAGTTTTTACTTAAAGATTGATTTAAGATCCGGGTATCATCAGTTGAGAATCCAAGAGGGAAGCATTCCTAAGATGGCGTTTAGGACTCATTACGGTCACTACGAGTTCCTTGTTATGCCTTTTGGTCTAACAAACGCCCCTGCAGTATTTATGGATTTGATGAACCGGGTATGTAAGCCAACCTTGACAAGTTCGTGATCGTTTTTATCGACGACATATTGAAATAATTGCCAACTGAGGAAGAACACGAACAACACTTGAGAACTATACTGGAGTTGCTAAAGAAGGAGCAATTATATGCCATGTTCTCGAAATGCGAATTTTGGATTCACAAAGTACAATTTCTCGGCCACGTGGTGAAGGAGAACGGAATACATGTTGACCCATCAAATATCAAGGCTATAAATAATTGGACCACGCCAAGAACCCCAACAGAAATAAGACAATTTCTAGGCATAGCGGGATATTACAGGAGGTTTATTGAGACCTTCTCGAAGGTTGCTCAACCTAACCTCGCTTACACAAAAGGATAAAAAGTTTCATTGGGGAGAAAAACAAGAATAAGAATTTCAAAAATTAAAAGAAAAATATGTAAGTCGCCAATAATATCACTCCCAGACAGTACCGATGATTTTGTGGTGTACTGTGATGCATCACATCAAGGCTTGGGTTGCTTGTTAATGCAACGTGAAAAACTCATCGCGTACGCGTCACGACAACTAAAAGTTCACAAAAGAAATTATACCACACATGACCTAGAATTAGGAGAAGTGGTATTTGCTTTAATGATCTGGTGTCATTATTTATGTAGCACTAAGTGTACCATATTCAAAGATCATAAAAGTCTTCAACATATATTCAACCAAAAGGAACTAAATATGCGCCGACGACGTTGGATAGAACTGTTAAATAATTATGACTGTGAGATCAGGTATCACCCACGCAAGGACAATGTTGTAGCAGATGCCTTGAGTAGGAAAGAACGAGTCAAAACGTTACGGGTACGAGCTTTAGAAATGACGATCCAAATGAACTTTGTGGCTCGAGTGCACGATGCCAACAAGAAGCTTTAAAAACCAGAAAACATTCCAACGGAATCATTACAAGGAATGGAAAAACAAATGGAACCGAACAAGGATGGAACACTATATTTCATGGGAAGGATCTGGATTCCCTATTTTGGCGATTTGCGAGACTTGGTGCTTGATGAAGCACACAAGTCCAAATATTCGATACACCCAGGATATGATAAAATGTATCAGGATTTAAAAGAGTATTATTGGTGGCCTAATCTCAAGGTAGATATTGCGACCTATGTTGGGAAATGCCTAACTTGTGCAAAGGTCAAGGCTGAATACCAAAAACCATCTGGTTTATTACAACAACCTGAGATCCTGTTTGGAAGTGGGAACAAATCTCAATGGATTTTATCACAAAATTACCACGGACCACTCGAGGTCATGACATGATCTGGGTTATCATTGATCGGTTAACCGAATCAGCTCACTTCTTACCCATCCGTGAGAACGACAGTACAGAGAAGTTAGCTGAACTGTATCTTAAGGAAATTGTGGCACGTCATGGAGTGCCAATCTCGATAATCTCTGATACAGATGGTCGCATTGTGTTGCGGATATGGCAATCATTTCAAACTTTCTTTGGTTCTCACTTAGATTTAAGCATAACTTTTCACCCGCAGACCGATGGTCAAAGCGAGCGAACCATCCAAACGTTGGAAGACATGCTTTGGACCTGTGTGATGGATTTAGGTGGAAACTGAGATACTCATTTAACGTTGGTAGAGTTTTCCTACAATAACAATTATCACACCAGTATCAAGGCTGCTCCGTTCGAAGTACTATATGGACGAAAGTGCTGATCTCCGCTATGTTGGGCGGAAGTTGGTGACAGACAACTCATTGGTCCCGAACTAGTACAAAAGACCATAGACAAAATATTCAAGATCCGTGAACGTATCAAAGTGGCCCTAGATTCGGAGACGCAAACCATTATCCTTCGAGGTCGGAGACAAAGTGTTACCAAAGGTCTCACCTTGGAAAGGCGTAGCTAGATTCGGGAAGCGCGAAAACTAAACCCTAGATACATTTGGCCTTTCGAAATTCTGGCAAAGATCGGTAAACTAGCTTACAAGTTGAAACTGCCAGAGGAACTCAACATTGTAAACGACACATTTCATGTGTCTAATCTAAAGAAAAGCCCGACTAATGACACAGTTATCATTCCAGTGGATGGAAAGTTCAAAGACGAGAAGAAGTCAAATCAAACTGGTAAAAGTTTGCTGGAACTCACAACACAGTCTCGAGTACACGTGGGAACGTGAAGATCAGATCAAGGCAAAGTACCCCCACCTTTTCAAGAAGACTCCTTCAGAGGATGCCTCAAAGTGAATTTCAGGACGAAATTCTTTTTAACAGGGGAGTATGTGACAAATGGCAAATAACCAGTAATTCCGTACAATCTAATCACTATTTGTATCACATAAACTCATGCATTTTATCAAAATTTGATTTCGTAACTAAGTTGTATGTCATGTCACAAGTATTAGGACAAGTAAATCAGGTCATAACATATACTGGTTTCCGTTACGACGCGAAACAAACCAAACAATGCCCTAAAAGTGTTGGTAGAAAGTGTTGGGCGCACTATTCGCGGTTGCATTATTCATGTCAGCAAAACCTCTAAAATGAAAAAGAACAATGAATAACGGCATGCTGATGCCATAATTGAGTCCATATATATGAAAACACTAATGTGGGAACACCTATTTCAAAAATACATAACTTTCCGGAACAACGCCTAAATTACAAAATTGTTTGTTTCGACCAAAAAAGGCGACAATTTCAAATTGTCGGCAATATTAATTCGGTATTTTCCGGATTCCAGAATTATAACAAAACAATGTTGAACACCCTAAAACAATATGAGTATAAAAAATACATAAAAGACATTGTTTCTGGTCGTACGACAAGCAATGCACAACTTGACCGGAAAGCGACCGACTTTCGAACCGACAAAGATTTCAATGGTCGTTAGCCTCATACATTAATATAGAGAGCTAGTTAAGCTTCATTTGGGATCTGAAATCCCTTCCAGTATCTTGAGGTCACGGAAACACAACTCCCGGAAATGTTCGACGGCAAAATATATAAGTGCCGATATTGAGCGAATAATTCAACGGGAAGCATTTCGGCCATCCAAACTCAACATATACTCCACTAATGAACTAGTTAGGCTATATTAGTGTCATAAACATCCTTAACATGCTAATGATGCAAGACATGAACTAATCACCTTAATATCAAAAACTTAAGATATTATGCACATGTAAATAACTTATTTTAAAAAAATGTTACACTTTAAGCCCCCTATTTTTGGTCAACAAAAGGGACCCACACCCCCTTACCTATGCTAGATTATGGGATGAAGAAGCATGTTGTGAAGATTTTATCTTTGACTTTAATGAGATTGCAAGTTGATTATAAGACCAATAATGCACCATATCCTAGACCCTCATTCCTCACAACTTTCAAGCACCAAACACCCTCTCATCTCTCTCTCAACTCACGGCAACAACAACACCCCACAATCACTCCCTTGTTCAACTCTAAATAACATATTACAAGCCTTACACATCCATTTTATGATGATCTAAAGAGGTGCAAGACATGGAAGCTTTGTAGGAGCCTCATGCATCATCTAGGAGCTTCAAGTTCTTCATTTCATCTTCTGAATCTTCATAGAGTTCTTCCCTAGCCTTGTGCTAGTTGTAAGATCATCTAACTTCATTTTTATGCTTATTATACTTACTAGATCATAAAAGTACACCTTGATCATCTTGAAACCCACTAAACAAAACACTTAAAACCCAAAATCTAACATAATAATCTTACATAAATATGTGTTTTATGTGTTGATTATGATGTTTAGTGTAGTGTAGCTTATTTAGATTTAATGATCTTGCATGATGATGCTTAAAAATAGGATCCAAACATAAAGATGTTTAGATCTAGCAAGACTTGAACTTTAACTAAGACTTGAAATTGATTTTTGGAAAAAGTAAAGTTATCAAGAAGCTAAAAATATAATCTTGAAGTGTGGATCTTGAAAAACAAACTAAAGTGGTTTATATAAACTTGTTAAAGTAAAATATAAACACAAAAATAATGATATGTTTAGTGATCTTGATAAATATACATATAAAAGTTCATGAATCTTCAAGAGGTATTTATGTGTTTAAGCATGGAAATGCATTATTTGGTACTTGATTTGTGATGTAGGTGATTTTGGGTATTTAAACATGGATTAAATGCATTTGAAAAAAGTGGAAGATGCCTTAGTTTAGGGGAAACTATGGCGAAATTTTCTAAAATCCTTATCTCGATTTAAAGGATAATTAAAGGATGATAAGCAAGACTAAACATGATTACCCATCTTAATCATGATTAGGAAAGTCTTAATGGAAAGGTTCGAAGTCCTAAACTCCCAAGGGTTTTCACAAACACCTATATATTTTCATAAGTTAAAAATGGAAATATTATATATATATATAGACAAAAATGTATATTCTTAAGAGAATTCATATTGTGTGTATATGTCTAAATACTTGTATGTATTTATGTGTATGTATTAGAAAGTTAAGAAAATACTAAGTAAATACCAATTCACCACACATGACAAACCTTCAAATACATGGAGTTGAACAAGTATAATAATGCATATGGGCATACTCATAAATATAATTTACGGACATTAAAACACTTGGTGAAATTGCAAGATTACAGGTAGTGTACATGCACAACATGTACATACATATACCTACAATTGAACAATTTGCTTATACAATAGTGCAAACACATAAAGTGGATTAACTTGCATACACAATGCAATATTTGCATATACATTGCAATCTTTGCCTATACTTTGAAACAAATGCATACAACAGAACAATTTGCATATACATTGTCGTATTTGCATATACAATGCAATATTTGCATATACAATGGTGCAAGTGCATACAATAAGATAATTTGCATATACAATGCAATATTTGCATATACCATGGAATAAGTGCATACAAGTGAAATGAATGTATTTATACATGTGAACGAAGTTCACTATACTTAAAATATTTTTGAAGAATTTTATATATATATATATATATATATATAATGGACTCTTGAAAATATATTACATAGGCTAGGCCCAATAACATAAAGACATGGGCTAGGCCCAATGATATAAATTACATGGGCTAGGCCCATATCATATGAAGACATGGGCTAGGCCCAATGACATACATGAGATAGGATAGGCCCAATGACACTCGTGCAAGGCACGAGGACATGTGAAGGGCAAGGCCCGTTCACACACAATCTACGAACAACAAAATACATATATTTGAGAAATATATGTGTAAAAATATTAATCGAACATATGAACTACCAACACTATGATAACATTAGAGTTATTCTAATGTGATAAATATATACACAACAAGAATTCAAGATGAACAACTAATACGAGGTCTAACGAGACCTAGGTGTCTAATGAAGTTAATACACATGTAGGTTACTCACGTGTACGGACATCGAACTTTGATAAGTACGACATACGGAATGCAAAGCTGTGAGTTCATGTCCCTCCTTTCAATTATTTCAAAGTTTTGTTTTAAAACTATCGAGGGGAAATACATGTCATAACAAACAATATGTAAACTATGGGTTTAGATGATAACTTGATCAAATGTGCATAAGTAGGATGATGACAATAGTAACCATTAATCACGTAGTGACCAAGGTGTAAAAGATATAGATCTATTGAGTTTGAGACGCGCTCCACTCCTGGTTGGTATACACTTCGGAGTGCTTTTGTGATCCCAATGATGTCAAAGTTGTCTTGGTTTGGTTTCTTACTTATGAACATATGTCAGGGTGCTCGCGACACACTGATAGGTCCTTAAAACTCCGTGAATTCTAATCACATACTCAGATTTCATTACTGGATTACATGGATGACATTTTATACGAAAACATTAACTAAAAACTTGCCAACTTTTGTTGACTTTTTAAAATTACATGTGCTGGTGATACATTTCGGGTTATGGGAAATGACAAGACAACGAGTGCCATCTTTTGGAGGATTTGCCTCTTATATCCCAACCTAGTATGGCCATATAGGAGTCAAAACCTCATTATGCATTTATAACAAAAACAATATTTTATTTTGAAGTAATGTATTTTCAAACTATGTTATGATGACAAGGGGAAATCAGTGAAAACTATGAAATTACCATCGGTTGGTTGTAAATGTTGAAATACAAATTTATATTTAGTATGGCATTGTTGTTGATATTTACTTGTTTACTTAATTGGATGCAATGATTACCTCATAGTCACACACTTTCACTTCCGCTACGACCATGGTGTGACAGTGAGTTTGCCATTTGTTAAGTTTTGGAGTTCCTAGAGGGGAAATGCTAGAGAAATTCATTTCTCTGGCTTCTAAAGATGTATCCTCTTTCGGTATGAATGGAATCATTCGACTTCTACTTCTCCTCTATTCTTGATAACATTCTACCGAATTAGCACTATCCCATCCAAGCTTTCATCTAATCCCACCGGTTCCTGGACTATCAAGTGGTATTAGAGCTACAGTACCAACTCAATTGATCTAATAGTTGACTGAATCACCTACGCTCTTGAATTATGGACTTTAGAGGATTTTAGACGTAAATCATCAAATAAACGGATGTATAGCTGTCTCCGCTGGAATGGGCAACTGAAACTACACCTTTGTTTCCTGGAGGTTAGTCCCAAAAACAGTTCATTTGCCTTGCAGAGTTAAAGATAAGCAGTCGTATGTGCTTCCGCTTCCACATCGGGGATCAGGCATTTAACCCCTGAGCATCAATCTGTATCATGATCTGAAAATTTTGAACATTCTTTTGATCACGACATTCCAAATGTATAGTCTATTTCGTAAATAGACATAAACGTTATCTCATTACTAATGAATCTTCGATCCTCTGTGTTTCCCAAATATTCTACAGTCGGAACCACCCGAATATTGTTGCATCGTCATGAATTTCAAAAATGCCAGAATTTTAACATATACGTGAAATTTTTATTCCCCCTCATTTTTGCAAATTCCAACGTCTTGAATTCTTATCTGAAAATTCTGAACATTCTTTGGTCACACATTCTGCCGCAATCAGAATAATATTCTTCCTTTTTTAGTCATAAAAAACAGATGTATACCTATCTCCGCTGGAATGGGGCAACTGAAACTACAAGACAACCTTGTTTCCTGGCGGTTAGTCCGAAAAACAGTTCATTTGCATTGCAGAGTTAAAGATAAGCAGTCGTATATGCTTCCACTTCCACATCGGGGATCAGGCATTTAGTCCTTGAACATCAATCTATATCATGATCTGAAAGTTTTGAAATTATTTTAATCACGACATTCCAAATGTATAGTCTATTTCGTGAATAGACATAAACGTTATCTCATTACTAATAAATCTTCGATCCTCTGTGTTTCCCAGATAATCTGCAGTTGGAACCTCCCGGATACTATTGCATCGTCACGAACTTCAAAAATGCTAGAATTTTAACATATACGTGAAAATTTTTATTCCCCTCATTTTTTTCAAATTCTGACGTGTTGAGTTCTTAAGGGAATGTAGATTATGGCGTGACTGCAGCATATGGTACTCAAATTTTGCTGAAAATTTCCCAAAATTTGAGTTATGATCAAAAGTTGATTTAACGTTAAGGCCCATTAATAGTCACTACACCAGATGATCAACGTTTTGCGCAAGTATCAGTGGCTATCCCAAAATATTCATCATTTTTTGACCGTATCATCAAATCTATACTCTGAAGCTCTAGACGGTGTCCCCGAACAGCCCAAATTAGAAGTTAAAATCTCGAAAAAAATTGTAATCACCAATTTTTTAGGCATGCCACACTTCGTACGAATTATGCTTCATACGAGTGTTTTGCTTCGTACGAGTGATGCTTCGTGAGTGACAAAGTGTCACTCGTACAAGCCATATATGCTTATTTGTACGAACGAGCCTGATTACGTCTTTTTGATCCAGAATCTTCATTTCTTTGAACTTCAACATGATTTTTGCACAGATCTGGTCGAAAATCAGTTTCAAACAATCCTATGGTTTCAATTTTACATTATGTCCGTGGATTGATCGATTATTTGATGTTTTATGTCTAAAAACCCTCATACGTCCAAAATTAATGAGCGTAGGTGATTCATCAACTGTTAGATTGAATGAATGGGTACCATGGCTCTGATACCAGTTGTGGGTCCCGGTGACGGTGGTTCTAGACGGAAGCTTGGGCATATGATAGTACCGATTCAGTAGAACGATATAAGAAAGGGAGTAGAAACAGAATCAACGGAAGCATTCATTCATTCATACCGAAAGAGTATACATCTTGTCTGGCTAGCGGAATTCCTGATGAGACTCCGCCAGCGTTTCGCCTTAGGGAACATCCAAAACTTACAAAACAATGAACACACAACCTATATATACAGACATGAGCAGCTCGTGCAAATGGTTGCTCGTACGAGTGACAACATGTCAGTCGTACGAACCATAAAAGCTCACTCGTACGAGTGAGAAGTTTATCACTCGTACGAGTCACAGTGTCACTCAGTTCTCATTCACACTTGGGTCGTGTGTTCATATCTACTCTATATAATATTCAATACACACTCTCTCTGGCCTATTAGCACAGTGACGGACATAAACTGCATCAATAATACTTCGTACGAAGGTACAACTCTCAGTTCGCGTAAGGGTGAACTCCTATATATAGTGTTGTGTGTTTTTCATTTGTTATGTTTTGGAGTTCGCAGAGGGGAAATGCTGGAGAATGGAATCATTCGACTTCTGCTTCTACTGTGTTCTTAATAACATTCTACCGAAGTAGCACTATCCCATCCAAACTTCCGTCTATCTCTAAGGATCTACTCTCCATTAGCTCAGGTCCTAATTTGATTAACTAGTCATAAAATGCGCAGAGTTCATTTTATTATAGCGACAATATATCAAGATATACTTTTCAATGTTTCTGTTTTATTAATTTTTAAAGTTGTACAACCTGAAACGATTCTGACAGGGCTTTGCCTTATCAGTCAACCAAAATAACTACTAACAAATGAACACACAAAGTCTAATTATAGACATCCTATTGCGTATGAAGTGAATCAACTCTGTATGAAGTTGACTAACATCTAACTTCATACGAAGTGGTCACTTCATACGAAGTGGACATACATACATTCAAATCTAACATTTCAGGCCTATTACATACAAGGACATGACCCACAGACGTAGGCGATAGACATTCTGCATCAACAAACTCCCCATTTGATATTTCCTCTGTCTTGGTCAGTCTTTGGTCTTTCAAACTCGTCATAACGTTAATCTTTTATCTTCCAAAAAAAATTTCTTTCTTGGATTCCGATGTTCTTCTCTGGAATCGGTGTTTGATATGTCGCTGGTGCCCATTTAAAAAATTGAAATCCTCTGATTGAAGCTTTCTTGATCTTTTCGTCAATCTTCTCTTCTTTATGAATCTATTTTCTAAATTCTTTACCTTCCAATTCACGCCATTTAGACTTTCACATCTTTCTTGAGTTAATACCATGTGCATAGCGAATGTTAATTGAACTTTTTCTTTCACTTCATAACATATCTTGTTATAGAATAAACATTCAATGTCTTTATCCAAACAGTTAACCCACCACATTGGATATAAAATCCTGATAGTTCTCCATATACCTTCAGCTTTTAACACAATCACCGCTTCTCCCGTCTCTATCGTATTGCCACCACTTGAAGAATTCATGAAAATCTTGTTCAATCTTCATTAAAGGCATGTTCTTCATAGTGCGTGGTCGCTTAACAATCAACATCACATCTTTTACGTTGGTGATTGGATCTATCTTTACAATCTTCATAGAATAATGGGGTAGCCAATTATGAAAACCATGAGTAGCTTCGTACTTTATCAACTTCCACAACCTTTGATCATTGAACTTCATTTGATAGTTGATACATTTTGTCTAGCAAAGCTCTTCAACATCCAACCAAAGCAATGTCTATATATCACATAAGAATCTGAGATACTGAACTCCAAACTCTCTCTTCACTGCATAAACATTCAACTCTGGTATCCAAACCTAGCTCAGTATATTTCCTAACGACTTGTCTTGATCTCTCGTGAAGATAGCTAGTGTTCATTTGAATTTTCTTTCTTTTGGAAGCTCTTTAATCCAAGTTTTTTTCGCTTCAAGAATCTCTTCTTTAGATACGTGTTTTGGCAAGTTTCCTTCTTTTACAGTCTCCTCGACCTTTCTCTTCAATAAATCATCAGTTGCTTCAGAAAATTACTCTTCAAATGTTGGGAAGTCATATGTTCCATCACCAGAATATTTAACATTCTCATCGTCAAAATCATCCTCCACGACAACATGATCATAATTATCTGCATCCTCCACAAGCGATACACATATTCTTCTAGCTTTGAAACACTTAAATTGTTCAGCTCCTCTTCAAAATCAAACTCGAATGAACTCTCATCAACCCCAAGCATCTGAACTATCTCTTCTTTAGTGTAGTTGTGTACAAACTCCCCTTCTTCTACACCATGCTCTAGATAAAACACTTTAGGTTGTTGCAATACAGGAACAACTATTACAAGAGTAACGTCTGTGAGGATTCCTATATGCTCTGCATCGTGAACGGAATCCTTAGTCTCCCCATTTCCTTGAGCATCATCCTCTTGATTAGCTTTATCATTAAAAAATGCACCATAGTCGAATGAATCGTTCATATTTACTTGTACTGCCAGACCTGTTACCTCCCTGTGTATCATCATTATCATCACCTTTGTCATCATCATCCTTTTTATCGTTACCACCAACATCATCATCATCTTTCTGATCATCATCATCAGCTTTTTCCTGAGCATCAACCACCACTAGATCTCTAATTTGCTTGTCTTTCTTCTAAGATTCATAGGGAACATCAACTACTGATCCTATCAGAATATCATTCACCAAAGCCTCTAGTTCTTTTTCTTTCTCAGGAATATCATTTATCTTTTCCTTTTCTTTGCCTGCAGCTGCGGCCTTAGCTTTAGCTTTCCTAGCCCTTTCAGTAGCTCTTGCCTTTGCCTCATCAATTTCTATTTGATCATATTCAGCATCAACATTTACACCAAACCACTTCTCTAATACTTTGTATAGAACATCAAACTTCTTTGTATTCAGTGATTTTTCCACTTCAAGATCTCTCACCACCCTGTAAAGTCTTTCATGCTCTACTGTGACATTCGTAAGCATAGAGACTAACTATACATTCTTCGATTCGAAGATATTTAACTCTATTTTCCAATTCTTGAAACTTTTCATCATTAAAAAAATCTCATTCAAAACCTACAAATTGCAAATCATCTTCAAAAGTTGTAGGACCCGTTGGATGAGATTAACGTCTAGTAGATGAATGAGGTGTTGATTGTTGTTGTACAAGAGGTGTTGGTTGTTTTGGTGTATCATGTGGTGTTGGTTGTTTTGGAGGTGATGGTGGATGTGATGGTGTTCTCTGTAGAATTTGAGGAGATAACGGACGTTGTTGTCCCACCCCAAACATGTCACAATGGAAATACAAACGTAGTGGTGACGGAAGTTGGTGCCCAAAGTATCTTCGTGGACGATGCACTATTCATTTTTGGACATTCAACTTAACTAAAACATAATTTAAAGTTTACAGTTTAAACACAACCACAACCACAACCACAACATAGTTAAGTTGTTTTGATCCTTATGGATCTTAGTACAAACTTGGTCCCAAAATAGTTTTAAAAGTTGTAAAAATATAATTAAGCACAACATGTATCAACAACCACAAGATACGCCAAAATCTCGAAGCCAAACTCATGTACCTGAAGAACACGTTAAAATCAAGTGTCAACACAAAGGAGGGTGAGTTCACATGTTCAAATTATACATAATATGATCCAAGGAAACCTTTCCTTATTATGTTTTTAATAATGAAACATCCATATAATTTAAGAAAGTCCATTTTATTTCCTTTAAAAAAAATCTGAGGGTCAGTCATCGGAAGCGTATTCCAAAACCTTCGATAGTAAGACATCTTCCCAAGTTTATATATATCAAATTTCTAGCATCAAATGTTCAGATTCGTAAGTTTGCAAGACATACGAGCAATATATTCACAATAAGGGTATAATCAAAGCTAGACTAACAGAATAAAAATTCATTGCTTGACTTGACATTGAGCTAGCGGTCGTGATGGGGTGGTCAACCCGATAGATCTATCAACAATTCGATGTATACAATATTAATGATTAAACGGAAAAATTTCTGCAAGTGCCCACGATGGGCCACTTATAATACATACCTCATGTACAATATATATATATCTTACTAAAATTTGAAAAATTTAATATTTTGTGTTGTACGAATTTCCCGAAGTACCCACCGAAACATAAGCCAATACCGATACTTACTCTCTTGAGATCGAGCAAATTTGTCACAACTTAGATGTAAGCATTTCTATATCGACACGGTCATTTTATCCAAAATACCGTAATAATCCTCGTTTCTCCCCGAAACTTATATATCAGTCAAATCCAGTTTCTCCCTAAAACATATATATAATCCATCAAAACTTGTTTCTCCCTAAAATGAATATTTATATCCATCAAAACCATATATTTTCCATGAAAATATATTAATAATTTATTTAAAGGTATATTTTATTAAAAAACATATAATTATCCTTTTAAGGCATGTTCTTCCCCAAACATTACATAAAACAGTAAAAAAATGGTAAGTGACACTCACCTTTGGGTGCGTATTTATATTAGTGGGATCCCACAATTTGGTCTACACGTCCTAATTTAAGTAGGAAAGATTTAATAACCAATATTCCACAAAATACCTAAGTTTCTCCAATAGTTAGAATTTTCACATAACTTTGAGATTTTCTCGAAAAGTCCTTATTTTTAATATGTTAGCATATCTATATATATGCGTTCATATATATATTTTAAGATTTTTGCAACTTGAATGATTTTATTGGTGACCCTGATTATGTTACATCCGTTGTCACACCCGTTTATAAGCAATATGTCTACGAGATATGCGCTTCGTAATATATATACATAAACATGAACATTTTATCGAATATCGTAATACACGTATTTCGTCAACTTATACATATCATTATTTTTAAAGAATTTATATGTGAAATAACTCATTGAGTTAACCTATGAATTATTTTTATGCTCAACAAATAAGTTACATACTTAACGCAACTTTTAACGAAATTACCGTTTCTACCGAACAAGTGTACATGCATAGTATTAAATCCTACTATCATGTCATCACTTAACATATCACATTTCATATACTTATAATCATATATCATATTACACAAAGTTCACTCTTGAACAACCATTTTCGTGTACATTGAAATATGCGTATCTTAGAGTTTTTGGTGAGGTTTTCGGGCGTCAGAAGTCACGTATGACTAGGCAGACACCAAAGATACTTAATATAAGTTAAAATACTTGAATTTATAAAAAATATCAGTTTATTTTTTGATCTAAAACAGTTTTGTAAAAATCACTTTAAAAGCTGAGTTTTACCGTTTTTAACGCATAGTCTTGTACCGAACTTTACTATAATCATCCAAAATCGTCATGACTTGATATTTTAACATAACACATGTTATTTACCGAATAAAATGATACTTATAGTCATGTTAGTGTAGATTTCATGTAAGTCACATAAATCATGCGATTTCACCCATTTTACTACTTTTTAAGCTACATGTTCAACATGCAAAGCTATCACACTTGTGACATAATTTTGTGTCATAATAATACATCATATAAGATCATTTAAACATGTGTATGTTCTGATTTAATCCACCTTTATCATATAATGACAATTTTACCATTTTATGATCATTTAACCATCATGCATGCTTATGTAAAAATACCTAATGCATGATTATCATATCATCTTCATCCAAGACTTAAATGCATCTTACATATATTTATTTCATATTATCCAAATATCATTTTAATCTAATCATCATCAAATCATTCATAGCATTAATGCATGTAACATCCTCATGCTTTTATGAACTGACAAACAAAACCCACATGCATGCATATATATATATATATACATGACACATACATGTGCACATATACTTCCAAAAACCCACTTGTACATGTTCATCTTTAAGCATATGGACTTTATAAAAATACCTTTTGATCATGCATGCATTCACTTTTCAAGAATCATGTCAATCAAGAATCAACCAAAAATCAAAACTCAAACTATAACACATATATACACACATTTTCGGCCATGTACTCACACACACAAGCTTCCATTTTTATTTTGATTAAAACCCATTTATTCTTAGTTTTCAAGTTTGTGAATAATTCAAGATCAAGAGAAACCTTCCATCATCATCATTATCACCAAGAATCAAGAACAAGGTTTTAAAAGTAAATTTATACCTTCAAGATTTTTGGTGGGTTTTTGATAAAGTTTGATTATATGGAGCTTGTTCTTCTTGGAATCACCTTGAAATCACCCCTGGATCTTCAAAACAACTTAGAAACACCTTGAAATGGACTTGGATCTTCATGATTAAGTTTGAAATTCAAAAATGGAGATGGATATGGGTGTGTTCGGCCGAGCTTTAGAGAGAGGAAGAAGTGAGTGATTTTGTTTTGTTGGAAAATGTTATTATGGAAGATTACTTGGAGTGGTAATGATTACACTCCTTCTAGATCCAACACTTGTCATCATGAAAGAAAAAAGAGAAAAGGTGGGCACCCTTGGGGCCGCCGCTTATCTCATACACACATACATCTCTCGTACATATACATATATATATATAGCATATTTAGTTAAATACATGTATTTAACTAGTTATCGGGTATTTTATGTTGCGTTTAATTGTGTGTTATGGCGTTTTAATTGCATTTTATCATACTATGAAAATAAACCCGCCATAATATTGCTGAACAGTATTTTATTTGCCTAGACTGGCTACGTTGTCTGTATTTTACAGTATACGTGCGGTATTGCGAAGTATGCGCTTAAACTCACAAAATAGAGTTTTTAAGCGTTTTAATAAATTTTTCCTCACGGATATGATTAAAAATAGCATTTCAATAATAAAGAAATACTTTTAGGATTTTAAAATTAATCGGGCGGTCACTGACATTCATTTCGTATTTTGTTCGTTACGCGATAAGGTTTTATCTTATTATTGCCAACATAATTTCTAACAAAGTTTGGATTTACCAACATATCAAATACCAAAAATTAACACCAAATTCAATATAATATTGTCTTGTTTATTCATAACACGTGTCACACTTGTACAGTGCAGACTCAAAATAGCCCGATGTCACAGTCTCCCCCTTTTAGGAAATTTCATCCCCAAAATTTTTACACTACTGGTTTCGATTTCGCACTAGACGAAAAGAGATGGGGATATTTCTGTTGCATCTGGTCCTGTCATTCCCATGTGAACTCAGGTCCACGTTTATAATTCAGCGAACCTTACCAACTTAATCTGACTCTCCTAAGCAATCGAATCTTCCTATCCAGAACTTTTATAGGTTCCTCGATAAATCTCAATTTATCCTCTAGTTGAACCTCATCTGGGGGTATGATCAGTGTCTCATCAGACAGTCACTTTTTCAGGTTGGAAACATGAAACACGTCATGTACTCCACTCAATTCATATGGTATCTTAAGCCTATACTTGACTGATCCAACTCGAGATAGGATTTCGAAAGGACCTATATAACACGGGCTCAGCTTTCCCCCTTCCCAAACCTAACAACACCTTTCCAAGGTGACACCTTCAACAGAACACGATCACTGACATGAAACTGCAACAGTTTTGCTTCGGTTGTCTCCATAACTCTTTTGTCGATCAGCTGCAGCTTTCAACCTTCCCTTAACTGGGCAACCTTATCAGTGGTTTCCAAGATAAGCTCGGGTCCAGTTAGTTGCCTTTCGCCAACTTTAGCCCAACAAAGGGGTGATTGACACTTCCTTCCGTATAAGGCCTCAAACGGAGCGACATTGATACTCGCGTGATAACTTTTGTTGTAAGAAAACTCAGCTAATGGTAGATGAGTATCCCAACATCCACCAAAGTCTATCACACACGCTCTCAACATATCCTATTAGAGATAATTTACACAGGTACTCCACGTCGGGCTACAATCTCGTTAAGGTACAACTGCGATATCTTTTCCGTTTTGCTTGTTTCCTTAATGGGCAAGAAATGAGAAGACTTTGTCAGTTGGTCCACATTACCCATATGGTGTCATGTCCATGTGACCTACAGGGTAATTTGGTGATAAAGTCCATCAAAAGATGCTCCTATTTCCATTAAGGAATCTCTAGTAGCTGCAAAAGCCCAGACGGCTTCTAATGTTCAGCCTTAACCTTCGAGCACGTCTGACATTTACTAACATACACCATACTATCTTTCTTCATATTTGGCCCCTAAAATCAAAAACATATTTTTGGCTTTTTGTTTTTAAAGAAAGAAATTTGAAAACTAAAAACTTGACAAACCAATGAGGATTACTTCAAATCATCATCCATCTCGGCTTCAACCTATGTTTCCCCTCCTGATGTCAGATCTTGAATCCGTTTAATTTCAAAAGATATTTAAATTTTGCTCTGTCAAACGATTTGTATAAATGTCGCTTTATGTTTATTAGTGTAGATCTTTTCAATACGAATCAACTTTTTCTCGTAGTAGTCACGGATAAAGTGATGTCGTATCTCAATATATTTAGTTTTAGAGTGTTAAACCAGATTTTTGGTTATGTTAATGGCTGCCTCGTTATCTACATATATAGGCGTATCAAGAAATTGCAATCCATAGTCTCTCATCTGTTGTTGTATCCACAAGATTTGGGAACAACAACTGGAAGTTGAAACGTATTCTGCTTCGCAAGTAGAGAGAGTGACCGTGGTTTGTTTCTTGCATTGCCACGTTACTAATTTTCTACCAAAGAACTAGCAACCAGCAATTGTAGATTTAGCATTTAATTTGCAACACCCAAAGTCAGAGTAGGAGCATCTTGCCAGATTGAAGTCGTCTGATCGTGGATACCACAAGCTGGTGCTTGGGCAACCCTTCAAGTATCAAAGAATCCTCTTGATGATAAGCATATGTGACATACAAAATCATTTGTCAAACCAAATATGATGTCATCCACATGGATTTGTACAATTAAGATCTATCTTGCAGCTTCCCGTGTGAAGAGGGTACTATCTACTATTCATCTGGTAAACCCGTTGTCTAGAAGATGTTGAGAAAGCATCTCATACCAGGCTCTCGGGGCCTAGTATAAGTCGTATAACGCCTTATCTAGTAGATAAACATTGTCCTTGTGTATTGGATCGACAAACCCCGGTGGTTGGCTGATATACACCTCCTCCTTCACTTTTCCATACAAGAACGCGGACTTGACATCCAATTGGTACACCTTGAATCCATTCCATGATGTGAATGCTTGGAAAATGCGAATAGCTTCTAATAGTGCCACGGAAGCATAAACTTTAGTGTAGTCTATTCCCTCTAGCTGATGAAATCCTTGAACAATAAGTCAAGCTTTGTTTCAAATAGTACTCCTCTATCATCACGTTTACACTTGAAGCCCCAATTTTTTTTATCTTCTTGTTGTCATCTGGTAGATCAACCATTTTCCAAACTTCGAGTTTCTCGAATTGTAATAGCTCCTCCCGCATTGCATTCAACCAACTTTCTTTTGTGAGAGCTTCCTTGTACGTTTTCGGCTCAATCTGCAAATATAAAGCAAATATCTGAGATAGTATCTTGTACAGGTGCAAAAATAGTATAAAAACAACTAAGCTCCTTATTGATATGATTTCGTGTTTTAACATCAGTCTGCAACTCTCCAATGCTATTTACTGATGGATGGTACGACAATGTCCTTGGTATAACTTCATTTGGAATGCTCATTTCATGTTCTAGATTTGTGATGTTTTGATCAGTGTCTTGATTACTTGCAGATGCTTCATTTTGAGAATTGGACTCGCTTGATTATTTACTAAACTTTCAATACGTTCTACACCATCATTGGAAGTAGATCCATCATTGTCATATGTCCATTCAGCATCAGAATCTAAATCATCACTTTGATCGAACGTGGGAGCAAGTTCATTCATCTTTTGATTTACAATGAGACCATTTGTTCCAGTATTCTGAGATTCTGGATGTTGAGTACTAGTACTTGCTTCATCGTCATGAGTACCAACAAATGTTTGAGTAATCAAAATTGGTCTAGGAACTTGTTCTTGTGATGAAGCTTGTTGTTGCTAATAAAGAATCAAAAGTTCCTCTTCTGTTGGTTAAGTTGGTAGCTCAAATGAATCCCAGAGACTTTCATAGTTGAATAACCAAGCATCACCAAGTTTCTATGTTGGAGACGTGTAGCGTTGACGATCCACGTTCTTAGCTTCAGCCACCTGGTTTATGCTAGGAAGATATACTCTAAGTGGTGGAGTAGCATATCCCATAAAGAACCCCTCCATTGATTTAGCTCCAAATTTGCTATTAGCATCAATTAGCATGCAAGGTGACTCAAATGGTTCTAAATACTTTAGTTTTGGCTTTTGTTGGTTAAGTAGCTCGGAACACGTTTTCTTGTGTGGCTTGACTGTCAATACTCTGTTCAAAGTATAGCATGCAGAAGCCACTGGTTCGCTCCAAAAACTAACAGGTAGTTTAGAATCAGCAAGCATGCTTCTTGCTGTCTCTATTAGGGTTCTATTTTTGCATTCAGCAACACTGTTTTGCTGTGGTGTATATGGTGCACTAAATTCATGCAAAACTCCCTACGCATTGCAAAACTCTGCCATCCGATTGTTCTTAAACTCTGTACCATTGTCACTTTAAATGCAACAAATTGGTAACTGATACAGGTTTTCCAATTTTCAGAATAGGATCATCAGACGCTCAAAAGTTTTATCTTTACTCTCTAAGAACATCACCCACGAAAATCTTGAATAATCGTCAGTCACAACGAGACAATATGGATCTCCTGAAATACTTCGGATGTTGACTGGTCCAAAGAGATCCATGTGTAGTCTCTTTAACGGGAGCTTGATTAAGTTTAGGAGCTTCCATGGATGCGACTTTTTGTGATGTTTGCCCTTTTTGAAACTTATGAAGTTGTCATTCAAATGAAAACTCTTTAAATTTACTCCCTAAACTAGGTTGTTGTGTACTAAGAAGTTCATCTTTCGGAGATGAATGTGCCCCATCTTTCTATGCCATATGATGGATTCTTTTTCTTTTGCTTTTAACACCAAACATTGCGTGGATTTTGTCGTTGTTGTCGCAACACTCATATCTAAGACATACAAGTCATTATCTCGAGGATCGCGCATCAGGATCAATTCTTTCGGTATGTGGAATCCTAGCTTCAGAATGAGGCATTCTTGATCTATGAAATGTGTCGTGAACTTTGTCACAAATCTGAGAGATACTCAACAAGTTGTTTTCTAACTCCGCTATGTAGTTGACTTTATCGAATCACACCACACTGTTTGTTAGAATTCCCTCACCAACTAATCTCCCACCTTGGTTACGCGTAAACCCAATGTAGCCTCCTTGGATTAATTTGACATCGTATAAGAAGGCTAACATTCCCGTCATATGCCGAGAAGCTCCACTATCCATTATCCACTTGGAAATTATTGATATCAGGAACCCCTCCACATGCAAGTAAACGATTATTTGAATAGTGAGGCCCAAGCCTTGGCGGTCTTGGGTGGGTTTGGGCTTTCCAATTTTGGTTCACAAACGCTGTCTTTCTTTGGTTCAACAATCTGTTCAACCTCAACCTTTTTATCATTCATGGTTGGAACAATTGTTTTGACCTCTTCCGATGATGTTTTTGTTTAATTACCCAAGTTTTATTTTTGAAAAAGTAGTTTTGGGATAGAATTTTGAATCTTTTTGTTCCTTTTTTCTTAATGATTCACCAGCCTTTTCAGTTGAAACACTAAGATTTGCTGGTTTCACATTGTTATTAGATTCATTGTTACTTTTAAGAATAAACATTGAGGATTTTTTTCAAATCCTCTAAAGATTTCTTGACTCTGTAAACAGGTTTAGAGACATTTTGTGAACAACTTCTTGCAATATGTCCAACTTGGTTGCATTTGAAGCATGGCCTACAGTCGTTTCCAACTGAGGATCTCATAACCTATTCACGGTGTTTGTTCTCGACATAAAATTCATCGTTTGATTGTTCTTTAGCCAAACTTTCCTTTTCACTCTCTGAGCTTGTTCCAAAAAAATTATGTTTTTTGAAAAATTTGGTTTTCGTAACCTGTTGTTATTTTTCTTTTCATATCCCAAACCTTTCTTTTTATTCTCAGGATAACTATTTCCTTTGTGATTATGATAATGAGAATGTTTAGGTTTGGAATAGTAAGATGTATTCAGATTTTCAAGCTTAGACAGACTCACTTCAATCAACTTGAAAACTTTTTCGACTTTAACAAAATTCACATTTTGAATCGGAAATTGTATGTCCCGAGAACCGGATCTACAATATCACACCAAGCTAGTTCGGTGGCGGAATCACACAAACAAGCTATGGATTCGAGATAGAAGAAATAACATGAAATTGAATAGATGAAAGATTAACTTGCATACAAATTAGAATTTGTCTAATACAAGCTAATGGAAACCATCAAAGAACCACTATCCCTAATACATCATTTACTCTTGAGTCATGATTATAACTTCGGCCATTCTCGGATCATATGCCCAGTAATTAAAGTTCTTTAGCACACTTTTGGGAAATTTGCGAGCAGCAGGAATGACTTTCTCTTTTTCAGTTGGTGGCCAAATCACCTTTTGAAGTGTTCGATTATTATGAGGATCACGAATACAAGGACTCTTCTTTAAGTATGATTCAAAAGTCTTCATTTTTGAAAAATCATTCTTTACTTCATGCTCGAGCATTGAATGAAAGCCCCATCCTCGACCACACTGATTAGGATCAGAATCATAATAATGAGCTCGTAATAATTTTTTTAGGTCAATCTTGTTCCATGACTAGAACTGAGACTCGTTAGAGTAGTATTCCTTGTGTCCACATTCTCTAGTTAGCAGCCATATCTTCCTTTCATGATCATATCTCCAACTCTTAACACCTGATTTGTTTCCAACTTTGTCATAGTGGCTTGAACCCAGTTCCATTACATAATAATCAGACATTTAGTTGGATCCTTTAGCTGGAAGTTTCCATGAGAGGATTCAAGTCTTGGTTTTTCATGATCAGCATCTGTTTGTTATTATGTTTCTTCTTCTAAGGCAACTATTTCTTCTTCTTTTGTTCAACAACTAGATAAGCATTCAGACCACCTTGACGTTCAGCATTAGCACTGCCTTTTCTTCTGAAGTTCTTTCATGATGAGCAACATTTAATGGATCATCATCTTTATTAGCGAATTCACTACCAAACTTCTTCTGCAAATTTACTTTCAACTCATAAAACTCTGCCATCTACAAACTCAGTTACCTTAAAGCTGCTCTATGGATTGATCTCTAATTGTTAATTGGGGTTGTAAAGATGAAATCTAAGCATCCTTTAATGTAGCGTCTTGCTCTAATATCACTACCCTTCTTTGCAGCTTCTTGACATTTACATCTTCATCATCGTCACTATCTGATTTGTTCAGCAAACTTCATCTTTTCTGTACCAAATCACATCGTTGCTTCATCTTGCTCAGTAAATCTACCACTAGAACTACCAGCTCCAAAGCGAGCACCACTCGAGCTTTCTGGTTGTGATCCAGTAGTGAAGATGTTTGGAATGATTGTTTCTTTATCTGCAGCAGTGATTTTGGGGGCATCTTGCATAATAGGATCGGGAATGGTACTTGAGCTTGTGAGCTTGGGATTAGGGTTTCTAGTCCCGTTCTTTGCTTCTTTCGAGATTCTGGATCAACATCTGAGACACCTTCAGCAAGTGTTTCTTGTGTAGGAGCAGTTTCATTAGGAGGGTTTCCGGAACTGTCCTGAAGCGATGCAAGTAATGCCTGAAGATTCTCGGCGGATATCAGGTTCAAGTCTCTAACGGTCTCCTCAACTTTCTCCGGCTCCATATGTTCCGACTCAAACTCTGCTTCTTCATCAATAGTAACCAAATCTTCAATTTCAGGTTCTTGCTTCTGTTTAGCACCAATGATCTGTACATCATGTTCTTCGGCTACTGTTGCCACAACCTTAATTTCCATATGCAGAGTATTACCGCTAGGTGTGTAACTGGCCAGGATCATGCCACCAATCATATTGAACAATCATTTAAAACATAGTAAAGCCATCGCCATTATACGATTAGTGATTAAAGTTCAAAGTCCAAAAAAAGTTAACAGCTGAATCATAAAGTTAATAATCCAAACAAAAGTTTAGATGTTCAAGGACATCATTAGGAACCCAACAAAGGTTCCACGCAACCACTACACTCATCCGTTGTAAGCTCCCAAGCTGTACCTAAGGACCTCCAAAGCATGAAGTAGAGTGTCAACATTAAGTCGATGAGTTCACAGTTTTCAAGTTTTATTTCTAAAAACCTAAGTTGTTAAATTACTCCTTTATAATCATGTTGTGGGGAGCTACCCCATCCGTAAGCTACTAAATTGTGTGGTACCGAATACGTGCGAGTGTTGAGTTGTTTGTGCCCCAAGTCAATGTCTATCATCATTCACCAGTTGCCAAGGCATAATAGTTCAAGCCCATCCTCCCCGGCACGGTATGAGGTTTGTAAAACCTAGTAGCGCTATCAACTAATATCCGGTTCACCAGGCCAGGCGATTAATTGGTATAGTAAGTAGGAACTTTGTGATAGAGTTTCGTTTAGTACGTTAAGACATGAAATATAAATAGAATCTAACAGTATTCCATCCTCGGAATACTAGTCAATCCCAAACCAGGGAAAGTTAAGTTTGTTCCGAACCATCGAGAATACATTCTTTTAGTAAATGTGTGAACTCACCTTTATTTTTCTCGACAGATTAATTATTTGTTTTAAAGTTGGTCAACCCCGTCCTATTATGGTTACCAATAACAATTAGGTTTTTATGCAAGTAATTCATGTATTTTCTACATGTAACTACAGGTTGCATGCAAGTATCACATAACATGTGGGCCATTTTGAACAGTAACATGCAGTCTACCATAGGTAGTGTCAGTCCCACTGTAGATGTGTGGCCCAACACGAGAGTATTTGTGACCTAGCACAGTGCACAGCCCAGTGTAATTGAGTATGCTACCCATTATTAATAAGTGTTTGTCCAAAATCCAAGAGCATGCAGCCCACTAGTAGGTGTGCGACCTTATCTTAGGTGTGTGGCACAAGGAAATGTGCGGGATGTTGTGCGAATTTGTACGTCATGCAGGTTGAGTTGTACATCTCATGAGTGTGAGGTGCAATTTAAGTCAAACAACATTCATTCATGTTCATATTATTAAAATAATCAAAAACATAACTCTACACAACTTCTAGATCATTCCCTAATATGGTGTTCATCATACATACGCATACATATCCAGGTCCGTACACATAATCATCAGACAATCGTCATTAGGTTCATGCATAAATATCCTACACCCCATATCTTTTAACAATGTTTAACTAACATACAAATCAGATTCAGGATTCACAAGAATTCTAGCTCTTAATTATTTATCAACAACCAATTCTTTATTCATGACGCGTAGTTGTCATCAACATGCAAAACCACTCAACTAGTTTTGTGGTTCTTCATGTAACATAGAAATCATTTAAACATAAACATTAAAACATTTACAAGATAGATTTAGATTTATATATCCTCAATATTCATCAAACAACACCTTATACTTCATCAAACACACTATTTCTACGAGATCAGTACACCTTGCAAACATACAAAACCCTAGTTCATTCTAACATCATTCATGCATCATAAGCAAGATCATTAGAATCATCAACTCTCATACAAATCACTTATTTGGATAATCTAATGGAGAAACACAATCACACAACAATATAATCATACTAACCTGGAATGATGAAACAAAGAAGCGTAAGAATAAGTGATTTCTTCAAAGAAAATAAGAAAGCTTTCAAAGAGAAAGTTGCTGATGTTGCAAATCTTCAAAAAAGCAAAGAATTTCTAAAGAGGGAAAGTTAGAGAGAGAGTGTGGGAGAGTGAGAGGGAGAGCTACTACCAATGATTTGGGGAACATCTATTAGGGTTTGTAGCATAAGGTATAAATACCTAAGCAAAAGATTCTACACACTCTCACACATGTACGTGATCCAATGTGCGGAATGAGGTTGTGCGGCCTAATGGGATTTAAATAGATGTGTGGTCATGTAGTAACAGGTGTGCGGACATTACTTGATGAGGGTGTGCGGCTCACATGGCTAACAGCGGACTTGGACTTATAATTTCCAATCACAGGAACCAATCACAGGAGTGTTCGAGCCAGAGTAGTGCCTGGCTAGGTTTAAGTGTAACTCGGATATTTACATTTAATGTGCAACCCAATATGATCCCACACATCTCATAATATTCAAGACAAGCCAAATATATTAAATTATATTTATCAACTCCATTAAATTACATTGTCTAAAGGAATGTGTAGGGAAGGTTCGGGTTATCACATTATCCCCAAGTTGAAGGAAATTTCATCTCGAAATTTAGTATGCTTTCACTAAATAAGCTAGTATAATTACGTGTTTCCACAGGTTATCACATCATCCCCTTGTTGGTTTGGAATTTCATCGTGAAATTCTGTAGTAGCTTCAGTACTGGATGCATTATTCTTAAACAACTAGGGATACTTGCGCATCATTTGGTCCTCCCGTTCCAGGTAAATTTGGGACCACGACGTGAGTTCCAATGAACTCAAACTATGGGTATCTTACTAAGCTTGAGAGTTTTGAGTTCTCAATCCATGATCTCAACTGGTTCCTCAATGAAACGAAGCTGATCATCGATTGTAAGTTCCCTGAAAGGAACAATGAGAGTCTTATCTGATAAACACTTCTTCAGATTTGACACTTGGAAGATGTTGTGTACCGCACTGACCTCTTAAGGCAAGTTTAGTATAATGCCACTGTACGGATTTTCTTGGTGATTTCGAAAGGTCCGACATACCACGGATTAAGCATACCCCATTTTCCAAAGCGAACCACACCCTTTCCAAGGTGAGTCCTTCAACAAAACTCGATCTCGAACTTAGAATTCTAAAGGTTTCCTATGCCTCTCAGCGTAGTTTTTCTGATGATCGCAGGTTGCCCCCATTCGTTGTCTGATCTGGGCAATCTTCTTCGTTGTCTGAATGCTAGTGTGGTAACTGTTGTTATAAGAAACTTCCACCAAAGGTAAGTGTCGTTCCCAGCCATTGCCAAAGTCGATGACACATGCTCATAGCATGTCTTCAAGAGTTTGGATGGTAGGCTCGGTTTGACCATCCATTTGCGGGTGATACGCGGTGCTCATGTCTAAATGTGAGCTGAATGATTTGTACATAGACTGCCACAAATTGGATGTGAAACGTAGGTCATGATCAGAGATACTAGAAGTTGGTACCCCATGTCTAGCAACTACTTCCTTCAAGTATATGCTTGCAAGTTTCGAAAACTTGCATGTTTCTTTGATCGCGAGGAAATACGCAGATTTAGTTAAGCGATCCACGACCACCCAAATGGCGTCGTTCCTGCTTTGAGATCTAGGCAAACCGGTGACAAAATCCTTGGAAATTTGCTCCCTTTTCCACATTGGTAATTGGAGTTTTTGTAGTAATCCTGACGGCTTTTGGTATTCGATCTTGACCCTAGCACAGTCAAGCACATACTAACATACTTCGCGATAATCGCTTTCATGCTAGGCCACCACTATAAGACCTTGAGGTCGTGATACATCTTGTCTGAACCAGGATGTATCGAGTAGCGAGACTTGTGTGCTTCGTCCATCACAAGCTCTTGGAGGTTTTCGTAGAATGGAACCCATATATGTCTCATAAAGTAGTAGGTGCCATCATACTTGAGTTCGAGTTGCTTCTCCATGCCCCGCATAGACTCAGCTAGGAGGTTCTCCTCCTTAAGTGCTTTAACTTGAACATTTTGGATCCGACCAGGGAGGTTCGAAATGGTCAGCTGAAGCGCCACATGCTTAGGTTTGGTCTCCTTTCAGCTGAGGGCGTTGGCTACAACGTTTGCCTTGCCCGAATGGTATTTGATCGCACACTCGTAATCGTTTAGGAGTTCCAACCACCAACGTTGTAACATGTTAAACTCCTTCTGATCCAATATGTGCTGGAGACTCTTGTGATCGGTGTAAATCGTGCACTTGGTACCGTACAAGTAATGTTTCCATATCTTGAGTGAAACTACAGCTCCCAGCTCTAAGTCGTGTTTAGTGTAGTTCTTTTTGTGAACTTTGAGTTGGCATGATGCATAGGCAATGACCTTCTTGCGTTGCATCAACACACAACCGAGTCCTTGGATTGATGCATCATAGTAGACAATAAAATCGTCGGTGCCTTCAGGTAGCGATAGGATGGGCACACTACAAAGCTTTTCCTTCAGCTGCTGAAATGTGAACTCCTTAGCATCACCCCAGTTGTAGGTGATACCCTTCTGGGTGGAGTTATAGGGGTTGATCGATCTTCGAGAAACCCTTGATGAATCTATGATAGTAACCCACCAGACCCAAGAATTGGTGGATTTTGTTCGGAGTTCTAGGTACAGGCTAGTTCTTGATAGAGTCTATCTTAGCTAGATCAACGTGAATCCCAGCTTCATTGACCATGTGTCCAAGGATATGGACTTCACGAAGCCAAAAGCCGCATTTTGAGAACTTGGCATAGAGTTGTTCGTTTCGTAGGAGTTCCAGAATAAGATATAGGTGTTGCTCGTGTTCCTCTTGACTCTTAGAATAGATCAGGATGTTGTCGATGAATACGATTACAAACTTATCAAGGTAGGGTTTGCACACTCGATTCATGAGATCCATGAAAATGAAGGTGCATTCGTTAACCTAAAAGGCATAACGAGAAACTCTAAATGGCCATAACGGGTTCTAAATGTCATTTTTGGAGATGTCTTGTCTCGGAATATCAACTGGTGATAGCCCGATTTGAGATCAATCTTGGAATAGAAAATCGACCCTTGCAGCTGGTCGAATAAGTCGTCGATGCATGGGAGTGGGTAATGGTTTTGACGGTTACTTTGTTCAGCTCGTAATAATCGATGCACATGCAAAAATTATCATCCTTCTTCTTTACAAACAGTATGGGGCTCCCCAGGGTGACGAGCTAGGATGAATAAAACCCTTATCTAGTAGGTCCTTCAATTGCGTGGACAACTCATCTAATTCAGTTGGGGCTAGTCTATAAGGTGTACGGGCTATAGGCGCTGCTCCAAGGTTAGTTCGATTTGAAATTCAACTTGATAGTGAGGTGGGAGACTAGGTAATTCATCAGGAAATAACTTAGGAAAGTCTCCAACGATGGGATATCTTCAATGTTCTTCTCTTTAGTTTGAGCATCAGTGACGAGAGCTAGAATAGCGTTATGGCCGATTCACAAACACTTTTGGGCCTTTAAGAAGGAGATAATGCCTACAACAACACCACTCCTCTCGCCTTGGATATCTAGGGGTTGGCCGACCGAACGAGGGATACGAACGATTTCTCTTGGTAGAGTAATTCCGCTCGATGTTGGGATAGCCAATCCATTCCAATGATAACGTCGAAGCTTCCGAGAACGATAGGGATGAGTTGATAGCGAACGTCTGACCGGAAAACATAAGTTCAAAACCGTTGACCATATGAGTAGCCTCGATGTTTCTACTATTGGATAGGTCGACGACGCGTTTAGGGTTCAAGAGAGTTAGGGTAGACTTGAGCCTTTTACTAACACTTATGGACACATAACTAGCATCGGCTCCAGAATCAAAAGGTATGGAAACAAAATGACCATCGAGTAGGAACTTACCCGTAACAACGTTGGGATCGTTCCTTGCCTCGCCTGCGCCGATCACAAAAAGCTCATCCTCTTGCACCATTATTTTCGCTGTTGTTGTTGGTATTGTTCCCAGTGCCTTGGTTGTTATTATCACGGTTTTGATTCAATTGAGGGCCATTCTTCCTGATATGCCCTTCAGCTCTGCACTGAAAGCAACCTTGATTGTTACCCCATTGTTGTTGTTATTGCTGCTGTCACTAGTTTTGTCTCACTTGGTACGGGCTTCTTCAATCCTTAGCTACGTGCCCAAGCTTGTTGCCCCACTGACAACGGTTCTTCTCACATTGCCCTTTGTGATGCCGAACATTTGTTGCACTTGGGTCGGTTTCCTTGGTAACCACCCTAGTTTTGGTTGGTCGAAGCTTGCTAGTTAGGACTCTTGTTAACTTCAAACTTCCTCTACTGAGCTCGAGGTGGTGAGGAGTTGGAACCCTTGCCTTGGTTGCTGTCCCACTTGCACTTATTACCACGGGAAGTATCAGTAGCAGCACTGTTTCACTTAGGCATCTTGCCATGTTCGACTGCTTGGTCGGTAAGATGGTATGCCAAACATATGACTTGCTGAATTATGGAGAGATTAGCTAAACTTACCAAGCTTTGGATTTCAGGAACAAAACCCTTGAGATAAAGCTCAATTCGTTTGTAAGCAGGCTGTGACAGGTTGGGACAAGGAGCAGCAAGTCGTTGGTCCTTTTTGTGTATGCCTCGATCTCGGATCCACCATCTTCAAACTGAAGTACCCTATGACAGTACTCTTCCTTGATCAGGTCCTTGAATTGGTTCTAGGGAGTGGTATTGGCATCTGACAATCCAAGCATTTGAACTTGCGCGTTCCACCAGGAAAGCGCGTTTCCTTCAAGAGTGCTAGTAGCACACTTCACTTGATTGTTAGCAGGGCATTCACACATCTTGAACACTGACTCGACATTCTCGATCCAGTGTAGAAGGACTACCGCTCCTTTGGTGCCGTTGAAGGAGTGAGGCTAGCAATCCATGAAAGCTTTGAATGTGTAAACTTGAGGTTGAGTGGGTGCATGTTGACGTCCGGGGTGGACTGCCAAAGCCTCTGCAATCCATGCACTAATCAAAGCCGTCAGTTGGTCCTGGGTCATGTTAACATTGCCTCTCCCGCGTTCGCTCATTTTCTTCACATCCACAAAACACTGAATAAGAATGACGTCGTAGATGTGTGAGGAAAAACAGAAGAAAGCGTGACCCTGACACATAAAGTTCTAAGTAAACATTCAGATTTAGTAGAGAGCGCATTAGGACTAGTAAATGTCTCACTGCTAACGCTTCAGCTACTAAGCATACCATTGTATATAATACTAAGTATACCATTATATATAAAACCAAGTAAGTAACAAGTAAACATGTGCACGAGCTAGGAAATTTGGGATGTTAAGCCTTGCACTTGGAGTGTAGTGTCGTTACGAGTAGCTTAGTACATAACAGGTTATAGTCTGGTTTCTCCCAAAATAACTTTCTTTTTAAAACCAAGTTCACTATAACCAATGGCTATGATACCAATCTGTCACACCCTCAATTTCCACATGCGGAGTATTACCGCGAAGCGTGTGACTTGCCAGGATCATGCCACCAATCATATTGAACAATCATTTAAAACATAGTAAATCCATCACCATAATACGATTAGTGATTAAAGTTCAAAGTCTAAATGTAATAATAAAGTTAATAGCAGAAGCATAAAGTTTAATAATCCAAACAATAGTTTAGAAGTTCATGGACATTATTAGGAACCCAACAAAGGTTCAACGCAACCACTACACTCATCCGCTGTAAGCTCCCAAGCTGTACCTAAGGACCTGCAAAGCATGAAGTAAAGTGTCAACATAAAATCGGCGAGTTCACAATTCTCCAGCTTTGTTTCCAAAAACGTAAGTTGTTAAATTGCTCATTTATAATCATGTTGCGGGGAGCTACCCCATTCGTAAGCTACTAAACTGTGTGGTACCAAATACTTGCGACTATTGAATTGTTTGTGCCCAAGTCAATGTCTATCATCATTCACCAGTTGCCAAGGCATAATAGTTCACGCCCGTCCTCCCTGGCACGGTGTTAGGTTTGTCAAGCCTAGTAGTGCTATCAACTAATATTTCGTTCGACCAGGCCAGGCAATTAATTAGTGTAGTAAGTGCGGACTTTGTGACAGTGTTTCGTTTAGTACGCTAAGACATGAAATATAAAATAGAATCTAACAGTATTCCATCCTCGGAATACTAGGCAATCCTAAACCAGGGAAAGTGAAGTCCGTTCCCAACCACC
This sequence comes from Scalesia atractyloides, assembly GCA_947069175.1. Taxonomy (NCBI): domain Eukaryota; kingdom Viridiplantae; phylum Streptophyta; class Magnoliopsida; order Asterales; family Asteraceae; genus Scalesia; species Scalesia atractyloides. The sequence goes on from CAMTDV010000008.1 coordinate 58,329,424, forward strand.
GGGAATACATTCTTTTAGTAAATGTGTGAACTCACCTTTGTTTTGCTTGGCAGATTAGTTACTTGCTTTAAAGTTGGTCAACCCCGTTCTATTATGGTTACCAATAACAATTAGGTTTCTATGCAAGTAATTCACGTATTTTCTACACGTAACTATTGGTGGCATGCAAGTTATAATGTCACGTATCACATAACATGTGGGTCATTTTGAATAGTAACATGTAGTCTAACATAGGCAGTGTTAGGCCCACTATAGATGTCTGGCCTAATACGAAAGTATTTGTGAGCCAGTACAGTGCACGGCCCAGTGTAATTGAGTTTGTTTTCTATTATTAATTAGTGTTTGGTCCAAAATTCTAGAGCATGCGGCCCACCAGTAGGTGTGCGGCCTTATCTCAGGTGTGTGGCACAAGCAAATGTGCGGGATGTTATGCGAGTTTATACATCTTGCAGGTTGAGTTGTACATCTCACGAATGTGAGGTGCAATTTAATTTAAACACCATTCATTCATGTTCATATGATTAAAATAATCAAAAACACAACTTCTATATCATTCCCTAATATGGTATTCATCTAACATAATCATACATAGCCAGGTCCGTACACATAATCATCAAACAATCATCATCAGGTTCATGCTTAAATATCCTATACCCCATATCTTTTAAAAATGTTTGATCAACATACAAATCAGATTCAGGATTCACAAGAATCCTAGTTCTTAATTATTTATCAACAACCAAATCTTTGTTCACTATGCGCAGTTATCATCAACATGTAAAGCAACTCAACTAATTTTGTAGATCTTCATGTAACTTAGAAATCATCTAAACATTAACATAAAAACATTCATCAAGATAGAATTAGGTTTCTATATCCTCAATATTCATCAAACAATACACTATACATCATCAAACATACTATTTTATACGAGATCATTACACCTTACAAACATACAAAACCCTAGTTCATTCTAACATCATTCATGCATCATAAGCAAGATCATTAGAATCATCAACTCTCATACAAATCACTTATTTTGATAATCTAATGGAGAAACACAATAACACAACAATATAATCATACAGACCTGGAATGATGAACCAAAGAAGTGTAAGAATAAGTGAGATCTTCAAAGAAGAAAAGAAAGCTTCCAAAGAGAAAGTTGCTGAGGTTGCAAATCTTCAAAAAGGAAAGAATTTCTAAAAAGGGAAAGTTAGAGAGAGGTTATGGGAGAGTAAGAGTGAAATCCACCCCCGATGATTTGGGGAACATTCTATTAGGGTTCGCAGCATATGGTATAAATACCCAAGCAAAAATTCCGCACACTTTCACACATGTGCGTGATCCAATGTGCGGACTTGGGTTGTGGGCCTAATGGGACTTAAATAGAAGTGTGGTCATGTAAAAGAGGTGTGTGGACATTAATTGATGAGGGTGTGCAGCTCCCACTGCTAACAGTGGACCTGGGCTTATAATTTCCAATCTTAGGAACGAATCACAGGAGTGTGCGAGCCAGAGTAGTGCCTGGCTAGGTTTAAGTGTAACTCGGATATTTACTTTTAATCTTCAACCAAATATGATCCCACACATCACATAATATTCAAGACAAACAAAATATATTAAATTACATTTACCAACTCCATGAAATTACATTGTATAAAGGAACATGTAGGGAAGGTTCGGGTTATCACAACTGTGGTATTCAACGGTTTGGGTGTAGGTACAATCGATCTAAACTTCCCATACTTCTCCAATGCATACTTTCTAGTAAACTTGATCTTCGTAGTATCTCGACTTTTACATGCTACTTCAAAACAGCCTGGACCCATTGGTTTCAGATTCAGAAAATTGTCCCTCTGTACATCATACCACAAAGTGATCAATCAATGTCTGACAAGGCTTAGGCATTATACCTTATACGGTATATTTTACTTTTCAAGCACATGGAATTTTCTCGTGATGAGATTTCTTTCTCATAAGGTTTTGGCCTTCGATTTTGGCTCTTTTAAGGATATCCTGACTATGCCTTATTTTGCATGCATCTAGTGCAACAGAAGGGCAGTCCTGATATCCCAGATGCCTCTTCAGTATACAGACTCGGAACCTCAGATGTTGGCTATCCATCAACGGAAGATTTAAGACCATGAAATCATATGTCAATGATATGTCACCCAAATGATGTATACCTTGTATAATTTCGTCACTTGGTATCCTTTTGCCCTTTGAGCTATAAGCCTATCAACACATCGCAGTGGATCCTCGCCTTTTCAGCTTCAATACCTTACATGTGTTAATCAAATTCTTTAGCACGGAAATTTATTTCCCTTCCCAGCAAGTAAATCTCCCCCAATTTAATATTTCTTCCCCTAAATTTGGGCAAAAATATAATACTTTAAGCGTAAATTTATTTATTAAGTTCATTACGAAAACCCCTGTTTTTTTTTCTTTTTCTTTTTTTATTTTTTTTAAAGTGCTCAGTCAGTGAAACGCATCATTTTTAAAAGGTCCACAAGCACCTTGAATCTCGATTTGCTGGTAGGTTTTGTAAAAAGATCCATTGTATTAGCATCGGTATAGATTTGTTCAATTTTAATCAATCCCTTGTCATAGCAATCTCGAATGAAATGAATATTGATATCAATGTGCTTGGTTTTGGAGTGAAAAACAGGGTTTTTGATGATTTGGATAGCGGCGTCGTTATCACAATAGATAGTAGTGTTTAGTTAAGTCAAACCGTAATCCTCGAGCGGGTGTTACATCCAAATAACCTGGGAGCAGCAAGCAGATGCTGTGACATATTATGCTTCCGTAGTTGACAGAGACATAGTTGGTTGCTTCTTACACTGCCACGAAATGATTCTGTCTCCCAAGTATTGGCATCCAGCCGATGTAGACTTCATATCCCTGTCTGTGCCTCCAAGATTACTATAAGAAAAAGCAGACAGATCAAAGTTTGAATCTCTAGGATACTAAAGTCCAAGTTTTGGAGCTCCCTTCAGGTATCTAAAGATTCGTTTAATGGTAGCGAGATGAGAAAGTTTAGGATTGGCCTGAAAACAAGCACATTGACAGATGGCAAACATAATGACTGGTCGCCTTGCAGTTAAATACATCAGTGAACCAATCATAGAAAGGTACAACGTTGGATTAACCAAACTTCCTCCAGCATCTTCATTTAGTAATGGTTATTCAGCAATGGGGGAGTCTATTGTCTTGGAGTCTGTCATGTCGAATTTAGCAATAATGTCCTGAACATATTTTCCTTGATGAAAAACTTGCAAACCCAAGAACATTGTCATTTCACCCAATGAGCTCATTTCGAACTTCTTCTTCATTACCTCCTCGAATTCCTTGCATAAATATTCATTGGTTGACCCTAAAATGATATAGTCAACATATATCTTAACAAGGATGAGATTCTTGTCAACGCGTTTAATGAATAGCGTTTGATCTATGGTCCCCCCAAGTATATCCATGTGCAAGCAGATGCTCTGTTAAGGTTGCATACCATTCACGTGGTGCTTGGTGCAGTCCATATAAAGCTTTATCTAACTTGTAGGCATAGCCTTGCTTCCTTCAATCAACAAACGCAGGGGGTTGAGCGACATAGATTTCCTCCTTGACCTTCTCGTACAGATACGCCGTCTTGACATCCATCTGATAAACAGTGAATCCCATGAAAGATGCATATGCCAAGAAGAAGTGAATGGTTTCGAGTCATGCTATAGGGGCGTACACCTCATCATAATCCAGACCTTCAATCTGCTTGAAACGTTGGACGACTGAATGTGCTTTGTTTCTCACTATCACTCAAGTATCGTCATGTTTGTTCCTGTAAACCCACCGTGTTCCAAGAGCACATTTTCCTTGAGGCAGCTTCACCAATTTCCATACACCGAACTTTTCAAACTGATTGAGCTCTTTGTGCATTGCATCGACCCATCCAGGTTCCTACAAAACAACATCAATGCTCTTACGCTGAAAATGTGAAACAAAGCATGAATATAAACATATGTTAATGGTTTCTGATCTACTACGGGTTTGTACACCAGCATTTACAGGACCAATAGCATTTGGAATTGGATGGCTCTTCTGAACACGTTATGGAATTGCTACAGCAGGAGCCTGCAAGTTTGGTTGCAGATTTGAAAAACTTCCTGATACTATCCCAGTTTGCTCCACCTCATTTGATGCAGTAGCAGTGTTAATCACCTTTAGATCTATAGTGCAATCTGACGGAATCGGCTCTAGAAACAATGATGCTCCTTGGATGTTAGCATTCGAAGGACCTACATTAGTTTGTTGTGTGGAGGCTTCAGTGTTGTGAACAGCATCATTAGGAGTTGTTGTTGAAGTAGATTTAGAGACCAGCTCCTGAACTGGTGAAGAAGAATGCAGAGTTGTTGTAGCTGCGTGAAATCCCGGTGGATCCACAATAAGTTTCTTGAAAGCATCTTGTAGCAGTACAACATCATCTTCAATCATAACAGGAATTGGTATCACTATACTTGAGACATCTGTAGTAACAATCACTTCAGATAGAATATTAAACGACTTAAACAAAGAGGATAATCATATAACCATTCAGGTCCAATTCGAGCATCTTTGGGATTTTCTTCTAGACAATCCACATAGTACGTCTCCATGATTTTCTTCTTTATCTTGTTGTACACTAGATATGTGGTGTTTTTAGCATAGCCAATGAAATAGCATGGATCCCCTCTCGATTCAAATTTACCTTTGGCATCCATGGTTAGGAGAATACAAGGTCAACCAAAGGTGCGAAAATGTTGTACAGAGGGTTTCTGTCCTTCAACTATTTCATATGGCGTCTTCATCTGACATTTGTTGATTAGAGCATGATTTTGAACATAGCAGGCGGTGTTCACTGCTTCTGCCAAAAATATCAGTGGAAGGCCAAAATCTATAAGCATCGTGCAAGCAGCTTCAATGAATGTTCGATTACATCTTTCAGCGACTGCATTTTGTTGAGGAGTTTGAGCTGCACTGTATTGGCGATCAATTCCTTTCTGGGCACAAAATTTATTCAACTCAGCATTCTTAAACGCCGTCCCATTGTCGCATCGAATGATTTTCACTCGCTCCTTTGATAGGTTCTCCATGAGTGTGATAAATTTCTTTATCAAAGCTGTAGTTTCATTCTTTGTTCCAAGAAAAATATCCAAGTGAAGCGAGAAAAATCATCAGTGATGACTAAACAATAAGTCTTTCCTCCAATGCTTAGCACATGAACATGACCAAAAAGGTCCATGCGAATCAGTTCCAGAACTTTAGACGTTGTGTGCATGAGTTTGGACCTGTGAGGCTTACAATGTTGTTTCCCATGAGCACGTGATTCACATTTCTCGATCTACATGAAATCCTTGATTGGTAGATTTTTTTACTAATCCTCCTTTGGCAAGTCGATTTAGAATCTTCATGTTCAGATGATCTAAAAAACGATGCCACCACATAGCATCATGTTCGGTGATTTCAGAGACAAACAGGCAAGGTAACTTAATCAGAGGGAGCTTTGTTCATATCAATTACGTAAGCATTTCCACGACGTTCGGCTTCAAGAGAGTACCAATCCTCTGGTATAACTATCTCTTGCTTTAAAGTTACGCATCCACCTTTTGTGAAGAGAACATCTAGACTTTACCGCACATCTAAGAGATGCTCAAGAGATTGTGTTTGAGTTCAGGAACATAACTGACATCTGAGAAGCTAAGAACTCCGTTTTTTACTATACCCTTCATAGTTATTCTTCCAGTTTCTCCTCCTGCAATTGACAAGTCTGTCGTTGAAGATTTTGATGTCGCTCAACTACGAGATGTCCCCTGTCATGTGTCTAGAACAACCACTATCGATAAACCAAAGTCTGACGATAGCCCTCCATAGTCGTTTTTGCACGCATAACGAGATTAATGAGAAACTGGAGCCCAGACCATGTCGTTCGTTCAACTGGGATTAGTGAGAAACTTCAGAAATCTTAAGAGATTCCACATGTATTGAAGCATCCACCCAACTGAAACCATGTTGATCTTGAGCCATCAACGCCTTTCCTGCTCCAATGGCTCCTTGGCTGGTTGAAGTTAAAGTTGAGTTTGAACTGGAGTAACAAGGACCATTGACCTTTCTGAGTTCCTAGCAGCAGCAGCCTGTGTAACTTCATAAACCACTGGTGTCTTCTTGCAATCCCTGGAAAAATGGCCCGGTTCATGACATTTTGCACCTCAGCTTGTCTTTTAAAGATCCAGTCCGAATATTTGACATGAGACGTCGACCATATTTTTTATGAAACTTCTCTGCTCGAAACGCTGCCATAGCCAAGTTCCAAGACGCATCCAGTTCTTCTATATCCTCTTTGACCACCTGATTAATCTCTGTTGCAAGAACGGATGGGGGTAAAAGATCACCTGCGAGAAAGGCGTTCGGACTATTAAGCATAGAGGCTACGAGAGCCAACTTTCTTCGTCCAGCTTGGTCACAAATGCTAGATTTTCTGCAGAGGGAGTGGATGGTATATTTTTGAGATGATTAAGGGTTCACTAGACTGAAAACTACATTGGCATGCTGAGGTTATTGCTGTGCAGGAGTGGGTGTAGCTGAATTGTTTGGAAGAGACATGCCGTACACATAGTTTGTCTTTTGAGCTTGTAGCTGAGCTTCAATTATCAAACTGAGAACAACATTCAGGTTACAATTCGACACTCCATGAACATGCCTGAAAGTAGTGTTAGGATGACTCTTACACATTAAAGCAGTGTTGGAACTAGTCATCCCGGTAGCAATCATTGAATTCTTATGGTTTAGCTCTCTCTACTGATTGTCAATCTCACATGACTTGATTGTAGCAATCAGCTCGGTGAGTGTGACATCATTCAGGTTCGTTCTATGCTTAATCATCAAGACATCAGCATCCCAACTGTTCGGCAATGAGTTCAGAAGTTGGCGACTCATCCCATTGTTAGCAATAGTAATGCCAACACTTATCATTTAATTTGACGAATCTTCTGATTTGGTTCTCCAAAGTCTCCCCGTAAATATGATTGAACGAACTGAACAGCTGGTTCAGCATGTATACCCTACTAACTATCATGTCAGTGTTTACCCTTATCATCTTCGTATTTGATTCTTCGATCATCGTCTGTCCACATATTCTCAAGTTTTGGAATCTGAGTTATAGGATCATCTTTAGTAGCATACATAATGGTACGAGGACCATCTCGAATACACCTCCAGACCCCAGGCTCCTTTGCCTTACAATACTTCTTAAAACGGCAAGTCCAATCAAAGTAATCATCTTCATACAAAAACCACGGAATTTTGGTAGACATGCTGATAATCTGATCGAGTTCCAGATGTAACGCCAAAGTCTGAGATTGGATGGCAGCTAAGGTAGCGTTGGCGAGATCTGCAGCAGTCAAAACACTGTTCGTGTTCAGCATTTTTAAGTTTACCGAATAGAAATTAAGTAATTTTAAAAATTAAAAGTGAAAAGTCCAAAATAGTCCAATCGAAACAGTAGCCAATCCGAAATGAAAGGATCAACAGGCAATTCGGAACAATAAATCGAACTCGGAACACTGGTTCGAACTCAAATAATCTAGATTATCCGAAATACAATGAAGATTATCCGAAATGCTGTGCAGTGGACCTGAAATGCAGAAAATATTCAACTATGATGATCCAAAATGAATCCGAAACTCAAACAATTTATCCGAAATGAACTCGAAACTCAAACTGTTGATCCCAAATGTCACACTTTGAGTTTTTTGATGTAGCAGAAGCGTCGGGAGGTGTGGCCAGAGCCGCAATCTTTGCATTCAACCAAGTAAACGACAATTGTAATACATTGTAAAATGTTCATCCATACACTTTATTTAACACAAGGTTTACATACAACCTTTTGTTTTGAAACATACCACAAATTTAACAACATTGTTGAAAATTCAAACACGAGTTTACAAACACAATAACAAAAGACTGGATAAAATCTAATATCTTGAATTCATACGGACATGTTTTCCCCCAAGGCCGTCCAGTAGTTTCCTGTATTACACCAACAAAAGTTGGTGAATATATGTTATAAATTTTCGTATCAAATGATTATTAAAAAATATTTGAAATAATAAATTTGTTTAGTATAGCTTAATGAAAGTTGTAAGATCATTAGTATGTTGCAAGGACACTAATCTGTATGCCGAATAAGGTGGCAACCAAACCTTGACGATTTATTATGTCAGAGACACTCGTTTTAAACACAACAGCACTCTAATATGATCTGTTATTGTTGCCATAATAGAGTGGGGCTCGCCCAAACCTAATAGATCTATCCCATTGTTCCTCGGTACTTGTTATTCGTTAGTGGTCCCAACACTAGAGCCTTATCCACATGTGATCTAAATATTTTCATTTCCCAAGCTATACTAAATGTAACATGTAGACATCCCCTCACGTTCAAAAACCATAAAAACGTTTAAATAAAAGGGGAAACATGAACTCACATATTTGCGTTCCATGCAAATCTCTATTTGATTTCCGATACTTCGTTCATTTCTTGACCTACAAGTGTCCTAATCTCATTAGACACTTAAGCTTTCATTTGTTTTTCGTATAAGTATCTCATCTTGAATTTCATACTTGTATTTGTTTTTTCTTCTTTGTTGATATACATATATATATCTTTCATATATCTTTTCTAGATTGATTACATGTAAATGGGCGTAGCCCATAATTTAAGTTTATTACATATGGGCCTAGCCTAATAGGTTTTGTAAGTATGGGCCTAGCCCAAGTTGCTTACTATGTGTGGGCCTAGCCCAATTCGTTTCATATGAGTGGGCCTAACCCAAACCGTTTCATGTGTGTGGGCCTAGCCCAACTTGTTTTTATTAAATGTTGGTCAAGCCCAATTGGTTTGTAAAAGTGGGCCTAGCCCAAGTTAAAAATGAAAGAGTGGGCCTACCCCAAAATTGTTTATAGAAATGGATTAGCCCAATTTAATTTTATAAAAGTGGGCTTAGCCCAAAGTTAATTTTATAAAAGTGGGCTTAGCCTAAAGTTAATTTTATAAAAGTGGGTTTAGCCCAAGTTTGATTTTATACAATTGGGCCTAGCCCTAATTAATTTATAGAAATAGGCAAGTCCATATATTTTTATAAAAATGGGTTTATCCCAATATATTTTTATTAAAATGGGCTTAGCCCAAATTTGCTTAGTTGGGCTTAATCCAACTTTTAAAATATTTACAAGCAAATGTAATAACTTATAAAAATTTATGTGAAAAAATACTAGATATGAGTTAATTTTTCATAAGTCCTAGTAAGTATAAAGTGTGACGTTTGATTTGTTTGTTTTAACCATTGTGTTTGCGTCGACCATTTTATTCGTTTCGTGTTTGTCGTTTGTTTCATTTATACCATATATTTTATTTGTCCGAATTGCCCAAGTTGTCCGAATTGTCTGATATATTATTTGATCAAAATTTGGATACTTATATTTCGTTGTATTATATCCTACATGATCTAAATATATAATATGTATACAAAAATATGTGTACACATATTTTTTGATTTCAAAATATATACTTTTATCCAAAAAACATATTTATTTCCTTTTTTGTTTAAGAAAAACTTAAGTAATTAAATCTTAAACTTTTTCACCCAAACTTTTGTTTAAACAAGATTAAAATCCCTAATCACTTTAATCACAAAATCTTTGGTTTAACCATATCTTAATCAAGATTAATAAAAATTTTGCCATAGTTTCCTTTAAAATATGAGCTTTCCCATGTTTATATAAACATGTTTTTAATCACTTCTAATTCAAATTATCATCAAACCACAAGTACTATACTAATATATTAACAAAAATTTCATGAACCTGTTATAGTTTAAAACTTTCTCAAAATGAAAACTTTATTTATGTTTTTCATCCAAATTTTTGGATTATGAATTTTATGTAAATCTATGCTTTACGTGTTATATTAAGTTACTTTTAAGTATAAAGATGTGTTCATAATACTTCTAAAAATAACTTCATTTTTATGATCTTTCCAAAAGTAGAAACTTTATCATTACTTTTTAACAAAATTTCTACATCATAAATTTTATTTAGTAATCTATAATTTGTATATTAAATATGATCATTTTAAAATATAAAATCATGTTCATAACAATTTTTGTTAATGAATCTTGCTGATCTAAACATGCATGTGTTTAGATTATCTTTTTATACATAAAAATGCAAAATTCAAGTTTACTAGTTTATGGCAAATTCAAGATCATCCATAATCACCAAGAAAACCACATAATTATGTTAGGGATTATAGTTTTATTAGTGTTTTTCAAGTGGGTTTTAAATAATTTTCAAGATGATCTTGTATATTTACATGAATCGTAAAGTATAAGATCAATTTATGAAGCTTACTACTAGGACTTGGTTAGGGATGATCAAAGTGATGTTAAAAGATGAAGAAAAGTGTTGATCAGAAGTTTCCAAGCTTCGAAGTGTGTCTCCTAATCCATGTAAACACCTTAGATTATCCTTGGTCTCCATGCAAGCTTGAATTTCCTTTTCTTTTCTTTTTTTTTTTGTAAAAGTTGAAGGCAATAGTGGTGGTGTTTGGCCGATTTCAAGAAGGAAAAGGAAAGGAAATGTTGTTGTGTTTTGATGTTTGGAAATGAAAGGAAATGGAAGTGATTTGGTTTTGTGTTGTGGTTATGTCTTACACCTCATAACACACCAGCTAGCCTCACAATTAGCCAACACAACATGGAAAGATTAGTGGCATGGGGGTTTACACCCACTTAACCGTGAGATGGGGGGTAACTTACTAGACTTATTGTTTCGTTGTTCGGTTGATAAATTTGGTTCAGGTATTGTACCGGGTAAATACTGACATATTGTGTTATTTATATAATTTTATTTACACAATAGTTCTAGTACTAATTTCATTGTCCAGTTTATTAATCTAGCTTTCCAGACTAATAAATTTGTCATTTTGAGTTCAGTTCCTGTACCGACTTTGTTGTCAGGTTTTTACTGAACAAGCTGCATAGCTTTAAACAGCAGGATTTATATACGGGTTTTATATTATTTCTAACACCCGTTATATTCTTAACTAAAAATATTTATTTTTGGGTTTTTGGACATTTGATGTTTTGTGCTGCGAAATGTTGTATTTTGCTGCAAAATGTTGTATTTTGTGTAGACTTGGACAATTTGATGTTTTAAATAAAATTTTCATGGTATAAGAGTGCAGACATATCTTATGTCTTATTTTTGTCATATCAGACTGTACCGCAACCAGTACTGATATTTATCGTGTGTTTGCATCTTTGTCATCCGTCTAGGATGTGGTTTTAAATGTTTGTGACCGTGACGAATTCATTATCATACCAAACTATGATTTTGTTGAATTCCTAGACTTTTAAGACTTAAAACTATAACTCATCATCTTCCCTACGTGGGTCAATTTCTCTATGAACTAGCATTTCCATCCTGTCCATTAGAGCATTCTCTCATACAAGTTGTTGGCATGTTGTGCGGTAAATAGATGGTGTAATAGTTGTTCAGGTTGTACAGAATTACCGGAATTTTGCCGATTGTCACACGAAATATATCCGAATCTTTAAAGGATGATACGAAATACGTTCGAGTCTTTAAGTGATGATCCGAAATAGGAACAGAAACTTCAAATTTCTTTGAAACAACAACTGATTAGCAACTGTAACTATCTGAATTAGTGTGATATCAGATCTGATCCTGGAAAACAGGTTCAACAGACTCTGATACCAATTGTAAGTCCCAAAACCGGATCTACAATATCACACTAAGCTAGTTCGGTGGCGGAATCACACAAACAAGCTATGGATTCGAGATAAAAGAAATAAATTAAATAAAATAGATGAAGGATTAACTTGCATATAAATTGGAATTTGTCTAATACAAGCTAATGGAAACCACCAAAGAACCATTATCCCTAATACATCATTTATTATTTATACTAAGGGATTAGTGCACCATTTCCCCAAAACCCTAGGCCCATAAGCCTTCCCAAGCCCAAAACTATTATAAGCTGGCTCAAATTTAATAAGTGACTAATGCATAAACCTTAAGGACCTAACAGAAATTCTTCATTAGAATATAGCTTGTCTGATCCGTTCATTTTGTACACGACATCATTAGGGTCATCATTCAAACTATATTCTGATTTTTGATGATGCTTCTTATGAAACCTTTCTTAACTTTCGGAATGTGAACTTGAACTTGTTTTCTCCTAGTTAGACTCAACACTTTCAAACTCATTGCTGTCACTTTCACTTCCCAAAACATTTTCAACCACATTCTTAACCACATCTTACTCACAATCGTTTTCAGATTTGGTGTAGGTTACATCGAGATTTTCAGTTACCTTGTCTTTTATTTTAGTTTTGAGTTTCAAATTGAGCGCCTTCTCCACCCCGTCAGGTTTTAACTAATCGGGGGTGGAACTCGATTATAACCCATACTTTTTTGTTTTGAGAATCTGTATCCTTTTCTTCCTTTTCAATTTTTTCTGGTTGTTTTGGAAGAATATGATCAATCACATACGAAGTAGTTCAATAACTGCTCAACAACTTATTAACCGTTTCTGTTTCAATTCTCATTTTTAGCTTAGCAATCATATTAATATGAATATTTATGGCTATTTGTTTATCCATAACGTTGCTTTTAGCATTAGAAGAGTAGCATTGTCTTCCCTACTAGCTTGTTATAATTGATTAATTGTTTTGCACTATTTATCATATGCTTCTTGTGTTTCTTTATAATCACTTGACAGATTATCAGTAAGCTTTTTCAGTTCTTTATATTTTCATCTTTTTCTATTCATTCCTTGCATAGCCCCAAGCACTTCATGCAAGGTTTTTCGATTTCGATCATCTGAACCTTACCCTCTTCTTTGACGGACTCATTTACCCCTTCCTGAACCTGTTCAGAAACTACCTCTTTCACGTTAGCCATCATCGCTTTGTTTGTAATCTCAGTGTAATTATTAACAGTCATCTCCTTATTCACATCGATAATTTCTTCCACCTCTAGCTTAGACTCTTCATCACAATGCACTTTATAGTTCGGTTCAAAGAAACCTACGAAAGATTTATACACATTAGGCGGTATTAAAGTTCTAAATGCACTATGAAAAATTTCTTCCTCAGTAGAAGGATCATAGTAGTTTTCTTCGTTTGGAGTTTCATTGAAAGTCGCCTCAGCATATTCTTCTTCAACTTGTTCAGGTTCTTTTATAATCTGTGCCAAAAGTGCAAGACTCTCAGACTTTGAAATATAACTGTTTTAATTGAACCCTTCATCCTCTTGAGAAACAACAAGAGCTTTTTCTGTGGAATTCGATGAACCACCGTCAATTTGAATCATTCTTGATGTAGTATGAGGTTGCAAAGTTTTGTGATAAATCGCCTTTTTGTAGTAGTCATCACCAAAAGGATTCTAGTTTCCATTTACTTCGCGGTTCGGACATTCTCTCTTGAAGTGTCCATTCTCTCGACATTTAAAACAAGTGACTTTTGATTTGTCAAATCCTAAATTTCCATCTGGACCACCCAAACTATTTATTCCTGTAATCTCCATAACCCGTTGAGCTCTTCGAACAATACTAGCCATAAAACATTTAATATCAATAAGTTCCAACTCTTCTGGATCGATTTGTTCATAATCTTCTTTCATCATATTACGATTACCAATCTTTCCAACTACCAAACTATCGTATTATTCTAAAACAGATGCAAGCAAAGCCATGTGCTGTTTAGCAGGATTCTCTGTAAAAAAATCTTGAGCATTCTCTAAATTCACAGCAATATTGCATTGTAAGATCGTTGGTTCGAGTTGGTTTGGTTGCTCTGGCTACTTTGATAATTGATTGAACTTTGTGAAGATTGAGGTGTTTGTGGTTAGTTAGGATCATAAGTAGGAAATAACTTAAAACCACCACTAGTGTTAGAATGGTTTAAAGAGCTACTAGAAGAATTGTCTGTGCTGAAAGCAATATGTATTTTTGGACATTGAGTATTGGTTGTTGAACATCCTTTGTAATACAGATTCACATCTTTTTGAATGTGTGAACCTTTGGTTTTAGCCATCTTTCGCATTTCAAGCTCGTGACCTTCGAATACTCTATGAATCTTGATAAACTGACAATATTGTATTCTAAGGTATTTTCAAGATTGTCAGGTAGGTTGACCGATCTCCTTCAGGTAAAGCATCAGCCAATTTTTCCACTAACTCTTCGTTCTCATTTTGAATACCCAATATTTTCATCTCAACAACCTGATGACAATATCTTTCAATTAAATTCTTCATTGTTTAACCTTTCAAAAGATTAAAGATATCAAACTCCTTTTTCAACAAAGCTTTCTTGCTTTTGATCATCTGGGTGCTTTCCTGAAATTTCACCTTCAAGCCGTTCCAAACAGATTGAGAGTTACCATCATGTTGTACGAGCATAAATATATCCTTCTTAATGGCTTGCTTCAGGATATTCATCTTTTTCTTTTCCCTTACGAAGTTATCTTTCTCTAGTGTAGTAAAATGAGTCAATGTCTTTTCAAGCCCATTTTCACCAATGGGTGCAACATATTTCTCCTTAATGGTGTACCAGCAATCAAATAGTTTGCTTGTACCTAGTTAACAAATCTCTCATTCCATCCATAAAATCTTCCAAACACATCAACTTTGGGGTTTAATCATAGTCCCCATTTCGTTGTTGAGATTTATAATTTGCACAGCTACTGTTGTAGTGTTTGAGGTCGCGAAGGCGTTGAAAAATTCCGTTTCCATTTCATCGAGAAATTTTGTCATGCGAAGTTTACCTGGTGCGAAGATAACACAAATACCAATTAAATCTAAGTTCGTATGAAGATAAAACACCTAAATTTTGATATATCTTCATGTGAAGATAAATTCCAAATTTTTCAAGATTTTACTTCGTACGGAGGTAGAATTTAGTTCATGTGAGGGTGTTAAAAATTTCACATTTTTTGATGTTTTAATCATGATTCTCGTTGATTTTAGGTTTGATCTTTCAAGGGTTTGTTTACAGTAGATTTTACGTATTCCTTTGAAAAAATTAGTCCATTTTGACAGTTAAATCTTTGAAAAATATAAAAATAGTGAAAATGAGTAGAAGAGAAGTAGAATCTTGTTGAAATGTCTTCAAATGAGGCCTCCAAGCTCTGATACCACTTGTGAGGATCTGATCTCTATTAGCTTAGGTCCTAATTTGATTAACTAGTCATAAAATGCGCGGAATTCATTTTATTATAGCGACAATAGATCAAGATATATTGTTCAATGTTTCTGTTTCATTAATTGTTAAACTTGTACATCCTAAAACGTTTATGACAGGGCTTCACCTTATCAGTCAACCAAAACAACTACTCACAAATGAACACACGAATTCTATTTATAGACATCCTACTTCATGTGAACTAAACCACCTTCGTACGATGTGAATCAACTTCGTACGAAATTGACTAACATCTAAACCACCTTATCTGTATGAAGTGGTCACTTCGTACAAAGTGAACATACATACATTCAAATCTAACATTTCAGGACTATCACATTCAAATCTCTTCATAC
This sequence comes from Scalesia atractyloides, assembly GCA_947069175.1. NCBI lineage: Eukaryota > Viridiplantae > Streptophyta > Magnoliopsida > Asterales > Asteraceae > Scalesia > Scalesia atractyloides. Next base: position 58,345,072 of record CAMTDV010000008.1, read on the forward strand.
GTAACAAAAGGCAATATTGGCCATTCTTTGCACAACACTTGAAGTCACCAAGTCATGGAGTGTCACACCCTAAAAACGTCGCAACGGAAATACAAACGTAGTGGTGACGGAAGTTGGTGCCCATAAGTATCTTCGTGGATGATGCACTATTCATTTTTGGACATTCAACATAAACTAAAGATAACTTAAAGTTTAGAGTTTAGACACAACCACAACCATACATAGTTAAGTTGTTTTGATCCTTATGGATCTTTGTACAAACTTGGTCCCAAAATAGTTTTAAAAATTGTCAAAATATTATTTAATACAACATGCATCAACAACCACTAGATACGCCAAAATCCCGAAGCCGAACAAATGTACCTTTAGAGCATGTTGAAATCAAGTGTAACACAAAGGAGGGTGAGTTCACATATTCAAATTATAAATAATTTGATCCAAGGAAAACTTTCTTATTATATGTTTAATAATAAAACTTCCATATAACTTAAGAAAGTCATTTTTATTTCCTTCAAAAAAATACAAGGGTCAATCATCATAAGCGTTTTCCTAAAACCTTCGATATTAAGACATCTTCCCAAGGTTTATATATATATATATATTAAATTTCTAGCATCAAATGTTCAGATTCGTAAGTTTGCAAGACATACGAGCTATATATTAACAATAAGGCCATAATCAAATCTAGAAAATAAAAGAATATAAATTCGTCGCTTGACTTGACACGGAGCTATCGGTCGCGACGGGGTGGTCAACCCGATAGATCTATGAACAATTTTACGCATACAGTATTAATGATTAAACAGAAAAATTTGCACAATTGCCCACAATGGTCCACTTATAATGCCTGCCTCATGTACAATATATACATATATCCTACTAAGCCACTACTGATACTTACTCTCTTGAGATCAAGCAAATTCGTCACAACTTAGATTTAAGCATCCTTAAATCTACACGGTCGTTTTATCCAAAACACTGTAATAATCCACGTTTCTCCCCGAAACATATATATATATATATCTATTAATCGAAACCCGTTTCTCCCCAAACGTATATTTATATTCCTCAAAAGCCGTTTCTTCCCGAAACGTATATTTATATTCATCAAAACCATATATTTTCCGTGAAAATATTTTAATAATTTATTTCAAGGCATATTTTATACAAAAATGTATAATTTTCCTTTTAAGACGTGTTCTTCCCCCAAAACGTATATAAAACAATAAAAAGAGGGGTTAGTGACACTCACCTTTGGGTGCGTTTTTATGTTAGCGTGATCCCACAATTTGGTATATATGTTCTAATTTTAAATAGGAATGATTTAATAACCAATATTCCACAAAATACCCAAGTTTCTTCAATACTTAAATTTTTCACATAACTTTGAGATTTTCTCAAATAGTCTTTACTATGTTGGCGTATTTATATATATATATATGTATATATATATATATACAGTTGAACGATTTTATTGAGGACCCTCATTATGTTATATCCATTATCACACCCGTTTATAAGCAATATATTTATGATTTGTACTTCGTAATATATATACATAAACGTGAACATATTATCAGATATCGTAATACACGTATTTTGTCACTTATATATTTTATCTTTTTTAAAGTATTCATACATGAAATAACTCATTAAGTTAACCTATGTATTATTTTCATGCTCGACAAATAAGTTACATACTTAACGTGACTTTTAATGGAATCATCGTTTCAACCGGACAAGTGTACTTGCATAGTCTTAAATCCCTACTTGCTGGGATTGAACTCTACAAAAAAATAGATGATAGAAAGCCAAAATATACTACAAACCTCTGATCAAAATGATAATGTAACATCTGCCAAGTCAAGCTCTCCTGAAGGCTAAATGATTAAGGTATGCCATAGCTATACTTTGTTGAAGACAAGCTCTGTTGAAGACTTAAGCTAAAAAGTCTGCCAAGACAAGCTCTGCTGAATTTAGGGCGTTTTGAGACCGTTGGTACTTAAGTATTAATAGTTTGAGCTGGTTTGTAATAGTTTGCTAAACTAGAAGTGTCAAAACTGCAAACATGTGAAATGTAGAACAGGGCGGCGTAATTAATAACCCATCATATTTAATAAATACGCTGGGTAGTCAGATCTGTATATATATGTTCTTGAATGAAACACTTGTCCAAGCTTCTTGGACATATTTTGGTGATTACTCTTGTGTTGTGATTCTTGTTATTGTGCTTAATCTGAATATCCAGGTGCTGTTATTAATTGCAACTTTTTGGAATATACAACACTTGTTGTTTTATCCATTCAAGAATCTTCATCTTCATGGTTTGGTTTTTCTTAACTTTTACACATTCAAACAACTAATCTATAGTTGTTTGAGTGATAACAATCAACCACTATGATCCGAATCAATTTTGGGACTCAAAATTTGGTATCAGAGCCTTTGTGCTCTTGATTGTTTGAGTATTTAAGATTCTTCAAGTTTTGAAGGTTTTTAAAAAGTTTCAAATTTTTAAGGTTTTTCAAATTTTTGGACTTAAAATGACTTGATCTGGTTTGTTTAATCATTGGGTTGTTGTTAATCTATAGTTTGGTAAACATTATGGTCATTTTGGTGCAAAGAAACATGGATTTTGAGTCGTTTTTTTGGTGATTAGGGGGTTTTTGTTCATACTAAAACCCATCTGGGCGTATTTAATGTTGATGTCATCGTAGATAATCTTGAATATAGCGGATTTAACTTGAATATCGCGTATTTAACAAATACGTTGGGTTAACACCAGCATGTTTATTGATTGTCAGCGTAATAGTGACAGCGTAGTTAATCGAAGGCGACTTCGAAATCAGTGATAAAAATCCTCAGCGATTTTATCACGGTGACCGGCGAAATTAACCAAACTTATTCTTATTTTTCATGTTCCAGCGGATGTAGCTATTTTCACAGGATAAATTGCCAGACATCAGGTAGTTGATGCAAGTGCAACGTATTTAATTCAAGGTCAGCGTATTTGATTCAAGTGCAGCGTATTTGATCAAAGTGCAGCGTATTTGATTAATTTCAGCGTATTTGTCTTCTGATTTCATAATTCTCAGCGTATTTAACCTCTTTTTAACCAAAATGTCTCTCAATCAACTCAACCCAATTGCCCAAGCCAAGTTGGAAACAGGAACAGCCACAAGACCTCCGAAATTGAAAGGATCTGAAGATTTCAGCGGTTGGAAGAACAGAATCAAAGCCTTCTGTGAGTATACCGACTATACTCAATGGATGTCCATCATGGTGGGTCCACACGTGCCAATGATAATTCACAACGACGTTCGTACAATCAATGAAGATCCATCAATGTTCACCGAAGAAGATAGAACTCTCATACCAACGTGACCGCAGGGCTCATGCTGCTCTTACTATGGCCCTGTCCAAGGATGACAACAACTTGTTCGAAGAGTACACCTTCGCTCATGAATTGTGGTTGGCTCTTATCTACCACTATGAAGGAAACGAGGAGCTCATGGACAACAAAAGAGACATGGTCCAGAAAAAGTACGACATGTTTGGAAGTGTTCATGGCGAAAGCTTATCCGACCATATCAGTCGATTTCTGGGAGTGCTGACTAAAATGAAGAAAGTGGGAAATCCTGTTGCAAACTATGCATCAATCAAGAAGCTGCTAGACTCACTCCCTAAAGAATGGAGTCGTCAGTGCATGATGATTAAGAGAAATTTCTTGACCAGCACAACTCCTGTCACACTCTCGGAATTGATTAACACTCTAAAAGCCTTTGAATGGATATTGTCAAGAGAGAGATGAACCAAACAGGGTATTCACAGAAACTTACTCAATCAGCTGCTACAACCTCTGCTCCCAAGAATATGGCGTTTCTTGCTCCCATCACCTCATGTGGATTGAATCCTCAAAGTGCTATCGAATCTTATCCCAACGGTTCCGCAAGCTCTGTAAAGGCCTCGTCATCCACCGAGAAGACTACCGTGGCCAGCAATGCTCAAGCACTTAAATATCCACATAACATGTCGCTCTGTTTAATACCTTCTTAAGTAGCTATGAGGCTCTCATGTCAGGAGATTTGAAAAGAGATTTCCTCACAGCTGAGGACATGTATCAAGTGGATCCTGACAACATGGAGGAGATGGATTTGAAGTGGCAGATGGCGATGATCACTCTTCGATTGAAGAAATTCCAAGATAAAATAGGAAAAAGGCTAGCTCTCAGAAAAGCTGACAAGTCCAAGCTGAGATGTTATAATTGAAAAAGTCTGGGTAATTTCAAGAGGGAGTGCTCGTTGCTGAAGAACGAGAATACCGAACTCAACCAGATAAGAAGGCCGGTGGCTATTGAAGGGAGTGATAGTATTGCTGAAAATAACCAAAAGGCTTTAGTTGTGGAAGATTATGACTGGTCAGAGGAAATAGCTGAGGCTAAAGGTGAAGTTAACAAAGCCCTCATGGCAAACATCTCCACTGTTTGTGTCACATCTACATCAAATTGTGTTGAAAAGCAAACCGCCAGGATTCCCAAAGATGACAAGGGTCTAAAAAGCATCATCAATCCTGCTGAACAAACTACAGAGAAGGGAAAACAGAAAGCTGAAATGAATGAGTCGAAACCTGCAATTCAAGAAGCCATCAGTAGTAGCAAGAATGAAGCGGTTGAAACTTCTACCACCGCAATGAAGTCAGAAACTGAGGATAAGGATTTGGTAGAGAGCATGCCATATAAATTTAAAGTGAAGTTGTGCTCCAAACCATATTTGAACGTCGTGGCACACTACAAATCTCTCAACCGTGACATAATTAAAAAAAAGCTTGACAATTCCTTAGTTGAATCAAAGAAATCTGAGAACTCATCATCAGTTGTTGATCATAACCCTTCTGCAACAGAGAAGGATGATTCGCCAGATGATGAGTCCGACAGAAATGATCAGGATCAATCTCTTGATGAAGAAAAAGGGATAGAAATCTCTGCTACTCCCAATGAGAAAACTATTGAAAATTAAGAGAATGATCCCAAAAATCTGTCAAGACAAATGCGTCTACAGATGAAAATGATTTGGAGACAAGAAAATCTACTCAAACAAAGACATTCTGATAAAAATGTAAATCCAACCTCTATTGATCAAGTTTTTGAAATTTCAACAACCAAGTTTTTGGAAATGAAAAACCCAATCAAGTCGCAACCATTATCCATTTCAAAAGAAAAACGAAAAGAAAAGCGAGGTGAAAAATCTAAGGTATCACAACCGAAGGTTGAAGCTAAAGGTGCTCGCTACAAAAAGAAATTAAAGAATGTTAAATTTGTGAGTTCAATTGGTACTAATAGTCGAGACTTTTGAAGGCATGTCAAATATCGATTTTGTAAACAAAGTCAAGATTTTGAAACGTAACAGTCAAAACAATTAGACTCAACATACAATGGGTGTGAAAATGAACCAAGTACCTCAAGACCCACAAGTTCAATATCAAGTCATAAAACAGGATCTCCTAAATTTGTTGAGAGGAGAACATGTTTTAAATGTGGAGAATTTGGACACATAATCAAGAATTGTACTAACCCAGCAAAACCTAGATTTGTTGAGAAAGCCCCTCCAGAACCAACTTGCCAACGTTAATCTGTTTCTCCAAAACAAGACAAACGAATTATTAAAGAACAAGAAGAAAAATAGACATGTAAACAAGTAAAAATAATTGAAAAGGCATTAAAACCAGATTCATCAGAAAGGAAACCAATTTCTTCAAATTTAATAAAACCCGAAGTTGTTAAAAATGTAAACAATAGTCATTCTGGTAAATTTCAAAAATCTTGGAAACCTAAGACCGGTGATATTTCAAGAGGAGGCACACAATTTCCAAATCATCAAGAAATAGAAATCACATTTCTTGATGATAAGGGTCGGCCCAAGACCACTAAGGCTTGGGTCCCCATCTCAAACTGATCGGGTATTGAAATGTGCAGGGTGCTCGAGGAGGAAATGTGAATAGTCATTGGATTGTTAACAGTGGAGCATCGAGGCACATGACAGGCGACTTAAGGCTCCTTTATGATGTGAAAAGCATTTGAGGAGGCTATGTTGCTTTTGCTGGAGACAAAGGCGGATACATCACTAGAGAAGGAATGGTATCCGATGGTGTTGTTAGCTTTGATAAGATCAATTATGTTCGTCAAATTGATCACTATCTTCTTAGCGTTTCTCAAATCAGCGACAAGAAGTTCACGGTTCATTTTGATGATGCCGGATGTTATGTGCTGAAACATGGTTTCAAGATTCCCAAAGAATGGATTCTTCTGTCGGCTCCAAGAATTAATGACTTGTATATTCTTGACATGAGCAAAGCTATTACAACGTTTGCACAAGTTACATGTTTTGTCTCAAAAGCCACCGAAAAGGAATCAATCTTTCGGAACAGACGAATGGGACACATTCACTTAAGGAAAATGAACTATTTTGTGAAAAACAATCTCATGAATGGTGTACCAATCAATAACTTTCATTTACAAGAATCTCTTGACGCTGCTTGAAGATAAGGAGAATCAGAAGCGATAATGGCACTGAATTCAAGAATCAAGTTATGGACGAGTTCTGTTCTTCTAAAGGCATCTACATGAGTACAATTCTCGATACACTCCACAATAAAATGGTGTCGCTGAGAGAAAAAATAGAACTCTGATTGAAACAGCAAGAACTATGCTAGTAGAATCAGAACTTCCTGTTCAATTTTTGGGAGAAGCTGTGGCTACTGCATGTTATACAATGAATAGAGTTCTCGGTGAAGAGGCACGGGAAAACATGTTTCAAGTTGCTACATAAAAGGAAACCGGATGTTTCTTTCATAGAACGTTTTGGAGCTCCATGCATTATGATTGATCCACCTGGAAAGTTTGGTCTAAAGGCTATCAAGGTTTCTTTCTTGGATATGCTACTCCAAATTTCAGGGTGTGGAATTTGTCAACGAAAAAGATTGAAGAATGGGGTGAAGTTAAGGTTCAAAGATACACTGAATCTGTAAGAGCTTCGGGTGCTCCTTGAATGTTTGACTACAATGGGATGTTTAACTCCTTTAATCTACCAACTTTTGATGATGCTTCTACAGCTACTCAAATGTTACTGGAAAGTGATACTGCAGTTGACTCATTATTAGTTCGACCAATTATTGTTAATCCTCAAGTGTCTACTTCGGTTAACAATCTTGTTCAAAATAAGGAATTCGAAGATGATGCTGATTACAATGTTGCGTCAGAAGATGATGAGTTTCATGATGCAAATGAAGCTACTTCTAGTGCAGAACCTGGAATTCCAGATGTCACGTCAAATATATAGAATCTAGGGATGACTGAAGGTCACGCGTCTACATCTTTGTCAAATCCAGCAAACGAATTAGTTGTTGATCTGAATATCAACAACTTGGATTCTCGAGATCCTGATGTTCCTGAAACTCGAATCCATAATACACATCCTCAGCAGAATATTATAGGAGATGTCCAGAGTGGTGTGCAGACACGTAAACAACTCTGGAATAATTAGATTGCTGGTTTGTATTCAGTTATTAGGGAATCAGGGGAACAGAATGATTCGTCTTTTGCCTGCTATGTTTGCCAAGTAGAACCGAAATCTTGGAAGAAGGGTATGAAAGAAGACTCATGGGTTGAAGCAATGCAAGAAGAACTTCAGCAGTTTCAGAAGTTAGGCGTGTGGAAATTGGTTGACAGGCCTGACAACTATAAGAAGATTGGTACAAGATGGGTCTACAAATGTAAGAAGGATGACCGAGGTATTGTTGTGAGAAAAAAAGCAAGATTGGTCATCCAGGGCTTTAATCAGGTAGAAGGCATTGATTGCAATGAAGTTTATGCACCGGGGTAGCTCGTCTTAAGGCAATAAGAATCATTTTGGCTTATGCGTCCTACAAGAAGTTTACCGTTTATCAAATGGATGTGAAAAGTGCGTTTCTTCATGGTGTGGTTGAAAAAGAAGTATATGTTGAGCAACCGCCTCGTTTTGAAGATCCAATCCATCCTGACAAGGTTTGGCTTCTGAATAAGGCGCTATATGGTCTACATCAAGCTCCTCGGGCTTGGTATGAAACGTTGTGTTCCTATTTTTTGAAGAATGGTTTTTCGACGTGGATTGATTGACTGTACTCTCTTCATCAAGGAAAAGAATGAGGACTTATTGCTGGCACAAGTGTATGTTGATGATATTATTTTTGGGTCTACCAACGAGAAAATGTGCAAAGAATTCGAGCAGGTGATGCAAGAGAAGTTCGAGATGAGCGCAATGGGAGAAATGACTTTCTTTTTAGGTTTGAAGGTTCATCAGTCTAAGGAAGGGATTTTCATCCATCAAACCAAGTACGTCAGGGATATTCTCAAATATTTTCAAATGGAAGACTCAAAGCCCTTGGGAACTCCATTAGCTCAAAATCATGGGATTACTCCTGATGGAATGGATGAACATGTGGAACCGTCTCTTTATAGTGCTATCATCAGATCTCTTATGTATGTTACTACTTCAAGACCCGATATAATGTACCCAACATGTCTTCTAGCTCGCTACCCGTCCAGTCCGAAGGTTTATCATTTGATGGCTGTGAAAAGAATCTTTCGTTATTTAAAGAGTCGCCCGGACACTAGTCCTTGGTACCCTAAGGATGATAACTTTGATTTGACAGCATTCAATGATTCTAATCATGGTGACTGCAAGATCGATGCAAAAAAGCAGACTTGTGTAGCTTTGTCAACCTGTGAGGCTGAGTATATTTCGACTTCTAGTTGCTGCACTCAGGTTCTATGGATCCAACAGCAAATGCACGACTACAGTTTTGAATTTCTAACTACTCCTATTTATGTTGATAACGAAGTTGCTTTACAGATCACTCATAATCATGTACAACACTCAAAAACCAAACACATTGAGATTAAGTATCATTTCATACGAGATTGTTATGAAAAGAAAATTATCAATGTTGTTAAAATCCACACAGATCACCAATGTGCCGACCTGTTTACAAAAGCTTTTGATAAATCTCGTTTTGATTATCTACTTTTGGTCAATGGCATCAAGGTGAAACCTGAGTAAATTATCCTTGGCTAATCATTTTTTGAAAATATTTTCTTAAAAATCTAAAACGACAAAAAGATTTTCTATTTTCGCTTAGTTTTATATTTTTAGGGGGAGAAAATTTCAAGAAAAATAAAAAAACATGAGAAAATGCAAAAATATATAAATATGTCTTTTATTTAGTTAACCTTTTATTACCTTCTTTATTTAAGGGGGAGAAAAATTTAGAAACATACAAAAACAATAGAAAAACCAAATGAGTTTCTTGGATAGATAAGAGAAGATGATGACACACACCGGTGATCTGTAAAAAACAGGTCAAACATAAAATGAAAATTGATAAGTAGCTTTACTAATGATGTATAGGTAGGCTCAAAATCATATTAAAATGTGCAGGTTGATATAAACATAACGGACTGCAAGCCAGGTGGGAACCATTCATTGGCGTATGGTCTTAGTACTGAAATTTCATTTGATAGTATGCCAAGGTTCTGAGATATGCGGTCCTTTATGCTGACCTATCATCTTGGTATCATGGTTGAATCTTTTACCGGAAAATAACGGTGACACAAGTCTAGAACTTCCATGATACCATACATACGTGTAAATACTGCATATGACCAACATTAAGTGATAAAAATATCACATTCACCCAAAAATAAGTGATAAAATATCGCAGCTTTTTGCGGGAGCTAAGTTCGTCTCTTTGTCGGTATGATGATACTAACCTGTTCACGGACTTACTTTTATGCCTTGCATGCATCTGAAAATCAAGTTCCTCATCAATAAGTGATTTAATCACATAGGGCTTGTTTTCAATCAAAATAAGTATCTCACATCATATACATCAAAATAGATGATAAGCAGTATACTCACCGGTAAGATTTTCTCTCGTGCATATCTTGATACGGGAATGTGTTGTGAAGTGGTTGAACACCGGCTAGTAAGTATAAATCATACATTAATCATATTTCCTAATCATGATTACATCTGATAAGTTGAGCTTACATGGACAACAATACCGATAATCATAGTAGAATGCTTATTTATTTAATTTGATGTTTTAAACAAAACTCTTTTTTGACAAGATTAAAAGCTTGAAACTCTGAAAAAGATTGTCTCGTAAATATATAGTTTACTCATATCTGGTAGTAGTTATTTAGTGTAGTTTACTTTATTGTTAAATTAAGTTCTTTTTGAATTAGCCAAAGTTGAAACTCAAAAGTTTTCTACCAAGATACGTCCTAAAACCATTCACTTTGATATCATAACTTCATAAAAGTACTTTCTTACAACGGGTAAACACATCTCAAAAGAACAAAATCTGTTTAACAAGCACTTTTCCTAACTTAACTTGTGATTAGTGTGGATATGTGCAAAGTTCTAAACATGACAGCGAAAAACCTAAGGTTTACGAAGAACTGAAAGTCCAGTTTTGAAAAACCTGAACTCGTATGAATCAGAGATCATTCGTACGAGCCATTGTGCCTCGTACGAACGACCACTGGGTCTTGTACGATTGGAGCTCTTCGTACGAGCTTGATAATTCGCACGAGTATCTTGAAGTGGTATAAAAAGTGATGAAGTTCTTTGGTAGAATTTCATTTTCACCTTGCTCACGTCATCTTTACACCTATCCTTAAGTTGTTTTTTATTTCTTTAAGGTATACTTGAAAATGTTTGGCATACTTTGAAGATGAACTACTTAAACATTATCTGACCATGTGACTTTGACTGACATGAATAACAAACTTTAAGAGAATAATCTTTTTAATGAAAAACAAGTATTTTCTCTTGAAGTTGTTTGTGCGAACTAGATTCGTACGAGTGAAACATAACTCGCACAAGTAACATATCATTCGTATGAGCTAGTTACTCGTACGAGTGAATCATTTGTTTGACTAAATCAAGTGTTCGTAAAAACCAGTTGTTCTTCGTACGAATAAATCGTTATTCGTATGAGTTAGTAGTTCTTTGTTCAGGGAATACATACATACAGAAAGTTTGAAATAAAACTTTTTGTGTATATTCCCTGATGACTTTGTGTTCTTATCCTAGTTGTCGTATGTGCACATAATGGAACAAAAGGAACATAAAAGAAAACCAGCAATAAAGAGAACTGACAAGTTAGAAGTAGAAATTATGTCAGAACCAAGACATAACATGGTGGTATACTTTGATCCGGAAGACAAATTTGCTGAGTACAATGGTATAATGAAGTTTTTGCGCGACTCAAGGATACATTATGCTATCACGCACAAGACTACAGTATACAAGACATTGATCAAGGAATTTTGGAATTCAGCTAAAGTTGTTGAAGTAAATGGACAAGAACTTATCCGCGGGAAAGTAAATGACTTGAACATAGATGTCTCTGTTGAAATCATTAACTCAATATTACAGCTTGGTGATGATCCTGGAGCTCCATTCTAAGTACCGTTGAAGTGTCAACGTGGATGTTTGCTCAGAATGAAATGTGTTGGAGATTTCCTCGTGGGACAACTAAACAAAGCATGGTTGCCACTTCGATACAAGTTCTTTCTACATGTTTTAATTCAATGTTTGAGCAACAGACGGAGTGGTTATGACATGGCAAATAACGACTTGGTTGGAATGATGATAGCTTTGACATTAAACAAACTGTTTAGTGTTTCAAAGTATATTTTTGCAGACATGAAGGAAAACCTGAGAAGAACTAGATATGGTGGAAACAAGTTTTGGATGTATCCTTGTTTTCTCCAAATGATCTTGAATGTGCAACATCCGAATCTTCTGAAGAACGATAATGATGTTTTGAAAGTTGAAGTTATGATGGAACATTCATTGAAGATCTTTTGAGGTGTAACAGCAAAACATACAAGGAAAGCACACCTTGTAATTGTAAGTTGATCGGTTTTCTGGAAACGGATCAATATATTGCACTAGAAAATGACAAGTGGCACCATGATAACAATGATTCAGATAATGAAGAACCAACCTTGAAAAGATGATCGAAGATAAGTTTGGTCATAAAAGGAGAAAGGGTAATGATGATGATGGTGATAATGTTGGTAATGATGGTGGAAGCGAACCAGTTGCAGAAGTCCAGCCTACATTTATAACAAAGGAAACTGAACCTGCAATGATGGAACCCACCAAAATTTCTGAACCATAACCTTCAAATACCACAGCAGCTGAAACACCTTCGGCCGAAGATACTCTAGTTCAATCGCAACCTACTACTTCTTCAGTTCAACAATCCCAATCTAAATCTCATCAAAACGAAGCAGTCTTTTGTTCTCTGAAATGGAAAAAGATGAGAAAGTGGATTTTCTGTTCTCTCAGTTGCAAGCTGTGGCAATCCAGATCAGCAAGCACTCGGAGTTTATATCTTCAAATAGGAACACAGTTGTCAAACAACAGTTGGAGACAAATTATTTGAAATAGACTGTTAGAAAACAGGATTCTGAAATTGCGTAGTTAAGAAAAGAAAATTAGCGACTGAAGGTTGCAGATGCTGAAAGAGCAACTCAGCTACAACAGATGAGGGCAACTGATAACTCTCGGGGGATTGAGATAAATAGGCTGAAAGAACGTAGTGCGTTGTACAACAATCTGCAGAAACATTAACTACTAAGCATAACGACTTGAGAGAATAGTATCATTCTCGTAAATTTTCACACCGGTTGAAGGCTTTAATGGTATTAAAGATGTGTTTGAAATGAGCAGAAAGAGGGTGAACATTCTATGGAATGATAGATGCAAAGCGCAAGAGATCAAACGAAAACATGATCATGGTAGTGAAGACCATGGCAATCCTGATGCTTCGGCCTCATCCTCGCAGCAAAAGCTTATGCATCAACTCCAGTGGTAGAGTCTAATGTACAGCAGACCGTGACCGATCCAGTTACCTCCAGTGATACTCAAGAGGAAACATGAAAGGTTTGATGTTTCTGGAAAGTTTTGAAGACTTGATGCTCTATCAACGATGGATAGCAGATCTTCAGGGGGGTTTGTTGATACTCCAGGCCATTTAGTATGAAGACCGAAGACCAAGCAACAGCCAAGAGGGAGTTTGTTGATACACTTTTGTGTCTGTCGCTTGTTCTTAGTTACGTCTGTAACTGTACGGTCTTTGTTTACAGTGTAGTATGGTTTGGTCATGTCGACCAAATCAAGATATCCTCCTATCTTGGTTTATTATGACAATTAGTTTGTCTGTGTAAAACAGTTGCATGTATGCATACTGTTGAGTCTTGTGTGCGTCATGTCTGTGGCATGATCTCCGAAGAACACATCTATGTGCGAATGTGAAATGCTTCGTATGAGCAAGATGTTGCTCGTATGAGCCCCTTACCATTCTTACGAATGAGTTTATCAAATCAAGCATCCTGATTGATTTGTATGGGGCAGTTCATGATTCGTACGAGCCAGTTCATTCGTACGAGCATCTTTGGAGAATGTTCTTCGTGTCTTTTGGTGTTTCATATGACCAGCAACATACTTCGTACTGTTGTAGGTATGGACACTATATAAGCAGACATGCACTTCTCAGTGTGGGGCTAGACATCTGAGTCACTGGTTGGACATACTAGAGAAAGAGAGACAGACAAGAGCACAGAGAGTATTTCATGAGTATGTATGAACATTGTTTGCATGTGTTTGTATGAGTTCTCTTCTGTTAATCAAGATATTGAATCTTTGGTTATCCTGTGTTCTTACTTTTCTTTGGTTTACATACTTACAAGGATTCCACACTCGTATGTGTGTTACATAAACAAGGAAGTAGGTTTATCTTGATCCTCCAAGTGGTCCTACAGCTTCACCAACCTCATTACAGCAGACAGGTGAACGACATTTTCGACCGTATAGAGCTTCGAAAGGAGCCATGTAAATACTGGAGTGATAACTATTGTTGTAGGATAGTTCGATCAAAGGTAGATGCGAATCCCAACTACCACCAAAGTCGATCACACAAGCTCTAAGCATATCCTCCAATGTTTGGATCGTCCTTTCGGATTATCCATCCATCTGAGGATGATAAGCAGTGCTCAAGTTAAGTTTGGTTCCCATGGCACATTGCATGGTTTTCCAAAAGTGAGATGAGAATCGAGCATCTCGGTCCGATATGATGTTTAAAGGAACATCATGTCGAGATACTATCTCATCAACGTAGATCTTCGCAAGTTTGTCATTAGATAGATCCTCATGAATTGGAAAAAAGTGTTTTGACTTTTTTAAATGATCAATGACTACCCAAATGGCATCATGACCTTTGGAAGTACGTGGTAGTTTGGTGTTGAGATCCATAGCAATGTTTTCCGATTTCCAAACCGGAATTTCTGGTTGCTCAAGCAAACCAGATGGATGTTGATGTTTTGCTTTAACTTTAAGACAAGTCATGATTTGGATACGTATAAGGCAATATCCTTCTTCATACCATGCCAGCAAAATTGGGTACGAAGATCCTTGTACATTTTGTCTGCACCAGGATGAATTGAATAACGAGATTCGTGAGCCTTGTTCATCAATAGGGTGCGGAGATTGTCTTGGCTTGGAACCCATAAACGATTCATGTAGTAGAGTAACCCATTGTCTTTCGTTTCAAGCCGAAGCTCGAGATAATGGTATATACATGGGCAGTGAATTTAATAAAAATATACCTGATACGACATTCGGGAGAGTCTTGGCTTCTTTAGATGACATCTGAAACATTCTGCCACGAGCTTTTGGGACTTCTTCCTTCTTTGCCCATCTTCTATTGAAGGACATTCAACCTTGATATGACCCGATTGAAAACAATTGAAGCAAGTTCTTGAGGGATTAGGACTCTTGTAATACGGATGTCCTTCTTGACCACAGTTGTAACATCCCTTCTTACCCATTAGACACTCTCCCGTATGGAGCTTTTCGCAAGTCTTGCATTTGGGAATGCCTCCCCTCGCTTTATCCTTCTTACCATGATCTTGGAACTTCTACTTCTTTGACCACTTGAACTGGTGAACTTCTCAGATAATCTCTTCTCACCCCTTGTCTCTTGTCGTTTTAGTTCGATCTCACTATCCCAGGCCCAGTTGATGAGCTCGTTCAGGGTTTCACATTTTGATGGGGTGATGAATTCTCTAAACTCGGCCTTCAACATGTCGTGGTAGCGATTTATCTTCATTCTTTATGACTTCACAAAATCTTGATAAAACTTCAACTTGTCAAGAAATATATTTGTAATCTCATCAATCGACTCCTCCTTTTGCTGAAGGTGCAAGAAGTCTTCTTGAATTCTATCAATCGTTGACTGTGGGCAATGATATTTTAAGAACGGCTCTTTAAACTCTTGCCATGTTAAGGTTTGAAGGTTATCCTCGCCCAGCTCCTTACAATGGGCATCCCACCAATCCTTGGCCTGAAGTTGAAGTTGGCCCGTAGCGAACATTACTTGATCTTCCTTTTCGCATCGGCTACGGACAAAGACGACCTCCATGTTAGCGATCCATCTTTGGCATTTTATTGGATTGATTTCACCATTATATGACGCGAGGTTGCACGCTATAAATCCCGATACGTACACCTATGAGTTCCCTTCTTGCTTTGGGATTCACAGATCATATCCTTCAATTCTTCCACCTTACTCTCCAACATAGCTTCAACTGCTTCTAGAACACGACTTTCTCCTTCTTGAGCCATTTGAGGAAGGTTGGCTTGGATAGCCTTCCCTACTTCATTCGAGATTCTCTCATTAATTGCTTCTTGCTGCGCCACTTCGTTATCGTTCATATTTATTCATTGGCCATCTACATAAACATTTATCACATTTGACAATTTTCATTTGTCAACTGATATAGCTGATATAACCGGGCCCTAACATCCCATATATGGAATATTAGTAGTGCCTTTTCTAGCCCAGTAAAGTAGTATCTTGAGTGTAATATTCTTCACAATAATGGTAAGATTTTTTGTTACTGCCCTACCAACACCTCCAGCCTTTTTTGCTATATCAAAATCTTTTAACTATAACTCCTCCTACAGTAATAGTATTTTGCAGAAGTTGTTAATGTTAATCACAACAAGTAACGCCAACTTTAGTTATCCAATACATGAATTACCTGCACATAAGCGTTGAATACACGTTTCCCAAGGATGTTAGATGAGTTATCTTGGGTTAAAACAATCTCTGCAAAGTGGAGTTTAATAGTATAGTTCCCATCCATAAGACACAACCAATAATATGTCATAGAAATAGTGGACCCCCGAGCTGTTGTATATAGTTCGCTATCATAGATGGAGATATTATGCAGATTAGACGTGTTGGAAAGCATGTAAGGACTAGAATCCCACTGATAATCAAGGGAATTCCCAGTGTTGCTAAACGCCCAATTTCCGTCATTGTAGTATGTTGAGGAACATTTTCCATCTTGATCGTCATCAAATTTGGTCTTGTTGATATGTACTTCTTCCCCTCCACAATTGATGTAAAGAGAATATTTTTCTGTTGCAAAAATGACATTTTAAGATATAAAATGAGGTTAATATATACATGTGAAACCTTACTTAAGCTATTCCAATGATTTAGTATAGGAGAAATCTTTCCTCAAACAAGGATTGATGCTGGTGTACACAAAAAATGCAAGGCAAATAAGACATTTGGTATTTTGATCTCTCAATTCTTACACAACACGCAATGTAAATAGTCTGAGCTTAAAGGAAGCTACTTACATTACATTTGGCGACGAAGAACAACTTTCCACGATGTTTCTGAGCAGTTTAAATATTTGTTTACATAATCCATAAATGCAAAATAAAACCAAATGCAAACACAACATACATATGATATATAAACAATTTGTTGATGATTTATTTACTACAATAGAAAATAACAACTTAGGTTACCCCTTTTGGACATGTTTTTGGACCGGTAGTAGCATCCCAGGTAAAATGATTAAAAGAAACATCTGTGTAAAACCATAAAAAAATAGTATTGTGATCATACACAAATAAGAAATTTTGCGGGAAGTGTACGGAGCGAAGGGAAAAAAGCATGGGCATTGCTGTTGTAGAGTAATTATTTGCTTAGTAGTAATCACGAAAATGTAATCACGTCCTTTCTTCTTCAATTCGTACAATCCGAATTACATATGTTATTTCTACCGGTACCCACCCTAAATGGATATAACCACAGTCCATACGGTATTACTAGTTGATCAGTTTTCCAGTTTGGAAACAAGGTTATGGAATATTTTTTCCAATTTGTCTTCATGAGACAACTAAGTAATTAAATACGACAATCAAGAAAATTAATGTGACAACTAAGAAATTAAATACAACAATCAAGAAAATTAATGTGAACTAATTAATTGCATGAGTTTGGTGACAACTCATGCTTTCCTATTATTTAAAGTGAAGAAAAATCTTCAAAATTTGAATCGGAACTCAAATTCTTAATAAGTAAAATTTATAAAAAATTGTACTCTTTGTCCGCATTCCCATTGTTTCATGTACTAGTCTACCACATTCCCATTGTTTCATATACTAGTATACCATTTGAGCAGTTGGTCCCTCATTGTATTAATATATGAAATAGTGACGTTGCAGCGCTTGTCAAGTATAATGAGAGATTCATAAGTGATTACGTAGTTATCTAACCACTAACAAATATTTACATATGACCATACGTATATTATTCTCCGTAAAATTCTTGCTAGTAGCGGATGATCACTTTCTATATGTATCACGCAAAAATGGGCATATATGTTTGTGCGATTTGTACAATTCAACTTAAAGATGGGTTTGTATCTAACTTTTACTAAGAAATTAAAACCAACATGGAAACTTTTTTTGGTCTTAGAAATTAAGACTAAACGTTGTGGCATGGTACCAGTTTGATTTCAAACAAGCTCATGAGCTAATACCAAACATTAATTACTATTAAAACAAGATCAAGCACTTGATCATCAAAAGTACTATAAATTACTTGAAAATGAAAGTGGAATTAACACCCACAAAAGAAAGGAACAAAGAGCAAAAACGACATAACATTTATAAAAATCAAAACTAACGAAAAATTAGCACGCATGCATGTTCCTACATCAAACTAACTGATAACCGAAATGATAAAACACTGGTAGTAGAATACAACCTCTCAAGGCACAGGGCAGCAGCAGCTAAACGCAAGTAGTCGTTTCTTATCCATTAGATTATTTCAGACTTGAATTATTGCCACTTTCAAACTCATTACAAGACCCTGAAAAAACCCGAGTCAGGTATGAACCAATTAGTAGTTGTTTTGCCATAGCTGTTGTGACTGCTGCTGAGGTTTCGGTTGGCCTTGGGGCCCACCAACAAGAGATCCGTCTCTAGGGTTTTGCTGTAGTTGATGCTCCTGGGATATTCCCGTCTGGGAGTGGTAGTAATTTGGGTAGTTAAGGGCGGTCCCACCATAACTCTGAGACGGCTGCTGTTGTTGCGGTTGCTGCTGCTGCGGTTGACCTTGCCTGAACCCGCTTGGCTGCTGAGTTTGACCCTGGAAACCATAATACGTGCTAGCTTGAACACCCGACATTGTTCTTGAACTAGCTCCATGAACCCACATTGCAGAGTTCTCGTTCTGGAAAAACACAAAGAATCCAGATAAGACAAAAGGGGGGATGTTATTATGGGTTGGCGGGTTGATTAGCGTAATTAAAGCTATGCAAACGAACCAAACGTTTAGCAAACAATTCATGAACCGTTTGGCGGGAAGTTCGTTAGTTTATTAAACAAACGAACATGGACACACCGCGTTTTTTCATTTATGTTTGTGAACGTTCGGTAACATGTTTGATAGTTCATTAGTGTTTTTAGCTTTTATATTTTCTTTAAATGCTTCAAAATTCCGATAGTATTATAAATTTTGTTCATGAACGCTTGTTTGTATTTGTTTGTTTCCATTTGTGTTCATGAACAATAATTTGTGCTCATTTGTGTTCATCAACGTCCGTTTTCGTTTGTTGCCTAAAAGTTAAAACGAACATAAAATCTCGTTCGGTAAGTGTTCATGAACAGTTCATGAACACATAGATTTCTTAAAAGGTCTTGTTCGTGTTCGCTCGGTTCTTTTGGAGCCCTAAGCGTGATAGTAACAAAAGCACACTTTAGTCGACTTTTGACCCATTTACATTTTTGAACTTCAATTTTAGTTAACAAGAGCTACAAGACGTAAAAGAGGATACCTGTTGAAGTGAGAGCAGCTGAATGTTATCTTTGTAATGCGCGTTCAACACATCATCATAATTTAAAGTGGACCCCGCAGGGCCTGCAGGTTGATTAACTTGATAGTTTCCAGGAATTGCGGTAGAATTACCGAACGAACCATAGCCAGATGGACAGCTGCAGATTGAGGCAAGCTGCTAACAGAGACACTGTTCTTGTATTGAGGAAGAACAGCTGCCAGCTGTTGATGATAAATGCTATTTCCAGCAAACGCTTGCTGAAATCCAGATGGCATGTATGTATAACTTTGAGGTAAGAATAGGTAGCTAATCATGTTTGCAAACGGACCCAATGGTAGTGTGTGTTGAGAGTAAGGGTGCACGGCTAGGTGTTGTGGAAGAGCGGGACCGGTAGTAATGGGGTTGCCAGGTGGCGTCTGCTGTGTCGGTTGAGATGATGAGAAAACACCAGTCTTTAAAGCCTGTAATACCAATATGATATAACAAATATATATTTTCAATAAATATTAACAGAATTCATATGAATGAATGAAGCGAGTTAAATTTGGTACATACCTCTGCCACAGAAATAGTTGAACCACTGATGGATGGCGCAGAGTTATTGTATTTAGTAGCCATTGATTGACTAACGTGGAACGGTGAATATGAAAGATCGGATTTTCTAGCAGGATGGCCATTTGCTGCTAACAATGTGTTTGGTAACGAATTTGTATATGCAGCCTGCTACAAAAATCGAATACAAAAATATTTCATTGTCAAACAAATAACAACCATTGGATAATCACAAATAAATATAACATCATTCAGTTAGAGAACGCATATGAATATAACTATTGCTCCAGAATCTTCATTTCTTCGAATTTCAAGCTGATTTTTGCACAGATCTGGTCGAAAATCAGTTTCTAACAATCTTATGGTTTCAGTTTTACATTATGTCCGTGGATTGTCCGATTATTTGATGTTTTACGTCTAAAACCCCTCATACGTCCA
This sequence comes from Scalesia atractyloides, assembly GCA_947069175.1. Taxonomy (NCBI): domain Eukaryota; kingdom Viridiplantae; phylum Streptophyta; class Magnoliopsida; order Asterales; family Asteraceae; genus Scalesia; species Scalesia atractyloides. The sequence continues at coordinate 58,365,314 of CAMTDV010000008.1, forward strand.
AATTCATGAGTGTAGGTGATTCATCAACTGTTAGATTGAATGAATCGGTACCATGGCTCTGATACCAGTTGTGGGTCCCGGCGGTGGCGGTTCTAGATGTAAGTTTGGGCGTATGATAGTACCGATTCGGTAGAATGGGAGTAGAAACCAAAGCAGCGAAAGCATTCATTCATTCATACTGAAAGATTATACATCTTGTCTGGCTGGCGGAATTCCTGGAGAGAATCCACCAGCGTTTCCCCTCAGGGAACCTCCAAAACTTACAAAACAATGAACACACAATACATATTTATAGACATGAGCAACTCATGCGAATGGTTGCTCGTACGAGTGACAAGATGTCACTCGTACGAACCACGTAAGCTCACCCGTACGAGTGAGATGTTGATCACTCGTACGAGTCACATTTTCAATCGTACGAGGCAGTTCTCGTTCGCACTTGGGTCGTGTGTTCGTATCTAATCTATACAATATTCAATACACACTCTTTCTATCCTGTTCGCACAGTGACGGACATAAAGTGATCAACACTAAGTCATCATTTTTATGATTACATATCCGTTAAATTTTATGATTACCAAGCTTATCCAACCCATTCAACTTTATATTCGTTAAACTTACTTATTCCGAATTCTTTCCACGATTACTCCATTATTTAATTACGACTCTTTTTCCGAATCCATTGACTTACAGACAACATTTTCGTTATTCGGTTTACGCTTAAATTCCGATTTTAACATTTTTACCGGGTTTAAACCAAATAGTCGTTCACACACCATCCTAGTATATACCACAACTTAGTTTTGACCCGTTTGGTTACCACAACGAAATCCATCGCTTTATTTAACCAAAACTTTGTTCTTTTATCATTTTGATCCGTTTAGTTATCTTAGCGAAATCCATCACTTTTATTCTACCAAACCTTTATCCTTTTATCATTTTGACCCGTCTGGTTGTCTTAGCGAAATCAATCGCTTTTATTCTACCAAACCTTTATCCTTATATTATTTTGACCCGTTTGGTTGCTTTAACGAAATCCATCGTTTTTATTCAACCAAACTTTTATTCTTTTATTCATTTTGACCCGTTTGGTTGCTTTATCGAAATCCATCGCTTTTATTCAACCAAACCTATATTGTTTTTACCATTTTGAATAACCACGTTTCACAAGTCCATGATCAACTTATAATTTATCTATAATATAAGAACATTTTAAAAGGAATAAGTCACATACCTTAAAGCTTTCCTTTTTGTCACATATCACCTCCGGCTTTATCACCTGCCTTTTCACTGGAGTTGCTTATAGTGAACAACTCGGCTAATTGTTAAATGTTCAATATAAAAGCTATTGTTATCAATCTTAGTCAAGAACCAATACATATGATTCTTATCGAATTTTCACGTTACCAAGTATAACATTTTCACTTAGTCAATTTATCAAACACATTGTAAGCATGGATTTACACGATATAACTAGCAACACAAGTAAAGCATCATTTATCTACACATTCTTATCATATTAAATAAGTATGTCCGACTATGATCTGATTCATATCAAGATTTAAGTTTATCAAACTTCATAAGAACAGATTAATCATGATAACATATATATATTCCATACTTTCCTAAAACCCATTTAACACAAGTACCAATTATCATTCAAATACTTAATTTGTAGCCTGTGATCACTATCTTTCATCAACGGTTTGTCCCCTAGATTAATATACACCTAAAATTCTGCTAACACATCTACAATTTATGCTTGAATTGAAATTTGTAATATTCATCAAACTCATAATCATCACTAATAAATACAAATGTGAAGTTTTCAAGAATGTCACATTTATCAGACCATGTAGGTTTAAATTGATATTTCTCAATCTCCTCAAAAGTTGAGGATCCCTCGTGTCTTTCTAAAACAATCTTATTTACATTTTTATTAGTGACTTTAATTTCTTGACCAGCCAAGTTTGTTGGAACAATTTCAACCACACCAGAATCATTTACAGAAACTTGGTCATTTGGATTGGTTGGAAATCCGGGGTGTAACACGGACCAAGATGACCACCTGCGCTTGTTCACCGGCGCAGGACTGATCAGAGGCTGGACACTGACCATGTGGTGTCACTAAGTTCGTTCAAACCCTCACAGGCGTTGCACGCCTATGGTTTGACAACTTTCCCACAGGCAAGCTCGCGTCATGGAATGACCTTAAAGACAAGTTCCTGACACACTTCAGCCAGCAGCGGCGTCAGAGACCTCTGATGTAATGAACATCTGGCGGCGTGATAATGAAAGTCTCGAAGACTTCATCACCCCCTACAATAAAGAGTTGCTAGAGATCGGTGACGAGCACGAAGACATGATTCGTGCACAGTTCAAATACGCTGTCCGTTTGCGAAGAGATGATCAAAGTCTTGTCGGGAACCACCGGTCTCCCAAAAAGCTGGGAGAAACTGACGGCGGCAACAAAGATATACGCACAGACAGAGTGCAACCTAAACGCCAACAGACCTCCCCAACCGCACTGTCGTCCCCAAGACATGAGCAAGAGTTTTGGGAAGAAGAATAAGAGTTGGAGGGAGCCCAGCCAAAACACTCCTTACTCACCAGTCGATGCACGCGCGACCATAAATAAGATTGCTACACAGAATGCAATCGAGCAAGACAATCGGGATCGTCAGTGGACGGCACTGATGAAAACAATGGTGGAGGTGCTCACTATGAAAGATAACCAATTCAAACAGCCCCCACCGATGCGCAACAAAAAAGGCCAAGACCCCAACCTTTTCTCCGATTATCACAAAGATATGGGGCATACAACCAACAACTGCATCTACTTGTGTATGGAGATCGAAAAGGCGCTGAAAAGTGGGAAGCTCTCTCACCTACTTCAATACGTGTGCAAGGAGGTGCTGCAAATCACTCACGGCGGAGAAGACCCGAGTAATAGGAAGATGAAAAGCATTTGTTAACATGATCTAAGATGGCCCAGCGCGCAAGCGCAACCATCAGAAGAGTTGTACGCCACACTAAGGCAACGATTCAAGCATGTTTAAATGTCAAGGCATCATCAAACATCTACGCAACACACTGGGAAACCTATTATCTTATCGTCTACTCTGTACATGGCACTTATTCCTTATTGATTAATAAATGTAATGGATACATTTATTTCTTTATCTAGATGTTTTGTTACAAATGCGTGAAACCACTTTGGGTCTACGCGAAAACACCATGGTACACAATGAATCATGAAATTCACTACCTACTGCATGCACATGGGAGGGGATGTTCATACACGGGTCCATTACTAGTTTCATTCGCTATACTTAGACAAATTTGGTTCTTTTCACGCAAATATTATAACTTAGAAGGAAAGAAAAGCATATATTTCATTAAAGGAAACATATATACAAATATGCTCAATGCGTAGTTACATTCAAGATCCTACATCAAAGATATTACAATAAGGATCCTACACTACTCTTCATCCCCCGCGGCCTCGACTTCTTCTAGAAATATGTCTTTAATGCGATCAACAAAGTCATCGTGTTGGAGCCCCTTGCTCACCAATTCCATATCCAGGAGTTGAAGACGATCATACTCCCCTTAGCCTAGGAGAAGGCAGCTTCGGTATCAACTCCATGAGTGGCAGCGCAGCTGTTGTCCCATTGTACGTCCAGTGCATGAGTGACATGATGCGCACACTCAGCATAGCCCTGAGCATACCCGTCATGGCGCGCAGTGACCATCAGCTTGGCCACTGCACCGTCCAGCTCCACAGAATTCAGAATTGAGTTTGCGATCTACAATACAGGAATAGGGTTAGAATCAAGACAAGTAACCAAAAAACAAATGTGGTACTTACATTGGCAACACCATGCTGTTGCATCCACAGCATGTTGTTGGCCAGCGACTCCACCGGTGACTCAGAGATGGCGCGGGCGGCTTCAGAATTCTCAAATCTTTTCTCGCCTGCATCCACCTTGGCCTTCACCAATCGCAGCGGCTCCTTATCCTCAAGCTGCAACCTAGTTATTTACAAAAAGTTTAGTTTCATAACTTATGAATCATAAAAAGCAAATAAATAGAAGGGCAATCTTTTACCTCCTTCTGTTCACTGCGCTCGCGGTGCGCCCTGGCCTCCGCGGCCCAGCAGAAGCTGCCTCCTTCTCTTTCCTCTCGCGCTCTACCTCTCCGTGAAATCGGGCTAACTCATCTTTCAAGTGTTTTTTCTCATGATTGTCCTTTTCACAAGCCTCCCTTCACAACTTGCGCTCCTGAGCAAGTGTGGCAGTGCAGCTTTCGGCCCTCTTCTTCCACCCAAGCGCGGACCATTCTTCGGTCCTTTGAGTTTCGGCGAATTTAGCTTTTTCTGCCTCCAACTCAAATTTTTGTCAGCCACTTGGGCTCGCTCTTGACCAGGTCAGCCTTGGCAGCTTCAAGTTTGTCTTACTCTTTTTTCATGCTCCGCCATTCCCCTATAATCTTGTGCGTTGATATGTTGTCGAAAACCAATGATGAATCGTATTTAAGTTTATGTTTTTACATGAATTTTGGTTTTGAATGGCCTACTTTTGATTAGAATTGTGTTTTGCAGGTCTAACGGAGTTTAAGGAGCTATTCGGGAGCTTTACGAAGCATCAGGGAGCGAACGGGATCAACCGGGATTTGGAAATGAAGAAAACAGAAACCAAGAGTTGGGCTTAGCGTCACCGATGCCCAAATGGGCCATCGGCGAAGCCCCTTGGTTATTCGTGTCGGCCAGATTCTCACGTAGACAACCTATTAAGGCGTCGGAAGAAAACGAAAAATCTAGAGGGCGTCGCCGACACCCTCCAGAAAGTGTTATCACTGAATTTCGTTTGTTGAGTGTTTTGAAGGAATTATAACCCACTTTTTGGGTTTTCAAAGGGGTTTACGAGTTTTTGAACTTAGAAGACCCTGCTTGGAGCCAAGAACATCATCATCTTCATCCTCAATCATTCCCAATCCATCCCATCATCCGAATCACAACATTCAATCCTAACCCTAGCCTACCATCATCATCCCATTCATCATCAATTCATCTTCACCATCCATCCCAAACCCTAACCATCATCATCATTACCCTCGAAGCTTCAAGATGGCTATGTTCAAGAGTTCAATTTTTGGTGACCAAGCTCCGTTCATCATGAGCGGCTAATTCTTGAGGGTTTCACCCCGGTGTAGGTCTTTGTAAGTTCTAGGGTTTGACATTGTTTTGAGTTTTGATTTGTGACAACTTGTGATTTGATTTTGAAACAGATGATAATTGACGTGCATTTGTATTGAATTCGTGAATTGTCGAGTGAAGATTCATGAACTTGAAGAAAATGGGACATGGTCTCTTTAAAACCTTCCCGGTGGGACACATGCTATAGAATCGGAATGGGTATATAAAGTAAAATACAAACCAAATGGGAAGTAGACGACATAAAGCTCAACTGGTGGCAAAAGGTTTCATAATTTGAACAAGAATAGCTTCTCCTTCCTTATCGTTCCACATGGCTAGTGGTGCCTAAACATACCACATTCATAACACCTTAGTTCACTCTTGTCTTTGTTTCCTTGGTCCGAGCCTTTTCCAGGTCCTCTTTCTCCTATTCCAAAACCTCTTCCTAGCTCATCCCTTCACTCTGCCAACCACCAGCCATTTGATTATTTGAATCAACAAATAAATTTTTTTTCCTTGATCTTCTTATGTTTCATCATGAACTTTTGAGTCATTTTTCGTATGCGTTTAGTCTTCTGACAAATGCTCTTAATTTCTGAATACAGTTCAATAGAGGTAATTGAAGACATGTATCAAGATCATCCGAAGGCCCCAAAGGATTACGCGTTTTATTTATCTCGTATTTAGTTTAATGGGTCAAAACACTTGGTTTTATTTTGTATGGGCAGAAGGCCAAGTTAGTTATTATGGGTCGAATATTACAAGAACGGTTAAGTGAGTCGATATGGGCTAGTGGGCTGGGAATAGGACCGAATCAGTGTGAGGAGTGATAACCACTATAGCGGTTATCAAGGATCGACACCTCCTTGATCGACGTGACTGTAGAGGGTATCGACATATCCTTTGGTGAAGAAGCACGTCTCCTCAAGTCACACCCTTTCAACCCTATAAATACCCAGTTCCATCCCTAGTTCTAAAACAAACAATATTCTGATTATCAAGTTCGTTTGATTCAATCATTCGGTTAGTTTTACGTTTCAGTTTCATAGTTTGTTCAGTTTGATACAATGAAAACTACTTGGTGCAAAGTATGTTTTGATTATATTTACAATTGTCATCACTTGCATTCTTGTTCACAATGGTCCTGGAAACCTGTACGTAATGGTACCACCATTGGTATCAGAGCTGAAGGTTCTGTGAAGTCAGAGAACGTAGATGATGACTACGAATATCGTTTGAGGGTAGACAAAGGAAATCCAGTGATTTCCGATTCTGGTGATCTCAAAGTTCGTGGCGGAAAGAGCGGCTAGGCAGCGAAAAATTGGTCAGTTACGCGCAAGGGAAGCCATCCGCACGATCTATTTGGGTGTGAAGATGAACCAAGTACCTCTAAACCAACAAGTTCAACATCAAGTCGTAAAATTGGATCTCCTATATTTGTTGAAAGGAGAACATGTTTTAAATGTGGAGAGTTTGGCCACATAATCAAAAATTGTACCAACCCAGCAAAACCCAGATTTGTTGAGAAAGCCACTCCTGAACCAACTTGCCAACTTCGATCTGTATCACCAAAACAAGATAACATATTGTTAAAGAACAAGAGAAAAACAGAGATGTAAACAAGTAAAAATAATTGAAAAAGCATTAAAACCGGATATTTTAGAAAGGAAACCAAGTTCTTCAAGTTTAATAAAACCAGAAGTTGTTAAAAATGTAAATAATAGTCATTCTGGTAAATTTCAACAATCTTGGAAACCTAAGACCGGTGATGTTTCAGGAGGAGGCACAAAGTTTCCAAATCATTAAGAAATAGAAATCACGTTTCTTGATGATAAGGGTCGACCCAAGACCACTAAGGCTTGGGTCCCCATCTCAAACTGTTCGGGTATTGAAATATGCAGGGTGTTCCAGGAGGAACTGTGAATAGTCATTGGATTGTCGACAGTGGAGCATCGAGGCACATGACAGGCTACTTAAGGCTCCTTTATGATGTGAAAAGCATTCGAGGATGCTATGTTGCTTTTGCTGGAGACAAGGGCGGATACATAACTGGAGAAGGAATGGTTTCCAATGGTGTTGATAGCTTTGATAAGATCAATTATGTTCGTCAAATTGATCACAATCTTCTAAGTGTTTCTCAAATCTGCGACAAGAAGTTAACGATTCATTTTGATGATACCGTATGTTATGTGCTGAAACCTGGTTTCAAGATTCCTAAAGAATGGATTCTCCTATCGGCTCCAAGAATTAATGAGTTGTATATTCTTGACGTGAGCCAAGCCATTACCACATCTGCACAAGTTACATGTTTTGTCTCAAAAGCCACCGAAAGGAATCAATCTCTTGGCATAGACGAATGGGACACATTCACTTGAGGAAAATGAACTATTTAGTGAAAAACAATCTTACGAGTGGTGTACCAGTGATGAACTTTCATTTACAAGACGCCTGTGTATCGTGCCAAAAAGGAAAGCAAGCTAGAAAATCTCATCATGTGAAGAAGACTAACACGGTGAATATGCCTCTAGAACGTCTTCATTTGGACCTATGAAACACAAGACTACCTTTGGTGATTCTTATTGCTTAGTAGTTACTGATGACTACTCAAGATTTTCATGGGGGAATATGTTGGCACACAAGAGTGAAGTTCCTGAAATCCTCAAGAATCTCCTAACGCTATTAAAAAATTTGTACAATTTGAAGATAAGGAGAATCAGAAGCGATAAGGCACCAAATTCAAGAATCATGTTATGGATGAGTTATGTTCTTCTAAAAGCATTTTACATGAGTACAGTTCTCGTTACACTCCACAACAGAATGGTGTCGCTGTAGGAAAATAAGACTCTGATTGAAAATACTAGAACTATGTTAGTAGAATCAGAACTTCCTATTCAATTCTTGGGGGAGGCTGTGGCTACTGCATGTTATACGATGAATAGAGTTCTTACGGTAAAAGGCATGGGAAAACATGTTTCGAGCTGTTACATAAAAGGAAACCGGATGTGTCCTTAGAACCTTTTGGAGCTCCATGCACTATGATTGATCAACGTGGAAAGTTTGGTCCAAAGGATATCGAAGGTTTCTTTCTTGGATATGCTACTCCTAATTTCAGAGTGTGGAATTTGTCATCGAAAAAGATTGAAGAATGGGGTGAAGTTAAGGTTCAAAGATATATTGAATCAGTGAGAGCTCCGGTTGCTCCTTGGATGTTTGACTACGATGGATTGTTTAACTCCTTTAATTTGCCAACTTTTGATGATGCATCTGCAGCTGCTCAAATGCTACTGGAAAGAGATACTGCAGCTGACTCGTCATTAGTACGACCAATTATTGTTAACCCTCAAGTGTCTACTTCGGTTAACAATCTTGTTCAGAATGAGGAATTTGAAGATGCTACTGATTATAATGTTTCGTCAGAGGACGATGAGTTCCATGATGCAAATGAAGCTACTTCTGGTCTGGTTCCTGGAATTTCAGATGTCATGTCAAATGTGCAAAATCAAGGGATGGCTGAAGGTCATGCTTCTACATCTTCGTCAAATCCAGCAAATGGATTAGTTGTTGATCTGAATATCAACAATTTGGGTATAAATTCTCGAGTTCCCGATGTTCATGAAACTCGAATTCATCATACCCATCCTCAGCAGAATATTATAGGAGATGTCCTGAGTGGTGTGCAGACTCGTAATCAGCTAAGGAATAACAAGAATGCTGGTTTATATTCAGTTATTAGGGAATCATGGGAACAAAATGGTTGGTCTTTTGCCTGCCATGTCTGCCAAGTAGAGCCAAAATCTTGGAAGGAGGCAATGAAAGAAGACTCATGGGTTGAGGCAATGCAAGAAGAACTTCAGCAGTTTCAGATTTTAGGCGTGTGGAAATTGGTTGACATGCCTGACAACTACAAGAAGATTGGTACAAGATAGGTTTACAAGTGTAAGAAGGATGACCGAGGTGTTGTTATGAGAAACAAAGCAAGATTAGTTGTCCAGGGCTTTAATCAGGTAGAAGGCATTGATTACAATGAAGTTTACGCACCGGTAGCTCGTCTTGATGCCATAAGAATTTTCTTGGCTTATGTGTCCTACAAGAAGTTTACCGTTTATCAAATGGATGTGAAGAGTGCATTTCTTCATGGTGTGGTGGAAGAAGTATATGTTGAGCAACCTCCTAGTTTTGAAGATCCAATCCATCTTGACAAGGTTTGGCTTCTAAATAAGGCACTATATGGTCTGCATCAAGCTCCACGGGCTTGGTATGAAACGTTGTCTTCCTATCTTCTTAAGAATGGTTTTCGACATGGATTGATCGACTGTACTCTCTTCATCAAGGAAGAAATGAGAACTTATTTCTGGTACAAGTGTATGTTGATGATATTATTTTTGGGTCTACAAACGAGAAATTGTGCAAATAATTCAAGCAGGTGATGCAAGAGAAGTTCAAGATGAGCGCAATGGGAGAAATGACTTTCTTTTTAGGTTTGCAGGTTCATCAATCTAAGGAAGGGATTTTCATCCATCAAACCATGTACGTCGGAGATATTCTCAAATGATTTCAAATGGAAGACTCAAAACACTTGGGAACTCCGTTAGCTCAAAATCATGGGATTACTCCTGATGGAATGGGAGAACATGTGGAACCATCTCTTTATCGTGCAATGATCGGATCTCTTATGTATCTAACTTCTTCAAGACCCGATATAACGTACCCAACATGTCTTCTAGCTCGCTACCAGTCAAGTCCAAAGGTTTCTCATTTGATGGTTGTGAAAAGAATCTTTCATTATTTGAAGGGTCGCCCAGAGACTGGTCTCTGGTACCCTAAGGATGATACGTTTGATTTAACAGCCTTCAATGATTCTGATCATGGTGGCTGCAAGATCAATGCAAAATCAACATCAGCAGGATGTCAGTTCTTGGGAAATCCCCTAGTCATGTGGCAGTGCAAAAAAGCAGACTTGTGTAGCTACGTCAACCTGTGAGGCTGAGTATATTTCAACTTCTAGTTGCTGCTCTCAGGTTCTATGGATCCAACAGCAAATGCACGACTGCGGTTTTGAATTTCTAACTACTTATTTATGTTGATAACTAAGCTGCTTTACAGATCACTCGTACTCCTGTACAGCACTCAAAAACCAAACACATTGAGATTATGTATCATTGCATACGAGATTGTTATGAAAAGAAACTTATCAATGTTGTTAAAAACCACACCGATCACCACCGTGTCGACCTGTTTACAAAAGCTTTTTATAAATCTCGTTTTGATTATTTACTTTTAGTCAATGGCATCAAGGTGAAACACGAGTAAATCATCTTTGGATAATATTTTTTCATAAATAGTTTCTTAAAATCTAAAATACAAAAAGATTTTCTATTATTTTTATGTTTTTATATTTTAGGGGGAGAAAATTTCAAGAAAATACAAAAAATAAGAAAATACAAAAATATGTCCTTTATTTAGTAAATTTTTTATTTATTTAACTTTTGTATTTAAGGGGGGGAAATATTTAGAAAAATACAAAAACAATAGAAAATCCAAAAATAAAAAATGAGTTTCATTGAAAGATAAAAGAAGATGATGATACACACTGGTGATATGTCAAAAATGGTCAAAAACATAAAATGAAAATTGATAAGTAGCTTTACTAATGATGTATCGGTAGGCTCACAATCAAATTAGAATGTGCAGGTTGATATAAACATAACGGACTGCAAGCCAGGTGGGAACCATTCATTGGCATATGGTCTTAGTACTGAAATTTCATTTGATAGTATGCCGAGGTTCTGAGATATACGCCCTTTATGCTGACTTATCATCTGGTATCATGGTTGAATCTTTTACCGAAAAATAATGGTGACGCAAGTCTAGAACTTCCATGATACCATAAATACGTATAAATACCGCAGTACATGTAGTTTATTTATTACATTAAGTACATGTAGTTTATTTATTACATTAAGTACATGTAGTAAAGTAAATCAAATTTTTATCTTGAACCCCTTTTGCATGCACATACACATGTTTTATATGAAGGAGTAGCACAATCTCTAGTAATGTATCCATTTTCACGACAATATCTCAAACAACCATATGGCGAATTTTCATCAAGAGGGAACTCCTTATGCAACGTGTAATTTGGTTGTTCTTCTATCATCCTCTCTCCTGCAATTATTAATTTTATATCTTCAGTATTATCAAAACTGAGAATCTAGTCTCACATGTTTCTAAACAGTCATTTGAAGGTTAAGTCTCCTGTTATAGCCTTCCTACTGTTAAACGACTATTTTAAGGCTAGGATTGAGTCATGGTCCTTACCTTTAGACAACCGTTTGACTTTAGAGGTGGGGTATTGGAGTTTGAGGGTAGCGTATCTTAGTACAACCGTTAATCCCTTACTAAGACCATAAAAAATAATTGTTTTCCTTGTTTATTTAGATGAACATTAATATCTAAATATATCAACGCTTATGATACAACTAAATCATGTATACATATAATGCTTTGTTGAAAATTTGGTGAATGGATATTCACTGAATGATAATTTAAGGAAATTATTATTATTTATAAATTCTTCATATGGTGAATTAAAGACTAAACTCTTGAATAGCGTTTTTATGTCTTTTAATTTGAGTCTTTATGTCTCAATTTCAGTTTTTAATAAAGTAGCTAATTAAATGGGACTTTTTACTTATTCTCAACTCTTGTAAAATAGGAGGCTATGTGCCTCATTTTGAGATAGAGAAAAATGCTAGAAAAACACAAGAGAAGAGATACAAGAAAAACAAATGAATATATGGAGAGTTCTTGGAATTAAGAAATACTTGAAGACCTATGTGTCCGGTACTTATTACATTAAGATACTTTATTTATTACATTAAGTACATGTAGTTTATTTATTACATTAAGTACATGTAGTAAAGTAAATCAAATTTTTAACTTTCTGGATCCATTTTGCAATCAAATATACATGGCCTATACATAGGATAACACAATGTCAAGTAACGAATCCATTTTCACAACAATATCTCCTACAATCAGATGGTGTCATAGCTTGAAGAAGAGACTCCTTAAGCAACCTGTAATTTGGTTGTTCTTCTATCATCCTCTCTCTTGCAATTATTAATTTTATATCTTCAGTATTATCAAAACTGAGAATCTAGTCTCACATGTTTCTAAACAGTCATTTGAAGGTTAAGTCTCCTGTTATAGCCTTCCTACTGTTAAATGACTATTTTAAGGCTAAGATTGAGTCATGGTCCTTACCTTTAGACAACCGTTTTAGTTTAGAGGTGGGGTATTTGAGTTTGAGGTTAGCATATCTTAGTACAACTGTTAATCCCTTACTAAGACCATAAAAAATAATTGTTATCCTTGTTTATTTAGATGAACATTAATATCTAAATATATCAACGCTTATGATACAAGTAAATCATGTCTACATATAATGCTTTGTTGAAAATTTGGTGAATGGATATTCTGTGAATGATAATTTAAGGAAATTATTATTATTTATAAATTCTTCATATGGTGAATTAAAGATTAAACTCTTGAATAGCATTTTTATGTCTTTTAATTTGAGTCTTTATGTCTCAATTTCAGTTTATAATAAAGTAGCTAATTAAGTGAGACTTTTTACTTATCCTCAACTCTTGTAAAATAGGAGGCTATGTGCCTCATTTTGAGATAGAGAAAAATGCTAGAAAAACACAAGAGAAGAGATACAAGAAAAACAAAATGAATATATGGAGAGTTCTTGGAAATAAGAAATACTTGAAGACTTAAGTGTCGGGTACTTATTACATTAAGATACTTTATGTATTACATTAAGTACATGTAGTTGATTTATTACATTAAGTACATGTAGTAAAGTAAATCAAATTTTTAACTTTCTGGATCCATCTTGCAATCAAATATACATGGCCTATACATAGGATAACACAATGTCAAGTAACGAATCCATTTTCACAACAATATCTCCTACAATCAGATGGTGTCATAGCGTGAAGAAGAGACTCCTTAAGCAACCTGTAATTTGGTTGTTCTTCTATCATCCTCTCTCCTGCAATTATGAATTTTATATCTTCAGTATTATCAAAACTAAGAATCTAGTCTCACATGTTTCTAAACAGTATTTTGAAGGTTAAGTCTCCTGTTATAGCCTTCTTACTGTTAAACGACTATTTTAAGGCTAGGATTAAGTCATGGTCCTTACCTTTAGACGACCGTTTGAGTTTAGAGGGGGGGTATTTGAGTTTAAGGGTAACGTATTTAGTACAACCGTTAACCCCTTACTAAGACCATAAAAAATAATTGTTTTCCTTGTTTATTTAGATGAACATTAATATCTAAATATATCAACGCTTATGATACAACTAAATTATTTCTACATATAATGCTTTGTTGAAAATTTGGTGAATGGATATTCAGTGAATTATAATTTAAGGATATTATTATTATTTATAAACTCTTCATATGGTCAATTAAAGATTAAACTCTTGAATAGCGTTTTTATGTCTTTTTATTTGAGTCTTTATGTCTCAATTTCAATTTATAATAAAGTAGCTAATTAAGTGAGACTTTTTACTTATCCTCAACTCTTGTGAAATAGGAGGCTATGTGCCTCATTTTGAGATAGAGAAAAATGCTAGAAAAACACAAGAGAAGAGATACAAGAAAAACAAATGAATATATGGAGATTTCTTGGAAATAAGAAATACTTGAAGACTTATGTGTCGGGTACTTATTACATTAAGATACTTTATTTATTACATTAAGTACATGTAGTTTATTTATTACATTAAGTACATGTAGTAAAGTAAATCAAATTTTTAACTTTCTGGATCCATTTTGCAATCATATATACATGGCCTATACATAGGATAACACAATGTCAAGTAACGAATCCATTTTCACAACAATATCTCCTACAATCAGATGGTGTCATAGCTTGAAGAAGAGACACCTTAAGCAACCTGTAATTTGGTTGTTCTTCTATCATCCTCTCTCCTGAAATTACGAATTTTATATCTTCAGTATTATCAAAACTAAGAATCTAGTCTCACATGTTTCTAAACAGTATTTTGAAGGTTAAGTCTCCTGTTATAGCCTTCCTACTGTTAAACGACTATTTTAAGGCTAGGATTGAGTCATGGTCCTTACCTTTAGACGACCGTTTGAGTTTAGAGGTGGGGTATTTGAGTTTGAGGGTAGCGTATTTTAGGACAACCGTTAATCCCTTACTAAGAAACAATAGATAATTGTTTTCCTTGTTTATTTAGATGAACATTAATATCTAAATATATCAACGCTTATGATACAACTAAATCATGTCTACATATAATGCTTTGTTGAAAATTTGGTGAATGGATATTCAGTAAATTATAATTGAAGGAAATTATTATTATTTATAAACTCTTCATATGGTGAATTAAAGATTAAACTCTTGATTAGCGTTTTTATGTCTTTTAATTTGAGTCTTTATGTCTCAATTTCAGTTTATAATAAAGTAGCTAATTATGTGAGACTTTTTACTTATTCTCAACTCTTGTAAAATAGGAGGCTATGTGCCTCATTTTGAGATAGAGAAAAATGCTAGAAAAATACAAGAGAATGGATACAAGAAAAATGCCTGAATATATGGAGAGTTCTTAAAATAAAAAGTACTTGAACACCCATGTGTCGGGCACTTGTTACATTAATATACTTTATTTATTACATTAAGTACATGTAGTTTATTTATTACATTAAGTACATGTAGTAAAGTAAATCAAATTTTTAACTTCGAGGCTCCATTTCGCATACTCATATACATGTTTTATATGCAGGAGTACCACAATGTCCAATAATGAATTCCTTTTCACGACAATATCCCTTACAATAAGATGGTGTATAAACTTGAAGAGGGGACTCCTTAAGCAACATGTAATTTGGTTGTTCTTCTATCATCCTCTCTCATGCAATTATTAATTTTATATCTTCGGTATGATCAAAACTGAGAATCTAGTCTTACATGTTTCTAAACGATCATCTGAAGGTTAAGTCTCCTATTATAGCCTTCCTACTGTTAAACTACTATTTTAAGGGTAGGATTGAGTCATGGTCGTTACCTTTAGACAACCGTTTGAGTTTAGAGGTGGGGTATTTGAGTTTGAGGTTAGCATATCTTAGTACAACCATTAATCCCTTACTAAGACCATAAAAAATAATTGTTTCCTTGATAATTTAGATGAATATTAATATCTAAGTATATCAACGCTTATGATACAACTAAATCATGTCTACATATAATGCTTTGTTGAAAATTTGATGAATGGATATTCAGTGAATGATAATTTAAGGAAATTATTATTATTTATAAAATCTTCATATGGTGAATTAAAGACTAAACTCTTGAATAGCGTTTTTATGTCTTTTAATTTGAGTCTTTATGTCTCAATTTCAGTTTATAATAAAGTAGCTAATTAAATGAGACTTTTTACTTATTCTCAACTCTTGTAAAATAGGAGGCTATGTGCCTCATTTTGAGATAGAGAAAAATGCTAGAAAAATACAAGAGAAGAGATACAAGAAAAATAAATGAATATATGGAGAGTTCTTGGAAATAAGAAATACTTGAAGACCCTTGTGTCGGGTACTTATTATATTAAGATACTTTATTTATTACATTAAGTACATGTAGATTATTTATTACATTAGGTACATGTAGTAAAGTAAATCAAATTTTTAACTTTCTGGATCCATTTTACAATCACATATACATGGCCTATACATAGGAGTAACACAATGTCTAGTAACGAATCCATTTTCACGACAATATCTCCTACAATCAGATGGTGTTAAAGCTTGAAGAGGAGACTCCTTAAGAAACCTGTAATTTGGTTGTTCTTCTATCATTCTCTCTCCTACAATTATGAATTTTATATCTTCAGTATTATCAAAACTGAGAATCTAGTCTCACATGTTTTTAAACAGTCATTTGAAGGTTAAGTCTCCTGTTATAGCCTTCCTACTGTTAAACGACTATTTTAAGGCTAGGATTGAGTCATGGTCCTTACCTTTAGACGACCGTTTGAGTTTAGAGGTGGGGTATTTGAGTTTGAGGGTAGCGTATTTTAGTACAACCGTTAATCCCTTACTAAGAAACAATAGATAATTGTTTTCCTTGTTTATTTAGATGAACATTAATATCTAAATATATCAACGCTTATGATACAACTAAATCATGTCAAAATATAATGCTTTCTTGAAAATTATAATTTAAGGAAATTATTATTATTTATAAATTCTTCATATGGTAATTAAAGATTAAACTCTTGAATAGCGTTTTTATGTCTTTTAATTTGAATCTTTATGTCTCAATTTCAGTTTATAATAAAGTAGCTAATTAAGTGAGACTTTTTACTTATCCTCAACTCTTGTAAAATAGGAGGCTATGTGCCTCATTTTGAGAAAGAGAAAAATGCTAGAAAAACACAAGAGAAGAGATACAAGAAAAACAAATGAATATATGGAGAGTTCTTGGAAATAAGAAATACTTGAAGACCTATGTGTCGGGTACTTATTACATTAAGATACTTTATTTATTACATTAAGTACATGTAGTTTATTTATTACATTAAGTACATGTGGTAAAGTAAATCAAATTTTTAACTTTCTGGATCCATTTTGCAATCAAATATACATGGCCTATACATAGGATAACACAATGTCAAGTAACGAATCCATTTTCACAACAATATCTCCTACAATCAGATGGTGTCATAGCTTGAAGAAGAGACTCCTTAAGCAACCTATAATTTGGTTGTTCTTCTATCATCCTCTCTCCTGTAATTATGAATTTTATATCTTCAGTATTATCAAAACTAAGAATCTAGTCTCACATATTTCTAAACAGTCATTTGAAGGTTAAGTCTCCTGTTATAGCCTTCCTACTGTTAAACGACTATTTTAAGGCTAGGATTGAGTCATGGTCCTTACCTTTAGACGACCGTTTGAGTTTAGAGGGGGTATTTGAGTTTAAGGGTAGCATATTTAGTACAACCGTTAACCCCTTACTAAGACCATAAAAAATAATTGTTTTCCTTGTTTATTTAGATGAACATTAATATCTAAATATATCAACGCTTATGATACAACTAAATCATGTCTACATATAATGCTTTGTTGAAAATTTGGTGAATGGATATTCAGTGAATTATAATTGAAGGAAATTATTATTATTTATAAACTCTTCATATGGTGAATTAAAGATTAAACTCTTGAATAGCGTTTTTATGTCTTTTAATTTGAGTCTTTTTGTCTCAATTTCAGTTTATAATAAAATAGCTAATTATGTGAGACTTTTTACTTATTCTCAACTCTTGTAAAATAGGAGGCTATGTGCCTCATTTTGAGATTGAGAAAAATGCTACAAGAGAATGGATACAAGAAAAATACCTGAATATATGGAGAGTTCTTAAAATAAAAAGTACTTGAACACCCATGTGTCGGGCACTTGTTACATTAATATACTTTATTTATTACATTAAGTACATGTAGTTTATTTATTACATTAAGTACATGTAGTTTATTTATTACATTAATACATGTAGTAAAGTAAATCAAATTTTTAACTTCGAGGCTCCATTTCGCATACTCATATACATGTTTTATATGCAGGAGTACCACATTGTCCAATAATGAATTCCTTTTCACGACAATATCCCTTACAATAAGATGGTGTATAAACTTGAAGAGGGGACTCCTTAAGCAACATGTAATTTGGTTGTTCTTCTATCATCCTCTCACATGCAATTATTAATTTTATATCTTCGGTATGATCAAAACTGAGAATCTAGTCTTACATATTTCTAAACAGTCATTTGAAGGTTAAGTCTCCTGTTATAGCCTTCCTACTGTTAAACGACTATTTTAAGGGTAGGATTGAGTCATGGTCCTTACCTTTAGACAACCGTTTGAGTTTAGAGGTGGAGTATTTGAGTTTGAGGATAGCATATCTTAGTACAACCGTTAATCCCTTACTAAGACCATAAAAAATAATTGTTTCCTTGTTTATTTAGATGAATATTAATATCTGAGTATATCAACGCTTATGATACAACTAAATCATGTCTACATATAATGCTTTGTTGAAAATTTGGTGAATGGATATTCAGTGAATGATAATTTAAGGAAATTATTATTATTTATAAAATCTTCATATGGTGAATTAAATACTAAACTCTTGAATAGCGTTTTTATGTCTTTCAATTTGAGTCTTTACGTCTCAATTTCAGTTTATAATAAAGTAGCTAATTAAATGAGACTTTTTACTTATTCTCAACTCTTGTAAAATAGGATGCTATGTGCCTCATTTTGAGATAGAGAAAAATGCTAGAAAAATACAAGAGAAGAGATACAAGAAAAATAAATGAATATATGGAGAGTTCTTGGAAATAATAAATACTTGAAGACCCTTGTGTCGAGTACTTATTATATTAAGATACTTTATTTATTACATTAAGTACATGTAGATTATTTATTACATTAGGTACATGTAGTAAAGTAAATCAAATTTTTAACTTTCTGGATCCATTTTACAATCACATATACATGGCCTATACATAGGAGTAACACAATGTCTAGTAACGAATCCATTTTCACGACAATATCTCCTACAATCAGATGGTGTTATAGCTTGAAGAGGAGACTCCTTAAGAAACCTGTAATTTGGTTGTTCTTCTATCATCCTCTCTCCTGCAATTATGAATTTTATATCTTCAGTATTATCAAAACTGAGAATCTAGTCTCACATGTTTTTAAACAGTCATTTGAAGGTTAAGTCTCCGGTTATAGCCTTCCTACTGTTAAACGACTATTTTAAGGCTAGTATTGAGTCATGGTCCTTACATTTAGACGACCGTTTGAGTTTAGAGGGTGGGTATTTGAGTTTGAGGGTAGCGTATTTTAGTACAACCGTTAATCCCTTACTAAGAAACAATAGATAATTGTTTTCCTTGTTTATTTAGATGAACATTAATATCTAAATATATCAACGCTTATGATACAACTAAATCATGTCTACATATAATGCTTTGTTGAAAATTATAATTTAAGGAAATTATTATTATTTATAAATTCTTCATATGGTAATTAAATATTAAACTCTTGAATAGCGTTTTTTTGTCTTTTAATTTGAGTCTTTATGTCTCAATTTCAGTTTATAATAAAGTAGCTAATTAAGTGAGACTTTTTACTTATCCTCAACTCTTGTAAAATAGGAGGCTATGTGCCTCATTTTGAGATAGAGAAAAATGCTAGAAAAACATAAGAGAAGAGATACAAGAAAAACAAATGAATATATGGAGAGTTCTTGGAAATAAGAAATACTTGAAGACCTATGTGTCGGGTACTTATTACATTAAGATACTTTATTTATTACATTAAGTACATGTAGTTTATTTATTACTTTAAGTACATGTGGTAAAGTAAATCAAATTTTTAACTTTCTGGATCCATTTTGCAATCAAATATACATGGCCTATACATAGGATAACACAATGTCAAGTAACGAATCCATTTTCACAACAATATCTCCTACAATCAGATGGTGTCATAGCTTGAAGAAGAGACTCCTTAAGCAACCTATAATTTGGTTGTTCTTCTATCATCCTCTCTCCTGCAATTATGAATTTTATATCTTTAGTATTATCAAATCTAAGAATCTAGTCTCACATGTTTCTAAACAGTCATTTGAAGGTTAAGTCTCCTGTTATAGCCTTCCTACTGTTAAACGACTATTTTAAGGCTAGGATTGAGTCATGGCCTTACCTTTAGACGACCGTTTGAGTTTAGAGGTGGGGTATTTGAGTTTAGGGTAGCGTATTTATACAACCGTTAATCCCTTACTAAGACATAAAATAATAATTGTTTTCCTTGTTTATTTAGATGAACATTAATATCTAAATATATCAACGCTTATGATACAACTAAATCATGTCTACATATAATGCTTTGTTGAAAATTATAATTTAAGGAAATTATTATTATTTATAAATTCTTCATATGGTAATTAAATATTAAACTCTTGAATAGCGTTTTTTTGTCTTTTAATTTGAGTCTTTATGTCTCAATTTCAGTTTATAATAAAGTAGCTAATTAAGTGAGACTTTTTACTTATCCTCAACTCTTGTAAAATAGGAGGCTATGTGCCTCATTTTGAGATAGAGAAAAAATGCTAGAAAAACATAAGAGAAGAGATACAAGAAAAACAAATGAATATATGGAGAGTTCTTGGAAATAAGAAATACTTGAAGACCTATGTGTCGGGTACTTATTACATTAAGATACTTTATTTATTACATTAAGTACATGTAGTTTATTTATTACTTTAAGTACATGTGGTAAAGTAAATCAAATTTTTAACTTTCTGGATCCATTTTGCAATCAAATATACATGGCCTATACATAGGATAACACAATGTCAAGTAACGAATCCATTTTCACAACAATATCTCCTACAATCAGATGGTGTCATAGCTTGAAGAAGAGACTCCTTAAGCAACCTATAATTTGGTTGTTCTTCTATCATCCTCTCTCCTGCAATTATGAATTTTATATCTTAGTATTATCAAATCTAAGAATCTAGTCTCACATGTTTCTAAACAGTCATTTGAAGGTTAAGTCTCCTGTTATAGCCTTCCTACTGTTAAACGACTATTTTAAGGCTAGGATTGAGTCATGGCCTTACCTTTAGACGACCGTTTGAGTTTAGAGGGGGGGTATTTGAGTTTAAGGGTAGCGTATTTAATACAACCGTTAACCCCTTACTAAGACCATAAAAAATAATTGTTTTCCTTGTTTATTTAGATGAACATTAATATCTAAATATATCAACGCTTATGATACAACTAAATCATGTCTACATATAATGCTTTTGAATTTGAATATATTATAATTATAAGGAAATTATTATTATTTATAAATTCTTCATATGGTAATTAAAATTAAACTCTTGAATAGCGTTTTTTTGTCTTTTAATTTGAGTCTTTATGTCTCAATTTCAGTTTATAATAAAGTAGCTAATTAAGTGAGACTTTTTACTTATTCCTCAACTCTTGTAAAATAGGAGGCTATGTGCCTCATTTTGAGATAGAGAAAAATGCTAGAAAAATACAAGAGAATGAGATACAAGAAAAATACATGAATATATGGAGAGTTCTTGAAATAAAAATACTTGAAGACCTATGTGTCGGGACTTTAATTACATTATATATAGTACTGTTATTTATTACATTAAGTACATGTAGTTTATTTATTACATTAAGTACATGTGGTAAAGTAAATCAAATTTTTAACTTTCTGGATCCATTTGCAATCAAATATACAGGGCTATATCATAGGATAACACAATGTCAAGTAAGAATCCATTTTCACAAACAATATCTCCTACAATCAGATGGTGTCATACTTGAAGAAGAGACTCCTTAAGCAACCTATAATTTGGTTGTTCTTCTATCATCCTCTCTCCTGCAATTATGAATTTTATATCTTCAGTATTATCAAATCTAAGAATCTAGTCTCACATGTTTCTAAACAGTCATTTGAAGGTTAAGTCTCCTGTTATAGCCTTCCTACTGTTAAACGACTATTTTTAAGGCAAGGATTGAGTCATGGTCCTTACCTTTAGACGACCGTTTGAGTTTAGAGGGGGGGTATTTGAGTTTAAGGGTAGCGTATTTAATACAACCGTTAACCCCTTACTAAGACCATAAAAAATAATTGTTTTCCTTGTTTATTTAGATGAACATTAATATCTAAATATATCAACGCTTATGATGCAACTAAATCATGTCTACATATAATGCTTTGTTGAAAATTTGGTGAATGGATATTCAGTGAATTATAATTGAAGGAAATTATTATTATTTATAAACTCGTCATATGGTGAATTAAAGATTAAACACTTGAATAGCGTTTTTTTGTCTTTTAATTTGAGTCTTTTTGTCTCAATTTCAGTTTAAATAAAATAGCTAATTATGTGAGACTTTTTACTTATTCTCAACTCTTGTAAAATAGGAGGCTATGTGCCTCATTTTGAGATAGAGAAAAATGCTAGAAAAATACAAGAGAATGGATACAAGAAAAATACCTGAATATATGGAGAGTTCTTAAAATAAAAAGTACTTGAACACCCATGTGTCGGGCACTTGTTACATTAATATACTTTATTTATTACATTAAGTACATGTAATTTATTTATTACATTAAGTACATGTAGTTTATTTATTACATTAAGTACATGTAGTAAAGTAAATCAAATTTTTAACTTCGAGGCTCCATTTCGCATACTCATATACATGTTTTTATATGCAGGAGTACCACAATGTCCAATAATGAATTCCTTTTCACGACAATATCCCTTACAATAAGATGGTGTATAAACTTGAAGAGGGGACTCCTTAAGCAACATGTAATTTGGTTGTTCTTCTATCATCCTCACACACATGCAATTATTAATTTTATATCTTATGTATGATCAAAACTGAGAATCTAGTCTTACATGTTTCTAAACAGTCATTTGAAGGTTAAGTCTCCTGTTATAGCCTTCCTACTGTTAAACGACTATTTTAAGGGTAGGATTGAGTCATGGTCCTTACCTTTAGACAACCGTTTGAGTTTAGAGGTGGAGTATTTGAGTTCGAGGATAGCATATCTTAATACAACCGTTAATCCCTTACTAAGACCATAAAAAATAATTGTTTCCTTGTTTATTTAGATGAATATTAATATCTAAGTATATCAACGCTTATGATACAACTAAATCATGTCTACATATAATGCTTTGTTGAAAATTTGGTGAATGGATATTCAGTGAATGATAATTTAAGGAAATTATTATTATTTATAAAATCTTCATATGGTGAATTAAAGACTAAACTCTTGAATAGCGTTTTTATGTCTTTTAATTTGAGTCTTTATGTCTCAATTTCAGTTTATAATAATAAGTAGCTAATTAAATGAGACTTTTTACTTATTCTCAACTCTTGTAAAATAGGAGGCTATGTGCCTCATTTTGAGATAGAGAAAAATGCTAGAAAAATACAAGAGAAGAGATACAAGAAAAATAAATGAATATATGGAGAGTTCTTGGAAATAGAAATACTTGAAGACCCATGTGTAGGGTACTTATTATATTAAGATACTTTATTTATTACATTAAGTACATGTAGTTTATTTATTACATTAGGTACATGTAGTAAAGTAAATCAAATTTTTAACTTTCTGGATCCATTTTGCAATCACATATACATGGCCTATACATAGGAGTAACACAATGTCCAGTAACGAATCCATTTTCACGATAATATCTCCTACAATCAGATGGTGTCATAGCTTGAAGAAGAGACTCCTTAAGCAACCTGTAATTTGGTTGTTCTTCAATCAGCCTCTCTCCTGCAATTATGAATTTTATATCTTCAGTATTATCAAAACTAAGAATCTAGTCTCACATGTTTCTAAACAGTCATTTGAAGGTTAAGTCTCCTGTTATAGCCTTCCTACTGTTAAACGACTATTTTAAGGCTAGGATTGAGTCATGGTCCTTACCTTTAGATGACCGTTTGAGTTTAGAGGGGGGTATTTGAGTTTAAGGGTAGCGTATTTAGTACAACCGTTAACCCCTTACTAAGACCATAAAAAATAATTGTTTTCCTTGTTTGTTTAGATGAACATTAATATCTAAATATATCAACGCTTATGATACAACTAAATCATGTCTACATATAATGCTTTGTTGAAAATTCGGTGAATGGATATTCAGTGAATTATAATTTAAGGAAATTATTATTATTTATAAATTCTTCATATGGTGAATTAAAGATTAAACTCTTGAATAGCGTTTTTATGTCTTTTAATTTGAGTCTTTATGTCTCTATTTCAGTTTATAATAAAGTAACTAATTAAGTGAGACTTTTTACTTATCCTCAACTCTTGTAAAATAGGAGGCTATGTGCCTCATTTTGAGATAGAGAAAAATGCTAGAAAAACACAAGAGAAGAGATACAAGAAAAACAAATGAATATATGGAGAGTTCTTGGAAATAAGAAATACTTGAAGACCTATGTGTCGGGTACTTATTACATTAAGATACTTTATTTATTACATTAAGTACATGTAGTTTATTTATTACATTAAGTACATGTAGTAAAGTAAATCAAATTTTTAACTTTCTGGATCCATTTTGCAATCAAATATACATGGCCTATACATACGATAACACAATGTCAAGAAACGAATCCATTTTCACAACAATATCTCCTACAATCAGATGGTGTCATAGCTTGAAGAAGAGACTCCTTAAGCAACCTATAATTTGGTTGTTCTTCTATCATCCTCTCTCCTGCAATTATGAATTTATATCTTCAGTATTATCAAAACTAAGAATCTAGTCTCACATGTTTCTAAACAGTCATTTGAAGGTTAAGTCTCCTGTTATAGCCTTCCTACTGTTAAACGACTATTTTAAGGCTAGGATTGAGTCATGGTCCTTACCTTTAGATGACCGTTTGAGTTTAGAGGGGGGTATTTGAGTTTAAGGGTAGCGTATTTAGTACAACCGTTAACCCCTTACTAAGACCATAAAAAATAATTGTTTTCCTTGTTTATTTAGATGAACATTAATATCTAAATATATCAACGCTTATGATACAACTAAATCATGTCTACATATAATGCTTTGTTGAAAATTCGGTGAATGGATATTCAGTGAATTATAATTTACGGAAATTATTATTATTTAAAAATTCTTCATATGGTGAATTAAAGATTAAACTCTTGAATAGCGTTTTTATGTCTTTTAATTTGAGTCTTTATGTCTCTATTTCAGTTTATAATAAAGTAACTAATTAAGTGAGACTTTTTACTTATCCTCAACTCTTGTAAAATAGGAGGCTATGTGCCTCATTTTGAGATAGAGAAAAATGCTAGAAAAACACAAGAGAAGAGATACAAGAAAAACAAATGAATATATGGAGAGTTCTTGGAAATAAGAAATACTTGAAGACCTATGTGTCGGGTACTTATTACATTAAGATACTTTATTTATTACATTAAGTACATGTAGTTTATTTATTACATTAAGTACATGTAGTAAAGTAAATCAAATTTTTAACTTTCTGGATCCATTTTGCAATCAAATATACATGGCCTATACATACGATAACACAATGTCAAGTAACGAATCCATTTTCACAACAATATCTCCTACAATCAGATGGTGTCATAGCTTGAAGAAGAGACTCCTTAAGCAACCTATAATTTGGTTGTTCTTCTATCATCCTCTCTCCTGCAATTATGAATTTTATATCTTCAGTATTATCAAAACTAAGAATCTAGTCTCACATGTTTCTAAACAGTCATTTGAAGGTTAAGTCTCCTGTTATAGCCTTCCTATGTTAAACGACTATTTTAAGGAGAGACCGTTTGAGTTTAGAGGGGGTATTTGAGTTTAGGTAGCGTATTTAGTACACTTAACCCTTACTAAGACCATAAAAAATAATTGTTTTCCTTGTTTTTTAGATGAATTAATTCTAAATATTCAACGCTTATGATACAACTAATCATGTCTACATATAAGCTTTGTTGAAATTCGTAATGGTATTCATGAATATAATTTAAGAAATTATTATATTAAAATCTTCATATGGTGAATAAAGATTAAACTCTTGATAGCGTTTTTATGTCTTTTAATTTGAGTCTTTATGTCTCATTTCAGTTTATAATAAGTAACTAATTAAGTGAGACTTTTTACTTATCTCAACTCTTGTAAAATAGGAGGCTATGTGCCTCATTTTGAGATAGAGAAAAATGCAGAAAACACAAAGAAGAGATACAAGAAAAAAAAGAATATATGGAGAGTTCTTGGAATAGAAATACTTGAAGACCTATGTGTCGGGTACTTATTACATTAAGATACTTTATTATTACATTAATACATGTAGTTATTTATTACATTAAGTACATGTAGTAAATAAATCAAATTTTTAACTTCTGATCCATTTTGCAATCAATATACATGGCCATACATACGATAACACAATGTCAGAACGAATCCATTTCACAACAATATCTCCTACAATCAGATGTGTCATAGCTTGAAGAAGAACTCCTTAAGCAACCTATAATTTGGTTGTTTTCTATCATCCTCTCTCCTGCAATATGAATTTTATATCTTCATATTATCAAAACTAAAATCTAGTCTCACAGTTTCTAAACAGTCATTTGAAGGTTAAGTCTCCTGTTTAGCCTTCCTACTGTTAAACGACTATTTTAAGGCTAGGATTGAGTCATGGCCTTCCTTTAGATGACCGTTTGAGTTTAGAGGGGGTATTTGAGTTTAAGGGTAGCGTATTTAGTACAACCGTTAACCCCTTACTAAGACCATAAAAAATAATTGTTTTCCTTGTTTTTTAGATGAACATTAATATCTAAATATATCAACGCTTATGATACAACTAAATCATGTCTACATATAATGCTTTGTTGAAAATTCGGTGAATGGATATTCAGTGAATTATAATTTAAGGAAATTATTATTATTTAAAATTCTTCATATGGTGAATTAAAGATTAAACTCTTGAATAGCGTTTTTATGTCTTTTAATTTGAGTCTTTATGTCTCTATTTCAGTTTATAATAAAGTAACTAATTAAGTGAGACTTTTTACTTATCCTCAACTCTTGTAAAATAGGAGGCTATGTGCCTCATTTTGAGATAGAGAAAAATGCTAGAAAAACACAAGAGAAGAGATACAAGAAAAACAAATGAATATATGGAGAGTTCTTGGAAATAAGAAATACTTGAAGACCTATGTGTCGGGTACTTATTACATTAAGATACTTTATTTATTACATTAAGTACATGTAGTTTATTTATTACATTAAGTACATGTAGTAAAGTAAATCAAATTTTTAACTTCTGGATCCATTTTGCAATCAAATATACATGGCCTATACATACGATAACACAATGTCAAGTAACGAATCCATTTTCACAACAATATCTCCTACAATCAGATGGTGTCATAGCTTGAAGAAGAGACTCCTTAAGCAACCTATAATTGGTTGTTCTTCTATCATCCTCTCTCCTGCAATTATGAATTTTATATCTTCAGTATTATCAAAACAAGAATCTAGTCTCACATGTTTCTAAACAGTCATTTGAAGGTTAAGTCTCCTGTTATAGCCTTCCTACTGTTAACGACTATTTAAGAGTAAGTTCGTTTAGCCTTCCTATGTTAACGATATTTTAAGTAGATTGAGTCATGCCTTACCTTTAGAACGTTGAGTTTAGGGGTATTTGAGTTAGGTACTATTTATAAACGTTACCCTTACTAAGACCATAAAATAATTGTTCCTTGTTTATTAGATGAATTAATATCTAATATATCAACGCTTATGATAAACTAAATCATGTTACATATAATCTTTGTTGAAATTGTGAATGGATATTCATGAATATAATTAAGGAAATTATTATTATTTATAAATTCATATGGTGAATAAAGAAAACTCTTGAATAGCTTTTTATGTCTTAATTTAGTCTTTGTCTCATTTCATTATAATAAAGTACTAATTAATGAGACTTTTACTTATCCTAACTCTTGTAAAATAGAGGCTTGTGCCTCATTGAGATAGAAAATGCTAAAAAACACAGAGAGACAAAAAAACAATGAATATATGGAGAGTTTGAAATAAAAATATTGAAGACTATGTCGGTACTTTACATTAAGATACTTTATTTATTACATTAAGTACATGTAGTTTATTTATTACATTAAGTACATGTAGTAAAGTAAATCAAATTTTTAACTTTCTGGATCCATTTTGCAATCAAATATACATGGCCTATACATACGATACACAATGTCAAGTAAGAATCCATTTTCAAACAATATCTCTACAATCAATGGTGTATAGCTTGAAAAGAGACTCCTTAAGCAACTATAATTTGGTTGTTCTTCTATCATCCTCTCTCCTGCAATTATAATTTTATCTTCAGTATTATCAAAACTAAGAATCTAGTCTACATGTTTCTAAACATCATTTGAAGGTTAAGTCTCCTGTTATAGCCTTCCTACTGTTAACGACTATTTTAAGGCTAGGATTGATCATGGTCCTTACTTTAGATGAACGTTTGAGTTTAGAGGGGGTATTTGAGTTTAAGGT
This sequence comes from Scalesia atractyloides, assembly GCA_947069175.1. Lineage (NCBI taxonomy): Eukaryota > Viridiplantae > Streptophyta > Magnoliopsida > Asterales > Asteraceae > Scalesia > Scalesia atractyloides. The sequence goes on from CAMTDV010000008.1 coordinate 58,393,717, forward strand.
AGCGTAATTAGTACAACCGTTAACCCCTTACTAAGACCATAAAAAATAATGTTTTCCTTGTTTATTTAGATGAACATTAATATCTAATATATCAACGCTTATGATACAACTAAAATCATGTCTACATATAATGCTTTGTTTGAAAATTCGTGAATGGATATTCAGTGAATTATAATTTAAGAAATTATATTATTTATAAATTCTTCATATGTGAATTAAAGATTAAACTTTGAATAGCGTTTTTATGTTCTTTTAATTTGAGTTTTATGTCTATTTAGTTTATAATAAAGTAACTAATTAAGTGAGACTTTTTACTTATCCTCACTCTTGTAAAATAGAGGCTATGTTGCCTCATTTTGAGATAGAAAAATGCTAGAAAAACACAAGAGAAGAGATACAGAAAAAAAAATGAATATATGAGAAGTTCTTGGAAATAAGAAATACTTGAAGACCTATGTGACGGTATTATTACATTAAGATACTTTATTTATTCATTAAGTACATGTAGTTTATTTATTACATTAAGTACATGTAGTAAAGTAAATCAATTTTTAACTTTCTGATCCATTTTAGCAATCAAATTACATGGCCTATACATACGATAACACAATGTCAAGTAACGAATCCATTTTCACAACAATACTCTACAATCAGATGGTGTCATACTTGAAGAAGAGATCCTTAAGCAACCTATAATTTGGTTGTTCTTCTATCATCCTCTCTCCTGCAATTATGAATTTTATATCTTCAGTATTATCAAAACTAAGAATCTAGTCTCACATGTTTCTAAACAGTCATTTGAAGGTTAAGTCTCCGTTATAGCCTTCCTACTGTTAAACGACTATTTTAAGGTAGTCATGTCCTTACCTTTAGAATGAAGTTTGGTTTAGAGGGGGGTATTTGATTTTTAAGGGTAGCGTTTTAGTACAAGTTAACCCCTTACTAAGACCATAAAAAATAATTGTTTTCCTTGTTTATTTAGATGAACATTATATCAAATATATCAACGCTTATGATACAACTAAATCATGTCTACATATAATGCTTTGTTAAAATTCGGTGAATTGTATTCAGTGAATTTAATTTAAGGAAATTATTATTTTTATAAATTCTTCATAGGGAATTAAAGATTAAACTCTTGAATAGCGTTTTTATGTCTTTTAATTTGAGTCTTATGTCTCTATTTATTTATAATAAAAGTAACTAATTAAGTGAGACTTTTTTTATCCTCAACTCTTTAAATAGGAGGCTATTGCTCATTTTGAGATAGAAAAAATGCTAGAAAAACACAAGAGAAGAGATACAAGAAAAACAAATGAATATATGGAGATTTTGGAAAAAGAAACTTGAAGACCTATGTGTCGGGTACTTATTACATTAAGAGATATTTATTTATTACATTAAGTACATGTAGTTTATTTATTACATTAAGTACATGTAGTAAAGTAAATCAAATTTTAACTTTCTGGATCCATTTTGCAATCAAATATACATGGCCTATACATACGATAACACAATGTCAAGTAACGAATCCATTTTCACAACAATATCTCCTACAATCAGATGGTGTCATAGCTTGAAGAAGAGACTCCTTAAGCAACTATAATTTGGTTGTTCTTCTATCATCCTCTCTCCTGCAATTATGAATTTTATATCTTCAGTATTATCAAAACTAAGAATCTAGTCTCACATGTTTCTAAACAGTCATTTGAAGGTTAAGTCTCCTGTTATAGCCTTCCTACTGTTAAACGACTATTTTAAGGCTAGGATTGAGTCATGGTCCTTACCTTTAGATGAACGTTTGAGTTTAGAGGGGGGTATTTGAGTTTAAGGGTAGCGTATTTAGTACAACCGTTAACCCCTTACTAAGACCATAAAAATAATTGTTTTCCTTGTTTATTTAGATGAACATTAATATCTAAATATATCAACGCTTATGATACAACTAAATCATGTCTACATATAATGCTTTGTTGAAAATTCGGTGAATGGATATTCAGTGAATTATAATTTAAGGAAATTATTATTATTTATAAATTCTTCATATGGTGAATTAAAGATTAAACTCTTGAATAGCGTTTTTATGTCTTTTAATTTGAGTCTTTATGTCTCTATTTCAGTTTATAATAAAGTAACTAATTAAGTGAGACTTTTTACTTATCCTCAACTCTTGTAAAATAGGAGGCTATGTGCCTCATTTTGAGATAGAGAAAAATGCTAGAAAAACACAAGAGAAGAATACAAGAAAAACAAATGAATATATGGAGAGTTCTTGGAAATAAGAAATACTTGAAGACCTATGTGTCGGGTACTTATTACATTAAGATACTTTATTTATTACATTAAGTACATGTAGTTTATTTATTACATTAAGTACATGTAGTAAAGTAAATCAAATTTTTAACTTTCTGGATCCATTTTGCAATCAAATATACATGGCCTATACATACGATAACACAATGTCAAGTAACGAATCCATTTTCACAACAATATCTCCTACAATCAGATGGTGTCATAGCTTGAAGAAGAGACTCCTTAAGCAACCTATAATTTGGTTGTTCTTCTATCATCCTCTCTCCTGCAATTATGAATTTTATATCTTCAGTATTATCAAAACTAAGAATCTAGTCTCACATGTTTCTAAACAGTCATTTGAAGGTTAAGTCTCCTGTTATAGCCTTCCTACTGTTAAACGACTATTTTAAGGCTAGGATTGAGTCATGGTCCTTACCTTTAGATGACCGTTTGAGTTTAGAGGGGGGTATTTGAGTTTAAGGGTAGCGTATTTAGTACAACCGTTAACCCTTACTAAGACCATAAAAAATAATTGTTTTCCTTGTTTATTTAGATGAATATTAATATCTAAATATATCAACGCTTATGATACGACTAAATCATGTCTACATATAATGCTTTGTTGAAAATTTGGTGAATGGATATTCAGTGAATTATAATTGAAGGAAATTATTATTATTTATAAACTCTTCATATGGTGAATTAAAGATTAAACTCTTGAATAGCGTTTTTATGTCTTTTAATTTGAGTCTTTATGTCTCAATTTCAGTTTATAATAAAGTAGCTAATTATGTGAGACTTTTTACTTATTCTCAACTCTTGTAAAATAGGAGGCTATGTGCCTCATTTTGAGATAGAGAAAAATGCTAGAAAAATACAAGAGAATGCATACAAGAAAAAATACCTGAATATGTGGAGAGTTCTTAAAATAAAAAGTACTTGAACACCCATGTGTCGGGCACTTGTTACATTAATATACTTTATTTATTACATTAAGTACATGTAGTTTATTTATTACATTAAGTACATGTAGTAAAGTAAATCAAATTTTTAAACTTCGTGGCTCCATTTCGCATACTCATATACATGTTTTATATGCAGGAGTACCACAATGTCCAATAATGAATTCCTTTTCATGACAATATCCCTTACAATAAGATGGTGTATAAACTTGAAGAGGGGACTCCTTAAGCAACATGTAATTTGGTTGTTCTTCTATCGTCCTCTCTCATGCAATTATTAATTTTATATCTTCGGTATGATCAAACCAGAGAATCTAGCTTACATGTTTCTAAACAGTCATTTGAAGGTTAAGTCTCCTGTTATAGCCTTCCTATTGTTAAACGACTATTTTAAGGTAGGATTGAGTCATGGTCCTTACCTTTAGACAACCGTTTGAGTTTAGAGGTGGGGTATTTGAGTTTGAGGGTAGCATATCTTTGTACAACCGTTAACCCTTACTAAGACCATAAAAAATTAATTGTTTCCTTGTTTATTTAGATGAATATTAATATCTAAGTATATCAACGCTTATGATACAACTAACTCATGTCTACATATAATGCTTTGTTGAAAATTTGGTGAATGGATATTCAGTGAATGATAATTTAAGGAAATTATTATTATTTATAAAATCTTCATATGGTGAATTAAAGACTAAACTCTTGAATAGCGTTTTTATGTCTTTTAATTTGAGTCTTTATGTCTCAATTTCAGTTTATAATAAAGTAACTAATTAAGTGAGACTTTTTACTTATCCTCAACTCTTGTAAAATAGGAGGCTATGTGCCTCATTTTGAGATAGAGAAAAATGCTAGAAAAACACAAGAGAAGATATACAAGAAAAACAAATGAATATATGGAGAGTTCTTGGAAATAAGAAATACTTGAAGACCCATGTGTCGGGTACTTATTATATTAAGATACTTTATTTATTACATTAAGTACATGTAGTTTATTATTACATTAGGTACATGTAGTAAAGTAAATCAATTTTTTAACTTTCTGATCCATTTTGCAATCACATATACATGGCTATACATAGGAGTAACACAATGTCTAGTAACGAAACCATTTTCACGACAATATCTCCTACAATCAGATGGTGTTATAGCTTGAAGAGGAGACTCCTTAAGAAACTGTAATTTGGTTGTTCTTCTATCATCCTCTCTCCTGCAATTATGAATTTTATATCTTCAGTATTATCAAAACTGAGAATCTAGTCTCTCATGTTTTTAAACAGTCATTTGAAGGTTAAGTCTCCTGTTATAGCCTTCCTACTGTTAAACGACTATTTTAAGGCTAGGATTGAGTCATGGTCCTTACCTTTAGACGACCGTTTGAGTTTAGAGTTGGGGGTATTGAGTTTGAGGGTAGCGTATTTTAGTACAACCGTTAATCCCTTACTAAGAAATAACAGATAATTGTTTTCCTTGTTTATTTAGATGAACATTAATATCTAAATATATCAACGCTTATGATGCAACTAAATCATGTCTACATATAATGCTTTGTTAAAAATTTGGTGAATGGATATTCAGTGAATTATAATTTAAGGAAATTATTAATATTTATAAATTCTTCATATGGTGAATTAAAGATTAAACTCTTGAATAGCGTTTTTATGTCTTTTAATTTGAGTCTTTATGTCTCAATTTCAGTTTATAATAAAGTAGCTAATTAAGTGAGACTTTTTACTTATTCTCAACTCTTATAAAATAGGAGGCTATGTGCCTCATTTTGAGATAGAGAAAAATGCTAGAAAAACACAAGAGAAGAGATACAAGAAAAACAATTGAATTTATGGAGAGTTATTGGAAATAAGAAATACTTGAAGACCTATGTGCCGGGTACTTATTACATTAAGATACTTTATTTATTACATTAAGTACATGTAGTTTATTTATTACATTAAGTACATGTAGTAAAGTAAATCAAATTTTTAACTTTCTGGATCCATTTTGCAATCAAATATACATGGCCTATACATAGGAGTAACACAATGTCCAGTAACGAATCCATTTTCACGATAATATCTCCTACAATCAGATGGTGTCATAGCTTGAAGAAGAGACTCCTTAAGCAACCTGTAATTTGGTTGTTCTTCTATCAGCCTCTCTCCTGCAATTATGAATTTTATATCTTCAGTATTATCAAAACTAAGAATCTAGTCTCACATGTTTCTAAACAGTCATTTGAAGGTTAAGTCTCCTGTTATAGCCTTCCTACTGTTAAACGACTATTTTAAGGCTAGGATTGAGTCATGGTCCTTACCTTTAGACGACCGTTTGAGTTTAGAGGGGGGTATTTGAGTTTAAGGGTAGCGTATTTAGTACAACCGTTAACCCCTTACTAAGGAATAACAGATAATTGTTTTCCTTGTTTATTTAGATGAACATTAATATCTAAATATATCAACGCTTATGATACAACTAAATCATGTCTACATATAATGCTTTGTTGAAAATTTGGTGAATGGAAATTCAGTGTATTATAATTTAAGGAAATTATAATTATTTATAAACTCTTCATATGGTGAATTAAAGATTAAACTCTTGAATAGAGTTTTTATGTCTTTTAATTTAAGTCTTTATGTCTCAAGTTCAGTTTATAATTAAGTAGCTAATTAAGTGAGACTTTTCATTTATTCTCAACTCTTGTAAAATAGGAGGCTATGTGCCTCATTTTGAGATAGAGAAAAATGCTAGAAAAATATAAGAGAAGGGATACAAGAAAAATACATGAATATATGGAGAGTTCTTGGAAAGAAGAAATACTTGAAGACCCATGTGTCGGGTACTTAGAGAAATATGTTTTCTCTATACAATTTTATCACCTTGGTATCATATTTATCCACAAGTTCTAACACTATAATTTTATCCGGTGTAACTCGGGCACATGAGCTATCTCTGGCAGTACATACTGCATCGGCTGTTGTACCCTGGTAAACAGACGCGTCGTCTTTAGTAGAGACGCGAAATCTGTTTTAAGGGAAGCGTGTTGCACCCGTGTCTCAGCCACAACCGTCAACATCAGTTTGTTTATTTTTTTAAGCCAAGAAGGATCGCATAAGGAGACGCGGTTCAAGTTCTCGTAGCATAAATTGTATAAGAAGACGCTTCTCAAGCTCTTGTCGAAAAGAACGATTTGAATCAATTTATTTAAACATCTTGTATTTCATATTTAATTTTGTATTGATATGTATACGGTACGGGTACTACAATTTACCAAAATTATGTAAAAAGAGTATCTTTACAATTTTATATTTTTATTTATAATTTTTATTATAATTGTGACTCATATCCTACAAAGTTAAAACATATTTCATGAGATTGTTGCTACAATTTAAAACCTTATTTATAACGATTTTGAGTTCACGAAAGGATTTATACTTAAAAAAATATTTTTTAGAGATTATGATCTTATAAATATTTTTTTGGAGGAAATATGTATGTAGTACAAGTTGTTGTGTTTTGATTTATTGAGACAGAGATACAATCTTAAATCCTGTAGTGTGGTACAAAACTAATAGTTTTGGTTCAATCGTTTGGTTTTGAAAAGATTTTGAAATCATTAATTTTTTCTAACCTTTGTGTTAGAACGGGTTTATTAGTGTAAACCATACATTTTTTGTAAACGTTTAATTTCTCTAACTTGTGTGTTAGACCAGAATTATGGGTGTAAACCATACGTGTTTTGTAAACGTTAAATTCTCATGAGTAGAATTTTCATGTCTTTAAATAAGAGTTTTATGTTACTTGATTAGAGTTCTATGTCTATAATTAAATATCTATTTAAAGTAGACTCTTCATCCACCCATGGAATGATATGAACAAATAAGTCATATTATGATTTTTGTAATCACTTATTTTAAAGAGCGTGCTAGAGTCGCTTAATATAAACTGATACGTTTTATAACGATATGTAATCATTTATTTCTAAGAGCTAGTTAGAATGTATTTATTAATAAGTTATAAATTTTTTTGTAATGATTTTCTTCTAACAAAAGTGTTAGAAACGATCTTAAAACCTTTAACTATTGATTTTTGTAATCATTTATTTTCTAACATGCATGTTAGAAAAGGTTCATAAAAAGCGTTAGTTTGAAAGCAATTTTTTAATTGTTTATTTTCAACATGTGTATTAGAAATGACATATATATTTGAACCATTTATGTGTTTATAACAAGTCGAATTAAGATTTTGTGGAAATGTTAATATTTTTTAACATGCGCGTTAGAATTTCTTTCATTTTAACATGATTGATAAAATACAAATGCTTTGAAATGTTTTATGTAAACATTTTATATAATTAATTTGTTATAGCATTGATTTTAATGAATATAAACACTTATATTATGCATTATATGGTTTAGGAATAAAAGGTCATACATTGAAATTGATATTTGATTGACTTCAAGAATTAAATCACCAAAAAGTGATGGTGTTATTGTATAGGATTTATCACCAACTTTAATTTTTGATTTCTAAAACCAAATGGTCATGTTTATATATAAAATGACTTCAATTTTCTAACATGTATGTTAGAAAATGTGTATCATAAATACAAAGTTAGAGATTGTTCATTGTATGAGCCATAATGAATGGAGATGTATTGTGTAAACATTTAATTGTCTATGAGTGCCTTAAAAGCAACTAGAAATGGTTTATTTTATAACTATATCTTTAGAAAACGTTTTATGTAAACGTTCGATTCTATAATGTGCCTGTTATAAACATTTTTTTCTAACATGCATGCTAGAAAACGTTTAGTACATGCGTAGTAAGACTAAATAATATAAAATCGTTTGATATTTGGGTTTTGGTCTATGTCATCATATACTCTAATCGATATTATTAATTCTGTACATTGCAAAACTAAGGAAACATTTTAAAATGATTTTTAAAACAAAGTTTTGCATAGTTTTGAGAATTCAAATGGTTTATTACTCTTGCTAGAAGTATCATTTGTTGAACAAAGTTACAATCTCGTGGATATTATTTGGTGGAAAACAACTATGTGTTGTTTTGAACAATTTAATTGTTCATGTTTACTACTTAAATGTAGCCTTTGTAACAACTTGGTGTTGTTTTTACCATACTTCCAAGTTTAAAATTTCAAGATGAAATGGGAACTTGTACTTCACAAGTGCATGGAGTCTTATTGAGGGAGTACCTCAAGACATGCCGTAGGACGGTATCGTTGTGAAGATTTCGGTCAGATTATAAAGTGTCAAAGATAAAAGCACTTTGGTATTTGATGTCTACATATCGTCTATGCTTCCGTTTAAATTTCAAAAGTGTTTGGCACTTATGATTTAGTTTCCAATGTATTTTATTGTTTTCTGTTCAATATCTCCAGATAACACATGCAATTTCAAAGAAATAAATCACTAATGTTTGTGACGTATAAATTATTTTTGTGGAAAGTAATTATAACGTCAACTATATATTGTTTAAAAGAATATTTTAATCGGATAGTACATGAAAATATTTGGTCATAAACAACTTGAGAGTTATTGCGTTGACTAAAATTCAAAGACAAGACATTAAATGTGTAACCACATCACGAATGAGTAGTGAGTGTATTGAGATGAAATACACAAACGAGATTCAGGGTCGAAATACTTCGTTAGAAGTCATTGGAAAATGCACAATTTTGAATTATAGCATTAGAGTCTAAAAGTACTATATGTAATTGTATATCTTTTGTAAATCTTGCAAGATTTATACGTTGATGCGTCTACCACTTGAATATGGAAATTTTACCTTTGTTTAGGAGAGCATCCTAAATATACATATCACCTAGTAAACAACAATAAATGTGTGTAAATCACTTATGGTAAAATTATGAATGCAATGTTGTTGAGTGTTGATCTAGTTGACTCTATTTCCAACATAATAGTGATTGTAGATGAGGAACATTCATCTTGATGTGTTCACCAAGTGACTTGGGTTAAGACTTATGTTTAAGTCCTTATGAGTCAATGGTAAAGTATTGGAGATCAAAGGTAAACAAGTTATGTTCCTTATTGAATGATAAAATTTAGTAATAATTTGTTAGACCTTTCTAAATATTTATGTTTTAGGATTATGAATAAGTCTTATTCTTTTGTCTTAACAAGGGATGAATGTTGCAAAGTGATATAATGATATCCTTGGGGCTGTGAGGATCAGAATGATGCATCTTCTGTTCACATGCTAAAGTATTGTAGTTTAAAGCATGCTAGACTAGTACTTGGTTAAATATGGTTTGACAAGGACTAATTAACTCTAAACATTCAAATGTGTATAAACACAGAGAATTTGTGTATAGACAAAGTTGAGGGAGAAGCTTCGTTCATTATAAGGAAAAGACATGTTACTTTTGAAGAGCTTGTTCGAAAAGCTAATGAAGATAAGTCATTGTCTAGGCTTATTCTAAATGGTAAATTAGAATTATTTTAAGTTGGTGACTAACTTATAACAATGACATGTGTTGCTTTAGTCAAATCGAAAGCTTGTGTAAGCTAATGCAATATGAGTTGAATTCACTGATACAAGGAGGTTGATCTTCTTCAATCATATGTGCATAAATGTCGTCATAAATGAAGTTGCAAAAATATTGATCAAATGACAAGAAATGTGAGGAAGGTTTCATTTAAGAACAACCCAATAAGGGTATGTAGAAATGGTTTTCATTACCTCATATGGATGTTATCTAATAACACTTAAATGTGGGGGTGTCTTGCATTTGTATCATAAAAGTTTGGCAATAAGGATTTTGTAATCTAATCTAACATTGCAAAACAAGACTAAGTGGAGGACACAAAGGTCGTAGTGCATAATAGAGATGTGTGTTCCTTAAATGTCACGTGTATCTTTCAAAGACATATGTTATAATGAGATTCAGGTTGGCCACTTAGGATATAGTCTTAGAAGTTGACAATAGGAAAAATTAACTTACGAGTTAACAACACATCATGACAACTGATCTCAAAAAGTGACCTGATAAAGTCAACGATAATATTATGATCCAACAACCAGAGAGTTTATTAGAGATCAAGTTGTGGAATAAGACTAAAGCCCATGGAAAAAGGGTGTGTGTGAAGGAAACCTAACTTAGTTGACTTGAGATCTCAAGATCTAAGTTTAATAGGACAAGGAATTCACATGCCTACGGGTGGTCACTATGAAGGCATAGCTGATATGCATAAGCTAGTATATATGGTTATATATACCCCCTAAATGATAAAAGGGTGTTTAAATACGTCATAGTTCATTCCTATAAAATTCAGTGGCAAATTGTGAGGCTAAGCATATTATGTGGTAACTGATTTTGCGTAATCTAGGTAACCACGATTCATTTAATGATTTAAGGAGAATCACCTATGTTAGAGAGAAGTGGGGCCGCTTCAAATGGAATTGGGGGCACAATTCTTAGAGCTCTCGTAGAACCAGGAAAGTGTTCCATGACAATTATTGGACACAACTATGAGGGGATAACATGACTAAGGAGAGTATTGTGTGAAGTGTATTGTCGTCTACACAAATGGGGATTTGTTGAAGGACATCTTGTCTACAAATCGCTAAAAGGCTAACTATGCTTCACAACGGAAAGTTCAAAGGGAACACCTACTTATCCGGCAATACTCGACTATCAAGGTTCCATTGGAAACTTTGTGTGTTTTGGACGTTCTCGTTTCATATAGGGGATTGTTGAAAATGGTGAATGTATATTTAGTGAATTATAATTTAAGGATATTATAATTATTAATAAACTCTTCATATGGTTAAACTCTTGCATAGAGTTTTTATGTCTTTTAATTTTGAGTCTTTATGTCTCAAGTTCAATTTATAATTAAGTAGCTAATTAAGTGAGACTTTCACTTATTCTCAACTCTTGTAAGAATAGTAGGCTATGTGCCTCATTTTGAGATAGAGAAAAATGCTAGAAAAATACAAGAGAATGGATACAAGAAAAATAGAATATATAGAGAGTTCTTGGAAAGAAGAAATACTTAAAGACCCATGTGTCGGGTACTTAGAGAAATATGTTTTCTCTATACGATTTCATCACCTTCGTATCATATTTTTCCATAAGTTCTAAAACTATAATTTTATATGGTGTAACCTCGGACGCGTGAGCTATCTCCGGCAGTACATACTGCTTTTACTGTTGTACCCTGGGAAACAGACACGTCGTCTTTAGTAGAGGCGTGAAATCTGTTTTAAGGGAAGTGTATTGAACACGTGCCTCAGCCACAACCGTCAACATCAGTTTGTTTATTTTTTGCAGCCAAGAAGGATCGCACAATGAGACACGGTTCAAGTTCTCGTAGCGGAAATTTTACAAAAGACGGTTCTCAAGCTCTTGTCAAATAGAACGATTTGAAACAATTCATTTAAATATGTTGTATTTCGTATTTAATTTTGTATGGATTTGTATACGGTACGGGTACTACAATTTCCCAAAATTATTTAAAGATAATATCTTTACAATTTTATATTTTTAAAAGAATTTTTATTATAATTGTGACCTATGTCCTACATGTTTTTTGTGTGTAGATATGTAAAAATAGGATATCGAATCGTACTAAGATTTTGAATATAAAGATTCGGTTGTGTAAAACTACAATCTTACAAAACAATTACCCTCTTTTCATTTGCTTTACACACAAGGGTTAGAACGAAAAACAATTTATTAATAATACTGAATAAGAGTGTCACCAACTAGCCTATAAGTATGTTCGTTTACAATTAAATATTATTGGTGGATGTTGATGAGTTTTTTTACAGAAGTGGCAAATTTCCTGGCACCTCTTTGGTCCACCTCAAAAATTATATTCATTTACACTTTAAACATATTGTTTTTAACTTACACACCAAACCTGAAGCGAAGAGCATGAGCATTAACATGATCATGAACAAAATTTTTCCCATCTCGACTTTGTAAGTAATCAATACAAATGGCAAGAGGCAATTTATATACTGTAAAAATATTGGTGGATGTTAATGAGCTTTTTTACGTTTCTATATCTTATATAAAAAGAATTTAACAAAAGTTGTTCAAGGTAGTTACGTAAATTATTGAATGAACTATAGAAAACATCCTTTAGGTTTATACCAACTTTCAAAGTGTGTCCTTTACCTTAAAATATTATAGCAAACTTACTTTATGTTTTAAAACCCTTATACGTCACGTCATTTGCCATAAACCGGTTAATTTTAATGTTTAATATGATTCCATGGACCCATATGAGGAGAATTTTGTCATTTTATGTTATTTACTCAAATAAATAAACCTAAAAATAATGAATAAACATTTTTTTGGAAAAAATATAGATATGTAAATATGTGAATCCCAAAACACTAAGGATCTGAGTGATATTGATTGATAACAAGCATTAACATGATCCTGAACAAACTTTTGTCATCTCAGATTTGATCACGACTTTATAAGTAATCAATACAAATGGAAAGAGGAAATTATATACTGTAAAAATATTGGTGGATGTTGATGAATTTTTTTACATTTCTATATCTTATATAAAGAGAATTTAACAAAAGTTGTTCAAGGTAGTTACGTAAATTATTGAATGAACTACAGAAAACATCCTTTAGGTTTATACCAACTTTCAAAGTGTGTCCTTTACCTTCAAATATTATAGAAAACTTACTTTATGTTTTAAAACCCTTACACGTCATGTCATTTGCCCTAAACCAGTTAATTTTAATGTTTAATATGATTCCATGGACCCATATGAGGATAATTTTGTCATTTTTTGTTATTTACTCAAATAAATAAACCTAAAAATAATGAATAAACATTTTTCTGGAAAAAATATAGATATGTAAATATGTGAATCCCAAAAAACTATAGATCTGAGTGATATTGATTGATAACAAGCATTAACATGATCCTGAACAAACTTTTGTCATCTCAAATTTGATTACGACTTTATAAGTAATCAATACAAATGGAAGAGGCAATTTATATACTGTAAAAATATTGGTGGATGTTGATGAGTTTTTTACGTTTCTATATCACTCAGCTAATTCCCTTTGAGGTAGATGATCTGCTACGAAGTGGGACACAGGCAAAGCGTTTTCCGTAAAACGCTTAACTTTTGGCTATAAAAGCCTATAAACGAAAATGCAAGAGCAAGGAACACTTACAAGAGTTTCCAAGAATGCAAGAGAACTAAGTTAGATGCTCATTTCAGTTAGGAACTTCCATAGGAGGGAGAAGAGTTTAAATTGAGAAAGGTACAAGTTGAAATGGTGAACTTGAACGCCTATTTATAGTTGGAGAACTCAAAGGAGGTGATGTCAGGTGTTTAGGGGTGTAAGAGGAAGCTTACAAGTGTCCTAAAACGTGGCATAGCATTTTGGGAAGCCATAGTTTCGATTAAATGGTTTTTGGAGCTTTATTTGGTAGCCAAGCAAAACTTTCTACTGAAGAGGCCTTCTCGCGCCCCGTGAGAGACCCAAGCCTGGTCTCTCGCGGCACACGACCACCTTTTGGCCAATCTAGATGAAAGTAACAAGAAAGCTTACGATCTAGAGAAAAAGGCATTTGCTATCCTCATACAAGCTCTTCATAACGACATTTATCATCAGTTTGTGTATTGTACTACAACGAAAAATTTGTGGGACATTTTGGAAGCAAGAGGTGAAGGTAATGCTGCTACCAGGAAGATTTGGCATGATCTGCTCAAGAAGGAGTTTGAAGGTTTCATGTTCATGGAAAATGAAACTTTGAATTATATGACCACACGTTTTTATCATCTGCTCAGTGAGATGTACTCTTATAAAGTGTTAGCAGCACCGCAAGAAATTGTGATGCGATTTGCTGATGCTTTACCACTGAAATGGGGTCAATTTATTGACTTATTAAAACATACAAGTGTTTTGGACTAAATAAGTATTTATGAATTTGTGCAGAAACCGGAGAACAAGAATAAAGAAGAACTCCGGAAGGCACAACGAGTCACTGTTCCACAAAACCCTGAGATGTACTTCGGAGGTATTAATGCAGGTACAAGCTCAAGCCAGCAACCAAAGCTGCAAACTGTGTTTGTGTCAAACGTGAACCCCTTCCTACCACAACCTGTTCAATCAAGTCAGACTGCGGGCTCGAGTACTCAAACCTATGGACAAACATTTGATCCGAAAGCCTTCCTTCCACAACCAAGAGATTTAGCACATCAAGCTCCACAGCAAGCTCCTCAACAAGCTTTCTATGGAAACAATTGTCAATCTGCAAATCCCAACACTGCCAAACTTGATACGCCCCATCTCTCTAAAGTCAGCGTAGAAGTTGCACAGGAACATATGGAACTTCTCAACACAATGGTCAGTGGTTATTGTGGTCTAGTTGCAGATCAAATAGGAAACATCAATTTGACGAATGAAGACTACCAACAAATTGACCAAATGAGATGGAACTGATAGATATCAAGTGGGCATTTGCAAGTGTTGTGCGAAGAGCGAAGGATTACATGAGGAGAACAGGAAAAACCAGTTTGGAGAGCAAGAAGGATACAAAATACGGCTTTGACAAAACAATCGTTACTTGCTTCAATTGCGGAGAAAGAGGTCACTTCAAATGGGAATGCACGAGGCCCAACAAAGAAGGAAATCACAACCCATTTCGAAATCAATCTCAACCATCCAACACAGCTCAGTTCAACAATGAGAGAAGAATGGTACCTGTTGGCAACTCAAACAATACCAATCAATCAGGACCTTCAAACACACATAGAGCTTTGGTAGTTCAATCTGATGAAGGATGCGATTGGTCAGTACAGTTGGGAACTGAGAACAACGGAAGAACTTCATGTTATGCGAAGATCGTCGATCAAATCAAACATGTTCACAACATCAATACTCCAGATAATGATGATACTTCCGGGTATGCTGGTATTTTCTGATGAAGAATGTTCAAGTTCAGGTGGTTATGGATCTGATTATGATATCAGAAACGGAAGTGATGCTGAGGTTAGCAAGTTGCTGAGTGAAGCTGAGATGATGAAGTGTAAAAAGGTGGGTATGATGAAGAATGCAGAAGCTGTAGTGAAGGGACAGAGACACTCTTTACAGATGATGCAGCCTTCCCTCATTACACTGCCTTCATGGCAAACGTTGCAGGTTCTACAAGTCAGGTAAATTCTGACTCTCCTACAGTTTGCAATGACTGTGTTGACTTGAAATCAAAGTATGAAACAGTCAACAGTCATAATCAAAATTTAGTCCATGAATTATCAAAGTGTTTCTGAATTGACAAAAAAAGTTTTGGCTCTAACCAGAAATGAAAAAGAATTCAAATCTTTAATAGAAACCCTTAAGAAAAACATTTCTGAATTGACAAAAACAGTTTTGAATAAACAGACAGGAATTAACAACTACATTAATCTCCTGGAAGAAACTAAGAAAGAGTTAGCCATAGCCAAATGCGAATATGATGTGATCAAGCTCAAATTGGAAAGTTATTCTAACTCCTGATATATGCTTAATCATATCATTGATGTTCAAAAACTAAAGGGGATGTTCAATACCTTGGGTATAAGTCGTGTCCACCACCAATGAAACAGAACTATACCAAAATGCCTGATGAAGAAGAGATGCCTCGTTTTGAACCCTCCGTACCTTTGAATCCTGAAGAATTTGCAGCAGGATTAGGGTTCAAATTAGACAATTCCTCTCAAGAACCACGCAAGCTATAAAATTCATCGTCTGATGTTGTTCAAAATCCATCTGATGAAGAGGAAGATGATACATCAGATGATGAATCAAGAAAAGGTGATCAAGATCAGCCTCTTAATGAAAGGAAAAAAGTAGAACTTTCTGCTACTCCTAGTACTCAATCTGTTGAGATTCAAGAGACTGTTCCTAAGAAATCTGTCAAGTAAAAACATTTTATCCTACACATTTCATTAATAAAGTAAAAACTCCTCTCATTAATTATGTTATTTCTCATTAATAAAGTAAAAACATTTTATCCTACACATTTCAAAATTTATCCTACATATGTCTTACATTTACTGAATTTACCCTACACACATGTAAATTTACCCTACACATTTCAAAATTTATCATACACATATAAAATTTATCCTACACATGTCGAAAGTTATCCTACACCATAAATTATTTTATCTTGAAAGAGTATATGAAAAAAATGAGTTACAGGTTTAATTAATTAGCTAATAAATGACAATTATAGATTTACCTATATACCCTTTTTAATAATATTAAATATATACATTAAATGAACTAAATAGAGAATTTATATTGGTTTAAAAGTTATTTTTTTTATTCTTACAAAAATTTTCTTCTCATTTGAACTCTTTAATAAATATATATATATATATATATATATATAATCATTACCTTTAATTTGGTCTCTATATAGCTACTTACCTGTTTTGGAGTGCTTGCATCTTCCTTAATGATTGAATCACCGGTTGTTTAAATCTGTTTTTGAACCCTGAAACTTCCGATTCAAGATTCTATAAATCTCGGTAGATAAAAGCAGCCTCAATTAATGCATCTGCTTTTCGTTCGGGCCATTCTGGAAGTGTTTGAGTACCGCCCGCTAGTCTACCAGACACGATAACTCGCTATCTACCCACTTCACAAACACCTCAATGTCGGATATCTCCGTAAATGCTGCACTTTGGACTTCTCCTATCAAAACATTCAGTAGCGGACCGTATTTCTCCACATCTGATTTTATCTGTCACAAGAATTTCACAAGTAAAAAAGTTATAGGATATGTTTAGCCAACCCCTGGTAAGTTTTGTTCAGCTTACAGAGGTAAGATAAGTTGAACGGTTCTCGATTTCTCCGATCATGTCACGAGAATAAGCAGCCGGGACGAGGCCGGATGCACCGTTTTTACTCTCCTTAAGCTGGGTGACTCGTTTCATAAGCGATCGATACAACTCCATAACTGCGGGGACACGTCGAACCGTCTTTGATCCAGCTGGCGTCGGTTGAATGGGTGGTGGGGCTGTTACCCGTCGTTGCAGCAGCTGTGGTGAGCTAATCACGTCTGAAGTGGATTTCTTTATCGGTGTCTCCGGTACGTCCACTTGAAGCTTCTGTTTTTTTGGTGGACCGTCCAGAAAATTATGTAGTTTCTTCCATAGTATCAATTTCCTTTCGAGATCATGTGCTTTGAGTGTGTTGATTTGTGCCTTGAGTCGATTCGTTTCTTGTTTTAGTTCTTGGTTTTCTTTCTCCAAAAAATGGATCTTGAGGAAAGAAGCTTCCAGCTCTCTTCTGAGGGTGGCGTCGTCGTCCTCACCGGACGACATTTTTCCCGTGAGGGGTATGAAGGTTGAGGATCTAAAAATGCCAAAGTGTTTTGTGTTTGCGTTTGCTTGCTTCTAAATAAGGTACGAGGTGTTTCACCAACACCTACAAAAGCTTTTATTCTGACTGATTTACCCCTTCTCTCTGTTCGAATGTCGGTAGTGAGCCATGGGTCTTCTTGGTAATTCAATCTGTTGGTGATTTATTTTAGGAATTGTCCTTCTACTTATGTGAAGTTACGGAAACAGCCCTTAAGGTGGATGGGGCTAGGGATGTAAATGAAATCAACATTTAGCGAACAGTTTGTGAACTGTTAGGCGGGAAGTTCATTTTGTTCGTTTATATAAATAAACGAACGAACACAGACATGAAATCCCGTTCGTTAAGTTAAACGAACGAACATAAACAAAGGCTGTGTTCGTTCATTTATGTTTATAAACCTCATTTATAATTTTGTCAATTGTGTGCATACCAATAAGTAACCAATGGTTTGTTAACTCTTTACAATATCTATAATTTTCTTTCACTTCTTGTTAAGCAATAACTTATAAAGTGAAAAGGATTCCTGTCTAGATGACTCACCCACATGTTCTAATAACTAGTAGAGTATCTTAGTCTTTTATTTTTTTGGTTAAGGTAGAAGATACTAATACTAAAGGTAAAATCTTTCAAAGCATATAATATATACTTTTTCTAATTATTATATATATAATTCTAAGAAGTTGATTACTACACTTTCTTCTTTTGATTCTCCACTTGTCTCCATTACATTTCTAAAACCCACATGTGATTTCTTCCTTCAAGCTCCATATTGCCATTAGCACAAATGGAATTCCGGCCCATATAACAAATGGATCGATTTGGGTTGTGTTTGATCTCAAACGGGTCAAACAGAAAAAGGCTAAAAAGAACAGGTCAAAACTAGCTCAAACGAATGTTATATGATAGGCTAAAAAGTGCTAAAACGAATCAGAACAAGGAATAACGGCATGTTAATGCCACACATGAGTCCATACATAGATGAAAACACATATTTGAGATCAACCATTTCAATAATACATAACTTCCCGGTATAACGCCTAAATTACAAAATTGTCCGCTTCTACCAAAAAGACGACAAATGTCGATTTGTCCATAAAACTAATTCGGAGGATTCCGGAAGTAAGAATAAGAATAAAACAATGTTAATCATCCTAAAACAACATGAGAATAACAAGAATGCACAAAAGACATCGTTTCCGGTCATTCGTCAAACAATGCACAATTCGACCGGAAAGCGGCCGATTGTTGAAACGACGAATATTTTAGTGGCCGATAGCATCATCCGGGCATCTATCGAATTAGTTAAGCCTCATTTGGAACTCGGAATCCATTCAACTAACATGAGGTCACGGAAACACAACTTTCAGAAAAGTTCGACGGCGGAATATAAAAGTGTCGATATCGATCGAACAACCGAACGAAAGGCATGTCGGCCATCCTAACTCATCTTATATTCGTCTAGCGAACTAGTCATGCCTATTTTTAGATCTGAAATGCACTAAGCAGACGCCATATTAGTTGTGGTGGTCGAAAATGAAAGCTTCCAGTACTAAATAAATAGTTTCGTTTATTAGCGATTATTGCGACGATAAGCGATATAACAACGTATCCGTCATCCGAAACTTATATTGAAGGATCATGTGGATTAAATACCATGTAAATACACACTAAACTCTAATCTTATGCTTAAGATGCAAGATCATTAACCCTAATCACCATACTTATTTAAATGACCAAAATATCTAACTTTTTAACATGTGTAAAAAATAAAAGTTTCACTTTACCCCCCCCCCCCCCTTGTATTGACGGTTTCAAGTGGGCCCATGCCCACTTCATTTTGTTGAAAATTCAAAGATTAAGAGTATGGTGTTAGATATGTGATGGACTTGAATTATGATGGAAATATATATCATGTCTTATACTTAATCATGTCATTTCCTCCAACAAAATTTGCAACCATTTTCCCCTCATCCTCCCTACATCTCATGGCTCCATCACCACCATACACCACCATTTTGCCACCCTAAAACACCACAATCTCTATACTTTAAAGCCTAATCAAGTTCCCTAAAGAAGCTAGCAAGGATGGAGAGCATTAGGGCTTCTTAAAGAGCTTCATATTCTTCAGTAATTATCAAGAACTTGTGCACCCTTTGTAAGCTAAACTCATCCATAATCTAGCTTATTTTCATGCTTACATTATTAATGTAAAAGTTGATCATCTTGAAAATCAAGAAAGATTAACCAAAAACCCTAACTCACAACATAATAATAACACTAAATATTGTTTATTTTGTGTTGATTATATGTTTATATGATAGTTAGTTAGCATCTTGAAGTTATTTATGTTAAAAGTATGATATAAAAGTTGAATGATCTTGTGTGATTTAGTATAAAAATGAAGATTTAAACATGATAAGGTTTAAATCTAAACAAGATCATCAACTACATCATCCATGAAAAATACTACAACTCAAAGATAATTTTTATGCATATGAATGATTTTTATGAGAAGTAAACATTTGTATTTAAGTTGTAATCACCTTAAAAATGTGTAGTAATCAAGGGGTTAAATGCATGGACTTGATTAAATAACATGCTAAAGTAGTGATTTGAAATTTGTTAATAAATATTGAAAACCCTCTAGATTTACTAGGATTTTTAACAATAAAAAGTCATGGATGATGATACTTTGATAAGGTAAAATAAATATTAGATGGATTGTTGATGTTGATTATGAGCTTAAACAGGTTTAAATACATTTTTGAAATGTGGAAAACGCCATAGTTTAGGGGAAACTATGGCGAAATTTTCTAAAAATCTAATCGCGATTAAAACATGATTAGTGGGGTGATTAGTGGGACTAAACGCGATTAATAACTTAAATCGTCATTAAGTGGACTCTAATGACAAGGGTTATCCCTAAATGTCCAAGTGTTTAACAAAGTTGTATATATATATTTATAAGTAAAAATAAATACTTTTTACAAATATATATTTCTACTTGGAAAATAATACAAATATATATATATATATATATATATATACATTTGTTACCAATAAAATTGTATGTATAAATATGTGTATGTATTAGAAACTTAGGGTACTCACAATAAAATACCCAATCATATACTAAATACAAACACTTGATCAATACACCAAGTGTTATAACAATTATATTCTCACAATGCGTTGAAACAATAATCGGACAATCGAAACGATACGAACAATAGGCGAACATTCAAGATTACACCGTCGCGTCGACGATGAGTCTAAATATATTTAGAAGTTTAACACATATATATATGTTATAAAAATCAAAATTCGGAAAGTTAAAAACGTAACATCCGTCGAAAAACGGGTTTCCAAAACCCGCTTCGTTTATTAATCGAATATTTCAGTTATAATTTTCGTTGCGTATTTAATGTTCATATTAATTTTAAACGATACATAACTAATAAACATTGTTAGAATTTTAAAATATAATTAATAAAAACAAAAAAATAAGTGAATAAAAAATAAATAGGGCTGCCGGGTTTCGAACCCGGGTCAGCAGCTTCAACAAGCACACAACATACCACTCCGCCACTTGCCATCTTTGTGTATATTACGAAACAAATAATACATAAGATGAAATCCGAATTCAAAACCGGAGTGTCACCGCGCTCAGAACTCGCAGTCACCGGGAAATCCTGCAATCCGCGACTTTGGCCAATTTCCTTTTGACCAAAACACGCTAACCGACTAAGACATCGGTTATAACCGATGTCTGACCCTTGATTTTAGTCATAACCGCCGGAGAAACCTTGACCACGAATCAAGACCAAATTCGTACTAAATACATGCTGTTTCTTCCCTATAAATACCCACCCAAACCTCTGGTAATCTTTTCGCTCAAAATCGCACAAACTCTCGAAGCTTTAGCACTCGCCGGAGATATTTTACAGTCGCCGGACTTTCACCGAAAAACCGAGACTTACTTCAAATCGGTAAAATTCTCGACTCTTTTGGTTGTAATCCATTATTAGACATATATTAACTTCAATCCTTCAACCAGAATCTGTCCCAGACTACGCTGCCGGGAAATCTCACACTCGCCGGAATTCCACTGAAACATCAAAGTCTCACTGTCGATCGGTATAATCATCTAAAAACTCTTGCAATCTCTTACTCAGTAACTTAATTTCATAACACAAGAAACTAAACTGTCAAACATTTCACTCAGCCGAGAGTCACAAATCAGAGCCGACGACTCCTGTCGGTCATCTGAAGTAAACGCACTGTTTGGTACAATTCTGTTCTTTAATCTCGTTATCTAATACATTCCAACCAATTATAAGTTTTGATAATCGAATTAAACAAGAACAGTCGGGCATCTCTGTTCTGTGTCTTTGGAAACGAAGAAGACGAAGTCGAAATGTGTATAAGTTTAATTAAAACTGAATATTTAACCGGGTTAGACACACAGTCCAGTGGTGGACTATGTGCAATCATAAAACGCACGTCACGAGTTCGAATCACACGACGTACCGACTTTCAGAAATAAAACCAATATTTTTAGAACTGAATCAGAACAAGTCACAGTATGTTTATAAGAGTAATATAATCCGTGAGTTAAACAGATTAGACACACAGCCCAACTGGTTGGGCTGTGCGCATACGAACCGAAGGACCCGAGTTCGACTCCGGGGCCCTGCAACCGGTTCGGCCATTTTAAATAGTTTTAATATAAACCCAATAAAATAACAATTAATTAGTATATTATATATATATATATATATATATATATATATATATTTAAAACAGAGAATATTTCGGGTTAGACACGTAGCTCAGTTGGTAGAGCTGCGTGCACGCGTACGAGAGGTCTCGGGTTCGAACCTCACTCAGCGCATGAATAAACTGAATCCGACCGGTCAACGTTCAACGGTCAAAGTCAAAAAGTCAACATTTATATATTTTTTTTTCTTTTTCTTTATTTATTTAATCAAAAAATTATTTAAAATTACTTAAAAATAATATTTTTAAAGTTAGAAAATGTCCTAAACTCACAAAAATAAATCTAAAAATCCTATTAAGATTATGAATTAAAAGAATTAATCTCAAATAAAATCCATTTATTTACCGAACCATTTCGTTATTTTTTAGGTTAGTTTTCCTCGTCGATCAAATCCCAAAACTCGTGCGCATCCAACTTCAACAAAAGAACGCACCCAATGTGAGTGAATCTCTACCAATTCCCCGTTTTTATCACATTTTGGGGTGTATCATGTGTCGTTTAAATTCCTTGTTATATTTAAAACACTTGTGCATTCCATCATATCCGTGATCAAATGTGTATCAATTATGTATCAATTGTTGTGTGAATTATGTTTAGTTTGAAGTTATCATTTTCAGTACATGCATTTCATTAGGCCCATCAGCTCCCCGTGGGATACGGGTTGAGTATCAGGTGCCTTATTCGATCGGCTCCGTTTGATTGAGCCTTGATCTCACATACATCATCATTCATGTCATTCGATCGGCTCCGTTTGATTGAGCCTTGATCTCAAATATATCATCGTTCATGTCATTTACTCATCCATTGTGGTTTGCGTTTATGCTATATATATGTTTGTTCATATGTGATTATTGCACAAATTTTCAATATTAAATACAACAAGAAATTAATAACAACGTTTTCACAAGGTTCACTCGCCAACTTTTGTTGACCCAAAATATTCCCCGTTTTACACATGATACAGGTGATCCAGTTGAGGCAAGAAACACATAGGAAGGCCTAGAAGAATAAATCAGTTTAAGCTTGAGATTGTTATACTTAGTTTCATTTTCCTTGTAATTGTATGGATTTGATTTGAATATTTAAGTTGTAATTTGAATTTAATAAATATGAAACATTTTAGTAAACATCATGAGCTTTGGTGATAACCCAATTATGCCCTGACTCTTATTCCGCTGCGGGTCGGGGTGTGACAGATTGGTATCAGAGCCATGACTATAGGGATATAGGATAGGTTATTAGACCCTTAGAGCCTATACTATAGATGATTAGAATTTTTAAATTGTTTATGCGTTACATACAAAATTCATGATGTTTATATGCTTTATGTTTATTGTTACATTCAATGTTATGCAAGCATGTTCATAAGTACATATTATTATACAATGCTCATCATGAATCATATCCTCATAACATATCATATCCATGAGAGCACACACCTCACAATTCCCATGATTTTTGCAACAATTTTTGTATTTTTCAAATCACATCAAAGTGAGTTCTCATGACGGGCATGTAGTAACTGGAAGGGTACGAGTACCGGTAGTCGGAACGTCCTGTCTAGGCTTGGCATTCGTATAAATCCAAAATAAAGGACCAGTTTGCCTACCTGGGGACTAACGATGAGAGTACGAAGGACCTATTAGGCCAAAGCATGCTATACCAAACACGTCGTGTGAGCTAACCCCACTTTGAGTTGTCATTGTGTCTACACCTGGACACCCTCCTACCATACATCTCACAATCATATTTCATAGTTTTCATTCGGGTGATGCGAGTGTTAAACCGCCAACACCAATGTGAATCCTACCAAGCCAATAGTCATGGAGCCCACATGACTATATAGGCGATGGTATGGGGGACATTGGAGGCCCAAACATGAGCAAACCCAAGACATCCTATGGATGTAGTTGCATTATTGATAGTTATGTTATTTTTATTCTTTTAACGACACATGACACCTCAAAACTTCTTAAACTCACAATCTTCCTATGTATGTTCCTGTAGATGTCGGCTAGGCAACTACGTGGAGGTAGAAAGTCAGGAAGATCCAATGAATGCTTGGCCACTCAAATTGCTAAACAAATGGCCGCGGTACTTCCTGACATCGTGATTCATGTTCAACAAGCTCTCACCGCAAACCCTATCAACCCTCCCAATCAAGAAGACCAGAGCGTCGCCAACCCCCATTCCAAAAAGTGCTCCTACAAACACTTCAAATCTTGCGATCCCCCAAAGTATGAAGGGACCGAAGGTGTTACTGCCCTCCTCCACTGGTTTGAAGAAATGGAGAACAATTTCCTCAATTGCGATTGTCCCGAGGATCGCAAGGTACGTTATGCATCAGGGAGACTGTTTGGGGTAGCCCTTACCTGGTGGAACACAGAAAAGGGTAAGCGAGGAGTCGAAGATGCCATGGCCTTATCATGGGAAGAGTTAAGGGAACTCATGACAAGGCGCTTCTGTCCGAGAAGCGAAATCAAAAAGTTGGAAGATGAGTTCCACTCATTGAAACAAAAGGAAGGGGATCACACTTCCTACAACAAAAGATTTCTCGAACTGAACCAAATGATCCCGAATCTGTTCACCCCCGTGTACCGCCTGGTTGAACACTACATTCGAGGCCTCCCCTCGAAAATTCAAGACTCGGTTCTAAGCACTTCACCTGCAACACTTGAAGCCACAATGGAACTAGCTACCGAACTTACCGAGAATCGCATCCGAAACGGTAAATTCAAGGATGAGAAAAAGAAAGCCCCATTGAGGCCCAAACTTCAAACCATTCCATCTCCTCTTCAAAGTTTGCTGGTAAGAGGAAACGAAACAGCAGAAATTTTGCCGTCACACACACAAACTCTCCTATCACTGATGCAACAATCACCCAAGTTGCTCCCTCAACTGCACCGTTCAAAAAGCCATACACCGGCCCATACCCAAAATGCAACCGTTGTCAATACCATCACCTCCCCGAAACTCCTTGCCAATATTGCACCAGCTGTGGCCGTGCGGGTCACACCATCCAAACTTGTCGCACACTTCAGCGAATGAACCACAATCAACCCTCAACCCAAACCCACCATCAGATAGTGGGTCAAGCCCAACAACCTTTACTCCTACCACCTGCCTAACATATAGCCTAATCCTACTACCAACCCAACTACCCTATGATGCAACCTATGCGAGCTTGTTACAACTGTGGAGACCCAAAACCACTTCAAGAATACATGTCCCCGTTTGGTAAACATCATCCATGCTCAAGCTCAGGCGAATCCGGTAAACCAAGCTAACCAAGCTCCTCCACCTGCTAGAGGAAGAGCTTTCAACATCAATGCCAACCAATCTAGAGCTGACAACAACGTGGTTAACGGTACGTTTCTCATCAATGGTAGTTATGCATCCATGTTATTCGATACTGGCGCGTATAAGAGTTTTGTGTCTTTAGAATTGGAACCCATCCTCAACCAAACTCGTGATAATCTCATGGAATCTCTAACGGTGGAAGTTGCTGACGGAAAGCCTGTTTCATTAAATTCTATTATACGAGATTGTACCCTCACTCTAAACGATCACGATTTTCCAGTTGACCTCATTCCTATGAAGTTGGGAAGTTTCGATATTATAATCGGTATGGACTGGCTCAGCCAGCATCACGCTGAAGTAGTATGCCGCGAAAAGTTCATTCGCATTCCTCTTGCAGACGGTCAGACCCTACGTATCTTTGGAGAAACCCCTTCGAAAGGACTCAAATTAATGTCCTGTCTTCAAGACCGAAAATATCTCCGCAAGAACTATGTCGCATTCCTAACTCACGTCGTCAAGAAGGGAAACAAGGAGAAGAAACTCGAAGATATACCAGTAGTGAAAGAATACCCACAAGTCTTTCCCGACGACATCTCAGGACTCCCTCCTGTGAGAGAAGTCGAATTCCGCATCGATCTTGTACCTGGCGCTACACCAGTCGTAAAATCTCCTTATAGGCTAGCCCCATCCGAAATGCAAGAGCTGGCCAGTCAACTGCAAGAACTGACTGACAAAGGATTCATACGTCCTAGCTCCTCGCCTTGGGGTGCGCCTGTTCTTTTTGTGAAGAAGAAAGATGGAACGTTTCGCATGTGTATCGAATACAGAGAACTCAACAAGTTAACAGTTAAGAATCGCTACCCACTACCTCGCATCGATGACCTCCTAGACCAACTTCAAGGCGCCACCTGCTTTTCAAAAATCGATCTTCGTTCTGGTTATCATCAACTCAGTGTACATGAAGAAGACGTCCCAAAGACCACCTTCCGGACTCGTTATGGTCATTACGAATTCATGGTCATGCCATTCGGTTTAACCAACGCCCCAGCTGTCTTCATGGATCTAATGAATAGGGTATGCAAACCCTACCTCTACCGTTTCGTCATAGTCTTCATCGACGATATCCTTATCTACTCCAAGTCTAAAACCGATCATGAACGACACCTTCGACTCATCCTTACACTCTTAAGGACTGAAAAGCTTTACCCTAAGTTCTCAAAATGCGAATTCTGATTAAGAGAAGTACAATTCCTTGGGCATGTCGTTAATGACAATGGAATACATGTCGATCCTTCAAAAATCAATACAGTACAGGAATGGCAAGCGCCACGTACCCCTACCGAAGTAAGGTCATTTCTTGGTTTGGCTGGTTACTATCGCCGCTTCATTGCCAATTTTTCCCGTATTGTTGTACCACTCACGGCTTTGACTCATAAAGGAAAACCCTTCATATGGGGACCTAAACAAGAAGAAGCCTTCCAAACTCTAAAGCAAAAACTTTGTGACGCACCTATCCTCACACTCCCTGAAGGTTGCGATGACTTTGTAGTATATTGTGACGCATCAGGGCAAGGACTAGGCTGTGTATTAATGCAAAGAGGAAAAGTGACAACCTATGCTTCTAGACAACTCAAGGTTCATGAAAAGAATTACACCACCCACGACCTGGAACTTGGAGCCGTTGTGTTCGCTCTCAAGATATGGAGACATTACCTCTACGGTACCAAGTGTGAAATATACACTGACCACAAGAGCCTCCAACATATCTTCAATCAAAAGGAGTTGAATATGAGGCAACGAAGATGGGTCGAACTTCTTAACGACTACGACTGTGAAATTCGGTATCATCCTGGCAAGGCAAACGTGTTGGCTGATGCACTCAGTCGAAAAGGTTATGCGAACTCCATTCGTCTTCTATGTTCGCAAATCATAACCGACATCAAAGATCGAATCCGAGCAGCTCAACATGTTTCTGTAACAGAAAACGACGTACGCGATGAGCTGTCATGTGGAGCAGAACTCAAAATCGAAACCAAATCCGACCGTATTCTATACTATCTAAATCGCATATGGATTCCCGATCGCGATAACCTTCGTGATTTCCTTATGAATGAGGCGCACAAAACACGGTACTCTGTACACCCAGGAGCCGACAAGATGTATCAAGACCTACGATACACCTACTGGTGGCCGGGCATGAAAAAGGATATTGCTGTTTTTGTTTCCAAGTGCCTTACCTATTCCAAAGTAAAAGCTGAACATCAAAGACCTTCAGGACTTCTAACCCAACCTGAAATACCTGTATGGAAGTGGGAAAACATAACCATGGACTTCATTACCGGGTTACCTCGCACCTCAGTGGGTATGACACCATATGGGTAATCATTGATCGTCTTACAAAATCAGTTCACTTCATTCCGATTCGCGAGGACTTCAAGAACGAGAAGTTAGCTCGTATCTACATCAGCGAGATCGTAAGCCGTCATGGTGTACCATTAAGCATCATTTCAGACCGTGATGGTCGTTTCACTTCACGAACATGGCGAGCCGTACAAACCACTTTGGGTACACGATTAGACCTCAGTACCGCTTTTCATCCTCAAACTGATGGACAATCTGAACGCACCATCCAAACTCTTGAAGACATGCTTCAAGCATGTGTCATAGACTTCAAGGGAAATTGGGACGCTCACCTACCATTGGTTGAATTTTCGTACAACAATAGTTACCATTCAAGTATCGGCATGGCTCCTTTCAAAGCGTTATATGGTCGTAAGTGCCGATCTCCAGTATGTTGGCACGAAATTGGGGAAGCACAAATCACCGGTCCAGAGTTAATTCAAGAAACAACCGACAAGGTCATTCAAATTCGAAACAATCTTCTAGCGGCTCAAAGTCGTCAAAAGAGTTATGCAGACAAACGACGAAAGCCCTTGGAGTTTGACATTGGGGATCAAGTACTTTTAAAAGTATCACCGTGGAAGGGAGTGATTCGTTTTGGCCAGAAGGGCAAGCTAGCACCACGCTACGTAGGACCTTTCAAGATACTCGAAAGAGTAGGACCTGTAGCATACAAGCTTAACCTACCAGAAGAGCTCAACAGAATTCATCCCACATTCCACGTATCAAACTTGAAGAAGTGCCTCGCCGATGAAAACCTCCATATTCCTCTAGAAGACATTCAAGTCGATGAATCTATGCATTTCATTGAAAGACCAGTAGAAATTATGGACTTCGGAGAGAAGCGTTTAAGACGAAGGCGTATTCCAATTGTCAAGGTACGTTGGGAGTCGAAACGAGGACCTGAGTTTACTTGGGAACGTGAAGACTCAATGCGCGAGAAATACCCGCATCTTTTTACTGTTACCACTACTACTTAAATTTCGGGACGAAATTTCTAAAAGTAAGGGATACTGTAACATCCGTCGAAAAACGGGTTACCAAAACCCGCTTCGTTTATTAATCGAATATTTCAGTTATAATTTTCGTTGCGTATTTAATGTTCATATTAATTTTAAACGATACATAACTAATAAACATTGTTAGAATTTTAAAATATAATTAATAAAAACAAAAAAATAAGTGAATAAAAAATAAATAGGGCTGCCGGGTTTCGAACCCGGGTCAGCAGCTTCAACAAGCACACAACATACCACTCCGCCACTTGCCATCTTTGTGTATATTACGAAACAAATAATACATAAGATGAAATCCGAATTCAAAACCGGAGTGTCACCGCGCTCAGAACTCGCAGTCACCGGGAAATCCTGCAATCCGCGACTTTGGCCAATTTCCTTTTGACCAAAACACGCTAACCGACTAAGACATCGGTTATAACCGATGTCTGACCCTTGATTTTAGTCATAACCGCCGGAGAAACCTTGACCACGAATCAAGACCAAATTCGTACTAAATACATGCTGTTTCTTCCCTATAAATACCCACCCAAACCTCTGGTAATCTTTTCGCTCAAAATCGCACAAACTCTCGAAGCTTTAGCACTCGCCGGAGATATTTTACAGTCGCCGGACTTTCACCGAAAAACCGAGACTTACTTCAAATCGGTAAAATTCTCGACTCTTTTGGTTGTAATCCATTATTAGACATATATTAACTTCAATCCTTCAACCAGAATCTGTCCCAGACTACGCTGCCGGGAAATCTCACACTCGCCGGAATTCCACTGAAACATCAAAGTCTCACTGTCGATCGGTATAATCATCTAAAAACTCTTGCAATCTCTTACTCAGTAACTTAATTTCATAACACAAGAAACTAAACTGTCAAACATTTCACTCAGCCGAGAGTCACAAATCAGAGCCGACGACTCCTGTCGGTCATCTGAAGTAAACGCACTGTTTGGTACAATTCTGTTCTTTAATCTCGTTATCTAATACATTCCAACCAATTATAAGTTTTGATAATCGAATTAAACAAGAACAGTCGGGCATCTCTGTTCTGTGTCTTTGGAAACGAAGAAGACGAAGTCGAAATGTGTATAAGTTTAATTAAAACTGAATATTTAACCGGGTTAGACACACAGTCCAGTGGTGGACTATGTGCAATCATAAAACGCACGTCACGAGTTCGAATCACACGACGTACCGACTTTCAGAAATAAAACCAATATTTTTAGAACTGAATCAGAACAAGTCACAGTATGTTTATAAGAGTAATATAATCCGTGAGTTAAACAGATTAGACACACAGCCCAACTGGTTGGGCTGTGCGCATACGAACCGAAGGACCCGAGTTCGACTCCGGGGCCCTGCAACCGGTTCGGCCATTTTAAATAGTTTTAATATAAACCCAATAAAATAACAATTAATTAGTATATATATATATATATATATATATATATATATATATATATATATATTTAAAACAGAGAATATTTCGGGTTAGACACGTAGCTCAGTTGGTAGAGCTGCGTGCACGCGTACGAGAGGTCTCGGGTTCGAACCTCACTCAGCGCATGAATAAACTGAATCCGACCGGTCAACGTTCAACGGTCAAAGTCAAAAAGTCAACATTTATATATTTTTTTTTCTTTTTCTTTATTTATTTAATCAAAAAATTATTTAAAATTACTTAAAAATAATATTTTTAAAGTTAGAAAATGTCCTAAACTCACAAAAATAAATCTAAAAATCCTATTAAGATTATGAATTAAAAGAATTAATCTCAAATAAAATCCATTTATTTACCGAACCATTTCGTTATTATTTTAGGTTAGTTTTCCTCGTCGATCAAATCCCAAAACTCGTGCGCATCCAACTTCAACAAAAGAACGCACCCAATGTGAGTGAATCTCTACCAATTCCCCGTTTTAATCACATTTTGGGGTGTATCATGTGTCGTTTAAATTCCTTGTTATATTTAAAACACTTGTGCATTCCATCATATCCGTGATCAAATGTGTATCAATTATGTATCAATTGTTGTGTGAATTATGTTTAGTTTGAAGTTATCATTTTCAGTACATGCATTTCATTAGGCCCATCAGCTCCCCGTGGGATACGGGTTGAGTATCAGGTGCCTTATTCGATCGGCTCCGTTTGATTGAGCCTTGATCTCACATACATCATCATTCATGTCATTCGATCGGCTCCGTTTGATTGAGCCTTGATCTCAAATATATCATCGTTCATGTCATTTACTCATCCATTGTGGTTTGCGTTTATGCTATATATATGTTTGTTCATATGTGATTATTGCACAAATTTTCAATATTAAATACAACAAGAAATTAATAACAACGTTTTCACAAGGTTCACTCGCCAACTTTTGTTGACCCAAAATATTCCCCGTTTTACACATGATACAGGTGATCCAGTTGAGGCAAGAAACACATAGGAAGGCCTAGAAGAATAAATCAGTTTAAGCTTGAGATTGTTATACTTAGTTTCATTTTCCTTGTAATTGTATGGATTTGATTTGAATATTTAAGTTGTAATTTGAATTTAATAAATATGAAACATTTTAGTAAACATCATGAGCTTTGGTGATAACCCAATTATGCCCTGACTCTTATTCCGCTGCGGGTCGGGGTGTGACAGATTGGTATCAGAGCCATGACTATAGGGATATAGGATAGGTTATTAGACCCTTAGAGCCTATACTATAGTTGATTAGAATTTTTAAATTGTTTATGCGTTACATACAAAATTCATGATGTTTATATGCTTTATGTTTATTGTTACATTCAATGTTATGCAAGCATGTTCATAAGTACATATTATTATACAATGCTCATCATGAATCATATCCTCATAACATATCATATCCATGAGAGCACACACCTCACAATTCCCATGATTTTTGCAACAATTTTTGTATTTTTCAAATCACATCAAAGTGAGTTCTCATGACGGGCATGT
The DNA here is from genome assembly GCA_947069175.1 of Scalesia atractyloides. Taxonomy (NCBI): domain Eukaryota; kingdom Viridiplantae; phylum Streptophyta; class Magnoliopsida; order Asterales; family Asteraceae; genus Scalesia; species Scalesia atractyloides. Next base: position 58,425,813 of record CAMTDV010000008.1, read on the forward strand.
AGTAACTGGAAGGGTACGAGTACCGGTAGTCGGAACGTCCTGTCTAGGCTTGGCATTCGTATAAATCCAAAATAAAGGACCAGTTTGCCTACCTGGGGACTAACGATGAGAGTACGAAGGACCTATTAGGCCAAAGCATGCTATACCAAACACGTCGTGTGAGCTAACCCCACTTTGAGTTGTCATTGTGTCTACACCTGGACACCCTCCTACCATACATCTCACAATCATATTTCATAGTTTTCATTCGGGTGATGCGAGTGTTAAACCGCCAACACCAATGTGAATCCTACCAAGCCAATAGTCATGGGAGCCCACATGACTATATAGGCGATGGTATGGGGGACATTGGAGGCCCAAACATGAGCAAACCCAAGACATCCTATGGATGTAGTTGCATTATTGATAGTTATGTTATTTTTATTCTTTTAACGACACATGACACCTCAAAACTTCTTAAACTCACAATCTTCCTATGTATGTTCCTGTAGATGTCGGCTAGGCAACTACGTGGAGGTAGAAAGTCAGGAAGATCCAATGAATGCTTGGCCACTCAAATTGCTAAACAAATGGCCGCGGTACTTCCTGACATCGTGATTCATGTTCAACAAGCTCTCACCGCAAACCCTATCAACCCTCCCAATCAAGAAGACCAGAGCGTCGCCAACCCCCATTCCAAAAAGTGCTCCTACAAACACTTCAAATCTTGCGATCCCCCAAAGTATGAAGGGACCGAAGGTGTTACTGCCCTCCTCCACTGGTTTGAAGAAATGGAGAACAATTTCCTCAATTGCGATTGTCCCGAGGATCGCAAGGTACGTTATGCATCAGGGAGACTGTTTGGGGTAGCCCTTACCTGGTGGAACACAGAAAAGGGTAAGCGAGGAGTCGAAGATGCCATGGCCTTATCATGGGAAGAGTTAAGGGAACTCATGACAAGGCGCTTCTGTCCGAGAAGCGAAATCAAAAAGTTGGAAGATGAGTTCCACTCATTGAAACAAAAGGAAGGGGATCACACTTCCTACAACAAAAGATTTCTCGAACTGAACCAAATGATCCCGAATCTGTTCACCCCCGTGTACCGCCTGGTTGAACACTACATTCGAGGCCTCCCCTCGAAAATTCAAGACTCGGTTCTAAGCACTTCACCTGCAACACTTGAAGCCACAATGGAACTAGCTACCGAACTTACCGAGAATCGCATCCGAAACGGTAAATTCAAGGATGAGAAAAAGAAAGCCCCATTGAGGCCCAAACTTCAAACCATTCCATCTCCTCTTCAAAGTTTGCTGGTAAGAGGAAACGAAACAGCAGAAATTTTGCCGTCACACACACAAACTCTCCTATCACTGATGCAACAATCACCCAAGTTGCTCCCTCAGCTGCACCGTTCAAAAAGCCATACACCGGCCCATACCCAAAATGCAACCGTTGTCAATACCATCACCTCCCCGAAACTCCTTGCCAATATTGCACCAGCTGTGGCCGTGCGGGTCACACCATCCAAACTTGTCGCACACTTCAGCGAATGAACCACAATCAACCCTCAACCCAAACCCACCATCAGATAGTGGGTCAAGCCCAACAACCTTTACTCCTACCACCTGCCTAACATATAGCCTAATCCTACTACCAACCCAACTACCCTATGATGCAACCTATGCGAGCTTGTTACAACTGTGGAGACCCAAAACCACTTCAAGAATACATGTCCCCGTTTGGTAAACATCATCCATGCTCAAGCTCAGGCGAATCCGGTAAACCAAGCTAACCAAGCTCCTCCACCTGCTAGAGGAAGAGCTTTCAACATCAATGCCAACCAATCTAGAGCTGACAACAACGTGGTTAACGGTACGTTTCTCATCAATGGTAGTTATGCATCCATGTTATTCGATACTGGCGCGTATAAGAGTTTTGTGTCTTTAGAATTGGAACCCATCCTCAACCAAACTCGTGATAATCTCATGGAATCTCTAACGGTGGAAGTTGCTGACGGAAAGCCTGTTTCATTAAATTCTATTATACGAGATTGTACCCTCACTCTAAACGATCACGATTTTCCAGTTGACCTCATTCCTATGAAGTTGGAAGTTTCGATATTATAATCGGTATGGACTGGCTCAGCCAGCATCACGCTGAAGTAGTATGCCGCGAAAAGTTCATTCGCATTCCTCTTGCAGACGGTCAGACCCTACGTATCTTTGGAGAAACCCCTTCGAAAGGACTCAAATTAATGTCCTGTCTTCAAGACCGAAAATATCTCCGCAAGAACTATGTCGCATTCCTAACTCACGTCGTCAAGAAGGGAAACAAGGAGAAGAAACTCGAAGATATACCAGTAGTGAAAGAATACCCACAAGTCTTTCCCGACGACATCTCAGGACTCCCTCCTGTGAGAGAAGTCGAATTCCGCATCGATCTTGTACCTGGCGCTACACCAGTCGTAAAATCTCCTTATAGGCTAGCCCCATCCGAAATGCAAGAGCTGGCCAGTCAACTGCAAGAACTGACTGACAAAGGATTCATACGTCCTAGCTCCTCGCCTTGGGGTGCGCCTGTTCTTTTTGTGAAGAAGAAAGATGGAACGTTTCGCATGTGTATCGAATACAGAGAACTCAACAAGTTAACAGTTAAGAATCGCTACCCACTACCTCGCATCGATGACCTCCTAGACCAACTTCAAGGCGCCACCTGCTTTTCAAAAATCGATCTTCGTTCTGGTTATCATCAACTCAGTGTACATGAAGAAGACGTCCCAAAGACCACCTTCCGGACTCGTTATGGTCATTACGAATTCATGGTCATGCCATTCGGTTTAACCAACGCCCCAGCTGTCTTCATGGATCTAATGAATAGGGTATGCAAACCCTACCTCTACCGTTTCGTCATAGTCTTCATCGACGATATCCTTATCTACTCCAAGTCTAAAACCGATCATGAACGACACCTTCGACTCATCCTTACACTCTTAAGGACTGAAAAGCTTTACCCTAAGTTCTCAAAATGCGAATTCTGATTAAGAGAAGTACAATTCCTTGGGCATGTCGTTAATGACAATGGAATACATGTCGATCCTTCAAAAATCAATACAGTACAGGAATGGCAAGCGCCACGTACCCCTACCGAAGTAAGGTCATTTCTTGGTTTGGCTGGTTACTATCGCCGCTTCATTGCCAATTTTTCCCGTATTGTTGTACCACTCACGGCTTTGACTCATAAAGGAAAACCCTTCATATGGGGACCTAAACAAGAAGAAGCCTTCCAAACTCTAAAGCAAAAACTTTGTGACGCACCTATCCTCACACTCCCTGAAGGTTGCGATGACTTTGTAGTATATTGTGACGCATCAGGGCAAGGACTAGGCTGTGTATTAATGCAAAGAGGAAAAGTGACAACCTATGCTTCTAGACAACTCAAGGTTCATGAAAAGAATTACACCACCCACGACCTGGAACTTGGAGCCGTTGTGTTCGCTCTCAAGATATGGAGACATTACCTCTACGGTACCAAGTGTGAAATATACACTGACCACAAGAGCCTCCAACATATCTTCAATCAAAAGGAGTTGAATATGAGGCAACGAAGATGGGTCGAACTTCTTAACGACTACGACTGTGAAATTCGGTATCATCCTGGCAAGGCAAACGTAGTGGCTGATGCACTCAGTCGAAAAGGTTATGCGAACTCCATTCGTCTTCTATGTTCGCAAATCATAACCGACATCAAAGATCGAATCCGAGCAGCTCAACATGTTTCTGTAACAGAAAACGACGTACGCGATGAGCTGTCATGTGGAGCAGAACTCAAAATCGAAACCAAATCCGACCGTATTCTATACTATCTAAATCGCATATGGATTCCCGATCGCGATAACCTTCGTGATTTCCTTATGAATGAGGCGCACAAAACACGGTACTCTGTACACCCAGGAGCCGACAAGATGTATCAAGACCTACGATACACCTACTGGTGGCCGGGCATGAAAAAGGATATTGCTGTTTTTGTTTCCAAGTGCCTTACCTATTCCAAAGTAAAAGCTGAACATCAAAGACCTTCAGGACTTCTAACCCAACCTGAAATACCTGTATGGAAGTGGGAAAACATAACCATGGACTTCATTACCGGGTTACCTCGCACCTCAGTGGGTATGACACCATATGGGTAATCATTGATCGTCTTACAAAATCAGTTCACTTCATTCCGATTCGCGAGGACTTCAAGAACGAGAAGTTAGCTCGTATCTACATCAGCGAGATCGTAAGCCGTCATGGTGTACCATTAAGCATCATTTCAGACCGTGATGGTCGTTTCACTTCACGAACATGGCGAGCCGTACAAACCACTTTGGGTACACGATTAGACCTCAGTACCGCTTTTCATCCTCAAACTGATGGACAATCTGAACGCACCATCCAAACTCTTGAAGACATGCTTCAAGCATGTGTCATAGACTTCAAGGGAAATTGGGACGCTCACCTACCATTGGTTGAATTTTCGTACAACAATAGTTACCATTCAAGTATCGGCATGGCTCCTTTCAAAGCGTTATATGGTCGTAAGTGCCGATCTCCAGTATGTTGGCACGAAATTGGGGAAGCACAAATCACCGGTCCAGAGTTAATTCAAGAAACAACCGACAAGGTCATTCAAATTCGAAACAATCTTCTAGCGGCTCAAAGTCGTCAAAAGAGTTATGCAGACAAACGACGAAAGCCCTTGGAGTTTGACATTGGGGATCAAGTACTTTTAAAAGTATCACCGTGGAAGGGAGTGATTCGTTTTGGCCAGAAGGGCAAGCTAGCACCACGCTACGTAGGACCTTTCAAGATACTCGAAAGAGTAGGACCTGTAGCATACAAGCTTAACCTACCAGAAGAGCTCAACAGAATTCATCCCACATTCCACGTATCAAACTTGAAGAAGTGCCTCGCCGATGAAAACCTCCATATTCCTCTAGAAGACATTCAAGTCGATGAATCTATGCATTTCATTGAAAGACCAGTAGAAATTATGGACTTCGGAGAGAAGCGTTTAAGACGAAGGCGTATTCCAATTGTCAAGGTACGTTGGGAGTCGAAACGAGGACCAGAGTTTACTTGGGAACGTGAAGACTCAATGCGCGAGAAATACCCGCATCTTTTTACTGTTACCACTACTACTTAAATTTCGGGACGAAATTTCTAAAAGTAAGGGATACTGTAACATCCGTCGAAAAACGGGTTACCAAAACCCGCTTCGTTTATTAATCGAATATTTCAGTTATAATTTTCGTTGCGTATTTAATGTTCATATTAATTTTAAACGATACATAACTAATAAACATTGTTAGAATTTTAAAATATAATTAATAAAAACAAAAAAATAAGTGAATAAAAAATAAATAGGGCTGCCGGGTTTCGAACCCGGGTCAGCAGCTTCAACAAGCACACAACATACCACTCCGCCACTTGCCATCTTTGTGTATATTACGAAACAAATAATACATAAGATGAAATCCGAATTCAAAACCGGAGTGTCACCGCGCTCAGAACTCGCAGTCACCGGGAAATCCTGCAATCCGCGACTTTGGCCAATTTCCTTTTGACCAAAACACGCTAACCGACTAAGACATCGGTTATAACCGATGTCTGACCCTTGATTTTAGTCATAACCGCCGGAGAAACCTTGACCACGAATCAAGACCAAATTCGTACTAAATACATGCTGTTTCTTCCCTATAAATACCCACCCAAACCTCTGGTAATCTTTTCGCTCAAAATCGCACAAACTCTCGAAGCTTTAGCACTCGCCGGAGATATTTTACAGTCGCCGGACTTTCACCGAAAAACCGAGACTTACTTCAAATCGGTAAAATTCTCGACTCTTTTGGTTGTAATCCATTATTAGACATATATTAACTTCAATCCTTCAACCAGAATCTGTCCCAGACTACGCTGCCGGGAAATCTCACACTCGCCGGAATTCCACTGAAACATCAAAGTCTCACTGTCGATCGGTATAATCATCTAAAAACTCTTGCAATCTCTTACTCAGTAACTTAATTTCATAACACAAGAAACTAAACTGTCAAACATTTCACTCAGCCGAGAGTCACAAATCAGAGCCGACGACTCCTGTCGGTCATCTGAAGTAAACGCACTGTTTGGTACAATTCTGTTCTTTAATCTCGTTATCTAATACATTCCAACCAATTATAAGTTTTGATAATCGAATTAAACAAGAACAGTCGGGCATCTCTGTTCTGTGTCTTTGGAAACGAAGAAGACGAAGTCGAAATGTGTATAAGTTTAATTAAAACTGAATATTTAACCGGGTTAGACACACAGTCCAGTGGTGGACTATGTGCAATCATAAAACGCACGTCACGAGTTCGAATCACACGACGTACCAACTTTCAGAAATAAAACCAATATTTTTAGAACTGAATCAGAACAAGTCACAGTATGTTTATAAGAGTAATATAATCCGTGAGTTAAACAGATTAGACACACAGCCCAACTGGTTGGGCTGTGCGCATACGAACCGAAGGACCCGAGTTCGACTCCGGGGCCCTGCAACCGGTTCGGCCATTTTAAATAGTTTTAATATAAACCCAATAAAATAACAATTAATTAGTATATATATATATATATATATATATATATATATATATATATATATATATTTAAAACAGAGAATATTTCGGGTTAGACACGTAGCTCAGTTGGTAGAGCTGCGTGCACGCGTACGAGAGGTCTCGGGTTCGAACCTCACTCAGCGCATGAATAAACTGAATCCGACCGGTCAACGTTCAACGGTCAAAGTCAAAAAGTCAACATTTATATATTTTTTTTCTTTTTCTTTATTTATTTAATCAAAAAATTATTTAAAATTACTTAAAAATAATATTTTTAAAGTTAGAAAATGTCCTAAACTCACAAAAATAAATCTAAAAATCCTATTAAGATTATGAATTAAAAGAATTAATCTCAAATAAAATCCATTTATTTACCGAACCATTTCGTTATTATTTTAGGTTAGTTTTCCTCGTCGATCAAATCCCAAAACTCGTGCGCATCCAACTTCAACAAAAGAACGCACCCAATGTGAGTGAATCTCTACCAATTCCCCGTTTTAATCACATTTTGGGGTGTATCATGTGTCGTTTAAATTCCTTGTTATATTTAAAACACTTGTGCATTCCATCATATCCGTGATCAAATGTGTATCAATTATGTATCAATTGTTGTGTGAATTATGTTTAGTTTGAAGTTATCATTTTCAGTACATGCATTTCATTAGGCCCATCAGCTCCCCGTGGGATACGGGTTGAGTATCAGGTGCCTTATTCGATCGGCTCCGTTTGATTGAGCCTTGATCTCACATACATCATCATTCATGTCATTCGATCGGCTCCGTTTGATTGAGCCTTGATCTCAAATATATCATCGTTCATGTCATTTACTCATCCATTGTGGTTTGCGTTTATGCTATATATATGTTTGTTCATATGTGATTATTGCACAAATTTTCAATATTAAATACAACAAGAAATTAATAACAACGTTTTCACAAGGTTCACTCGCCAACTTTTGTTGACCCAAAATATTCCCCGTTTTACACATGATACAGGTGATCCAGTTGAGGCAAGAAACACATAGGAAGGCCTAGAAGAATAAATCAGTTTAAGCTTGAGATTGTTATACTTAGTTTCATTTTCCTTGTAATTGTATGGATTTGATTTGAATATTTAAGTTGTAATTTGAATTTAATAAATATGAAACATTTTAGTAAACATCATGAGCTTTGGTGATAACCCAATTATGCCCTGACTCTTATTCCGCTGCGGGTCGGGGTGTGACAGATTGGTATCAGAGCCATGACTATAGGGATATAGGATAGGTTATTAGACCCTTAGAGCCTATACTATAGTTGATTAGAATTTTTAAATTGTTTATGCGTTACATACAAAATTCATGATGTTTATATGCTTTATGTTTATTGTTACATTCAATGTTATGCAAGCATGTTCATAAGTACATATTATTATACAATGCTCATCATGAATCATATCCTCATAACATATCATATCCATGAGAGCACACACCTCACAATTCCCATGATTTTTGCAACAATTTTTGTATTTCTCAAATCACATCAAAGTGAGTTCTCATGACGGGCATGTAGTAACTGGAAGGGTACGAGTACCGGTAGTCGGAACGTCCTGTCTAGGCTTGGCATTCGTATAAATCCAAAATAAAGGACCAGTTTGCCTACCTGGGGACTAACGATGAGAGTACGAAGGACCTATTAGGCCAAAGCATGCTATACCAAACACGTCGTGTGAGCTAACCCCACTTTGAGTTGTCATTGTGTCTACACCTGGACACCCTCCTACCATACATCTCACAATCATATTTCATAGTTTTCATTCGGGTGATGCGAGTGTTAAACCGCCAACACCAATGTGAATCCTACCAAGCCAATAGTCATGGGAGCCCACATGACTATATAGGCGATGGTATGGGGGACATTGGAGGCCCAAACATGAGCAAACCCAAGACATCCTATGGATGTAGTTGCATTATTGATAGTTATGTTATTTTTATTCTTTTAACGACACATGACACCTCAAAACTTCTTAAACTCACAATCTTCCTATGTATGTTCCTGTAGATGTCGGCTAGGCAACTACGTGGAGGTAGAAAGTCAGGAAGATCCAATGAATGCTTGGCCACTCAAATTGCTAAACAAATGGCCGCGGTACTTCCTGACATCGTGATTCATGTTCAACAAGCTCTCACCGCAAACCCTATCAACCCTCCCAATCAAGAAGACCAGAGCGTCGCCAACCCCCACTCCAAAAAGTGCTCCTACAAACACTTCAAATCTTGCGATCCCCCAAAGTATGAAGGGACCGAAGGTGTTACTGCCCTCCTCCACTGGTTTGAAGAAATGGAGAACAATTTCCTCAATTGCGATTGTCCCGAGGATCGCAAGGTACGTTATGCATCAGGGAGACTGTTTGGGGTAGCCCTTACCTGGTGGAACACAGAAAAGGGTAAGCGAGGAGTCGAAGATGCCATGGCCTTATCATGGGAAGAGTTAAGGGAACTCATGACAAGGCGCTTCTGTCCGAGAAGCGAAATCAAAAAGTTGGAAGATGAGTTCCACTCATTGAAACAAAAGGAAGGGAATCACACTTCCTACAACAAAAGATTTCTCGAACTGAACCAAATGATCCCGAATCTGTTCACCCCCGTGTACCGCCTGGTTGAACACTACATTCGAGGCCTCCCCTCGAAAATTCAAGACTCGGTTCTAAGCACTTCACCTGCAACACTTGAAGCCACAATGGAACTAGCTACCGAACTTACCGAGAATCGCATCCGAAACGGTAAATTCAAGGATGAGTCAGAACAAGTCACGACGTACCGACTTTCAGAAATAAAAACCAATATTTTTAGAACTGAATCAGAACAAGTCACAGTATGTTTATAAGAGTAATATAATCCGTGAGTTAAACAGATTGGACACACAGCCCAACTGGTTGGGCTGTGCGCATACGAACCGAAGGACCCGAGTTCGACTCCGGGTCCCTGCAACCGGTTCGGCCATTTTAAATCGTTTTAATATAAACCCAATAAAATAACAATTAATTAGTATATATATATAATTAAAACAGAGAATATTTCGGGTTAGACACGTAGCTCAGTTGGTAGAGCTGCGTGCACGCGTACGAGAGGTCTCGGGTTTGAACCTCACTCAGCGCATGAATAAACTGAATCCGACCGGTCAACGGTCAACGGTCAAAGTCAAAAAGTCAACATTTTTATATTTTTTTCTTTTTCTTTATTTATTTAATCAGAAAATTATTTAAAAATACTTAAAAATAATATTTTTAAATTTAGAAAATGTCCTTAAACTCACAAAAATAAATCTAAAAATCCTATTAAGATTATGAATTAAAAGACATAATCTCAAATAAAATCCATTTATTTACCGAACCATTTCGTTATTATTTTAGGTTAGTTTTCCTCGTCGATCAAATTCCAAAACTCGTGCGCATCCAACGTCATCAAAAGAACGCACCCAATGTGAGTGAATCTCTACCAATTCCCCGTTTTAATCACATTTTGGGGTGTATCATGTGTCGTTTAAATTCCTTATTATATTTAAAACACTTGTGCATTCCATCATATCCATGATCAAATGCGTATCAATTATGTATCAATTGTTGTGTGAATTATGTTTAGTTTGAAGTTATCATTTTCAGTACATGCATTTCATTAGACCCATCAGCTCCCCGTGAGATACCGGTTGAGTATCAGGTGCCTCATTCGATCGGCTCCGTTTGATTGAACCTTGATCTCACATACATCATCATTCATGTCATTCGATCGGCTCCATTTGATTGAGCCTTGATCTCAAATATATCATCATTCATGTCATTTACTCATCCAATGTGGTTTGCGTTTATGTTATATATATGTTTGTTCATATGTGATTATTGCACAAATTTTCAATATTAAATACAACAAGAAATTAATAACAATGTTTTCACAAGGTTCACTCGCCAACTTTTGTTGACCCAAAATATTCCCCGTTTTACACATGATACAGGTGATCCAGTTGAGGCAAGAAACACATAGGAAGGTCTAGAAGAATAAATCAGTTTAAGCTTGAGATTGTTAATCTTAGTTTCATTTTCCTTGTAACTGTATGGATTTGATTTGAATATTTAAGTTGTAATTTGAATTTAATAAAAAACATCATGAGCTTTGGTGATAACCCAATTTGCTCCGACTCTTATTCCGCTGCGGGTCGGGGTGTGACAAAAAATATAAAAATGTTATAAGTATAAGACTTATAAAAATGGGCCTTAATAAAATAAATGTGGGCTAAGTTATAAAAATCATGGGCAAGGCCCAATTCCGTAATATTTATGAACAAGGCCCACAACGAATAAAAGCCCAAAAATATATAGAACCATGGGCTAAGCCCAAAAATATAAATTACATAGGCTAAGCCCAAAAATATAAATTACATGGGCTAGGCCCAATGACAAGAAAACATGGGCTCGGCCTAAAGATATAAATTACATGGGCCAGGCCCAATGACAAGAAAACATGGGCTAGGCCCAATGACATGGATAACATGGGCAAGGCCCAATAACACGCTTGCAAGGCACGAGGACATGTGAAGAGCAAGACCCAGTTCACACACGATCTGAAACAATAATATATATATATATATATATATATATATATATATATATATATATATATGTTTAAGAGATATATATAACAATATTAATCAAACAAACAAACTACCAACACTATGATAATATTTAAACGTTGTTCTAGCATAACAAAGAAATATATAACAAGAATTCAAGATGAACAACGAGTACAAGGTCCATTGAGACCTAGGTGTCTAATGAACTCCATACACATGTAGGTTACAACGTGTGTCGACACTGATCGGTAACAGTATGACTTAATGGAACGCAAAGACTGTGAGTTCATGTCCCTCCTTTCAATTATTTCAAGTTTTGTTTTTAAAATATCGAGGGGAAATACATGTCATGTCAAAACAGTATGTTAGCTATGGGTTAGTTGATAACACGATCATTTGTGCGTAAGTAGGATGATGACAATAGTAACCATTAATCACTTAGTGACCAAGGTGCAAAAGAAGTAGATCTATTGAGTTTGACACCCGCTCCACTTGGTTTGTATACCCTTCGGAGTGCTTTTGTGATCCCAATGATGTCAAAGTTGTCTCAATTTGGTTACTTACTTATGGCACATATATGTCAGGGTGCTCGCGACACACTGATAGATCCTTAAAAACTCATTGATGCTAATAACATACTCGGATTTCAATACAGGATTTCAAAGAGGACATTTTGGTACGAAAACATTTAACCACATGAACTCGCCAACTTTATGTTGACTTTTTAAAATTACATGTATTTCAGGACGCAAGACAAGAGCTGGTGATAGGATTCGGGTATGGGAAGATGTACCACCTTTTGGAGGGTTTTCCTTTTATATCCCAAATTCGTATGGGTATATAGAGGTCAAAGCCTCAATATGAATTTGTGATGAAAACAATGTCTACTTTGGAACAATGTGTTTTTAAACTATGTTTGTAAGTGGAAATCTGAGACAGATAACAATGTGATTTCACTTTTGAAAGTTGTAAATGTGTAATGAAACTTAGTAATGCATGACATCGTTGTTATTTAATAATGTTTACTAAATTGGATGCAATGATTACCTAATAGTCACACACTTGCGCTTCCACTACGACTAGGGTGTGACAACAACGATCTACTGAAACATTAACTGCTAAACATAACGACTTGAGAGAATGGTATCATTCTCGTAATTATACACTGGTTGAAGGCTTTAATGGTATTAAAGGCGTATTTGAAATGAGCAGAAAGTGAGTAAACATTCTGTGGAATGAAAGATGCAAAGCACAGGAGATCAAACGTAAATGTGATCAGGATATTAAAGACCCTTGTAATCCTGATCTTCAGCCTCATCCTCACAAACAAAAGTTTATGCTTCAACTCTAGTGGTAGAGTCTAATGTACAGCAGATCGTGACCGATCCAGTTGCCTCCACTGGCATTCAAGAGGAAACAGGAAAGGTTTGATGTTTATGGGGAATGTTGAAGACCTGAATTCTCAATCAACATTGGTTTGAAAATGTTCAGAGATCATGGAAGCAGCAAGCAATTAGAAATGAAGACTGAAGACCAAGCAATAGCCAAGGGGGAGTTTGTTGATACACTTTTGTGTCTGTCGCTTGTTCTTAGTTATATCTGTAATTGTACGATCTTTGTTTATTATGTCTGTATAGTTGGTCGTGTCGACCAAATCAAGATATCCTCCTATCTTGATTTAGTACGACGTTTAGTTTGTCTGTGTTGAAAAGACAGTTGCATGTGTGCATACTATTAAGTCTTGTGTACGGCATGTCTGTTAGAACGTTCTCCGAAGAACCTTATTCGTACGAGTGAAAGATGCTTCGTACAAGCAAGTTGTTGCTCGTACGAGCTACTTGCCGTTCGTATGAGTGATTCCTGTTCGTACGAACCGTAGATTGTTCGTACGAGCAACCAATGCTGAAGGTTCTTCGTGACTTATAGTGGTTCGTATGACCAGCAACATTCTTCGTACTATTGCTAGGTATTGGCACTATATAAACAGACACGCACCTCACTTGTCGTGTGTTGTTGATAAGTGGACGCATGTGAGACACTGAGAGCACAAGAAAGAGAGCACATAGATTATTTCCTGAGTCTGTATGAACATTGTTTGTATGTGTTTGTACCAGTTCTCTTCTATTAATCAAGATAGTGAATCTTTGGTTATCTTGTGTTTCTTACTTTGCTTTGGTTTGCATACTTATGTGGATTCCGCACTCGTATGTATGTCACATAAACAAGGAAGTAGGTTATCTCGATCCTCCAAGTGGACCTACAACACCGTAGGAGGAATGGAAGGTACCAACAATTTATTATTCTTTTAAGTGATGATCATAAAAATACTCTAATGTGTTTTATTTTCATAACAATTTGTTTTTAAAACAACTACTTCCTTGTTTTGTGATCACGCCGAAGCTACAACTAAAAAATTAGGGAAAGTATATCACCAAAGAATTGATAAACTAACAGAAAAACAAGTGCCAACATATCACGAATAAGAAAACTAACTTAAGTACTATACAATATATCACGAGACGACTTATAAACTAATGGTAAATGAGAATCCTATTTAAATGACTAGTTATTATTATTACTATATATACATTACTATTATACATTTATTATTATTACTATATAAAGGTGGGGAATAGTGCCAGACAGCTGCCTAGCATTCCCCCATTAGTCCAGGTATACTACGATTTTAGCCCTTGTTAAAATTTACGAGTTAGCCCGCCGTTCAAAGTTACAATTTTGCCCCTGGTTAAAAATTACATTATTGCCATCGTTTTAGATTTTCGCAAATTACGATTTTACCCCAGCCCAAAATTACATTTCCCCCACTTACAGTATTACCACGCCTAGCACTTCCCATTGGTCCAGGAATATTACGATTTTAACTCTAGTTAAAAATTATGAATTTTCAAAGTTACAATTTTGCCCGTGGTTAAAAATTACAGTATTGCTATCCCTTTAGCTTTTGGCAAATTACGATTTTTCCCGTTTAAATTACGATTTTGCCCGTTTAAATTCACAGTTTTGCATTGGTTAATTACGGTTTTACACTCAGTTCAAATTTACAGTTTTACCATCGTTTTTGTTTTTTTCACCTAGCAAATTTGTTGATACAGTTTTGTGTCTGTCGCTTGTTCTTAATTACAGTTATAATTGTACGGTCTTTGCTCAAATGTCTGTATAGGTTTGGTTGTGTCGAATAGATCGAGATATCCTTCTATCTTGATCTAGTATGACATCTTAGTTTGTCTGTGTTAATCAGTTGCGTGTGTGCATACTGATAAGTCTTGTGTACGTCAAGTCTACACACGTTCTCCAAGAATGAGAATTCTGTGCGAGTCACAGATTTCTTACGAAACACAGGGTTTCGTACGAAACAAAGAGTATTTCGTACGAAACAAGCATTTCGTACGAAACACTGGCTCGTACCAAATTCTGGAGATGTGTTTCTTGTGAAATATTGTGTTCAGTATGTCTAGATTCATGGTTCATACGAAACATCTAGGCAGACACTATATAAGCAGACATGCACCTCTCAGTCAAGTTAACTAGTTGACTCGTGTGTGAGAGTTGGTCAGACCAGAGAGCTTGTTACCCTTTGAGTTGGTTATCTATGAAGACGAAGACACAAGAACACATCAAGTTTGTTTGAGTCATACGAGCATTGTGTATATGTTTGTACTTGTTCTCAATCATTAATCAAGATAGTGAATCTTTGGTTACCTCGTGTTCTTTACTTTGCTTTGGTTGCATGCAAACTTGGATTCCGCACTTGTGTGTATGTCATTTGAATTAGGAACTGGTTTAACACCATCCGCAGGTGGACCTACAAGTGGTATCAGAGCTTTGGCTCTTTCCTTGTTCAAAACCGGGCTTAGTTGTGTCTGAGCTAGTTTGAAGATTTCTGAAGTGTTCTTGAGCCTCCAGCAGAAAACTTAAGTTATGGATAGATAACTAACTTAAAACTTGGTTAAAATCTGTTGTATGCAGATTTTATGGTAAATTTTTTTCTAATGAACACCCTTAAAGAAGAAATCTGCAAAAATTTGAATCTGATTAGTTTGGTAGGTTTGACATTTTCTAACTTGGATCTGGACTTGGACTGTGGACTGTTAAAAATCTATGTTTTAACTAAAAGTGGGTAAGACAACACGTACTTGCGAAAAAGGCAGGTCTACACAAGAAAGGAAATTTCTCACCAAACCATTTCTGAAAAGATTCCTCTGAAAAACGCTGAACAAAACATTTTGTGCGACTGAAAAGATTAGTGCGATTCATCTGATCCTCACGCAACATCTGTTCCGCACGAATCATCTGATTTGCACGAAACATCTGATCAGCACTTGACAACTGTTTCGCACGAAACAGGTGTCACGCACGAAATAGAATATGTTTGTTTCCTGTGTTTTTCAAAGCTTTGTGATTTTAAAGAATTGGTCATATTTTCAGATCTGTGAAGTTTTAAAAAGTAATTATAATTGTGAAACTTTAAAACCTTTGAATTTTCATAAAACAAGAAAATATAATGAGTTCTAACTCGTGGGATTGGAATTGTTCAAGCTCAAATCAGGAGTCTTCAGAAAACTCCGCAACATCATGGGTAAAATCTTTGATGCCTCAACATACAGCAATGATCTCTGCAAACCAATGGGCGTGTGTTGCGAATCAAAATCAAAGCATCCAAACTCTGTTAATGAGCGAAAGTGAAACAGGGAGTAACAACCGTCCGCCCAAGCTAAATCATATGAGCGATTATCCTTCCTGGAAAAGTCGTTTTCATACATACGTTCTTGGATAGAACACAAAATTGCGGACGTGTTTCACTACCCCATACAATGAAGCACTTGAAGAAGCTGGATCAAATCCAACCACATTTGCCAATCTAGTCGAAAGTGACAAGAAAGCTTACGATCTAGAGAAAAAGGCATTTGCTATCCTCACACAATCTCTGCATAAAGACATTTATCATCAGTTTGTGTATTGTACTACAACGAAAAATTTGTGGGACACTTTGGAAGCAAGAGGTGAAGGTATCGCTACTACCAGGAAGATTAGGCATGATCTGCTCAAGAAAGAGTTTGAAGGTTTCATGTTCATGGAGAACGAAACCTTGAATGATATGACCACTCGGTTTTACCATCTTCTCAGTGAAATGTACTCGTATAAAGTGTTAGCAGCACCACAAGAAATGGTGATGCGATTTGCTGATGCTTTACCACCAAAATGGGGTCAATTTATTGATCTTTTAAAACATACAGGTGTTTTGGACTCAATTAGTATTTATGAATTTGTGTAGAAACTGGAGAACAAGAATGAAGAAGAACTCCCGAATGCACAATGAGTCTCTGCTCCACAAAACCCTGAATTGTATTTTGGAGCTATAAATGCAGGTACAAGCTCAAGTCAGCAACCGAAGCTGCAGACCGCGTTTGTGTCAGACGTGAACCCTTTTCTACCCCAACCAGTTCAATCAAGTCAGTCTACAAGTTCGAGTAATCAAGCCTATGGACAGACTTTTGATCCGAAAGCCTTCCTTCCACAGCCAAGGGATTTAGAGCATAAAGCTCCACAGCAAGCTCCTCAACAAGCTTTCTATGGAAGCAACAGTCAATCTGCAAATCCCAACACGGTCAAACTTGACGCGTCAAATTTCTCCAAAATCAACATAAAAGTTGCACAGGAACATGCGGAACTTCTAAATACCATGGTCAGTGCGTATTGTGGTTTAGTAGCAGGTCAAATAGGGAACATCAATTTGACAAACAAGACTATGAACAAATTGACCGAGATGAAATGGAGCTGATGGACATCAAGTGGGCATTTGCAAGTGCTATGAGAAAAGCAAAGGATTATATGAGAAGATCGGGTAGAACCAGTTTGGAAAGCAAGAAGGATACAATATACGGCTTTGACAAAACCGTCGTTACTTGCTTTAACTGTGGAGAAAGAGGTCACTTCAAGCGGGAATGCACAAGACCCAGCAAGGAAGGAAATCACAACCCCTTTTGAAATCAGTCTCAACCATCCGACACAGCACAGTACAACAACGAAAGAAGAATAGTAGTTGTTGGCAACTCTAACAACACCAATCAATCAGGACCTTCAAACACGCATAGAGCTTTGGTAGTTCAATCTGATGAAGGATGCGATTGGTCAGTACAGTTGGGAACTGAGAACAATGGAAGAACTGCATGCTATGCGAAGATTATGGATCAAATCAAGCATGATCACAGCATTAACACTTCAAATAATGATGATACATCCGGAGATGTTGGTAGTTCTGATGAAGAATGTTCTAGTTCAGATGGATATGAATCTGATTCTGATGTAAAGAAAGTAAGTGATGCTGAGGTTGAAGAATTGCTGAGTGAAGCTGAGTTATTGAAGAGTGAAAAGGTAGGTATGACGAGGAATGCAGAAGCTACGGTAAAAGAGACAGAGACACTCTCTACAGATGATGCAGCTTTTCCTCATCACACTGCCTTCATGACAAATGTTGAAGGTTCTTCAAAACAGGTAAATTCTGACCCTCCTACTGTTTGCAATGACTGTGTTGAGTTGAAAATAAAATATGAAACCGTCAACAGTCATAATCAGAATATAGTTGTTGAACTATCAAAATGCAAAGAGGCAAATTTGGCGCTAACTAGAAATGAAAAAGAATTCAAATCTGTAATAGAAACCCTTAAGAAAAGTGTTTCTGAATTGGCAAAAACAGTTTTGAATAGATAGACAAGAATTAATAACTACATTAATCTCCTAGAAGAAATAAAGAAAGAGTTAGCCATCGCCAAATGCGAATATGATTCGATCAAACGTAAATTGGAAAGTTATTCTAACTCCCAATATGTGCTTGATCATATTATTGAAGTTCAAAAACTAAAGGGAGATGCTCAATGCATAGGGTATAATTCGTGTCTACCCCTAATGAAACACAACTATACCAAAATGCCTGATGAAGAGGAGATGCCTCGTTTTGAACCGTCTGTACCTTTGAATCCTGAGGAATTTGCAGCAGGGTTAGGGTTCAAACTAGGCAATTCCTCTCAAGAACCAAGCAAGCCAGAAAGTTCATCATCTGATGAAGAAGAGGATGATACATCAGATGATGAATCAAGAAATGATGATCAAGATCAGCCTCTTGATGAAAGGAAAGAGTAGAATCTTCTGCTACTCCTAGTACTCAATCTGTTGAGAATCAAGAGACTGTTCCTAAGAAATCTGTGAAGACAAGTGTGTCTACACAAGAAGTAGATAATGTGTTATACACTTTGGTTGGAGATAAGAAAATCTATTCAAACAAAGATTTTCCAATTAAAAATGTAAATCCAATATCTATAGATCAGGTGTTTGAAAAGTCAAAAGCCAAACCTTTAGAGAAGAAAAAGCCCACCAAAACACAACCATTATCCACTTCAAAAGAAAAACAATGGAAGTGAGTTGAAAAGTCTATAGTTTCTCAACCGAAGGTTGAAGCAAAAGGCTCTCGTTACCAGAAAAAGGCTAAAACTGTTAAATTTGTAAGTTCTAAAGGTACCGATAAAGTCGAAACTTTTCAAGGAAAATCTAATGTTGATTTTGTAAAGAAAGTTAAGATTTTGAAAAGAAATAGTAATTACACCCAACACAATGATGGATGTAATGAAAATGAACCCAGTACCTCAGGATCCATAAATTCAACATCAAGCCGAGAAACACGATCTCCTAGTTTTGTTGAAAGGGGAACATGTTTCAAATGTGAGGAATTTTGCCACATTATAAAGGATTGTCAAAATCCAACCAAATCAAGATGTATATAGAAGACCCCTCATGAACCAACTTGCAAACGAAAATATGTTTCTCTGACACAAGATAAACGAGTTATTAAAGATCAAAAAGAGAAACAAAAATGTAAACAAGTAAAAGCAATTGAGAAAGCTTTAAAACAGATTCTTTAAATAAGGATCAAAGATCTTCAAAGTCAATAAATCCAGACATTGTTAAAACTATAAATAATAGTAAATCTGGTAATAAACGAGGATCTTGGAAACAGAAGACCGGAAATGGTTCAAAAGGAGTTTCTCAGTTTGTTAATCATCAAGAAATTGAGATTACATTTCTCGATGATAAGGAACGACCCAAGACCACTAAGGCTTGGGTCCCCATCTCAAACTAATCTTGTTTGTGCAATGTGCAGGGTGTTCCAGGAGGAACTGTAAACAGTCATTGGATTGTTGACAGTGGAGCATCAAGGCACATGACGGGCGACTTGCGGCCCCTATATGATGTAAAAAGTATTAGGGGTGGTTATGTTGCTTTTGCTGGTGACAAAGGTGGATACATCGCTGGAGAAGGAATGGTCTCCAATGGTGTTGTGAGCTTCGACAAGATCAATTATGTTCAGCAAATTGATCACAATCTTCTTAGCATTTCTCAAATCTGCGACAAGAAGTTCACGGTACATTTTGATGATGCCGGATGTTATGTGCTGAAGCCTGGATTCAAGATCCCCAAGGAATGGATTCTTCTGTCGGCTCCAAGAATTAATGATTTGTATATTCTTGATATGAGCCAAGCTATTACAACATCTGCACAAGTCACATGTTTTGTCTCCAAAGCCACCGAGAAGGAATCAATCTCCTGGCACAGACGTATGGGACACATTCACCTGAGGAAAATGAACTATTTGGTGAAGAACAATTTAGTGAATGGTGTACCAGTGAAGAACTTTCATCTTCAAGATGTTTGTGTATCATGCCAAAAAGGGAAGCAAGCAAGAAAGTCCCATCCCGTGAAGAAGATCAACATTGTGAATATGCCACTGGAACGTCTTCATATGGACCTCTTTGGACCTATGAAACACAAGACAACCTTTGGTGATTCTTATTGTCTGGTAGTTACTGATGACTATTCCAGATTCTCATGGGTAAACATGTTGACACACAAGAGTGAAGTTCCTCAAGAATCTTCTGACTCTGTTAGAAAATTTGTACAATCTGAAAGTAAGGAGAATCAGAAGCGACAATGGCACGAAATTTAAGAATCAAGTTATGGATGAGTACTGTTCCTCAAAGGGTATTCTGCATGAGTACAGTTCTCGATACACTCCACAACAAAATGGTGTCGCTGAGAGGAAGAATAGAACTCTTATTGAAACTGCAAGAACCATGTTAGTAGAATCTGAACTTCCTGTTCAATTTTGGGGAGAAGCTGTTGCTACTGCGTGTTATACGATGAATAGAGTTCTGATGGTGAAGAGACATGGGAAGACATGCTTTGAGTTGTTACATAAAAGGAAACCGGATATTTCTTTCTTAGAACCTTTTGGAGCTCCATGCACTATGATCGACCCACATGGAAAGTTTGGTCCCAAGGCTATCGAAGGTTTCTTTCTTAATATGCTACTCCTAATTTCCGAGTGTGGAATTTGTCTTCGAAGAAGATTGAAACATGGGTTGAAGTCAAGGTTCAGAGATATACAGAAGCGGTAAGAGCTCCGGGTACTCCTTGGATGTTCGACTACGATGGGCTATTTGACTCCTTTAATCTGCCAACTTTTGATGATGCAACAGCTGCTGCTCAGATGTTATTGGAAAGTGATACTGTAGTAGAGTCGTCTTTAGTTCGACCAATTATTGTTAACCCTCAAGTGTCGACTTCGGTTAACAATCTTGTTCAAAATGAGGAATTCGAAGACGCTGCGGTTTATAATGTTTCATCAGAAGATGATGAGTTTCATGATGCCAATGAAGCTGCCTCTGGTGCGGTTCCTGGATTTTCAAATGATACGTCAAATATTCAACCTCAAGGAACGACTGAAGGTCAGGCATCTACAACGTCATCAAATCCAGCTCTCGATGTAACTGTTGATCTGAATATCAACAATTTGGATATCAATTCTCGAGTTCCTGATGTGCCAGAAACTATCCATCCTCAGCAGAATATTATTGGAGATGTCCAGACTGGTGTGCAGA
The DNA here is from genome assembly GCA_947069175.1 of Scalesia atractyloides. Lineage (NCBI taxonomy): Eukaryota > Viridiplantae > Streptophyta > Magnoliopsida > Asterales > Asteraceae > Scalesia > Scalesia atractyloides. The sequence goes on from CAMTDV010000008.1 coordinate 58,446,980, forward strand.
CTCGTATTCAGCTTCGAAACAACCAGAATGCTGGATTGTATTCGAAAATCAAGGACTCTGGTGGCTGAATGATTGGTCTTTTGCCTGCTATGTGTGCCAAGTGGAACCAAAATCTTGGAAGGAGGCAATGAAAGAAGACTCTTAGGTTGAAGCCATGCAGGAAGAACTTCAGCAGTTTCAGAAGTTAGGTGTCTGGAAATTGGTTGACAGGCCTGACGGCTACCAGAAGATTGGTACACGATGGGTGTACAAGTGCAAAAAGGATAACCGAGGTGTTGTTGTGAGAAACAAAGCACGATTGGTTGTTCAAGGTTTTAATCAGGTCGAAGGGATCGATTACAATGAAGTTTATGCACCGGTTGCACGACTTGAGGCCATAAGAATCTTTTTAACTTATGCATCCTTCAAGAAGTTCACCGTTTATCAGATGGATGTGAAGAGTGCATTTCTTCATGGTGTGGTAGAAGAGGAAGTATATGTTGAACAACCGCCAGGTTTTGAAGATCCTCTCCATCCTGACAAGGTTTGGCCTCTCAACAAGGCGTTATATGGTCTTCATCAAGCTCCGAGGGCTTGGTATGAAATGTTGTCTACCTATCTATTGAAGAATGGTTTTCGACGAGGCCTGATCGACTGTACTCTCTTCATCAAGGAACAGGACCAAGACTTGCTGTTAGTGCAGGTTTATGTTGCTGATATTGTATTTGGGTCTACTAACACTCGAATGTGCAAAGAATTCGAACAGGTTACGCAGGAGAAGTTCGAGATGAGCGCAATGGGAGAAATGACTTTCTTTTTAGGTTTGCAGGTTCAGCAATCAAAGGAAGGGATTTTTATCCATCAAACCAAGTACGTCAGAGATATACTCAAGTGATTTCAGAAGGATAACTCAAAACCTTTGGGAACTCCATTAGCTCAAAATCCTCCAGACAGAATGGGTGAACATGTAGAACCATCTCTCTATTGTGCTATAATCGGATCTCTCATGTATCTTACTTTCTAAAAGGTTTTTTAAACTAAAATTGTTTTGCAAACAATCAAAATGTAACACACTTCACAAGATCCTCACAACACCGGCACCATGTTTAAACCATTGATTCTTGTTAGTTCTGAGTATAATATCTAGCAAAGACGGATGGGTCATGTCCTTGCTCAGCAAAACACCGGTTGCTGGAAGTCAGTCATCTTTGGACCTCATGTTCCAATGATACCGAGTACTGAGGACCCTAAAGTCCAAGTACCAAAGAATCCCGAAAATTATTCCGAGCAAGATTTCCAAAGATAGAACTAGATGCAAAGGCATTTAGCATCGTGGCCTCTACGTTTCCAAATGATATCTATGCTGGCCTGTTCATTGCAACATTGCAAAGGGATTATGGGATGATTTGAAGTAGCAATTCGGTGGGACTGAGGAAGTGATTGAAAATAATAGAGAGGTTCTTAATCAACAATATGAAACATTTTGTCATGTCAAAGGAAAGTCATTAACCCAACAGTTCGAATGTTTTAGCTGTCTAATTAGTGAACTTAAACTAGTGAATGTTACACTTGCAAATTCGACTCTAAATAGTCGTTTTCTTAGATCATTACCAGACAAATGGGACACTATAGCTTTCGTTACTAGAAATCCAGTTGGATTCAAAGAAATGAGTCTTACTCAGCTTCATGGTAGACTCTTTACTTATGAGAGAGAGCTGAACCAGAAAAAGAAGCTACAAGAGTCTAGAAAAGTTACTGATTACTATGCATTCGGTAGTACGGCACTATCTGGCCAAGAAGAAGTCACTGGCAGTAGTAAGGATCAGAGTTATGATCATTTTATGATATAACTTCTTCTGGTGGTAATTTCAACTCTGACCCTTACACGGGGGAAAGCCAAACGTTTGATAACTTATGCTTTTAGTTGAATGACCTTCAACATTTTAATCCATCAGATTTGGAGGAGATGGACATTTGCACCAGTTGGCTCTGTTAAGTGTCAGGGCTAACAAGTATTACAAAAGAACTAGTAGGAAGTTCCCAAGGTTGCATGGGGGGACAAAAGTTTGGCTAGATAAATCAAAGATAAAATGTTATAAGTGTAATAGGCTAGGACACTTTGCTAGAGAATGTCAATCTCAATCGACTGGGCCAATTGTCACACATCCTAGCCCTAAACCTCAAAACACTGTCCATTATTCCCGATCTACCCCTTCTCCTCACATGCAAAACACTACTCACTATGCACACCCTGCTACCACTGTTCCAGTGCAATATGTTCAAACCACTATTCCAGTGCAATATGTTCAAACACTATTCCTCAAATTCAGTATGTTCCAGTACCAGCTCCTCAGGTTTAAATGTAACCTGTACAACAAGTTGCTCAAACCACTGCTCAGGCAGATGTTAATCAATAGAGCTTCTTCACTCAGGGCTTTGTTGATTAGAGCAGCTTACCTGAGGATCTGACTGATGAAAACTTTGCTCTAATTGCAGACATTGAAAAGAAACAAAATGAGTTTTGCTTTATGGCATTAGAATCCAAAGTAGAGGGTGTTGAATTTGAGGAGGTGGGATTTAAATTTATTGAGTCTAATGATCATGTATAAAACAGTGGTTACAAAGAAAAGTGTTGATGAAGATGTAAAACCTTTGTCTGATACATGGGAGGCTAGTGTCTGTGAAGGTGAATGTGATTATGCTTTGATGGCTGCAACTAAGGTATCCCCTCAGGTCTTAAAAACCTATGTTCAGATAAATGCATCATTGCTTTTGCAAATATAAAAGAGGTGAATGAAACCTTAGAAATAAGATTTAGAGGATGGATTGCAATTTGAAAAACTTTCAAAAGAGTTAAAATCAAAATTACTTGCAAAAGATTCTGAAATCAGCAGTCTAACACATGAAGCAAGCATAACCAATGATCAACTCCAAACCATGATAGAAAAATATCAGGTTTGTAAAAAGGAGTTGGAATCCACTCAAATCACTTGTGAAAAATGGGTGGAGTCCTGCAAAGGTTATGATATCTTATTGGAATACCAGGTCAAAAGTAACATATAATTTGGCATTAGATTCAAGAAAAATGACCAAGTTTCTGAAAATGTTACTGAAAATGACTCTGGTGTGGTTGAGATTATTCCAAAAAACTTGGCTGGTCAAGAAATCAAAGTCACAGATAAAAAAGGAAATAAAATTGTGTTAGAAAGACATGAGGGATTCTCAACTTTTGAGGAGATTGAAAAATATCAATTCAAATTTGAACATGTCAATCTTATCGACAATCTGAAATTTAATCTTCTTAGTGTTTCACAAATGAGTGACAGAGGCTATGGGTCATTCTTCACTAAGAAAACTTGTCAGATTGTCAGGCCAGAATTGGTTAAAAGATTGATCAAATCATAGCCGAGAGCAAAGCATAACTTATTTCTCATAGGAGTGGCAATGTGTATGTAGTTGATATGTTGAAAGAAATATTGTCTTGTCATAGTTGATGATTTTTCAAGGTTTACAGGGACTTACTTTTTGCACTCCAAGGATGAGACTGCATGTATCTAGCAAGGATTTGTGAAACAAGTTGAAAAAATTTGACCTGCCAGTAAAAGTCTTCAGGAGTGACAATGGCACAGAGTTTAGAAATAAGGAGCTGGATGAGTTATGTGTCTCAAAAGGAATTATAAGGTAGTACAACATTCCAAGAACAACATAACAAAATGGGGTGGTTGAAAGGAAAAATAGAACTTTAATTGAAGCTGCTAGAACTATGCTTGCAGACTCTGGTTTACCCTTGTCTTTTTGGGCGAAAGCTGTAAACACTGCTTGCTATGTTCAAAACAGAGTTTTAATCAACCCCAGACATCAATCCCCCGCTTATGAAACTTTGTATAAGATCAAACCACTGATCTCCTATTTCAAAATCTTTGGATGCCCATGTTTTATTTTGAACTTAAAAGATTCCATTTCAAAATTTGCAGCCAAAGTAGATTGTGGTTATTTTCTAGGATACTCAACCACTACCAAAGCCTATAGAGTTATTAACTCAAGGACTAGGTGTGTGGAAGAGACCTTGAATGTAAAGTTCAATGAATTTTCTTCATTAAAAATCCCAGCAAATTCACTTTTGAATCTGTGTCTATTAAGACTGACCATGCAGGTACACCACAGTCTCCACATCATGATTATGGATATGGTATTGTGATTCCACAGTATAAAGCCACATCCACCATCAGAGGAACATATGTTGTCAACAACGGTGAAAACTCTGCCACTGCTGGATCAACCACTACTGATCCTCAATCCTCTAGCATTTCAACCATAACCTCTGTTGATAAAGTCCAACCACTGTGGACAAAAATCATCATGGTTTCACACCTATCTCACCAATTCCTCCACCTCCACTTCAAACAGATGTTGGTTCTTCAAAAGTGCCAACAGATGTTAGCTCAGATGATTCACATCTGCAGCCTTCACCTCAGAATGCCATCATTCCATACTAGTGAGATTTAATCTACCTTAAATCCATCCATCAGACCTTATCATTAGCAACATAAATGAAGGGGTGCTCACAAGAAGCCAATCCTAAAACATTTGTCTTTTTGTAGGTTTTCTATCTCTCACACAACCTGCCAAGTGCCAATAGGCACTGAAAGATAATAGTTGGGTAGAAGCCATGTAGTATGGGAACTTGTACCATTGCCAAAGGATATATATCCAATTGGCACAAAATGGATCTTCAAGAACAAAACATATGAGGTATTGTTGTCAAGAATAAAGCTAGGCTTGTGGTTCAAGGCTACAAACAAGAAGAAGGCATTGATTATAATGAAACCTTTGCTCTAGTTCACGATTAGAAGCCATCAGATTATTCTTAGCTTTTGTTGCCAACCACAACATCAAGGTGTTTCAGATGGATATAAAAATGCATTGTTATATGGAAAAAATCAAAGAAGAGGTATATGTTTGTCAACCTCCTAGCTTTGAAGATGCATTTTATCCTGATCATGTCTGCAAGCTTAACAAAGCTTTGTATGGCTTGAAACAAGCACCTAGAGCCTGGTATGAAACTCTCTCCACCTTTCTCTTGTCCATTGGTTTTTCATGAGGTAAAATTGACAAAAATTTATTTTTAAATGGAAAGGAATGAATTTGATGCTTGTCCAAATCTATGTGGATGACATCATTATTGGATCGACATGCACTGCCATGTGTGAAGAGTTTCGAAAACTGATGGCAGCAGAGTTTAAAATGAGTGCAATGGGTAAGCTCCAATGTTTTCTTGGTCTTCAAGTAAAACAGTTGCAAAATGGTACATTCATTAATCAAAGTAAGTATGTCAAAGAACTGCTTAAAAATTGATACGAATGATTGCAAACCATGTACCACACCCATGGTAACCTCAAAGCTTATCACTATTGAAGAAAATGATGACTTGGTTGATAAAACTCTTTACAGAAGCATGATAGGTTCATTATTGTACCTAACTGCATCAAGGCCAGACATCATGTTTGCAATATGTATTTGTGCCAGATCCCAGTCAGCACCTTGAAAATCCAATCTCATTGCTGTAAAAAGGATATTCAGGTACATAAAATGTGCTCCCACACTTGGTATTTGGTATCCAGCTAATGGTAACATTGAGCTTTTAGGTTTCTCTGATAGTGATTTTGCTGGATGTAAGACCACCGGGAAGTCCACTTCAGGAGGCTGCCAATTCCTAGGCAATTGCTTAGTGTCTTGATAGAGCAAAAAACAGGCTGCAGTATCAACATCCAAATCAGAGGCTGAGTATATTGCTGTTGCGAGCTGCACTGCTTAACTCATGTGGCTTCAGAATCATTTATTGGATTTTGGTGTAACTGTTTTAAAGACTCCTCTTATGTTAGATAGCCAAGTAGCTGAAAACAATATAAAAAATCAAGTATCTCATTCTACCACCAAACATATTGATATCAGACATCACTTTGTGAGAGATTGCTATGAAAAAGGTTTGATTTCTCTTCATCATGTTCAAACTAAAGATCAACTTGTAGATGTTCTAACAAAAGCATTAGATACATCTACCTTTGAAAGTTTGATCTCTAGGCTGGGAATGCTAAACATGGAATAAAAACAAATTTTTGGGTTCCATGTGTAAAAAGCATTAAAATGTGTTCAGAAAAATCATCTTTCATCCTTAAAATAGCTAAAACTAAATTTTTCAATTAATCTCAAAAGTTTGTTTACAACCACTGTTTCCCAAAACCTCTGCTTGGCATTAAAATCTATCCGTTGCTCACAGTGTATCCTCTGTTCTTACTTTCGCTGTGGGTGAAACCACTGTTTTCCCAATCCACTGATACTCTATCCTCTATAGTGTAAATCACCACTACTCATCCCACTGTTTAGAACCACTGCTGGTCTCCAGCAGAGGTTACCAAACAACTGTCATCCATTATTCCACAGAGTTTACACGTGCACAGAGATAGCCATCAGATCTTTTGGAAACCGTTGCCACGTCAACACTCACTTTTTCTCTTTATAAACCCTGTTTCATCTAAACAGAGTTTCCACTTACCACTTCAATCTTACACACACAAATTTCTCCATTACTCTTCTTCTTCTCAAAACCCTAATAACTCACCTTCTCACCATGAATCTCATTCTAAAAACTCCCCATATATAACACCTCGTAAAATCGTGTCCAACAGTATATTGACACATGTTGTATTTTTATTTTAGACTATTAAACACTAATAGGGACTAAAGGTGTCAACATGCTCAAACTGAGCCTCTGAGTGACTTTCAGATGTCGACATGCATAAACATTAGCTTCTAAGTGACTAATATGTCAACATGCTTAAACATTAGCCTTTGAGTGACTGATATGTCAACATGCTTAAACTAGGCCTCTGAGTGACTAATATGTCAACATGCCCAGCCACTGGGTGACATCAGAGTCAACATGCTTATAATGAGCCTATGAGTGATCCTTACGAAGTACTAACTCTCATATGTCCCATTTGTTGGACGAGAGGGATTAAATCCGTAATTATATGAGTTGGCTAATGGAGGGATTAAAAGTGTTAATTTATACCTCTGAGTGACCTTTTAACGGACCGAGAGCTCGAAAATGTTCGGGCATACTCCCGGATACGTCAAATATTGGTTACGGAGGGCTAGTTATGCTATAAAGGTGTTTTAGGAGGTTTTATATGTTAAGGGGCTAAATGTGTCAAACCTTAAAACTGACCATAGGGCGCTCACGCGGCGCGAGAGGCAGGGGCCTTGCCTCTCGTGGGGGCGCGAGAAGCCTGTGTCTGCAGAAATTTTGCTTGGCCTCCACACATGTTGCCAAAACCATTGTTTCGAAACCATGGACTTCCAAACAGCTATGCCACATTTCAAGACACTTATAAGCTCCCTCTAACACACTTAACACCTGGCATCACCTCCTTCAAGCTCTCCAACTATAAATAGGTGCAATGTTTCACCATTTGAACTTGCACCATTCTCATTTATCACTCTATCTCCCTCCTCTGGAAGTTCCTAACTTAAAGGAGCATCCAACTTTGTTATATTGCATCCTAAGTATCACTTGTAAGTGTTACTTTCTCTTGCATTTTCGTTTATAGGCTTTTATAGCCAAAAGTCAACCGTTTTACGAAAAACGCCTTGACTTTCGGTTAAGACCAATATGGTCCAGCCATTGTTCATAACGAACATGGCTAAGTGATCATAATAAGGTAGGTGTTAATCCCTATAAAGGGCACCTCCTGAAGATCACGTTTGCTAGACCAATTGACGGGTCAAAGTTATTATATTAAAAGGTCAAATAGGCCATTTTTTGGAAATGTTATAATCTGAGCTTATATATGTTATGAAACCTGTTTTGACACTTAAAAAAGCTGGTAATAATTACTAGAACATGTAAGAACATGTTCGGCTCGTCAATTTTAGTTCTAAGGCCGGTTCGCAACCGAAAGTTGCGAAGTTTGACTTCTGCTTTGACTTTCGATTCTGACCCAGTTATATTACTTAGCTACTGATATAAGGTTGCATTATGATCGTAAAATAATGTAGCATAACCCCCTGAGGTTATATTACATGATCATTAACAGAATCTGAGTTTATGCACAAGTTCCGTAATTATGCCATTTTGACTAAAATGCCCTTTTTACATAAAATGAGGTTTAAATGATAATGAACTTGAAAATGAGTTTCCTGCTGATGTAATATTATAAGTAGGATTATTCAGAATGTCAAACAAGATTATAAACTGAGTTTATGAATAAGTCCTTGTATTATGTCGATAAATGACGATATAGCCCTTATGGCTCATAAAACGGTTTTAATCATACCTTTTCAAAGTAAATATTTTACCTACTGATATGTTATTCTAAATAACATATCTAAGATATGTTAACCTAACCTTAACATCAGTTTACATTAAACATCGAATAAATCGTCATTTTGCTACATAAGCGCCGTTTCGGCGCATAGTATGGTTTTAAACCATATTAATCAACCAAGACTTGTTACCTACTGATTTCAAAACTTATTTTAAATATTTTTTATATTACTTACATGATATAAATTCAGAATCCCAAACAGTTTATAAAACTATGTGTAAAATGACCAAAATGCCACTTCGGTGCATAGTTTGGTCATAAAAGATAAATTACACATATATTCAATATCCTACATATATTATATTATAAATAAACTAATTTTCCAGGATACTTATGGTCATAACATTAAATTATATTCGAGTTCCTTTTACACAATATGAAATTACCAAAATGCCCTTATGAGGCATAATTTCATTTTAAAACCTTAACGGTCATGAAAGTTGATATCCTACTGATATTACAACTTATTTAAAGTATAATGGCATATAGAACTTGTCCATGACTTATCCAGTTACCCGATATCACTTAAATGCGTACGGTTAAGTATATGTAACTAGTTTACGAAAGTTAACCGAAACAGGTCTAACCTCGTCATTTAAGTCTCAAAATCCAGAATGTTTATAGTTTACCCATATTATAAAAGTCAAAGTACTTGTTGGGTTTAAACTACATTCTATCTGATCATCGTTCAATCTAGCATTATACATTTTGTTCATGTCCGCTAGTCGTCTAGGTCTGTGACTTAAATAAGACTGTTAGTATTTAATTGGTTAGGTTATGCTATAATCCAGAATAGTTACCGTAAATGTTATCTGCATTTAGTACTTTTGTGTACGGCTTGGTATTAAATCTTGCGTTTAAACAAAGACTAGCTCAGGTAAATACTCTCGACTTATCCCCTATACGGTCTTGGGTTATGGTAAATTATTACCGCTTGGTCGAAAATGGGATCAATCGAATGCCGGATTGTGGCTAGTAAATCCGCATATTCTGTTTTAATCAGTTTTGTTTGATAACTTAAACATCAGGGGTTAACTACCGTGTCCTGGATATTCTCGGCTCATTATATTAGATAATGGTCACGACCTTAACGCGGGTGTAGGCATACACCCGATAGACGCTCAAAATGCATTACCCACAAGGTTGGGGGAATAACTCCTTCGTGAGTTCAAAGTGGTGAGTACGTTAATCATGTCTCGGTCTCCGTACCGGGCCCTGTATGGATGGACAAACATATGAATCTGTTAACAAGGAAGGCTAACTTTCCCAAGTTATAAAAGATTTTGTGCCAAAGTGCACTTAAAACATTTTTAAATGTTTTCAAAATGAGTCAGTTGGGTGTGTTTACCAGTGAAAGCTGACGTATTTTCAAATGACTAAGCTTGTATGTACAATACGAAATAGGCTTGAAGTGCTCGGTAGTGATAAGAGGATCTTGCAAATCCTAGATTTGTCTAAAGTTTGTTATATACATTTTTGTACATTTTATGATCCGCCTGTGGATCTTCTATTATGAGCCTGTATATTATTTTGTACTTTGAACATTTGGTTTGTAATAGTAATTTAAACTCCAAGACTTCCATTGTGCTGTGTTTAATTGACTATGATGATATCAACTTACGACACGATACTCCCCACCCAGGCCCACCGGTGTTTGGATTGGCTGTGGATAGCCGGGCGTGTGATAGGTTGGTATCAGAGCCAAGGTTTGAGAGAATTAAACACTAGCCTTCTTGTGTTTAATCTCAAACTTACACAAGCACATTCCTTAGACTTCCGAGTCTAGGCATTGACCTAGGATTACTCATTTCATTATTAAGTTATTAGTATTGTTTTTTGTTTGATTTTTAAAAGGAAAATTCCACCAAAGTAAGAGGAAGAGGTAAAGGACCAATAAGGGGAGGACCTTCTGGACATATTCCCTCACATCCCCATCACCCGAACCCCTATGTGGATTCGGGGGATTCATGGCCGTTATCACAACATTCACCTTCTCATACCCAAAACTCGTACCACTTATATCATTTACATCATTCACACCACTCCCAGCACTCCATCATCCTTATCATGATGAGTTTAATCCCAACTAATACTTTAATACACCCCCAGCCGACCAAAATCAGTTAGACCAACCCAATCCCATGGATGAGGACTCCGATCTGGAGATGCCGCTGTCAGGATCACACACCCACCCCATCGAAATTTCAAGCGATTCGAACTCTTATGCCGGATCGCCACACCAAGGTCCTAATGAATGGGACCAATATTGTAACCAATTTACCTTCGCAAACACTCCTTCCCATCACTCCCCAACTCCTCCTATACAAGAAGATGTCCACATGGAACCGGTGGAACAACCCCAATCACCACCTGAACCGCCAAGGAGGAAAAGAGGAGCACGTATGTCGGTACGTGCGGGCCAACAGTCGGGATCGCTGCCACCTTACCCTACCATTCACGAGGACCCACAAATGGGTGGACCCTCCAATGCTTCACCTGTGGTGGAACCAACACCACCACCAGTGATTCAACCAACACCCCTCGGGTTATAATAACTCTATACCAACATATCCAGATACATCTAGATATGATCCTTTTAACCCATCTACACCAGTTGATTATCAAGCATTGTCGCATGACCCTTATATGCAAGCAGTCATGCATAACAATTTGTTTTAAGTCCTTGCATGGATAGTTTGTTTCATTTATTTATTTCTAGCATTGTACTTCCTTATTTGGCATTTAATGAATTACTTTGAATTTTATATATATATATATATATATATATATATATATATATATATATATATATATATATATATATATATATATCCTCTTCAAGCGAACGTCTCGATTTTACTCGAAATTTATGCTCTGCTATATGATTCCAAAAGACCTTAATGGATTTGATTATGCCAAGTGGCACAGACCACACATTGGCCAAGAAATGATAGTCAAGGATAAGATGGCCTTCTATCATGATAGTTAAGGGAAGTCATCCTTCTATCAGAGGTGGTGAACTAGGTTCAAGCCTCCAAGGTCGTTAAGGTCCAAGGTCATCGGGACCATTAATCAACCATTAAGGTACTCTTACGTTAACATTAAGGAATGTACATACTCCTGGTAGTGTGACTTGAGGAACCACACTAGTCGTCTAGGTAAAAGAACTACGTCCTAAAAACCTATTATATAGCCTATGTGATCAAAATGATATCGTCTAATATCATCAATGCGATGATAATAATTGGCATCCATTTGTGATGTAAGGACAAGGTGTCGTATAATGTCCTTTGGGGACAGGCCAAGGTGCCATAGTTTGTCCAAGGTGACAGGCCAAGGTGCCATAATTTGTCCAAGGTGACATGCCAAGGTGCCATAAATTGTCCAAGGTGACAGGCCAATGTGCCATAATTTTCCAAGGTGACATGCCAAGGTGCCATAATTTGTCCAATGGTGACAGGCCAGTGTGCCATATTTTTGTCCATTAGTCACCAGCCAATGTGCCATAATTATATGTCAAATTGGGACAAGCCAATGAGCCATGTTTTAATGTCCTTCGTGACAAGCTTATGAGCTATATGTAATTGTCTAAAAGACAATGACAGTTGTGACATTACGATCCACTGTCTAATAATATATTGACTACGTCCAAATTGTAATTTGCCTTTGATGGTCCTTTTTGAGACCTAGGCCAAATATAGATATGATAAGCCTAAGAGTTGTGATGTTATTCACACTAGCTTAAATAGGAGATAGATTGTTATATCCAATGTTTAAAGCCAATATGGTTATTAATACCATGACTAAGAGAAGTTATATTTGGTGTTTAGAACCAAAGTTTGAAAAATGGCTAACTCGGACGAGGCACAAAGTAGCCACTGGGATGTTAACTCTCCAACGCCGAAAACATAGCCATCGATAATGATAATTTCCATGCTCGCATTGACGCAGCTGTGGGAAAAGCCATGGAAAAAGCCATGGAGAAATTTAAAGAAATGAGCACTACTCGCTCCAAACCCTTATCAATTCCACATTCCTCAGCTCATAACTAGAGCTCTGTTCACTCTTCAAATGCGAAGAGTGAACTAAAGAAACTAGATTTTACTAATAGGTCTCATTCTTCTAAAGACGGATGTACCTATAAATATTTCATTTCCTGTAAACACCGAGATTTTAATGGGGAAAAAGGAGTAGTAGAAACCTTGAAATGACTGGATGAAATGGAATCGATAGTAGATATCAGCGGATGTGCTGATAAGGATGTGGTAAAGTATGTATCACAATCCTTCAAGGTCGATGCCCTAATTTGGTGGAAAGCTATGGTCCAATCTATAGGTAAAGTACACCTGTACAACTTAGGATGGCCTAAGTTTGTTACTTTAGTCAAGGAAACGTACGGCCCACCTCATGAGGTGGAGAAATTAGAGACAGATTTTCTGACTCTTTCAATAAAGAACCTAGATTGTTGGAAGTATGTTTCTGACTTCAATTCCCTATCTAGGTTAGTTTCCTACTTAATCACCCTTGAATCCAAACGTATTGCGTGTTTCATTAATGGGTTAGCGCCCGAGATAAAGGGTATGGTAAAGGCGGCGCAGTCTAGTACCTATATGTCCGTTGTAGACCTATCTCTCTCCCTCACCCTAGATTTAGTGAGGCAAAAGTCAGTTAGGACTGAAATTGACAGAAAAAAGGAAAAGGGAGGATGATAACAACCAAAGGTTCAAAAAGAAAGGAAATTCGGATTCAAGAAGAACCAGCACACGTCTAATGATAAACCTCTATGCAAGAACGGTAACTACAGACATTGGGGACAGTGTAGTGTTAATCCACATATTAAACCCTATGGTATCTTTAAGAAAAAGGGGCATAAGACCCTAGAGTGCAAGGATCTTAAGAATGTCATCTGCTACAACTGTAATGAAAAAGGGCATATTAAGTTCAATTGCCCTAAGAACCCCAAAGGTAATGATGCAAAGCCTGGAGAGGCTAAGAAAGGGATTGCCCGTGCCTTCCAAATGAATGCAAGGGAGGCCGTTAATGACAAAAACGTCATAACAGGTACATTCCTCATCAATGACATATATGCTAGAGTTCTTTTTTATTCGGGTGTAGATAAATCTTTTGTTGACCATAAGTTTAGTAAACTATTAAACTTGCCCATAAGAACTCTAAACATAACCTATGAGGTAGAACTCGCTGATGGAACGTTAGAGACAGCATCTTCCATTCTTGATGGATGTTCTATATCCATTAAAAATCATTCTATTCCTATATCTCTCTTGCCAATGAAGTTGGCGGGGTTCGATGTAGTCTTAGGCATGGATTGGTTATCCCATAACCATGCCCGCATTGCCTGCGATAAGAAGAAACTCATCGAGATTAAAACCCCATCTGGTGAAACGATCACCATCCCTGGAGATTCACACTACGGATTGCCAGACAAGGTGTCGTTATTTAAGGCACTCAAGTGTTTGGATAGAGGTTTTGTCATTTACATGGCACAGGTAACTATCAACGAGCCTAAACCAAATATTGAAGACCTTCCAGTTATCTCGGAATATTCCAATGTTTTCCCTGAAGAATTACCAAGCGTACCTCAAAATAGGCAAGTGGAATTTAGAACTGATATCCTACCTAGATCAGCACCTGTAGCAAGGGCTCCGTATCGATTAGCACCAACAGAAATGAAGGAATTAAGGACGCAATTAGATGAACTTTTAATGAAAGGCTTTATTCAGCCTAGTTCCTCACCTTGGGGAGCTCCTATTCTTTTCGTTAAAAAGAAGGACGGTTCATGCGAATGTGCATTGATTACCGTGAGTTGAAAAAGTTAACAATCACGAACCGATATCCCTTGCCCAGGATCGACGACTTGTTCGATCAACTTCAAGGTGCTAGCTACTTCTCTAAGATTGATTTGAGATCAGAATATCATCAGCTGAAGGTTAGGAATGAGGATGTTCCTAAGACCGCCTTTAGGACCCGATATGGTCATTATTAATGCTTGGTGATGACTTTTGGGCTCACAAATGCACCTGCAGCATTCATGGATCTCATGAATAGAGTCTGCAAACCGTATTTAGATAAGTTTGTCATTGTCTTCAGAGACGACATACTTATCTATTCTCGTAATCAAGTTGATCACGAGAAACACCTCGGTGCATCCTAGAACTACTAAGGCAGGAGAAGCTTTATGCTAAATTTACTAAGTGTGAATTTTGGCTTTAAAAAGTCCAATTTCTTGGATATGTTGTAAGTGAGCATGCTAAAATAGAAGCCATAATAAATTGGGAAGTGCCAAAAACTCCATCGGAGATTCGTAGCTTCTTAGGATTGGTTGGTTATTATAGGAGGTTCATTGAGAACTTTTCAAGGATAGCCACTCCTTTAACTACCTTAACCCGTAAAAATGTTAAGTTTGTTTGGGTCCGAAACAACAAGAATCCTTTGAGATTCTAAAACACAAGTTGAGCAATGCTCCTGTTTTATCTCTACCTGAGGGTATTGAGGATTTTGTAGTTTATTTTGATGCTTCGCACACTGGCATGGGTTGTGTGCTAATGCAAAAAGGCAAGGTAATTGCTTATGCATCACGATAATTGAAGGTGCACGAAAGGAATTACACCACCCATGATTTGGAATTGGGTTTCGTCGTATTTGCACTAAAGTTGTGGAGACATTACTTATATGGCACAAATTGTATCATATACACTGACCATAAGAGTCTCCAGCATTTGTTCAATCAAAAGGAATTGAACATGCAACAACTCCGTTGGACGGAACACTTAATGATTATGATTGCGAAATTTGTTATCATCCCAGTAAGGCAAATGTTGTTGCTGACGCCTTAAGTCGCAAGGAAAGGGTTAAACCCATTAGGATTAACGCAAAGAGCATTGAGCTTAAAAATAGCTTGAATGAGAAGCTATTAGATGCACAAAAGCAAGCCTTGTTAGAGGCTAATATTCCTAATGAGGGATTAGGCGAAATTATTGATCAGTTAATGCCTGGAAAGGATGGAATCCTTAGATTTAATGGAAGAATCTGGGTTCCAATCCTTGGAGGACTTAGAGATCTAATCTTCCAAGAAGCGCATAATACGAGATACCCAGTTCACCCAGGTGGTGAAAAGACGTATCAGAATCTGAAAAAGAATTATTGGTGGATGGGTTTGAAGAAATCCATAGCCACTTATGTATCTAAATGTCTGCCGTGTTCGCAAGTTAAAGCCGAACATCAGAAACCGTCAGGACTTCTACAACAACTTAAGATTCCCACTTGGAAATGGGAAATGGTAACCGTGGACTTGATTACCAAGTTACCAAAGACCAACGTGGTAATGACACGATTTGGGTCATTGTAGATAGGCTTACTAAGTCAACACATTTCTTGCCAATTAAAGAAGCGTATAACTCCGACAAATTGGCTAAGTTATATGTGGACGAGATTGTGTCGCTACATGGTGTGCCGGTATCTATTGTATCTGACAGAGATACTAGATACACATCTCATTTCTAGAAAAGATTCCAACAATCCTTAGGCACAAGATTAAGCTTCAGTACGGCTTACATCCACAGACAGATGGTCATAGTGAGCGTACTATTCAGACCTTGGAAGACATGCTTAGAGCATGTGTGATTGATTTAGGTGGAAGTTCGGATGACCACTTACCCCTAATAGAATTCTCCTATAATAATAGTTATCAATCAAGTATCAAGGCTGCTCCTTATGAGGCCTTGTATGGGAAAAAATTTCGAACGCCCATGTGTTGGGTAGAAGTTGGGGAAGCCCAACTATTAGTACTGTAGATTGTCCTGGAGACCATGGATAAGATTGTGCAAATTCGTCATCATCTCAAAGTTGCCCGAGATAGGCAGAAGAGCTATGCTGAGAAGAGGCGTAAACCTATTAAGTTCCAAGTAGGGGACAAAGTCATGCTGAAAGTATCACCTTGAAAAGGTGAGATTTGGAAAGAAGGGTAAGCTAAGCCCAAGATATATAGCACCATTCGAGATAATTGAATGCGTCGGCACTGTGGATTATAAGCTTAAGCTACCAGAGGAGCTTGGTGGAATTCATGATGTGTTCCACATCAGCAATCTTAAGAAATGTCTAGCCGATGAGTCGCTAGAAATGTCACATCATGATGTGTAGATAGATGAAAACCTAAGGTTTGTTGAGAAACAAATTTCGATCGAGGATCGACAGTTAAGAAGCTCCAAAGGAAATTGATACATATAGTTACGGTTAAGTGGGATGCCCTTCGAGGTCCCGAGTATACATGGGAGGTTGAGTCCACTATGCGACAAAAGTACCCCCATCTTTTTGAATAAAATCTCAAGGACGAGATTTCTTTTAAGGGGGTGAGGATGTAACACCTCGTAAAATCGTGTCCAATAGTATAGTGACACGTGTTGTATTTTTATTTTAGTCTATGAAAGACTAATAGGGACTAAAGGTGTCAACATACTCAAACTGAGCCTCTGAGTGACTTTATGTTGTCAGCATGCATAAACATTAGCGTCTGAGTGACTGATGTGTCAACATGCTTAAACATTAGCCTCTAAGTGACTGATATATGTCAACATGCTTAAACTTGGCCTCTGGGTGACTGATATGTGAACATGCCCAGCCTCTGAGTGACGTTAGAGTCAACATGCTTATAATGAGCCTCTGAGTGATCCTTTACGAAGTCCTAACTCTCATATGTCCCATTTGTTGGATGAGAGGGATTAAACACGTAATTATATGAAAGTTGGATAATGGAGGGATTAAAAGTGTCAACATGTTAATTTATACCTCTGAGTGACCTTTTAACGGACCGAGAGCTCGGTAGTGATAAGAGGATCTTGCAAATCCTAGATCTGCCCAAAGTCTGTTAAATACATTTTATGATCCGTCTGTGGATCTTCTATTACGAGCCTGTATATTATTTTGTACTTTGAACATTTGGTTTGTAATAGTAATTTAAACTCCAAGACTTCCATTGTGCTGTGTTTAATTGACTATGATAATATCAACTTACGTCACGATACTCCCCACCCGGGCCCACCGGTGTTTGGATTGGTTGTGGAAAGCTAGGGGTGTGACACCATAACTTCCTTCCAATTTTAAAAAAAAAACCAATAATTATACTGCATTTCACTCCATGATTGATGTTGTACAAACATCATCATACAAAGATGTGTTACTTGCCAAAGCCCTCATCTACATCAAAACCCTCCGCCAGTTTTAGGCAAACGCTGAACTTCGATTTCAGAACAAAAAGCCCTTTGCCAACACATCAAATATTGGACAGTCACCTGTTCAAATCTCTCCTTCCACTATCTCCACCATTTTCGGTCTTAATGACCTTGACACCCCCACATCTTTCTCAAAGAATGATTTACATGCCGAATTCATTGAGCGTGGATATGTAGGTCAGTTATCCGGAATTTCTATTTTCAAACCTGAATTTCTCGCTGACATAGAATTCTTTTTCTTCGCCCTTTTACTCTGTTTGTCAGCGAAAACCACTGCTTTTAATGAAATACCTTTAAGCATTCAATACCTAGGTTATGTTATTTTAACCCAAACTAAATTTAATTTTTCTCAGGTATTGATTTCGGATTTGGTTGCAAACTTTAATAATCTTAAAAGGGGAAAAGCTTTTTTGATACATCCTAGGTTGTTGAGCTTTTATTTACAAAAACAAATTTATGTTTCTGATTTTCAACAAGGTGCCATCTGTGAAGTTGGTAGCCTCAAACATGAAACTTTTACTAGACTCTCAACACTGTTGAAAACAAAAGCAATGGTGACTGAGCACATTTTGACATCTATTACAACCACTGCTCCTTCATCGGTTGGTGAGCCCACTGCTCCTGGTGACCACAACACTACAACCAGTGTTGTGCAACCCACACCAGCCATCCCCAAGAAGAAACCCACCAATACCACCAAGCCCTCCAAATGCCCCAAAACGGTAGCTCTGGAAGATGAGATCCCAGATCTTTTACCGGTAACAACATAAAAGTCACAAATAACCACTGCTTCTACTTCCTCACAGCAGTTGGTTCAAAGATCTCCACTGGCTCAAGCTTCGCTTGTTTCCTCACAAAAGGAACAGGTTGTACACACAAGGACACCACAATATGAGGCAGATGTCTCAATCAAACATCTGTTCTCCAGCCCCTCTCCCAGGGCTATGTCTCTTTCTACTCCCTTACCCACTTCTCCAATACCACCTACTTCATACCAAATCTTTGAAGCAATAGAGAAAACTCAGACATTGAACAGTCCCTCTCACTCACCCATTACTGAAAGTCAACTTCCATAAACTATTGTGTCTGCGACAACTCTATTTGCTAGCCCACGAACAATTGAGGAAGCTACACCCAGAAGTTACTTGTAACTCTTGGTGGTAATTCAAGTGAAGCAGCTACTACAACTGTAGTCACAACAGTGGCTCAGTTGGACAGTGGTTACATCAATAAGACTTCCTTGAAGATAACAACTGCTGAGGCTACAGTAGTAACCTCTGAGCCAGTTAGAAGTCACCACCACGAACAAGGGGCATTTGGTGATGATTTCCTTGAGACTCCTTGGGATGATACACCAAATACAACTACCTCTGGTAGGAATTTGGATGATCCTATAAACATAGGTGACAAATTACAAAATCAGGAATTGACGGAGAGGATCTCTACCATGGAATCATCTATTGATGATATCAAATCCATGATGACTCAATTGCTACAACATTCTCAAAGTCAACCCTCTTCTTCTCTCTCTTCTACTGAGCTATGGAATGTCATGCAACCAACTTTTATATCTCAAAGACAACTTTTTGATATACAGGATGAGAACCACATGAAGTTGATAAGAAATATGGTCGATGCTCGTTATATGGATACACGGGCTGATATTAGAGCTATCAAATACCATTTAGTACAGGTTACTAGCTCTGCCCCGGGTGTTATTCTCAAAGAAGATGATGCCAAAAAGGGGGAGAAAAATTCATTGCGAAAGTTGCAGCCTGATCGAACTGTTAAATCTCAGGTGCAACAACAGCCAAGTAATGCTGCAAGCTCTGCTGAGGCATCCAAAACTTCTACTTAAAAAGAGATTGATGAGACTCTAAATTTGGAGGCTGAAAGGATTGCTCTTCAAAAGCAAAAGTGACAAGATACATTGGAAGCAAAGGCTCTTATGCTTATTGAAGAAGAAAAGGCTAAGCGGCTTGAAAAAGAATATGTTAGCACTTCAAAAAGAAGGAAATCTACTAGAAAAGTCAGACAGTCAACTTCCACTCCTTCTACAACAACTGCTGCACCCACTGCTTATGTATCCTCTGTCACACTATACCAGCAAAGGTAGGTGCCACTGCTGAGAAGGCAGATGTTGTAACAACAAATGTTGGGACAACAACTGTTGGATCAGCAGATATTATCCAAACCAATGCTATGATCACCTTTCCAACTACTACAGAACCATTGCCCCCCACCATCTCGTATTCCCATACATCCACCTGCACCCAAACTTAAATTCCAACGCAAAAGAAAAACTTTTGTGGTGGATGATGATGAAGACTATCAATCACCACTCCCTATTTCATCACAACCAATATCATAACCATCCTCATCACCTCCATTTTCTGAAACTGTATTTCCACCATTTCCCATCATGCACCTTTCCTCTTCCTTTCTTCCTATGGGTGCATTATACCCATTAGAACTGTTTTTAGTAAAAGGTGAGATTGAAGCTTTATTTAATATAGAAGACCCAGCTAAAAGAGACTTCCCTTCCTTGCTGGGGTATCGAAAGCCTAGGAATCTTGATGAATATCGCCAACTAAAGGCTAGGCAGGCTGAGCACATAGCTAATGACAAAGATGACAGGGCATTACAGCTATCCTTACAGTTTCAACTGAGCAAAGTTAGAAGTCTTGAAGAATTTGCTAAGGAGCTTAGTAAGTCCATGTCTGAACAGCCAACCACTGATGATCCAGACCTTAAAGAAGATTATCTAGATCATCTCATGAAGCATAAGCCTTATAAAGCAACAAGGGCACAATTTAAAGGCTGGTCAGCTTATGAGCTTAAAGAAGAAATCAAAAGAATTCATTCAATTCTCAAAGACTTTTCAAAGAATCCTACTGCTCCAGTTTGGAAAAAGGCTAAAACTGAAAGCCAAGACCATGCTTTAAAGATCAAAAGAATGAAAGCCGAACTTGTTGACGCTTTGTATGGAACAACAAGGCAAATTGCTCGATGGCCTGAATATAAAGTGGTAGATGCCTACATGAGGTTGGAAGATTTAAGGAAAATGAATCCTTCTATTCCGAGAAAGCCAATCTATGACCAAACTACCTATGCTCTTAACAAGACCCTTGCTCAAAAAGATTAACTTCAACCACCAGCTTATCCACCACTACCTTGAATCAGGCAAAGAGGCAAAAGCAGGTAAAAGAAGAAGATTTAAGGATGCATGAAGAATTGAGAAAAGAGGGAATAAAAAATCAACTTTTGTTTCATACTTATGCTGCAAGTGATAAACTTAGAGGCTCACTCTCAACACTTGTACGCAGACCAACATCACAAACTCATCAAAAATAACCCTACTCCCAAGAAAACCATATGACTCAAAAATTCTAAAATAGAAGTCAAACAAAGACAACCATGAATTGACATTACTAAGGTCAGATGGTAGAGTTCAAAAGATAAAGATGGAGGATGCATATGGTATGGATGCAGGTGATCTCCAAGAATTGCTGAATCTTGAACTTGAAAGGGATGTAGAAGACATGATTGCCCTGGACTTTGAACTCCAACCCAAAGGCCAAATAAGGGAATCATTGATGAGAAATAAAGTTTAGTTTTGGCATCATCTGTTCTAGGGGGAGATTGTTGGGATTGAACTCTACAAAAGAACAGATGATAGAAAGCCAAAATATACTACAAACCTCTGATCCAAATGATAATGTAACATCTGCCAAGTCAAGCTCTGTTGAAGACTAAATGATAAAGGTCTGCCATAGCTATACTCTGTTGAATACATCCTCTGTTGAAGATCAACGGAGGATGTATCATCAGTGTTTTCTATCAGTTCTTGTAATGTTTAGTGTATAGCAGTGGTTAGCTTAGCAGATGTTATCAGTTTGTTATGTCTTGTTAAATGTCACTTTCATGTTGACATCACAATAAGATGCTTAGTTGTTAGGATTGTAGTATAAATAGAACAATGTATGTACTGTTCTATTTGATCACTTCATCTATTTTCAATCAAATCTATCTTTCTTACATTCTGTACGAACAAATCAGTGATCTTAGGCTAAGAGGGAGATTGTGAGTCATATGCAAGTAATCATAATTATGAAAAGCATAAAAATGAAAAGAATCTCTCAACTATTGTGATACAAAGTTCTTCTATTATGCTGCAAGTTCATTTGATTTATTTTCTTTCATTTACCACTTTTGGAACTTTCACATACAGTTTTAAAACTCAGATACTAACACTACTATCATGTCATCACTTTAACATATCACCTTTCATATACTTACAATCACATATTATATCATATTATACAAAGTTCACTCTTGAACAATCCATTTATCGTATACGTTGAAATATGCGTATTTTAGCGTTTTCGGTAACGTTTTGGCGTCGGAAGTCACGTATGACTAGCTAATCACCAAGGATACTTAATATAAGTTAAAATAGTTATATTTATATCAAAAATATTAGTTTATATTCTGATCTAAAAAAATTTTATAAAAATCACTTTAAAAACCGATTTTTATCGTTTTTAACGCATAGTCTTGTACCGAACTTTACTATAATCACCCCAAATCGTAACGACTTGATATTTTAACATATCACATGTTATCCAAGATCAAGAGAAACCTCTCACTATCATCATCATCACCAAGAATCAAGAATATGGTTTTAAAAATAAGTTTATACCTTCAAGATTTTGGTGGGTTTTTATAAAATTTGATGATATGGAGCTTGTTCTTCCTTGAAATCACTCTTGGATCTTTAAACCAACTTGGAACTAACTTGGAATTGCTTGAATCTTCAAGAAAAGATTTTGAAATTTGAAAATGGATGTGTATGAGTGTATGTTCGGCCGAGATTGAGAGGAGGGAGGAAGATGGGTGATTTTGTTTCTTGAAACTGGTAGATTTGGTGTGTTGGTGGGGTTTTAATCATCACTTATAATTCCAAGATCCAACACTTGGCACAAGGAGGAAAAAGGTGGGCATTCCTAGCCGCCACCTACACCTCCCACACACACACTCTTTACATATACATACACATATATTATATATTTCTAGTTAAATACCTAAATACAGGTATTTAACTGATCATCGGGTATTTTATCTCGCGTTTTATGGCGTTTAAAATTAATTTTTATCATTTTATAAAAATAAACTTGCCACAATATTGCCGAACAATATTTTATTTACCAAGACTGGCTGTGTTGTCTGTATTTTACAGTGTACGTGTGATATTACGTAGTATGCGCTTAAACTTGCAAAATAGAGTTTCTAAGCATTTTAATTAACTTTTTCTCACGGATAAGATTAAAAATAGCATTTAATCATAACGGAATACTTTTATGATTTTAAAATTAATCGGGTGATCACCAACGTTTGTTTTGCATTTTGTTCGTTACGCGATAAGCGTTTATTTTATTATTGCCAACACAATTTCTAACAAAGTTTGGATTTACCAACACATAAAATACAATATATTAACACCAAATTTAATATAATATTGGCTTTATTTATTCATAACATGTCACACCATCAAATTCCACATGCGAGGTTTTACCGCGAGGCATGCGACTAACCAGGATCTAGCCACTAATCATGTTGACCCAATTATTTATGTTGTAAAATCATCACAATCAACACGATTAGTGATCAATACTTAAAAGTCCAAAAACACAGTTTAAGTTAGTAGGGAAAAATAAAGTAAACCATCATAAACTTAAAACCACAAGTTTAATAAATGTACGAAATATAAGGCTTTACGAACCACACACTCCAGCCGATTGCAACGCCATCCATAACTGTACCTAACGACCTACGAAGCATGTAATAGTATGTCAACGTAAGGTTGGCGAGTTCACAGTTTTTCAGTATCATTTTCCAAAAACATCGGTTGTTAAATTACTTAATTTATAAAACACGTCATGGGGAGCTACCCCATCTTTAAGCTACTAAACTGTGTGGTACTGAAACTTTGACTGTGTAAGATGTTTATGCCCCAAGTCAATGTCTATCATCATTGACCAGTTGCCAAGGCATAAAAGTTCACGCCCATCCTCCCAGGTACGGTATGAGGTTTGTCGAACCTAATAGCGCTATCAACTAATATCCCGTTCGCCAGGCTCCAGCGATAATCGGTATAATGTGTGGGGACTTTCAGATAGAGTTCGTTTAGTCGCTAAAGACATGAAATATAAATAGGATTTTATAGTATTCCATCCCCAGGAATACTAGGCAATCCACTAACCAGGGAAAGTGAAATATAAATAGCATTTAACAGTATTCCATCCCTCCTGGCTCTTTGAGTAAATTGGTTATCGTCGATGAAAACAATGAGGGATTTGTCAAGATAGTGTTTGCACACTCAGTTCAGGAGATACATGAAAACCGCAGTTACATTAGTTAACCCAAATGGCATAACCGGGAACTTGTAATGTTTTATCGATTGCAGTTGATTGTTGTAGATGAACAACTCCTAGTCTAAGAGAAAGTAAGTACAGATTTAATGAGGTTGCTGAAGACGAAGTTACACATAAGTAAGTTGCTTTCTTGCGGAAAGGGTGTTGACCTCGGTAAACCTCATGGGAGTAGAAAATTTTACTTTGTGCTCCTGCACTTGATGAGTTTAAGTATGGTCGTCGCTCCCCAATTAACGTTCGTAGAGGGTGGTTCAACCAAGCGAGAATTCGCACAGAATAGTGTTAGACAAGAATTATAGTGTTCATGAAGCACAACAGGAAAAAACGCGAAGAACATAACAAAGTGTGTCCCTAATCGATGTGTTCGACTTGGTGAAATACATAAATGTTCTAGAATCATAAGTAAAGATTTATCCGATGTTGAGGATGTAGTTGGTCATACGCAAGTGGTATAAAATAGAAATAAAGAACGTCATTCATCGATAAAAGTGTTACGTCGATGGTGTTGGCACAACAAGAATTAACAAGAGAAGAACGGTTGTCGCACGAGTTTGTATTATCAAGGTTCAACTGAAACAACCATCAAAGTTGTCGAGTTTGCCCTTATGCGAGTAAAGATATATTTATTATGACCCATGAACTTAAGTGAGTTTGCGACTTGTCAAACTGGTAAGCAACCAAATTCGAAAGGGTTGAATTAGGTCGTGCGAATGATTAGAAATAGCACACATGTCATCAAGAGGTTTCAATGCGAGGATGCCTAAACAAGTTCAAAATGGTATGGTTGTATCAACAACATATCATCATCTTCAAGTTTCAAGAAGTAATCCAAAAGATCGAAAACCAAGTTTAACAATTTCTCTGAGCTAGGGCGCAATCTTATTGGAGTTTCTGCATCGAGGAGCAAAGATGTAGTGTTACCATGATAAAGGAATGATAGATTTGTCTAAGTCGATAATAGAAATTATATATTCCATTAAACGGTCAACATCCGCCAATGCAAGGGCTAGTGAAAAGGTTCGTATAAAAAGGAAAACTCTTATGGGATAACGACTCTTGCAATATAAGGGGTAAGGTAAATGTCTAAACATAGCATTCATCTATGGGTTGACTAATCCGAATTTCCGTCTTTCAATGTCCCTAAGACCATCGATTCATTAGGATCCATCCATTTACTGAGTTGATTGTATCAAGGTGCAAATCATGTTAGGCTAAGGATTTAGCACATAACTGGGTAATGGGGGTAGCCTTGTGATCGACGGAGGTTGTAATATGGTTGTTAGCGTGTCGTTATTCTAGTTGTGGATCGAAGGAGCAGGAAATCGGTGATGCTCGGGCGAAGAATTAAGCGAAAACAAAGAGCCCGACAAATAACTAAAGTATTCCGGCAACTATTCTGGTTACCGATGGTAACACCAGCAGCAGCCGGCGATGGTGATGGCATGGGATGAAAGTTCGTTGCGTCACGGTCATGTGGATATATCATTTGTCTAAAACAGGGTTCAAATGATAGGGTTTCGAGCTGAGCGATGATAAATTTGCAAAACTTGTGACTTCCAGCCACTATTTCGTTTTTTTGGCGACTGTAGGAGTGGTTTCCGGCAATGATGACAGGTGGAGATGATGGGGTTCGTCGACACGAACGCGTGGACATATCATTCGCCTAAATCCGAGTTCGTTTGTGTCGGTTCTGGTCTACTTGAATATTGACGCGCAAAACCGAACGAACAGAGAGTCAGATCTATGTTCTGGAAGCACCGGCGGTGTGGGCAGATGACGTCAATAACTTTTAGATGTCGGATTTGTCGAGACGGTCGCGTGGATAGGGAGAACGCATGAAATGGATGTCGTATGATCAAGTTATGGGTGAAACAAGATTCTACTCGCATTTTGTGTCAGATGTTCAAAGTAAAATAGACGCGCCAAAGACGTCATGTACGCAAAGGTATGACTCCGTAAAATCTCATATTTCTTGTTAGGGTTGTTTTGGGATGTGTGAAAAATGTCGAGGATGACTTTTGGGAACGTTTTTCGGTAACATTAAATCATGGGTATTGTACGCGAATGGACACATTGGTTGTATTGTTTGGAAGGGTTTTAAGCTGAGCTTGCAACCTTCTGATTTGGAGTAAATAGGTTGGGTATTTTGATTGAGGTGGTGGTTTAGGAAAGACTGTTTCCTTGCCACTAGCGTGTTGTGGTTTCGAATTTAGTGTTTATGGGGAATTCATTCACACCTAAGTTATACCATGTTTACATATTTAGTTCGCACATAAGTCATGGTGTTGTAACTATATATATATAGATATACAAAGCATGTGTAAATGCCAAATAATATACCATGTATGCATCTAAGTATGACGAACCTTGCAATCTGGAGTGTGGTGTCGTTGTGGTTTCCAATAAAGAACGGTTATAGTCTGGTTTTCATAAAAGAAAATATCTTATATTTTAAACCTAGTTCACTATAACTAATGGCTCCGATTCCAATCTGTCACACCCTCAAATTCCACATGCGGGGTTTTACCATGAGGCATGCGACTAACCAGGATCCGGCCACTAATCATATTGAACCAATTATTTAAGTTGTAAAATCATTACAATCAACACGATTAGTAATCAATATTTAACAGTCCAAAAACACATTTTAAGTTAGCAGCGGAAAAATAAAGTAAACCATCATAAACTTAAAACAACAAGTTTAATAAAGGTACGAAACATAAGGCTTTACGAACCACACACTCCAGCCGATTGCAACGGTCGTCCATAGTTGTACCTAACGACCTGCAGAGCATGTAATAGTATGTCAAAATAAGATTGGCGAGTTCACAGGTTTTTCAGTATTATTTTCCAAAAACTTTGGTTGTTAAATTACTTAATTTATAAAACACGTCATATGGAGCTACCCCATCTTTAAGCTACTAAACTGTGTGGTACTAAAACTTTTGCTGTGTAAGTTGTTTGTGCCCCAAGTCAATGTCTATCATCATTGACCAGTTGCCAAGGCACAAAAGTTCACGCCCGTCCTCCCAGGTATGGTGTGAGGTTTGTCAAACCTAATAGCGCTATCAACTAATATCCCGTTCACCTGGCCTCGGCGATTAATCGGTATAATGTGTGGGGACTTTCAGATAGAGTTCGTTTAGTCGCTAAAGACATGAAATATAAATAGCATTTAACATTATTCCATCCCCAGGAATACTAGGCAATCCACTAACCATGGAAAGTGAAGTTAACAGCATCCCATACTAGGAATACTAAGGCAATCCCATACCCGGGAAAGTGAGGTTCTCAACCACCGGGAATACATGATTTTAGTAAAACTCACTTTTGTTTTGCTCGGTAAGAAACAAAGTGTAAATCGTAGCGAAGGCGATCAACTGCGTCCTAAGATGGTTATCATGTAGTTCATTGGTGTGGGTTCATGCAACACGTATGTTCCTACACACAATCTAATATTTTGCACGTAACACATTTATACATGGACAATTTAGTCAAATGTAAACATACATAACACATAGCATAACCCATACTTTGTATTAATCATATAGTCATAAAACACATTAGAACATTCTATGATATCACAAGCAAGAAAAAAGCACGTCAAATCAATTTGTCAAAATTCAGCATTTACACTTAATTCTGCGCAGTTTTCGAGAATTTTTCTAGTATAGTTTTGGAACTGCAAAAATTCCCAGAATATTATAGAACGTGCCAAATGGTCCATTTCATTTATTGTAAAATTTTCAGAACCTAGTTCTTTTATATTTTCCGTGAAAAATCAAACACTAAACAGTGGTCAGATTCGTCGCAATCTAACCCCTGCCCACTAAATATTTTCTCAAAAATTCATCGTTTATCCGATTGACTTGAAACCAGCGGAAAAGTTCTTAAAACATTAAAGTCTATCTACAGTAAGAATTTCATAGAAAAACACCAAATACGCAGCAAGTTATGACCCATTTACTGCAGATTTTCGCAGCTTCAGCATTTGTTGGTAAATAATTCGTTAAAAATATAAAACGGTGTCGAAAAAATGCGATTCCAGTTGGAGTTGAAAGGTTTTTCCTGGAAGTTCATCATAGACTTAAGAAACATCAATTTTTGTTAGCTTTTGAATCGGTTACAGCCGTTTAAAGTCAGCTGTAACTTTCAGAACAGATTTTGTTTCATCACTCAGCTTCTTAAAACAATTCCTATGGCTTAAATCCCATACTTAGCAACCAATAATGACATCTATACATCATATATAGCAAGTTTTCATCATAACCCAGATTATGTAACACCTAATTCATCAAGAGCCATCAAGATTCAACACAATCATACAAGATTTCAAACCTTAGTAACTAAACAACCCATTAACACTCATAACCCAATCAAGCATGAATCCTAGCACCCTAGATTACAAGTAATCATCAAAGAACATCAAGAATTATCAAATAATTCCATAAATGTAACCAAGATACTTCACATTATATAAAGAATCAAAACCGTTATGAACATATACATGTCTATACATATAGAAGTAGTAAAAGGAACCATTATATTTGATTTTCATAAACTCTAGACTACAAATTAACATCATAACCATCAAGATCATCAATCATATACACAACACATAAAAACGCAGCCTTGTACATAAACAAACAACATGCCATGAACCTGAGTGAGGGAGAGCTAGAGAGAGACAGAGATCCACGAGAGAGAGAGAGCCGAGAGTTGAGATCGAATGAGGGAAGGGGCCGCTTCTTCACAGATTGCACACTAGGGTTAGGGTTTGGTTTTGAATGCCTGAACATAATAAAACACGTAATTGTGTTTTTATTAGAACTGAGTTGGGGGCAGTTGGTGTTGGGCTGGGAACTCTAGATGGGCCTAGGGTTATATGGTTGGTGGATTGGGCTCGATTGTTATAACAATTATTAGGGACAAGAATTGTTATATAAGAATGTGGTATGGTTAAGGCAAAAACTATAAAACGTAAAACATTAACAACAAAATGCTACACAACATACTAATTTTTTTTAAAAGTTGCTCGTTATGAACCTTGATTTGTGAGTTATCACATAACACGTGTCACACATGTACGGTACAGACTCAAAATAACCGGGTGTCACATGGAGGGTTGTAGGGCCCTTCCTTAACCGTGATTTTGGGTGATGGGGTGGGAGGATTGGGTTGTTGAGTGTGTTGACAAACGGTGATCTTGAATGATGTTGATTACTAGATAGACATGTAATTATGATCATTACAATACTTCGGACCCTAGTTAGGTATTAGTCCACTAGTCACCATTAACTAGTTTATTAAAATTTGCTTTGTAGGCGATTTGGTGCAGAATGGTTATTATTTACGCTAGTTATCCGGCTAACGAACATTTACGCAATAAAAACTAACATTATTACTTAGATATCCACTTGGCATCTTTTATCCCTTTAACACACCAAATACGAACCGAACATCTTGGTGCTAGAACGGACTAAATAACACTTGTGCGATCCACCGAATAATTACGATATTTAATTATCCGAAATAAGTTATTATCTATTATTTACATCAACACATAATAATACCATCTATTTAATATTCCAGGCATATTGGAACACTTTCGGCATATAAAACTTTACTGGATAACCACCAACGCTCGTAATAAAGGTTTTATCGTAACGTGATACCGACAATACCAAATACAATAACCCATGCATTTCCCCAGACATTGCTAGACTTTATGGACTCAATTAACATGTAATAAAATCTAAATGCATGTAATTAATTAACTAAATAGTGATTAGGTCGTACGGATTAACCTGTATTTATGTCGGTTGTCACATATAGAGCTCTTGTGAATCTGAATGATAAATCCGATTAGAGTTATAGATGGTATTTCGTTTTTGTGAATCGGTTTTGTTTGCAATTAATGGTTGAAGAGATAAATAGTTGATTTGCATTGCCTGTTTGATCGATTGTCTGATTTCACTTTTCCACCTTCTTGTTTAAGTCTAATAGGTGAAACATCTAATTACACACAAATTTATAATTACTGTAGTGTATGATAATTACTTTTGTTGTAAAACAACTCTGATAAGAATTATAATTACTCTACTACATATAACTAGCATAATTATCTTTATAACCAGAGTGATTACATTTGTATAACTAAAGTAACTAAAATTAAAACTAGTATAATAAGTTTTGTAACTAGAACAATTAGTTTGAATAACTAGCGTAGTTTAATTGCTGAAGAGTAACTATAGGAAAGAAATAATTATTATATTTACATACAAAATTATTCTACTACATATAACTAAAATAACTAAAGTAATTTTCATATTTGCTCCAAAGTTGACAATATTTACGTTATGTCACTCTTAAGTTTTCTCCCTTTTTCTTCATTTGGCACGTCTTCTTCCACCTTTATTCCATTTGTATGGGAACTTTGACTCTTATAAATATAATATGAAATTGTTACTTTGAGAAAAATAAGAAACTTAACTGAATCTAAAAAGAGTCTTTAGCTATACTAGTTTGAAGATAAAAAATTAACATAACAATACATAAAATGACTTTTAACATAACAAAAAATAAAACAAATGCACAAGAGTGTGACTTTAATTAATAAATTAACAACCGAGATTTACATAACAAATAACAATTAACATATGAAAATTTGAAAAATAAAAATAATGGCGGCGCAGGTTGTTGTGAAAAAAAATAGAAATTATCGTACCAATGTATGCTACTTTTGACCAAGTCAAATGTAATCCATCATTCCAGCTGATTCTTGAGAACTCCAAAAACAATCAAATATATAAAAATATTTAAATATAAAAATAATCAACCCAGCTGGGTAACAGTTAAGTCAAATTAATAATTCTTAAATTATTATTATATACATTTAAAGTTAGGCAGTAAACTTTAGTTACCAATTGGGCACATGGACTTCCCAAAGTCATACTCTTGTGCACTTGTTTTTTTCCTTTATCACAAAAAAGTTCAAATTTTCAGGCGCATCTCATGTTTGAATGCATTCAAATTAATGTTAAAAGTAGAAATAAACCTATATGCGTTAAAGCACACTAAACACAAGAAAAATGAAATAAGTGCATCTTTTACGATACTAGATAGCATTTGGTATGTAAGAATGAAATATGAAATGGAATGGACTATTGTGAAGTAATGAATGAAAAAAATGTTTGGTTGGTCAATAGAATGAAATTTTCCATTCCAAAATGCATTTCATTCCATCAAAATCATTTCATCCATCCCTTTTTTTTCCATTCCATTCTCTCTGCACCCTTCATTAACAACACCATAACCCATCACTGTTGCCACCAACACCACCACCGTCATCCGTTGCTGTCACCCACCTCTACCGCCACCCACCTCCGCCCCCGCCACCGCCGTCCCTGCCACCACCATCGCCAACCGCCGTCGCCGCTACAACTGCCACCTATCACCACCCACCATCACCGCCCATCATTAACCACCGCCATCCGAGTTTATTCCTTCGTCTTTTCTCACATACCAAACAACAAAAAGTAATGTATCATTCCATTCTCACATGGCAAGCAAACAAGACATGAAATGATAATGATCAATTCCATTACCTCATTCATTCCACTATCACGTCAATTCCATTCCCCCATGCATTCAATTACCGCATACGAATACAAATTTGTTTTTAGTGAAAGTTATATTGGTATCCAGTACCAAGGTTGTTTGTATGATAACGGTTCGAATTATCACGATAAAGAAAAAAATTAGTTACGTTTGGCATGTTCGACTTTGATCAAAATTTTTATCGACACGTAGATAAGGTAAAAAAAGGTTGCAACAATATTTTTGAAATACTATAACACGTTTACACAGAGAAAAATAATGAATGTTTCAATAGAATAAACATGTTGCAATGATATATTTGAAATACTATAATTTAAAAAAAAGGAAAAATAAAACCTTGGTTTATTAATAACTAACCAAAATAGTATTTTTACCCTGCGCGTTATGACGAGAATTTGGTAAGTATTGGTCAGCTTATTTACGGTATTAATACGATACTAGCACATAGACTCTAGTAAAAAATTAGCGTACTGAAAGAAGTTGATTAAAATGAGGGTGTAGCTAACGATATTAAATTTTAGGGGCTATAGCGTAAATTTATTAAAGAAAATTATTAAAGTTTAGGGGTGTGCGTGGGTTGGTTTGGTTCGATTTTTACTATTAACCATAATCGTAAACTAACCTCGGTTATCGTTATTGGTTATAAAGTTGGATATGGTTCGGCTATGGTTAATTCCGGTTAATTAAACAAGCAAGCTTTGAAATAATTAGGGGTGTGCATTAGGGGCATGCATGGTTTGAACTTAGCTTGGGCTTTCTTTTACAAGATAACTAAGACTACACTTTTTGGTTAAAGTACCGGTGTGCGATTGTTTTTAGTAAGATAACTCAACAAAAAAAACATACAATCATAACACCTCAGCTCTTCATCAAAACAAGAGGCATATACATGAAGATCCTTTTGTTACTGACATACTTTTATCTTAGTAAAAAACCAAAATGGCTAACTTAAATCCTGAAATCCATTATATATGGTTAACATTACAAGTTCGGTTCAGTTTCGGTTATTTTGCTTAACCAAAGCTTCATAGCCATAACCATAATCGATTGGTCGGTTGATCAAAGTTTCATAACCATATCCATCATTTATGTCGGTTATCGGTTAATAGCGGTTTGGTTATGTCGGTTAGGGTTTAGTTATCAGTTACGGCAGTTAATTTGCTCATCCCTAAGTTGAGGAGTCCCATAATGAATTTATAAAAATTAAGGAATGTAAATGAAAATCTAAACATTAATAAAAGACTTCAGTTAATACCACATGGCAATCTTTACTTTACAATTTTATTTAATATAATTTAAAAATATTTTGTTATCCCTATTATTATTATTGTCATTATTATTATTATTATTATTATCCATTGTAAATTCTCTCAGTTTTAATTTGGTATTACTGGATTATATATAATCACACATTACAATCTCGCTTTCAACATTACAATGACTTTTATATTATTTAAAAATATTATTATTATCCTTATTATTGTTGTTACTATTATTACTTATAAATTCTCTCAATTTTAACTTTAATATATCTATACTAGAAAAATATATTAAGAAACAAAAAGATTAAGAACCTTTTTTTAGTTAAATGGCAAATGGCCTTTACCATATATATATATATATATATATATATATATATATATATATATATATATATATATATATATATATATATATATATTTGTGCATTATGTCTATTGCCTACGTCTAGGATGTGTCGAAATTGTATATAGGGCTTAAACGTCGATTGTATATATGTTATTGTTTACAATCTCGCTTTCAACATTACAATGACTTTTATATTATTTAAAAATATTATTATTATCCTTATTATTGTTGTTACTATTATTACTTATAAATTCTCTCAATTTTAACTTTAATATATCTATACTAGAAAAATATATTAAGAAACAAAAAGATTAAGAACCTTTTTTTAGTTAAATGGCAAATGACCTTTACCATATATATATATATATTGGTGCATTATGTCTATTGCCTACGTCTAGGATGTGTCGAAATTGTATATTGGGCTTAAACGTCGATTGTATATATGTTATTGTTTATTTTATATGAGTTGTAGTATACTCGTACGAGTGGGGTACTTGGCTCGTACGAGTGACACTCTGTCACTCGTACGAGGCAACCACTCGCACGAGTCACAGTCTTTGTTTCACACACTCCAGTGCGAGTCATGTCGACCTATAAATAGAGGAGTGTTGTGTCAGAGCTTAGCAGTGTTAGTTCAGTTGGTACGGCGAAGCCCTGCTGATTTGTTTAC
The DNA here is from genome assembly GCA_947069175.1 of Scalesia atractyloides. Lineage (NCBI taxonomy): Eukaryota > Viridiplantae > Streptophyta > Magnoliopsida > Asterales > Asteraceae > Scalesia > Scalesia atractyloides. Next base: position 58,480,923 of record CAMTDV010000008.1, read on the forward strand.
TCGCGTCTGTACTTTGCACGTCTTTCAATATAATTAAGAGCAGTTAAACAATATCTCTCTCTTGTTCATTTTTCATCCTCTCTAGCAATGAATTCCACCTCTGCAAGTTGAGTTAGATCAGACCAGTTGCTCATCGGAGGATCCGATCCCCCGTTCACAAGTGGTATCAGAGCCTTGAGGCCTGATCTGCTGACAAACGTCAAGTTTTTGTAGGCTACCAACTGTTTCACATCAGATTCACTGTTGCAGCTTTCTACTTCTACATTTCTCCCAAACTGATCTCGGATTTGGACGAAATTATGGACAAATTGGACTAGGATTCTAGGATATCACGTTAAAATCAATTCAGATCTAAAATCGAACTTAATCATGTTAAAATCGGTAAAATTCATCCGTTTGGAGACTTAGTTGCATCGTACGAGTAGAGAGACCACTCGCACGAACAACTTTCCGTACAATTTAGACCATTCGTACGAGCAAGTAATCAGAAGTTCTTAAAAACTTACAAGTTACAAAATTTACAAGTGTGATTCGCACGAATTAGAAACTCGTACGAGCATCTCATTCGTACGAGTGAAAGTTCATCCGTATGAGAAAATTTCATTGTTCGCACGAGTTGCTTGTATAAGTCACCTTGTCCGTATGAATTTCTGGTTCGTACGAACGGATCTTGATCACACGAATTGTTTTGTTATCTGCACGAAAGAATTTTTCCGTATAATCAGTATGTTCGAAAAGTGTGTGTTTAAAGTTTTACAGGAAAAATGGCCGAAGAATTCTACAACGCATTCTCTACATCTGCAGGCACGACCACAGCAGCTCAAAACATGAATCTCGGAAACGAGATGGGTACAATGACCAAACCATCGAAGTTAATGAACCTAGAAGACTTCGACAGCTGGAGCAAACGGTTCATGAATTGGGTCCAGGCAAATCACTTTACTTGCTGGTTCACTATCGAAGTAAAATATCAAGCTCCTATAGGTGAAAATGGCCTCGAAAAGACTCTAGCTCAACTCTTGGATGTTGAAAGGGAAAGGTTCATAAACGAAAAGAAAATGATGAACATTCTGCAACAATCCATCAAAGAAGATATTCTGGCATTATTACAACACGATGATGATGCACAATCATTGTGGAGTGCTCTTCGTTTGAAGCTCCAGGGAAGTGCTCAGCTACGTAAAAGTAAACGGGCGTTATTAAGTAAAGAGTTTGATATCTTTACGTTGATTAAAGGAGAGACAGTGAAAACAATTGATCGAAAGATATTGTCATTTGTGGTGCAAATTAAGAGAATGGGAATCATCAAGACCAACGAAGAACTTGTTGATAAATTGGCAGATTCTCTACCACAAGGCGAATGGTCTACGTATTTGACCATCTTGAAGAATGGAACCGAGTATGGTAATTTTTCATTACCACGTTTCATTGAAAGACTGGAGGGACATGAACTTGAAATGCAAAAGATGGCGAAGAACAAAACCGTCCAAGTTCAACAAGATGTTAATCTATACTTCAAGACAGTTCTGCTACTTATATTCAGTCTCCAAAGATCCAGACTGCCTTCAGCGCTTACAGCTCGCCAATTCACCATCAAACCAAAATAGTGGCTTTCAATCATTTGCTACAGTTAATCCTCACACGTCTCAAAGCCCAAAGTCGTCACATGGATCAAGCACTTCTTAAATCAACCAGAACAGTCAGTCAAATCCTACTCAAAGGGTTCTTCAGTGCAACATCGCAATAGATTTCTAGAATGCACAAAACTTCGATGAGAAAACCGCGAAGCAACACATGTCTCTATTAGCATTGGTTCTCGAATCCTATGATAGTCTTGTAGCAGGAAGGATTGGAAATTCTAAAATGACCAGAGAGGACTATGATCAAAAAGATCCGGTTGAAATGGAGTTAATTGACATCAAGTGGTGTATGGCATCGATCGTTAGACACGCACAAAGATTCATGGAAATTATAGGAAAAGAGAACTTGGGAGGTTTGGATGGAAAACTTGGATTCGACAAATCCAAAGTTACTTGTTTTAAGTGTCGGGAAAAGGGTCACTTTAAGCGTGAATGCCCAAATAGAGAAGCGCAAGGGAACCAGAACCCATTTGCCGATGATTATTACTAGAAGGCTATCTACCACCGTCCCCAACCAAGAACTCGCATGGTGCAAATCGAAGATAGACAGCCAGAGACTAAAGACAAAGCGCTAGTGGTTACTCATGAGGGCTTTAATTGGAACAAATATATTTCCAAGAATGAAAGTTTGGCTTTGCTTGCTGAGATAATCGAAGAACCTGAAGAAGAATCAGAGGCTTCGGAAGTTGATTAAGCTTGAGGCTTTACATGGATTTACACACTGGAAACCTCACTTTCCAAGACGCATTACGAAGATCGATCTAGTGACTAAGGAGAAGGATGTGACACTCATCGTAAAGAGGCCGAAAGTAATGAAGAATATGCCTTTGTTACAGATGGAGCAGGATTTATACAAGATCTATAAGTGGTGGCATTATGATTCGAACACAGGAAGGCTGTTATTTGCGTGCACCCAGATGAAGACTCGTGGAAGATTACTGTAGAGCTAACCAAAGCCGTCATCGCTCACAAACGCATATATGGGATGTGACGTGGCATTCGAGTACTAGACCCGATGTGGCTAGTCAACTATACGAAGAAAGATATAGACTGCTTGTTCTACAACAAGATCAATTATGAAGAGAAAGATAAAGAGCAATCACTCCAGTTTCAGAAAATTGTTAATGTCTACTTCGCAAAAGATATATATTCAGGATCTACATGGAACACTTCTTGGAGGAAGCTGGAGGAGACTGAGTAGAAGAAGAAAGAAAAAAAGGAAGCTAGGATTGCTGAGCGAACTCGCATAGCTTCGCTAAGGAGATTTCGGTTTGGCAATACAGTGAACCGACCTCCTCCAACCGTCAAACGCCATTGCATTTGAGGAGCCTCGCAAGCCACCGAAGAGATTTTTTTGTCATTAAGCGTCAAATCTTGTGAAGATTTTTTGAAGACTATCTAGATTGCGGCAACATCCAAGGGGGAGTTTGTTGGTGCATTATGTTTTTTGCCTACGTCTAGGATGTGTCGACATTGTATATAGGGCTTAAACGTCGATTGCATATATGTTATTGTTTATTTTATATGAGTTGTAGTATACTCGTACGAGTGGGGTACTTGGCTCGTACGAATGACACTCTGTCACTCGTACGAGGCAACCACTCGCACGAGTCATAGTCTCTGTTTCACACACTCCAGTGCGAGTCATGTCGACCTATAAATAGAGGAGTGTTGTGTCAGAGCTTAGTAGTGTTAGTTCAGCAGGTACGGCGAAGCCCTGCTGATTTGTTTACTCGCGTCTGTACTTTGCACATCTTTCTATACAATTCAGCGCAGTTAATCCGTATCTCTCTCTTGTTCGTTTGTCATCATCTCTAATATACAAATTTTGAACATTTAAAAAAACAAGTAGGCGCTTTTTACATATTTTATAAAATTGTTCAAGTACATTAATGTTACATTCAACTATTTTTTAGAAAAAAATTAAAAATATTACATAGGGTTTTCTTGAGTTTTCTCAACTCAAGTGGGTTTTCATTTTATTTTCACTTATATATACATACATATATATATATATACACACACACACATATATTGTGAATGGGGGATTGGCTCCTCCGATGAGCAATTGGTCTGATCTAACTCAACTAGCAGAGGCGGAATTCATTGTTAGAGATGATGACAAACGAACAAAAGAGAGATAATAAATACATGAAATGAAGGTGTAATATTTGAAGCACATGAACTGGAGGTATAAAAACCATAAATATATGAAAATATTAAGGTTGGTTAATTTTAATTAAACGTTGGTAAAAAAACTAATAACTGGTTTTTGGTTAATTCAGTTTTTGGTTAATCAGTTTGTAGTTAGTTCAAAATTTCCTTGAACTTATTAATTACATTTACTATTTTTTTTAGAAAAAAATTGAAAATGTTACATGGGCTTTTTACAAAGATTTTTGAGTTTTCTCAACTCAAGTTAGTTTTCGTTTTATCATTCCCCTATATATATATATATAGTGGAGAGTTCAAATGAGAAAAAAATTTTTGTAAGAATAAAAAGAATAACTTTTAAACCAATAGGAATTCTTCATTTACTTCATTTAATACGTGTATTAATATTATAAAAAAGGGCATATAGGTAAATATATAATTGTCATTAATTAGCTAATTAATTAAATTTGAAATTCATTTTATTAATATACTTTTTCAAGATAAAATAATTTATGGTGAAGGACAATTTTTGACATGTGTAGGATAAATTTTAGCATAGGTAGGACAATTTTTGAAATGTGTAGGGTATTTTTTACATGTGTGTAGGGTAAATTCCGAAAAGTATAAGATATATGTAGGATAAATTTTTGAAATGTATAGGATATAATGTTTTTATATTATTAATGAGAGATAACATAATTAATGAGAGGAGTTATAAATTATTTAATGTTTTACATTTGTACCATTTGTTCTTTTTCTTCTCAACTAAAATTTCTTCTCAAATGAATAGGGGGAGGTTCATTTGAGAAGAAATTTTAGTTGAGAAGAAAAAGAACAAATATATATATATATATATATATATATATATATATATATATATATATATGTATATAGGGGAGGTTCATTTGAGAAAAAAATTTAGTTGAGAAAAAAAAGAAGAAATGGTACAGATGTAAACCATTAAATAGTTTTTCTCACATCTCTTTTATTATTTATTTGACTAATTAATTAGTTATAAAGACTATCATCATTCACACTAAAAACTTTTGCCTACAAACATCAAAAGTTATCCTACACATTCCGAAATTTAACTTACACATTCCAAAATTTATCATACACAACTCGTAATTTGTTCTACGCACCTCGTAATTTATCCTACACTCTAAATTAATTTTTTTTGAAAAATATATATTTTAAAAATAAGTTACAAATTTAATTTAGTTAGTTATTAAAAAGGAAGACTACAATTTAATAATCTATGAAAGTTTACCAATATACTCTTACAATGACATTAAATACAAAAATTTAATAAAGCAAATTTGGACTCTTCACTATATATATATATATATATATATATATTTATTTATTTATATGGTAAATTAGTCTTTCAAACAATACGTACACTTTAATCCTCTCATTTTAATTATACCTTAATTCACTTATCTTTAATAAATAGATAATTAGTTAATACTTACGCTTTATCCCTTTATACAAAACTAACAACACTACGATTTTTAAACGCCGGTAACTTCTTTGTACCTTGATATATTTTTTAGTACACCATAAAACAAACATTTTATTCTCTTTAATTCAAGTTTAGTATAGCTACAGTTACTTTTTAATTAAAAAATTGATATGTTATGTGATTAATTGTGTCTACGAGTAAGCAACAACTAAATTGTCAAGCGAAACCAAATGGAAAACAGGTGAAACCGAACCAAAATCAAGGAAATTTTGAACTAACTACAAACTGATTAACCAAAAACTGAATTAACCAAAAACCAGTTATCAATTTTTTACCAACGTTTAATTAAAATTAACCAACCTTTAATATTTTCATATATTTATGGTTTTTATACCTCCAGTTCATGTGCTTCAAATATTACACCTTCATTTCATGTATTTATTATTTCACTTTATGTATTTATACATCTATTTAATGTATATATACCTCAATTTCATGTATTTGTAAGCAAAAGTTTTAACCAATGTGTCGTTTTGGATATTAAACGAAAAAATCGAACAAAAAACCGTTAATCTAACCAAATAAAACGGACAAATTAAACGGAAACTGATTGGTTAACAAAATAAACTCACCAATGAATTCTGTTTCAGCTTTTGTTGATGCATATTTGTGTGGATGCGACTCAGTTCAGTTCAGTTCGACTCAATTCGGTTTTCACGCTAGAAGCTCATAGTCGAAGCAGACCATTAGAAATGAAGGCCGAAGACCAAGCAACATCTAAGGGGGGGTTTGTTGATACACTTTTGTGTCTGTCGCTTGTTCTTAGTTACGTCAATAATTGTACGGTCATTGTTTTCTCGTAAGAATGACTATGTTAACAAGAAGATTGCTTGGTCGTACGAATGAGTTACTCATTCGTATGAGTCATAACCTGTTTGCACGAGTAACCATGTCTGAATGTTCTTCGTGTCTTTGTAGTGCTTCGTACACCAGTGACATTCTTCGTATTGTTGCTAGGTGTTAGCACTATATAAACAGACATGCACCTCAAAGGTGTAGTGTGTGAGACACAGAGCACAGAGTGAGAACACTGAAGAGTGTATAGAGAGATAGGCAGTTTATTCAAGATTGTATATACTGAGTCTCTCTACATATCAATATAGTGCACATTTGAAAATATATCTTTGTCATATTGATTCTGCTCTTGCTTTGGTTTGCATACACACTTGGATTCCGCACTCGTGTATGTGTTACATAAACAAGGAAGCACGTTTAACTTGGTCCTCCAAGTGGACCTACAGCTTCGATTGAGGATAATAGCCTAACTAGCCAAACAATGTACACCATAATGCAATGGATTAATTGATAACTTCGTTTATGGTGTATATCCACCACAATGATGCTACAATAAATTTTATATGAACAAGAAAGATAACAGAAACGAGTAACGCAATGCGAATTGTCACCCCGCCAAGATTCTAAAGAATGTCACATGGCATTCTCTCATTTAATTTAATAATAATATTAGTTAAATATAATTAATAAAATAATTAGTTGTATATTTGTAATGTGTATCTAATATTAGAAATTAATAACCATAATGCATTTTTTAGGATGTGTTATTACAAAAATAATATTAATATATATATTAATACCTAATATTATTATCATTATATTATATCAAAAAGATTTATTTATTATTTAACCAATTATTCGATCATTATATTTCTATTTTTAGCCAACTGTATATTATTCATATATTATAATAATATCTAATATTATTATCATTGTTATATTGTATCAAAAATATTTGTTTATTATTTAAACAATTATTCGATCATTATTTTTTATTTTTAGTCCACCGTATCATATGTTATACATACTCATCAACCCTTATAATTAATAAATAACCTGTAAATTATTTATTTATGTTGCACTTTGTTGATATTACAAGATTCATAAGTTATTATGTATTTACTAATATAGTAATATTTGTATGAATGTTTTATTTTTAGAGTAAATTAAATACCTTTTTTAACTTAAAATCACAACGACCTACATATTTCAAAAACTTATTATTATGCTGTAATAAACAAAATATTTTAAACCAAGTTTATAATGTGTCAACTTAACATAATAGAAAAATATCATGATCACGGTAAATATTAAAGTAAATTTTATGTTTAAATATTAAACATAATAGATATTTATCATAACAAAAGATAATCATATAAGCAATTCAAATAATCCGTTATATCTTGTATTACTTATTGAATTTAATAAATACTTGGCTATTTATTTTAATTAAATAAATAGTGTTTAAATATAATTGTATTTGAATTAAATTAAATGATACATTAAATGTAAAAAGCAATTTTAAATACTCTAGATGATAAACAATTTAAATTTGAAATCAAAATCTACAACTTCAATATGTGAATCATGTAAATATAATTAGGTTCTAATGTCTTTGATTTTGTTTAGTCACGAGTTCGATCAATCGGAGAACATCTCCACCTTTGCATTTAGGATTCTAATTTCAGGATCTATTATCAAAACGCATATCAGGATTTTAAAATTCAATAACCGTTGATCTCAAGTTATCCATGTTTATCTAAATGGCAATCTATAAACATGAGCACTAATAACAATTTTTAACTTTACCAAAGCATAGCAATTTACCTTTTCTATAAACATATCATACCACCGATATTATTCTTCGATATTTGAAAAAACCTGAATATTTTCATAACAGGGCTATACTTGCTATGAACAAAGTTGTACAGAAAGTAAACGATTGCCTACTTTCATTGCTTCCCGACAAAGAAAAAGAATGCCTAAGTTATGTAAATTGGTGTATGTGGTGTATGTATAAAGTTAATTCACTTATGTAAATTTGTCAGACATTGTACAGTTGCATGATTTTTATCTTTAAATCCGTGTAATCTATGAGTTTATAATCTAGTATACAATAAAAGATAAAAAAGCTACTATGTCATACGTTGTGTTTTAAATAATAACAGTAATAGTAATAGTAATAGTAATAGTAAGAGTAAACTGCCAAACTTGTCCCTGTTGTTTGGATACCATTGATAGATACATCCAAAAAGTTTTTTTTAATCAAATGAACCACTAATGTTTCAAAATTATTGTGAGATCCATTCACTCTTCTACACTTGTTAAAAACTAATATTAAAAGAGTGGCATTTTGATTATTCTCTTATTTATTTAGTTTTTCTAATTTTTTAACCTAGTTTTTTTTCTTTCTTCTGATATTTATAAGACATTTTATATCTAAAAAATACATACTCGTGCAAGTCTTACTGACAAAACCCAACGAATATTATTAAAAAAAAAACTTTGTTGATATTTTCCAAGGGTTTCGTGTCTTTCTTCTCCACAAGTTTACCTCTTTTAAGAGTCAAAACACCTTTTTTAAACCCCCCATGTCCCAAATCAAATTGTTTGCATCTTCATCAGCCAGGAACTAGCTTATAGTGAAATAACTTATTTTGATTGGATTTCAAGATCTGGATTTCGTAAATGGTCGAAAGACATTTGCAGATTGTGGAATAACTTGAAATTTGATTTTCGGTAACGGGCATTTCAAGGCCTGTTTGTGAAATACGTGGGTGCCTAATCTTTCTTGGTCTAACTTCTAGAAAAAAAAAATTACACTTGCAGCGAAGTTTTGAGGTGTTAATCGAATTCTCAAATTAATTATACAAAATCAACTTTTTAGGGTAAATCAAATCATTTATATTGAGAGTGTGGGGTTAATAGAATTCTCAATATAGTAGTAACGCAACTAGTGGTACTCTTGAATTGTTTTAGTATTAAAAATGGGTTTCATGTGCTTAATTGAACTCTCTATAAAATGGTTCTTCCAAACTCGCTTGCATGATATAATACCATTTTTAAGTAAGTTATAGGTTTCATATCTTTAATTAAATGATTAAATTGAGATTATTATGTATGCCTTTCAGACTTTCTGGTGAGTTAATTTCAGACTTTCCTCATTTAACATTAGCTTTTCATAAGGTTCGGAAGGTGGATAATGGTTTTGAAACCTTGGTAGTCCAGTTGACAAAAAAAAGCTTTTTAGATGGATCTGACTTTAGTAGTTTACTCTAATAGTAGTAAGGATACATGCTAAGGGGCAATTTTGCATGCCACCTAAGTCAAATTTCATCAATAGTGCCCTTCCTAACCGTCCAGCGACCGCTATTAGGACGCTATTTAAGCCTTGACATTGCAATAGTGAAGGACCACATCCAAGCGGGTGTTGACCATATGATTTGTTGTGATGTTCACTATTGATTGAAGAAGAAAGTGGTGAACCATTTTAGAGAGAGAAAGTGTGAGAGGGAGAGAGAGAGAGAGGGAGAGTGTGTGTGTGTTTCAGGTTGTTTTAACAATAAAGAGTGTTACATGGTTTTGAAGTTGGGTTTGGTTTAAAGGTGGGTTTATATGAATATAGGCTAGTTATAAATTACTTTGACTTGGTTAAAGTATTTATACTTATCTAATTTAAGATTTTTTATGTTTCTAAATTTTAGTTGTTGATTAACTTAAATTTATAAATATTTACATAAAATAATGGATTAAAATTTTAACTAAAATTAAATTAAATAAATAATTGTGTAATGATTAAGGGGCTTTATTATATACCGTAGGTTTTATTGGAAGGAATCAATGGAGTTACCTGACTGACGTGGCGCATATGTGGCGCTGAATTGAGCCAATAAAGCCTTTAGAGGCTACATTCTATACCATGCAAACCTAATAATAATAATAGACCATACAATGCTACCACATTATTAGAGTTATACAACCTATAAATATTTATCTTTAAAAACATTGTTATTTATACATTTTTTTATATAACGAGTCTAATCTGTTGTCTTTAAAAAATTGTTATTTATACATTTGTTTATATAACGAGTCTAATACATTATTCTGATAAACGATCATATTATACATTGTTTTAAGGGTTGAATCGCCTTTTTATTGATTAATTTATATATTGATTAAATCTGTTGGCTGGGTTATTTTATTTTTTTAGACTTGTCTCATGTTAAATATTTTTAAACCTGTTTGATGCTTAGGAGAATTAGGTTGTTATCCTACATAGCCTTTTAAATTCAGGAAGGTACAAATACGCAATAGATCGCAAAATATAGCACAATTCTGAGGAAAATATAACACAATGTTGAGCAATATAACACTAAAAAAGACACAGCGAATCGTAAAAAAAGACGCAATGATGGAAAAAAACATAATGTCAAATAAAAAGAAACAAAAAATTTTAAATCTACAAGCTAAAATTCTAAAAATAAAACTTAAATTCTAGGATCATAAGTTTGAGACAGTTCAAATTTCGCTAGAATAAGTTCAATCGAAATTCGTTTGATACCCTTCATAGTTTTAGGAAACTATGTATTTGAACCCAAACCTAAAACAATTTATTTTAAATTTTAAACTTGTGATAGTTAATATTTTAACTAATTTAACTTCTAATTTCTTTTTGTATTTCCATTTTTTTGTTATAATTGTAAATTGACGTTGTCATTTGATTTTAGACGAATTCGACTAGTCTTCTCAGTGAACCTGTAAAACAGCCATATAATTTCACATTTTATCATACCTAAAATCCCATTTAAACTAAATTCTCTACATTAGCTTAATTATTTTATATGTAATTCAGGAAGTAATTATAAAAAAGATTTTGAGTATTAGAATAAAAAGTAAAAAGTGGAACATGCAAGTATTGATAAATTTTTTTTATTGTTATTTGTTCATTAAAATACCAAAGTAACAAATTACAAACAAGTGGCAGGTAAACGGGCAAAAAGCTGCGCCGCAACCCCCTTTTGAATTGCAAAACCAAATCATACTAAAGACGAAACGACCCTTAAAGGTTGAAAGATTACTATTCACAACCTGTTGGACCCTGTTTAGAAATTCCACAGCCTCTGGGGCTAGGGACCCAAATGTATCAAAAGCGAATGGGATAAACACGTGTTGATTCTCTAAACAAGCCTTTTCGTATTTAGCGACCTTGCCTGATTCCGCCTTTAACGCAGCCTGGCCAGCAATAAACCCATTATTCCTGAGTCCAACAAGAGGGGACACTCCTGTAAGGTCCACACAAGCGTGTTTTCCCCTAGCCCACCCAAACACAAGAATATCAGCTGGCCGAAGAGTAGACCTCCCATCGAGCGGATCCGTCAGAAAGTTGATAGCCATTCTTGCCTAATGAATCATAATTATTATTATTTTTTTTAACTTTTTATTACCTCTCAGGCTCTCACCATGAAATTGATGATTGGTTACCAATTATGTTGCCCTTAAATGACTGTTGAGGTTCGATTAATAACCAAGTTTGCAAAATAACCTTAGTATATCTGCTAGGCTGAGAGAAAGGGCCAAAGGGGTTGAGTTATTTAATCGATATCATTTCTCATAATAAAAGTTTTATTCGATTCAACAAGTAATGCAACAATGAAGTTATAAAATAAACCTCAACTGTTAAAAGAATTGTATTTAAGAGATTTACCACACATAAATATTCATATAGCATTGTTTGAATGTCGTATAAGTATATCCACCGTTATTACCAAGCAAATGCATGACTTTAACTAATATATATGTGCAACTACCTAACATCACCCATGATCATCAAGGAATTAAAAAAAACCAACAAATTTTATCATTTTACATGAAAAAGCCTTACAAACTTACTTAAGAGTTTTTACAAAATCATTGATTGAACACTGAAAATCTAAACAAAAATACCTTCAACCCAGTTTGATATCTTAAATTAAGTCCATGATGTTGTTAATTTACAATTAATGCAGGTGGTAATATAATAATAGGCCCATGATATGGCGTGAAATACACTTAAGTTGATAATTTTAGAGGTGTGTATGTGGAGGTTTGGTTTGTGTTTGAACCATAACCATAACTAAAACCAAAATTTTCATTTAAGATATTTTTAAAAACTGATTGATTATTTCAGTTTCCATTATGAAAATTGGGACGACTCGGTTTTCGATTCAGAACTGCAATACTAACTTAGGCCAACACATGTAATTTCATTAATATAAATAATTAAAATGCTTAACAAAAACAAATAAATACGTGATTAGGACAAAATGGCGAACTAAAGGGTCAACAAAATTTTTTTATATGGGTTATTATATCACATCAGTCAGCGTTGACAGTAAAGGAGGCTCTATTGTTAACTAGTCTACAATGAGATAAAGCCTTATAAAACTCTTCTCATCATTACTCAATTTTTATTAATTTAGTTTTTTTGTTAAAATTAAACAACAAATAAACTAAACATATAAATATTAAAATTCAAACAAGGTATACTAGAATTAAGCAAATTTAAAAAAAAATATTTCTACTCGTCTTTGTCTTCATCATCACCGTCGTTGCCATCACGGTTACTCCATAAATGTTCAACAAAATCCTCTCGAATTCAAGTGTGTTTCCCTGTGACGTATCTTCGTTCGGATAACTTCTTTCGGGGCGTAGTTTAGTAGTTGGTTCATTGATTGGTAGGTGTTGTCCAAGTCGACACATAATGCTACGCTCGTGTCCGTCAAGATCATGGTATGCAAGATAATAAATGTATAGATCATGTTTCTCATTTTTTGATTTTCACAAATATATGAGGGTTGGGTAACGATAGTCCATTGTTTCTTTAACACTCCAAATGTCCGTTTTACATCTTTTCTTGCCGACTCGTGTTTCTTCTTGTAATACAACTGTTTGACGTCATCTGAACACAAAGAAGTTTTCTACAACGCAACCCACTCCGGATAAATCCCATCGACAAGATAATACACATGCTTGTACTCGACATCATTTACATAAAAAGAAGAATCTGGTACAACCCCGCCTACGACATCATTGAACAAATTGATGATCGTAAAACTTGGATATCATTGTTTGCACCGACCATAACATAGAACGCATGCAAAATTCATTGATCGTGAGATGCGACCGCTGTAATATTAGGGTTGGATCATCGTGGTCAACTCAATAGTGTTTCCCTTTCCAAGCAGTTGGACAATCAACTCATAACCAATATGTACAGTCTAGACTATCTATCATCACAAGAAACTTATATATTTGCTGATGGGTTTCATATAAATTTGAAATGCCAAAAGCCATTTGATTCCTCTACTATCGCCTTCATTAGAGGTTGATAACAACAACAATAATAATATTAATAATAGTAACTATAATAACCAAAATAATAACAATTATAAGAAAAATAACGATATATTATAAATAACCAAAATATTAACAATTACAAGAATAATAACAATAATTAATAAAAATAATACCTTCAAATAAATTTACAAGACTTTCTCGGCATACTCTTTCTAATATTCATAGATACTCGTCTCACTCATCCGTTGACATGTCGTATGCCAGTTAACGAATTCCGGTGGTATATTTTTTGCAAAGCAGGGAATATAAGTTTACATCTCACATCTTCTCGTTGTTTAGAAAAAATATACTCACATTCAAAATCACCCGAAATTCTCAAAAAAAAATCGGCGACTCATGTGAAAACGACGTCGGAATTGTGCGTCTTCATACAAAGGGTTTTGAGCAAAATAATCATCTACCAAACTTTGATGAGCACCCAACAAATCTCGTTCAAGGGGTCCTTGTCTTGTACGTGGCTCAGACGATTCTGCTTCGTCTCTTAAAAGTTGAACCACATCCATAGCGACTTAGATAATCAAGTTGTTGAGCACTTTTGTGTTTTCATGAAATGAGTTGGATGACGAGCTTGAAGAATGTTTTAGAAAGTAACAGAGAGAATTGAAAGATTTTGAGTGTTTAGAATGTTTTATAAGCTCTGATGAGTTGATATGATTTTGGTTGAAAGATTTGTGTATTAATAAAGAAAATCTTTTTTTACATTTGCGAATGGTCTTAAACATCAAAATCAACACATTTCAAACATTTGCGCTCGCTAACCTTCTAGAGAGTTGCTCGATAGCGCCCCCTACTTTCTCTGGGCCGATGTGCGGGACGCCATCATTCCTAGGTGGCATGGGGTGACACACGACACCGTTTAGTCTAAGATATAACTCATTCATAATTCATTCTGTTAACAATGAACATTTTATAATATATCTTATTGGGAACCCTTTATTTATAGGTGCTAATGGGTTGTTTCCTAACAAAACGCAACCCATCCAAGTAAAAAACAAAACACCACTTATGTTAGGGTATTTGGGTTTTGAAAACTGATTTGATGATTGTACGTAAAGTGAAAACTAACAATATAAAAATGAGGGTGGCAGGATTCATGAATGCCATCACCTCCAAATACCTCACAAGAGATTTCAACAAATGCCTACCCAAAACCCTTGAAGAGGCCCTAGAAAGGGCTGAAGCTCACATTTGTGGAGAGGAAGCTGTTGACATTAAAGAACAAAGTTAAAGAGCTCCTAGTTGGCGAAGCAACAGTCCCAATAGAAAAAGAGGGAACTTTGGTCCTTACGAAAAACGGTACAAAGGTTTAGACCCCAAAAGGTCTAAAGGTCGAAACCCTCCAAGCTGAGAAAAGACCATAAACTTCACAGCTTTGACCAAAACCCCGCAAGAAATCTTGGCCACTGAAGAAGTAAAACACAACTTCCGACCTCCTCGGCCTCTACCCAAAAGCAAGAGAAACGAGAACTCTACCCAATACTGTGAATTTCATGAAGAGAAAGGCCACCATACGAACGACTGCTTTCAACTCAAGAAGAGAATTGAGGAGGTTGTCAAGTCCGGAGAACTAGCCCACTTAGCAAAAGGGGTAAGGGACAAGATGGCTGAAGGAAAAAGCAAAGAAGTAAACATGGTGGATGTTGATGGAAAAGCCTCCTACAAACGACAACGCTTGGAGGCTTGGGAACGACAATGCATCTGCTTCCTACCACCCAAAGGGGACGTGTTATCCAAACCCCTGGTGGTGGAAGCTATGTTAGGAACACTTAAGACGCACAAAGCTTACATTGACACTGGAGCAGCAATAGAGATTATGTTTGAAAAATGCTTCAATCGTCTTAACAATGATGAACATTCAAAGCTTCAACCATATGAATCCTCCATTAAAGGTATTGCCGGCATACCCCTAAGCCTTTGGGCCAACTAACCTTTAATGTATGTTTCAATGAAGGAAAAATGGAAAGAATCAAACCACTCACGTTTGTGGTGATCAACATTACCTCCAACTATGATGTTATCATAGGAAGGCCAGGGAAAAGTGTGTTCGGAATGGCAGTTTCAGTTAGCCAAGGCACCATGAAATTCCCAACTGAACGAGGGGTGGCAACCCTTCAACCAACACAAGAAGCTTTCTTTGTTGAAGGAGAAAACGAGGATAATGAACAAGAATGGATCATTAACCAGAAATATCCTAAACAAAGGATAACGGTAAATACCAACCTTACCAAAGAAACCCTATCTCAACTCAAGAAGTTACTCCTGCACAACGTGGACGTCTTCGCATGGTGTCCTGAAGACATGACCGGAATCCCCCGAAATATTGCCGAGAACGAGCTCAAAATTCCATCTGATGTAAAGCGTATAGTACAACAAAAAAGAAGCCTAGCCCCAGATAGAAGCCTCGCAGCTTGCCAGGAGGTTGAAGGGCTTGTTCAAGCCGGAATCCTCTGAGAAGTCAAGTATCATTCTTGGATAGCAAACCCGGTAATGATCCGCAAACCGCATGGATCCTGGAGAATGTGCATTGACTTCAAGGACCTAAATAAAGCATGCCCAAAAGATTGTTATCCCTTACAAGAAATAGACCTAAAGGTTGATTCGCTCACAGGCTTCCCTCTCAAATGCTTTCTTGATGCCTATAAAGGCTACCATCAGACAAAAATGAAACGAGAGGATGAAGAGAAAACAACATTCCATACTGACAAAGGTATCTTTTGTTAACAAAAAATGCATTTTGGGTTGAAAAATACAGGGGCAGCTTATCAGCGCTTGGTAGACAAAGCGTTTGCCGAGCTAATAGGCAAAAACATGGAAGCCTATGTTGATGTGTTGGTGCATAATGTCTATTGCCTACGTCTAGGATGTATCTTTAATGTTTATAAAGTTTACACGTTTAATGTTTAAATGTGAAAAAGTAAATTTTATATGTTTTAACACTATGTTTCATACAAAACAATATATATTTCATACGAGTGACTCACTCGTATGAAAAACAGATTCGTACGAAATATAATAGTCTGTTTAGCACGCACTTCAGTACGAGTCATGTCGACCTATAAATAGGGAAGTGTTGTGTTAGAGCTGAGTAGTAATTTGTCAATTGGTACGGCGAAGCTCTACCAGTTTGTTTACTTGCGTCTGTATTTGAACGTCATTAATACATCGGAAGCAGTTAAACAGAAAGATATATCTTGTTTGTCTTGTCTAGCTCTCTAGCAATGAATTCCGCCTCTGCTAGTTGAGCGAGATCAGGTCGATCGCTCATTTCGGGAGTTTGATCCCCGTTCACAAGTGTTATCAGAGCCATGAGATCTGATCTACAGATAGACAACAAGTAGTTACATGTTACTAAGTGTTCAGACTTGGATATATCTTCATCTTCATCATTTTTCTGACCTATGCTGGATTTTGGACAAATTTCAAACGAATTCATGGACAAAATGGACTCGGATTTTAGTACCTCAAGTTAATCTTCAATCTAATCAATCCATATCATAATTCGGACTTAAAATTGAACTAAATCATGAAGAAATCGATAAAATTTGACAGTTTGAAGATTGAATCATTTCGTACGATTTTGCATGAAAAACTGATATAATTTTTGTACAAACCAGCACAAAAGTTCATATGAATAAGTGCAAAAATTTTACAGAATCTTACATTTTTTTTAGATTTTTAAACAAATCCGTATCAAATTTTATCCGCACAAATATTTCACTCGTACAAAATGGTTTGTTTCGTAAGAACTGATGTTTTTGTAAGAAAAATCTCAATCGCACAAAAACTTGTTTCGTACGAAACAACCTGTCCGCACAAAATTTTTATTAATCTGATCATTTTGTTTTCGAGAAGTGTGTTCTTAGTTTTTCATAAGAAAAATGTCTGAGGAATTTTACAATGCGTTCGCCACATCGGTGGTTACCACTACAGCAGCCCAAAACATCAATCTAGAGAATGAAATGGGAACAATGACAAAACCTCCAAAGCTTATTAATCTAGAAGACTTTGATAGTTGGAGTGAAAGGTTTATGAACTGGGTTCAAGCCAACCACTTTACTTGCTGGTTTGCAATCGAAGCAAAATATATCGCACCAGTTGGTGAAAATGAGCTTGAAAAGACCCTTGCTCAATTCTCTGATGTTGAACGGGAAAGGTTTATCAACGAAAAGAAAATGCTGAATATTCTTCAGCAATCGATTAAAGAAGACATCTTGGCTTTACTGCAACATGATGATGATGCGCAATCTTTGTGGAATGCTCTTCGACTCAAATTTCAAGGTAGTGCTCAACTCTGCAAAAGCAAAAGGGCGTTATTAAGCATAGAGTTTGATGTATTCACACTGATCAAAGGAGAAACGGTAAAGCAGCTGATTGAACGATATTGTCATCTAGTGGTTCATATGAAGAGAATGGGAATTGTAAAGACAAATGATGAGCTTGTTGACAAGCTAGTTGATTCTCTACCACAAGGTGAATGGTCGACTTACTTAACCATCTTAAAGAATGGAGTTGAATATAGCAATTTCTCACTGCCTCACTTTA
The DNA here is from genome assembly GCA_947069175.1 of Scalesia atractyloides. Taxonomy (NCBI): domain Eukaryota; kingdom Viridiplantae; phylum Streptophyta; class Magnoliopsida; order Asterales; family Asteraceae; genus Scalesia; species Scalesia atractyloides. The sequence goes on from CAMTDV010000008.1 coordinate 58,498,974, forward strand.
TCGAAAGATTGGATGGTCATGAATTAGAGATGCAAAAGATGGCTAAAAAAAGACCGTTCAAGTGCAACAAGATGTTAATCTTTATTTCAAAAACAGTTCTGCTGCTCAAATCTAAGCGCCAAAGATTCAAACTACTTTCAGTGCATATAGTTCACCAAGCACACCAGCAATTCAGACAAGTGGTTTCCAATCATTTCCAACAGTTGATCCAAATACACCTTCAAGTCAACAATCTTCTTTCGGATCAAATCAACCTCACAACAATCAAACTACTTCATCATCCAATGTAAATCAAAGAGTTTTGCAATGCAATATTGCCATTGATTTTCAGAACGCACAAAATTTTGACGAAAAGACAGCAAAACAACATATGTCTCTACTTGCTTCAGTTCTTGAGTCATATGACAGTCTTGTTGCTGGAAAGATCGAAAATTCTGAAATGACATGTGAGGATTACGATCAAATTGATCCAGTTGAAATGGACCTGATAGATATAAAATGGTGTATGGCTTCAATCGTTCGATATGCACAGAGATTTATGGAAATCACTGGTAAAGAGAATTTGGGAGGTTTGGATGGGAAACTTGGATTTGATAAATCCAAAGTTACTTGTTTCAAGTGTCGGGAGAAAGGTCACTTTAAAAGAGAATGTCCAAACCGAGAAGTTCAAGGAAATGATAATCCTTTCGCCGACGATTATTACAAAAGAGCGATCTATCACCGACCACAACCAAGAACAAGAATCATGCTGATTGAAGATAAGCAACCTGAAACTAAAGATAAGGCATTGGTTGTTACACAAGAAGACGAAGGGTTTAATTGGAACAAGTTTATTTCGAAAGGAGAAAGTTTGGCATTGGTGGCTGAAATTATTGAGGAACCGGAAGAAGAATCGGGAACATCGTTTGATGAAGGACCGAATGATGACGATTATTACTATCATACTTCATCAGAGGAGGAAGAACTTTTGAATGGTCCATTCAAGCATCTTTTGCCTAACGATGTTCTAAAAACTTTTGCAGGATATTTTGCACCTAGCCAACATTTAACAGATGAAGAGCAAAAGAAACCGGTTGTAGATGTCAAAGCTGATGCGAAAAAGGAATTGCTGAAAGAAGACATTATTAAAGCATGCATGGTCAATGGCAATGAGGTAAACAAGTCATCTGAGAATGAAGAATCTTGTTCAAAGTGTGAAGAACTGTGTGGTGAGTGTCTTGTAAAGGACAAAAGATTTGTTGAATTGCAAAGTTTAACAAACAATTTGTCAAGCGATTACAAATCCACAAAGGAAGCTTATGACAAATTGAGTGCGTCTGTTAAACAATATAATAAAGCACTCAGAGAAAATGATGCAACACTTATGATGCTTAAAGCAACAGCGATGGATAAACAAATGGCAATTAATATTCATCTAAACACTATTGCTGAGCTCAAAAGTGAGCTTGAGAAAATGAGAATTGAAACTGAGCGAATTAACAAATTGTTAATTAGTTATTCCACAAGCTCATACATCATAGATCATATTTTACCAAAAATAAAAAATACAGAGGAATCTAAAAATGGTGAAACAAAAAGTGGTAGTTATGATTGAGTTCCTCCACCCATGTGGAACAGTTATGTATACAAAAATCCATCTAGGGTGGAAAAGGCGCTAAATCTTATACTGAAAACCAAACAGCTGCTTGTGGATATCGATGTAACTTACACTAAAAATGATGGTGAATGTGACTCTGAAGTGGTAAATAATGTGGTTGAAAAAGTGTTAAAAAATGAATCTGAAGTGTCTGAGCCTGAACAATCTGAAAAGTCTAGGTCTGATGATATATCAGAAAATAGTTTAAATAATGATCCCATGTCATAGTTTATAAATGAAAGGGTCTGATAAACTATTTTCGGATGAGGATTTTCCAATCAAGAATGTGAAAAAGGATTGTGTAGATAAAATGTTCAAGCTTATGGAGGCAAGTCATGATGATTTAGAAAAACATGATGCATCTTTCTATTATAAATCAAAAACTGACAATCGACCCTACTATCAAAAAAATGGAGATTATCCGGAAAACAAACGAGCAGGGTTGGGTTTCCAGAAGCAACATAAAACCAATAGGTCCCAAAAATTGAACTTTACAAAGAAAATTAATTTTGTTTTTGGGACAACAACCGAGAAAAAAAGAAGGTCATCGGAACTCAATCAAATGATGATTTTCTTAAAGAAAAAGAGAAACAAAAACAGAAACAGGTTTTGGATGCCTATGTTCATAAGGACAGCAGGACATGCTTTAAATGCAAGACAGTTTGACATATTGCACGATACTGTTCACAAGAAAATTCAAAACCAGTTTCTTCATGCCAAAACAAGTTCTTAAAATAAATTTTGAATCTCATAAAAATGTTAAACCAACTATTCAACTTCAATCTAAGTTTGAAATTGGTGAAACATCACACAAAATTCAACACATAGATTCAAGATTTTATGTTAAAAGGGATAAATCACTAACACAAAAATGGGTTGCTAAAGCTGTCAAAATCAAATCATCCAAGGTTGAACACAAACCATATGTTCCAAACAAAATTGAGCTTAAAAAGATTGAAAAGAACAAAGTGGGTCCAAAGTTTGATATTCCAAACCCACCCAAGACCAAACAGGCTTGGATTTCTTTGTTTAAATAAGTTTTGTTAAACATGTGTGCAGGGGCTCCAACGTTCGATATTGTCAAAATGGATCATGGATAGTGGAACGTCTCGTCACATGACAGGAATGCTTGCGTTGCTCATGATTTTAAAGCTATTCGTGGAGGATATGTAGGATTTGCTGGAACGTAGGGAGGTAGAATTGTTAGAGAAAGGATTCTCTCGAACAGAGTTGTATCGTTTGATAAAGTGAACTATATCGCCGAACTTGAGAATAATCTGCTTAGTATCCCGTAAATTTATGACAGGAAGTTCACGACACGTTTCAATGATAAAGAATGTCTAGTCTTAAAACCCGGTTTCAGAATTCCAGAAGAATGGATTTTGATGTGAGCTCCAAGAGAAAATGATTTATATGTTCTTGACATAAGCATCTCTTCTACCACGTCAAAGAAAGTTCAATGCTTTGTTTCCAAAGCTACCGAGAAAGAGTCAATTTTATGGCATAGAAAAATGGGGCACATTCATATTCGAAAGATGAGTTTTCTTGTGCATAACGACTTAGTGGAGGGTGTCAATTTGAAAAGTTTTCATCTATCAGATGATTGTCTTAGTTGCAAAAGGGGAAGTAGCATAAGAAATCACACCCAAGAAAGCTGTTGAATTCGATAAAGCTACCACTAGAAAGACTACACATGGATCTCTTTGGACCAGTTAATGTCAAAAGTATTTTTGGAGATCTATACTGTCTTGTCGTTACAGATGATTATTCTCGATTTTCATGGGTGTTCTTTCTAGAGAGTAAGGATGAAATGTTTGAAACTCTTATGATCCTCTTCAGAAAACTTGAAAATTTATATCATTTGCCCATTAAGAGAATTCGCAGTGATAATGGAACGGAGTTTAAGAACAAGAAGATGCGAGAGTTCTGCAATGAAAAGGGGATTCTTCATGAATTCAGCGCCCCTTATACTCCACAACAAAATAGAGTAGCTGAACGAAAGAATCGCACGTTGATAGAAACTGCTAGAACAATGTTAGCTGATTCGAAATTACCGCTCAGTTTTTAGAGTGAAGAAGTAGCATCAACATGCTATACCCTAAATCGAGTGTTGACAGTTAAGCCTCACAAAAAGACATGTTTTGAGTTACTGAATCAACGAAAGCCTAACTTAGCATTTTTGGAACCTTTTGGATCACCCTGTACCGTCTTGGACCCGACTGGTAAATTTGGAGCTAAATATTTGGAAGGTTTCTTTGTTGGTTACGCTAATCCTCAAAAACGTGTTTTCTTGCCGAGTCTGAACCAGGTAGTTCTAGCGCAGCACATAGATTGTCAAAGATATACAACGCCTACGTAGAAACCTGGGGATCCGTGGCTGTTTAACTATGATGAATTGTGGGATTCGTTTGATCTACCAGATGTGCCAACTGAAGAAGAACTTGTTATGTTATTTCAACAACATCAGTTATCTAATCAAGATCAAGTTCCTCGACCTTTGGTGATTTCTACACCATTACCAGTTAACACGTCTGATGTCGGCCAAAGCTCTTCTATTCAAAATCCGATTCTTGCTCCAAATGTCAATGCTGCTGAATCATCTGCCCAGCCAAATGCAGATGCTGACTCTGATCGGGTACCAACTTTCGACGATGGAGGATCCAATTCTGATGAAGGATCTGAACAGATTGAAAGCTTTCTGAAACAACAGGCTGATTAGTCTAGTGCTAGGAATAAAGCTTCTTCATCTATACCGGTTGTTGATGAAATTCTAATTCATCAGACAAAATATGTTCATGACATAATGGAGAAATTCAATATGACAGGAGCTTAACCAGCATCTACCCCGTTAGCTCCAAATCACGACATTTGTCCAGATCTTATTGGAGAAAGAGTTGATGAAACTTTATATCGCTCCATGATCGGATCCTTGATATGTCTAACAACTTCTCGACCAGATTCATGTATCCAACGTGCCTGTGCTCCCGTTATCAGTCTAAACCAAAAGAGTCACACCTGCTTGTCGTCAAACACATAATGAGATATCTGAAGTGTTTTCCAAGCACCGGCTTATGGTATCCTAGACATGATGATTTTAATCTTGAAGGATACTCGGATTCTGATTTCGGATGTTGCAAACGGAATACAAAGTCTACAACGGCCGGCTGCCAGTTCTTCGGAACTCGTTTGGTAACGTGGCAGTGCAAGAAACAAACCGCAGTTGCTCTCTCTACTTGTGAAGTTGAATACGTTTCGGCATCCAGTTGTTATGCTCAGATTTTCTGGATACAGCAACAGATGAGAGATTTCGGTTTGCAATTTCTTGATACGCAGTAGATAATCAGGCCGCGATCAATATCACTAAAAATTCATGCCAACACTCACGTACTAAACATATCGAGACTCGACACCACTTTATCCGTGATTGCTACGAGAAAAAGTTGGCGTGAATTGATAAAATCCACACTGATGACCAAAAAGCAGATTTTTATACCAAAGCTTTTGATAAAACAAAGTTTAATAATTTGTTAAAGCTAAATGGTTTAAAAAATATGATCTCAGGGGATGTGTTTGAGGTTGAGTTTGAGGATGATGACGATTTAATGTGAATTTTTCATCGGTTAAACGTTTTTCTGTACATTCTTTCTTATAACTTCTTAAAAATCCAAAAATATGTTTTTGATTTTAGGGGGAGAATGTTTGAGGAAAATACAAAAACATTAAAAAAGGCAAAAAGAATTTTGTGTAAAAAGAGTTGTCATAGTTAATCAAAAATGATAGTCACAGTATGCTAAAGAATTGTATTGTTTTAAAAAGCGATTAAGCAAGTCTTACTATAGGTATGCCAATAGACTTCACTCGTTCAGTAAATTGTATTCAAGATATAAACCTAAAACACAAAACTGCTTAACTTGTGGGTTAACATCTCTCGGATATATGGACTTAGTACTCCGAAATTTCGTTTGAGAGAATGCCAGATGCTGCGATACTAGGTCTTTATATTTTATTGATATATGGGGTATTATTCGAGTTCTTCTGATTTTGCGGAAGCAATGGCCTAGAAATCCTATAATATTTTCGCATTATTTCCCAAAAGATGCATGCAAATATGGTTATGTCTTAAGCAATTATGACATTTGCAGTACAAAAGATTTCTTAATGGAACACCACCTAAAGACGAGCCTTCATCTCTCTGTCTGTACGGTAGTACTAACTTGAGCTCTTAAGGTCTCACACTCACCCTATATACAGATATCAATTCGATATATTCACCTGTAAAATGACTTATGGGAATCTTGATACGGGAGTATATTCTAAGATGGGAAACACAGTTATTTCATGTTTCTAATAATACATTAACATATCTTGAAACAGTTGAGAAACGAGAAGATGTTTAAATGGACAAATATATTGGCAATCTAGGTAAATTTGTTTAAAAGCTTAAAGGGTGTTTCTAGATCAATGGTAGTGATGACTTATATATTTGCTTGAAATGATCCTCTAAAAATGCAAAATTCACAAAAATGTTATTATTCTTTGAAAAATATCTCAAAACTCAAAAAGATTTTTAGGTTTCTTAGCTTGATAGTCTTATTTTTGTTTACCGATGATAAAAACATTGGCGGTTGGATTCATAGCAACATCTTGCTGGGGAAAACTTGAAATCATGGGTTGGGAGCTAATTTTTAGCAAAAAGTTTACTTGAAAGTCAACAAAGTTCATTAATTTGAAACTTTACATGTTAAAATAAATCTGTTGGTCAAACATGGTCAACCAAGGTCATTAACTTGGACTTGGAAGGCAAATTGGATAACCAGGGTCATTAATTTGGACTTGGTTAGTCAAGTGGATTTGTGAAATAGATAAAATTACTGAAAAATGAAAAATACAAAAATAAAATCGAAAAATTTAAAGACTTTTAGTTTTGATTCGCACGAAACAGAAATTCATGCGGAGATATTCATTTCAGTACGAAACAAGAGTAAATTTTGTGCGATTCAAGATGTTTCGTACGAAACAAGTCTAGTATAAATACTCTGTGTTTTGCACAGAAATGAGTTTACCATTTTCTCTTCACTGTTGAGCGATTCAGGAATTTTTGTGCGAATTTATATTAAAATCTTCATTTCTTGGTATTTGTGCTTGTGCTTTACATTGGTGAGGTTGATTGGCTCACCTCTATCAATGGGAAAGGTAATTTGACAAAATCATGCTGTTATAATGTCAAAATTTGTACGAATCGGACTAAAACTTAGATCTAGGGAAATTGGACCGGTAAAACTAAGAATTGATCACAAAATCGTTAAAATAGGCTCTAATAACCTGAAAATCGACTATCAATTTGTTAAAATCAACAAGTTTTAGGTTTGGATTATACTTGGGACATTTTGGGACGACGATGAGTTTTTGTATGAAGGATCTGTCTCGCATGAAAATTTTGTTAAAACTGTTGAAGGTTGTTTCGTACGAAACAATAATTTCATACGGATAAGTTTTAAAAGTTGTTCGAAAATGAATTGAATGAATAATTCGTATGAAATAAATGGATCGTATGAAATAAAGTTTGATAATAAAATGTTCAATGAGCAAAGTTTTTCGTACGAAGATAGTAATTCGTATGAATAACATTCGGTTCAAACTTTAATTTTTGATAAGTATGTGTTTCGTACGAAACATATGTTTTGTATGAATCAGTGTAGGAAATTTTGAATGCTTAAAATTTTCTAACGGTTGGTTGTTATTTTTTATGTACAGGTCAAGAAATCTGCGTTTTCTCTTGTTCACAATATATGTTGTGTCACAGATGCCTTAACTGTGGAGATAGCGGCTTATCGAGATATTTTAGATTTTATCACATGGATTCGAGTGACTAAAGCTTTAACGGATAGACATACAACATATCTTTCGCATGTGGAATATTTTTGGAATGCCGCTGAGTATAGTATTGATGATAACACCATTATTTCAGCTGTAACGATTGATGATGTCGATATTCTAGTGAAGATTACCGAGGAGTTAATTCGGAAGGTTTTGGAGTTTAAAGATAACAAAGACGATCCGACTAGTTTTTCTTAATATATGGTAAAAGGTTACTTTTATCAAATGGGGTATACAAGATTTGTAAATGCTGCACCATTCAAGAAAGGAAACCTGAGCACGCCTTGCAGATATCTTGCACATGTTATCACTCATGGTTTAAGTCTTTGGAAAGGTGGTTTTGATGACTTGGTTGATTATCAGATGTGTATGATTACTGCATTAGTGTTGAATCTTCCATACAACTTTTCAAAGGTCATATTTACACAGATGATTCAGAATATTCAGAAGGAAAAGTTTCTACAGTACCCAAGGTTCATTTAGACGTTGTTAGACTTTTTGCATCCTGATTTGAAGAAATCTCCGAACGATGTCCTCAGGCTTGAACATATGGATGTTTCGACGTTACGAAAGATGAATGTGCATCTAAAGTCTGCTCCTGTAGCTAAACCACTGTTTGGTGCGATTCTCGATAAAGATTACATTTCACTAGCACCTGGAAAGTGGAGAAAGGATGAAAGTAGCGATGATGAGGAAGAGGTTAAAGCATTATCGTTGTTTGTTGCTAAAAGAAGTCCATGGTTTGTGAAGGATGGAGAAAAAGGTGGGAAAGCTACATATAAAGGAAAAAAGAGAAAAACTACATCTGCAGCTGGAAGTTCAGGGTTAAGAGATGAACCAGAAGTTGAGGAAACGGTTGAAGAGATGGCTGAAGAGATTGAACGTCAGGCTTTTGGAGCTGACAAAGTAGCTGAAGAAATACTATCATCAAGTACCGATTCAGAAGATAGAAGAGCTGGAGAAAAGAAAAGAGCTGAAAAATTAGCGAAGAAACGTCAAGTTGAACTGAAACGCAAAGCAGAGGAACGCAAAAGAAAACAAACAGGGGAGGATGATACAACTTATGTTCCCTCTGAATCTGATACTGAATCTACTTTTCGAACTCCCATCAAGAAAAAGCAAAGAAGAATGAAGCGTCCTGCAGCTCGAATATCTCCGAGTGTCATTCAAAAGGAAACTGGTGCTGAACTATTATTGAAGAAAATGTGGAGGAACCATCACAGAATATTCCTTCTCCACCACAACATGTGCATCCAGAACCAGCTCAGCAACAAACTGAACCAGAGATAGCTCCTCAACAACAATCAATTCCTGAACCAGAACCAGAACCAGATCAACAACAGCAAGAACAGCAACAACCTCAATCGGATCCAGTTCAACAATCAATTCCTGAACCAGAGCCGGTTCAGCAACCACCAAAACAACAGTCTGCTCAACAACATTCCCAACCATCTCATGCGCAACAATCTCATCCTACACAACAGCCATTTGAATCACAATCATTTTTTGATGAGATTGGTTTAGATGATTTACTAGGAGGAGATGAATTTCGATTTGATGATCCAAGAGTTGACGACATGCAAAAACAGGTTACAATGAATGTGGTGCGTATAGCTGAGTTACAAGAGCAGATAAATGAGTTAACTACTGAAAAGCTTGAAATGCTGAAGAGGATTGGAGGATTGATTGTTGACAAACAACAATTAGAAGCAATGTTAGCAAGTATTGTTTCTGAAAACGAAAGACTGCATTTACGAATGGCAGAATACGAGGAAGAACGTTTGAGGAACGATCGAAGAATGGATGTGTTTGAAAAGATTTTGGAAAAGAAGTTGGGTTTAAATATTTCTGTGGCAATAGATGAAATAGAACGAGCAGAAGCAAGAGAGAGAGTTGTGGAAAGAGAACGTTTATGTAAACAAAAATCTGATGCACAAGGGAAAGGAAAGGAAAGATAGTGGAGAAATCTGTAATTGAGAAAGCTGTGCCAGAAGCTGAATATGAGCCAGTAACATGTTTGGATATTGTGGTGTATGAAGAACCGAAAAAGTTTATCCTGATAGGAAAGCTAACTGATGTGGATATAGCTTCACCTGATATTAGTCAAAGACATCGAGATTGGTTGATAAAGAGAAAAATGGCGAAAGAATGTACAGAAACTGCTTAAGAGACTGAAAAGGAAGCAGAAGACGAGGATGTTGATGTTGATGATAAGGATTATAGTTGTTCGGATGATGATAATGATGAAGATAATGTTGGAGGGTCTGGAGTTCATGTAATTGATTCGAATGTTAATGAATTAGTAGATCTTTCAGAGTACTTTGATGATTCTGAACCAAACTACTGAAGGGGAAAATACGAACAAAGCTGATGAGTCAATGGATGCTCAGCAGGCAGGAATTTTCATAGAAAATGTTATATCTTCTGTTCCTGTCGTGCCAAAGCCGTTTGTATTATATCTTGAGCATGATGTTGAAGAAGGGGAGTTTGTTCACAGTTACTCGAAAGAAGAAATAGCAGCAATGCTTGGTATTAGTGAAGAAAAGTTTGATTTTGATTTTGAAGATGAACTTAATGATATAGATGTCTTTGAACCGAATGCTTATGTTTTCGAAGACATAGAAGATGCAAACATGTATGATAACGTTTTCATGGAAAGTGATTCTGATGAAGATGCTAATGATGCCAATCAAGGTACAGATTATTTCCCAACGTTTATTGATCTATTTACAGCAGAAAGTTCTGAGATGTTGCGAAGGAAAGTATCTGAAGCTGCAAAAGAAGGAACAATTCCTCAGAAAATGTCCAAAGCTGAAATTGTTGAACAAAAGAAGAAATGGTTTCGGGTGAACTCAACTGAGCGTAAGTTCAAACGACCCCTAGCATTCTTCACCAGAGATGTTGATATTTCTCTAGGGGACATTCTGAGTTGGGGATGGATTGAAGAGCTTAATGTGTATGCGATTAAAAGGGAATTTCGTATCCAATACTTTTGATATTTAAACGATATCAAAACATTGCCGTATTGGGATGTAAAGGAGCTTGTTCAAACCAAGATGATAAATCTAAAGATGAAGTTTCATTGACCAAAGGCTTTGGAAGTTGATTAAGTTTGAAGCTACGCATGGAATTGTACATTGGAAACCTCATTATCCTCGTCGCATTATTAAAGTTGATCCTGTAACGAAGGTGAAAGATGTTACTTTGATTGTGAAGAAACCACGGGTGATGAAGAACATGCCTCTGATTAAAATGGAGCAAGATTTCTTCAAGATATTCAAATGGTGGCACTATGATTCGAGTTTAGGAGAAGCTGTTATTTGTGTGCACCCAGATGATGACTCTTGGAAAATCACAGAGGAATTAACCGAAGCCGTCATAGCGCACAAACGAATATATGGTCTATGGCAAGGCATTCGAGTACTAGACCCAATGTGGCTAGTAAACTGTTCAAAGAAAGATATAAAATGTTTATTCTATAGTAAGATAAGTTTTGAAGAGAAAGATGAAGAACAAGCGCTTCAATTTCAAAAGATCGTTAATGTGTGCTTTTCAAATGATATTCATTCTGGATCGGATTGAAAAACAACTTGGAGGAAGATTGAGAAGAAAGAGTCAAAGAAAAAGGAAGAAAAAGAAGCTCGAATCGCAGAACGTACAAGAATAGCATCTTTGAGGTGCTTTTAGTTTTTGAAACGACCTCCTCCGACTGATCAAACGCCAATTGCTTTTGAGGAGTGTCGAAAGCCTGTAAAGAGATTCTTTGGGTGTTAGAGTCAAATCTATTTGAAGATTTTGAAGATTATCCAGACTGCGGCAACATCCAAGGGGGAGTTTGTTGGTGCATAATGTCTATTGCCTACGTCTAGGATGTATCTGTAATGTTTATAAAGTTTACACGTTAAAGTTTAAATGTGAAAAAGTAAATTTTATATGTTTTAACACTATGTTTCGTACGAAACATATATATTTCGTACGAGTGACTCACTCGTACGAAACACAGATTCATATGAAATATAGTTGTCTGTTTAGCACGCACTTCGGTACGAGTCATGTCGACCTATAAATAGGGAAGTGTTGTGTTAGAGCTGAGTAGTGATTTGTCAATTGGTACGGTGAAGCTCTACCAGTTTGTTTACTTGCGTCTGTATTTGAACGTCATTAATACATCGGAAGTAGTTAAACAGTAAGTACTATCTTGTTTATCTTGTCTACCTCTCTAACAATGAATTCCGCCTCTGCTAGTTGAGCGAGATCAGGTCGATTGCTCATTTCGGGAGCTCGATCCCCATTCACATGATGATTTGGTAATGAAAAGCAAAACTAAAGATCAAATGCTTGATGATATACAAGAGACTTTCCGGAACCTAAGAAAGATCAACATGAAGCTTAATCTTGTAAAATGCTCATTTGGATTTGAAGAAGGCAGGTTCTTGGGACACATAGTGGGAAAACAAAGAATAAAGGCTAACCCTAACAAGGTTAAATCCATCCTCGACACAAAGTCCCCACAAACCAACAAAGTAGTGGAAATCCTGAGTGGAAAGCTTGCAGCCTTGAAGCGTTTCACGTCCAAGCTAGCAGAAAAATCCTTGCCTTTCTTCAAAACCCTTCAAGGGTGAACAAATAAGAAAGACTTCTGATGGACAGAAGAGGCAGAGGAAGCGTTCAACCAAATGAAGCAACACCTGGCTTCACTCCCAGACATTGTCGTTCCGGAAACAGGGGAACAAATCTTTGTCTATCTTTCAGTTGCTAAGGAAGCTATCAGTGCAATCCTGACCATTGAACGAAACAAAGCTTAGGTACCCGTTTACTTCTTCAGCAAAACTTTAAAATTAGCAGAGACCAAGTATCCCCCATTGGTAAAACTTGCTCTAGCCCTTGTAAAAGTAGCCAGAAGGCTTTGGAAAGTACTTTCAAGCACACCCAATACAAGTGGTCACTGACCAACCCATAAAAATATGCTTGAAAAACCTAAAACATCCGGACGATTAGCCAAGTGGGTCGTAGAATTAGGTGAACACAACATCACCTATACTCCAATGAAGGCTGTCAAAGCCCAAATCTTGGCTGACTTCATTTTGGAAATTCCAAAAGAAACATCATTGAAAGTTAACACAACCAGATCGAACCATCTGATCCGGATACGTGGAAGCTTTTTACCGATGGAGCTTCCAGCCTTGAAGGGTCAGGGGCCGGCTTAGTGCTAATCAACCCCGAAAACATAGAGTTTACATATGCTCTCCGGCTTGAATTTCAGACAACCAATAACGAAGCCGAGTATGAAGCACTCATAGCTGGACTCAAGCTAGCAAAAAAGATGGATGTCCAAAACCTTCATCTCTTCACAGACTCTTTACTTGTTTCAAACCAAGTAAATGATAGCTACATAGCTAAGGAACCTAACATGAAGAAGTACAAGGAGAAAGCAAAGGAACTCATGAATACATTCCAATCATGTACCATCAAATAGGTTCCAAGGTCACAAAACAAGAAGGCTGATGCACTAAGCAAGCTTGCATCTCTCACATTTGCTCATCTCACCAAAAAAGTACTAGTCGAGGTATTAAAGACACCATTCATCCAAGAACTTGAAGTGCAAGACGTAATTACCGAATAAGGACCAAACTGGATAACCCCTTTGATCAAATTCCTGAGAAATGGTGAATTACTGAACGATCAGACAGAGGCTAAAAGGGTTCTTATCAAGTCAAGACAGTATGTGCTGCAACGAGAAGTCCTTTACTAAAAGGGTTACCTTGCACCACTACTCCGATGCGTTGGCCTAGAACAAAGCCAGTATCTGATAGAGGAGGTTCATGAGGGAATATGTGGAGCCCACTATGGCCCAAGATCGGTAGTTGTAACGTTGATGAACCTCGGATACTTTTGGCCTTCCATGCATCATGACACCACTAAACAGCTGAAGAAATGTGAAGTTTGTCACTTGCACGCCCAGTTCATAATGCCCCAAGCATGACCTTGTCCCTATCTCTTCAGCTTGGGCATTCCATAAATAGGGCATGGACATCGTTGGTCTATTCCCACCGGTCAAGGGAGGAATCAAATTCTTGTTGGTGGCCATTGACTACCTCACTAAATGGCCAGAAGTATTACCATTGCCAAAATTTCGGGAAAACAAGTCATTGATTTTGTTTGGGAAAACATAATCTGTCGATTTGGGCTCCCAGGGGTGTTAGTAACCGACAATGGAAAACAGTTTGCCGAGAAACCCTTTAGCTCGTGGTGCAAAAAGTTCAGAATAACTCAAGTATTTAGCTCAGTTGCATATCCACAATCAAACAGCCAGGTAGAAAGAACAAATCGAAGCGTTGTTGATGGTATTAAAACCCGATTGGGAAGATACAACAACAACTGGCTCGAAGAATTGCCTAATGTCTTATGGGCAATCCGAACAACCGAGAAGACAAGTTGTAACACCTCGTAAAATCGTGTCCAATAGTATAGTGACACGTGTTGTATTTTTATTTAAGTCTATTAAAGACTAATAAGGACTAAAGGTGTCAACATGCTCAAACTGAGCCTCTGAGTGACTGTCTGATGTCAACATGCATAAACGTAAGCCTCTGAGTGATATGTCAACATGCTTAAACAATAGCCTCTGAGTGACTGATATGTCAACATGCTTAATCCTTAGCCTATGAGTGACTGATATGTCAACATGCTTAAAACTTGGCCTCTAAGTGACTGATATGTCAACATGTCCAGCCTCTGAGTGATATCAGAGTCAACATGCTTATACCGGGCCTCTGAGTGATCCTTTACGAAGTCATAACTCTCATATATCCCATTTGTTGGACGAGAGGGATTAAATCCGTAAATATGTGAAAGTTGAATGATGGAGGGGTTAAAAGTGTCAACATGTTAATTTATACCTCTGAGTGACCTTTTAACGAACCGAGAGCTCGACAATGTCCGGGCATACTCCCGGGTATGCCAAATATTGGTTAGGGAGGGCTAAATATGCTAAAAAGGTGTTTTAAAAGGTTTTATAAGTTGAGGGGCTAAAAGTGTCAAGGTTTGAATCTGGCCACGGGGCGCTCGCGAGGCTCGAGAGGCAAGTCCTTGGCCTCTTGCAGGCCGCGAGAGGCCTGCGTCTGCAGAAAAATTCCTTGGCCTCCACACAAATTGCCAAAAACCATTTAATTCAATACCATGGTCTTCCGAACTGCTATGCCACGTTTTAGGACACTTATAAGCTTCCTCTTACACCCCTTTGCACCTGACATCACCTCCTTCAAGCTCTCCAACTATAAATAGGTGCCAAGGTTCACCATTTGAATTTGCACCTTTCTCATTCACAACTCTATCTCCCTCCTCTGGAAGTTCCTAACTTAAAGGAGCATCCAACTAAGTTCAATTGCATTCTAGGAACCACTTGTAAGTGTTTCTTCCTCTTGCATTTTCGTTTATAGGCTTTTATAGCCAAAGGTCAAGCGTTTTACGGAAAACGCCTTGACTTTCGGTTAAGACCATTATGGTCCAGCCATTGTTCGTAACAAACATGGCTAAGTGATTGTAATAAGGTAGGTGTTAGTCCCTGTAAAGGGCACCTCCTGAAGATCACGTTTGCTAGACCAATTGACGGGTCAAAGTTATTATATTAAAAAGTCAAACAGGCCATTTTTCGGAAATGTTATAATTTGATCTCATATATGTTATGAAACCTGTTTTGACACTTAAACACGTTGTTAATAATTATTAGAACATGTAAGAACATGTTCGGCTCGTCAATTTCAGTTCTAGGGTCGGTTCGCAACCGAAAGTCACAAAGTTTGACTTCTACTTTGACTTTCGATTATGACCTGATATAATTTAGTTAGCTACTGATCTAAAGTTGCATCATGATCGTAATAATATGTAGTATAACCCCCTGAGGTTATATTACATGATCATAATCAGAATCTAAGTTTATGCACAAGTTCCATTTTAGTCAAAAGGGCATAATTACAGAACTTGTGCATAAACTTAGATTCTGATTATGATCATGTAATATAACCTCAGGGGGTTATACTATATATTTACAGTCATAATGCAACTTTAGATCAGTAGCTAACTAATCTATATCGGGACAGAATTGAAAGTCAAAGCAGAAGTTAAACTTTGCGACTTTCAGTTGCGAACCGACCCTAGAACTGAAATTGACGAGCCGAACATGTTCTTACATGTTCTAATAATTATTACCAACTTGTTTAAGTGTCAAAACAGGTTTCATAACATATATGAGATCAAATTATAACATTTCCGAAAAATGGCCTGCTTGACTTTTTAATATAATAACTTTGACCCGTCAATTGGTCTAGCAAACGTGATCTTCAGGAGGTGCCCTTTACAGGGACTAACGCCTACCTTATTACAATCACTTAGCCATGTTTGTTATGAACAATGGCTGGACCATAATGTTCTTAACTGAAAGTCAAGGCGTTTTCCGTAAAACCCTTGACCTTTGGCTATAAAAGCCTCTAAACGAAAATGCAAGAGGAAGAAACACTTACAAGTGGTTCCTAGAATGCAATTGAACTTAGTTGGATGCTCCTTTAAGTTAGGAACTTCCAGAGGAGGGAGATAGAGTTGTGAATGAGAAAGGTGCAAGTTCAAATGGTGAACCTTGGCACCTATTTATAGTTGGAGAGCTTGAAGGAGGTGATGTCAGGTGCAAAGGGGTGTAAGAGGAAGCTTATAAGTGTCCTAAAAGGTGGCATAGTAGTTCGGAAGACCATGGTATTGAATTAAATGGTTTTTGGCAATTTGTGTGGAGGCCAAGGAATTTTTCTGCAGACGCAGGCCTCTCGCGCCCTACAAGAGGCCAAGGACTTGCCTCTCGCGCCTCGCGAGCGCCCCGTGGCCATATTCAAACCTTGACACTTTTAGCCCCTCAACTTATAAAACCTTTTAAAACACCTTTTTAGCATATTTAGCCCTCCGTAACCAATATTTGGCATACCCAGGAGTATGCCCGGACATTGTCGAGCTCTCGGTTCGTTAAAAGGTCACTTAGAGGTATAAATTAACATGTTGACACTTTTAACCCCTCCATCATTCAACTTTCACATATTTACGGATTTAATCCCTCTCGTCCAACAAATGGGATATATGAGAGTTATGACTTCATAAAGGATCACTCAGAGGCCCGGTATAAGCATGTTGACTCTGATATCACTCAGAGGCTGGACATGTTGATATATCAGTCACTTAGAGGCCAAGTTTTAAGCATGTTGACATATCAGTCACTCACAGGCTAAGGATTAAGCATGTTGACATATCAGTCACTCAGAGGCTATTGTTTAAGCATGTTGACATATCAGTCACTCAGAGGCTTACGTTTATGCATGTTGACATCAGACAGTCACTCAGAGGCTCAGTTTGAGCATGTTGACACCTTTAGTCCTTATTAGTCTTTAATAGACTTAAATAAAAATACAACACGTGTCACTATACTATTGGTCACGATTTTACGAGGTGTTACATCCTCACCCCCTTAAAAGAAATCTCGTCCTTGAGATATTTATTCAATAAGATTGTGGTACTTTGTTGCATAGTGGACTCAACCTCCCATGTATACTCGGGACCTCTAAAGGCGTCCCACTTAACCTTTACTATAGGTATTAATTTTCTTTGGAGCTTCTTAACCTGTCGATCCTCGATCAAAATTGGTTTCTCAACGAACCTCAGGTTTTTATCTATTCGTACATCTTTGTGTGACATTGCTAGTGACTCATCGGCTAGACATTTCTTAAGCTTAGATATGTGAAATACATCATGAATCCCACTAAGCTCCTCTGGCAGCTTAAGCTTATAAGCTACAATGCCGACACACTCGACTATCTCGAATGGTCCTATATATCTTGGGCTTAGCTTGCCCTTCTTTCCGAATCTCATTACAACTTTCCAAGGTGATACTTTCAACGTGACTTTGTCCCCTACTTGGAACTTGAGAGGTTTATGCCTCTTATCAGCATAGCTCTTCTACCTATCACGGGCGGCTTTGAGATGATCACGGATTTGAACAATCTTATCTGTGGTCTCCAGGACAATCTCAGGTCCTGATAGTTGGGCTTCCCTAATTTCTGCCCAACACACGGGCGTTCGACAGTTTCTCCCATACAAGGCGTCATAAGGAGCAGCCATGATGCTCGTATGATAACTATTATTGTAGGATAATTCTATTAGGGGTAAGTGGTCATACCAACTTCCACCTAAATCAATCAAACATGCTCTAAGCATGTCTTCCAAAGTTTGAATAGCACGCTCACTCTGTCCATCCGTCTGCGGGTGGTAAGCCGTACTAAAGTTTAATTTTGTGCCTAGAGATTGTTGGAAACTATTCCAAAAATGAGAGGTATATCTAGTATCTCTATTAGATACAATAGATTTTGGCACACCATGTAGGGACACAATCTTGTCCACATACAACGTAGCCAATTTGTCAGAGTTATACGTTTCTGTAATTGGCAAGAAATGTGCTGACTTAGTCAGCCTATCTACAATGACCCAAATGGTGTCATTACCACGTTTGGTCTTAGGTAACTTGGTAATCAAGTCCATAGTTACCATTTCCCATTTCCAAGTGGGAATTTCCAATTGTTGTAGAAGTCCTAACGGCTTTTGATGTTCAGCCTTAACTTGCGAACACGTCTGACACTTGGCTACATAAGTGGCTATGGATTTCTTCAAACCCATCCACCAGTAATTCTTTTTCAGATCCTGATACATTTTGTCACCTCCTGGGTGAACTGAGCATATTGTGTTATGCGCTTCTTGGAGGATTAGCTCTCTAAGTCCTCCAAATATTGGAACCCAAGTTCTTCCATTAAATCTAAGGATTCCATCATTTCTAGGTGCTAATTGATCAATATTTCCGCCTAATCCCTCATTAGGAATGTTAGCCTCAAATAGGGCTTGCTTCTACGCATTTAATAGCTTCTCATTCAAGCTATTTCTGAGCTAATGCTCTTGGCGTTAATCCTAATGGGTTTAATCCTTTCCTTGGGACTTAGGGCATCAGCAACGACATTTGCCTTGCCGAGATGATAGCAAATTTCGCAATCATAATCATTAAGTGTTTCCATCCAACGGCGTTGTCGCATGTTCAATTCCTTCTGACTGAATAGATGCTGGAGACTTTTATGGTCAGTGTATATAATACACTTTGTTCCATATAAGTAACGTCTCCACAGCTTTAGTGCAAATACAACGACACCCAATTCCAAATCATGGGTGGTGTAATTTCTTTCGTGCACCTTTAACTGTCGTGATGTATAAGCAATCACTTTACCTTTCTGCATTAGCACACAGCCCATGCCAGTGTGCGAAGCATAACAATATACTATAAAATCCTCAATACCCTCAGGTAGAGATAACACAGGAGCATTTCTCAACTTATGTTTTAGAATCTCAAAGGATTCTTGTTGTTTCGAACCCCATATAAACTTAACATTTTTACGGGTCAAGGTAGTTAAAGGAGTGGCTATCCTCGAAAAGTTCTCAATGAACCTCCTATAGTAACCAGCCAATCCTAGGAAACTACGAATCTCTGATGGGGTCTTGGGTGCTTCCCAATTCATTATGGCTTCTATTTTGGGAGGATCCACTTGGATACCATGCTCACTTACAACATGTCCAAGATATTGGACTTCTCTAAGCCAAAATTCACACTTACAAAATTTAGCATAAAGCTTCTCCTGCCTTAGCAATTCTAGAATGCACCGAAGGTGTTTCTCGTGATCAAATTGATTACGAGAATAGATAAGTATGTCATCTATGAAGACAATGACAAACTTATCCAAATATGGTTTGCAGACTCTATTCATGAGATCCATGAATGTTGCAGGTGCATTTGTGAGCCAAAAAGGCATCACCAGAAATTCAAAATGACCATATCGGGTCCTGAAGGCAGTCTTAGGAACATCCTCGTTCTTAACCTTCAATTGATGATATCTTGATCTCAAATCAATCTTAGAATAATAACTAGCCCCTTGAAGTAGGTCGAATAAATCATCGATCCTGGGCAGCGGATATCAGTTCTTAATCGTTATCTTGTTCAATTCTCGGTAACCGCATTGAACCGTCTTTCTTCTTAACAAAAAGAATTGGAGATCCCGAAGGTGATGAACTAGGCTGGATAAAGCCTTTCTCTAAAAGTTCATCTAATTGAACTCATAATTCTTTCATTTTCGTCGGTGCTAACCGATATGGAGCTCTGGCTACAGGTGCTGATCCAGGTAGTATATCAATTCTAAACTCCACTTGTCTATTTGGAGGTAGGCCAGGTAATTCTTCGGGAAACATCGGAATACTCCGAGATAACCGGAAGGTCTTCTATATTTGGATTAGGATCATTGATAGTTACTTGTGCCATATAAATGACACATCCTCTCCCGTAACACTTGGATGCCGTATATAAGGACACCTTGTCTTGCAATCCATAGTATGAATCTGCAGGGATGGTGATCATTTCACCATATGGGGTTTTAATCTCAATGAGTTTCTTATCGCAGGCAATGCGGGCTTGGTTATGGGATAACCAATCCATGCCTAAAACTACATCGAACCCTGCCAATTTCATTGACAAAAGAGAGATAGGGAAAGAATGATTCTTAATGGATATAGAACATCCATCAAGAATGGAAGACGTTGTTTCTAACGTTCCATCAGCGAGTTCTACTTCATAAGTTATATCTAGAGTTCTTTTGTTGATCATAAGTTTAGTAAACTATTAAATACATCCAACTGACTCATTTTGAAAATATTAAACTTGCCCAAAAGAACTCTAGATATAACTTATGAAGTAGAACTCGCTGACGGAATGTTAGAAACAGCATCTTCCATTCTTGATGGATGTTCTATATCCATTAAGAATCATTCTATCCCCATCTCTCTTTTGCCAATGAAATTGGCAGGGTTCGATGTAGTTTTAGGCATGGATTTGTTATCACATAACCAAGCCCGCATTGCCTGCGATAAGAAACTCATCGAGATTAAAACCCCATCTGATGAACGATCATCATCGCTGGATATTCACACTATGGATTGCCAGACAAGGTGTCGTTATATAAGGCATCTAAGTGTTTGGGGAGAGGATGTGTCATTTATATGGCACAAGTAACTATCAATGAGCCTAAGCCAAATATAGAAGACCTTGCAGTTATCTCGGAGTATTCCGATGTTTTCCCTGAAGAATTACCTGGCCTACCTCCAAATAGACAAGTGGAGTTTAGAATTGATATTCTACCTAGATCAGCACCTGTAGCTAGAGCTCCATATCGGTTAGCGCCGATGGAAATGAATGAACTAAGAGTTCAATTAGATGAACTTTTAGAGAAACGCTTTATCCAGCCTAGTTCATCACCTTGGGGAGTCCAATTCTTTTTATTAAGAAGAAAGAAGGTTCAATGCGGATGTGCATTGATTACCAAGAATTGAACAAGATAACGATTAAGAACCGATATCCTCTGCCCAGGATCAATGATTTATTCGACCTACTTGAAGGGGCTAGTTATTTTTCTAAGATTGATTTGAGATCAGGATATCATCAATTGAACGTTAAGAACGAGGATGTTCCTAAGACTGCCTTCAGGACCCGATATGGTCATTTTGAATTTCTGGTGATGCCTTTTTGGCTCACAAATGCACCTGCAGCATTCATGGATCTCATGAATAGAGTCTGCAAACCATATTTGGATAAGTTTGTCATTGTCTTTATAGACGACATACTTATCTATTCTCGTAATCAAGTTGACCATGAGAAACACCTTCGGTGCATTCTAGAATTGCTAAGGCAGGTTAAGCTTTATGCTAAATTTTGTAAGTGTGAATTTTGGCTTAGAGAAGTCCAATTTCTTGGACATGTAAGTGAGCGTGGTATCCAAGTGGATCCCACCAAAATAGAAGCCATAATGAATTGGGAAGCACCTAAGACCCCATCGGAGCTTTGTAGTTTCCTAGGATTGGCTGGTTACTATAGGAGGTTCATTGAGAACTTTTCGATGATAGCCGCCCCTTTAACTACCTTGACCCGTAAAAATGTTAAGTTTATATGGGGTCCAAAACAACAAGAATCCTTTGAGACTAACTTAGGTAAATACTCTTGACTTATTTCCCCTATACGGGCTTGGGTTACGGTAAACTATTACCGCTTGGTTGGAAAAGGGATCAATCGAATGCCAGATTGTAGCTAGTAAATCTGCGTATTCTGTTTTAATCAGTTTTGTTTGATAACTTAAACACCGGGGGTTATCTACCGTGTCCCGGATATTCTCGGCTCATTACATTAGATAATGGCCACGACCTTAGCATGGGGTGTAGGCATACACCCGACAGACACTTAAATGCAACTACCCATGTCATTGGGGATAACTACTTCATGAGTTGATAAGTGGTGTGTAGTTAATCATGTCTCGGTTTTCGCACTGGGCCCAATATGTATGGACAAACATGTGAATCTGTTAACAAGGTTGCAACGTCAACTTTCCCAAGTTATAAAAGAATTTTGTGCTGATATGCACTTAAAACATATTTTCAAATGTTTTCAAAATGAGTCGGTTGGGTGTATTTACTAGCGAAAGCTGACATATTTTCAAAAGACTATGATTGCAGGTACAATACGAAAATAGGCTAGAAGTGCTCAGTAGTGATGAGAGGATCTTGCAAATCCTAGATTTGCCTAAAGTCTGTTTCACATTCTTTATTTTGTACAATTTATGATCCGCCTGTGGATATTCTATTACGAGCCTGTGTATTAATTTGGTATTTTGAACATTTGGTTTGTAATAGTAATTTAAATCCAAGACTTCCGTTGTGTTGTGTTTAATTGTCTATGATGTTATCAACTTACATCACGATATTCCCCACCCGGGCCCACCCATGTTTGATTGGCTGTGCCAGGGTGTGACACAAGTCATAAGAAAACACCCTACAATCTAGTGTTTGGATTAGAAGCTGTGATCCCAGCGGAAATTGGAGTTCCAACTCAACTAATGCTCAACATAGACCTCGAATCAAACAAAACGGAGACCATGTTGAACTTGGAACTCCTCGAAGATATTCGTGATCAAGCCATTCTGCAAGAAGCTAAATACAAACAAAAAATGGAGTCTTACTACAATACACGGGTGAAGCATGAACGATTTAAACCCGGAGACTTCGTGCTCCGTAATAATGAAGCCAATAAGAAAGAAAATCAAGGAAAGTTGGTCCCAAAGTGGGAAAGGCCATACACCATCCTTGAAGCTCACAAGGGAGGGTCGTACAAACAGCCCAAGGTAAAAGGCTTCCCTATCACGGAATGGCAAAAACCTTAAAAGGTTCAACGTTCAGCCAAAATGTCCTAAGTATTTCAAGAATTGTTCTAATTTCCCTCTGTAACAAAAGTTCTGTTGAAAGAATGAATGATGAAGGTTTTTATCAAATTTTTCTTTCTATCCTATAATCACGTTGAGAACCTAGCAAAAAACTCCATGGCAAGGGCCATGAAAGGGGATGAGATCCTAGGCCACATCGCTCAATAGGTTCGAGGGTTAATAGATCAATATAAGGGGTGAGTTCCTAAATCAATACAACTCCATGAGACTTAGCAAATTTTTCAAAGACTGCAGCACTGAACCCTTCAAGGTATAAGTAGCAAAGGATGCACAACTAACAAACAAAGACAACATAACAAACCATGAAACAACACAAGGGAATAATAGAGCAACAAAAAGCAACCATCGCAATGGCCTTAAGGGCCAGTAAACCTACAAATTGTTCATAAGCCCCAAAGGCTTCCACCACCATAGGGACCTAAACGGTTCTCTTTAAAACCAGCATGTTTAAAAAAGTACACAACAAATTGTCTGGGATGCTAAGAAAGCTACGAATAAATCAACATCAGTAAAAGGCTTGGAAACACCAGCATTGTCAAATTTAGCCTTCTTCACCTTCTTCCCCTTATCCTTCTGGTCACCCTCGGCCGTCGCCTCAGAAGCTTGAAGGCTTGCCTCCTTCGAGCCTTCACCACCTTCAGCAAAAGTCTCTTCGCCACCTCCTGGGCGTGAACATTTCTTAGAAAGAGATTTAAACACTGTGTCACAAACAACCTAGTTTAGGCCACGAGGTTTCAACTCTTGCAGGACGGAAAGAGGCTTGCCAAAGAATTCAGAGACTTCATTCACATAGGGGTAAGTTGAATGCTCCATCTCCAAGACAACATCTTGGAAGACCTTAAAAGCTTGAGGCTGATAGAAGGAGGATTTATCTAACAGCTCCCTAGATCCACATGCTTTGTAACTAGCAACAAAGCCTTGATACCTCCCATGAACAAGGAGCTTGCTATAAACACCACCCACGACCCTGTTAAATTCTGAGGAATTAAGAAGATAGGTAACTACCTGCTGGAAGCCATGCTCAATAAGCCACTTGTTATCACCAGTCACCTGAGCCAGCGAAGCCTCCAGCCGCTTCTTTTCCTCTAAAAAGGCTTCTTCCCGAGATGCAAAGCCTCCACCTCCTTCTTCAAACCGTTCACCTCCACCTCATGCCTTTGGGTAAGCTCACCAACCTTCGACACCCAAGCCTTTTCCTTCTCAGCAAAGGCTGCACTCTCCTTCTTCAAAGTAGTCATAGAAGATTTCATCTCCTCCCTCTTCTTTGAAAAAGCTTCAAATTCTTGCATCCTCTTACGAAACCGGCCCACACCTTCAGGAATTAAGGCTGAAAGATTGCAAGCAACCAACATCATCTTGGAAATCATCCGATCATCCTCCATTGACGAGCAGGAGTTTCGGACCCTAGAAGGAGCAAAGTGCGACAACGCATCCTCACAAATGGATGAAGAAGCAAAACTATCATTAACCTTAACCTTTCAACCCGGCACATAAACCTCCTTAGAGCCGGCATAACTAGAACCTTCAACAGCCTTTCACGAACCCTTTAACTCCACAACCTTCTTCCCTGCCGCTTTACTATCTTTACCAAAAACCCATGGCAACTCCTTTTTCTCACCTTCAACCACAGCCTCCAAATCATTGGAAACCTCTATGTCATCGCTCAACTCCACAGGTTCAGAACCAGATGGTTGTTCAGCACCCTTCAACCACAGCCTCCAAATCACTGGAAACCTCTATATCAAGCGGCGACTCGAGTGGCGAGTGGAAACCTTCGCAACAGAAAATTTTGTAAACCCATTCACATTGGGAACATTCATGTAAGATGAACCCTCAAATCGATGCTCAGCACCTCTAGCAACAGCATCATCACCCTTTGTGGCTTCAGCATCCGTAAAAACAACATCGGATGTGTCATCACTCTTGATAAAATCCAATGCAGACATAACTACCAAACAAAACAAAGAAGGGTATAAGTAACAATATAAGAAAAAAGCAAGCAGATGCACAAAGTAGAAACGCATACCCCGACCATCCCTCATGAGTACATGGTCTCGATCCACTTTATCCCATAAACTTGCTAATACCCAGGAGCACCAACAAGTGTTCAGGAAAGGGACGAAGCTGGGAAGGACATGCCCTAATAGACTTTAAAAAACAACTATTCAACTCATAAGCCGCGGGTTCCAGCTCATTAAGGACCGCATCCGGATGTCTCCAAACCATTCTGAAAGGAACAATCGATTCAGAAACCAAAATAACCGATCTTTCCAAGAACCAAGCATAGTCACCATAGATGAAACTAAAGAAGTATCGATTTAAGACGTCTCAAACGTAAAACAATTACCGTTCTTAGCCAAACGGAAAAAACGGCGAAAGGATAGCAACGATGGGTCAAACCCTGACGCCCGACACACGATTTCAAAATATAAAACCCTAGCGAGCCCTTGGGGATGTAATTGCCCAAAAGAAACATGGTAATACTCTAAAACATTAAGCAAAAAAAAAAAATAGAAAAAGGATGACGAAGATTGGAAAACTCAAATGAAGACAATGTAGAGAAATAGAACCGGCATGATACTGATCTACAGATTTATCCAAACCTGGAGCAACCGGATTAAACCGCATATCAATACCCCATTGTATACAAAACACCTCAACTTCCTCTTGTGCAAGGCAAGAAAAACTAATTGCTAAATCCTTTCAAGCACCCATGAGTGATGATCAAGAAAAAAACAAGAACAGAGCAAAAAAAGACTAACCTGGAAAAAAGGAGTATTGCGATAAATCTTGAGATTAATGGACGGTTATAATTGTCTATAGGGCTAAGAATACTGCTGCATGTAGAAAAACCGACCAATCAGTCCCATCAACAGTCTTTCCAAAATTTAAAATCCGGCTTTTTCGCCACCCAAAAGATAAAGCTCAGAACCCTTTAGGCCTTGAAGTCTTTTACCAAACCAAACGTTGTGCAAAAAGTCAGAAGCCTTTGAGCCTACACCCCAAACACCTCTGACTTGGGGGGCTGATGACGTGGGTAGCTCAAAACTCAATACAATGACTTAGACATAATATAGCTTAAAGGGTTGAAAGGTAAAAGGGTTAAGAATCAACAACTGTCGTGAACAGCAAAAAGAATGAGAATAGTGCCCAGTCACATCAACACTTTACATGTATACTCTCCTGCACAGCCGCAACAGAGGATGTACCCGCAGGTCCAAACCCTTCAACCTACCAAAAAGGGCAAGCCCGCCACTGCAACCATGGATCACTAGTCAATGGTTTCTTCTTATAGAGAATCCCTTTCCTATAAAGCATAGCCTCTTGACATTAAGCAGGGACACACCAAATTAGTGGAGATCACTCTTGATCTCTGATCTTACTTCTCCCTCTCTAGAACTTTCTCTATGTTTGTTCTATTCTTCACATAACACTACACCATCACATTTGATATTAACATTCTGGGTTGAATACTTCACAATCTAGAATCCAAAAGTGAATAACCAACAACGATGATATCTCTCCACGTGTTGCAAACGTGGAGGGATCCCACGACCTGCGTTAGGCAAACCAGAATCCTTAAACTATTTTGCCTAACCCGTCCAGTCACTATCCATGATCTTATATTTATTATAGCAAAAACCAACTTAGCCAAAAAGGTTATGAGGGGCTTGGAACGCATGGCTCAATTTTCTTAAACTCATTGCTTACCAAAATTTAAACTCATGACTTGCTCAACTCAGTGCTTTAACCAGTGATGTGAGAAAGTAAAAAGTTAAAATATGAATACTTAGGAATAAATTATGATCAATAGAACAACTATACCATTACACACTAAAATTAGACATTTTGAAATGATGAGTAAATTATAATTATATCATCCTCAAATATATCATATAGCAATATCAATAACTTGATACCATTAGACATTTTGAAATGATGAGTAAATTATAATTATATCATCCTCAAATATATTATATAGTAATATAAATAACTTGATATCATCTTGATGTAATCAAAATATATGATGAAGTGTCATCCGTCATTTTTTGCGTGAGGAAATATATCATGCCAATTCAATAGATATCAAGTTATTGTTTAGAATTTTTTTCATATTGTATAATATAACAATTGTATTGTATAATATAACAATTACAAATTGTATGAACAATACTTTATTTTTTTTGTTTTTTATTTCTTTTGTCTTTTGTTTTTTGTTTTTTCTTTGACTTTTTTTAATCTTTTGTCTTTATCATTTTTTACATTTTTACTCTTTAACTTTCATTTTTAATAATTACAAGCTCTTAACTTTCCAAAATTCTGTAATCAAGTTTTATATGTTTATTTTTATGTACGTTTTTGTATAAATTCAAATTGATTTACGTTTAGACGTAAATTTTCCTGTTAATAAGTTGGGTCAAATATAATATATTTTTTTATGCTTATTATTATGTACGTTTTCAATTGATCTACGTTTTAGTGTAAATTTTATTTTTTCTATAAATGAGTCGAGTAAAATATAATACGTTTTAATGCTTATTTTTATGTACGTTTTCAAATGGTTTATGTTTCGACGTAAATTTTGTTTAGAAACATGTCGAGTCAAATATAATACATTTTCATTAAACGCTATAAATTCGAGTCATGTTACGTTTCAACATCACCTCAACACGCCATATTATTTTCTTACGTGCTTATTTTTATGCACGCGTTAGTATAAATTCAAGTTGGTTTATGATTCGACGTAAATTTTCTTCGGAAATATGTGTCAAATATAATTCATTTTGTTGCTTATTTTTATGTACGTTTTCAGCTAGTCTACGTTTTAACGTAAATTACAATTAGAAAGTTATGTGGATAGTGCTTTTATTCTATTGGCTTTTTTTCTGGACTTTATTATTTTTATTTTTAGTTTTCTTTATGTTTAGTGTTTTAGTTT
Source organism: Scalesia atractyloides (assembly GCA_947069175.1). Lineage (NCBI taxonomy): Eukaryota > Viridiplantae > Streptophyta > Magnoliopsida > Asterales > Asteraceae > Scalesia > Scalesia atractyloides. The sequence goes on from CAMTDV010000008.1 coordinate 58,526,809, forward strand.
GGGTTTCTTTTCATTAAAATTATATTTAAGACAACATTTACGTTTCCATTCACAGTTAATTTAACATCATTTTGTCCCGCTGTCCAATTTAAATTTATTTTTATGATTTTCGGTCGATATAAAACGTGTGTCGATATTATTTTGAACAACGGTTGCTATACTGAACCAAAATAGATATCGACTGAAATCTCGCAGCGCAGCACGAGTAATCTTACTAGTTTACCAGAAGTTTAAAACCTTCAATATAACAAAATTAGCCTCGTGGATTTTTTATATTTTTGAATTTTTTTTCCATTATAAAAGCTTTAATGTACTACAATAGCTAGGTTGAGGTTATCGTATTTACCATTTTACTAAAATACCTTTTAGATATTTTTACTAATAACTCATCTCTCTTACTACACACCGTCCAACAAAATACAAATATTTTTTCTAGATTGTAAAAAATATGTAAATTTAACTTATGTGTTGGTAATTTCCATATTGTCATTCACTTTTTTACTTATTAATTATAACCATTAGGTAAAATAACACCTTTAAATTTGTTCATACCTATTTTGTCTATATTAAAATGCTTATACATGGCATCTAGGTACTCTAAAAACATCAAAATAACAAGTATATAGCATGAACAAGGTGTGTTGCAATTGATTTTTCTCTTTCATATATCCTCTCTTTCCTTTCATTCAACCCTCAAGCATTCATCTTCTGATCATCCATACATCCATGTGCATGAACGCATCATCCCCTATTAAATACCAATCAAAATAAAGACACATTTTTTCTGTTTTCATGGCGGCATCCATGAACAACTGGTTAGGTTTCTCACTGTCACCTCAAGATCAGCAACAGATGGTGGATTCGCGGTCATCTATGGTTGATAACTTCAACTCGGATAGCATCTCCGGCACTGGAGAGTGTTTTGATTTGTGCTCTAACGCTGTTCACTCCTCCATATCTTCTCTCAACCTTCCTCCTGCGTTTGGTTTACTCCAACCCTACAATAATCACCATGGTTAGTTTAATTTGCTTGTTTAATTAAGATATAAACAAATAGTAGGTTTTTTTTCTTAATGATAAATAACTTATTACTTCATTCATTCATTCATTCATTCATTTTGGGCTTTAAACATATATCTGTTCTGATTTATATAGTAATGTTGTAATTTTTGCTTTACTTTTAGGCACTAAAGTATTTTTCTGTCCTGTTTTCATCTTAAAAACAAAACAAAAAATCTATTCTTTTTGGTGCATATAACTTGGAACAATATGAGACCCAAATTCATCTTTGTGAACCCAGAAAATAATTTTGGTAAATTAAATTGAACCGAAAGCATATTTTAGGTAATTCATTGCTTCACTTTGATCATTCGTTTTGGTCTTTAAACCTGTTTCTGTTCTTATTTTTATTCCAACAGTGTAATTTTTGTTCCATTTTAGTCACTGAAAGTATGTTTACCGTTCTATTTTGATCATAAAAAAATAATGTTTTTTTTTGCTGCAATCAACTTAGAACATTATGAGACCCAAGTTCATCTTTGTAAACCCAAAAAAAGTAACATGTTTTCGAAAAACAAGATGGAAGGCAAAGCATATTTTAAGGGCGGTCTTTCTTTTTAAACAAACTATAAAGTGATGCAAGTATGTTGATATTGAACAAATTTACAGATTGGAACATGAAGGGCGGGAGTTCAGAGTTGTCTATGTTGATGTCTGGTGGTGGTTCACGCAATGAAAACCCTGAAATCCAACCACCAAAGTTTGAAAACTTTCTAAATGTTGGTAACACCGGAAGCTACATGTACCAACTTCCACCGGCGGCATCGGATGTCACCACCACCACCAGAGGAAACTCAAACACCGCCACTAGTAGCATTGGTCTTTCGATGATAAAAAACTGGCTCAGAAACAACCCAACTCCGTCTAATCAAAACACCACCACCGGACCGCAGGAGATTCCCCCAATGAGTGTCTTTTCCGGTTGTGGTAGAACCAATGAGCTTTCACTTTCGATGGGCACCGGTGGAGATGGTTTGTCGTCTGATAATAAACGGCAGCAAATGGAGGTGGCAACCACTGTAGATAGTGAAAACGGTGGTGGGGCGACGGAGGCCATGGCCAGGAAATCCATTGATACATTTGGACAAAGAACTTCTATATACCGTGGTGTTACCAGGTACTTTTCTTTTTTATATATAATCACTAACCGATCTAGAAAAATAAAAAATCAAAAATAAAAAAAATCAGAGATATCCAAAATACCACCACGGCTTTTGAGATAGAGAAGATGTTTATGATTTTTTTTCTACCTTTGTATTGGTTGTTCTATATTTAAAGATTTTATTAAATACATTTTATTTTTTATTTTAATATGTAAAATATATTTAGGGTATTTTGGGTAATGCAGACACAGATGGACGGGTAGATACGAAGCTCATTTATGGGATAATAGTTGCAGACGAGAAGGACAAGTTCGTAAAGGAAGACAAGGTAATTAGTTAAATAAAGTGTAGTTAATAATTACTAATTAAATTAATAAGTCGATATATTCGTTCCACTAACCTACCTTGTTTTTCTTGCATGGATTAATAAATGATTCAACTGGGATATTGTTCAATATTCTTGCAGTTTATTTAGGTAAGTATAAGTACATTAAAAAGGTGGTGTTTTTTTATTTATTTTTTTGTGCATAATGCTTATTTTATTTTCTGTAACATAAAGCATACCTTATACTTTTAGCCTCTTATATATATTACGTAACATGCTAACATCGATGTTATGTTATTGTAGGAGGCTATGATAAGGAGGACAAAGCAGCAAGAGCATACGATCTAGCGGCCCTGAAATATTGGGGCACCACGACCACTACAAATTTTCCTGTAACCTTTTTGAAATTGATTTTTGATTTATAGATGACAACAACACGAACTAGAAATCTAGTATTGAAATTGATATATGATTTGTTATTTTTTTTATGAAATTAGTTAGTGAAACTGTAAATATGTGTAGATTAGTAACTACGAGACGGAGATCGAGGAGATGAAGAACATGACGAGACAAGAATATGTTGCCTCGCTTAGAAGGTACATTTATGAAATATATTAAGTTACTAATATATATGTTTTACGTGTGTATAATTGTATATATACAATTCCACATAATTATTTTTGTAAGTTTATATAGGAGAAGTAGCGGTTTTTCACGAGGTGCTTCCATCTATAGAGGTGTGACAAGGTATAATATTCACTACGACAATTAAATCCTATATTTATATTTATATTTATATTTCATCATCTTTAGATATTATTTATTTGTTAGGAAGATCCCATTTTGGATACCATTTGCATGCTATAAATAGTTTTATTAATGTTGGTGATTTAATGGGACCAAAAGAAACCAGTTTGCACATGCTATTTACCCACATGAGTCAGAATCTTGCAAAATATACTTTGGAAGATTTTATTTAAAAAAATAGATTCAATAGATAATAGAATCATAATGTTGTTGGGTATCTATTTGATGATCAGTTTATTTGTTTTTGTGCAAGAAAACATCATTCATTTGAAGACTGATATCGTAAAAGTAGAAGCATTGATTGTAACGATATTTTAAATATATGCAGACACCATCAACATGGAAGATGGCAAGCAAGAATAGGGAGAGTTGCAGGGAACAAAGATCTTTATTTGGGAACTTTTGGTATATTTTTTCCTTAATTTAGAATTATAAATTAATATAAAGTATAATTGCGACCTAATTATTATCTATAAACAAGAGTTAACTAAACTCAAGTATAATAAGCAAGAGTTAACTAAATTCAAGTATAATAAGCTATATTATGTAAAAAATAATGAAAGTCTAATAAATTAAACATGTCAAAATTCTATATTTCTATTTTTTTAAATTACTTTTGTTCTATTAATACAATTGTTGTAATCTCTTTTTAGAATGTTAACAACTATAAACAATTGTTTTATTAATACAATTGGTGTAATCTTATTCTAGATGTGAACTGCTGTCTATAATGTTTGTGGCAACCCGAACTTTTTTCTAGTCAAATGAATGTTTTTTCTTTATCGAGTTTGATATTTTCCGGGGTAAAATTAGGAGTCATGGTATGGTCATCTTCTTTACCGGTTAGAACAAGATGGTCCACTTATATGTTTCTTATAAAAACTTATATGTTGTATTTAAAAGTCCAACAAATGGCGAACTCTTTTGGCACTCTTGGCTCTGTCTTAGCCCGAGTGGCACTTTTAGTTAAACATGTCCATTTAACAAGTTTTAATATATATATATATTATTTATTTATTTCGTCTCTTCAACTCTATATAGGAACGCAAGAAGAAGCGGCCGAGGCGTACGACATAGCCGCTATCAAGTTTCGCGGACTGAATGCAGTCACAAACTTTGAAATCAACAGATATGATGTCAAATGCATACTTGAGAGCACCACCTTACCAATAGGTGGTGCGGCCAAACGTCTCAAAGACCCAGAAAAAGCAGCAGCCACTGGGTTACTCAGGGCTGCTAAAGATGACCACTTGACCACCCATGAAGGCTATGCCACCATGACATGGCCGAGCTCCATCGACTACCAAGCCATGGCTCAAGCTCAAACCCAACCATTTAGTATGCAATACCCACAACACTATAATACATCGAACCAACAACGGTTATGGTGCGAACAAGAACAACAGCCAGATGGTCAAAGCTTCCAAGATCTTCATCAGTTCTTTCAATCATCACCAAATTCTTCTGTCCTTCACAATCTCATGAGCTTGGATTCGTCTTCAATGGAACATAGTCATAGCAGCGGAGGTGATAATCTGGTGATGGGATATGGTGGCACCGGCGGTGGTGGTTATATGATGGCCAATAGTACAAACACTGATTCGTCTCAAGATGGTGTTGGAAACTTGTACTACCATCACCAAGGATCCGGTTATGCTGGTTGGGTGCCAACCGCTGTACCAACGCTGCCACCACGAACTGCCAACTTGGTGGTGGCTCAGTGCGGTGCTCCCAACTTTACTGCTTGGAATGATTCATAGAACAAAGTTGAATACAATTTGAGGTTTGGAGGTACTTTTTTCATGCATGCAATTCTTTCTTCTTCACGAACTTGGAAAGTGATCGATTAGGGTTTTATTTAACTTTGTATTATTAATCAGATTAGGATCTAACCAAAGGTCAACAAACCAATAGCATTTATATATATGTTATGGGTTTTGCGATCTTAATTTTGAACATGTATTTAGATCCACGGAATATAAAAAATCAAGCATTGTAATTTCGAATTTCACTTTTAACCACTCTAAATACTTATTAGTTTATATAATTTGGTCAAATGGTGGTGGGTCCTTGTGTTTTCTAATAAGAAAAAGAAAAAGAAAAAGAAAAAGAAAAACGCCATTTTTTTCTTTTCAAATAATCCAATTTCATTGTTAAAAAGCTCCGATAAAACTTGAATTTTTTTATTTTTACATTATACATACACTTCAAAAATATTTTAGGCCACGCCTTAAAAGAGCCAATATGAAACATTGATATTGGTTTCTAAATATCTAAATTTAAAGAGCATGGTGACAGAATTGTAAGTTGTATGGCCACTTTGAAGTTCTTGTAAGAGGTGTAAACATTTTGAGTTGAAGCTGAAGCGAGTTGGATTTTAATTTAAGCTTTTTTAGTGAATGAGCAAGAACTCAAGCTTCATATACTAGAATCTCTTAGATAATGAACCTAAACGAGAGTGTTGTTGGTATTTTTAGTGCCACCAACGAATTTAGGGTATTGGATTAACTTGTGGATCGAGACAACAATATCAATATTTAATCGACTTAGGTAACGAGAGAATGCGAGCTGGTTTTAACACAAATGTTTTAGGCCTTTTTTTAATTATTAGCTTATTTTCAATTAATCTTTTGGGCTTAACATATTTTAGTGGACTTTTGATATATATTAAATTAATTTAGCCACGTTATTGTTTGTTAGAAAGTCAATTAAATTGTTATCCATATCTTTAAGGTCAATTAATGTGTTTTACTCCATTCAAAATGGATTGGACTTTGAGGATGTCGTCTATTGTGTGTTGGCTTGTTGGCCGGTGATGGATTTAAAAGTCCATTAACAGACGCACAAAAGAAACTTACGGTTACACAGTGGCGATCAAAATTTTCTACTTCATACAATATCAAATTCAATTTCCACAAGAGTAATATGTGTCTAATTTGATAAGTAATCCGTAAATAGGTTTATTTGATATTTCTCATACGATTCAAAGATTTTCCAGGTTTCATCACAAAATTTTGCAATTTCAATTTGGATTCCTGGTTTGCTAATTTTTCTTCGAATTACTTGTTCTAGACCAAATTATACAGCAAAGATAAACTTATTATAGGGTAAATTTTGGTCATTGAAAATTGAATTTAAGTTTCACCATGCAAGTTTCAGTTTACTGTATTATTTTCATGGCATGAGGATTTCAATAATTAATTCTATCTTGTATATAATTTGAATTTCAACTTAAATTAAAAGCGTATTGTGCTTTATTTTAATCTGGCCATCATCAAATTTCAAAGTCAACTGATTTAAAATGGTTGAACATGATGAGAAAACTAGGAAATTTAACAAATGTAAGGGTAATAAAAAAGTTTGACCGGGATAATAATGTTTCCAATAAGAAACTAAAAGGGGTTGTTGGAGATGTGGAAACCGGGGCATTTCAGGAAAAGTTGTCGCGTGAAGCTTACGGGTGGAAACCAAACTAATATTGCAAGTCCAAGTGGGTCGAAAGATCCAAATGCTTCACAAGGTAAGCTTATTGATTCTAGTTTAAGCATTACAAAACCTATGAGTTTTGTAGTTGATTCAGTTAGTCATTCGGGACATGTTAATTACATAAAAACACAAAAACTGGATTTGATTCAAGAAACAAAAATTATTTTATGATTTTTCTAATGAATAAATAAAAGGTAATGTTTGTGAATCAAATAAATGTAATTCTAAAGTGCAACCCGCTAGCTGTGATGGTACAAACACAAGCAGTTTACAAGTTTGGAAAATGCCATTGGGGTGTGAAATAAATTAAACCGAGTGTTTGGATTTACTATTGGACTTAAAAAGTTCAACAGTTTATAAACATAATTCGGTTGATAAATATGTATCATTTATTTGTGAATCCTCTATGTATACAAGATGATATGCTTGCATGGTGGGTAGATTCGGGTGCTACGAGTCATATGTGCAAGGATCTCAATTGGTTTGAGGAACTTAACCAATTGAAGATGAATTTGTACTAAGAATGGAAAATGTTGCAACCGAGCCCATCAAGAAGTTGAAAAAGTAAGATTTGTATTTATGTCTAGAAAACACTTGTTGTTAGACGATGTGTTGTATGTACCCGGGATTCTAAAGAACCACTTATCTGGAATTTTTTTAAATAAATGTGGTTATAAACAGGTCATTGAGTCGGATAAGTTTATCTTGTATCGACATGGAACCTTTGTTGGATTTGGATACTTATGTAATGGCATGTTTATGCTTAAATCTGTATGTTTGGCATCTACATCTTCTAGTAATGTTGAGAATAATTCACGTTTATGACATACTAGATTAGGTCATGCTAATTATTATAGGATGAAACATATGTCTAAAATGAGCCTAATACCTGGATTTGACATGCGAAACTGTAGTAAATGTCATACTTGTAAATTGACTAATATTACTTGAAAATCGTTTAAAGATGTTAAAAGAGATTCCAAGGTACTAGAATTAGTTCATTCTGATTTATGTGACTTTCATGGTACTCCCTCACTTGGAAATAATAAAGTACGTCGTTACTTTTGTTGATGACGCATCTAGATGCATCTAGATTTTGTTATATGGTTTTGAAATCATTATATGGTTTTGAAATAAGCACCTAAATAGTGGCATCAAAATTTATGAGGTGATCTTATCTCATGGTTTTCTTCTAAACCAAGCTAATAAGTGTGGCTACAGTAGATTTAAATCCTTTGGTAAAGAAGTTATTACTTGTCTATAGATGATATGTTGATCTTTGGCACTGGCCAAGATTAGGTTGATAAGATAAAAAAAATTGTTTTCTTCTAATTTTGAAATGAAGGATTTGGTGGAGGCATATATGATCCTTGGAATAAGGATTAAAAGGAGAGAAAATGTTATAACCATGACATAGTCTTATTATATTGAGAGAGTGTTGAAGAAATTCAATCATTTTAATTATTGTTCTATTAGGAATTCCATAGATCCTAACATCTAGTTAATGCCTAATTCTAGTGATTCAATTTCACAATTAGAATATTCGAAGGCTATTGGATGCTTGATGTATACTATGATTAGCACAAGGCTTGACATAGCTTATACTGTGGGTAAGTGATGCATGCCATCTAGTGATATATTGGTCTACTTAATTTGATAACTGTTAGCATGTATTAGGTGGGTTAACTTAATAACTTTTAGAGACTTCCACCTAGCTTTAAATTTATAGGAAATGATTTTACTTAGGCTAGACACATACAATAGGCAAGCGTACCTATCGTTTGTAGTAGAGCTTAAGGTAAGAACCAAGTATCGAACCCAAAGGATACGATTTTTATAAGTTACTCTAAATTACCAACTAGTTTAATTATATTTTGTTATTTTATATTAAAACTAGAAAATAAAAGCAATAGATAGATGATTAGTAGGGAATATCAAGTGTTGGGCCCTGAAAGTTTATATATTCATTAGTTTATAGTGTTTTGGGCTAGTTTGTATGGAGTGGGCTTGGGGTGTAGTGGGCTTAGGTTAGTGGGAGCTTTGGGCTTAACCTGCTCTATATAATCATGTTTAGTTTTTCTGGTTTAGGTGGTTGACTCTATTACTTTTGCTAAACTTGTATTAGATTATTCATTGTGTGCAAGTTAAGCATTTTCGTCAATTACAATTCTGTTTCATCTTTATTTCTTGTGATTATAACCAAATCAGTTTGATTGTGTAATTCTGCCACTAATCAAACCTTGTGTGATATCATTGTTGATCCTGTTCTGGGACTTACATCAAGAGCATAAAGTGTGTTGCTTTGGATCTCTAAATCCACATGGGACGAATTATAGTTAAGTAATTTGCAAGAGGTGAAGTTAATTAACTCAAAGACCCGACTCCTAGCTAAGGTTACCAAAGAATTTTTATTAGATTTACAAGATGTGACTTTAAGGTTAAAATAGAATTAGAGCCGATCAAAGATAATTCATTGCCCAATCTTAGAGAAAGGTTCTTTTTAAGGAACAATCCCCTAACCTTGGGATAGTTACACCAACTACTCATCTTTGTTTTACATTGTTTCCATAGCTTGTGATCCTCTATTTGGCATACCTTTGCCTCACATCCAAGGTAGCAAGGATATATCAAAGTGCTCCCCATAAGTGCTAATCACACTTGTGATTAATTCGGGTGATTGATCTTTATTTAACAGGTCACGTTATAATAATAAAAAATATATATAAACGTATAGTATTTTATCCTGGCAAGTTAAGCCAAGATATATTGGACCATTCGAGATAATCGAATAGGTCAGTTATGTAGCTTATAGGCTTAAGCTACCTGAGGAACCAAGCGGAATCCATGATGTATTCCACATTTCAAATGCGAAGAAATGTCTAGCCGATATGTCACTAGCTATGCGACACCATGATATGCAGATTTATGAGAGCCTAAGGTTTATTGAAAAACCATTATCGATCGAGGATCGACACGCTAAAAAGTTTTGAAAGAAATTGGTCCCCATCATAAAAGTCAAATGGGATTCTTGTCGTGGCCTAGAATTTACTTGGGATGTTGAATCTAATATGAGACAGAAGTACCCCTATCTATTTAAATAAAATCTCGAGGACGAGCCTTTTTTATAAGGGGGTGAGGATGTGACACCTTAGAAATTTATATCCAATAATATGGCAACACATATCCGGTAAACTATCAAATATTCTAGATATGTTGGACGAGAGGAACTATTTTGGTAAATATATGGAAGATAATAAGTGGAGGGGTCAAATGTGACAAAATGCCAAACTTTTGTCTTCTGACAGTCCCTTACGGACTACAAGGCATATGCCTTATGGTCCGTAAGGCTGTTTAAAACAGTGGGCACCAAAAAGGTCCTTACGGACCGTAAGCCATCACCCTTACGGTCCGTAAGGGATGTCGCTGGCAGATTCCTGCAGCTGGCATCTGCAGGTTGCAGTTTTGCCACCCATCTCTCAAATTTTCTACCTTTTCTTCAAATTTGGACATGTGTGATGACACTGATCTCATCTCAGGAGCTTCAGATCACACTTGTTACAATTATGGAGCTTAAGATTAAGTATAAATAGCCTTGATCATGAGTCATTCAAACTTGCAACTTTCAATTTTCTTTCTCTCTATCTCTTGGAGTTGTTTCAGATCAAAAGAGGCCTCTTACCTAAAGTCTAGACTTCCTTCAAACACAAGTAAGTGTACTCCTTAGTTCTATTTCCATTCCTAGGCTAGTTAAAAGCCGAAAGTTAAGCAAATTGGTTTTTTGCTTTGACATTCGGTTCTAACCATTTCGGTCAAGTTAAAGTTCGAATCGAACTTGGCTACGTGATCGTAATAATGAAGATGTTAATCCCTTGTGATTACACCCTCTGAAGATCATGTTAAGTAGGCAAAATGACGAGTCACAGTTATGTTAAATAAAAAGTCAAAACACAGATTTTTGCAAATTATGCTAAATGAATTTCTAAGTATCGAAACCTTACTTTTTGACATTATAATAGTTTATATAACATATTAGGACATATTTAATCATGCCCTACTCATCATTTCCTGCCTAGAGCTCATTCCGTAATCGAAAGTCAAACAATTTGACTTCTTCTTCGCTTCTAACACATCTGGTCAAGTTTAGAGCATGTATAAAGGTTGTTATATTATCATATTATTGTACGGAATAACCCTCTGAGGTTATACCTTTTGATCATGTCATTTTTCGGGTTTATTGATAAGTCCACATAATATGCCTTGAAAATGCCTTAAATGCACTTATGGCAAAAAATGGGTTTAAAACCAAATGAACATGTAATTTGAGACTTCGAAACTGATCTTATAACGAATGAAATGTACTTTGGCATAATGGACTTGTCTTAGACCTATTCGACTACCCGATATTGCATATGCGTGTACAACTAGTTTAAATAGCATAAAATATGTAAACCGGCCAAATTGGGTCAAAACCTTTCAAATTCAGTTCTAATTAGAATGTATGGTAACCCATATTCTACGAGTCCTTACACTCAGAAGGGTATAAACCACATTCTATCAGGTCGACGCTTAATCTAACAAACCGTACATATTTATTAAAGTTATCATGTCAAAGTCAAATTACTTATATAAGACACGTTAATATTCTAACGAATCATACTTCTTTTCATTCTAGACTAGGAGCCTCCAGTAAATTGCGCTTGTGTTTAGGTTGTTTTGAAATACCGTTGTGCTAAACACCTTTCATTTGTAAAGTCTAGCACAGGAAAATACTCTTAACCTTTTTTCATTTATAAAGGCTTGGGACACGACACAAGCCGCTTGGTTGGGTATTTAATAAAGGACGAATGATGCCAATGAAATTGAAATAACCCGTTTTAATCTGTTTTCTTTATAACTTAAACATTGGGGGTTAATACGAATGTGTCCTGGATATCCTGACTCATTTAATTATAAATGGCCATGATCTAAGCGCGGGGTGTTGGAATATACCTGATAGACGCTAATGCTATATTTATATGATATTGAAAATGTGGTGTGTTGATTAATCATGTACGGGTGTTCAGTTCAAGTCCCCAACTGTATTGACAAGCATGTAAACTAGTAACAAGAGATATAGTTTGTCCCAAGTTATTTAAAAATGATATACAAATGTTTTCAAATAAGTTTTTAAAAGATTTTTTAAAAGAGTCGGTTAATTGTATTTACCAATGAAAACTAGCGTAATTTCAAAAGACTAAGCGCATGTTATATAGAAAGTATGGAAAAGATTGTTAATGTCTGTTTCGCAAATGATATACATTCTGGATCGACATGGAACACTTCTTGGAGGAAACTGGAGGAGACTGAGCAAAAGAAGAAGGAAAAGAAGGAAGCAAGGATTGCTGAGCGAGCTCGTATAGCGTCGCTGAGAAGTTTTCTATTTGGCAATACAGTTAACCGACCTCCTCCAACAGATCAAATGCCAATTTCTTTTGAGGAGCGTCGCAAGCCACCGAAGCAGTTTTTGGTTGTTAAACGTCAGATCTTATGAAGTTTTTTTGAAGACTATCCAGACTGCGGCAACATCCAAGGGGGAGTTTGTTTGTGCATTATGTCTATTGCCTACGTCTAGGATATGTCGTTATTGTATATAGGGCTTAAATGTCAAATTGTAAATGTTATTCTTTGTTTTATATATTTTGTAGTAGGCTCTTACGAGTGAGTCAGATGACTCGTACGAGTGACATTCTGTCACTCGTACGAGGCAACCACTCGCACGAGTCATAGTCTCTGTTTCACACACTTCAGTGCGAGTCATGTCGACCTATAAATAGAGGAGTGTTTTGTCAGAGCTAGTACTGTTAGTCCAGTTGGTACGGCGAAGCACTGCTGAATTGTTTGCTTGTGTTGTACTTTGCACGTCAATCAATACATTCAAAGCAGTTAAATAGTAGATCTCACTTGTTCGTTTGTCAACCTCACTAACATTGAATTTCACCTCTGTTAGTTGAGTTAGATCAGTCCGGTTGCTCATCGGAGGAGCCGATCCCCCATTCACAATCACCATCTGTCACACCCCCGAATTCTTGACATTGCGGAAGCGCCAAGAGGTATGACCAGAGCGGTAATCATTTCCTTCAATCAAGTAAACAACAAATATAAAATATAGTAAGATGCTCATCCATACATTTTATTTAAAACTACATTTACATCCACAACTTGTTTTTCCAAGAAAAACAATAACAACTTCAACATCATTGTTTTAAGTTTAAACACAAGATTTCAAAACATGACAACTAAAACTGGATGTCATCTAAAAGCTTGACTTCATAACAACATGGACTTGTTTTTCCAAAGCTGTCCACTAGTTACCTACAATACATGTTAGGTTTGAAAAACGTCAACAAAAGCTGTGAATTCATGTATTTAGTTTTTGTATTAAATGAATCTCTAAAACATTTGAAGTATTGAAATCAGGTATGTATAGCATAAATGAAACTTGTAAGATCATTAATGTTTTGCAAGGACACTAATATGTATGTCGAACAGAAGGCAACCAAACCTTGATGATAAGTTGTGTCTGAGACACTCATTTTAGACACAAAAGCACTCTTAACGGTCTGTTTTTGTTGCCATTAAGAGCGGGGCTCGCCAAAACCCAATAGATCTATCACTTTCGTTCCTTGGTACTTGTATATTCATTAATGGTCCCATCGTATAATCCTTTCCGCATGTGATCTAAACATTTTCATGTTCTAGCTTAATCATACCAATTGTAACATATATACTTCCCCGAGCGTTTAAATCTATAAAACATTTAAATAAAAGCGGAAACATGAACTCACAAATTTGCGTCTTGTTGTGCAAATCTCTAGGTGATGTCTGATTCTGCGTTCGTGTGTCAACCTATAAGTGTTCTAATCTCGTTAGACACTTTGGTTTATGTTTTGTTTTCGTACAAGTCTTTATTCTTAAATTCGTAATTAGACTTGTATTTTATATACGAGGGGGCCTAGCCCAATTTATTTTATAAAAATGTGTGACAACAGTAATTTCCAGGTTATAATTACACGAATAACAAACATTAGGACGAGAATAAATAGTGTGTAAGATGTAAATTAACTTAATTAGGCATGTTGAAGTGCCTAGGAACGTCTATCCAACTTTATAGTACGCGAATGTTGATTTGCGGAAAGACTACTGAACGATAAGCAGTAACGAGCTGATACCGGACAAAATACTGACAATGCTGACAAATATGAATTTTATACATATAATTTATACATATAAACTTAGTTTTGCGAATTTATTATGTTTTCGAACGTCACAAAACACAATTTTAATGCAACCGATGAACGTGAGTGTCAAACGCAACCTTCCGACATAAATTTACATGTTTCGAACCTAAAATACTATTATACAACATCCCATGAAGTTCGGGTATGAAAACGGGCTTCAGAAATGCTATCGGGCCGCTCAAAACACAAGAAACGGGTCTTGGGCCTAGTCCACATAAAAGCCCAAGCCCACAAAACCTACCTATATAAACCAAATTCTTTTAAAGAAATCCTCATAACTCACCTACACTTTCTCTCTCTAACTCGCAATTTTCTCTCTCAGCTCTCTCACTCTAGAACTCCAACTATGGCGGAGTCCGGCGGTAATCGGCGAAGCCGACCGTCCGACACGGAATTGCGTCGGTGGCGCCAGCACCGGCGATGGCAATCCGGCGACCCGCCGACGACTTTTTCTGCAAAATACCCTTTCCCACTAAAAACGAACATTCCTGTCACGATGGTGGTGTCCATTTTCGAAGATTCTCAGTCGTTTAGGCTCGGGAGCAACTTCAGCAAAGTTCCGGTCAAATTCCGACAAACCCGTTTTGGACTTTTGACTTCGTGCATGTTTAGATCAGGTGGTTAGAGACCTTTCTACATGTTTTCGTGAAATTTTATTCTCTAGCAAAATTCTGACTTCTAGCATGGTTCTAGCGAGGTTCCGGGCATCCGTTTCAACGAAAATATATTTTTGGGCTCCTAGTAACCTGTAGAGTCCATACGAAACACTTTCGTCTTGGGTAAAATATAAATTTTGGGACACTCTTGGGCTCGGGTCAACTCGGTCAATAGGTCAAACTTTGGTCAACGGACAGTTTTGGGTCATTTTTGGTGTTTCGGTTCAGTTTTGGGTTCGGTCAAACCCGATCAACACGGGTCAACTCAGTCAACACGGTCAGATTTTGGTTCGAGTCAAACTGTGGTCAACCCGGTCAAATTCAGGTTCAGTCAACTATGGTAAAAGTTTGGTCAACATGGTTAAACCTAGTCAACTCAGTCAACATAGTGAACCGTGGTTAACAAGTCAAAATCAGTCAACATGGGTCAAACCCGATCAACTCAGTCAACGCTGGTTCAACTCAGTCAAATCCGGTCGATTCAGTCAACGTAAGTCAAACCTGGTCAATGCAGTCAACTCGATCAACGCAAGGCTCGGTAAAATTTAAATGATTCGAATTTTGTTATTTTGTTTTTATATAGTATTAGTTAACGTAAACCGAGCTCGAATCTTAATATCGTGACGTAGTTTGTATACAAATTTATATATACATATGAGTTTAGTATTCGCTAACTTTGTGAAAGTTACATAAATTATTGTTTTTTTTTTGAAAATATATCGACACTTTGATTGTCGGGATCATTCAAAACAGAGGAAACTTAGTTTTACGTTAAAAAGTAAATATATACTTGATTCAGAATTAACGAAAAATGTATCATAATTCAAACTACCTTATAAAATAAAGATATGTGTGTATTTATTTTCGACGACTCTTTAGAAGTTGCAAACAAAATTACAACATTTCATCGGGAACTTTTAAAAAAAATATATAATTATTCATAATTATTCTAACGTTTACAACTCGAAGACTATATTAAATAAGTATAAGTATTTATTTCTAACGCCTAAATGGCATACGGTTTATTACCAAATGATTTCAACACGTTATCATTTGCATCGTTTTGATAAACAAGCAAATGGAGCCGATCCTAACAAGCTACAACTATATACCTATTTTCATTGACTATCCACGAGACACAACGTTTATATACGTATACATTTACGCCTACATACATACATACATACATATATATATACACACACATTTATGACTATATCTTATAAAATACTACGACGAGTCGTATTGTTATCCGTCAATGTATATGACGACTATGCGGGAAACGCGTGAATACATTGTACGAGTCTATGATATGTACTATCTTTATACGAATAAGTGACTACATACACATATGACCATCTGAGACGACTAACACAACTTCATAAATATATTTATATCTTTACATAAATATATATTCTAATTCACTCAAAAACTAAGTCGTTTACAAGACTTCGTATTTATCTCGATTATAAATGAAAACAAACAACCATAGATGGGTATTTCAAAGCGAGGTAACAACACTTTCATAGACTCGTATGGTTAACGATCCTGTAGAGCTCAGTAACACGTAGTCTAGCTACGTCATGTTAAGAAACTTATAAGTTACTCCTTGATCGAAACAATATAGATTGCATGGGAGCGAGTTTATGTTCGGAAACGACCTTATGGAATCACATTAAGCTAGCTTTGCACAAGGTCATCAAGGGGAGATCATAACCCCCAGTTTTTACGGTTTTACATTCTTATAAATGTTTTCAGGGGTGGAAAGACATGCAAGTTTTGCAAAAGTACACAATATTTCGATGAACGAAAACAACAGAGATCTAAACTATGTTGCAAATGAATTTCAATAAACGTAAATGGTTTACGAAAGGTTTATGCTAAACATACCGGTTTTACAAAACACTCTCGTATTTTTGAAACGTGCATGAGTTACATTACTAGTGATGGGAAGGTCCTAGTTACAATGGGACAGGTTTGTCCTGCATACAAGTAAGGGTACTGGTTGGTCCTGCTTACAAACACAAAGACTGGTTTGTCCTACATACGAATAAGGGGACTGGTTGGTCCAGCTTATGGACTCAAGGACTGGTTTGTCCTTCATACAAGAAGGGGACCGGTTGGTCCTGCTTATAAACACAAGGACTGGATTGTCCTCTACTCAATAATAAGGGCCGTAGGGTCGCTTGAAACTGTACAGTGAAGTCCTCGCTACATATCGGAACTATAACCGCCTGCTAGTCTACCGTCTTGAGTAAACGGTTTGGCGAGGCACGTACTAGCTTGGGGTGGGTTATAGGCTCATGCGGGTCATGTTGTCTTTGTCGTAAGCAGACATCGACGGTAATTAAAATATTACAAAAAACAAGGTTTTCAATTGACATGCTGGTTTTATTACGTTTTCTTAACAATTATTTAAACCGGTTACTAAAAAGATTTAGTTAAAATCTTTTTTCAAACAAACTATGAATTCGCCCACGTTACGTTGATTTTTCACATGTTTCTTTCTCAGGTTATATTTTCAAACTATGGCACAGTTGGAATAGGAGAACCCATGGGGATTCGAGTACTTAGCGGGCGTTCACACTCTCTAGAAGTCTTAGCATTTCATTTATTACTTCCGCTATGCAATGAAGATACCAGTCAGATCACGGCCAGCTCTGATGTGATGATGCTTTCGGGGTGTGACAGATTGGTATCAGGGTCATAGGTTTCAGCGAATTAGGTTTCTGTGGAGATACCTAGGCTTTAACCTTACTTTCTTCTAGGGACTTAGATTATTAAGACTTTGACTACATACAGAACGCCTAGTGCTCGAATCTGGGTTCCAACCGTGGCCGAAACAATGAGTAAACATTTTGGTTTTAAAACATACGCTAGTGATGTGTTCAATACACGATACACGAAACAATTACGTATAGCAAGAAAATCCTTGAGAGTCTTGGTAACATGCTTTTAGGACCATTGGGAAACTCTTGTCGAAAACTTTTGTCAAGATATATCAAAGGCACCACTATTAGAGAAATTACGATATTATTAGATGCTATATAATGATTTATTTCATTTCATGATCATAGTAGTGTGTTTGCGTATGCATCCTCATTGCATGATACGCCTCATGTTTCCTGTACGGATAAGTGTTGTTACAAAATTTTTGTCCTCACTCTCTATCCAAACCATGTATTCTCAATGTTGCGACCGACCATCAGTCTCCGATCATCTCATCGCCACATTTTATGATCTACTAGTCTCTGCATCCGTACCAGTCACTCTCACCAACAAGTAGGGAACGCCTACTGGAGTAGCGGCTCGCCGGAACAATTCTAATTATTGAGCCCAAGTGATTGGAGGACTACTCTCCCGACATCCAAACTGACTTCCTAAAAGTGAGGACACACCTAAATGAACTTATCTTAGTGATTCCATCTTGAGTCATTCTTTTCTATTGACCAAAAGCTCGAAATAGGAGGATGCTCAGAAAAATCATGCAAGGTAATTTATCATTACGTGTTCACATGTAATCATAATTTGCAGTGCCTGAGAATCTTAGTAGACTCTGTGGGTCAAGCTAATGGTTACAACCTATTCTAAAGTCTCAAGTTGTTCATCGAGACTTGATCCCCTAAGTGCTAAAAGGGTAACAAGAGCAATTGCAACAACGCCGCACAACATGGTAATCAGCTCTCGTTGACTGCGGTGAACCTCATTCAAGTGATTGACTGCCTTTTTGTAGTCTCACCATTTTATCAACAAGTACATCCTTCAGTTGGCTTATCTCAATTTCTATTTATAACAAGGATAGTGACTATAATTCTTGTGAGAATGGAACCATTTCCGATTTTAGCAGTAGTCGCTATATAATCTCTCATTGAACCCAACTGGAACTAAATGCCTTCCCATGGTGTTTCCCCATTGTTCATGAATCAGACTCTTACGTTTTATTCATTTTGTTTCATAATTTATTTTAACCTTAGTATGATTTTCCACAACTATGAGTTATTTAAAAGTATTCTTTTCATTGTTTTGAATCACATGTACTATCCAATACTGTACCTGTTATTTTGGAGGACATAAAAATTGGATAATACTAGAATTTTCCCTTAAACGAAGTTATGAGATTCAAAAAGAATTTTTTTTTGCAATAATCATTCAAATGCTCAAAGTTTTTACAAAGGATCACACACCACACGAACAAACTGAGTGAAAAGTACAGGGTAGGGTATCACGAATCATTATGACCGAAACATATTGTTTTGAAAATAAGTTTGAACTATAACTGTATTTTACACTAACGGAGGATTTTGAAATCATCTTATTATGAATGAACCTTGTTGGAATTCCCAATGGAAAAATTGTCAAAATTTTTATAACGCTTCTCAACCTCTAGTTTTCTTAATGATACATTTTGTAAACATATCATGGTAAGTGTGAGTGTTGTGTGATCTTGAATGATACAATTATTTCGGAAAACAAACATAAATGTATGTGGTAAACTAAGGAATTGTATAAATTATCTTTATACCTTTAAACTTTGCAAACACTAGTTCTCATTGAATCCACACACTTCGATTGGTTCCATATGACCAATTGATCCTCGCTCCAATTGCACATTGGTGTCCGCCGTATACTAGTGTCAATTCCTTGTGCCCTTCGACTTCGGTAAAGTCATCTTTGGTCAGCCTCATAATATTTTCATATCAGACATCTTATTTGTTAGTTTTCGACAACCGATACAATGACATAATTTCACTACTCGTTGCTAATAGCGAGACGTGTCTTTTACTCGCGAATATAATTGACCCCTGTCAAGTTCGATTCATGCGATTCGATATTTCTAGATCTAGTAATGAGCATAGTGTTTAATGCGAATCACGTGTGGATGTAAATCTCATTTCTATAACCAAATACATGCATATGAGCATTTATATAAAGGTATGATGTTAAACACTAAAATTTTCAAAGGTCAACAATGTATAGTAGTACCCTATCCGTTCTTATTGTTGAGGCATTGAAAAATGTGTCATGCTCTTTCTGTGGTCGACCTAGTTTATGTTATCTACTCGAATTGGTGTAGTAATGTGCTACCTAATTCTCCAACCGAAATGATTATTGAATCCATTTTTCTATTACTTAACGGTTCACCGTAATAACCATTCTTGCATTTCAATGGTTTTCCTTAGTATAGTAGGACCATCAATTAGAAGGCGCATATATTTCGGTGCATCTTGATCTTCATTGACAATCTCGGAGCACTGTTGATTTTCTTGACTCTTTTTAGATAAACCAATCCAGACGCTAAACTAGTAATTAATAAACTTTTTACTTAGCCGCGTTTTTCTTACCCCTAGAGGGGAAAGTAAAAATTGAGAGTCGGCGAAGTCGTTCATCAGAAGGGTCATGACGATACAATGTGTGTCAATTGTTGCCGTCTCTCATAGAGACAATTATTTTCGCCAAGCCCTAATTGGACCTTGTTAATGGCTAGCGATACTCATACAAAAGTGAGTACTAGAATTCTATATAAACGGTATGGACAAGTTATTATACCTTATCCTCTTTTCGACAAGACTCCTTTGCAGACGACTCGAACTAAATTTCGCGGACGAAATTTATTTAATAGGGGGAGAATGTCACAACCGGTAATTTCCGGGTTATACTTACGTGAATAACAAACATTAGGACAAGAATAAATAGTGTCTAAGACGTAAATTAACTTAATTAGGCCTATTGAAGTGCCTAGGAACGTCTATTCGACTTTACAGGATGGGAATGTTGTTTGCGGAAAGACTGCTGAACGATATGAATTTTATACATATAATTTATACATATGAGCTTAGTTTTGCGAATTTATTATGTTTTTGAACGTCACAAAACGCAATTTAACGCAATCGACGAACGTGATCATCGAACGCAACCTTCCGACATAATTTTACATGTTTTTGAACCTAAAATACTATTATACGACGTCCCATGAAGTTCGGGTTTGAAAACGGGCTTCAAAAATGCTATCAGGCCGTTCAATACACAAGAAACAGGTCTTGAGCCCAGTCCACGTAAAAACCCAAGCCCACAAAACCCACCTATATAAACAAAATTCTTTTAAAGAATTCCTCATAACTCACCTACACTTTGTCTCTCTAATTCTCACTTTTCTCTCTCAGCTCTCTCACTTTAGAACTCCGGCCACGGCGGAGTCTAGCGGTAACCGGCGAAGCCGACCGTCCGACGCGGAAGTGCGGCGGCGGCACCACCACCGGCGATGGCGGTCCGGCGACTGGCCGGCGACTTTTTCGGAAAAATACCCTTTTCCCACTAAAACGAACCTTCCCGTCACGATGGTGGTGTCCATATTCGAAGATTCTCAGCTGTTTAGGCTCGGGAGCAACTCCGACGAAGTTCTGGTCAAATTCCGGCAAACCCGTTTTGGAATTTTCACTTTGTGCATGTTTATATCGGGTGGTTAGAGACCTTTTTGCAAGTTTTCGTGAAATTTTATTCTCCGACGAAATTCCGACTTCTAGCATGGTTCTGGCGAGGTTCCTGGCATCCGTTTTCAACGAAAAATATATTTTTGGGTTCCTAGTAACCTTAGAGTCCATACGAAACACTTTTGTCTCGGGTAAAAAAACAAATTTCGGGACACTCTCGGGCTCGGGTCAACTCGGTCAACAGTTCAAACACGGGTCAAGGGACAGTTTTGGGTCATTTTTGGTGCCTCGGTTCAGTTTTGGGTTCGGTCAAACCTGGTCAACAAGGGTCAACTCAATCAACACGGTCAAATTTCTATTCGAGTCAATCTGTGGTCAACCTGGTAAAATTCAGGTTCAGTCAACTGTGGTCAAAGTTCGTACTACATGGTCAAACCCGGTCAACTCAAACAACATAGTCATCAGTCAACACGGGTCAAACCCGGTCGACTCAGTCACGCCGGTTCAACTCAGTCAAACCTTGTCAACACAGTCAACTTGGTCAACGCAAGGCTCGGTAAGATTTAAATGATCCAAATTTTGTTATTTTGTTTTTATATAGTATTAGTTAACGTAAACCGAGCTCGAATCATAGTATCGTGACGTAGTTTGTATACAAATTTATATATACATATGAGTTTAGTATTCGCTAACTTTGTGAAAGTTACATAAATTATTGTTTTTTTTGAAAATATATCGACACTTTGATTGTCGGGATCGTTCAAAAACAGAGGAAACTCTGCCCGTTTTACGTTAAAAATAAATATATACTTGATTCAAAATTAACGAAAACGTAACATAATTCAAACTACCTTATAAAATAAAGATATGTGTGTATTTATTTTCGATGACTCTTTAGAAGTTGCAAACAAGATTACAACATTTCATCGAATACGATTTGCAAGATAATAAAACTCTGGAACTTTATAAAAATAAATATAATTATTGATAATTATTCTAACGTTTACAACTCGAAGATTATATTAAATAATTATAAGTATTTATTTCTAACGCCTAAATGGCATACGGTATATTACCAATTGATTTCAGCACATTATCATTTGCGTCGTTTTGATAAACAAGCAAATGGAGCCGATCCTAACAAGCTTCAACTATATAACTATTTTCAATGATTATCCACGAGACACAACATTTATATACATATACATTTACACTTACATACATATATATATATATATATATGCATACATTTGTGACTACATCTTATAAAATACTACGGCGAGTCGTATTATATCCGTCAACGCATATGATGACTATTCGGGAAACGCGTGAATACATTGTACGAGTCTATGATGTGTACTATCTTTATACGAATAAGTGACTACATACACATATGACCATCCGAGATGACTAACACAATTTCATAAATATATTTATATCTTTACATAAATATATATTCTAATTCACTCAAAAACTGAGTCATTTCCAAGACTTAGTATTTATCCAATTATAAACGGAATCAAACAACCATAGATTGTTATTTCAAAGCGAGGTAACAACACTTTCATAGAATCGTATGGTTAACGATTCGGTAGAGCTCGGTGACATGTAGTCTAGCTACGTCATGTAGAAACTTCTAAGTTACTCCTTGATCGGAACAATATAGATTGCATGCGAGCGAGTTTATGTTCGGAAATGACATTATGGAATCACATTAAGCTAGTTTTGCACAAGGACATCAAGGTGAGTTCAAAACCCCCACGTTTTATGGTTTTACATTCTTATAAATGTTTTCGGGGTTGGAAAGGCATGCACGTTTTAAAAAAGTACACATTATTTCGATGAACGAAAACAATAGATTTCTAAACCATGTTTCAAATGAATTTCAATAAACTCAAATGGTTTACGAAAGGTTTATGCTAAACATACCGGTTTTACAAAACACTCGCGTGTTTTCGAAACGTGCATGAGTTTCATGACTAGTGACGGGAAGGTCGTAGTTACAATGGGACTGGTTTGTCCTGCATACAAGTAAGGGGACTGATTGGTCCTGCTTACAAACACAAGGACTGGTTTATCCTACATATGAATAAGGGGACTGGTTGGTCCTGCTTACAGACTCAAGGACTGGTTTTTCCTACATACAAATAAGGAGACTGGTTAGTCCTGCTTATAAACACAAGGACTGGATTGTCTTCCACTCAACAAGAATGGTCGTAGGGTCGCTTAAAACTATACACTGAAGTCCTCGCTACATATCGGAACTATAACCGCCTGCTAGTCTACCGTCTTGAGTAAACGGTTTGGCGAGGCACTTACTAGCTTGGGGTGGGTTAGAGGCTCATGAGGGCATATTGTCTTTGTCGTACGTGGACATCGATGGTTATTCAAATATTAAAAAAACAAGGTTTTCAATTGACATGCCGAGAAAAATGGTTTTATTACATTTTCTTTTCAATTATTTATACCGGTTACTAAAAAGATATATTTAAGATCTTTTTCAAATAAACTATGAACTCGCTAACGTTATGTTAATTTTTCAAATGTTTATTTCTCAGGATATATTTTCAAACTATGGCACGGTTGGAATAGGAGAACCCATGGGGATTCGAGTACTTAGCGGGCGTTCACACTCTCTAGAAGTCTTAGCATTTCATTTATTACTTCCGTTGTGCAATGAAGATACTAGTCAGATCACGCCTACCTCTTATGTGATAATGTTTTCGGGGTGTGATAAAATGGGCCTAGCCCAAGTTAATTTTGTAAAAGTGGGCCTAATCCAAATTAATTATATAAAGGTCTGGCCCAAATTAGTTTATAAAAGTGGGCTAGCCCATATGATTTTTATAAATGGGCTTGTCCTAAGGTTTATGTTAATGGGCTTGATCCATGTTTAAAGTTTACTACCATTTTTACAAAAATTTAGTTTATAAAAAAATACTAAATATTTTATATAACTTATTTTATAATTTATAGTATATATAAACTTTAGTAAATATGTGTGACGGTTCGCATGTTCATTTCTACCGTTTCGTTCGTGTCGTTTGTTTCGTCCGTGTTGTTTGTCTGTTTCGTCTAATTTATCCGAATAACAACATAAACTAAAATTCTGAATATGAAGCATCATGAACTTGTAAGTAACCTTGTCTAGTTCAAAAATCATGTTTGAATGTATGTTTCATCTTAATTTTACGTAACATGTTAATGCATCTTCTTGATTAAACAAAACCTTATGTAAACTTTGTATACATATTTTCAAAGACTTCATTTTTATAACATGATTTTTGGTGTTAAACAACATGTTTTATAAACACATTTTTAAACAAGATTACAAGTTCATACTTTTAATCATAAAAATGCAACATCAAGATTACTACATTTTAACAACTTCAAAGATTATCAAAGATCATCAAAATAATCAAATAATCATACTTGTTTGTCTAGTTTTTGTTAATGTTTCAAGTGATTTTTAAGTAAGCTTCAAAATCATTACTTGTACATTTATTTTTAAACATAAAATAAGAAATGTAATTTCAAGACATGAAGCTTACTACTAGATTGAAGATGATGAAAAGATGAAGTAAAAGATGAAGATCCAAGTGTTCCAAAGCTTGAGATAATGCTTCAAGTAGGCTTCGAAGTCTTCAATTGCCTTGATTTATCTTTGAACCTCCATTGATGATTGAATTTCTAATGTTTTAATTTTAAAAAGATGAAGGTGCGAGGTGTTTGGGTTGGCCGATTTTGGGAGAGGGAGAAGAAGGAGATGAGAGTTCTTGTTGATGTTTGGAAATGAGAATGGTAGTGTGAGTGTAGTGACTTGTTTTTATTATGGTTCTTACACATCACTATACACTCATCCATCTTACCATGCATACAACACATCAAGCCAAGTGAGTGGGTAGGGG
This sequence comes from Scalesia atractyloides, assembly GCA_947069175.1. Lineage (NCBI taxonomy): Eukaryota > Viridiplantae > Streptophyta > Magnoliopsida > Asterales > Asteraceae > Scalesia > Scalesia atractyloides. Next base: position 58,551,858 of record CAMTDV010000008.1, read on the forward strand.
GACCCTATCAAAACCGTGAGCAAGAGGGGGGTGGTTTAGTTTATTATTATTTTTTTAGAAAATTTGTTATATTTTATAAACTTTATAAAATTCGATGTTTTAAATAGTTAGTTTTTATAGAAACTAATGATCCAACACATTAAAGTGATGTTAAAATTTGTCTAACTAGTTCCATAGACTAGTCGTTTCATTGTTCGGATGATGGATTCGGCTCATGTTTTGTATCGGGTAAAATACCCACAATTTATACTATTTTCATGGAATTGTTTACATATTCAGCTTTGTGATGTTTTTGATGTCTAAAATTCATTAACTACTTTGTCGGACTAGTACCGGCTTTGTTATCGGGTAACTACCCAAATGAACTGTGTAGCTCTAATAATAAATTGTATATAAAGATTTTTGTGTGATTTTTAATACCCTATATTTTTTATGATAAATAATATTTATTTTTGGGTTTGAGACGTTTGCTTTATTGTTCTGCAAAGTGCTTTACACTTCTAGCGAATTGCTAAATTTATCTACGGATCAGACAAATTAAATGTTTATATAATTTTTCTAGAAAGTATTAATTGTAAGTTGTTGCCAACAATTGTTTCTATGTAATACTTGTTGCGGGCATATTTTATATCTTGTTTTTACCTATGTCGGGTTGTACCGCGACTAATCCTGGCATGAATTGTGTGCTCGCATTTTTGTCGCCAGTCTAGGACATAGTTTTGTATTGTTTCAAATTGTGGCCGATTTTTTTTATCATACTAAGCTATGATTTTGTACAATCCTAGACTTTTAGGACTTAATTAAATAAAATCAAGTCGAAATATGCGAAAATAAAGAATGTAATAGTTGTTTAGGTTGTACAGAATTACTGGTATTTTGCCGAGAGTCACATTCTCCCCCTGTTAAAGAAAATTTCATCCCGAAATTTAAGTTGCGTTATTCATTGTAGGGACTTTCTCAAACAGGTGTGGGTATTTCTTATTCTTTTCATCTTTCAGTTCCTAAGTGAACTCGGGTCCGCGCTTCGAGTTCTAACGGACCTTGACTAGTTTGATATGACTCCTCCTTGTTTCTTGAACTTTCAAATCCAAAACCTCAACAGTTTATTTGATGAAATGGAGTTTGTCGTCTATATAGATTTCATCCATGGGAATAATAAGTGATTCTTCAGAAAGACACTTCTTAAGATTTGACAAGTGAAAAGTGTCGTTGACATTACTAAGTGAGTCTGGTAATGTCAACTTGAATGCGAAAGTCCCAATCTTTTCCAAAATCTCATAAGGTTCTATGTATCTTGGGCTAAGATTTCCTTGCTTCCCAAATCGAGCTACACCTTTCCAAGGCAAGGCTTTTAATAGTACTTTGTATCCAACCTCGAAAGATAACGATCGGCAGCATTTATCCGCGTAGCTTTTCTGTCTGTCCCGAGCCACCTTAATACGGTCTCGAATTTTAATTTTTTTATCAGTAGTCTCTTGGACTAACTCTAGACCTATCATTTGTTTGTCACCCATTTCCGCCCAACATAGCGGAGTCGACAATTACATCCATATAACGCATCAATTGGAGCAGCTTGAATACTTGTGTGATAACTGTTATTGTATGAGAACTCCACTAAACGCATCTAAGGTTTGAATTATGCATTCGCTTTAGCTGTCGGTTTGAGGATGAAAGGTCGTACTTAGATCTAAGCGGGATCCAAAAGCCTTTTGAAAAGATTGCCAAATTCTTGACACATAATGACCATCTCGGTCAGAGATTATCGATACAGGCACTCCGTGCCTTGCCACAATTTCCTTGAGATTAAGTTCAGCTAACTTCTCAATCTTATCTTTCTTATGTATTAGCCAGAAGTAAGCTGACTTAGTTAATCAGTCGACAATTACCCAAATCATGTCAAGACCGCGACAGGTCCTGAGTAATTTAGTTATGAAATCCATGTAAATTTGTTCCCATTTCCAAGTGGGAATTTCAGGTTGTTGTAACAATCCTGAAGGTTTTTGGTATTCGGCCTTAATTTTAGCACACGTTAGACATTTTCCAACATAAGTTGCAATATCACCTTTGATATTAAGCCATTAATAATATTCTTTAAGATCTTGATACATTTTATCCGCTCCGGTATGTGTCGAGTATTTGCATTTAAGAGCTTCATCTAGAATTAGGTCTCGAAGACCGCAAAAAGAGGAACCCAAATTCTGCTCATGAAGTACAAGGCTCTTTTCTCTTTCGGCTCAAGATGTTTTCCATACTTCTAAGTACTTCTGCTTTAAAGTTTTCTTCCTTTTGTGCTTCTTGTTGGGCATCATGAATTCGAGAGGTTAGGTTATTATGAATTGTGAGTCCTAATGATCGTACCCATAGGGTCTTAACTCGTTCTTTTCGGCTCAAGACATCCGCGACAATGTTCGCCTTGCATGGATGATATTTGATCTCACAATCATAGTCATTCAACAATTCAAGCCAATGCCTTTGATGCATATTCAACTCTTTCTAGTTAAATGTATGCTGAAGACTCTTGTGATCAGCAAAATTGTGCACTTGGTACCATAAAGGTAATGACGCCAAATTTTTAATGCAAACACCACTGCACCTAATTCTAGGTCATGTGTGGTATAGTTCTTCTCGTGAACTTTTAATTGGCATAATGCGTATGCAATAACTTTTTCTCGTTGCATTAATACACATCCTAACCCTTGACGTGATGCATCGTAATAAACTACAAAATCATCCATACCGTCTAGAAGTGATAAAATTGGTGCATTACAAAGTTTGTCTTTGAGCAGTTGGAAAACTGCATCTTGCTTCTCTCCCCAATCAAACTTCTTATATTTTTGAGTGAGGGAAGTTAGTGGTTGAGCAACCTTTGAAAAATTCTCAATGAATCTCCGATAATAACCTATCAATCCTAAAAATTGGCGTACTTTGGTCGGTGTCTTTGGTGCATTCCAATTCTTAATGGCCTCGAGGTTAGATGGATCGACATGTATGCCTTTCTCATTGACTACATGTCCGAGAAATTGAACTTTGTGAAGCTAGAATTCGCATTTAGAAAATTTTGCATACAAATTCTCCTTCTTTAATAATTCAAGAATAGTTTTAAGATGATGTGCATGGTCATCCTTGTTTTATGAATATATCAATATGTCATTGATAAATACTATCACGAATTTATCAAGGTATGGCTTGCACACACGGTTCATTAAGTCCATGAACACTGCTGGTGCATTTGCTATGCCAAAAGGCATAACAAGGAACTCGTAATGACCGTTGCGAGTTCAGAATGCCGTCTTCGGAATACTTTCTTCCTGAACTCTAAGTTGATGGTATCTTGACCTTAAGTCAACCTTTGAATAGAAATTTGATCCTTGAAGTTGATCAAACAAGTCATCGGTCCTCGGTAATGGATACCGATTCTTGATCATGAGCTTGCTCAATTCTCGATAGTCTATGCACATCCTAAAACTTCCATCCTTCTTTTTCACGAATAAAACTGGAGCTCCTAAGGGTGAGAAACTTAGTCTAAACATTTGTCCAAAAACTCTTTAAGTTGCGTGGACAACTCTTGCATTTCTGAAAGAGCTAGCCGGTAAGGAGATTTTGCTATAGGTGCAGCTCTCGGAATTAAGTTTATTCGAAATTCAACTTGTCGTTGTGTTGCTACTCTCAGCAAGTCTTCTGGGAAAACTTCGGGGAATTTCTTCACAATAGGGATTTCCTCAAGTTTTGGCTCTTTGGACTTCTTATCAATTATGTGTGCTAAGAATGCTACACATCCCTTCCGTGGGCACTCTGAGCTTTCATACAAGTAATAATTCGTAATGGCGTTTCGTTCTTCTCGCCATGAACAAGAAGTGTTTTTTTATTAGGAAGAGGAATACGAATGAATTTGTCGCAACACACGACTTTGGCTCGGTTATTGGATAACCAATCCATACCAACTACGATATCAAAACTACCTAATTGAACAGGTAATAGGTCGATGTTAATTTTTGGTCCACCAAGCTCTAAAGAGCATCCTCTAACAATCTCACCAGATTCAATTATTTTTCCTTTCGCTAGTTCGATAGTGAAAGGAATATGTAATTTATTTGAATTTAATCTAAGTATATCTTTGAACTCTAAAGATATAAAACTATAGTTTGCGTGCCAGTATCAAATAAAATTGATGCGAAATGATTGTTGATAGAAAACATATCGGTGATCACATTTGGATCTTGGCACGCTTCGTAGGTTCTTATTACAAAGGCTCGATCTTGGCCTTTGTTATCCTTTGGGAAATCCTTCTTAAATGACCCAAATCTCCACAACCGTAATAGCCTTGGTTCTTTCCTTTCCCATTTCCATTTCCATTTCTGCTACCGCCTTCTCTCTTGTTCCCATTCTTATTTACCTTATTCCCCAACAATTCTCAGTGCGATGTCTCAACTTTCCACACTTATCACACCTAGTGGTTCGGCATCCACCTTGGTGATGATACCCACGCTTATTGCATTTTGGTGCATTCCCAGCATATCCTTTTGGTCCAGTTTCAGTTGTAGCCACAAATGCTTTGCCCCTTTTCATTGCGGGGGTTTCCTTCTTCTTGTTGTCTGACCTCGATCCCTTCTTGAAATGAGAAAATTTTCTCTTGTTGCCATGCAAAGATGACTCCACATGTGTCTCCTTGGTCTTCTCAGCACCTCTTCTTGAAAGCATATTCATTCTTGCCGACTCTTCGGTAAGACTCATAGCAATTGTTATAGCTTCAGTGATAGTAGCCGGATGCGATGATGTGACCATACTCCGAATCTCAGGGGCTAACCCCAAATGTAATGTTTAATTCATTTGAACTTGGGAGTTACCATGTACGGAACAACCCGAGAGATCGTGAAAACGTTGAGTATCGCCGTAAATGTCGGATCTAATCATAGTTAAGTTCCAAAATTTTGTCTCTAGCTTCTGTAGTTCAGCTCTTGAGCAATATTTTTCTTTCATTATTTCTTTCAATCATTCCCATGTAATAGCATATGCGGTTGCATTTCCTAGTGTTTACACTTGTAGATTCCACCATGAAAGAGCTTCGTCAACGAACAAACTTGAAACATACAAAATCCTCTAATTGGGAGAAAAATTGCTCATACAGATCACAAAGTCCGTCTTTTCAGTCCATCGAACAAATGCCCAACACCACCCAGTGCCATCAAAGTTTAGTGGCTTGCAATCCAAGAATTGCTTGTACGTGCATCCTGAAATGTTTGTTCTCAAGATTTATCAAAAATATATATTTTTGCAAATAAATATTGATGAAAGTTCTTTTGGTAAGGTCATCAATAACCAACCGTTAGCAAGATTTAGAACTCTCGGTGGGGTTTGAATCCTAGCTTTGTTTTCTTGATTGGTACGTGTTGTTTCGTGCTGTACGATCGAAAAGCATCAAGTTCATCTTCTGATGCAGGTAGAGGAGTTTGTTGAAGTTGGCGTATATTTCTTCTTTTTTCGTGCCAAGATCCTCATATTTATATATATACATATATATATCATATAGAAGTGATTAGACATATATTTAAAATAAAATTGTCATTCATGAACTCAAATTAAATAAAATACATCATTATATAATACTAGTATGTGACATTTGTGCCTTTTCAATCATTGTACAATCACAAACAATTTCGTATTCAATGAAACCCTGTGTTTTATTACCGAAATTTGTATAATTATCTAAGACATTTGCACAATTTCAATTTCTTGCATGATTTCGAACCCTCAAAAATTTTTGTGGAAGTAATTCGTTAACTGACACTCAAACGCAATCAACTTAACGCGACATACACTCCGAAACAAGGATATAAGCTACACATACCCTAAATACCCTTTACATAACTTAGATATAAGTTTTGAAGGGTTAGATATGAAAAAAAACACGCTTATACAAGTCTAGGGACTATTTTCATCATAATGCGAAAGTCTGTTGGTTCGTATTCAAGATACGAACCATGTGTATCAATCCAAATATTTATGTATTCAATAAAATCTTGTATTTTATTTATGAGAATGCAAAAATGTCAATTGTTGCACAATTTCGATCATTTTCGTGTTCGCTAAAGCGTTTTACGCATTTTTGCGAAACCGTAACCGTACAACCGAACAAAATGACATCCACGACATTTCGGGCATAATCCAAGTTACACATGTCTTAACACCTTTATATTACCTAAATATTAAGTTAAAGGGGTTAAAAATGGCAAACAAGTTAAAATACAAGTCCAAGGACCAAAAATATCAAAAAAAAATAATAAAGTTTGTCACATATCTCCAATTTTTGACACCTAGCACTCATTTTGCCATGCTCAATTTGGTGTTGACACATGTTAGGACACTAATCTGCACTTGCAGACACTTTTCAACACCTCCTTGATCCTAAAATACTATAAATACCCCATGATTCTTCCATTTTTTCACACCACTTCAAAACACTTCAAAGCAAAGTGTGAAGTTCTTCTTTCTATCCTTCTTGAAGCTTGTTTCTAGCCTTTGGAAGCCTCCTATCTTGAGTTCCGAAAGTGTTCTTCAACACGAGTAATTACTCTTCGTAGTTCTTTAATTATTTAGCTATTTTGAGCTAAAAGTCGAATAGTTTGGCTTCCTGATTGACTTTTGGTTCTGACCATATTTGTCAAGTCAATGTTAAATTGAACTTTGCAACGTGATCATAATCATGAAAGTTATAATCCCTAACAATTTCACCTTCTGATTACCACGTTTACTAGTCGAAGTGAAGAGTCAAAGTTTCGGTAAAAATTGCGCATGATGTGCATTTTACGACGAAATTATTTTTGGGTATTAAAACACCAAGTTTTGATACCAAATCAGTTTTATAAACTTAGTTAGACATATTTTGACATGTCTAACTCGTCACTTCTAGTTTAGTGCTTATTTAGGGTCGTAAATCGAGCGGTCTTGACCACCTCTTTGACTTACGAATCCAACCCGTTTGGTCGATTTTAGGATCCGACCAAACACATATTTGTGATTATAGTTGTATAGGGAATAACCTACTGAGGTTATACTTTATGGTCATGTCGTTTGGATTAGTTTTATGATAAGTTACTTCTATGTTCTTAAAAAAATGATGACCAAAAATGCCATTTTGCGCATAAATCCATTTCAAACACATGTAACCAAATTTTTGACATATAAACTGATGTTATAACATTTTCAAACATGTTTGGGCATTTAAGACTTATCATAGGACATGTTTAACCATCCGATCATACGTTTACACTAATGACCCGTTAAAGTAGCATAAACTACCTTAACCAGTCATAATGGGTCAAAAGCACTTAGGATCCTTTTCAAATCAGAATGTTATGTTTGTTAAACCATATCACATGAGTTCCAACACTCATTTGGTTTATAAGAGTTCCTTCTATCCGATCTCCCGTTTGTAGTCCCGACACGCTTATATATTTATCTAACACATTATGACACGTTTGAGCTTTGTTTATTCTGTTGATCAAGAACACTTTCGCAATCCCAGGTGAGTACATAGCCCCATCTTTTACATTTTCTAAATGTTTTGGGGTCATTCATATGTGCCTATAATTGTTTTCAAGATTTCAAACAATATACATGGTTTATATATATAAAATGATTTTCAAAGTGAGTACATAGTTCCCCTCTTTTACGTTTTAAATGTTTTAGGGTGATTCATATGTGCTAAACTATCTTTTCAAATCTACATATTTACTACGTAAGGCTTATGTGAGTACATAGTTCCCCTCTTTTATGTTTAACAAATGTTTTGGGGTGACTCATATGTGCTAAATCATTTTCAAGTTTTCAAAAACGTTGTCTATAGTTTATATATAAAACAATACGATTTCAATAATGTGAACAACTTGTTGATGCATTATCCATAACACGAATGACATTCATTAGCTTTGACCGAGCCGGCCAGTAGTATGTTATGGTACCATAGGATTGACAATCACATTATCGGACTGTTAACTGGATCTGGTGGAAATTTGGGTAATGACAGAAACTATTTCTAACTAACAAATCATTTGATGATTTGTTAGTCTAGTTAAAGAGACCCTTTGGTGGTCTATTAAAGATACCCTTTAGTGGTATAGTCAACACAGGTTTGAATGTGTTCATTAAAGAACGATCAAAAGTTTTCACAATTAAAAACACGGATGATTTGTTTATGACATGTAAAATTTGTTTATGACACGGACGATTGATTTATAACATGGACAAATTGTTTATAAAACAGACAAATGGTTTATAACACGGATATATGGTTTATAACACAGACAATGGTTTTGAACAATGTCACGCAATGATATGCACTGATTTTCACTTAAAGATATAAACCATATGAAGTTTTCTTTTGAATCAATCTATTACAACGTTTTTACAAAAGAAACGTTTTGGTCAAGATTCATGGCTATAAGGTTTTCACAACTCTAACCAACTTGTTTTAGTTGGTTAATTGTATTGCAATATCAAACACTTTTGATACGAGGTTTTCACTTAACGAATCTTGTAGTCGGACGAGGTGTTGCAATATGTATACAAAGCCACTAATTTGACACACTCACAAAACCTATGTACTCGCCGGCATTTTTATGCTGACTCTCATTTACATATTTTCAGGAGTCAATGTTTGATAATAGGATGCATGCTTCACGTAGGAATGGACGCGGGCCTTAGTGACATAAAAAATGAAAGATAATTTATTTATGTGTTGTTTCTGTTTATCCCAAGACAATGTAAACATTTAACTTAATATGACATAATTCTAAATTCCATGAGTTGTGAAACAATAGTTATGTGACATGACTCCCTAACGTTTCCGCCGTGGTTCGTTGTTTTACGTGGTTGGGGTGTTACAAAAAGATTGGTATTAGAGCTTTTGGTTATAGGGAATTAGGTTATTAGTAATGCTTTGACCTAGACTATAACCTTCCTAGGACCCTAACGCGAGTTATATTGCGTTTAGATTCTTAAAACAATACCATCACCTATCCTTAGGTGACTACCAAAACAAATACAAAAGTTACAAATTCGTTTTGAAAATCAATCATCTATCCTTAGATGATTTATTTTGGCTTAAAGCCTTGTAAGTTTTCAAAATCCCGTCAAAGTTTGGTTTTATTAATGTGAACACTTGCAATCTGGAAGGGTGGATGCTTGTACCCTGAGTTTTTTGTATAAGGCTAGAGTGTTCGTACAAATCCGCATTATCAGATTAGTCACTCTTACCTGGGAACTCTTAGGGTGAGTGTCCACTTATAGGCTAAAGCATGTCTTCGCGATACATTATAAAAGACCCGTTTACTTTGATTAGTCATCGTGTGTCGTTTGCTTGTTTGTTTTTAATTAACGAACGAATGACCACCATCCTTATATTTCGTCGATATTTTTAATATCTCTCTTGATTATCCAATGTCAATCCCACATATTTCCCTCATGTTTTATTCTAGAATGCCTCCTCGATGTAATACAACTCAAGATGCCGAAATGGTAGCTATGATCGCTTAACAAATTGCTGCTGTACTCCCAAACCTAGTTACCCAGATAAACCAAGAAAACAATAACAACAGCAATGCACCCACACCGTGCAACTACAAACAATTTAACTCGGCTAAACCACTCAAGTTTACTGGGTCTGAAGGAGCTACTGGAATCCTGCACTGGTTTGAGAGTCTCGAAAGCACATTTCGTCATGTTCAATACCCGAATGAGCGAAAAGTCGAGTTTGTATTGAGTGTATTCTAGAAAGAGCACTTACATGCTGGAATGGTGTGATGAGAGATAGGGGTGCCGATGTGGCAATGTCACAAACGTGGGAAGAGCTTCGAACTCTAATGATGAGGGAATTCTACCCACGTCATTAACAACGGGCACTATAAGATGAATTCCACAATCTTAAACAAGATAGTGGAGAGCATCATGCCTACACTAACCGTTCCAAAGAATTGAGCTTGTTGTGTCCCGCCATGGTCACCCTATTGAGCTTGTTATGTCCCGCCATGCTCACCTACATTGTCGCCAATGCACCTCATGTGGAAGATTCGGTCACATAGCCACAGTTTGTCATTCGGCCCCAAAACAATCTTTTCAGAACCCTGTTCAACCCCAAACAAACCCTGCTAGACCCTGTTCCCACCTTGTTCTTGCTACAACTGTGGTGAGATGGGTCACTTCAGAAACAACTGCCCAAAATTGGTGAACACGAATGCAAATCCACCCCATGGACGTGCATTCAACATCAATGCCAACGAGGCTCATGCTGATAACGAAGTCATTAACAGTACATTCCTTGATAACAATCATCCTACTTCAATTCTTTTCTATCCGGGTGCTGATAGAAGCTTTGTATAACTAGCCTTTGAACCTTTGCTTTCGATGCCTAGAACTAAACTAGGAAAACCCTTAACGGTGGAAATAGCTAGTGGTGAACCCTTTGTGCTCGACTATGTCATTCATAGTTGCCAATTGAACCTTGATAACCACCTTTTTCCCATTGACCTCACACCAAAGCAACTTGGGAGTTTTAACATCATCATAGGAATGGATTGGTTAACTAAACACCATGCTGAGGTGATCTATTTCGACAAGGTTGTTCGTATACCTCTTTCGTCTGGCGAAACCTTAGAAGTTCACAGATAGAAACCCTCTAGTAGCCTAAAACTCATGACCTATACTCAGGCCCAAAAATACATATGAAAGAATTATGTAACCTTCTTGGCACATAACGTAGAGGAGAAAGGCAAGGGCAAAACTGTTCCGGACATCCCTGTTGGTCGGGAATATCCTCAAGTGTTTCCTGAAGAGCTACCTGGTTTACCCCTAATTTGTCAAGTTGAATTTTGTATTAACCTTGTACCTGGTGCCAACCTAATTGCCAAATCTCCTTACCGTCTTGCACCGTCTGAAATGCAAGAGTTGTCAAAGAAACTCCAAGAAATTTCAGACAATGGATTCATTCGTCCGAGCTTTTCACCTTGGGGCACTCCTGTCCTATTCGTGAAAAAGAAGGATGGATCCTTTCGTATGTGTGTCGATTATCGTGAGCTCAACAAACTCACCCAATCAAAAATCAATATCTCCTACCTCGCATTGATGATCTCTTTGATCAGCTACAAGGTGCGACCTCTTTTCAAAGATTAATATGCGTTCTGGGTATCATCAACTTCGAGTACTGAAAGCAGATTTTCCCAAGACTGCTTTTCTCACTCGATACGACCATTACGAGTTCACTGTCATGCCTTTTGGTTTATGCTCCTACCGTCTTCATGGACTTAATGAATAGGGTTGTTAAACCTTATTTAGACAAGTTCATCATTGTTTTCATCAATGACATCCTCCTTTATTCTAAGTCTCGAGCCAACCACGAACAACATCTACGTCTAACGATGGAACTCCTGAAGAAAGAACAACTTTACGCCAAATTCTCCAAGTGTGAATTTTGGCTAAAAGAAGTTCAATTTTTGGGACACATTGTTAACGAATAAGGTATACATGTAGATCCCACCAACACCAGTGCAATTAGGGATTTGAGTACGCCTAGTACTCCTACCGAAGTTCGTTTATTTCTTGGTCTTGCTGGATACTATCGACGATTCATCGCAAACTTTTCAAAGATTAAGGTTCCCCTCACCACTTTGACTCAGAAGAATAAACCTTTCGAGTGGGGACCCAAACAAGAGGAAGCCTTTCAAACACTGAAACAAAAACTCTGTGATGCTACTATTTTATCTTTACTCGATGGCAACAACGATTTCGTTGTCTATTGTGATGCATCAAACCTAGGCCTTTGTTGTGTTCTCATGCAAAGAGACAAAGTCATAGCCTATGCGTCAAGACAATTGAAAATCCACGAGAAGAACTACACAACTCAATATCTTGAGTTAGGAGCCGTAGTTTTTGCTCCCAAAATTTGGAGACACTACCTTTATGGTACGAAATGTGTGGTTTTCACTGAGCACAAAAGTCTCCAACACATAATCAATCAAAAGGAGCTAAACATGAGACAACGATGCTGGGTCGAACTTCTGAACGACTACGACTGCAAGATTCGCTACCATCCTGCTAAGGCGAATGTTGTGGCTAATGCGCTTAGTCGTAAGGAACGTATCAAACTTCATTGTGTTCGAGTTCAATCTGGTATCCAGACACATATCCTTCAAGCACAACATACATGTGTGACCCAACGCTTGTTGAAAAATGAGCTGCCACAAAATCTCGAACTTCAACTCGAAACAAAAGACAACGAATTACTCTACTATAAGAACCATTTGTGGATTACTAGTCAAGACAATCTCTGCACCTTATTGATAGACGAAGCTCATAAGTCTCGTTACTCAATCCATCCTGCTGCAGACAAAATGTATAAGGATCTCCGTACCCAGTATTGGTGGCCGGGTATAAAGAAGGACATTGCCTTTGTATGTGTCAAAATGCCTAACTTGTCTTAAAGTTAAGGCAAAACATCAGCGCCCATCTGGTTTACTGGAGCAACCAGAAATACCGGTATGGAAATGGGAGAACATTGCAATGGATCTCATCACTAAACTACAGCACACATCTAGATGTCATGATGCCTTTTGGGTAATCATCGATCGTCTAACAAAGTCAACACACTTTTTGGCAATTCATGAGGATCTATCTGCTGACAAACTCGCCAAGATCTGCGTTGATGAGATTGTATCTCATCATGGTGTTCCTTTGAACTTCATATCTAATCGAGATGCTCGATTCTCATCTCACTTTTGGAAGACCATGCAATCTGCCATGGGAACCAAACTCAATTTGAGCACTGCTTATCATCCTCAATTGGATGGACAATCTAAAATGACAATTCAAACACTGGAGGGTATGCTTAGAGCATGTGTGATCGACTTTGGTGGTAGTTGGGATTCACATCTACCATTGGTTGAATTCTCCTAGTTATCACGCCAGCATTAATATGGTGCCTTTCGAAGCTCTATACGGTCAAAAATGTCGTTCACGTGACTGCTAGAATGAGGTCAATGAAGCTCAGCTCACTAGACCTGAACTCATTCACGACACAACAGACAAAGTCAAGAAAATTCACGATAACCTTCTAACAGCTAGAAGCCGTCAAAAGAGTTATGCGGACAAACGACACTAGCCCTTGGAATTCCAAGTTGGTGATCACGTCCTTGTCAAGGTATCACCTTAGAAAGGTGCTATTAGATTTGGAAAGAAAGGAAAACTTGCACCACGATATATTGGACCATTCAAGATCGTTGAGAGAATCGAAAATGTGGTCTACCAACTTGAGCTACCTCCTGAACTTGGGAATATTCACCCGATATTCCACATGTCCAATTTGAAAAAGTGTTTAGCTAATACAAACCTCCACATTCCCTTCGACGAAATTCATGTTGATGACACTATGCACTTTGCCGAGAAACCTGTGGAGATATTGGACTGTGAAGTCAAGAAACTTAAGCGTAGACGTATACCGAGAGTTAAAGTTCGCTGGGAATCCAAACGTGGCCCAGAATTTACTTGGGAATGAGAGGATCAGATGAAAGCGAGATATCCACATCTGTTTTCACAAAGTTTCCTCTAATTAAATTTCGGGACGAAATTTCCAAAAGTAGGGGAGCCTGTGACATTTGTGCCTTTTCAATCATTGTACAATTACAAACAATTTCATATTCAATGAAACCCTGTGTTTTATTTCCAAAATTTGTAATAATTATCTAAACATTTGAACAATTTCAATTTCTTGCACGTTTTCGAACCCTCAAAAATTTTTGTGGAAGTAATTCGTTAACTAACACTCAAACGCAATCAGTTTAACGCGATGTACACTCCAAAACAAGGACATAAGCTACAATACCATAAATACCCTTTACATAACTTAGATATAAGTTTTGAAGGGTTAGATATGACAAAAACACGCTTATACAAGTCCATGGACTATTTTCATCAAAATGCGAAAGTTTGTTGGTCCGTATTCAAGATACGAACCATGTGTATCAATCCAAATACAATAAAATCTTGTATTTTATTTATGAGAATGCAAAAATGTCAATTGTTGCACAACTTCGATCATTTTCGTGTTCGCTAAAGTGTTTTACGCATTTTTGCGAAACCGTAATCGTACAACCGAATGAACCGACATCCATGACATTTTCAGGTATAATCCAAGTTACACATATCTTTACACCTTTATATAACCTAAATATTAGGTTAAAGAGGTTAAAAATGGCAAACAAGTGAAAATACAAGTCCAAGAGCCAAAAATGTCAAAACAATAATAAAGATTTTTTGCTTCTTCACCAATTTTTCCATCTATCTCCAATTTTCGACACCTGGCACTCATTTTCCAACACTTAATTTAGTGTTGACACATGTTAGGACACTGATCCACATTTGACGACACTTGTCATCACCTCATTGATCCTAAAATACTATAAATACCCCATCTTGAGTTCTTCTTTCTATCCTTCTTGGAGGTTGTTTCCAGCCTTTAGAAGCCTCCTATCTTGAGTTCCGAAAGTGTTCTTCAACACGAGTAAGTAATCTTCCTCGTCTTTCATTATTTTAGCTATTTTGTGCTAAAAGTCAAATAGGTTGGCTTCCTGATTGACTTTTGGTTCCGACAATATTTGGTCAAGTCAAAGTTCAATTGAACTTTGTAACGAGATCGTAATCACGAAGGTTATAATCCCTAACGATTTCACCTTTTGATTACCACGTTTACTAGTCGAAGTGACGAGTTAAAGTTTTGGTTAAAAATGCGCATGATGTGCATTTTACGACGAAACTATTTTTGGGTATCAAAACACTAAGTTTTGATATCAATCAGTTTTGTAAACTTAGTTAGATATATTTTGACATGTCTAACTCGTCCCTTCTAGTTTAGTGCTTATTCAGGGGTCGTAAGTCGAGCGGTCTTGACCACCGCTTTGACTTTCGAATCCGACCCGTTTGGTCGATCTTAGGATCCGACCAAACACATATTTGTGACCATAGTTGTATAGGGAATAACGTACTGAGGTTATACTTTATGGTCACATCGTTTGGTGTTATGATAAGTTACTTCTATGTTCTTAAAAAAATATGACCAAAATGCCATTTTGCACATAAATCCATTTTAAACACATGTAACCAAAATTTTGACATATAAACTGATGTTATAACATTTTTAAACTTGTTTGGGAATTTAAGACTTATCATAGGACATGTTTAACCATCCGATCACGCGTTTACACTAATGACCCGTTAAAGTAGCATAAACTACCTTAACGAGTCATAATGGGTCAAAAGTACTTAGGATCCTCTCCAAATCAGAATGTTATGTTTGTTAAACCATATCACATGAGCTCCAACACATGTTTAGTTTATAAGACTTCATTCTATACGATATCCTGTTTGTAGTCCCGACAAGCTTATATATTTATCTGACACATTATGACACGTTTGAGCTTTGCTTATTCTGTTGATCAAGAACACTTTTGCAATCCCAAGTGAGTACATAGCCCCCTCTTTTACATTTTCTAAATATTTTGGGGTGATTCATATGTGCCTATAATTATTTTTAAGATTTCAAACAATATACATGGTTTATATATACAAATTGATTTTAAAAGTGAGTACATAGTTCCCCTCATTTACATTTTAAATGTTTTGGGGTGATTCATATGTGTTAAACTATCTTTTCAGATCTACATATTTACGACGCAAGGCTTATGTGAGTACATAGTTCCCCTCTATTACGTTTTGCAAATGTTTTTGGGTGACTCATATGTGCTAAATCATTTTCAAGTTTTCAAAAATGATGTCTATGGTTTATCTATAAAACAATACGATTTCAATAATGTGAACAACTTGTTGATGCGTTATCCATAACACGAATGACATTCATTAGCTTTGACCGAGCCGACCAGTTGTATGTTGTGGTACCATAGGACTAACATGGTACCATAGGACTGACAATCCCATTATCGGACTGTTCACTGGATTTGGTGGAACTTTAGGTAATGACAGAAACAGTTTCTGATTAATAAATCATTTGTTGATTTGTTAGTCTAGTTAAAGAGACCCTTTGGTGGTCTATTAAAATACCCTTTGTTGGTATAGTCAACAAAGGTTTGAATGTGTTCATAAAGAACGATCAAAAGTTTTCACAATTAATTACACGGACGATTTGTTTATGACATGGACAATTTGTTTATGACACGAAAGATTGATCTATAACACGGACAAATGGTTTACAACACAGACAAATGGTTTTGAACAATGTCATGCAATGATACGCAATGATTTTCACTTAAAGATATAAACCATACGAAGTTTTCTTTTGAATCAATCTATTACAAGGTTTTAACAAAAGAAACGTCTTGGTCAAGATTCATGGCTATAAGGTTTTCACAACTTTAACCAACTTGTTTTAGTTGGCTAATTGTATTGCAACATCAAACACTTTTGATACGAGGTTTTCACTTAACGACTCTTGTAGTCGTATGAGGTGTTGCAATATGTATACAAAGCCACAAATTTGACACACTCACAAAACCTATGTACTCGCTGACATTTTTATGCTGACTATCTTCTCACATATATTTCAGGAGTCAATGCTTGATAATATGATGCATGCTTCACGTAGGAATGGAAGCGGGCCTTAGTGACTTAAAACACGAAAGATAATTTATTTATGTGTTGTTTCTGTTTATCCCAAGATAATGTAAACATTTACCTTAATAAGACAAAATTTTAAATTCCATGAGTTGTTAAACAATAGTTCTTTGACATGACTCCTGACGTTTCCGTCGCGATTCGTTGTTTTACGCGGTTAGGGTGTTACATAATATATAAAGTAGGATAAATCAAATCATCTCTCACATAAAGCATCCATATTGTAATCATCATAACATGTATATAAGAATAATAACAATGCATAATAAAAGAAAAGATACGAGGATATATCTTCAAAAAGTCTTCGGTCTTCTACAAAAACGGGTATGGGTATCTCACCCTCAAAAGATGATAATAAACCATGACTACACTAATGGTGTGGGGTGGGAGTTAAGATGCGCATATCACACCACAGATATAAGCAATCTCCTCCTCGAGAGTGCTGATACACCCCTCATGAGATGAAGGAGCAACATGAGGTGGTGGAAGTGAAGGTACAGATGGAGATGGTGGTGGTGGAGATGTCGATAGTGGTGGTGGTGGTGGAGGTGATGATGTGGGTAATGGTGGTTGGGATGATGACGGTGGTGGAGCACTCAAAGATGCTCAAACAACAAAAAATTAAGCACTAAGCTCATGAACACGACAAAACAAAATATCGAGCTGTATCTCAGTAGATGCGATCCTATACACAATGGTGAAAAGTGGCATGTGACTCGGGTGGTATGGATCCGATGGGCTCATGTGTCACACCCGCTAAAATCATCAGAGTTGGGCGTGATCTGACTGGTATCTTCATTGCACAGTGGAAGTCAATATTTGCTAAGACTTCTAGAAAGTTGAACAGCCGCTAAGTAATCGAATCACAATGGGTTCTCCTATTCCTACCGTGCCATAGTTTTAAAATGTAACATGAGAAACCAAACATGCAAAAAATCAACATAAAGTTGGCGAGTTCATAGTTTGTTCGAAAAGATTAAAGATAAATATTTTTAGTAACCGGTTTAAATAGTTGTTGAGAAAATGTAATAAAACCATTTTCATTTGCTTGTTTAACTGAAAATTTTGTATTTGTAAAACTGGTATAACTGTTAACATCTGCTTCGCGTTAACATTTGAGAGTTCATATATAATAATGTGGTATGCTACGCCTCAATGAACTTGATGATCATTAATGTTTTGCAAGGACACTAATATGTGTGACGGCATAGGAAGCACTCAACCCTAGACGATTTAGTACCGATCCGCGATCAGCTGGGGCAACAAAATCACTATATGCGGCAACACAAGGACCCACGAGTAGGGCTCGCCCGTACCCGATAGATCTACCACTCTTGTTTTGTGGTCTTGTAAAAGATTAATGGCACTTAAGAGAGACCCTATTAGTACATGATCTAATATTTCATTCGATAGCTAAACCATACCATTAAAACATGTATTCCCCCCACCCGTGAGTTGTAAAACTGAAAACATTTTAGAAGAAAGGGGGCCTAAAATCACGGAGTCTTTGTGCCTCGCACAAGTTAGAATAGGCCTAGCCCGTTTGCTTCTAAAAGCATGATCAACCAGTCCTCTTATTTGTATGCATGACAACCCAGTGCTGTTGTAACTAGGTCAATCTCGTCCCTAGTCATGAAACCCATGCACGTTTCGAAAATACGCGTGTGTTTTGTAAAACCAGTATGTTGATTAAAAACCTTTGGTAAACCATTTGAGTTTATTGAAATCCATTCCAACATGGTTTAGAAATATGAATTTTCTTCATCGAAATTTTGTGTACTTTTTCAAAACTTGCATGTCTTTCCACCCACGAAAACATTTATAAAAATGTAAAACTGTAAAAAGTGGGGGTTATCAACTCACCTTGATTTCCAATGCAAAGCCAACTTAATGTGATCCATAATGTCATTTCCACAACATGACTTGCTAGCATGCAATCTAAGACATTCCTAAAACGGAATAACTTATAAGTTTCTAAACATAAAATAGCTAAACTATGTGTCATCGAGCCCTGCCGAATCGTTAACCATATGATTCTATGAAAGTGTTGATAGCTTGGTTTGAATTAACCAATCTATGGTTGTTTGTTTCCATTTAATCGGGAAAAACACTAAGTAGTGGAAACGACCTAGTTTCCGAGTGAGTTAGAATATATATTTATATATTATTATAAATATATTTACGA
Source organism: Scalesia atractyloides (assembly GCA_947069175.1). Taxonomy (NCBI): domain Eukaryota; kingdom Viridiplantae; phylum Streptophyta; class Magnoliopsida; order Asterales; family Asteraceae; genus Scalesia; species Scalesia atractyloides. The sequence goes on from CAMTDV010000008.1 coordinate 58,570,711, forward strand.
AGTTATGTTAGTTGTCGTGAATAGAATACGTATACGTAACAAGTATTTATATGAAAACAATACGTTGTAAACTCATATAATGGATTTACGCATTTTTCGGGATAGTCGTCATATACGTTGGCGGATAAATATATATATATATTTATTTATTTATAACAATTTCTTGGACCGTTTAGGTTTTGTTTTTTGTAATAAAACGCGTTTCGCTTTCCGGATTTTTATGAAAAACGGACAGAGTTTCCTCTGTTTTTGGACGATCCCGACAATACAAGTTGTCGATATATTTGTCAAAACGCAAAAATATATGTAACAACAATATATATAACTTTCCGTCGTATTTCAAATATATTCTTTTATCGAATCCAAATCCAATTTATATATATCGTGTCGATTTGGTTTTGGTCTAATATAATTATATGTATATAGATGCGATATGTATAATCAAAACCACGTAAAAGTCCATGGATTTTATTTTCTTAACAATCTTGTTAGTTAGTTTGGGTTAGAGCTTGATGTCGTGTTAAACGTAAATTTAAATAATTATTTAATAACTTTACATTAGTATTATTTTACCAAGACACACATTGACCGTGTTTGACCCGAACCAAAATCTGTTTGTTTGACCCGTGTTGACCATGTTGACTGCAGTTGACCGAGTCTGGCTGAGTTGAACAACAGTTGATTGAGTCGACCCGGTGTTGACTTGTTGACCCGAACCCTCAACTTGACCCGGACCACTGACGACTTTGACCGAACCCAAATCTAACAGAATTGACTCAGGACCGAACCGAGTTGAATCAACATGAATCAGAACCGTAACCCAAAACGAAATCAGCCGAAGATAATCACCACCACTGCTGTCGCCGTCGGCTGGCCCAGCGTCACCAACTTAACCCAAACACGAAACAAATCTGACCCGAACACGAAACTAACCGGTTGGCCCACACCCCAAACTACCATATGACCGCCACCGCTGCCGCAAACCTAACCCCGATCCCGGAACAAATCTGACTCAGACACGAAACTAACCGGTTGGCCCACACCCCAAACCACCATATGTCCGCCACCGTCGCCGGCCGACCTAGAGCCGCCAGTGCGACGTTTTCGTCACCGCCATGCAGCGCCACCACCACTTCGTTTCCACCATCGTTGCATACGCCATTTTCCCGCAAAAATGTTAAAACTGACCGGAAAAACTCACCGGAATATCGTCTGAAAATAATTTTCTTGCGAAAACCTACAGAATGGACCCTAGTAACCCGATCTAACCATGCACGGGAAGAAATCTTCAAAACGGGTTCACCGGAATTTGAACGGAACATCATCCAAGTTGCTCCCAAGCCCAAACGGCTTCGAATCACGAGAAATGGACCACACCACTACGTTAGGGAGGCTCGGTTTGGGGGTTGTACGCATCGTCACGCGGCGGAAGACAGCTCCAGAGCATCACCGCTGGTGATGGCGCCACCGTGCCGCTGTCGCGGCTCGACCGTGGCCAGCCGGCTCCGGTTGTCGGGTGTTCTAGAGAGAGAAAGCAGAGATAGAGGTGAGAGTTAGAGGGAGAAATTGTAGGTGAGTTATGATGATTTTTAATAAAAAATTGGTTTGTATAGGTGGGTTTTGTGGGCTTGGACTTTTAAGTGGACTAGGCGCAAGACCCGTTTCTTGGTTTTGAGCGGCCCGATAGCATTTCTAAAGCCCGTTTTCTCACCCGAACTCCATGGAACATCATATAATGTTTTTAAAGATAAAAACATGTAAATTAGGGTCGGCGTTTGATATTAGTCACGTATGTTCGTCGGTTACGTTAAAACGCGTAATTTGCTTCGGTTGTCGTTTCTTGTCCGTTTTTCGGTCCGATTCCCTATGAATATTAAAATTAGATTATGAAACTACATTTATTATAATATTTCCATTTTTAAGGTAATACACGAGTCCAATGCTTCCGTTTAGTTGTTGGTGCGTTCCTTCAGTCGCGTTTTTCGTTCACGTAGGCGTTTTGTGACGTTTTGAAAATAGGATAACTTAACATAACCAATTCACATTTATAAAATATATGTATAATCGTATTGGTTGGCGTTGTCAGTATTTTATTCAGTGTCAGCTCATTACCGTTTAACGTTCAACAGTTTTCCTGCAAATAACCATTCGCGTACCGAAAAGTCAAGTAGATATTCCTAGGCATACTAAAGGGCTAATCGAGTTAATTTACGTCTAATTATGCTAGTATTATTGTCTTAATGTTTGTTATTCACGTAGTTACAACCGGGAATTGCCGGTTGTCACATTTCTCCCCTTGTTATAGAAATTTTGTCCTCGAAATTTAGACTATGTTATCTCCTAATAGTTTTGTCATGTTTAGGTAGGTATTAATAATACCAAGGTAAATGACCTTGTACTTGCATCGAGACTTGTTCACGCCATGTGAAGACAAGGACGTACTACAACAATAAGAACCCAATGGTTCAACTGAATTTGTTTGGGAAATCGATGTCAAGTGAATGAAACTTAGTGACACAATCACCAATGGGGGTAAGTTTATAGGGGTCCAACAAAAGAGAAAATTCGACCAATAGATGTACCAAATGAACATTCGCAATCTACAAATGGATTTTAAAAACAATAGAATCTACCACCAACGGAAACTCGCGTTGATTGTTAAATAGGTGAAACTTATTGTCAAATTGTCAAACCATAACATGAGGGAAAATCAGTGTGTTGACACTATTGAGTTGAAAGGATACACCAAAATACAACAGAACTTAGTGTATTTGTCTTAATAGATATTTGCATTAAGACTATTTAAATGATGAGTCAAACGAAATGTATACATAGTTCGCATGAAATGATTGATCACGATTAGCCCAAGCTACAAATTTATACCGACACCACAAGGTGTTGTAGTGATCGAATTAATTCAATGATATCGGTTATCAAACAAATTCATTGTGTTTGCAATTAGATGAAATGCTCAACGAAGTAAATCTGAATATTTGTTCCAAATAATTCTCATAGGATTTTCAACTGAAGATGAAAGCACAAATAAATATAATTTTCGGTTGATAGTGGAAGAACAATAAGTATCCCAAAATTTTCGACCGATGATGAAAGAATCGTCAAGAGGTACACCGGAATATAACATGAATTTGTGTAGGATTATCTTAACACACCATTGTATTAAGACTGTCTTAATATAATAAAGCAACAATGTGGATATAAAATCAAAAAAATAAATAGTTAAATAAATCCGTGCATGAGTTGTGAAAGTGAGATTAGCGCAAGCTTCAAGTTAGTGAAAACGCCACCACAAGGTGTCGTAACAAACAAACAATTTAGTGGAGTTGAAGATCAAACAAGTCTACTATGGTTTGAAATAAATGAAATGCTTGTTGATATTACCTTGAATATGATGGCCTCAATCCATCATATGGAATCCTTGTATTGAATATGTATACAGTGAGCAAGTTCAAACAATTGAACCTGGTTTGGCACAATCCAACAATAATCACATGCATCGGCAAGGAAATTTTTGACATGGTTACAACAAAACCCCATGTATATAACTTGAAAAGAAAAGAATTTTCAAGAAATTCGTCGACTCGATATCAAGGAATCAATACTTACAATTATGCAAGTCATATAGATCACAATGCAAAAAATTTGAGTATAGTGAACCAATATTTGAATTATTGATGAAGCAACCATTCAAAGTGAAGTCCTTGATGATCACCACGAATCAACTACCCACATGCGTAACAAACAATGCATGCGTAACATATGAATTTATCAAGAAATGAAGCAAATGAGTGTTCGCTATCATGAAAGGAATTCCCATAATACGATGACCATTAGGAGGAGTAGAAGTGTGAAAATCTACTCAATATATGCAAAAGTTGGAATTTCAACAAAAGAAATTTGAGGACTTTGTCTGGAATTTCCTGTGATGACTTTTTATGTGACATTACCATTAAATGTCGAACATGGCGTAATCGTCACTAATGAAGTAGCGGGAATGCGAAAACATGTGACTTCTTTTGCAACTTCAATAATTGTGATTTCCATTAGACTAAGTATCATGGGTTGTGAAATCTCGTTTGAACGTACCTCGGCATGATTCGTGTTGCTTAAAGGACCACATGACAAATTTTCCGCATTCTAGTCGGAAGTTCTCCCACTGACGGGATTTTTATCGTTGTTGTAGTGTCGTGCTTTCTCAAAGTCATGCCTCGAAAGTCATATATGATGTAATTCAGCATCCGTTGATGTATAGATTGAGTTTCATGTATGTTTGTGCACCAGTATTTCATTTTGCGTAGGCTACCTGCTTGGGTAAATAAAACAACATGGAGGATATATATAATGGCGTTTGCCCGAGTTAATAGTCGTGGTTCCTATGCAATGACCTTTAATGAATTTCGACACAGGTTTTCCAAAGTTCTTAAGTGTGTGTTACCAAAACTCTCAAAGTTTTGCTTACTTTATGTAACTATTTTGTGTACCGTGTATCAGACACAATACTAGTGTATGATTAAAACCAAAATTTTGACTTATTATTTTGGCCATGGTTGGAACCTATATTCGAGTCCTAGGCGTTCTGTATGTATTCAAGTCTTAATGATCTATGTCCCAAAGGAAAGTGAGGTTAAAGCCTAGGTATCTCCATAGAAACCTAATTCGCTAAAACCGATAGCTCTAATACCAATCTGTCACACCCGCTAAAATCATCAGAGTTGGGCGTGATCTGATTGGTATCTTCATTGCACATCAGAGGTAAATATTTTCTAAGACTTCTAGAAAGTTGAACGCCCGCTAAGTACTCGAATTTCATTGGGTTCTCCTATTCCAACCATGCCATAGTTTTAAAATGTAACCTGAGAAAGAAACACGCGAAAAATCAACATAAAGATGGCGAGTTCATAGTTTGTTCGAAAATATTAAAAATAAATCTTTTTAGTAACCGGTTTAAATAATTGTTGAGAAAACTTAATTAAACCATTTTCATTGGCGTGTTTAACTGAAAATTTTGTATTTGTCAAACTTGCATTTTTATACATTTTTTACTTGTAACTCGTAAAACTTTGACTCGTCATCTAACCTACTAAACGTGTAAACAGAAGGTGCAATCGCAAGGGATTAATACCTTCGTGATTACGATCACTATGCAAAGTTCAATTTAAACTTTGACTTGACTAATATGGTCAGAACCAAAAGTGAAACAGAAGCATAACTTTTTGACTTTTTGCTCAAAATAGCTAAAATAATGAAAGAATTAGGAAGAGTACTTACTTGTGTTGAAGAACACTTTCAGAACTCAAGATAGGAGGCTTCCAAAGACTTGAAACAAGCTCCAAGAAGGATAGAAAGAAGAACTTCACACTTTGCTTTGAAGTGTTTTGAAGTGGTATGAAAAAAATGGATGAATCAAAGCGCATTTATAGTGTTTTAGGATCAAGGAGGTGATGACAAATATTACCAAGTGTGGATTAGTGTCCTAACATGTGTTAACACCAAATTAAGTGTGACAAAATGAGTGCGAGGTGTGAAAAACTGGAGATAGGTGGCCAAACTTGGTGATGAAGCAAACTTTTTTTTGACAATTTTGGCCCCTAGACTTCTATTGTCGCGTTTTGTCAATTTGACCCCTCTTAACCAAATATTTAGGTTACATAAAGGCATTTTGTCATTGTTAACCCCTCATAGATGTCGGTTCATTCGATTGTACGGTTAAACATTTTGTAAATAAAGTATAAAACTTTATCGAACACGAAAATGACTGAATTCGTGCAATGATTGATATTTTTGCATTCTTACCAATAAAATGCAAGATCTTATTGAATAAAAATGTCTGGGATTGTATAATAATTGATAAATATACATCCTCGCAAATAAAACACAAGATTTTATTAAATACGAAAATGTTCCGGAATTGTTCAATGACTAAAAACGTACACATGTCATAGTCTCCCCTACTTAGGAAATTTCGTCTTAAAACTTAATTGAGAAAATTTGTGAGAAAAGATGGGGGATATTTCGCCTTCATTTGATCCTCTCGTTCCCAGGTAAACTCTGGGTCACGTTGGGACTCCCAGCGAACTTTAACAATCGGTATACGTTTGTGTTTGAGTTTCTTCACTTCACGGTCCAATATTTCCACAGCTTTCTCGACAAAGCGCATTGTGTTATCAATGCGAATTTCATCAAGAGGGATGTGGAGGTTTTCATCAGCCAAACACTTTTCAAATTAGACACGTGGATAGTTGGATGAAAATTCCCAAGCTCAGGAGGTAGCTCAAGTTTGTAGGCCACCTTTCCGATCCTCTCAATGATCTTAAATGGTCCCACATATCAAAGTGCAAGTTTTCTTTTTTTTTTTTCCAAATCTAATCACACCTTTCCAAGGGGATACCTTGAGAAGGACGTGATCACCAACTTGGAATTCCAAGGGCTTGCATCGCTGATCCGCATAACTCTTTTGACGGCTTCTACTGTCAAAAGGTTACCACGTATTTTCTTGACTTTGTCTGTAGTCTCTAGAATGAGTTCTAGTCCGGTGAGCTAAGCTTCACCAACCTCATTTCAGCAGACAGGTGAACGACATTTTTGACCGTATAGAGCTTCGAAAGGAGCCATGTTAATGCTGGAGTGATAACTATTGTTGTAGGAGAATTCGATCAAAGGGAGATATGAATCCCAATAACCACCAAAGTCGATCACACAAGCTCCAAGCGTATCCTCCAATATTTGGATCGTCCTTTCGGATTGTCCATCCGTCTGAGGATGATAAGCAGTGCTCAAGTTAAGTTTGGTTCCCATGGCATATTGAATGGTCTTCCAAAAGTGAGATGAGAATCAAGCATCCCGGTCCGATATGATGTTCAAAGGAACAACATGTCGAGATACTATCTCATCAATGTAGATCTTCGCAAGTTTCTCAGCAGATAGATCCTCACGAATTGGCAAAAAGTGTGTTGACTTTGTTAAACGAAATGACTACCCAAATGGCATCATGACCCCTAGAAGTACGTGGTAGTTTGGTGATTGATCCATAGCAATGTTATCCCATTTCCAAACCGGAACTTCTGGTTGCTCAAGCAAACCAGATGGATGTTGATGTTCTGCCTTAACTTTAAGACAAGTTAGGCATTTGGATACGCATAAGGCAATATCCTTCATCATACCCTGCCACCAATATTGGGTATGAAGATACTTGTACATTTTGTCTGCACCAGGATGAATTGAATAACGAGATTTGTGAGCCTCGTTCATTAATAGGGTGGGGATATTGTCTTGGCTTGGAACCCATAAACGGTTCGTGTGGTAGAGTAACCCATTGTCTTTTGTTTCAAGCTGAAGCTCGAGATGATGGGGTAGTTCGTTTTTCACAAACCTTGGGTTACACAAGTGTGTTGGGCTTCAAAAATATGTGTTTGGATATCAGATCGAACTTGAACACAATGTTGTTTGACACGTTCTTTACGACTAAGAGCATCAGCTACGACATTCGCCTTACTAGGATGGTAGCGAATGTCACAGTCATAGTCGTTTAGAAGTTAAACCCAACGTCATTGTATCATGTTCAGTTCATTCTGATTAAGAATGTGTTGGAGACTTTTGTGGTCAATGAAAACCACACATTTTGTACCATAGAGGTAATGTCTCCAAATTTTGAAAGCAAAAACAACAGCACCAAACTCAAGATCATGAGTTGTGTAGTTCTTTTCGTGGATTTTCAATTGTCTTGTTGCATAGGCTATGACTTTGTCTCTTTGCATGAGAACACAGCCAAGGCCTAGATTTGATGCATCACAATATATGACAAAGTCGTGTTGCCATTGGGTAAGGTTAAAACAGGAGCATCACAATGCTTTTGTTTGAAGGTCTGAAAAGCTTCTTCTTGTTTGGGTCCCCACTCAAAAGATTTATTTTTTGAGTCAAAGCAGTGAGGGGAACCGCACTCTTGGAGAAGTTTGCAATAAAGCGGTGATAATAGCCAGCTAGACTGAAAAATGAACGAACTTCGGTAGGAGTAATAGGTGTTCTCCAATCCCTAATCGCACTGATTTTGGTGGGATCTGGATGTATACCTTGTTCTTTGACAATGTGTCCCAAATATTGAACTTTCTTCAGCCAAAATTCACACTTGGAGAATTTGGCATAAAGTTGTTCTTTCTTTAGGAAAGCCACCGTTAGACGAAGATGAAGTTTATGATCAGCTTGGGATTTCAAATAAATCAAAATATCGTCGATGAAAATAATGATGAACTTATCTAAATAAGGTTACAAACCCTATTCATTAAGTCTATGAAGACGGCAGGAGCATTTGACAAACCAAAGGGCATGACAGTGAACTCATAATGGCCATATCGAGTGCGAAAAGCAGTTTTGGGAATATCTTCATCGAGTACACGAAGCTAATGATACCCAGAACGCAAATCAACCTTGGAAAACATGTATCACCTTGTAATTGATAAAAAAGATCATCAATACGAGGTAAGTGATATCAATTTTTAATCGTTAGTTTGTTGAGCTCACGATAGTCGATGCACATGCGAAAGGATCCATCCTTCTTTTTCACGAATAGGACAGGAGCGCCCCAAGGTGAAAAGCTCGGACGAACAAATCCTTTGTCTGAAAGTTCTTGGAGTTGTTTAGACAATTCGTGCATTTCAGACGTTGCAAGACGGTAAGGTGATTTGGCAATTGGGTTGGCACTAGGTACAAGGTCTATATGAAACTCGACTTAACGTGCTGGGGGTAAACCAGGTAGTTCTTTAGGAAACACCTCAGGAAAATCTTGAAAAACGGGGATGTCTACAATACTCTTACCTTTGCTTTTCTCCTCAACTGTATCTACCAAAAAGGCTATATAATTCTTTCATAGGTACTTTTGGGCTTGGGTACATGTCATGTGTTTAAGGCTATGAGAAGGTTTCTCTCCACGGACTTCTAGAATTTCACCAGAAAAACGAGGGATGCGAACAATATTATCAAAACATATCACTTCAACATGGTATTTGATTAACCAATCCATGCCTACTATGACGTCAAAACTCCCAATTTGCATTGGCATGAGGTCAATGGAAAAAAAATGGTTATTGAGGTTCAATTGGCAGTTATGAATAACAGAATCAAGTACAAGAGGTTCGCCACTAGCTATTTTCACTATTAAGGTTTTTCCTAGTTTAGTTCGTGGTGTTGAAAGATACGGCACAAAATCTAAGGATACAAAACTCCTATCGGCACCAGAACCAAAAAGAATAGAAGCAGGCTGATTATTGACAAGGAACGTACCGTTAACCACATCATTGTCAGCACGAGCCTCATTAGCATTTATGTTAAATGCTCGTCCCCGGGCTGGATTTGCATTAACTAGCTTCAGGTAGTTATTTCGGTAGTGAGTAAGATCACCACAATTGTAGCAGGATCCAGGTGGGTAGTGGGGTCGTGCAGGATTGGCTTGTGGTTGAATAGGATTTAGAACCACTTGATTCGGGGCAGGAGCAAAATGACTAGTGTTGGCCAGATGGCCAGATCATCAACAATTGATACAATGACGACATGGTAGATGGGGTTGGTGATGACTATCACACTTGTTGCACAGAGGTGCAGTACCGACATATTTTCTCTTGGTGGGAGGCTATGCTGGTTGATTAGGAGCAGCTTGGTTGGATTGTGTAACAACAACGAAATTCTTAGAAGTTTATCGCTTCCTAGACTTCTTGGAAGTTTCGGCCTTGTTTCCCTTGTGAAGTCTTGGTAGATTGCTTCTTATCGCCTTTGCGAAAAAGTTTACCCTTCTTGACTTGCGAGTCAGTCAGGGTTGAGGCCAACTCAATAGCATGTCTGACTGGAGTAGGGTTGCTACCAGTGACTATGTCCTGAACTGGGTCAGGAAGGCCATCAATGTACTTTTCAATAGCCTTATCCAAGGGCGTTACCATAGCAGGACATAACAAACTTAGCTCCTCATAACAGTCAGTGTAGACACCATGTTCTCCACTATCCTGTTTCAGGTCATGGAATTCGTTCTCAGGTGTTCTTTGCTCGTGGCGTGGGCAGAATCCCTACATCATAAGAGCTCGAAGCTTTTCCCACGTTTGAGTGATTGCAACACCAGCACCCCTATCTCTCACCACTCCGTTCCACCATGTGAGCGCCCTCTTTTGGAATACACTCGAAGCAAATTCTACTTTGCGCTCATTCGGACATTGAACATGACGGAATGTCCTCTCAAGATTCTCAAACCACTGTAGGAGCCTAGTAGCTCCCTCAGAACCACTAAACTTGAGCGTTTAGCCGAATTGAATTGTTTAAAGTTTCATGAAACAGGTGCATTTTTGTTGTTAGTGTTGGCTTGGTTTATTGAGTCACAGGAATTGGTAGCACAACAGCTATCTGCTGAGCTATCATTACCGCCCTATCAGCATCTTGAGCAGCATTTCAACGAGGAGGCATTCTAAAAGGGAAGGAAATATGAGAGAAAACAGGTGAGATTGATATTGGATAGTCAAAAGGAAACGTTAAAAATATGGACGAAACATAAGGATTGTGATCATCTGTTTGTTACCTAAAATGCAAAAAACGATACGTAGTGACTAATCAAAGTAAATGGGTCTTTACAATGTATCGCGAAAACATGCTTTAGCCTATAAGTGGACACTCACCCCAAGAGTTCCTAGGTAAGAGTGACTGGTCCGATAATGCGGATTTGTACGAATACTCTAGCCTTAGACAGAAAACTCTGGGTACAGGCATCCACCCTTCCAGATTGCATGTGGTCACATTATTAAAACCCAAACTTTGACGAGATTTTGAAATCTTTAAAGGGATGAAGCCTAAAAACAATTCATCTAAGGATAGATGATTGATTTTCAAAACGAATTAGTAGCTTGTGAATTTGATTTTGTAACCCTAAGGATAGGTGATGGTATTGTTTTAAGATCGAAACACAAGATTACTTGTGTTAGGGACATAGGAAGGCTATAGTCTAGGTCAAAGTAGTACTAATAACCTAATTCCCTATAACGATGAGCTCTGATTCAAAGCTTTCTATAGCACCTCGACCTGTGTAAAACAACAAACTGTGGCGGAAACGTCAGGCAGTTATATCACAGAACTATTATTTCACAACACATGGTACATAAAGTTTTGTATTATTGAATTTAATTGTTTACTTTGACTTAGGAGAATGAAATAAAAAACATAACAATTGTCTTGCAAATTTTAAAGTCACTAAGGGCCAAGTCCGCCTATGTGAAGCATGCTCGAAGTCAAACATTAGCTCCTCAAACATATGTGAAAATAAAACGTCAGCATAAAAATGCTTGTGAGTAACATAGGTTTTCTGATGAAGATTCATGGCTTTGAAAGTTAAAAGAAACGTTCAACTATTACAAAAGTAGCCATGATTCTTTAAAAAATGTTTCTTTTATGAAATCATATGAAAATTAAATGATTTAAAAGAAATGCATGGTTAACTTAATAACCAAAATAACTCGTGCCTTGTATCAAATATGTCATGTCTTGTATTTTGTTTGAAGTGGTTTAAATAACACAATGTTATGTAATATAACGAAAGCACTTATATATAGGAAGTACAAGCAGCGTATCCACCATACTTATATCATATTACACACGTCTCATCATTTAACTCACTTCCCATGAGCCAACAATTGAGATGTCCTGTTTAAACCAATGTCATGTATAAACCATTGCCATGTACAAACCAAATGTCTTTTGTAAACCAATGTCTTGTACGGCAAATAAAAGTCTTATTTAAACCATAAAATAAATGTCTTGCATAAAATAACCAAAATGTCTTGTCTTGTCAAAATGTCATGTATAAAACAGGTGTTTTGAATAAACAAAGGTCTTGTTTAAACAAAAAATCTTGTCGTATAAATCAATTGCTTTTATTGTGTAGACACATATATATGGATTGTTGGTGAATACATTCAAGCCTTGTTGACTGTCGGATAAACCCTTATAAAGACAAAGGTTTATCAAATGTTCATCGCATTCTGTCATTCCCTAAAGTCACTTCCAAACAAACCTAGGAAGCGGGAATGTGATTTTCAATCCTATGGTACCATTACATACTACCGGTCGGCGTGATCAATGTTAATGAATGTATCATTGTATATTCAACGCACAAGTATGTCTTGAACAATGTAATCATGTCATGAAAATGTTTTGAAATCATTTACTTGGCATACTAAGTCAATATACCAAGCAAAAATGTCATTGAAATCATGTACTACGTATGCTAAGTCAACATACGAAGTAAAAATGTCTTTGAAATCGTGTACTAGGTATGCTAAGTCAACATACGAAACAAAATGTCTTTGAAATGATGTAATAGGTATGCTAAGTCAACATACGAAGCAAAAATTTCTTTGAAATCATGTACTAGGTATGCTAAGTCAACATACAAAACAAAATGTCTTTGAAATGATGTACTAGGTATGCTAAGTCAACATACGAAGCAAAAATTTCTTTGAAATCATGTACTAGGTATGCTAAGTAAGTCAACATACGAAGCAAAAATGTCTCTGAAATCTTGTACTAGGCATGCTAAGTCAACATACGAAGTAGAAATGACTTTGAGATCATGTACTAGGTAAGCTAAGTCAATATATGAAGCAAAATGTCTTTGAAATCATGTACTATATGTACTAGATAGCAAAACATATATAATGTCATGAAAACAAGGAAGTAGTGATAGACACATATGAATCACCCCAAAACATTTAAAACATAAAAGTGGGGGCTATGTACTCACTTGGTGTTGGTGCATAATATCTATTGCCTACGTCTAGGATATGTATGTTATGTATATAGGGCTTAGAATGTCAAATACTGTATGTTAATAAATGATTTATATGTTTTGTACATGGCTCGTAGGAGTGAGCTTAGTGGCTCGTACGAGTGACACCTTGTCACTTGTACGAGGCACCACTCGCACGAGCCACACACATCTCTCATGTGCGAGTCATGTTGACCTATAAATAGAGGAGCTGGAGTGTTGTGCTAGATATCTGTTGGTGTGTGGCTACGGCGAAGCCCTGTCAAATTGTTTACTCGTTTGTAAGCATTCACGTTTATTAATACGAATCAAGGCATTAAAGCAACATATCTTTCTTGTTTGTTTGTCCAACTCGCTAAAAATGAATTCCGCCTCTGTTAGCTGAGTCAGATCAGTCTGATGCTCATAAGAGGAGAGTCGATCCCTTCTCACAAGTGGTATCAGAGCCTTGAGGGCTGATTTGAGGATAAACATCAAGTTTCATCTGTCAACCAACAGTTTCAGAAATTGCAGATCCAGATTCAACCTTTAAAGTTTCTCTACATCGATTCCTTTTCACACAGATCTCAGATTTGGACGAATTCATGGACGAATTGGACTAGGATTTTAGTATATCATGTTAAAATCAACTCTAACTAATCCTTGAAAGTTTCAGATCTAAAATCAAACTTAATCATCTCGAAAATTGTAAAAAAACATCCGTTTGGTGACCTGAGCTGATCCGTACGAGTAGAGGGACAACTCGTACGAACGGCCATCTGTCGAATTAGACACTCGTACGAACAATTAAACATTTTTTTCTTAAAATCTACAAGTTACAGAACTGTCATTCGTACGAGGCAGTGATTCGCACGAAGTAGTCATTCTCACGAGTAACCCTTTTCATTCACACGAGTATCTTAATCGCACGAATCATCTGAGTCGCACGAGCAACTGGTCATTCGCACGAAGAATATTTTAAGAATTTTTTCTTAGATTTCATGTCTCTTGTCATTATAATCAGTGTTTTTCGAAAGTGTGTTTCGGAAATTTTGCAGAAAAAATGGAAGAAGAATTTTACAATGCATTTGCTGCTTCAGCAGTTACGACCACCGCAGCTTAGAATATGAATCTTGAAAACAAGATGGGCACAATGACAAAGCCTCCAAAGCTTATGAATCTTGAAGACTATGATAGCTGGAGTGAAATATTTATGAACTGGGTTCAAGCGAATCATTTCACCTGCTGGTTTGCCATTGAATAGAAATATCAAGCTCCAATTAGAGAGAATGGTCTTGAGAAAACGTAGCTTAACTCTCAGAATTCGAAAGAGAAAAGTTCATTAACAAGAAGAAGATGATGAATATCTTGCAGCATGCCATCCATGAAGACATCTTGGTGCTTCTACAACATGATGATGATGCTCAATCTTTATGGAATGCTTTACGGTCCAAGGAAGTGAGCGACTTCGAAAGGGAAAGAGAGTGTTATTAAGTAAAGAATTCGATATCTTTACTCTAATCAAGGGAGAGATGGTGAAACAATTGATTGAACGGTACCATCACTTGGTGGTCCAAATGAAGCGCATGGGAATTGTGAAAACTAATGAAGAATTGGTCGATAAGCTGGAAGATTCTCTACCTCAAGGAGAATGGTCTACTTACTTGACTATTCTAAAGAATGGCACAAAGTATGGTAATTTCTCATTACCAAGATTTGTTGAAAGATTGGAAGGGCATGAGCTCGAGATGCAAAAAATGGCAAAAAGCAAAGGCGCCCAAATACAACAAGATGTAAATCTGCACTACAAGGGTAGTCCTGCAGTGCATATACATAGTCCAAAAATTTAAACTGCCTTTAGTGCCTTCAACACACCAAGTCCATAGTCAAGTCAAGCCATTGGATTTCAATCTTTTGCTTCTGTCAAGCTAAATACGCCTCTTGGCCCACAATCATCTAGTAGTTCAAGCAATTCACATAACAACCAGAACAATCAATCTAATCCCAATGAAAGGGTTCTACAATGCAATATTGCTGTTAATCTCCAAAATGCTCAAGACTTCGACGAAAACACCGCAAAGCAACACATGTATCCACTTTCCTCGGTAATTGAATCGTACGAAAGTTTGGTAGCAGGAAGAATTGGGAATCCAGAGATGACGAAAGAGGATTACGATCAGATTGATCCGGTTGAAATGGAAGTGATTGACATTAAATGGTGTATGGCTTCCATCGTCAGAAGAGCTCAACATTTCATGGAGATTACCGGAAAAGATAATTTGGGAGAACTTGATGGGAAACTAGGCTTCAATAAGTCTAAGGTTACATGCTTCAAATGCTGAGAGAATGGGCTTTTCAAAAGAGAATGTCCTAATAGAGAGGTTAAGGGCAATCAGAACCCTTTTGCTGACGATTATTACAAGAAAGCCATTTATCATCGACCTCAACCCAAAACAAGAATAGTACAAATTGAAGATGGACCGTCAACTCCAAAGATAAAGCTCTCGTCATCACTCAAGAGGACGAAGGTTTCCATTGGAACAAGTATATCATGAAGAGTGAAAGTTTGGCACTGGTAGCAGACTCATTGAAGAGCCTGAAGTTACTTAAGAATATGCAGAGGCATCTTTTGACGAAGCTCCTGAAGAATATTACAACACATCGTCAGAAGAAGAGGAATTATTAAATAGTGCATTTAAACATCTCTTGCCTAATGACATTCTTAAAACTTTTGCAGGTTATTTGATTCCAGCCATTGATCGCCTTGTGAAGAAGAGAAGAAGCCTAAAGTAGAAGGGAGGATTGTTGTGACGTTGGAAAATCTGACTGACAAGACCAACTAACCTTTTATGTGAATGTGAATGAGGTAAACATGTTTTTAAATGAGTCGGTGAAAGAAACACCTTGCATGAAGTGCAAGGAGCCATGCATTGAGGTTGCTGAAAAAGAAACACGATACAAGGAAATGAAATGTCATACATATAATTTTTCATGTGATTATAATTCAACAAAATAAGCTTATGATAAATTAAGCAAAACAATTAAACAATTTGAAAAGGTGATCAGAGAAAATGACAGGACACTTTCAATGCTCAAGGCGACTGCAATGGCCATTAATATTCATTTAAATACAATTGGCAAGCTAAAAAGTGAACTTGAAAAAAATGAAAATAGAAACAGAACGGGTTAACAAGTTGTTAATTAGTAATTCTACAAGTTCATACATCATTGATCATATTCTTTCAAAAGTTGAAAACAAGGAAGATAATCAAATTGATGAAAACAAAGGTGCAAGTTACGATCGTGTTCCACCACCCATGTGGAATAGTTATGCAAGTAAAAAACCACCGGGGGTGGAAAAGACCCTCAATTTAAAATTGAACACTGAAAAGACAAAGGTGTTGCCTATGAACATTGATGTGACTTACACAAATCAGAAAAAGAATGTGATTCTGACGTGGTTAAAACTGTGGTTGAAAATGTTATGAAGAATGAGTCTGACAAATCCGAATTGGATGTTGAAACATCAGAAAATAGTTTAAACAATGATCCAAATGTCATCGTATACAAAATGCATGGATCTGATAAACTATATTCCGATGAGGATTTCCCAATTCTGAATGTCAATTTGGATCGTGTTGAAAAGTTGTTCAAGCTTGTTGAGGTGAACCATTCTGATTTAGAAAAACGAGATGCATCATTTTATTCTAAATCAAAATGTATCAACAAACCCTATCATCAAAGGAACAGAGACTATCCTAAAAATAGGAGAGCAGGGTTAGGTTTTCAAAAGCAAAGAATGAATAACAAGTTTAAAAGTTGAACTTCACAAAGAAAATCATTTTTTTTCTATGGGACAATTACCGAAAGAGAAAAAGAGATCATTGGTAGACAATCCAATGCTGAATTCAAGAAAGAAAAAGAGAAAAGAAAACGGGATTTGGATTCCTCTCTTAATAAAGAAAGCAAGACGTGCTACAAGTGTAACAAGACGTGCTACAAGTGTAACAATGTTGGGCATATTGCACGACAATGTTCCCAAAGAAATCCAAAACTTGTTTCCAACTCCAACAGATCTACCAAAGATGTGAAACAAAAAGCACCCATGTTTGTACCAAAACAAATTCTGAAAAGAAATAATGAATCCAATAAAAATGTAAAATTAACGATTCAACTAAATTCTAAATTTTAAATTGGAGAAACTTCTACCAAGAATCATCATTCAAAGTTTTATTCTAAATGGGCAATTTTGAAAACACAAACTTGGGTAGCAAAAGTCAAACCATATTTAGTGGAACAGAAACCACCTGTAACAGCCAAAATAGAGTTCAAACAGAATGTCAAGCTCAAAGTTGGTCCGAAATTTGATATTCCAAACCCACCCAAGACCAAGCAGGCTTGGGTTACTCTATTTAAATGATTTCTTCTGCATGTGTGCAGGGATCCCGAGACTGATCATGTCAAAATGGATTATGGACAGTGGAGCTTCCCGACACATGACTGGGATGCTTGCGTTGTTGCACGACGTCAAAGTTATCCGGGGAGGTTATGTTGGTTTTGTTGGGACTCATGGTGGAAGAATTGTGGGAGAAGGTATTCTTACGAATGAAATGGTTTCTTTCGACAAGGTGAACTACATTGTTGAGCTGGAGAACAATCTACTAAGCATTTCGTGAAACTGTGACAAGAAATTCACAACACACTTCAATGACAAAGAATGCTTAATTCTCAAACCGGGATTCAAAATTCCCGAGGAGTGGATCCTCATTCGCGTTCCATGAGAGAATGATTTGTATGTCCTAGACATGAGCTTTGCATCGACTACGTCAAAGAAGGTTCAGTGCTTTGTTTCTAAAGCCACCGAGAAGGAGTCAAGCTTATGGCATCGGAAGATGGGCACATACACCTGCGCAAGATGAATTATTTAGTGCACAACAACCTAGTGGAGGGTGTTAATCTGAAGAATTTTTAATTATCTGATGATTTTCTGAGTGGTAAGAAGGGGAAACAACATAAGAAATCATACCCAAGAAAGTTGCTTAACTCTATTAAGCTACCACTAGAAAGGCTTCATATGGATCTTTTTGGGCCAATGAACGTGAAAAGCATTTCTGGAGATCTATGTTGCCTGGTCGTGACAGATGATTTTTTAAGATTCTCATGGGTTTTCTTTCTGGATAGTAAAGATGAAACATTTGAAAGTCTTATGATTCTCTTCTGGAAGCTAGAAAACCTGTAGAACTTGCCTATCAAGAGAATCCGCAGTGACAATGGTACTGAGTTTAGAAACAAAAGGATGCTCGAATTTTGCAATGAAAAGGGAATTCTTCACGAATTTAGCGCTCTCTATACTCCTCAACAAAATGGAGTAGCTGGACGTAAGAATCGCACACTGATCGAGACTACCAGAACAATGTTAGCTGATTCAAAACTTTCAATTAGTTTCTGGAGTGAAGCAGTCGCATTTGCGTGTTACACCCTCAACCGTGTGTTGACAGTCAAGCCTCATAACATGACCTGTTTTGAGCTGCTAAACCATCAAAAGCCGAACCTCGCGTTTTTTGAGCCTTTTGGATCACCGTGTACTGTTCTGGACCCGGACGGTAAATTTGGAGCCAAATCCTTGGAAGGATTTCTCGTCGTTTATGCTAGTCCATAAAAGCGAGTCTTTTTGCCGAGTCTTAACCAGGTCATTCTTGCATAGCATGTTGATTGTCAACGATATACTACGCCAATGCAGAAACCTGGGAATCCATGGCTGTTCAACTATGATGGTTTGTGGTTTCATTTGACCTACCTGAAGTACCATTAGAAGAAGAACTTGTTATGCTCTTTCAACAACATCAAATCTCTAATCAAGAGCAAGTTTCTAGACCATTGGTGATTTTCCCATCACTTCTTGTCTCTAACACTTCTGATGTAGGTGCGAGCAATACTCTGTAGGAATTCGTCTCTGTACCTATCTTGAACACTACTTAATCATCTGCCCGTCAATTGATTAATGCCGACTCTGATCGTGAACCGACTGTTGATGATGGAGGATCCAATTCTGATGAAGGATCTGAGCATATTGAAAGCTTTCTGAATTCCTAGGCTGATCAATCCAATGCCAGAAATGAAGCTACATCTTCTACACCAGTTGCTGATGAAGTTGTCACGAATTTGCAGAGTCAAGTAGATGTTCCAAGTGAAGTAATGCCAAGGACACTATCTTACATTCATCAGAGAATATCATTGGCATCTTACAAAACCGGAGTGAAAACTCCCAATCTGATCAACAAGGATCTAAGTTGCTTTTATACTAGTGTTGTTCCATTGAAAACCAGGCTTTCTCATAGTTGTTTTTGTTTCGCAGGTTGAACTAGGAAACTAGAAAGACGCGTTGAAAGAGGAAAGCTGGGTGGATGCAATGCAGGAAGAGTTGCTTCAATTCCAGAAACTTGGTGTCTTGAAGCTTGTTGACCTACCTGATCATCGTAAAAAGATAAATACTCGACGGGTCTTCAAGTGCAAGAGAGATGACAGAGGTATTGTGGTCAGAAACAAAGCTCGGCTCGTGGTCCAAGACTTTCACCAGCAACAAGGGATAGACTACACTGAAGTCTACGCCCCTGTCGCTCGTCTTGAAGCTATTCGCATAATCTTGGCCTTTCCTTCATGGAAAGGATTCAAGGTGTATCAATTAAATGTCAAATCTGCTTTCCTTTATGGTAAAGTCAAAGAGGAGGTGTATGTCGGCCAACCACCAGGGTTTGTTGATCCGATACACAAGGATAAAGTCTACCTTCTAAACAAGGCGTTATATGGTCTACATAAACTCCGGAGAGATTGGTATGAAACGCTTTCAAGACATCTTCTAGACAATGGCTTTCTCAGAGGAACGGTAGACTGTACCCTCTTCACAAAGGAAGTAGATGGACATCTGATTTTGGTACAAATCTATGTGGATGATATCATCTTCGGATCGACAAATGATAAGCTGTGCAAAGACTTCGAAGAAGTCATGAAGAAGAAATTCGAAATGAGTGCTATGGGGGAGATGAAGTTCTTTTTAGAACTTTAGGTTGAACAATTGCCTTATAGTATCTTCATTCATCAGACGAAGTATGTTCATGAAATGTTAGAGAAATTTGACATGTCAGGAACTACGCCAGCATCAACTCCATTAGCTCCAAACCATGGCATTTGTCCAGACGCTCATGGAGTGAAAGTCGATGAAACATTATATCACTCGATGTTTGGATCCTTGATGTATCTCACAGCTTCGAGACCTGATTTCTTTTGAGCTTGTTATTAGTCCAATCCAAGAGATTCGCACATGTTAGCCGTCAAACCAATCATGAGATACTTGAAAGGATGTCCAAGGACCAGTTTGTGGTATCCTAAACATGACGACTTCCAACTTGCAGGTTACTCGGATTCTGATTTCAATTGCTGCAAGCTTAAATGCCAAAATCTACTACGGCTAGTTGCCAGTTCTTCGGAACTCGTTACGTAACATGGCAATGCAAGAAACAGACCACGGTCGCTCTCTCTACATTTGAGTCTGAATACGTTTCAGCATCAAGCTGTTGTTCCCAGATACTCTGGATACAACAGCATATGAGAGACTACGGATTGCAATTCTTGATACACCAATATACGTAGATAAGAAGGCGGCTATTGATATCACCAAAAATCATGTTCGACACTCAAGCACTAAACATATTGAAATTTGACACCACTTTATCCATGATTGTTACGAGAAAAAGTTGGTTAGAATTGACAAAATCCACACTGATGACCAAAAAACAGATTTTTACACCACAACACTTGATCGATCAAGATTTAAAAATCTTTTAAAATTAAATGGTTTAAGAAATCTAACATCAGGGGATATACATGAGGTTGAATTTGAGGATGGCGAGGACTTGACGTAATTCTTCTGAAAATATTTTTTCTTCAAAACTAAAAACCAAAAATTTATTTTTGATTTTAGGGGAGAAAAGTCATGGAATTCATTCTCAAGTGCTCTTTGCTCGTGGCTTGGGCAGAATCCCTACATCATAAGAGCTCGAAGCTCTTCCCACGTCTGAGCGATTGCAACATCAACACCCCTATCTCTCACCACTCCGTTCCACTATGTGAGCGCTCTCTTTTGGAATACACTCGAAGCAAATTCAACTTTGTGCTCATTCGGACATTGAACATGACGGAATGTGCTCTCAAGACTCTCAAACTACTGTAGGAGCCTAGTAGCTCCCTCAGAACCACTAACTTGAGCGGTTTAGCCGAATTGAATTGTTTAAAGTTACATGAAACGGGTGCATTGTTGTTGTTATTGTTGGCTTGGTTTAATTGAGTCACAAGATTTGGTAGCACAACAGCTATCTGCTGAGCTATCATTACCGCCCTATCGGCATCCTGAGCAGCACTTCGATAAGGAGGCATTCTAAAAGGGAAGAAAATATGAGAGAAAACGGGTGAGATTAATATTGGATAGTCAAAAGGAAACGTTAAAAATATGGACGAAACATAAGGATTGTGTTCATCTGTTCGTTACGTAAAATAAACAAACGATACATAGTGACTAATCAAAGTAAATGGGTCTTTACAATGTATCGCGAAAACATGCTTTAGCCTATAAGTGGACACTCACCCTAAGAGTTCCCAGGTAAGAGTGACTGGTCCGGTAATGCGGATTTGTACGAATACTCTAGCCTTAGACAGAAAACTCTGGGTACAGGCATCCACCCTTCCAGAATGCACATGGTCACATTACTAAAACCCAAACTTTGACGAGATTTTGAAAACTTTAAAGGCATGAAGCCTAAAAACAAGTCATCTAAGGACATATGATTGATTTTAAAACGAATTTGTAGCTTGTGAATTTGATTTTGTAATCCCTAAGGATAGGTGATGGTATTGTTTTAAGATCGAAAAACAAGATAACTTGTGTTAGGGACATAGGAAGGCTATAGTCTAGGTCAAAGTAGTACTAATAACCTAATTCCCTATAACGATGAGCTCTGATACCAAGATTTCTATAGCACCCGACCGAGTAAAACAACAAACTGTGGCGGAAACATCAGGGAGTTACGTCATAGAATTATTATTTCACAATGGTACATAAAGTTTTGTATTATTGAATTTAATTGTTTGCATTGAGTTAGGAGAATGAAATAAAAACATAACAATTGTCCTGCAAATTTTAAAGTCACTAAGGCCCAAGTCTGCCCTATGTGAAGCATGCTCAAAGTCAAACATTAGCTCCTCAAACATATGTGAAAATAAAACGTCAGCATAAAAATGCTTGTGAGTAACATAGGTTTTGTGATGAAGATTCTTGGCTTTGAAAGTTAAAAGAAACGTTCAACTATTACAAAAGTAGCCATGATCCTTTACAAAAATGTTTATCTTATGAAATCATATGAAAATTAAATGATTTAAAAGAAATGACGCATGGTTAACTTAATAACCAAAATAACTCGTGCCTTGTATCAAATATGTCATGTCTTGTATTTTGTTTGAAGTGGTTTAAATAGCAGAATGTTATGTAATATAATGAAAGCACTTATATATGGGAAGTACCAGCAGCGTATCCACCATACTTTTATCATATTACACATGACTCATCATTTAAATCACTTACCATGAGCCAACAATTGAGATGTCTTGTTTAAACCAACGTCATGTATAAACCAATGCCATGTACAAACCAAATGACTTTTATAAACCAATGTCTTGTAAACCATAAAATAAATGTCTTGTATAAAATAACCAAAATGTCTTGTCTTGTCAAAATGTCTTGTCTTGTCAAAACAGGTGTTGTTTAAACAAAAAATCTTGTCGCATAAATCAATTGCTTTTATTATGTAGACACATATATATGGATTGTTAGCGAATACAATCAAGCCTTGTTGACTGTCGGATAAACCCTTATAAAGACAAAGGTTTATCAAATGTTCATTGCATTCTGTCATTCCCTAAAGTCATTTCCAAACAAACCTAGGAAGCGGGAATGTGATTGTCAATCCTATGGCACCATTACATACTACCGGTCGGCGTGATCAATGTTAATGAATGTATCACTGTATATTCAACGCACAAGTATGTCTTGAACAATGTAATCATGTCATGAAAATGTTTTGAAATCATGTACTTGACATACTAAGTCAATATACCAAGCAAAAATGTTATTGAAATAATGTACTACGTATGCTAAGTCAACATACGAAGTAAAAATGTCTTTGAAATCGTGTACTAGGTATGCTAAGTCAACATACGGAACAAAAATCTTTGAAATCATGTACTAGGTATGCTAAGTCAACATACGAAGCAAAAATGTCTTTGAAATCATGTACTAGGTATGCTAAGTAAGTCAACATACGAAGCAAAAATGTCTCTGAAATCTTGTACTAGGTATGCTAAGTCAACATACGAAGCAGAAATGTCTTTGAGATCATGTACTAGGTATGCTAATTCAACATATGATGCAAAAGGTCTTTGAAATCATGTACTATATGTACTAGATAGCAAAACATATATAATGTCATGAAAACAAGGAAGTAGTGATAGGCACATATGAATCACCCCAAAACATTTAAAACATAAAAGTCGGGGCTATGTACTCACTTGGTGTTGGTGCATAATATCTATTGCCTACGTCTAGGATATGTCGGTTATGTATATAGGGCTTAGAATGTCAAATATTGTATGTTAATAATATGATTTATATGTTTTGTACATGGCTCGTAGGAGTGAGCTTAGTTGATCGTACGAGTGACACCTTGTCACTCGTACGAGGCACCACTCGCATAAGCCAAACACATCTCTCCTGTGCGAGTCATGTTGACCTATAAATAGAGGAGCTTGAGTGTTATGTTAGATTCTGTTGGTGTGTGAATAGGCAAAGCCCTGTCAAACTGTTTACTCGCCTGTAAGCATTCACGTTTATTAATACGAATCAAGGTATTAGAGCAACATATCTTTCTTGTTTGCTTGTCCAACTCGCTAACACTGAATTCCGCCTCTGTTAGGTGAATGATATCAGTCTGATGCTCATAAAAGGAGAGTCGATCCCCTCTCACAAGTGGTATCAGAGCCTTGAGGGCTGATTTGAGGACAAACATCAAGTTTCCGCTGTCAACCAACAGTTTCAGAAATTGTAGATCCAGATTCAACCTTTAAAGTTTCTCTACATCTATTCCTTTTCACACAGATCTCAGATTTCGACGAATTCATGGAAGAATTTGACTAGGATTTTAGTAAATCACGTTAAAATTAACTCTAACTAATCCTTGAAAATTTCAGATCTGAAATCAAACTTAATCATGTCGAAAATTTTAAAAAACATCCGTTTGGTGACCTGATCAGATCCGTACGAGTAGAGGGACAACTCGTATGAATGGCCATCTGTCTAATTAGACACTCGTACGAACAAGTAAACAAGTTTTTCGAAAAATCTACAAGTTACAGAACTGTCATTCGTATGAGGCAGTGATTCGCATGAAGTAGTCATTCACACGAGTAACCCTTTTCATTCGCACGAGTATCTTACTCGCACGAATCATCTGAGTCGCACGAGCAACTGGTCATTCACACGAAGAACATTTTAAGAAATTTTTCTTAGATTTCGTATCACTTGTCATTATAATCAGTGTTTTTAGAAAGTGTGTTTCGGAAATTTTGCAGAAAAAATGGAAGAAGAATTTTACAATGCATTTGCTACTTCAGCAGTTACGACCACCACAGCTCATAATATGAATCTTGAAAACGAGATGGGCACAATGACAAAGCCTCCAAAGCTTATGAATCTTGAAGACTATGATAGCTAGAGTGAAAAGATTTATGAATTGGGTTCAAGTGAATCATTTCAACTTCTAGTTTGCCATTGAATAGGAATATCAAGCTCCGATTGGAGAGAATGGTCTTGAGAAAACGTAGCCTAACTCTCAGAATTCGAAAGAGAAAAGTTCATTAACAAGAAGAAGATGATGATATCTTGCAGCAAGCCATCAAAGAAGACATCTTGGTGCTTCTACAACATGATGATGATGCTCAATCTTTATGGAATGCTTTACGGTCCAAGGAAGCGCGCGACTTCGAAAGGGAAGAGAGAGTGTTATTAAGTAAAGAATTCGATATCTTTACTCTAATCAAGGGAAAGACGGTGAAACAATTGATTGAAGGTACTGTCACTTGGTGGTCCAAATGAAGCGCATGGGAATTGTGAAAACCAATGAAGAATTGGTCGATAAGCTGGCAGATTCTCTACCTCAAGGAGAATGGTCTACTTACTTGGCTATTCTAAAGAATGGCACAGAGTATGGTAATTTCTCATTACCAAGATTTACTGAAATATTGGAAGGGCATGAGCTCGAGATGCAAAAAATGGCAAAAAGCAAAGGCGCCCAGATACAACAAGATGTAAATCTATACTACAAGGGGAGTCCTGCAGCGCATATACATAGTCCAAAAATATAAACTGCCTTTAGTGCCTTCAACACACCAAGTCCACAGTCAAGTCAAGCCATTGGATTTCAATCTTTTGCTTCTGTCAACCTAAATACGCCACTAGGCCCACAATCATCCAGTAGTTCAAGCAATTCACATAACAACCAGAACCGTCAATCTAATCCCAATCAAAGGGTTCTACAATGCGATATTGCTGTTAATCACCAAAATGCTGAAGACTTCAACGAAAACACCGCAAAGCAACACATGTCTCCACTTGCCTCGGTTCTTGAATCGTACGGAAGTTTGGTAGCAGGAAGAATTGGGAATCTAGAGATGATGAAAGAGGATTACGATCAGATTGATCTGGTTGAAATGGAAGTGATTGACATTAAATGGTGTATGGCTTCCATTATCAGAAGAGCTCAACGTTTCATGGAGATTACCGAAAAAGATAATTTGGGAGGACTTGATGGGAAACTAGGCTTCAATAAGTCTAAGGTTACATGCTTCAAATGCCGAGAGAAGGGGCATTTCAAAAGAGAATGTCCCAATAGAGAGGTCAAGGGCAATCAGAACCCTTTTGCTGACGATTATTACAAGAAAGCCATTTATCATCGACCTCAACCCAAAACAAGAATAGTACAAATTGAAGATGGATCTCAACTCCAAAGATAAAGCTCTCGTCATCACTCAAGAGGACGAAGGTTTCAATTGGAACAAGTACATCACGAAGAGCGAAAGTTTGGCATTGGTAGCAGACTCATTGAAAAGCCTAAAGTTACTTAAGAATATGCGGAGGCGTCTTTTGACGAAGCTCCTGAAGAATATTACAACACATCGTCAGAAGAAGAGGAATTGTTAAATATTGCATTTAAACATCTCTTGCCTAATGACATTCTTAAAACTTTTGCAGGTTATTTTGATTCCAGCCATCGATCGCGTTGTGAAGAAGAGAAGAAGCCTAAAGTAGAAAAGAGGATTGTTGTGACGTTGGAAAATAAATGGCAAACTAAGAAGCTTATGACAAACTAAGAAAAACAATTAAACAATTTGAAAAGGTGATCAGAGAAAATGACAGGACACTTTCAATGCTCAAGGCGACTGTAATGGACAAATAAATGGCCATTAATATTCATTTAAATACAATTGTCGAGCTAAAAAGTGAACTTGAAAAAAATGAAAATAGAAACAGAATGGGTTAACAAGTTGTTAATTAGTAATTCTACAAGTTCATACATCATTGATCATATTCTTTCAAAAATTGAAAACAAGGAAGATAATCAAATTGATGAAAACAAAGGTACGATCGTGTTCCACCACCCATGTGGAATAGTTATGCAAGTAAAAAACCACCAGGGGTGGAAAAGACGCTCAATTTAAAATTGAAAACTGAAAAGACAAAGGTGCTGCCTATGAACATTGAGGTAACTTACACAAATCAGAAAAAGAATGTGATTCTGACGTGGTTAAAACTGTGGTTGAAACATCAGAAATTAGTTTAAACAATGATCCAAACGTCATCGTATACAAAATGCATGGATCTGATAAACTATATTCCGATGAGGATTTCCCAATTCTAAATGTCAATCTGGATCGTGTTGAAAAGTTGTTCAAGCTTGTTGAGGTGAACCATTCTGATTTAGAAAAACGAGATGCATCATTTTATTCTGAATCAAAATATGTCAACAAACCCTATCATCAAAGGACCAGAGACTATCCTGAAAATCGGAGAGCAGGGTTGGGTTTTCAAAAGCAAAGAGTGAATAACAAGCTTAAAAAGTTGAACTTTACAAAGAAAATCAATTTTGTCTATGGGACAGTTACCGAAAGAGAAAAAAGATATCATTAGTAGGCAATCCAATGATGAATTCAAGAAAGAAAAAGAGAAAAGAAAACGAGATTTGGATTCCTCTGTTAATAAAGACAGCAAGACGTGCTACAAGTGAAACAATATTGGGCATATTGCACGACAATGTTCCCAAAGAAATCCAAAACCTGTTTCCAACTCCAACAGATCTACCAAAGATGTGAAACAAAAAGCACCCATGTTTGTACCAAAACAAATTCTGAAAAGAAATAATGAATCCAATAAAAATGTACGATTCAACTAAATTCTAAATTTTAAATTGGAGAAACTTCTAAGAATCATCATTCAAAGTTTTATTCTAAATGGGCAATTTTGAAAACACAAACTTGGGTAGCAAAAGTCAAACCATCTTTAGTAGAACAGAAACCACCTGTAACAGCCAAAATAGAATTCAAACAGAATGTCAAGCTCAAAGTTGGTCCGAAATTTGATATTCCAAACCCACCCAAGACCAAGCAGGCTTGGGTTACTCTATTTAAATGATTTCTTCTGCATGTGTCCAGGGATCCCGAGACTGATCATGTCAAAATGGATTATGGACAGTGGAGCTTCCCGACACATGACTGGGATGCTTGCGTTGTTGCACGACGTCAAAGTTATCCAGGGAGGTTACGTTGGTTTTGTTGGGACTCATGGTGGAAGAATTGTGGGAGAAGGTATTCTTACGAATGAAATGGTTTCTTTCGACAAGGTGAACTACATTGTTGAGCTGGAGAACAATCTACTAAGCATTTCGTGAAACTGTGACAAGAAATTCACAACACACTTCAATGACAAAGAATGCTTAATTCTCAAACCGGGATTCAAAATTCCCAAGGAGTGGATCCTCATGCGCGTTCCACGAGAGAATGATCTGTATGTCCTAGACACGAGCTTTGCATCCACTACGTCAAAGAAGGTTCAGTGCTTTGTTTCTAAAGCCACCGAGAAGGAGTCAAGCTTATGGCATCGGAAGATGGGGCACATACACCTGCGCAAGATGAATTATTTGGTGCACAACAACCTAGTGGAGAGTGTTAATCTGAAGAATTTTTAATTATCTGATGATTGTCTGAGTGGTAAGAAGGGGAAACAACATAAGAAATCACACCCAAGAAAGCTGCTTAACTCTATTAAGCTACCACTAGAAAGGCTTCATATGGATCTTTTTGGGCCAGTGAACGTGAAAAGCATTTCTGGAGATCTATGTTGCCTGGTCGTGACATATGATATTTTAAGATTCTCATGGGTTTTCTTTCTAGAGAGTAAAGATGGAACATTTAAAAGTCTTATGATTCTCTTCTGGAAGCTAGAAAACCTGTAGAACTTGCCTATCATGAGAACCCGCAGTGACAATGGTACTGAGTTTAAAAACAAAAGGATGCTCGAATTCTGCAACGAAAAGGGAATTCTTCACGAATTTAGCGCTCTCTATACTCCTCAACAAAATGGAGTAGCTGAACGTAAGAATCGCACACTGATCGAGACTGCCAGAACAATGTTCGTTGATTCAAAACTTTCAATTAGTTTCTGGAGCGAAGCAGTCGCATTTGCGTGTTACACACTCAACCGTGTGTTGACAGTCAATCCTCATAACAAGACCTGTTTTGAGCTGCTAAACCATCGAAAACCGAATCTCACTTTTTTGGAGCCTTTTGGATAACCGTGTACTGTTCTGGACCCGGACGGTAAATTTGGAGCCAAATCCTTGGAAGGATTTCTCGTCGTTTATGCTAGTCCACAAAAGCGAGTCTTTTTGCCGAGTCTTAACCAGGTCATTCTTGCATAGCATGTTAATTGTCAACGATATACTACGTCAATGCAGAAACCTGGGGATCCATGGCTGTTTAACTATGATGGTTTGTGGTTTTATGTGACCTACCTGAAGTACCATTAGAAGAAGAACTTGTTATGTTCTTTCAACAACATCAAATAATCTAATCAAGTGCAAGTTTCTAGACCATCGGTGATTTTCCCGTCACTTCTTGTCTCTAACACTTCTGATGTAGGTGCGACCAATACTCTGTAGAAATTCGTCTCTGTACCTATCTTGAACACTACTGAATCATCTGCCCATCAACCAATTAATGCCGACGCTGATCGTGAACCAACTTTTGATGATGGAGGATCCAGTTCCGATGAAGGATCTGAGCATATTGAAAGCTTTCTGAATTCCCAGGCTGATCAATCCAATGTCAGAAATGAAACTACATCTTCTACACCAGTTGCTGATAAGTTGTCACAAATTTGCTGAGTCAAGTAGATGTTCCAAGTGAAGTAATGCCAAGGACACTATCTTACCATCCGTCGGAGAATAGCATTGGCATCTTACAAACGGGAGTGAAAACTCACAATCAGATCAACAAGGATCTAAGTTGCTTTTATACTAGTAAAAGGTTGCTCCATTGCAAACCAGGCTTTCTCAAAGTTGTTTTTGTTTCGCAGGTTGAACTAGGAAACTAGAAAGACGCGTTGAAAGAGGAAACCTGGGTGGATGCAATGTAGGAAGAGTTGCTTCAATTCCAGAAACTTAGTGTCTTGAAGCATGTTGACCTACCTGATCATCATAAAAAGATAAATACTTGATGGGTCTTCAAGTGCAAGAGAGATGATAGAGGTATTGTGGTCAGAAAAAAAGCTCGACTCGTGTCCAGGGCTTTCACCAGCAAGAAGGGATAGACTACACAGAAGTCCACGCCCGAGTCGCTCGTCTCGAAGCTATTCGTATATTCTTGGCCTTTGCTTCTTGGAAAGGTTTCAAGATGTACCAGTTGGATGTCAAATCTGCTTTCCTCTACAGCAAAGTCAAAGAGGAGGTGTATGGCGGCCAACCAGCGGGGTTTGTCAATCCAATACACAAGGATAAAGTCTACCTTCTGAACAAGGCGTTATATGGTCTACATCAACTCCCGAGAGATTGGTATGAAACCCTTTCAAGACATCTTCTAGACAACGACTTTCTCAGAAGAACGGTAGACTGTACCCTCTTCACAAAGGAAGTAGATGGACATCTGATTTTGGTACAAATCTATGTTGATGATATCACCTTTGGATCGATAAATGATAAGCTGTGCAAAGACTTTGAAGAAGTCATGAAGATGAAATTCGAAATGAGTGCTATAGGGGAGATGAAGTTCTTTTTAGAACTTCAGGTTGAACAATTGCCTTATAGTGTCTTCATTTATCAGACGAAGTATGTTCATGACATGTTAGAGAAATTTGACATGTCAGGAACTACGCTAGCATCAACTCCATTAGCTCCAAAGCACGGCATTTGTCCAGACGCTCATGGAGCGAAAGTAGATGAAACATTATATCGCTCCATGATCGGATCCTTGATGTATCTCACAGCTTCGAGACCGGATATCATGTATCCAACTTGCCTTTGCACTTGTTATCAGTCCAATCCAAGAGATTCGCACATGTTAGCCATCAAACTAATCATGAGATACTTGAAAGGATGTCCAAGCACCGCTTTGTGGTATCCTAGACATGACGACTTCAAACTTGCGGGTTACTCAGATTCTAATTTTGGTTGCTAAAAGCTTAAATGCAAAAATCTAGTATGGCTAGTTGCCAGTTCTTCGAAACTCGTTTCGTAACATGGCAATGCAAGAAACAGACCATGGTCGCTCTCTCTACATGTGAGTCTGAATACGTTTCAGCATCCAGCTGTTGTTCCTAGATACTCTGGATACAACAGCAGATGAGAGACTATGGACTGCAATTTCTTGATACACCAATATACGTAGATAACAAGGCGGCTATTGATATCACCAAAAATCATGTTCGACACTCACGCACTAAATATTTTTTTCTTCAAAACTAAAAACCAAAAATATGTTTTTTATTTTAGGGGAGAAAAGTTGTGAAAATACAAAAACATTAAAACAGGATAAAAAGAGTTTTTTGTGAAAAAAAGATAATCATATTACATCAGTAGACTATCACTGTATGCTAAAGATATGGAATGTTTAAACAGGTAATTAAACAAATCTTATTGATGATGTGCCAATAGGCTTAACTCGTTCATTAATTGTTCTTCAAGATATAAAACTAAATAAAAACTGAGTAATTTGTGGGTCGACATCTCTCGGATATATGGACTTAGTACTCCGAAATTTCGTTTGAGAGAATTCCAGATTCTGTGATACTAGGTTTTTATATTTAATCGATATCTAGGGTATTATCTGAGTTCTTCTGATTTTGTGTTGGCAATGATGACCTAGAACTTGTATAATACTTTACGTATTATTCGCCTACAAAAGCGGCATAAAAAATAAGTATGTCATAAACATTTACGACATCTGCAATTTAAAAGATTCCTCCATGGAACACCACCTAAAGTCGAGCCTTCATCTCTTTCTCTGTATGGAAATACTAACCTGAGCTCTCAAGGTCTCGCAATTCACCCCATTTACAGATATCAGTTAGATACATTCACCTGTGAAATGAAATTCTGGGAATCTCGATGCGGGAGTATATTCTGAGATGGGAGACACAGTTACTTCATGTTCCTTAAAATTACTTAACATATCTTGAAACAATTGAGAAACGTGTAAGAGGTTTAAGTGGATAAGTGTATTGGCAATCTACGTAAATATGTTTAAGAAACCTTAAAGTTACTACCAAGATCAATGGTACTTCTGATGTGTCTAAATATCTGATATTATCCACTTAACACAAAACTCACAAAAATATGTATGTAAATATATCTTTATTTACTTGCTCTTTCTTTTTCAGAAAAATCCCAAAAACATTTTCAGTTTATTTATAGCAATCTATCTTAGATTTTAATCTACTGATGATGAAAATACCATTAGTCCAAGTCAAAACAACAGTTGCTGGAGGGAAGCGAAGATCATGGGCTAGGAGCTAATTAGAAATGAAAATATGCTAAAACGTCAAAAATTTCATTAATTGAAACTTTAAATTTTAGAAAAAATATGTTTTTGTCAAAAAAAATGGTCAACCAAGGTCATTAACTTGGACTTGGTAGGAAAATTCGTTAACTGAGATCATTAACTTGGACTTGGTTAACTGAATGGGTTATAAAAACAGATAAAATTTCACAAAAATAAAAAAAGATAAACAAAGTGCATAGAACTGACTCGTATGAGTGACACATTGACTCGTACGAGTGACAAAAGGTTTCACTCGTGCGAATCATCGCTCATACGAGTGAACCTGAAGGAGTATAAAAGGACTTCTCATTCGCACGAGTCACATTATTGACTTTGTGCGACTGAGAGCTTACTCTGTGTGATTCAATTCTTACCACTCACTTTCTTGATCTTCGTTACGTATCTATACTACGGGGAGGTTGATTAGCACACCTCTTACGATGAGCAAGGTACTACTACAAGTTTTGAGCCGTTATAATGCCGAAATTGGACCAAAAGGACATAAAACATAGATTTAGGATAATCGGGTCGGTAAAATAAAATTGAACTCAAATTTGTTAAAATCAGCCCTTTTAACCTATAAATAAACATTCAATTTGTTAAAATCTACATGTTTTATGTTCGGTTTGATAAGGTGTTATGTGGTGCGATTCACAAGTCGTACGAATCATCACTCGTACGAGCAAGGATTGTAAATGTCTGATTATCATATTCACTCATGCGAGTGATCATTTGTACGAGTATGTCCTTAAACGTTTATATCTCGTACGAAGCATTATTCACCTACAAAAGCTGCATAAAAAATGAGTATGTCATAAACATTTACGACGTCTGCAGTTTAAAAGATTCCTCCATGGAACACCACCTAAAGTCGAGCCTTCATCTCTTTCTCTGTATGGAAATACTAACCTGAGCTCTCAAGGTCTCGCAATTCACCCCATTTACAAATATCAGTTAGATATGTTCACCTATGAAATGAAATTCTAGGAATCTCGATACGGGAGTATATTCTGAGATGGGAGACATAGTTACTTCATGTTCCTTAAAATTAGCTAACATATCTTCAAACAATTGAGAAACGTGTAAGAGATTTAAGTGGATAAGTATATTGGCAATCTACGTAAATATGTTTAAGAAACCTTAAAGTTACTACCAAGATCAATGGTACTTCTGATGTGTCTAAATATCTTATATTATCCTCTTAACACAAAACTCACAAAAATATGTATGTAAATATATCTTTATTTGCTTGCTCTTTCTTTTTCAGAAAAATCCCAAAAATATGTTCAGTTTTTTTATAGGAATCTATCTTAGATTTTAGTCTACTGATGATGAAATACCATTAGTCCAAGTCAAAGCAACAGTTGTTAGAAGGAAGCTGAAGATCATGGGCTAGGAGCTAATTAGAAAAGAAAATATCCTGAAACGTCAAAAATTTCATTAATTGAAACTTTAAATTATAGAATAAATCTGTTTTTGTCAAAAAAAAAATGGTCAACCAAGGTTATTAACTTAGACTTGGTAGGCAAATTGGTTAACTGAGGTCATTAACTTGGACTTGGTTAACTGAGTGAGTTATAAAAACAGATAAAATTTCACAAAAAATAAAAAAGATAAACAAAGTGCATAGAACTGACTTGTATGAGTGACACACTGACTCGTACGAGTGACAAAAGGTTTCACTCGTGCGAATCATCACTCACACGAGTGAACCTAAAGGAGTATAAAAGGACTTCTCATTCGCACGAGTCACATTATCGACTCTGTACGACTGAGAGCTTATTTGTGTGATTCAGTTCTTACCACTCACTTTCTTGATCTTCATTACGTATCTATACTTCGGGGAGGTTGATTAGCACACCTCTTATGATGGGCAAGGTACTACTACAAGTTTTGAGCCGTTATAATGCCGAAATTGGACCAAAAGGACATAAAACGTAGATTTAGGATAATCGGACCGGTAAAATAAAATTTAACTCAAATTTGTTAAAATCGGCCCTTTTAACCTATAAATAAACATTCAATTTGTTAAAATCTACACGTTTTAAGTTCGGTTTGATAAGGTGTTATGTGGTTTGATTCACAACTCGTACGAATCATCACTCATACGAGCAAGGATTGCAAATGTCTGATTATCTTATTCACTCATACGAGTGATCGTTTGTACGAGTATGTCCTTAACCGTTTATGTCTTTGTGACTCGTACGAGCAAGTCTGTTCAAATCCTAAAAATGTCAAGTTCTAAGTATAACTCGTACGAGTAAGTGGCTCGTACGGGGGGGTTTTGATTCAGACTTGAATATTTGTCTAAGTATCTGACTTGTACGAATGCCCTCGTATGAGTATATAAGATTTGAAATGTTTGAAAATTTTTCTAAGTGTTTGAAATGTTTGTGTTTGCAGATCAAGAAGTCTTCCTCACCGTTTCACAACATTTGTTGTTTACTAGATGAGACTATTCCTGAGTTCATAGCATATAGAAAAGTGCTAGATTTTTTGAGCCGACTGTCGATTACCAAGGCTCTTACTGACAGACACACGGCTTACCGATCACACGTTGAATATTTGTGGGATGTCACTGAATACAGTGAGGAAGAGAATGCTATTTTGTCAGTACTGAGGATTACTAATGAAGATATTCAACTCAGAATCACTGAAGATTTAATCCGAACGGTGTTAAAGTTCAAGGATCGTGAAGAAGACCCAACAGGTTGTTCAGAATACATGGTCAAAGGGTTCTTCTATCATATGGGATACGCAAGATTCGTTAACGCAACACCTTTTAAGAAGGGAAATCTGAGTGCTCCGTTTCGTTATATTGCACATTGTATTATTCATGCCATCAGCCACAGAAAGGGTGGTTTTGATGATTTGATAGACTATCAGATGTGCATGATGACTTCACTCGTTCTCAACCTGCCCTACAACTTTTCAAGACTTGTCTTCTCTCAGATGATACAAGATATACAACGCGAGAAATTTCTTCAGTGCCCGAGATTTGTACAAATGCTACTAGATCATCTACATCCAAATTTGAAGAAGAAGAAGAAGGATGATATTCTGAGGCTTGAACATATGGATGTGTCGACGCTGAAAAAGATGAATCTGCACTTGAAAGCCTCCCCAACGCCAAGCCTGTATTCGGGGCTATTATTGATAAAGACTATGTGATGCCGCCGAAAGGGAAGTAGCGAAAAGATGAAAGTGGGGACGAGGCTGAGGAATTAGAAGCGTTAGATGGTTTGTTACAAAAAGGAATATGTGTTTTTCTAAGGAAGATAAGAAGGCGGTAAGGGACCAAACGAAAGAAAACGTCTACATCTTCCTTCACTGCCCCTCAAAAGAAGAAAAGTGCATCTACTAGCCAAAAGAAAATGTTGAGACATTGGCTGCTAATATCGAAAGAGAGGCGTTTGGTGTTCAAGAAGGTATAGTTGAAGAGGCATCCTCCTCTAGCACTAATGAAGAGGATAGGATCGCCGGAGAAAGAGAGAGAGAGCCAAAGAAAAAGAATTAGAAAGATTGGCTGAAGTACAACATAAAGCTGAGGAGCAGAAACGAATTGCGACAGGGGAAGATAATACTACTTATGTACCTTCGGATTCCGACAATGACACCCCTGTTCGCAAATCTTCAAAGAGGCCAACTTAACGTGTGAAGAGGTCAGCGGTTAGAAGTTCTGACTCTCCAAAAGCTCGATTAAAGAGAAAGGTGTAGGAAAAAGTTGATATTGCATAGAATATTGAGCCTACACCACTACCACTACCGCCACCATCACCATCACCACAACCAACTCCTCAACCATCACCATCTCCACCACCACAACCAACACCACAACCTACACCTCAACCTACTCAATCTCACCCCAGTTGTCAACAAGAACCAGGTTAGAAGATCAGTTTGACTTCGACTTTGGTGATATTCCAGGGGCAAGATTTCTCAGCTAATATGTTCAACGATTCACGCATTGAAGAGTTAGAGAAACAAGTAATGCTGAACAGTGTCAAAATTGCTGAGTTGCAAGTGCAAATCAGTGGGCTTAATGAAGAAAACAGCATCTAGAGGCTATCTTGGCGAGCAATCGTATCCGAAAATGAACGTTTGAGAAATCGTATGGCGGAATATGATGCAGAACGCCTCAGAAATCAAAGAAGATGAGCTTATTTGAGAAACTCCTCATGAAGAAACTGAGAATTAATTTAGCTGCTGGGATTGATGAGATAGAGAAAGAAGAAGCCCGACTGAGAGTTGCTGAGCGAGAATTGTTAGAGGGGATCGGCTCTCCTCTGATGAGCACCGGACCGATCTGACTCAGCTAACAGAGGCGGAATTCATAGTTAGTGAGTTTAACAAACAAACAAGTAAGATCTACTGCTTAAATGCCTTGAATTATATTGATAAAGGTGAACAGTACAGAGTAAGTAAACAGTTTGACAGGGCTTCGCCGTACATCAACCAACAGATCTTACTTATGTATTTGTTAAACTCACTAACAATGAATTCCGCCTCTGTTAGCTGAGTCAGATCGGTCCGGTGCTCATCAGAGGAGAGCCGATCCCCTCTCACAAGTGGTATCAGAGCCTTGAGGCCTGATCTGAAGATAAACATCAAGTTTCTGCATACTACCAACAGTTTTAGATCCAGATTCAACATACTTCTACACTTTCTCACACAGATCTCGGAATTGGACAAATTGGACTAGGATTTTAGGATATCACGTTAAAATCAATTCTAATCAATCCTTTGACAATTTCAGATTTAAAATCAACCTAATTCATGTCGAAATTGGTAAAAATCATCCATTTAGTGACTTGAGTTGTTTCGTACTAGTAGAGAGACAACTCGTACGAATGGCTAATCGTACAAATTAAGTCATTCGTACGAACGAACAAACAACTTTTCCTAAAAAATTACATGTTTAAAAACTGTCATTCGCACGAAGCTATGATTCACACGAATTAGTCATTCGCACGAGTAACCTTACACTCGCACGAACATCTCATTCGTACAAATTTCTAAATCGCACAAGTATATCACTCGCCCAACCATCTCAGTCGCACGAGCAGTTTTTGTCATCCACACGAAGAACATTTTGTTATGTCTTTGTCATTCTAATCAGTTTTTCAAAAGTGTGTGTCTAAAACTTTTGTAGAATAATGGAAGAAGAGTTTTATAACGCATTTGCTACCTCAGCATTCACAACTACTGCAGCTCAAGATATGAACCTCGAGAATAAGATGGAAACGATAACAAAGCCACCAAAGTTGATGAATCTTGAAGACTTTGACAGTTGGAGTGAACGTTTTATGAATTGGTTCAAGCAAATTATTTCACATGCTGGTTTCCATAGAGAGAAATATCAAGCACCGATTGGAGAAAACGGTCTGGAAAAAACATTAGCTCAACTCTCGGATTTTGAAAGAGAGAAGTTCATAAACGAGAAAAAGATGATGAACATCTTACAACAAGCCATCAAGGAAGACATATTGGCGCTGTTACAACATGTTGATGATGCACAATCATTATGGAATGCTCTTCGATTGAAATTCCAAGGAAACGCACAGTTGCGAAAAAGGAAGCGAGCGTTGTTAAGTAAAGAATTTCATATCTTTACTTTGATCCAGGGAGAGACTGTGAAACAACTTATTGAAAGATACTGTCAGTTTGTTGTGCAAATGAAGCGTATAGGAATCGTAAAGACGAATGAAGAATTAGTCGATACACTGGCAGATTCATTACCACAAGGAGAATGGTCTACCTACTTTACTATTTTGAAGAATGGCACCGAATATGGTAATTTCTCATTACCAAGATTCATTGAGAGATTGGAGGGACACGAACTCGAAATGCTAAAAATGGCGAAAAACAAAGGCGCCCAAATGCAACAAGACGTTAATCTGTATTACAAGGGTAGTTCTGCCGCTCAGATACAATCTCCAAAAATCCAAACTGCCTTCAACGCTTACAACACACCAAGCCCACCGTCAAATCAACATAGTGGTTTTCGATCCTTTGTTTCGGTCAACCCGAACACGCCTCTAGGTCCACATTCATCACATGGTTCGATCAATCCCCATATCAACCAGAATAATCAATCTCATCCTAATCAAAGGGTTTTATAGTGTAATATCACTGTTGATTTCCAAAATGCTCAAAACTTTGACTAGAAGGCCACAAAGCAACATATGTCATTATTAGCTTCGGTACTCGAATCAAATGACAGTTTGGTAGCAGGGAAGATCGGGAATTCAGAGATGACTAGAGAGGATTATGATAGGATTGATCCGATCAAGATGCAGTTGATCGACATCAATGGTGTATGGCTTCTATCGTTAGACGAGCGCAACGTTTTATGGAAATCACCGGGAAAGAAAATTTGGGAGGATAGACGGGAAACTTAGCTTCGACAAGTCCAAATTTACATGTTTCAAGTGTCGGGAGAAGGGACATTTTAAACGAGAATGTCCGAATAGAGAAGTTCAGGGCAATCATAACCCGTTTGCCGACGACTATTACAAGAAAGCCATTTATCATCGTCCTCAACCAAAAACAAGAATGGTGCAAATCAAAGATAGACAGTTAGATTCCAAAGGCAAAGCTCTTGTTGTTACTCAGGAAGATGAGGGTTTTAACTGGAACAATTACATCTCCAGGAATGAGAGTTTGGCGTTGGTCGCAGAAATCATTGAAGAACCCGAAGAATATACAGAGGCATCTTTTGACGAATCTCCCGAAGATTATTATCATACATCGTAAGAAGAAGAGGAATTGTTAAACAGTACTTTTAAACATCTCCTGCCTATGGTATTCTTAAAACTTTTGAAGGTTATTTTGAGCCAAGCCATCGATCGTCTTGTGAAGAAAAGAAGAAGCCGGAAGCTGAAGAAAAGAGAGTTGATGAGGCATTGGAAAAACAGAATGATAAGACCAACAAAGCTTGTATGGCAAATGTGAATGAGGTAAACGTGTCGGAAAGTGAGTCTATGATAGAATAACTGTGTTTAAGGTGCAACGAGCCATGCAGTGAATGTGCTGCAAAAGAAACACGTTAAAATGAGCTCAAATGTCTAACAGATAATTTGTCAAGTGACTATAAATCAACAAAAGAAGCTTACAACAAATTAAGCAAATCTGTTAAACAATATGAAAAAGTGCTCAGGGAAAATGACGGATCACATTCAATGCTTAAAGCGACTGTAATGGATAAACAAATTACCATTAACATTCATTTAAATAGAATCGCTGAGCTAGAAAGTGAACTTGAGAAGATGAAAACAAAAACCGAACAGGTTAACAAATTGTAGTTATTCTACAAGTTCATACGTCATGATCACATTCTACCAAGATCGAAAACAAAGAAGAATCTAAAAATGATGAAAACAAAGGTGCAAGTTGTGATCGTGTTCCACCACCCATGTGGAATAGCTATGCTTGTAAAAAGCCATCAGCGGTGGAAAAGACGCTCAATTTAAAATTGAAAACTGAAAAGTCAAATGAGCTGCCTACGAACATTGATGTAGCTTACACAAACCAGAAAATGAATATGAGTCTGATGTGGTAAAAACCGTGGTTGAAAGTGTTTTGAAGAGTGAGTATGAGAAATCTGAATTTGATGTTGAAACATCAGAAAATAGTTTAAACACTGATCCATATGTCATTGTCTTCAAAATGCATGGATCTGATAAACTATATTCTGATAAGGATTTCCCAATCCAGAATGTTAATCTAGATCGTGTCGAAAACTTGTTCAAGCTTGTTGAGGTGAGCCATTCTGATTTAGACAAACATGATGTATCATTTTATTCTAAATCAAAATGTGTTACAAACCCTACCATCAAACAAACAGAGATTATCCTAAAAACAAGAGGGCTGGGTTGGGTTTTCAAAAGAAAAGATCAAACAACAAGTTTCAAAAGTTGAACTTTACAAAGAAAGTTAACTTTGTTTTTGGAACAACTACCGAACGGGAAAAAGAGATCATTGGTACACAATCCAATGATGAATTCAAGAAAGAAAAAGAGAGTAGGAAACGAGATTTGGATTCCTCTGTCCGAAAAGATAGCAGGACGTGCTACAAGTGTAAAAATGTTAGCCATATTGCACGATATGGCTCACAAAGACATCCAAAACCAGTTTCTAACTCCAACAGATCTACTAAAGATGTGAAACAAAGGGCACCCATGGTTGTACCGAAACAAATTTTGAAAAGAACTAATGCATCCAACAAAAATGTTAAATCCATGATTCATTTTAATTCTAAATTTGAAATTGGTGAAACTTCCACCAAAAATCATTAAAGTCAAAAGGATTCAAGGTTTTATTCAAAAGGGCAAATTTGAAATCACAAACATGGGTTACAAAAGTCAAACCATCTAAAGTAGATTTGAAATCACCTGTTCCAACCAAAACAGAGCCTAAACAGAATGTCAAAAACAAAGTTGGTCTGAAATTTAATATTCCGAACCCACCCAAGACCAAACAGGCTTGGGTTTCTTTGTTTAAATAGTATCTTCCTCATGTGTGTAGGGGCTCCCTAGATCTATCATGTCAAAATGGATTATGGATAGTGGAGCTTCCCGACACATGACTGGAATGCTTGCGTTGTTGCACGACATCAAAGCTATCCGAAGAGGTTACGTAGGTTTTGCTGGAACTCAAGGTGGAAGAATCCTCGGAGAAGGTATTCTCACGAATGGAGTGGTTTCGTTTGACAAAGTGAACTACATTGCGGAGCTGGGGAACAATCTACTGAGGGGCAAATTTGTGACAAAAAGTTCACAACTCACTTCAACGACAAAGAATGCTTGATTCTAAAGCCGGGATTCAAGATTTCTGAGGAATGGATTCTTATGCATGCTCCAAGAGAGAATGATCTTTATGTCCTTGATATGAATGTCGAATCTACAACATCAAAGAAGGTCCAGTGTTTCATGTCTAAAGCAACCGAGAAGGAGTCTATCTTATGGCATAGGAAGATGGGGCAGATTCATCTGAGAAAGATGAATTATCTAGTGCACAACGACCTAGTGGAGGGTGTTAATCTGAAGAACTTTCATTTATCAAATGAGTGTCTGTGCTGTAAGAACGGGAAACGGCATAAAAAATCACACCCGCGAAAGTTACTGAATTCTATCAAGCTACCACTAAAGAGGCTTCATATGGATCTTTTCAAGCCAGTAAACGTCAAAAGAATTTCTGGAAAACTATATTGCCTGGTTGTGACAGATGATTTCTTTAGATTCTCATGGGTTTTCTTTATGGAGAGCAAAGATGAAACGTTTGAAAGTCTAATGATTCTCTTCTGGAAGCTTGAAAATATGTAACTTGCCTATCAAGAGAATCCACAGTGACAATGGTACCGAGTTCAAGAACAAAAGGATGCTCGAATTCTGCAACGAAAATGGGATTCTTCATGAATTCAGTGCTCCCTATACTCCTCAACAAAATGGAGTTGCTGAATGTAAGAATTGCACACTGATCGAGACTGCCAGAACCATGCTCGCTGATTCAAAAGTTCCAGTTAGTTTCTGGAGCAAAGCAGTCGCATCTGCGTGTTACACCCTCAATTGTGTGTTAACAGTTAAGCCTCACAAAAAGACTTTTTTTTTCTGCTAAACCATCGGAAGCCTAACCTTGCGTTTCTAGAGCGTTTTGGATCACCGTGTACAGGTTTGGACCCGGATGGTAAATTTGGAGCCAAATCCTTGGAATGATTATTCATCGGTTACGCTACTCCACAAAAGCATGTCTTCATTCCGAGTCTGAACAAGGTTATTCTTGCACAGCATGTTGATTGTCAAGGATATACTACACTAATGCAGAAACCTGGGGATCCATGGCTGTTTAACTATGAAGGTTTGTGGAATTCATTTGATCTACCAGACGTGCTATCTGAAGAAGAACTTGTTATGCTCTTTTAACAACATCAAATCTTTAATCAAGAGCAAGTTACTAGACCATTGGTGATTTCCCAATCACTTCCTCTCAACACTTCTGATGTAGGTCGGAGCACTACTGTGATATCCCGGGTTTTTCGGATAACTTACACGTGACACTTGTCGAATAATATATACGCTAAGTATTAAGCGTGCACGAATTAAATGAATACGTGTTGTGTGTTGTGTGATTGTTTTAGTAATTGAATCATTAGAGTAGATACGTACACGAACTGAACCGAACTGCGACACGAACCAAAGTGATTCATTGTGACTCTAGGAGTTAACAAGTTTTAAACCTTAACTCAAGAATTCGGCCAAGATCAAAACTCAAACCCATAACAAACCTACAACTATTCGGCCGATCAAACCAAACCAAACCAACCCGTGTGCAAACCCAAAACCGAGATCAAAGTTAAACCTTAAACTAAAACAATCCGGCCGCAAGATCAAACCCGAAACCACATGATCAAAACCGCGGATTTATTTAGTTCAAACCCAAACCAAACCCACCATATTCCTTGACCGCGAGATCAAGTCCAAACCAAACTAGCTCACTTTAGTTCCTCGGCCACAATACTTATCCAAAATCGTAATCCTTATCTCTTGCGCCTATATCTACGAAACTTATGCATGCTTCCTTCTAAAACACAAACTCTAATCGCCTTCTCTTGCTCCATAAATCGCGAACAGCTGATCATTTATTCCATTCATCCGCAAACAGCCTTTGCTCACTTCTTTCGGTCGCGGCGGTCCTTGCTAATCACTTTCCCGATTACAACTTTCATCACATCCGAAGCAAGCCTATCCAAGTCTCGGCTTATTGATCGTCGATTCCTCATCTACTCACGGTTCATTAAGCTTAATATTAAAGGTTAGGAATTACAATTGTTTGCAAGATTTCATTCGGATCATATGTGTGTTAAAGGTAGTAAGTATGTTGTTAATCGGCTGAACTATCATTATTGCATGCATGATTGTTTTCGGAACTCATAGCTTACGACTGTGTTTTGCTTATAAAGACTAGAATTATTGAGTAGGGTTTGCATGGATAGGTTATTAGTATTAATCTATGATTAAAAATCGGTTCTTGATCGCCTAGATTAATCGCATGAACGGGATTACACGAGTTTATAATAATAACATGCTGAAACAGGATGCTGAGTGAAAGTTACAGCCGATTTCATCTGGCTGTAACTTGGTCGTTAGTTGTCGAAAAACGGAATTTCTGATGTCTAGAACGTAGAGATTTGAATAAGGAATTTAATGGCGCTGGATTCATAATTTTCTGAAATCGTTTGATATTTTTAAAGGGCCAAACAAGTTCAGTAGCTAAAGCTGTTAAAATGCTGGAATTTTGTTGATTGTTTATCAGGTTAGATTTTAAGATCAGTAGGGAGTTGAGCCATGATTTTTGTACAGAAACTAGGTATAGAAATTTCCGGGCAACTCCAACTGGAAGTTTGTTAATCGGACGATCAGTGATTTTTAAATAAATTCTTCCGTGGATTGCAGTCAGAAAGCGGTAAATCTGACTTCTGCTTAATGAATTAATATTTATGGCTAATTGGTAAAGATTTAGTACTTGGAAAAATTATATAAATTTCTATGGTATAAATGTCACCTACTGTAAAAATATGGGAATTTTTGGAATGTTAGAACTATTTTATAAAAATCCTAGAAAACAGCTGAATAATTGAGTGTTAAGCAGAAA
The DNA here is from genome assembly GCA_947069175.1 of Scalesia atractyloides. Classification (NCBI taxonomy): domain Eukaryota; kingdom Viridiplantae; phylum Streptophyta; class Magnoliopsida; order Asterales; family Asteraceae; genus Scalesia; species Scalesia atractyloides. The sequence continues at coordinate 58,614,332 of CAMTDV010000008.1, forward strand.
GTTGATAACTTGTGATTTTATGCATTAAAGTGTTGCATGGATTTGGAATATGTTCATGATAAGTTGTTTGATTACTATGATCACATGAGAATACTTGCATGCATGTTTGAGTGTTAGATATGTTGTTTGTGTGTATCACTTTGTGAGTAAATTTCGTGTGGAATTTGTATTGGTGTGACTACACACTGACGTGGAAATTAATTGGTTTGTTAGGACGCAACTAGCGGTCCCATCTCTTATAACATCTTTGCTACACTAACCGAGCAAATAAAGGTGAGTTCACGGCCCCTAACTTTATCCGGTTTTTAAACAACAGGGGGAGAAACATGTATACACTCTCAAACTCAAACTCTTTACGTTATACGAATTTAACGTCACATAACTATACGGTAACTAAGTTAATGTTAATGTAATGTTATGGGCACTAAGCAGCTTTATCACTTAAGTCCTCGACAATCTCCTCGGATCGTTAGTATTTGGGTTAAATAGCGGGGGAATTATAAGTAGTACTACTGGGTCTGACGAGCCCCATACGAGCTAGTCGCGCTAGCCGACCGGGTATGGTCAACGGGTGTATGATTGGCCTAACATCGCCATGGTCATGTGATAGGCCTGGCAAAACGGAGGCACAACTGTCAGCTTCGATCGCGAACACTTAGTGACATGACTTTAGGCTAGCTACCTATATACATTAATATTGAACTTAATTACGGAACAACTTAATATTCCGGGTTTGGAATATTGGAAACATCAACTTATTATCCCGGGTTGGGGGTAATGGAGACAACAACTTAATATTCCGGGTTTGGAATATTGGAAACATCAACTTATTATCCCGGGTTGGGGATAAGGGAAACAACAACTTATTATTCCGGGATTGGAATAATGGAACTGATATGTTATCCCAGGTTGGGGATAACGGAGTAATAAACTATAACCGAACAAACGAATTTATGAAAACCTGTGAACTCACTCATCTTTAATGTTGACACTTGTTTCTTTACATGTTTCTCAGAACGCTAGGAGCTCTAGGTGCACGCACATGCATTGAACAAGACATCTTTATCGAGTCTTATTTATTAATATTGTTTTGAGATTTTTCATTTGTTTTGGCGTTTGTGTTGGCGCCGCATCACTACTTATTTATGCTTCCGCTCAAACTTTAAAAATAATGCTCTGCTAAATATTGGTAATTGATATAAAATCTACAATGAACGATTTTGGAAAACGTATTAACAAACCATGTAGAGTCGTTCGACGTACTAGTGTTTCAGATTCTGGTTTGTTCACACGCCTCGCGGTAAAACTCCGCAAGTGGAAATTGAGGGTGTGACAACTACTCTTCAAGAATTTGTCTCTGTTCCAATCTTGAACACTGCTGGATCATCTGCCCAACAACTGATTAATGCCGACTCTGATCGTGAAGTGACTTTTGATGATGGAGGATCTAGTTTCGATGAAGGATCTAAGCATATTGATAGCTTCCTGAATGCTCAAGTTGATCAATCAAACATCAAGAATGCAACTACATCCTCTGTTCCGGTTGTTGATGAAGTTATTAGAATTTGCAAGCTTAAGTGGATGTTCCGAGTGAAGTAATGCCAAGGACATTATCTTACCATCCAACAGAGAATATCATCGGCAGCTTACAAACCGGAGTGAAAACTCGCAATTAGATCAACAAGGATCTAAGCTGTTTTTATACCAGTATTGCTCCATTACAAACCAGACTTTCTTATAGTTGTTTTGTTTCACAGGTTGAACCTAGAAACTGGAGAGATGCATTAAACGAAGAAAGTTGGGTGGAGGCAATGCACGAAGAGTTGCTCAATTCCAAAAGCTAGGAGTCTGGAACTTGTTGACCTACCAGATCATCACAAAAAGATAAACACTCGATGGGTCTTCAAGTGCAAACTAGACGATAGAGGTATAGTGGTCAGAAACAAAGCTCGACTCGTGTCCAGGGCTTTCACCAGCAAGAAGGGATAGACTACACAGAAGTCTACGCCCGAGTCGCTCGTCTCGAAGCTATTCGCATATTCTTGGCCTTTGCTTCTTGGAAAGGTTTCAAGGTGTACCAGTTGGATGTCAAATCTGCTTTCCTCTACAACAAAGTCAAAGAGGAGGTGTATGTCGGCCAACCATCGGGGTTTGTCGATCCTATACACATGGATAAAATATACCTTCTGAATAAAGCTTTATACGGTCTTCACCAAGCCCCGAGAGCTTGGTATGAAACGCTTTCAAGACATCTTCTTGACAACGACTTTCTCAGAGGAAAGGTAGATTCTACCCTCTTCACAAAGGAAGTAGATGGTCATTTAATTTTGGTGAAAATATATGTGGATGATATCATCTTTGGATCGACAAAAGATAAGCTGTGCAAAGACTTCGAAGAAGTCATGAAGAAGAAATTCAAAATGAGTGCTATGGGGGAGATGAAGTTCTTTATAGGACTTCAGGTTGAACAATTGCCTGATGGTATCTTCATTCATCAGACGAAGTATGTTTGTGACATATTAGAGAAATTTGATATCTCATGAACTAAACCAACATCTACTCCATTAGCCCCAAATCACGGCATTTGTCTAGACGTTCATGGAGTCAAAGTCGATGAAACATTATATTGCTCCATGATCGGATCCTTGATGTATCTTACACCTTCGTGATCTGATATCATGTATCCTACATGCCTATGTGCCCGTTAAAGTCCAATCCAAGAGATTCGCACATGCTAGTCGTTAAAAGTATCATGCGATATTTGAAAGGATGTCCAAGCACCGGCTTGTGGTATCCTCGTCATGATGACTTCCATCTTGCGGGTTACTTGGATTCCGATTTCGGTTGCTGCAAGATTAATGCCAAACCTATAACGGCTGGTTGCCAGTTCTTCAGAAGTCATTTGGTAACTTAGCAATGCAAGAAACGGACTGCGGTCGCTCTCTCTACATGTGAAGCTGAATACATTTCAGCATCTAGCTGTTGTTCCTAGATACTCTGGATACAACAGCAGATGAGAGACTTTGGACTGCAATTTCTTGACATGCCCATATATGTAGATAATCAGGCTGCTATTGATATCACTAAAAACTCTTGTCAACACTCACGTACTAAACATATTGAGATTCGACACCACTTTATCCGTGACGGCAACGAGAAAAAGTTGGTTAGGATTGAAAAATCCTAGCAGATTTTTACACCAAGGCATTTGATCGTTCAAGATTTAAAAATCTTTTAAAATTAAATGGTTTAAGAAATCTAGCATCAGGGGATATTCATGAGGTTGATTTTGAGGATGGCGAGGACTTGATGTGATTCTCATCGGTATGACTTGTTTTTCTGTAAATATACTTTTTTTTTAAAAAAACCTAAAAACCGAAAATATCTTTTTGATTTTAGGGGGAGAAAGTTTGGTAAAATACAAAAACATTATAAAAAGTCAAAAACAGAGTTTTGTGAAAAGAGAGATCATATTACATCAATATGACAATCACAGTATGCTAAAAATATGGAATGTTTAAACAAGAAAGTAAACAGGTCTTACTGAGGATGTGCCAATAGGCTTCACTCGTTCAGTAAATTATTTTTCAAGATATAAACATAAAATAAAAAAACTGAGCAACTTGTGGGTCAACATCTCTCGGATATATGGACTTAGTACTCCGAAATTTCGTTTGAGAGAATGCCAGATTCTGCGATACTAGGTCTTTATATTTAATCGATATATGGGGTATTATATGAGTTCTTCTGATTTTGCATCAGCAATGGCCTAGGACTTGTATAATACTTTACGCATTATTCACCAACAAAAGTTGCACAAAAATGAGTATGTCATAAACATTACGACATCTGCAGTTCAAAAGATTCCTTTATGGAACACCACCTAAAGACGAGCCTTCATCTCTTTGTCTGTATAGAAATACTAACCTGAGCTCTCAAGGTCTCGCAATTCACTCCATTTATAGATATCAGTTAGATATATTCACCTGTGAAATTATATTCTGGGAATCTCGATACGGGAGTATATTCTGAGATGGGAAACACAGTTACTTCATGTCCCTTAATGTTACCTAACATATCTTGAAACAATTGAGAAACGAGTAGAGGTTTAAGAGGATAAATATATTGGCAATCAAGGTAAATCTGTTTAAAAACTTAAAGTTACTACCAAGATCAACGGTACTTGTGATTTGTCTATATACTTGAGATGATCCTCTAATCACAAAACTCACAAAAATATGTATGTAAATACATCTTTACTTATTATTCTTTTTAGAAAAATCCCAAAAAGATTTCCAGCTCTAGCAATTTATCTTAGATTTTAGTCTACTGATGATGAAAATACCGATAGTCCAAGTCAAAGCGACGATTGTTGGAGGAAAGCTGAAGTCCACGGGTTGGAAGCTAATCAAGAAAAGAAAAATTACCTGAACGTCAATAAAGCTCATTAATTTCAACTTTACATTTTTAAAATAAATCTGTTTTGGTTAAAATGGTCAACCAAGGTCATTAACTTGGACTTGGTAGGCAAATGGGATAACCAGCGTCATTAACTTGGACTTGGTTAGCTGAGTGGATTATAAACAATAAAAATCATAAAAAAATTCAAAAAAGTTAAACAAAGTGTTAGAACTGACTCGTACGAGTGACACTGACTCGTACGGGTAACAGAAGTCTTCATTCGCACGAGCCATCGCTTGTATGAGTGAACTCTTAATGAGTATAAAAGGATGACTCATTTGCACGAGTCAGACTATTGACTCTGTGCGATTGAGAGCAGACTTTGTGCGAACCAGTTCTTTTCACTACATTTTCTTGATCTACGATACGTATTGATATACTGGGGAGGTTGATTTACACACCTCTTTCAATGGGAAAGGTACTAATGCTCATTTTAAGCAGTTATAGTGCTGAAATTAGACCAAAAGGACATAAAACGTAGATTTAGGATAACTGGATCGGTAAAACATAATATTGAACTCAAAAACGTTAAAATCGGCCGTGTTAACCTATAAATCAACCCTCAATTTGTTAAAATCTACACGTTTTAATTTCGGTTTAACTAGGCGTTATTTTGTATGGTTTGCAACTCGTACGAATTGTCACTCGTACGAGAAAGTTTATCAAATGTTTGTTATTATTTTCACTCGTACGGGTGAGTATTTGTAATCAGGATTCTTGAATGTTTATAACTTGGTGACTCGTATGAGGTATCATTCATACGAGGAAGTTCAGCTCAAAACCTTTGAAATTTGTCAAGTATAATTTTCATCCGTACGAAGTAGTGACTCGTATGAGTGAGGTTTTGACTTAGTTTTAGTTGTTTTCATAATCTATGACTCGTACGAATGGCTCAAAGTTGAAATTTCTTGAAAAAGTTTCTAAGGGGTCTGAAATGTCTATGCTTGCAGGTGAAGAAATCTTCATTTTCGCCGTTCCATAATATTTGTTGTCTTCTGGATGATACTATCCCAGAGACTGCTGCATATCGACAAGTTCTGGATTTTCTAAGCAGACTTCCTATCACAAAAGCTCTCACAGATCGCCGCACAGCATATAGATCTCACGTCGAGTATTTCTAGAATGCTGCTGAGAGAACTTTTTGCAATATCCTCCTTTTATTCAGATGTTGCTTGACCATTTGCATCCCAACTTGAAGAAAAAGAAAGATGATGTGTTGAAGCTATAGCATATGGATGTTTCAACATTGAAGAAAATAAACTTGATCTCAAGACCTTCCCAAATGCAAAGCCAGTTTTTGGAGCAATTGTTGATAAAGATTATGTGGCTCCATCACAAGGGAGGTGGAGAAAAGACGACAGCGGCGATGAAGATGAAGAGTTTGAAGCATTAGATGGTTTCGTTGCTAAAAGAAGCGCATGGTTTGTGAAAGATGAGAAACAGGGGGTAAGGGGACAAAAAGAAAACAAGTGTCCACATCTTCCTCCACTGCCCCTCAGAAGAAACAGAGAGTGTCTGAAAGCTCAAGATTAGTCGATGAATCAGAGCCGGAAGAGAATGTTGAAACTATGGCTGCTGAAATCAAAAGAGAAGAATTTGGTGTTCGAGAAGGAGAAGTTGAAGAAGCATCATCTTCTAGTACTGATACTGAAGATAGAATTGTTGGTGAGAAAGAAAGGGCTAAGGAACAGGAACGTGAACGTCTGGCATAGCTTAAACATAAAGCTGAAGAGAAGAAAAGAAAAGCGTCAGGAGAGGATGATTCGACATATATGCCTTTAGGTTCTGATAACGATACTCCTGTTCATAAAACTCCAAAGAAATCTTCTAGGCGTCTTAAAAGGCCAACAATTAGAAGCTCTGATTCTCTGTTAGACAAATCAAAAAGAAGAGTGTAGAAAGAGTTTGTGGAAGAAGAGAATGTTGAGCCGACTCCATAACTACCACCATCACCGGCTCCTCAGCCAACTCCGCAGCCACCACCATCTCCACCACAACAACAAACACCACAACCACCACCGCAGCCTACACCACAATCCTCGCAATCCCAACCCCAGTTTGACTTTGATTTTGATTTCGGTGACATACCAGAGGGGAGGATTTCTTTGCAGACATGTTTAACGATGCATGTGTTAAAGAATTAGAGAAACAAGTTATGTTAAACAATGACAGAATTGCTGAACTTCAGGACCAACTCAACGGGCTGAATGCGGAAAAACAGCAGTTAGAAGCTATTGTGGTGAGTATAGTTCTGAAAACAAGCGTTTGAGAAAAAGAATGGCCAAAAATGACAAAGAACGTCTCAGGAACCTGCGAAAAAATGAGTCTATTCGAGAAGATACTTACAAAGAAGCTCCGTATAAACATAGCTACTGAAATTGATGAAATTGAGAGAGTTGAAGCAAGAGAAAAGGTTGCAGAGCGTGAGCGTATTGCTGAAGAATTATCTAATGCTCAAGGAAAAGGTAAGGCAAAGGTAGATGAGGATCCTATGACTGTTACAACTGAGCCAGAAGTTGAATCTGTGCCAGTAACTTCTGATATAGTGGTGTATTCGAGTTCGAAGAAATTTGTGTTGGTGGAAAGCCTAAAGATGTTGATATCGATACGTCGAATCTTTCAGCTAGACATCGTGAATGGCTTACAAGAAAAAGATGGAGAAAGAGATAGAGGCTGAGATAGATGAATTTGTTGAAGAGCCTAAGAAAGAAACTGAAGACTTAGACGATTTTGATGATATATTTTCTGATAAGTCTGATGATGACAATGATGGTGGTGATGATGATTTAGGTGGATCGGGTGTCCTTATAACAGAGTCTGATTTGAATAATGATATTGGTTTTTCTATGTACTTGGATGACTCAGCGAATTAAGTTGAAGAAGAGATCAGGGAAACACTGATAGCTCTAAGGATGCTCAGCAGGAAGGAATCTTCACGGTTACCGAAATATCTACCGTTCCTGTCATGCCAAAACTGAAGATATTATATTTAGAGCATGATGTTGAAGAAGATGAGTTTGTCCATAGCTATTCTAAAGAAGAAATTGCTAAGATGTTGGGCGTGGACGAAGAAAACTTGTAGTTTGATTTCGAAGAAGAGCTTAATGATATTAGTGCTTTCGAGCTGGTAGATTATGTCTTAGAACATATGTCTGATGCACATGACTATGATAAAGTTGTCGTGGAGGATGATTCTGATGACGATGATACATATATTGCCGATAAGGGTACAAATGACTCCCCAACTTTTAGCGATTTGTTTGCAGTTGAAAGTGATGATCTTTTGAAACGTAAAGTTGAAGAAGCTGTCAAACAAGGGTCCGTTCCTCAACAATTCTCTGCCGAAGAAGTTGCTGAGATGAGGAAGCGGTAGTTTAAAGTAGCACCAGCTGAGCAAAAGTTCAAACGTCCCTTAACATTCTTTACGCGTGATGCGGATATTTCTATTGGGGATATTATTAGCTGGGGTGGATCGAGGAGCTAGATGTTTATGTTATTAAAAGGGATGGGATTCAGTATTTTAGATACTTGAGCGATATCAAGACCCTGCCATACTGGGATATTAAAGAGCTTATGCAAACAAAGATGATAAATCTTAAGATGAGATTCCACGACCAACGGCTGTGGAAACTGATAAAGCTTGAGGCTACGCATGGTTTTACACACAGGAAGCCTCATTTCCCTAAGCGAGTTACAAAGATCAATCAAGTAACACAAGAAAAAGATGTGACACTAGTCGTAAAAAGGCCGAAAGTGATGAAGAATATGCTTCTTATCAAGATGGAACAAGACTTCTACAAGATCTTCAAATGGTGGCACTAGGATTCGAGTACAAGTGAAGCTGTTATATGTGTGCATCCATATTATGATTCTTGGAAGATCACAGAATAAATAACCAAAGCTATCATTGCACACAATCGTATATACGGGCTATGGCATGGAATTCGAATACTAGACCCGATGTGGCTAGTAAATTGTTCAAAGAATGACATTGAATGCTTGTTCTACAGCAAGATTATTTTTGAAGAGAAAGATAAAGAACAAGCGCTCCAGTTCCAAAAGATAGTTAATGTCTGTTTTGCTAACTATGTACATTCAGGAACAGCATGGAACACTTCTAGGAGAAAACTGGAGGAGATCGAGCAACGAAAGATAAAAAAGAAGAAAGAATTGCTGAGCGAGCAAGAATTGCGCAGCTAAGGAGCTTTCGGTTTGGCAATGCAGTTAACCGGCCTCCTCCTGCAGATCAAATGCCGGTATCTTTTGAGGAGCGTCACAAGCCACCGAAACATCTCTTTGGGCGTTAATTGTTTGATCTTTTGAAGATTTTTTGAAGACTATCCAAGACTGCAACATCCAAGGGGGAGTTTGTTGGTGCATAATGTTTATTGCCTACGTCTAGGATAAATTGTTTATATATATAGGGCTTAGAACGTCAGATTTTGTATGTTAATTTAAGTTTTATTTGTTTTGTTGTTGGCTCGTACGAGTGACACTCAGTCACTCGTATGAGGCACCACTCGCACGAGTCACACTCAGACACACACTCTCTTATGTGAGTCATGTCGACCTATAAATAGAGGAGTGTTGTGTCAGAAACTAGTAGATCTGTTGGTTGATGTACGATGAAGCCCTGTCAAACTATTTACTTGCTTTTTACTTGTACACATTTATCAATACAATTCAAGGCATTTAAGTAGTAGATCTTTCTTGTTTGTTTGTCAAACTCACTAACAATGAATTCCGCCTTTGTTAGCTGAGTCAGATCGATCCGGTGCTCATCGGAGGAGAGCGAATCCTCTCTCACAAGTGATACCAGCTGTGGGTCCCGTGGGCAGCGCTTCAAGACGCAATCTTTCGGGATAGTACAGATTCGGCAGAACGATATAAACGGGGAGTAGGAACAGAATCAACGGAAGTTTTCATTTCATTCATACCAAAAGAATATACATCTTGTCTGGCTGGCGGAGTTCCTAGAGAGAATCTGCTAGCGTTTCCCCTCAGGGAACTTCCAAACTTACAAACAATGAACACATAACACCTATTTATAGACATGACAGCTCGTGCAAAGCGAGCAGGTTGTCACTCATACAAAGGGTCATTCGTACGAGTGAGATGTTATCACTCGTACGAGTAAGAAAGTCACTCGTATGAACCACATTGTCACTCGTGCGAGGCACATGTCACTCATACGAGCCAATACTTGTCTGTACTTTGGTTATGTTATTCGTATCTAATCTATACAATATTCAATACACACTCTTTCTAGCCTATTCGCATAGTGGCCATAAAGTGCATCAACAATTTCTCCCTTGGACGTCACTATCGAAGCTTGAACTTGATGTTGAAATCTGAGAGCTGTGTTTGAATATTCTGCAACTTCAATCGGGTATCTGTTAATGTCGTAATTCCCCCTTGATTGAAGATCCGGGTTTGCATTATCTACGTTAAGCAACATTCCCCGTGAAATAATTTTCTCTAGAAATTCATCTTCAGGTCTTTTGTTTGCATGGTTCAAGACCTCCTCTGATTTGCTTGATCGACAAATTTCATCGAATAATCAGCAACTTGAAATTAACCAATGCAGTTTCTCCGTTTCGAGGTTAACCACATCCGTGTTCGGTTTAGCGCACTCATCTAATGCTCGATCCTTTGATCTTCAAAACTCAACCGACAATTGATAGAACTTTGAATTACCACAACAAAAAACTTCAAATCAATGAATATCCGCAAAATCTTCTCAATCAGCAAATCATCGGAAGCAAACTATCTGGTAACATACCAAATCTGAGAAACATTCTGAATGTATAGTCTATTTCATGAATAGACATAAACGTTATCTCATCTCTAATGAATTTTCGATCCTTTGTGTTTCCTAGATAATCTACAGTCGGAACCACCCGAATACTATTGCAGCGTCACGAATTTCAAAAATGCTGGAATTTTAACATATACGTGAAAATTTTTATTCCCCTCATTATTGCAAATTTTGACGTCTTGTGTTCTTATGAGAATGAAGATTATGGCGCGACTGCAGTATATGGTACTCAAATTTTGTAGAAAATTTCCCAAAATTGCAGTTTTGATCGTATCCTGACTAAACGTTAAGGCCCATTAATAATCACTACACCAGATGATCAACTTTTTGTGCAGGTACCGGTGACTAGCCCAAAATCTTCATCCTTTTGTGATCGTATCATCAAATATATATGCTGAAGCTCTAGACGGTGTTCCCTAATAGCCCGAACTAAACGTTAAAATCTCGAAAAAAATTGTAATCACCAATTTTTTTCTGGACACTCGTCTCGTCAATACGATCAATAAATGCCTTTTTTGTCACCACTTTATATGAGGTGCGCTTCGTATGAGTGGTGCTTCATACGAGTGATGCTTCTTGCGAGTGACCCATTGCCACTCGTACGAGCCACAGAGGCTCACTCGTATGGACGAAACTGATAACGTCTTTTCGATCTAGAATCTTCATCCGAATTTCAACGTAATTTTTGCACAGATCTGGTCGAAAATCAGTTTCTAACAATCCTATGGTTTCAATTTTACAGTATGTCCGTGGATTGTCGTTTATTTGATGTTTTACGTCTAAAACCCCTGATACATCCAAAATTCATGAGCGTAAGTGATTCATTAACTGCTAGAGTGAATGAATCAGTATCATAGCTCTGACCAGTTGTGGGAGGGGATCGCACTCCTCCGATGAGCACCTGATCGATCCGAGTCAGCTAACAGAGGCGGTATTCATTGTTAGTGAGTTTGATAAACAAACAAGGAAGATCTACTGCTTAAATGCCTTGAATTGTATTGATAAATGTGAACAAGTACAGAGAAAGTAAACAGTTTGACAGGGCTTCGCTGTGCATCAACCAACAGATCTACCAGCTTCTGACACAACACTTCTCTATTTATAGGTCGACATGACTCGCACAAGAGAGTGTGTGTTTGAGTGTGACTCGTGCGACTCGTACGAGTCATAAGACTCACTCGTACGAGCCAACAACAAAAACAAATAAAACTTATGTTAACATACAAAATCTGACGTTCTAAGCCCTATATCTATTAACAACGTATCCTAGACGTAGGCAATAGACATTATGCACCAACAAGAACGTATGGCTAAAGAGCTTTCAGACACTCAAGGCAAGGGTAAAGAGAAGGTTGGCGAGGAATCTGTGATTGATATAATTGAGCTAGAAGCTGAATCTGTGCCCGTATCTTTTGAGGTAGTGGTGTTTGCAGACACGAAGTAGTTTGTGTTGGTCGGGAACCAAAGGATGTTGACATTGACATGGCGAATCTTTCTGCTAAACATCAAGAATGGCTAAGTAAGAGATAGATGGAGAAAGAAATTGAAGCAGAGATAGACGCATTTGATGATAATCCTGAGGAGGAAAATGAAGACCTGGACGTACTGATGATATATTTAAGGAAAAGTCTGATGATGATAATGATGGTGGTGATGATGATGATTTGGGTGGTTTGGCTATCCTCGTAAAAAGGGTAAAGTTTGAATGAAGATATCGATTTTTCTGTGTACTTGGATGATTCCGCCGACCAAGTGTAAGGAGGTAAAGAACAAGAAAGGTCGTACGATAGCCCGAAGGATTCTTCGGAAGCAAGAATCCTCCCAATGACCGATGTGTCAACTGTTCCTATTGTGCATAAACCGAATATGTTTTATTTAGAGCATGATGAGGAGGAGGGTGAGTTTTTTCACAACTACACGAAGGAAGAAATTGCGAACATGTTGGGCGTGAACGACGACTATTTTGAGTTCGATTTTGAAGACGAGCTTAATGATATTAGTGATTATCAGCCTGAATATTATGTTTTTGAACATGTTTCTGACGCACATGATTATGACAAGGTTGTCGTGGATGATGATTCTTATTACAATGATGAAAATATTGCCGAAGAGGGTACTGAAGACTCCCCAACTTTCAGTGAATTGTTTACAGCCGAGAATGATGATCTACTGAAGCGAAAGGTTGAAGAGGCTGTCATACAGGGAACGATTCCTTAATGCTTATCTAAAGAAGAAATTGTAGAAATGAGAAACGGTGGTTTAAAGAATTACAAGCAGAGCGTAAATTCAAACGTCCCCTAGCATTCTTCACGCGTGATGCTAACATTTCTCTGGGGGACATCATAAGCTGGGGATGGATCGAAGAGCTTAATGTTTATGCGATTAAACGGGAGTATGGGCTCCAGTACTTCTGATACCTAAGCGATATCAAGACCCTGCCGTTCTGGGATATCAAAGAATTGGTGCAAACCAAGATGATAAATCTAAAGATGAAATATCATTACCAGCAGCTGTGGAAACTAATAAAGCTGGAAGCTACTCATGGCTTTAGACATTGGAAGCCACATATGCACAAGAGAATCACAAAGACTGATCCTGTTACAAAGGAAAAAGATGTAGCGTTGATAGTAAAGAGGCCGAAAGTAATGAAGAACATGCCTCTGATTAAGATGGAATAAGGTTTCTTCAAGATCTTCAAATGGTGGCACTATGATTCAAGTACTGGTGAAGCCGTTATTTTTGTCCATAGAATGAAGATTCTTGGAAGATAACTGAGGAATTATCCGAAGCCGTCATAGCACACAAATGCATATATGGTCTATGGCGTGGCATTCGAGTACTATACCCTATGTGGCTAGTCAATTGCTCTAAGAAGGATATTTAATGCTTCTTTTATAGCAAAATTAGTTTTGAGGAGAAAGACCAAGAGCAGGCTCTCCAGTTCCAGAATATTGTTAATGTTTGTTTTGCTAATGACATACATTCAGGAACAGCATGGAACACTTCTTGGAGGAAGCTGGAAGAGATAGAGAAGCGAAAGAAAGAAAAGAATGATGAAAGGATTGATGAGCGAAGGTGGATTACATCGCTAAGGAGCTTTCAGTTTGGCAACACGTGTAATCGGCCTCCTCCTGCACACCAAATTTCTGAGAAGCATCGTATGCCACCGAAACGTTTCTTTGGTCGTTAACTGTCAAAATTTTTGAAGAATTTTTTAAGACTATCCAAGACTGTGGCAACATCCAAGGGGGAGTTTGTTGGTGCATAATGTCTATTGCCTACATCTAGGATATGTCGGTTATGTATATAGGGCTTAGAATGTCAAATATATATGTTTTGTATATGGCTCGTACGAGTGAGCTTAGTGGCTCGTACGAGTGACACCTTTTCACTCATACGAGGCACTACTCGCACGAGCCAAACACATCTCTCTCTTGTGCGAGTCATGTTGACCTATAAATAGAGGAGCTTGAGTGTTGTGTTCGATATCTATTGGTGTGACACTACGGAGAAGCCTTGTCAAAGTGTTTACTCGTTTGTAACGATTCATGTTTATTAATACGAATCAAGGCGTTTAAGCAGCATATCTTTCTTGTTTGTTTGTCCAACTCGCTAACAATGAATTCCGCCTCCGTTAGCTGAGTCAGATCAGTCTGGTGCTCATAAGAGGAGTGCCGATCCCCTCTCACACTTGGGATTGCATAAATGTCTTGTTCAAATGATCAAACAAAGCTCAAGGATTGAAGAGTTCAAGTGTGTCCTAATGTATCAGAATACTATGTTAATGTGTCGAGACTTTAATCGGAGGATTGGATAGAATGAGGTCTTACAAACCAAACAAGTGTTGGGACTCATATGATATGGTTTATAATACCTTACATTTAGATTTGGAAGAGTTTCTAAGTGCTTTGACCCGTTACGAGTTGTTAAAATGGTTTACACCACTTTAACGGGTCGCAAGCATAACTATGGATTTGGATGGTTAAATAAGTCCTATGATGAGTCTTATATGTCAAAACAAGTTTGATTATGTTATAATATTAGTTTAGATGTCAAACTATGGTCTTACATGTTTAAAACCATTTTATGCGCCAGAAGGGTGTTTTTGACGTTTTAAAAGTACATAAAATCGACTCATCATATAACTAACCAAACTATACCACTATAAGGTATAACCTCACAGACTTATTCCCTATATTACTAAGGTCATAAAAATGCGCATGGTCGAATCCTAAGATTGACCAAACGGGTCAGATTCAAAGACGAAGCAGTAGTAAAACCACTCGACTTACGACTAAGATATAAGCACTAAACTAGAAATGACTAGTTGGACATGTTTGAAAATGTCTAATAATGTTATAAAACTGATGCGGTGTCAAAACCTTAAATTTTAATACCCAGAACGTTTTCGTTGTAATATGTGTATTTATACATATTTTTTACTTTTACCTCGTAAAACTTTGACTCGTCATCTCGCTTACTAAACATGGTAATCAGAATGTGCAATCGCAGGGGATTAATACCTTCGTGAGTTGACCAAAATGGTCAGAACTGAAAGTTAAACAGGAAGCCAAACTGTTTGTTTTTTTGCACAAAATAGCTAAAATAATGAAACAACTAGGAAGTGTACTTACTTGTATTGAAGAACACTTTTAGAACTCAAGATAGTAGGCTTCCAAAGGCTGGAAACAAGCTCCAAGAAGGATAGAAAGAAGAACTTCACAATTTGCTTTGAAGTGTTTTGAAGTGGTGTAAAAAATGGCTGAATCAAAGGGTATTTATAGTGTTTTAGGATCAAGGAGGTGAAGACAAGTGTTACCAAGTGTGGGTTAGTGTCCTAACATGTGTTAACACCAAATTAAATGTGGCAAAATGAGTGCAAGGTGCCAAAAATTGGAGATAGGTGGCCAAACTGGTGATAAAGCAAACATTTTTTTTGACAATTTTGGCCCCTGGACTTGTATTGTCGCGTTTTGTCATTTTTAACCCCGCTTAACCTAATATCTACGTTATATAAAGGTATAAAGGCGTGTGTAACTTGGATTTTGTTTCCCTACTTTAGAAAATTTCAGCCCGAAATTTAATTAGAGAAAACTTGTGAGAAAAGATGTGGGTATTTTGCCTTCAATTGATCATCTTGTTCCCAGGTAAACTCTGGGTCACGTTTGGTCTCCCAACGAAATTTAACAGTTGGTATGCGTTTGTGTTTGAGTTTCTTGACTTCACGGTCCAATATTTCCACAGGTTTCTCGACAAAGCTCATTGTGTTATCAATGCGAATTTCATCAAGAGGGATGTGGAGGTTTTCATCAGCCAAACACTTTTTTTCAAATTAGACACGTGGATAGTTGGATGAACATTCCCAAGCTCAGGAGGTAGCTCAAGTTTGTAGGCCACCTTTTCGATCCTCTCAACGATCTTAAATGGTCCCACAGATCGAAGTGCAAGTTTTCTTTTTTCTTTAAATAATCACACCATTCCAAGGGGACACCTTGAGAAGGACGTGATCACCAACTTGGAATTCCAAGGGCTTGCATCACTGATCCGCTAACTCTTTTGATGGCTTCTACTGTCAAAAGGTTACCGCGTATTTTCTTTACTTTGTCTGTAGTCTCTAGAATGAGTTCTGGTCCGCTGAGCTAAACTTCACCAACCTCATTCCAGCAGACATGTGAATGACATTTTCGACCGTATAGAGCTTCAAAAGGAGCCATGTTAATGCTGGAGTGATAACTATTGTAGTAGGAGAATTCGATCAATGGTAGATACGAATCCCAATAACCACCAAAGTCGATCACACAAGCTCTAAGCATATCCTCCAATGTTTGGGTCGTCCTTTTGGATTGTCCATCCGTCTAATGATGATAAGCAGTGCTCAAGTTAAGTTTGGTTCCCATGGCAGATTGCATGGTCTTCCAAAAGTGAGATGAGAATCAAGCATCCCGGGTCTGATATGATGTTCAAAGGAACACCATGTCGAGATACTATCTTATCAACGTAGATCTTCGCAAGTTTGTCAGCAGATAGATCCTCACGAATTAGCTAAAAGTGTGCTGACTTTGTTAAACAATCAATGACTACCTAAACGGAATCATGACCTCTAGAAGTACGTGGTAGTTTGGTGATGAGATCCATAGCAATATTTTCCCATTTCCAAACCGGAACTTCTAGTTGCTCAAGCAGACAAGATGGATGTTGATGTTCTACCTTAACCTTAAGACAAGTTAGGCATTTGGATATGTACAAGACAAATATCCTTCTTCATACCCTGCCACCAATATTGCGTATGAAGATGCTTGTACATTTTGTCTACACAAGGATGAATTGAATAACTAGGTTTGTGAGCCTCGTTCATTAATAGGGTGGGGAGATTGTCTTGGCTTGGAACCCATAAACGGTTCATGTAGTAGAGTCACCCATTGTCTTTTATTTCAAGCTGAAGCTCGAGATGATGGGGTAGTTCGTTTTTCAACAAACCTTGGGTTACACAAGTGCGTTGGGCTTCAAATATACATGTTTGGATATCAGATCGAACTTGAACACAATGTAGCTTGACGCGTTCTTTACGACTAAGAGCATCAGCTACGACATTCGCCTTACTAGGATGGTAGCGAATCTCGCAATAGTGTCGTTTAGAAGTTCAACCCACGTCATTGTCTCATGTTCAGTTCTTTCTGATTAAGAATATGTTGGAGACTTTTATGGTCAGTGAGAACCACACATTTTGTACTAAGGAAATGTCTCCAAATTTTGAGAGCGAAAACGACACCTAACTTAAGATCATGAGTTGTGTACTTCTTTTCGTGGATTTTCAATTGTTTGATGCATAAGCTATGACTTTGTCTCTTTGCATGAGAACACAGCGAAGGCCTAGATTCAATGCATCATAATATACGACAAAGTCGTCGTTGCCATTGGGTAAGGATAAAACAGGAGCATCACAAAGCTTTTGTTTGAAGGTCTGAAAAGCTTCTTATTGTTTGGGTCCCCACTCAAAAGGTTTAGTTTTTTGAGTCAAAGTAGTGAGGGGAACCGCAATCTTGGAGAATTTTGCAATAAAGCGGCGATAATAGCCAGCTAGACTAAAAAATGAACGAACTTTGGTAGAAGTAGTAGGTGTACTCCAATACCTAATCACACTGATTTTGGCGGGATCTACATATATACCTTGTTCTTTGACAATGTGTCCCAAAAATTGAACTTCCTTCAGCCAAAATTCACACTTGGAGAATTTGGCATAAAGTTGTTCTTTCTTTAGGAGTTCCATCATTAGACGAAGATGACGTTTGTGATCGACTCGGGATTTCGAATAAATCAAAATATCATCGATGAAAACAATGATGAACTTGTCTAAATAAGGTTACAAACCCTATTCATTAGGTCCATGAAGACGGCAGGAGCATTTGTCAAATCAAAGGGCATGACAGTGAACTTGTAATGGCCGTATCGAGTGCGAAAAGCAGTTTTGGGAATATCTTCATCGAGTACACGAAGCTGATGATACCTAGAATGCAGATCAACCTTGGAGAAACATGTAGTACCTTGTAGTTGATCAAAGAGATCTTCAATACGAGGTAGGGAATATCCATTTTTAATCGTAAGTTTGTTGAGCTCATGATAATCGATGCACATGCGAAAGCATCCATCCTTCTTTTTCACGAATAGGACGGGAGCGCTCCATGGTGAAAAGCTCGGACGAATAAATCCTTTGTCTGAAAGTTCTTGGAGTTGTTCAGACAATTCTTGCATTTCGGACGGTGCAAGATGGTTAGGTGATTTGGCAATTGGGTTGGCACAAGGTACAAGGTCTATACGAAACTCGACTTGATGTGCTGGGGGTAAATCAGGTAGTTCTTCAGGAAACACTTCAGGAAAATGTCTTGAATACTCTTACCTTTGTTTTTCTCCTCTACTATATCTACCTAAAGGCTACATAATTCTTTCATAGGTATTTTTGGGCTTGGGTACATATCATGTGTTTAAGGCTATGAGAAGGTTTCTCTCCACGAACTTCTAGGATTTCACTAGACAAAAGAGGGATGCGAACAATCTTATCAAAACAGATCACTTCATCGTGGTGTTTAGTTAACCAATCCCTGCCTACTATGACGTTAAAACTCCCAAGTTGCATTGGCATGAGGTCAATGGAAAAAATATGGTTATTGAGGTTCAATTGGATAGTCAAAACGAAACATTAAAAATATCTACGAAACATAATTATTGTGATCATCTGTTCGTAACCTAAACAAATGACACATAGTGACTAATAAAAGTAAATGGGTGTTTATAATGTATCGCGAAGACATTCTTTAGCCTATAAGTGGACACTCACCCTAAGAGTTCCTAGGTAAGAGTGACTGGTTCGATAATGCAGATTTGTACGAACACTTTAGACTTAGACAGAAAACTCAGGGTACAAGCATCCACCCTTCCAGATTTCTCGTGTTCACATTATTAAAACCCAAACTATGGCGAGATTTTGAAAACTTTGAAGGCATGAGGCCTAAATACAAATCATCTAAGGATAGATGATTCATTTTCAAAACAAATTTGTAACTTGGGAATTTGTTTTGGTAATCACCTATGAATAGGTGATGGTATTGTTTTAAGATCTAAACACAAGATAATTTGTGTTAGGGACTTAGGAAGGTTATCGACTAGGTCAAAGTATTACTAATAACTTAATTACCCATAACCATGAGTTCTGATACCAATCTTTCTGTAACACCCCGACCGTGTAAAACAATAAACCGCATCGGAAACGTCGGGGAGTCATGCCACAGAACAATTGTTTCACAACACATGCTACATAAAGTTTTGTATTATTGAATTTAATTGTTTACATTGTCTTGGGAGAATGAAAACAAAAACATAACAATTGTCACTAAGGCCCAAGCCCGCCCTATGTGAAGCATGC
Source organism: Scalesia atractyloides (assembly GCA_947069175.1). Taxonomy (NCBI): domain Eukaryota; kingdom Viridiplantae; phylum Streptophyta; class Magnoliopsida; order Asterales; family Asteraceae; genus Scalesia; species Scalesia atractyloides. The sequence continues at coordinate 58,633,528 of CAMTDV010000008.1, forward strand.
TCAAAGTCAAACATTAGCTCCTGAAACATATGTGAAAATAATACGTCAGCATAAAAATGCCCGTGAGTAACATAGGTTTTATGATGAAGATTCATGGCTTTGAAAGTTAAAGAAATGTTCAACTATTATAAAAGTAGCCATGATCCTTTACAAAAATGTTTCTTTTATGAAATCATATGAAAATCAAATGATTTAAACAATGATGCATGGTTAACTTAATAACCAAAATAACTTGTGCTTTGTATAAAATATGTCATATCTTGTATTTTGTTTGAAGAGGTTTAGATAACGCTACGTTATGTAATATAATGAAAGCACTTATATATAGGAAGTACCAGCAGCGTATCCACCATGCTTTTATCATATACACACGTCTCATCATTAGATCACTTACCATGAGCCAATAATTGAGATGTCTTGTTTAAACCAATGCCCTGTAAAAAACCAATGCCATGTACAAACCAAATGTCTTTTATAAAAAAATGTCTATGTATAAACCAATGTCTTGTATGGTAAACAAAAGTCTTATTTAAACCAAAAAATAAATGTCTTGTATAAAATAACCAAAATGTCTAGTCTTGTCAAAATGTCCTGTATAAACCAGGTGTTTTGAATAAACAAAGGTCTTGTTTAAACAAAAATTGTTGTCTTATAAATCAATTGCTTTTATTGTGTAGACACATATATATGGATTGTTGGCGAATACATTCAAGCCTTGTTGACTGTCGGATAAACCCTTATAAATACAAAGGTTTATCAAATGTTCATCGAATTCTGTCATTCCCTAAAGTCACTTCCAAACAAACCTAGGAAGCGGGAACGAGATTGTCAATCCTATGGTACCATTACATACTACAGGTCGGCATGATCAATGTTAATGAATGCATCATTGTATATTCAACGCACCAGTATGTCTTGAACAATGTAAGCATGCCATGAAAATGTTTTGAAATCATGTACTTGGCATACTAAGTCAATATACCAAGCAAAAATGTCTTTGAAATCATGTACTTGGTATGCTAAGTCAACATACGAAGTAAAAATGTCTTTGAAATTGTGTACTAGTTATGCTAAGTCAACATACGAAGCAAAATGTCTTTGAAATCATGTACTAGGCATGCTAAGTCAACATACGAAGCAAAAGTGTCTTTGAAATCATGTACTAGGTATGCTAAGTCAACATACAAAGCAAAAATGTCTTTGAAATCATGTATTAGGTATGCTAAGTCAACATATGGAGCAAAAATGTCTTTGAAACCATGTACTATATGTACTAGATAAGCAAAACATGTATAATGTCACGGCAAGAAAGAAGTAGTGATATGCACATATGAGTCACCCCAAATCATTTGAAAATATAAAGTGGGGGTTATGTACTCACTTGGGATTGCGTAAATATCTTGTTCAAATGATCAAACAAAGCTCAAGGATTGAAGAGTTCAAGTGTGTCCTAATGTATCGGAATACAACGTTAGTGTGTGGAGACTCTAATCGGAGGATTGGATAGAAGGAGGTCTTATAAATCAAAACGAGTGTTGAGAATTGTATGATATGCTTTATAATACCTTACATTCTGATTTGGAAGAGTTTCTAAGTGCTTTGACCCGTTGTGACTTGTTAAAATGGTTTACGCCACTTTAACGGGTCGTACGCGTAACTATAGGTTTGGATGGTTAAATAAGTTCTATGATGAGTCTTATATGTCAAAATAAGTTTGATTATGTTATAATATTAGTTTAGATGTCAAAACTATGGTCTTGCATGTTTAAAACCATTTTTATGCGCCAAAAGGGTGTTTTAGACATTTTAAAAGTACATAAAATCGACTCATAATATAACTAACCAAACTATACAATTATAAGGTATAACCTCACGGGCTTATTCCCTAAATTACTATGGTCATAAAAATGCGCATGGTCGAATCCTAAGATTGACCAAACGGGCCAGGTTCAAAGATAAATCAGTAGAAAAATCGCTCGACTTACAACTAAGATATAAGAACTAAACTATAAATGACGAGTTAGACATGTTTGAACATGTCGGATACTGTTATAAAACAGATTTAGTGTCAAAACCTTAAGTTTTAATACCCAAAAACGTTTTGGTCGTAAAATGCATTTTTATACATTTTTTTACTTGTAACTTGTAAAACGTTGACTCGTCATCTCGCCTACTAAATGTGGTAATCAGAAGGTGCAATCGCAGAGGATTAATACCTTGGTGATTACTATCACGTTGCAAAGTTCAATTTGAACTTTTACTTGACAAAAATGGTAAGAACCGAAAGTGAAATAGGAAGCCAAACTGTTGACTTTTACCTTAAAATAGCTAAAATGATGAAAGACCAAGGAAGCGTACTTACTTGTGTTGAAGAACACTTTCAGAACTCAAGATAGGAGGCTTCCAAAGGCTGGAAACAAGCTCGAAGAAGGATAGAAAGAAGAACTTCACAGTCTGCTTTGAAGTGTTTTGAAGTGGTGTGAAAAAAATGGATGAATCAAAGGGTATTTATAGTGTTTTAGGGTCAAGGAGGTGATGACAAGTGTTACCAAGTGTGGATTAGTGTCCTAACATATGATAACACCAAATTAGGTGTGGCAAAATGAGTGTAACATATCAAAAATTGGAGATAGGTAGCCAAACTTGGTGATGAAGCAAACTTTTTTTGACAATTTTGGCCCCTTAACTTGTATTGTCACATTTTGTCATTTTTAACCCCTCTTAACCTAATATTTAGGTTATATAAAGGCGTTAAGGCTGTGTAACTTGGATTTTGTCTGAAAATGTCATGGATGTCGGTTCATTCAATGGTATGGTTACACGTTTCGTAAATAACGTATAAAACTTTATCGAACACCAAAATGACCGAATTATGCAGTGATTGACATTTTTGCATTCTTACCAATAAAATGCAAGATTTTATTGAATAAAAATGTCCGGGATTGTATAATGATTGATAAATATACATCCTCGCAAATAAAACACAAGATTTTATTAAATACGAAAATATTCTGGAATTGTTTAATGACTAAAAATGTACAAATGTCACATATATAAACTTTAGTAAATATACGGTTCACATGTTCATTTCTATTGTTTCGTCCGTGTCGTTTGTCAATTTTGTCCGAATTGTCGGAATTGTCCGAATTGTCCAATGTATTTGTTTTGTCCAAGTTTGGACATATATATATATATGTGTTATACTTTTTAAATTTCAAGTATCTTCATGTTTGTGTTTTTGTAAGTATTTAAGGTACTATGTATTTCCTAAGCTTTTCTAAATACATACAAATAATTACACATAATATAAACACATAATTTTTGGTAACTAATATATATATATATATATATACACACACACTTCATTCTAAATATTACATTTAACATATCTTTAGTTTAAGAAAAAGTCTAGTAATTTTAATCTTAAACCTTTTTACCCAAACTTGTATGATCATGATTAAAATCTCTAATCATTTTTAAACAAGGTAATCTTTAGTTTAAAAACACTTTAATCATTGTTAACTTTTTATAAAAATTTTGCCATAGTTTCTCCTAAACTATGGACTTTTCCCATGTTTTATAAACATTATATTTTTATATACTCTTTCAAATCAACAATTTTCAATCTTCCAAATAACAACATAAACTAAAATTCTTAATATGAAGCATCATGAACTTGTAAGTAACCTGGTCTAGTTCAAAAATCATGTTGGAATGTATGTTTCATCTTTATTTTACTTAACATGTTAATGTATCTTCTTGATTAAACAAAAGCTTATGTAAACATCTTTATACATTTTCAAAGACTTCATTTTTATAACATGATTTTTGGTGTTAAACTATGTATTACATGTTTTATAAACACATATTTAAACAAGATTAAAAGTTCATAATTTTCATATTAATGGATCTTGCTAGAACTAAACTGTAACACCTCGACCGCGTAAAACAACAAACCGTTGCAGAAACGTCGGGATGTCAGAACTTTGTTTCACAACACATGCTACATAAAGTTTTGTGTTATTGAATTTAATTGTTTACATTTTCTTGGGAGAATGAAATAAAAAACATAACAATTGTCTTGCAAATTTTAGAGACACTAAGGCCCAAGTCCGCCCTATGTGAAGCATGCTCAAAGTCAAACATTAGCTCCTGAAACATATGTGAAAGTAAAACGTCAGCATAAAAATGCTCGTGAGTAGCATAAGTTTTGTGATGAAGATTCATGGCTTTGAAAGTTAAAAGAAATGTTCAACTATTACAAAAGTAGCCATGATCCTTTACAAAATTGTTTCTTTATGAAATCATATGAAAATAAAATGATTTAAAAGAAATGATGCATCGTTAACTTAATAACCAAAATAACTCGAGCCTTGTATAAAATATGTCATAACCAAAATTACTCGAGCCTTGTATTAAATATGTCATGTCTTGTATTTTGTTTGAAGTGGTGTAGTTAACGCTACTTATATATAGGAAGTACCAGCCGCGTATCCACCATGCTTTTATCATATTACACACGCCTCGTCATTTAAATCACTTACCATGAACCAACAATTGAGATGTCTTGTTTAAACCAATGTCATGTATAAACTAATTGTCTTTTATAAACAAATGTCTATGTATAAACCAATGTCTTAAATTACATAGTATAAGTATAAAAGAGTTTGCTCAAATCCCGCATGGCAATTGTATACGGGGTAAACTAGCATGCAATACTAAATGTCAAACCCAAGTGTCCGCAAGAATTATAAGTGTCCCTCGCCACAAAAGTAACAAGACTATTTATAAATAAAAACTGAGCTTAATAGTACCCCAATAGGCGGCGTGCTACTCCTATAGCGCTATATATGTTAAGTTCGGGCTAGCTAAGTTAATGACAAGAAGCATGTATGTATCTAGTGTGAACCTAAGCATAACAATAAGTATGTATAACAGATTAAGTGTATAAAGTATGTTGTGTGCATTTTTGTATTTTGTAAGTTAACATCTTACAACCCAAGTTTTGTACAAAAAGGGAAAATGGGTTAAGTGTACTCACAGTTTTGGAAGCTTCCACTTGGTAATTCCATGAAGAGTTTGAAGGATGGAACACCGAGTTATCCTACATGAGGAAACGTAGGTGTGTAAGTATTGGGATGATAACGGAGGATTAGGATTGTAAATATACCAAAGTATGTATACGAGATAATAATCATCTAGACTTAATACTCGTTTTTGACACTATAAATCCCATTTGGATGGATGTGTTTTCATGGGTTAAAATACCTATTATAATCGTAACAAGAAGTTAAGTACCTAGATGATGTTCCTTAGTACCATGACGAATAATCATTTGATTATCATCAAGCGTTTGGTTAGTATATATATTTTATATTATAGCATCATGTTTATCATGGAAGTTCATAGAACTCATGAACGGAGGTAGGAGGATAACCTTCCTTTAACCTCTTCTGTATGTTCACCAATGCATAAGTTGTCACAAGGACAACAAGGATGGTCATGATTAAATTAAAATGAAAATGAAAGGTGCATAATATTCAAGGGACAAATCATCAAGTGAGGTGGTGGATTGAAGGTAGGTTAGCCCAAGCTTCCAAGTAATCACACACCACCAATACAAGTCTTGTTGCAAGAACAAGCTTGGAAGGATACAACACTTGTGGGTTTAAAAACCCTCAGAAAACATAAAGTTTCTTACACTTTTGACCTCAAATATGGTGATGCTCCATATGGGTTTTCCATGGAAAGCCTATGGAAACACTCCTGGAGGTGTTCCAAGTGTTATGAAGAAAGAAAAGAGTAGAGAAGTGAAGTAAAAGTGAGCTAGAACTCACTTGGAAAGTCTTGAACTTTCTGATGTGTTTACTTAATTGGAGCTGAGTTTTGGGAGATTTGTGAGTGAGATTAATGTTTTTGAGGTGCAAAGTGAGTGGAAAATGAGGTAGGTTTTATAGTTGAGGATTAGGGTGGGTTAGGTGGTGATTTAATGCAAGAACCACAACCAAACCAACACAATTCTGCCCAATCCACGAGCTGGTCCTTGTTTTCTTCGGATTGAGGTGGTTGGCGGGCCGTGACAGAAAGGGAAAGGGACGGTCGCAGGGCGCGAAAGCCTCCATTCATGAAACTTAATCGGTTTTTGTCGTTTTTAGTCTTTGAGGTTTATATTTGTTAAGTTTTAATGAGTTAAGTGTAATATGATGCTGTCTAAACCTGTCACTAAACATTATAAATATAAGAATTTTGATTAAAGAATTAATAAGCGTGTTCCAATATGTGAAGTATAGGTTGTGATGAGGTTTATATTTGTTAAGTTTTAATGAGTTAAGTGTAATAATGATCGAAGTCTTGGATTTTACAATGGTACAACAAAATACGATTCCAAGGGTTACAAGTTCCCAAAATAGAAATACAAGACATACTTCCTAAATAAGGAAAGTTGCGAAAAACGAGGCATTATAAATATATTCAAGCCTTGTTAACTGTCGGATAAACCCTTATAAAGGCAAAGGTTTATCAAATGTTCATCGGATTCTGTCATTCCCTAAAGTCACTTCCAAACAAATCTAGGAAGCGGGAATGGGATTTTCAATCCTATGGTACCATTACATACTACCGGTATGCGTGATCAATGTTAATGAATGTATCATTGTATATTCAATACACCAATATGTCTTGAACAATGTAAGCATGTCATGAAAATGTTTTGAAAACATGTACTTGACATGCTAAGTCAATATACTAAGCAAAAATGTATTTGAAATCATGTACTAGGTATGCTAAGTCAACAAACGAAGTAAAATGACTTTGAAATCGTGTACTAGGTATGCTAAGTCAACATACGAAGCAAAATGTCTTTGAAATCATTTTATAGGTATTCTAAGTCAACAGACGAAGCAAAAAGTGTCTTTAAAATCATGTACTAGGGATGCTATGTTAACATACAAAGCAAAAATGTTTTTGAAATCATGTACTAGATATGCTAAGTCAACACATGAAGCAAAATGTCATTGAAATCATGTACTCTATGTATTAAATAAGCAAAACATGTATAATGTCATGAACACAAGAAAGTAGTGATAGGCACATACGATTCACCCCAAAACATTTGAAAACAAAAAAGAGGGGGCAATGTACTCACCTGGGATTGCGTAAATGTCTTGTTCAAATGATCAAATAAAGCTCAAGGATTGACGAGTTCAAGTGTGTCCTATTGTATCGGAATACTATGTTAGTGTGTCGAGACTTTAATCGGAGGATTGGATAGAATGAGGTCTTATAAACAAAACGAGTGTTGGGACTTGTATGATATGGTTTATAACACCTTACATTCTGATTTGGAAGACTTTCTAAGTGCTTTGACCCGTTACGACTTTAACAGGTCGCAAGCGTAACTATGGGTTTGGATGGTTAAATAAGTCCTATGATGAGTCTTATATGTCAAAACAAGTTTGATTATGTTATAATATTAGTTTAGATATAAAAACTATGGTCTTACATGTTTAAATCCATTTTATACGCCAAAAGGGTGTTTTGGTCATTAAATAACATAATTTACGATCTTATATGAAAACTCAGTTAATGATCAGTTTAATAACATAAAAATATGTTAATGACATTAACATATCAGTACTTAAGTCATTTGCAAGTCCGTTATTGATTAAAACCTTATTTCTTGCAAAATGGGCATTTAGTTCAAAGCATCGCATAATATCGTAACTTGTACAAAAACTCAGAATGTGATTATGATCATGTATTTTAACCTTAGAGGGTTATGCTACATTAAATTATGATCATAATGCAACCTAAATCAGTAGTACTAATCTAAATCATGTCTTATCGGAAGTTAAAGCAATTATCAAAATTTCTTGACTTTTGTATTTAAAAGCCTAATAAACGAAAATGTCACTGAAAGGAGCACTTACAAGTGATCCTCAGATGAAAATAAAATGTAGCTGGTCCTTGTTTCCTTCGGATTGGGGTGGTTGGCGAGCCGTGACAGAAAGGGAAAGGGACGGTCGCAGGGCACGACAGCCTCCATTCATGAAACTTAATCGATTTTTATCGTTTTTAGTCTTTGAGGATTATATTTGTTAAGTTTTAATGAGATAAGTGTAATATGATGCTATCTAAACATTCCATTAAGCATTATAAATATAAGAATTTTGATTAAAGTATCAACAAGCATGTACGAATATGTGAAGTATAAGTTGTAAGAAATAGTGATCAAAGTCTCGGATTTTACAATGGTACAGTGAAAACGATTCCAATGGTTACAAGTTCACAAAAATAGAAATACAAGACACGCTTCCTAAATAAGGAAAGTTGCAAAAAGCGAGGCGTTACAATCTCCCCTCCTTTAGGAAATTTCGACCGGAAATTTAGGAAGGTCCAACGACCAGATGCGGATATTAGTCTTCAGATCACTTTTGAGTTCCCAGGTGAATTCAACGCCACGTTTTCCTTCCCATTGAAACTTGACTATGGAATTCGACTACGCCTCAATTGCTTGATGCCTCAATCCATGATATCGGCAAGTTTCTCCATGAAGTGTAGAGTCTCGTTGATTTGAAGATCTTCGAATGGGACTTAGAGTCCTTCTTCTACTAAGTATTTCTTCAAGTTTGAGACGTGGAACGTAGGATGGACATTGTTGAGCTCTTGTGGTAGGTCCAGTCGATATGCTACCTTGCCAACCCTTCGAGAATCTTGAAAGGACCTACATAGCAAGGAGCGAGTTTTCCCTTCTTACCGAAACAAACTACACCCTTCCAAGGGGATACCTTGAGTAGTACAAAGTCACCAACGTTGAATTCCAAAGGTTTATGTCGCTTATCCACGTAACTCCTTTGTCGGCTCCTGGCTTTGAGCAAGTTGTCTATAATCTACAAGATCTTATCCGTCGTCTCTTGTATAAGCTCGGGACCGGTGATTTAAGCTTCCCTAATCTCGCGCCAACAAATAGGCAATCGACATTTACGACCATACAATGCCTCGAAAGGTGCCATTTGAATACTCGTGTGATAACTGCTATTGTACAAGAATTCGATCAAAGGCAAGTGAATATCCCAGTTGTCACCAAAATCAATTACGCAAGAACGAAGCATATCCTTTAGAGTTTGGATAGTACGCTCGGTTTTACCGTCAGGCTGAGGATGGAAAGTAGTACTAAGATTGAGGCGAATACCAAGAGAGGATTGAAACGTTTGCCAAAGACGGGAGGTGAAATGACCATCAGGGTCCAAGATGATGTCGACGGGGATACCATGACGACAAATGATTTCATCCGTGTATATACAAGCCAATTTCTTGACTTTGTAGTATTCACGTATGGGGAGGAAGTGAGCGGATTTGGTCAAACGGTCAATAATTACCCAAACACTATCATGACCAGACGATGTACGAGGAAGTTTGGTAATAAAGTCCATAGCAATGCTCTCCCATTTCGAGATAGGAATCTCCGGTTGTCGAGTAAGCCAGAGGGACGTTGATGTTCGGCCTTTACCTTGGAACAAGTAAGGTATTTTGAAACGTATGAGGCGATATCTTTCTTCATACCAGGCAACCAGTAAGACGTACGAAGGTCTTGGTGCATCTTATCAGCGTCGGGATGAATAGAATATCGGGATTTGTGAGCTTCTCGCATCAAGAAGTCACGAAGGTTGTCATGGTTTGAAATCCAGACACGATCGAGATAGTAAAGGATGCCATCGGGTTTGGATATGATTTGATCCTCAGCACCACACTTCATCTCGTTGTACATGGTATTCTCGTTAACAGACAAGTACTGAGCGTCACCAATGCGTTCGTGAAGGTTATCTAAAGCTTAAAAACAACGTATACTCTTCACATGAGTTTTACGACTAAGAGCATTGACCACGACGTTCGCCTTACTAGGATGGTAGCAAATGTCGTAGTCATAGTCGTTTAACAACTCCACCCAATGACGTTGACGCATGTTGAGTTCCTTTTGATTGAAGATGTGCCGAAGGCTCTTATGGTCGGTGAAGACCACACACTTAGTACCATAAAGGAAGTGTCGCCATATCTTCAATGCAAAAACAATTGCACCAAGTTCAGGATCGTGCATAGTGTAGTTCTTCTCATGAATCTTGAGTTGTTTTGACATGTAAGCGATAACCTTGTCCCGTTGCATGAGAACGCAACCAAGACCTTGGTTTGAAGCGTCACAATACACGATGAAATCGTTACTACCATTGGAATAGCTAGGCTAGGAGCATGGCAAAACATGTCCTTGAGCGTTTGGAAAGACTCTTCTTGTTCGGAACCCCAAACAAAAGTTTTATCTTTTTGAGTCAGGGAAGTGAGATGAACGACGATCTTGGAAAAGTTCGAAATGAAGTGTTGATAGTAACCTGCTAATCCAATGAATGAACGAATTTCAGATGGAGACTTTGGTACAATCCAGTTCTTGACAGCTTTGATTTTGGCAGGATCCACGTGTATGCCTTTCTCATTCACAACGTGCCCGAGAAATTGAACTTCTTTTAACCAAAATTCATACTTGGAGAATTTAGCGTAAAGACGCTCTGTATGCAAGAGTTGGAGGATATGATGCAGGTGTCGCTCATGCTCTTCTTGTGTCTTGGAGTAGATGAGGATGTCGTTGATGAAGACGATCACGAAATGGTCAAGGTAAGGTTTACACACACGGTTCATCAAATCCATGAAAACCACAGGTGCGTTGGTCAAACCAAAAGGCATAACCACGAACTCATAGTGTCCATAACGTGTACAGAACACGGTTTTGGGTATATCTTCTTTGAGGACTCGAAGTTGGTGATCACCAGAACAGAGATCGATCTTGGAAAAACACGTTGCACCTTGTAGTTGATCGAAGAGGTCGTCAATCCGAGGAAGTGGATATCGGTTTTTGACTCTAAGCTTATTGAGCTCACGATAGTCAATGCACAACCGAAAGGATCCATCATCTTCTTAACGAATAGAACGGGAGCGCCCCAAGGAGAAGTACTAGGGCGTATGAAGCCTTTATCAAGAAGTTCTTGAAGTTGGCTAGATAGCTCTTGCATTTCCAAGGGTGCTAGACGATAAGGGTATTTAGCGAAAGGAGTTGCACCAGGAATGAGATTGAGGCGAAAGTCAATAGAACGAGGAGGAGGAGGACCAGCAAGATCCTCTGGGAAAACGTCAGGGAATTCGCAAACAACAGGAACATCACTCACGCTTGGACCATTGTCCTTCTTTTCTATAATGTGGGCAAGAAAGGCGAAGTAACCTTACATAAGTATTTGTTCGCTTGGAAACACGACATAAGCTTGAGACCTTTAGAAGGTTTATCTCCATAGACGTGTAAGGAATCACCATTGGGTAGAGGGAGGCGGATGAATTTTTCAGAATAAACGACTTCAGCACGAGCTCGCCTAAGCCAATCCATGCCTACTATGATATCGAAGCTACCCATTTGCATGGGTATGAGGTCAATGGAAAACGTATGATCGTTAAGATTCAAGGAACATTTGGAAAGGACAGAATCTACAGTGATAGACTTTCCGTTAGTGACTTCGACTGCGAATGATCTTGGCAACTTAGAGCGTTTACACTTAAGCATAGGTTCGAATTCAACAGATACAAAACTTCTATCTGCGCCCGTATCAAAAAGACAAGAAGCATAGACATGGTTGACGAGAAATGTACCAATTATGGCATCATTAGCATTATGCGCCTAAGAGGCGGTGATAACGAAAGCTCTGCCTCAGGCTTGTTGAGGCTGCTGCTGGTTGTTGCTATTGCATTGAAGAAAGATGTTAGCGAGGTGATTAGGATCGCCACACTTGAAGCATGCTCGAATAGTAGCGGCTTGGGTTGAGCTTGGTTAGGGGTAGGGTTTACAACTATAGTTTGGTCATTGGTAGGCTTTAGGTTTAGGCGACATCGACCGGCGAAATGCCCAAACCTGTTACAAGTTGCGCATTTGCGACATGGGGTGTTAGAGGTATGGTGGTAAAAGCATTGGTTACACTTGGGCCACGGTCAAGTGTAGTTCCTCTTTGGTGGTTCAAGGGTCGAGGTAGCAGAAACTGACTGTAAAGGTATCGGGTTTTGCGGAGTAACAACCGCACAATTTTCAGTAGAAGCCTTCCGCTTGTTGCCCTTATTGTTGTTCCTTGGTGGCTTGGATGGTGTGGGTTCATTGATGTTATTGGTGGTGGCTTGGTGCGCATTTTTTATAAAGCCTTGTTGGAGGCTTCATGTAGAACGCAGTTGTTGTTGAGTTTGGCAGCTAGTTTGTAGGTATCTTTGAGGGTTTTAGGTGAGGCAGCTTCAACTAGGTTCATGATCAAGGGGGTAGGCATTGAATGTACTTTGGGATAGCCTTGTCATGGTGTCAACTTGGCTAGGGCATAGTGCACTCAGTTGCTTAAACCAAGCTGTGAGACCAGCGTTATCGTTCCCCACCTTCCTCAGATTCCAGAATTCATTCTCAAGTTTCTGAAGCTCGTGTGGGGGACAAAACTCATCTCTCATCAACTTCTGGAGATCGGCCCAAGGGATGGCATGTGCGGCTTCATTCCCACGAACGTTACGCTCGGAGATCCACCAATCAAGGGCTCTTGATCTTAAAATGCGTGTCACGTTAATCATACGCATGTGGTCAGGGCATCCACTTTGAAGGAATGTTACTTCAATGGCATCAAACCATTGAAGCAATTTAGTGGCATCCCCTTCACCAGTGAAGGGTAGGGGGTTACAAGAATAGAATTGCTTGAAAGTAAACGTCGACTTAGGCGTTTCCACCTCGGAGTCGACAGAGCCATGGGGTGATTCGTGTTTGGTTCCAGGATGATCTTAGCCATTTGCTTCGCCATGAATTTCATACAATCCTTCTGGGTCATGGAGTTGGAGTTGGACTTTGACTTATTTCTCCCGGTTGAGTATTGCAAAAAAGACATATAGGTGATCGACAATAGAGGAAAGGATGAGGCTTGATCATATTGTGATTATAAAAGTCACATTTGAGCATGTAAGTATCACCTAACACGTATGAGTTCACATAGATGACATAAGCATAACAAGTATTCAAAATTATGATCACGTATGATTGCGCAAGGAGTATAAATTTAGTTGGTTTGCGAGAATTATTATTGTTTTTTATTGCGAAAGGCGTGCGAATTGTGCATCGGGTTTGAAATGAATGAGGTAACAAGTATTAAAACACATAGAAATTGAGATAACATAAAAGATAGGCTTAGTAAAACATTGGAGTGTTTCGGGTTGAGAAACTTCTAGTATTCCAAAGTGAAGCGAAGATCGTTTCAAATTAGAGGAACGTGCTTTGGCCTATAGGTAAAACACTCTTGTAGTGAAGCGATTAACGACATTTTACCCTTCCAATTAGTACACATCTCTAATTGATCGAAAAATCAAAACTTTGGCAAGATTGAAAATCGAGGAGTGGGACTAGTTGACAAGGTACGGGTTTCACCCCTAACTTAACAACATCGTACCCTAAGTGTGGTTGGTATTTACCAAACGAGGATCGGATTTCAACTCGTTGGTAAGGGTCCACTAGAGTTTCAGATGGAATTTTTCCATCAAGGTATGGATATCACTCCTAACTTGATGGCATAATTTCGTGAAAAATCGAATATGCGGATTGAGAGTCGTCACCGAAGTGTGGGTTTCACGCCTATTTTGGTGAAGTCGCCTCGTTTGAAATGCGAGTGTCTTCAAGTCATCAAGTGTGTATATTGTGTAAATGTCTTAGGAAAGACATATTGTATATATTAAGACAAAAGGAAGAGAAAAAGGCAAAGTAGGAAGAATTAACAATTTAAGTATGAATCAAGAAGGTTCAAAATTGGTCACTTAAACTATAGACTAGGTCGAACATGCTAATTCTACCTAATTCCCTATAGTTATGGCTCTGATACCAATATGTTACACCCCAACCGATGGCGGAATCATCGGAGTGAGACGAAATACATTGCTCATCACACATAACACTATTTGCGATAATAATTAACTCAAAGCCGATTCCATTGCATCTCACAAATTTTCAAGCACATTACAAGGGAAATCAAATTTCAACAATTAATAGACAAGTACAATAATATCCAAATCTAGTATTTCTTGTGTGTTTCTATGTCGTCCCTACTAGATTCTTCTTAAACATCATCATCAACCTATAACATGTTAAAAATATGTTCAATGCAAAAGCAATGGCGAGTACACAAATTTAAATTACATATCATAAGTGTAAAAGAGTTCGCTCAAATCCCACATGGCAATTGTATACGAGGTAAACTACCATGCAATACTAAATGTCAGACCCAAGTGTCTACAAGAATTATAAGTGTCCCTCGTCACAAAAGTAACGAGACTATTTATCAATAAAAAAGCTTAACAAAACCCCGACGGGTGCGTGCTACTCCTATAGCGCTATATATGTTAAGTTCGGGCTTGCTAAGTTAATGACAAAAAGCATGTATGTATCTAGCGTGAACCTAAGCATAACAGGAAGCATGTATAACAGATTGAGTGTATAAAGTATGTTGTGTGTATTTGTGTATTTTGTAAGTTAACATGTTACAACTCAAATTTTGTAGAAAAAGGGATTATGGGTAAAGTGTACTCACGGTTTTGCAAGCTTCCGCTTGGTAATTCGGTGAAGAGTTTGAAGGATGGAACATCGAGTTATCCTACATGAGGAAACATTGGTGTGTAAGTATTCAGATGATAACAGAGGATTAGGAATGAAAATATACCAAAGTATGTATACGAGAAAATAATCATCTAGACTTAATACTCGTTTTGACACTATAAATACCATTTGGGTGGACATGTTTTCATGGGTTAAAATACCTATTATAATCGTAATGATAAGTTAAATACCTAGATGATGTACCTTAGTACCATGACGAATAATCATTTGATTATCATCAAGGGTTTGGTTAGTATATATATTTTATATTATAGCATCATGTTTATCACGGAAGTTCATAGAACTCATGAACGGAGGTAGGAGGATAACCTTCCTTTAACCTCTTTCGTATGTTCACCAATGCATAAGTTGTCACAAGGACAACAAGGATGGTCATGAATAAATGAAAATGGAAATGAAAGGTGCAGAATATTCAAGGGACAAATCATCAAGTGAGGTGGTTGATTGAAGGTAGGTTAGCCCAAGCTTCCAAGTAATCACACACCACCAATACAAGTCTTGTTGCAAGAACAAGCTTGGAAGGATACAACACTTGTGGGTTTAAAAACCCTTGGAAAACATAAAGTTTCTTACACTTTTGACCTCAAATATGGTGATGTTCCATATGGGTTTTCCATGGAAAGCCTATGGAAACACTCCTGGAGGTGTTCCAAGTGTTATGAAGAAAGAAAAGAGTAGAGAAGTGAAGTAAAAGTGAGCTAGAACTCACTTGGAAAGTCTTGAACTTTCTGATGTGTTTACTTAATTGGAGCTGAGTTTTGGGAGATTTGTGAGTGAGATTAATGTTTTTGAGGTGCAAAGTGAGTGGAAAATGAGGTAGGTTTTATAGTTGAGGTTTAGGGTGGGTTAGGTGGTGATTTAATGCAAGAGCCACAACCAAACCAACACAATTTTGCCCAATTCACGAGCTGGTCCTTGTTTTCTTCGGATTGAGGTGGTTGGCGGGCCGTGACAGAAAGGGAAAGGGACGGTCGCAGGGCGTGACAGCCTCCATTCATGAAACTTAATCGGTTTTTGTCGTTTTTAGTCTCTGAGGTTTATATTTGTTAAGTTTTAATGAGTTAAGTGTAATATGATGTTGTCTAAACCTGTCATTAAGCATTATAAATATAAGAATTTTGATTAAAGAATTAATAAGCGTGTTCCAATATGTGAAGTATAGGTTGTAAGAAATAATGATCGAAGTCTTGGATTTTACAATGGTACAACAAAATACGATTCCAAGGGTTACAAGTTCCCAAAAATAGAAATACAAGACACACTTCCTAAATAAGGAAAGTTGCAAAAAGCGAGGCATTACAAATATATTCAAGCCTTGTTAACTGTCGGATAAACCCTTATAAAGGAAAAGGTTTATCAAATGTTCATCGGATTCTGTCTTTCCCTAAAGTCACTTCCAAACAAATCTAGGAAGCGGGAATGGGATTTTCAATCCTATGGTACCATTACATACTACCGGTAGGCGTGATCAATGTTAATGAATGTATCATTGTATATTCAACACACCAATATGCCTTGAACAATGTAAGTATGTCATGAAAATGTTTTGAAAACATGTACTTGACATGCTAAGTCAATATACTAAGCAAAAATGTATTTGAAATCATGTACTAGGTATGCTAAGTCAACAAACGAAGTAAAATGTCTTTGAAATCGTGTACTAGGTATGCTAAGTCAACATACGAAGTAAAATGTCTTTGAAATCATTTTATAGGTATGCTAAGTCAACAGACGAAGCAAAAAGTGTCTTTGAAATAATGTACTAGGGATGCTATGTTAACATACGAAGCAAAAATGTTTTTGAAATCATGTACTAGATATGCTAAGTCAGCATATGAAGCAAAATGTCATTGAAATCATGTACTCTATGTATTAAATAAGCAAAACATGTATAATGTCATGAACACAAGAAAGTAGTGATAGGCACATACGATTTACCCCAAAACATTTGAAAACGAAAAAGAGGGGGCTATGTACTCACCTGGGATTGCATAAATGTCTTGTTCAAATGATCAAATAAAGCTCAAGGATTGAAGAGTTCAAGTGTGTCCTATTGTATCGGAATACTATGTTAGTGTGTCAAGACTTTAATCGGAGGATTGGATAGAATGAGGTCTTATAAACAAAACGAGTGTTGGGACTTGTATGATATGGTTTATAACACCTTACATTCTGATTTGGAAGACTTTCTAAGTGCTTTGACCCGTTACGACTTGTTAAAATTGTTTACACCACTTTAACAGGTCGCAAGCGTAACTATGGGTTTGGATGGTTAAATAAGTCCTATGATGAGTCTTATATGTCAAAACAAGTTTGTTATGTTATAATATTAGCTTAGATATAAAAACTATGGTCTTACATGTTTAAAACCATTTTACACGCCAAAAGGGTGTTTTGGTCATTAAATAACATAATTTACGATCTTATATGAAAACTCAGTTAATGATCAGTTTAATAACATCAAAATATGTTAATTACATTAACATATCAGTACTTAAGTCATTTGCAAGTCTGTTATTGATTAAAACCTTATTTCTTGCAAAATGGGCATTTAGTTCAAAGCATCGCATAATATCGTAACTTGTACAAAAACTCAGAATATGATTATGATCATGTATTTTAACCTTAGAGGGTTATGTTGCATTAAATTATGATCATAATGCAACCTTAAATCAGTAGTAACTAATCTAAATCATGTCTAATCGGAAAGTTAAAGCAATTATCGAAATTTCTTGACTTTTGGATTTAAAAGCCTAATAAACGAAAATGTAGCTGAAAGGAGCACTTACAAGTGATCCTCAGATGAAAATAAACTTGAACGGGAAGCTCTTAAGTACCAGAAACCTCTAGAAGTGATGAGAGGAGTATTTTTTTTAAGAAGGTGCAAGTTCAAAGTGTTACAAACACTTCTATTTATAGTGTTGGAGCTTTCAAGGGGTGGTTCCAGGTGTTAGCAGGAGTTTGAGGGTGATGACAAGTGTCCTAGAACATGGCATAGCAGTCTTGAAGCCTCTGGTTTCGATTTAATGGTTTTTGGCAGCTTTGTGTGGGTAACAAGCCAAAATATACTGTAACATCTGCCGAAGTAAAGCTCTACTGGAGTCTAAATGTCCAAGGTCTGCTATAGCAAAGTTCTGCTTTAGTCTAAGCTCTGCTGCAGTCTTAAGCTCTGCTGAAGTCTAACAAAGGATGTATCATCAGTGTTTTATATTAGTCCTTGTAATGTTTAGCGTATAGCAGTAGTTAGCTTAGAAGTGGTTATCATTAGTGTTTTCTATCAGCAGTGGTTAGCTTAGTAGTGGTTATCATCAGTGTTTTCTATCAGCAGTGATTAGCTTGGTAGTGGTTATCATCAATCTTTTCTATCAGCAGTGGTAGCTTAACAGTGGATTTCATTAGTGTTTTCTATCAGCAGTGGTTAGCTTAGCAGTGGTTATCATCCGTGTTCTCTATCAACAGTGGTTATCATCTGTGTTTTCTATCAATGCTTGTAATGTTTAACTTTTATATAAATTCATAAATGGTCCCTCTCGTCCAACTAGTGGCTCGTTTGAGAGTACGGTTACACGAAAATGACCGCGTGTAATGATTGACATTTTTGCATTCTTACCAACAAAATGCAAGATTATATTGAATAAAAATGTCCGGGATTGTATAATGATTGATATATACACATTCTCGCAAATAAAACACAATATTTTATTAAATACAAAAATGTTTCGGAATTTTTCAATGACTAAAAATGTACAAATGCAACAGTCTCCCCTACTTTAGGAAATTTTATCCCGAAATTTAATTAGAGGAAACTTGTGAGAAAAGATGTGGGTATTTCGCCTTCATTTGATCCTCTCGTTCCCTGGTAAACTCTAGGCTACGTTTGGACACCCAGCAAACTTTAACAATCAGTAGTTTGTGTTTGAGTTTCTTGACTTCACAGTCCAATATTTCCACAGGTTTCTTGACAAAGTGCATTATGTTTTGTGGAGGTTTTCATCAGCCAAACACTTTTTCATATTGGACACGTGGAAAGTTGTATGAACATTCTCAAGCTCAGGAGGTAGCTCAAGTTTTTAGGCCACCTTTCCGATCCTCTCAACGATCTTAAATGGTCCCACATATCGAGGTGCAAGTTTTCCTTTCTTTCCAAATCTAATCACACCTTTCCAAGGGGATACCTTGAGAAGGACGTGATCACCAATTTGGAATTCCAAGGGCTTGCGTCGCTGATCCGCATAACTCTTTTAACGGCTTTCTAGCTATCAAAAGGTTATCGCGTATTTTCTTGACTTTGTCTGTAGTCTCTAGAATGAGTTTTGGTCCGGTGAGCTGAGCTACACCAACCTCATTCCAGCAGACAGGTGAACGTCATTTTCGACCGTATAGAGCTTTGAAAGGAGCCATGTTAATGCTGGAGTGATAACTATTGTTGTAGGAGAATTCGATCAACGGTAGATGGGAATCCCAACTACCACCAAAGTCGATCACACAAGCTCTAAGCATATCCTCCAATGTGTGGATCGTCCTTTCAGATTGTCCATCCGTCTGAGGATGATAAGCATTGCTCAAGTTAAGTTTGGTTCCCATAGTAGATTGCATGGTCTTCCAAAGTGAGATGAGAAATCAGGCATCCCGGTCCGATATGATGTTTAAAGGAACACCATGTCGAGATACTATCTCATCAACGTAGATCTTCGCAAGTTTGTCAGCAGATAGATCCTCGCGAATTGACAAAAGGTGTGCTGACTTTGTTAAACGATCAATGACTACCCAAATGGCATCATGACCTCAAGAGGTACGTGGTAGTTTGGTGATGAGATCCATAGCAATGTTTTCCCATTTCCAAATCGGAATTTCTGGTTACTCAAGCAAACCAAATGGATGTTGATGTTCTGCCTTAACTTGAAGACAAGTTAGGAATTTGGATACGCATAAGGCAATACCCTTCTTCATACCCTGCCATCAATATTGGGTACAAAGATCCTTGTACATTTGTCTACACCAGGATGAATTGAATAACGAGATTTGTGAGCCTCATTCATCAATAGGGTACGGAGATAATCTTGGCTTGGAACCCATAAATGGTTCGTGTAGTAGAGTAACTCATTGTCTTTTGTTTCAAGCTGAAGCTCGAGATGATGGGGTAGTTCGTTTTTCAACAAACCTTGGGTTACACAAGTGTGTTGGGCTTAAAAAATATGTGTTTGGATATTAGATCGAACTTGAACACAATGTAGTTTGACACGTTCTTTACGACTAAGAGCATCAGCTACGACATTCGCCTTACTAGGATGGTAGTGAATTGTCTTGTTGCATAGGCTATGACTTTGTCTCTTTGCATGAGAACACAGCCAAGGCCTAGATTCAATGCATTACAAAGCTTTTGTTTCAAGGTTTGAAAAGCTTCTTGTTGTTTGGATCCCCACTCAAAAGGTTTATTTTTTTGAGTTAAAGCAGTGAGGGGAACCGTAATCTTGGAGAAGTTTGCGATAAAGCGGCAGTAATAGCCAGCTAGACCGAGAAATGAACGAACTTCGATAGGAGTAGTAGGTGTACTCCAAACCCTAATCGCACTGATTTTGGCGAGGACTACATGTATACCTTGTTCGTTGACAATGTGTCCCAAAAATTAAATTTCCTTCAGTCAAACTTCACACTTGGAGAATTTGGCATAAAGTTGTTCTTTCTTTAGGAGTTCCATTGTTAGACGAAGATGACGTTTGTGATCTGCTTCAGATTTCAAATAAATCAAAATGTCGTCAATGAAAACAATGATGAACTTATAAAAATAAGGTTTATAAACACTATTCATTAAGTCCAAGAAGACGGCATGAGCATTTGTCAAACCAAAGGTCATGACAGTGAATCCGTAAAGGCCGTGTCAAGTGCGAAAAGAAGTTTTGGGAATATCTTCATCGAGTACACGAAGATGATGATACCCAGAACATAGATCAACCTTGGAGAAACATGTAGCACCTTTTAGTTGATCAAAAAGATCATCAATATGAGGAAGGGGATATCGATTTTTAATCGTGAGTTTTTTGAGCTCACGATAATCGATGCACATGCGAAAGGATCCATCATTCTTTTTCATGATTAGGACAGGAGCGCCCCAAGGTGAAAAGATCGGACGAATAAGTCCTTTGTCTGAAAGTTCTTGGAGTTGTTTTGCTAACTCTTGCATTTCAGACAGTGCAAGACGGTAAGGGGATTTGGCAATTGGGTTGGCACCAGGTACAAGGTCTATACGAAACTCAACTTGATGTGCTGGGGGTAAACCAGGTAGTTCTTCAGGAAACACCTTAGGAAAATCTCGAACAACGGAGATGTCTTGAATACTCTTGCCTTTGCTTTTGTCCTCTACGATATGTGCCAAAAAGGCAACATAATTCTTTCGTAGGTATTTTTGGGCTTGGGTACATGTCATGAGTTTAAGGCTATAGAGGGTTTCTCTCCACAAACTTCTAGGATTTCACTAGACAAAAAAGGGATGCGAACAATCTTATCAAAACAGATCACTTCAGCATGGTGTTTGGTTAACCAATCAATGCCTACTATGACTTCAAAACTCCCAAGTTGCATTGACGTGAGATCAATGAAAATAAATGGTTATTGAGGTTCAATTGGCAGTCTCGAATCACTAAATCAAGTACAAGAAGTTCGCCACTAGCTATCTCTACTGTTAAGGATTTTCCTAGTTTGGTTCGTGGTGTTGGAAGATAAGGCTCAAAATCTAAGGATACAAACCTCCTATTGGCACCTGAATTAAAAAGAATAAAAGTGGGCTGGTTATTAACAAGGAACGTACCACCACGTCATTGTCAGGGCGAGCCTCATTAGCATTTATGTTAAATGCTCTTCCCCGGGCTGGATTTGCATTAACTAGCTTCGAGCAGTTGTTTTGGTATTGAGTTATATCACCACTGAGAACGAGGATCGGGCTCCTCCGATGAGCAACTGATATGATCTAACTCAACTAGTAGAGGCGGAATTCACTGTTTAACTGCTCTGTTGTATTCAAAGGCATGCAAAGTACAGACGCGAGTAAACAAACTAGCAAGGCTTTACCGTACTATCTGAACTGACTTTAAAGCTCTGACACAACACTCCTCTATTTATAGGTCGACACGACTCGTACTGGAGTGTGTGTATAACAGAGATGTGCTTCTTACAAGCAGCTGATCCGTATGAGTGACTGAGAGTCACTCGTACGAGCCATGCAATCTCACTCATACGAACCATACAAAATGAATAAAATAAAAGTTATCATATCTACATTAGACATTAAAAGCTCTATAAACAATACAGGCACATCCTAGACGTAGGCAATAGACATAATGCACCAACAAACTCCCCCTTGGATGTTGCGGCAGTCTGGATAGTGTTCAAAAAAATCTTCAACTGATTTGACTCTTAACGCACAAAGATCTCTTCGGTGGCTTGCGATGCTCCTTATATGCAATTAGCGTTTGATCTGTTGGAGGAGGTCATTTTGTTGTATTGTGAAACCAAAAGCTCCTAAGCGATGCTATACGAGCACGCTCTGCAATCCGAGCTTCATTCTTCTCTTTCTTTTTCTTCTCTATCTCCTCAAGCTTCCTCCATGAAGTGTTCCATGTCGATCCAGAGTGAATATATTTGGCAAAGTAGACGTTAACGATCTTCTGGAATTGGAGAGCTTGTTCCTTATCCTTCTCCTCAAAGCTTATCTTGCTATAAAATAAATATTCGATATTCTTCTTAGTACAATTGACTAGCCACATAGGGTCTAGCACTCGAATGCCATGCCATAACCCATATATACGTTTGTGGGCTATAACGGTTTCGGCCAGTTGTTCAGCAATATTCCATGAATCTTCATCACGGTGTACGCAGATGACAACCTCTCCTGTGTTAGATTCGTAATGCCACCACTTGAAGTTCAAATAAAAATCTTGCTCCATTTGTATCATTGGCATGTTTTTCATCACTTTGGGCCTTTTGACGACGAGCGTTATATCCTTCTCTTTTGTTACTGGATCAATCTTTACGATATGTCAAGGAAAGTGAGGTTTCCAATAAGTAAAACCATGTTGAGCCTCTAGCTTAATCAATTTCCATAGCCGCTGGTCCTGAAACTTCATCTTTAGGTTATTCATCTTTGTCTGAACCAATTCTTTTATATCCCAGAACGGCAAGGACTTGATGTCGCGTAGATATCTGAAATATTGAATTCCAAACTCCCTCTTCAGCGCATATACATTCAATTCCTCGATCCAACCCCAGCTAACAATATCCCCTAAAGATATGTCAGCATCACATGTGAAAAATGCTAGGGGACGTTTAAACTTTCGCTCGGCTGGTATATTTCGGAACCACTTATTCCTCTCTTCAGCAATTTCAGGACTAGACATTTGGTGAGGAATTGTTCCTTCTTTTGCAGCTTCAGCAACCTTTCTTTTCAACATATCAGAATTCTTAGCTGTAAATAACTCAACAAAATTTGGGGAATCATCTGTACTCTGATTAGCTAGATTTGCATTGTCATCAGAATCATCTTCCACGACAACTCTATCGTAATCATTTGTGTCTTCAACATTTTTTAACACGTACTCGTTTGGCTCAAATGCGTCTATCTCTTCCTTAGTATAACAATGAACAAATTCGCCCTCTTCCACATCATGCTCAAGATAAAATACTTTAGGTTTCTGCGCGACAGGAACGGAAGATAAGTCTATCTCCGGGAAGATTCATGTATGCTGAGCATCAACAGATTCATCAACTCTATCATTCCCTCCTTCCTCTGTAGCCTGATTAATATAGTCATCAAGGTACACAGAAAAATCAATTTCTTCATTAACGCTCGATTCAGTAACCTGTATAGCCGTACCTCCTACATTATCATCATTATCATCATCACTATCAGAACTGCTAGAAAATTAACATCTATCTCCGTATCACCATCTTCAGCTTCTTCATCAAATTCTTCAACAGCTTCCTCTATCTCTTTTTCAAGCTTTTTCTTTAACAACCATTCACGATGCCTTTGAGACAGATCTAACAAGTCAATAAATAAACTAATACGTCTATTGTTGCGAAGTCTCTCTTCCTCATACTCAGCCATTCGCAATCTCAATCTTTCATTCTCCGAGAAAATACTTGCTAACATAGCTTCAAGCTGCTGTTTATCTTCGAATGAAACATTAACCTGCTCAAGCAACTCTTGTTTTTCTGCAGTTAACACATTGATCCATTCTTGCAGCTCGGATATTCTCATTGTGTTCAACAAAACTTGTTTTTGCAATTCATCCACCCGTGGATCATTGAAAGAGAAATCTTCACCCCCCAGTATATCACCAAAATCAAAACCGAAGTCAAAATGGGGTTGTGAAGTCTGAGAAGAACGTGGTGGTTGTTGCGGTGTTGGCTGCTGTTTTGGCGTTTGTTGCCGTTGTTGTGGTGTTGACTGTTGTTGTAGTTGTTGCAGTGCTTGCTGTTGTTGTGGTGTTTATTGCTGTTGTGATGTTTGTTGCGGTGTAGATTGTGGCGGTGATTGAGGAGCTTGTTGTGGTGGTGAAGTCGGTATTTTTCTCAACCTTAACTTCTTCAGCTGTTTGTTCTGATGCAGTCTCTTTAGTTCGAACTATGGGAGACTCAGAACTTCTTGATGCAGGACGTTTAAGCCTTCTTTGCTTCTTTTTTACAAGAGTTCAAAATGGAGTGTCAGGATCAGAATCTGATGGGACATAAGTAGTATCGTCCTCTCCTGTTGCTTTACGCTTGCGTTCTTCAGCTTTTCTTTTAAACTTGGCTTGGCGCTTTTTCTCTAGCTTATGCGCTCGTTTCTACTCACCAGCCCTTCTTTCATCAGAATTCGTGCTCGAAGATGAGACATCTTTAGCTTCTTTTTCTTCCCCAAACGCTTGGCGTTCAATATCTGCTGCTATATCTTCAATATTTTCTTCTATGTCTGGTTCATCTCACAAACCAGAACTCTCAACAGTAGCTTTCTTTTTCGATTGTGCTAGTGAAGAAGTAGTAGCAGCAGCTTTACGTTTAGTCCCTTTTCCTCCATCTATGATAAACCAAGGACTTCACTTCGCAACAAAACTAGATGAAGCAGTTAATTCCTCGCTTTCGTCACCACTGTCGTCCTTTCTCCACTTGCAAGGTGCCGGAGAGATATGATCTTTATATATGATCACACCGAAAACAGGCTTGGCATTAGGAAAAGCTTTCAGATGCAAATTCAATTTCTTCAGCGTAGATATGTCCATATGTTCCAATCTCATAATATCCTCCTTCTTTTCTTCAGTTCCGGATGTAAATAATCCAACATCATCTGTACAAATCTCGGATACTGCAAGAATTTCTCACGCTGGATGTTTTATACCATCTGTGTAAAAATAACTTTTGAATAGTTATACGGTAAATTCAGAACCAAAGTTGTAATCATGCACATCTGGTAGTCGACAACATCATCGTATCCTCCTTTCCTGTGACTAAGGGCAGGAGTAACGACATGTGCGAGATAATGAAATGGTGCGCTCAAATTCCCTTTCTTAAATGGTACAGCATTAACGAATCCAGCAGATCCCATTC
Source organism: Scalesia atractyloides (assembly GCA_947069175.1). Lineage (NCBI taxonomy): Eukaryota > Viridiplantae > Streptophyta > Magnoliopsida > Asterales > Asteraceae > Scalesia > Scalesia atractyloides. The sequence continues at coordinate 58,658,813 of CAMTDV010000008.1, forward strand.
TATAAAAGCATCCTTTGACCATATATTCATAAAAGGCCGTAGGATCATCTGCATTGTCTTTGAAATCTAGAACTGTGCGAATCAACTCCTTAGTAATCTTTATAGGAATATCAACATCGTCAATCTTTATAGCGAAAACAATCGCATGGTCTTCAGTACTATATTCAGCAGCGTTCCAAAAATATTCTACATGTGATCTGTAAATGGTATGTCTATCAATTAGAGCCTTCGTAATCAGGATTCGTGTAAGAAATCTAATATGTCCTGGTATGCGGCAATCTCCGGAATAGTGTCATCAGTCAAGCAACATATATTATGGCACGGTGAAAACGACGATTTCTTGACCTGTACACAGAGATAACAACAAACAGTTGGAAAATTTTCAAACATTTCAAAATTAACACATCATTCGTACGAACCACAACTTTGTACGAATCAACCACTTAGCAAATTTTTAAAAGTTCGAAACAAACATCATTCGTAAGGATCTCTACTTCGTACGGATGATTCCAAAGTTAGAAAAATTTTAAAGTTTGTCCAAACTTGCTTTGTACGAACACAACTTCGTACAAGTCAGTAGCACTTGGAATAATTTTGCAATTTTACTTTCGAGAATTTTGCTTCGTACGAATCAGCCAATTCATATGAATGAAAATGATTAAACATTGAAAAGCCTGCTTCGTACGAACGACCTCTTCGTACGAATCTTGAATCGTTCCAAAATTACCAAGTTATAATCCGAACCTAAAACTTGTAGATTTTAACAAATTGATAGTCGATTTACGGGTTATTAGGGCCGATATTAACGTTTTTGTGATCAATTTTAAGGTTTACCAGTCCAAATTCCCTAAATCTAAGTTTTATGTCCGATTGGTTCAATTTCGGCATTATAGCGACTTGGTTTCAGCAAAATTACCTTGCCCATTGTAAGAGGTGTGCCAATCAACCTCCCCAATGTGATAGAAATCAAAATATGTCAAGAAATGAAGTTTTCAGAATGTGTTTCAAACAAAGTTCTCTATACTCGCACTACAGTTCTCACAGAGACATTAGGTTATTTCTTACAAAGTATGAGAACTTATATACTAGTCCAGGTCGTTCGTACGAATCATCATTTCGTGCGAAGTAACCAAACTTTCTTCGTATGAATTAGTGCTATTCCTACGAAGCATTCTGAAACTTTTTAAACTTTTTTATTTTAATTTTTATTATTTTTTATTCAATTTTATATGTTTAAAACCCACTCGGTTAATCAAGTCCAAGTTAATGACCCTGGTTCTCCGATTTGTCTACCAAGTCCAAGTTAATGACCTTGGTTGACTGTTTTTGACCAAAACAGATTTATTTTAACATGTTAAGTTTCAAATTAATGAACTTTATTGACGTTTAGGTAAATTCCTATAAAGGTTAGATCCCAACCCATGGTTTTCAGTTTTCTCTCAGCAAAAATGTCGCCATGATTTCAACCATCAGTGCCTTCAACATCGTTAGACTAAAATAAAACTATAAAGATAAGGAAACTGAAAATCTTTTTGAGTTTTAGAATTTTATCGAAACAACAAACATATTTTTGTGAATTTTGTGTTGAGAGAATCATATTAAGTTTTTAACAAATCACCAGTATTATTGATCTTGGTATACTCATTAAGTTTTAACCAAATTTACTTAGATTGCCAATATAATTGTCCATTTAAACCTCTTCTCGTTTCTCTATTGTATCAAGATATGTCAGGTAATATTATGAACATGAAAAAACTGTGTTTCCCATCTCTTAATATACTCCCGTATCGAGATTCCAAGAATTTCATTTCACTGGTGAATATATCCAATTGATATCTGTAAATGGGTGAGTGTGAGACCTTGAGAGCTCAGGTTAGTATTTCCATACAAACAAAGAGATGAAGGCTCGTCTTTAGGTGGTGTTCCATACAGGAATCTTTCATACTGCAGATGTCACAAAGTTTATGACATATTCATTTTTTATGCAGCTTAGGCGAATAATGCGTAAAGTATTATATAAGTTCTAGGCCATTGCTTATGCAAAATCAGAAGAACTCGGATAATACCCCAGATATCGATTAAATATAAAGACCTAGTATCGCAGAATATAGCATTCTCTCAAACGAAATTTCGGAGTACTAAGTCCATATATCCGAGAGATCTTAAGCCACAAGTTATTCAGTTTTTCTTTTAGGTTTATATCTGGAAAACAATTTAATGAACGAGCGAAGCCTACTGGCACATCCTTAGTAAGACCTGGTTAATCACTTGTTTAACATTCCAATTCTTTAGCATATTGTGACTGTCTTTTTGATATAATATGATCACTCATTTTCACAAAACTCTTTTTGAATTTTATAATGTTTTTGAATTTTCCCCAAACATTCTCCCCCTAATATAAAAAAACATAGTTTTGGATTTTTAGAATTTTTAATAAAAATGTACAAAAATACGTCTAACCGATGAAAAATTCATATCAGGTCGTCATCATCCTCAAACTTAACCTCATGACATCCCCTGATATCAGATTTTTTAAACCATTCAACTTTAAAAGATTTTTGAATCTTGTTTTATCAAAAGCTTTGGTATAAAAATCTGCCTTTTGGTCATCAGTGTGGATTTTCTCAATTCTAACCAACTTTTTCTCATTACAGTCACGGATAAAGTGGTGTCGAATCTCGATATGTTTACTGCGTGAGTGTTGGCATGAGTTTTTGGTGATATCTATCGCGGCCTGATTATCTACAAATATTAGCGTATCAAATTGCAGTCCCATGTCTCTCATCTGCTGTTGGATCCAGAGAATCTGGGCACAACAGCTGGATGCTGAAACGTATTCACCTTCACAAGTAGAGAGAATGACTGCGGTATGTTTCTTGCACTGCCATGTTACCAAACGGGTTCCGAAGAACTGGCAGCCGGCCATTGTAGATTTGGTATTTAGTTTGCAACAACCTAAATCAGAATCCGAGTATCCTCCAAGATTGAAGTCGTCATGTCTAGGGTACCATAAACCGGTGCTTGGAAAACCCTTCAGATATCTCATAATGCGTTTGACGGCAAGCAGGTGTGACTCTCTTGGATTTGACTGATAACGGGCGCACAGGCACATTGGATACATGATATAAGGTCGAGAAGCGGTAAGATACATCAAGGATCCGATCATGGAGCGATATAAAGTTTCATCAACTCTTGCTCCAATAAGATCTGGACAAATGCCGTGATTTGGAGCTAACGGGGTATATGCTGGTTTTGCGCATGTCATATTGAATTTCTCCAATATGTCATGAACATACTTCGTCTGGTGGATAAAGATTCCATCAGGCAACTAATCGACCTAAAGTCCTAGAAAGAACTTCATCTCCCCCATCGCGCTCATTTCGAATATACGCTTCATGACTTCTTCAAAGTCTTTACATAGCTTATCACTTGTCGATCCGAAGATAATATCGTCCATATATATTTGTACGATGATTAAATGCCCATCCATTTTCTTGGTAAAAAGAGTACAATCACTACATGGCTCTGCATATTTTAAACAAGGTTTTTCAACCACAAACTCATTCTTTAACTCGTTTACCTCATTGCCATTTGCCATGCAAGCTTTGATAATGTCTTCTGACAACTTCTCATCTTTTCATTGGCTTTTACCTCATCAACTGGCTTCTTTTGCTCTTCACTTGATGAATGTTGACTTGGTGCAAAATATAATGCAAAAGTTTTTAAGATTCATTAGGCAAAAGGTGTTTGAACGGAATGTTCAAAAGCTCCTCCTCTGACGAAGTGTTATAATAGAAATCATCATCATCGGGACCCTCGTCAAAAGATGCCCCTGATTTTTCTTCAGGTTCCTCTATAATCTCAGCAACCAAAGCCAAGCTTTCTCCCTTAGAAATATATTTTTTCCAGTTGAAGCCCTCATCTTCTTGAGTAACTACCAGTGCTTTATCTATGGTCTCTTGCTGTTTGTCTTCAATCAGCACCATTCTTGTTCTTGCTGAGGACGATGGTAGATTGCTCTTTTGTAGTAATCATCGGTGAAAGGATTATGGTTTCCTTGAACCTCTTTGTTCAGACATTCATGCTTGAAGTGTCCTTTCTCTCGACATTTGAAACAAGTAACTTTAGATTTATCAAACCCAAGTTTTCCATCTAGACCTCCCAAGTTATCTTTGCATGTTATCTCCATGAATCTCTGTGCGCAACGAACGATCGATGCCATGCACCACTTGATATTAATCAGCTCCATCTCAACCAGATCTATCTAATCATAATCTTCTCATGTCATTTCTGAGTTTCCGATTTTCCATGCAACTAGACTATCATAAGACTCGATCACTGAAGCTAGTAAAGACATGTGTTGTTTTTCGGTCTTCTCATCGAAATTCTGCGCATTCTGAAAATCTACAGCAATGTTGCACTGTAAGACTCTTTGATTAGGATGAGATGATGAAGTAGTCTGGTTGATCTGGGTTGATTTGAACCATAAGATGACTGTGGGCTTGAAGGCGTGTTAGGATCAACTGATGGAAATGATTGAAAGCCACTGTTCTGGTTTAATGGTAGTGAACTTTGCGAACTGAAGGCACTGAAAGCTGTCTGGATTTTTGGTGACTGAATTTGAGCAACAGAACTGTTCTTGAAGTACATATTAACATCTTGTTGTACTTGGATAGTTTTGTTCTTTGCCATCTTCTGCATTTCGAGTTCGTGTCCCTCCAGCTTTTCAATGACCCACGGTAATGAGAAATTACCGTACTCAGTTCCGTTCTTCAATATGGTCAGATAAGTAGACCATTCGTCTTGTGGAAGAGAATCTGCCAACTTATCAACAAGTTCCTCGTTTGTCTTTATAATTCCCATCCTTTTCATCTGAACCACCAAATGACAGTATCTCTCGATCAATTGCTTCACATATTCACCTTCAATTAGCGTGAAGATATCAAACTCTTTACTAAGCAATGCCCTTTTACTCTTGCGAAGTTGAGCACTTCCCTGAAACTTTAAATGGAGAGCATTCCACAATGATTGAGCATCATCATCGTGTTGAAGTAAAGCCATGATATGTTCTTTAATGGATTGTTGCAGAATATTCATCATTTTCTTCTCGTTGATGAACCTTTCCCTTTCAACATCTGAGAGTTGAGCAAGAGTCTTCTCGAGGCCATTTTCACCTACTGGCGCTTGATATTTGGCTTCAATCACGAATCAGCAAGTAAAGTGATTTGCCTGGACCCAATTCATGAACCGCTCACTCCAACTATCGAAATCTTCTAGATTCATTAACTTTGGCAGTTTGGTCATTGTCCCCATCTCGTTTTCAAGATTGATGTTCTGTGTCGTTGTGTTCGTAACAGCCGATGTAGCGAATGCGTTGTAAAATTCTTCAAACATTTTCTGTTAAAATTCAAAAACACACTTTTCGAACAAACTGATTAGTGCGAAAAATTCCTCCGTGCGGATGACAAACAATAAGTGCGAATGAGATCCGTTCGTATGAACCTAGAAATTTTTATGAACAAAATGATTTTCACAAACAGTTACTCGTGCGAACCCGCAGTTCGTGCGAGTGATCAGAATTTGTTCGTACGAGTAAGATGCTAGTAGGGATGTAAGGTTTGTGCGAATCACAGTTGCAAATTTTGAAACTTGTAAATTTTAGAAACTTCTGATAACTTGTTCGTACGAAAGGTTAAAATTTTAAGTTGTTTGTGTGAGTGCTCTCTCTATTCGTACAAAACCACTATTTCTCCAAACGGATGAATTTTACAGATTTCAACATGATTAAGTCCGATTTTAGGTTTGAATTTGTTAAGGATTGATTAGAATGTAGTTTAACATGAATTCCTAGAATCCTAGTCCATTTCACCTGTAAATTCAACCAAAATCCAAATCAGTTCGGGAATGTGTAGAAGAAGAAGATGAATCCAAGTCTGAAACAGCTGATAGCCTGCAATTACTTGTTGTATGTCAGTAGATCAGATCTCAAAGCTCTGATACCACTTGAGAATGAGGATTGGGCTCCTCTGATGAGCAACTGATCTGATCTAACTCAAGTAGCAGAGGCGAAATTCATTGCTAGAGAGGTTGACGAAACAAACAAAATAGAACTTACTGTTTAACTGCTCTGTTTTATTCAAAGACGTGCAAAGTACAGACACGAGTAAACAAACTAGCAGGGCTTCGCCGTACTATCTGAACTGACTTTAAAGCTCTGACATAACACTCCTCTATTTATAGGTTGACATGACTCGTACTGGAGTGTGTGTATAACAGAGATGTGCTTCGTACGAGCAACTGATCCGTACGAGTGACTAAGAGTGACTCGTACAAGCCATACAATCTCGCTCGTACGAATCATACTAAATGAATAAAATAACATTTATCGTATCTGCATTCGACATTAAAAGCTCTATAAACAATACAGACACATCCTAGACGTAGGCAATAGACATAATGCACCAACAACCACAATTGTAGCAGGATCTAGGTGGGTAGTGGGGTCGTGCAGGATTGGCTTATGGTTAAACAAGATTTCGAACCACTTGATTCAGGGCAGGAGAAAAACGACAAGTGTTGGCTAGATGGCCATATCGTCCACAATTGGTACAATGACGACATGGTAGATGGGGTTGGTGATGACTATCACACTTGTTGCATAGAGGTGCAGTACCGACATATTGTCTCTTGGTGGAAGGGTGTGCTGGTTGATTGGGAGCAGCTTCTTTGGGTTGTCTAACAACAACGAACTTCTTGCAAGCTTTACGCTTCCTAGACTTCTTGGAAGTTTCGGCCTTGTTTCCCTGGTGCAGTCTTGGTAGATTGCTTTTTGTCGCCTCTGCGAAAAAGTTTACCCTTCTTGACTTGCGAGTCAGTCAGGGTTGAAGCCAACTTGATAGCATGTTTGACTGTAGTAGGGTTGCTACCTGTGACTATGTTAGAAATGGGCTAGGAAGTACTTTTCAATAGCCTTATCCAAGGGTGTGACCATAGCAGGACATAACAAACTTAGCTCCTCATAACGGTCAGTGTAGACACGATGTTCTCCTCTATCCAGTTTCAGGTCGTGGAATTCGTTCTCAAGTGCTCTTTGCTCGTGGCGTGGGCAAAATTCCTTCATCATAAGAGCTCAAAGCTCTTCCCACCGCTGAGCCATTGCAACATCAGCAACCCTATCTCTCACCACTTCATTCCACCACGTGAGCGCCCTCTTTTGGAATAACTCGAAGCAAATTCTACTTTACGCTCATTCAGACATTGAACATGACGGAATGTGCTCTCAAGACTCTGAAACCACTGTAAGAGCCCAGTAGCTCCATTAGAACCACTAAACTTGAGCGGTTTATCTGAATTGGATTGTTTAAAGTTGCACAAAACAGATGCATTGTTGTTGTTATTGTTGGCTTGGTTTAATTGAGTTACAAGATTTGGTAGCACAAAAGCTATCTGCTGAGCTATCATTGCCGCCACATCGGCATCCTGAGCAGCATTTCGACAAGGAGGCATTCTAAAAGAGAAGGAAATATGAGAGAAAATGGGTGAGATTGATATTGGATAGTCAAAAGGAAACGTTAAAAATATCAACGAAACATAAGGATTATGATCATCTATTTGTTACCTAAAACAAACAAACGACACATAGTGACTAATAAAAGTAAATGGGTCTTTATAATGTATCACGAAGACATGTTTTAGCCTATAAGTGGACACTCACCCCAAGAGTTCCCAAGTAAGAGTGACTAGTCCGATAATGTGGACTTGTACGAACACTCTAACCTTAGACAGAAAAGTTAGGGTACAGGCATCCATCCTTCCAGATTGCACGTGTTCACATTATTAAAACCCAAACTTTGAGGATTTTAAAAACTTTGAAGGCATGAAGCCTAAAAACAAATCATCTAAGGATAGATGATTGATTTTCAAACTGAATTTGTAACTTGTGAATTTGTTTTGTAATCACCTAAGGATAGGTGATGGTATTTTTTTAAAATCTAAACACAAGATAACTTGTGTTAGGGACCTAGGAAGGTTATAGTCTAAGTCAAAGAATTACTAATAACCTAATTCTCTATAACCATGAGCTATGATACCAATCTTTCGGTACAACCCCAACGGCGTAAAACACAAACCGTGGCGGAAACGTCATGGAGTCATGTCACATAACTATTGTTTCACAACGCATGGTACATAAAGTTTTGTATTATTGAATTTAATTGTTTACATTGTCTTGGGAGAATGAAATCCAAAACATAACAATTTTCTTGCAAATTTTAAAGTCACAAAGGCCCAAGTCCGCCCTATATGAAGTATGCTCAAAGTCAAAATTAGCTCCATAAACATATGTGAAAATAAAACGTCAGCATAAAAATGCCTGTGAGTAACATAGGTTTTGTGATGAAGATTCATGGCTTTGAAAGTTAAAAGAAATGTTCAACTATTACAAAAGTAGCCATGATCCTTTACAAAAATGTTTCTTTTATGTAATCATATGAAAATCAAATGATTTAAAATAAATGATGCATGGTTAACTTAATAACCAAAATAACTCGTGCGTTGTATAAAATATGTCATGTCTTGTATTTTGTTTGAAGTGGTTTAGATAACACCACGTTATGTAATATAATGAAAGCACTTATATATAGGAAGTACCAGCGGCGTAACCACCATGCTTTTATCATATTACACTCGTCACGTTATTTAAATCATTTACCATGAGCCAAAAATTGAGATGTCTTGTTAAAACCAATCTCATGTATAAACCAATGCCATGTATTAACCAAATGACTTTTATAAACAAATGTCTATGTTTAAACCAATGTCTTGTCTAAACCAAATGTTATTTATAAACAAATGTATATGTATAAACCAATGTCTTGTATGGCAAACAAAAGTCTTGTTTAAACCATAAAATAAATGTTGTATATAAAATAACCAAAATGTCTTGTCTTGTCAAAATGTCTTGTATAAAACAGGTGTTTTGAATAAACAAAGGTTTTGTTTAAAAAAACTCTTGTCTTATAAATCAATTGCTTTTATTGTGTAGACACATATATATGGATTGTTAGGAAATACATTCAAGCCTTGTTGACTGTCAGATAAACCCTTATAAAGACAAAGATTTATCAAATGTTCATCGGATTCTGTCCTTTCCTAAAGTCACTTCCAAACAAACCTAGGAAGCGGGAATGGGATTGTCAATCCTATGGTACCATCACATACTATCGGTCGGCGTGATCAATGTTAATGAATGAATCATTGTATATTCAACGTATCAATATATCTTGAACAATGTAAGCATGTCATGAAAATGTTTTGAAATCATGTACTTGGCATGCTAAGTCAATATACCAAGCAAAAATGTCTTTGAAATCATGTACTAGGTATGCTAAGTCAACATACGAAGTAAAAATGTCTTTGAAATCGTGTACTAGGTATGCTAAGTCAACATACGAAGCAAAATGTCTTTGACATCATGTACCAGGTCTGATAAGTCAGCATACGAAGCAAAAATGTCTTTGAAATCATGTACTAGGTATGCTAAGTCAACATATTAATCAAAATGTCTTTGAAACCATGTACTCTATGTACTAAATAAGCAAAAGATGTATAAGTCATGAACACAAGAAAGTAGTGATAGGCACATACAATTCACCCCAAAACATTTGAAGACGTAAAAGAGGGGGCTATGTACTCACATGGGATTACGTAATGTCTTGTTCAAATGATCAAACAAAGCTCAAGGATTGAAGAGTTCAAGTGTGTCCTATTGTATCGGAATACTATGTTAGTGTGTCGAGACTTTAATCGGAGGATTGGATAGAATGAGATCTTATAAACCAAACGAGTGTTGGGACTTATATGATATGGTTTATAATACCTTACATTCTGATTTGGAAGAGTTTCTAAGTGCTTTGACCCGTTACGACTTGTTAAAATTGTTTACGCCACTTTAACGGGTCGCAAGTGTTACTAAGAGTTTGGATTGTTAAATAAGTCCTATGATGAGTCTTGTATGTCAAAACAAGTTTGATTATGTTATAATATCAGTTTCGTGTCAAAACTATGGTCTTACATGTTTAAATCCATTTTATGCGCCAAAAGGGTGTTTTGGTCATTAAATAACACAATTTATGATCTTATATGAAAACTCAGTTTATGATCAGTTTAACATCAAAATATGTTAATTACATTAACATATTAGTACATAAGTCATTTGCAAGTTCGTTATTGATTAAAACCTTATTTCTTGCAAAAAGGGCATTTTGGTCAAAGTATGGCATAATATCGAAACTTGTACAAAAACTCAAAATACGATTATGATCATGTATTATAACCTTAGAGGGTTATGCTACATTAAATTATGATCATAATGCAACCTTAAATCAGTAGTAAACTAATCTAAATCGGGTCTAAACTGAAAGTCAAAGCAATTAATGAAATTACTTGACTTTTGGCTTTAAAAGCCTAATTACAAAAATGTAGCTGAAAGGAGCACTTACAAGTGATCCTCATAAGAAAATAAACTTGAATGGGAAGCTCTTAAGGACCAGGAACCTCCAGAAGTGATGAGAGGAGTATTTTTTTAAGAAGGTGCAAGTTTAAAGTGTTGCAAACACTTCTATTTATAGTGTTGGATCTTGAAAGCGTGGTTCCCGGTGTTAGCAGAAGTAGAGGGTGATGACAAGTGTCCTAGAATGTGGCATAGCAGTCTTGAAGCCCCTGGTTTCGAGTTAATGGTTTTTGGTATCTTTGTGTGGGCAACAAGCCAAAATATACTGTAACATCTGCCGAAGTAAAGCTCAGCTGAAGTCTAAATGTCCAAGGTCTGCTATAGCAAGGTTCTTCTTTAGTCTAACCTCTGCTAAAGTCTTAAGCGCTGCTGGAGTCTAATGCATCATCAGTGTTTTTTATTAGTCCTTCTAATGTTTAGCGAATAGCAGTAGTTAGCTTAGCAATGGTTATCATCAGTGTTTTTATCAGCAGTGATTAGCTTAGCAGTGGTTATCATCAGTGTTTTCTATCAGCAGTGGTTATCATTAGTGTTTTATATCAGCAGTGGTTAGCTTAGCAGTGGTTATCATCAGTGTTTCCTATCAGCAGTGGTTATCATCAGTGTTTTGTATCAGCAGTGGTTTGCTTAGTAGTAGTTATCAATAGTGTTTTCTATCAGCAGTGGTTAGCTTAGCAGTGGTTATCATCAGTGTTTTCTATCAGTAGTAGTTAGCTTAGCAGTCATTATCATCTATGTTTTCTATCAGCAGTGGTTATCATCAATATTTTCTATCAGTAGTGGTTAGCTTAGCAGTGGTTATCATCAGTGTTTTCTATCAGTCCTTGTAATGTTTAAGTTATATATAAATTCACAAATGGTCCCTCTCGTCCAACAAGTGGCTCATTTGAGAGTATGGTTACACGATTCGTAGATAAAGTATAAAACTTTATCGAACACGAAAATGACCGAATTTGTGTAATGATTAACTTTTTTCATGCTTACCAATAAAATGCAAGATTTTATTGAATAAAAATGTCCGGGGTTGTATAATGATTGATAAATATACATTCTCGCAAATAAAATACAAGATTTTATTAAATACGAAAATGTTTCGGAATTGTTCAATAACTAAAAATATACAAATGTCGCATTAACATGCATGTGTTTAGATCATACTTTGAATCATAAAAATGCAAGATCAAGATTACTACATTATAACAACTTCAAAGATTATCAAAGATCATCAAAATAATCAAATAATCATACTTGTTTGTTTAGTTTTTGTTAATGTTTCAAGTGATTTTTAAGTAAGCTTTAAGATGATTACTTGTACATTTATGTTTACACATAAAATAAGAAATCTAATTTCAAGACATGAAGCTTACTACTAGATTGAAGATGATGAAAAGATGAAGATCCAAGAGTTCCAAAGCTTGAGATAATGCTTCAAGTAGGCTTCCAAGTCTTGAAATTGCCTTGACTCATCTTTGAACCTCCATGGATGATTGAATTTCTAATGTTTGAATTTTAAAAAGATGAAGGTGAGAGGTATTTAGGTTAGCCGATTTTGGGAGAGGGAGAAGAAGGAGATGAGAGTTGTTATTGATGTTTGGAAATGAGAATGGTAGTGTGAGTGTAGTGACTTGTTTTGATTATGGTTCTTACACATCACTATACACTCATCCATCTGACAATGCATACAACACATCAAGCCAAGTGAGTGGGTGGGGGACCCACTCAAAACCGTGAGCAAGAGGGAGGTGGTCTGGTTTATAATTTGTTTTTATAACATTTGTTATATTTTATAATCTTTATAAAATTGGATGTTTTAAATAGTTAGTTTTTATAAAAACTAATGATCCAACACATTAAAGTGATGTTAAAATTTGTCTAACAAGTTCCCTAGACTAGTCCTTTCGTTGTTTGGATGATGGATTCGGCTCATGTTTCGTACAGGGTCAAATACCAACAATTTGTACTATTTTCACGGTATTGTTTACATATTCATCTTCGTGATGTTTTTGATGTCTAAAATTGATAAACTAGTTCGCCGGACTAGTAAATTTACAATTTTGGACATAGTTTTGTACTGGCTTTGTTATCGGGTAACTACCCGAATGAATTGTGTAGCTTTAATAATAAAGTTTATATAAAGATTTTTGTGTGTTATTTAATACCCTATATTTTTTATGATAAATAATACTTATTTTTGGGTTTCGGACGTTTATTGTATTGTTCTGCGGAGTGTAGTACACTTCTGTAGATGTCACACCCCGAATTTCCAACCAAATATCGGTAGGCCAGAGTGGGGATATCGTGACCTAAGTTGATATCATCATACTCAATTATCACAGCACAGCGGAAGTCTTGGAGTTTAAAATATTATTACAAACCAAAAATGTCCAAAGTTTGAAAATATTATACAGACAGTATGTAACTAAGGATCCACTGGCGGATCGCAAAATATACAAATGATGTACAACATACTTTAGGTAGATCTAAGGATTTGCAAGATCCTCTTATATCACTACCAAGCAGCTTCCAGCTATTTTGTATTGTACCTGCAACTTAGTCTTTTGAAAATACGTCAGCTTTCACTAGTAAATACAATTAACGGACTCGTTTTGAAAACATTTCAAAAACTGATTTAAGTGCACAAGGCACATAAAAATATTTTTATAACTTGGGAAAGTTAAGCTTTTAACCTTGTATAGAGATTCACATGTTTGTCAATACATATGAGGCCTAGTATAGAAACCGAGACATGATTAACTGACACGCCACTTATAAATCCACGAAGGAGTTATCCCCAACTTGTGGGTAAAATATATTTTAGCATTTGCATCTGTCAGGTGTATGCCTACACCCTGTGCTTTGGTCGTGGCCATTAGTAACTTAAATGAGCCGAGGATATCCAGGACACGGTCGTTAACCCCCAATGTTTAAGTTATCAAACGAAACTGATCAAAATAGAATATGCAGATTTACTAGCCACAATCTGGCATTCGATTGATCCCATTCCCGACCAAGCAGTAATAATTTACCGTATCCCAAGCCCGTATAGGGAAAATAAGTTAAAAGTATTTACCTAAGCTAGAACTTGACTTTAAATGCAAAGTTTATATTAACTCAGTCGTTTAATCAATAGATAAGTGTAGATAGCATTTACTAGAAGGCTTCTAGTCTGGAATGATGGCATAAACTAACCAATTAGAATGCTAAAGGATCAAAACGGTACGATTCGCTAGATTAAGCGGTGACAGGATAGAATGTAGTTTAAACCCAACAAGTACTAAGACTTGTATGACATGGGTAAACAATTAACATTCTAGAATTTGAGATTAAATGATAAGGTTAAACCCGTTTCGGTTAATTTTCGTAAACTAGTTACATAAACTTGACCGTGCGCATATAAGCGATATCGGGTAACCGGGTAGTCATGAACAAGTTCTATATGTTATTATACTTTAAATAAGTTGTAATATCAGTAGGATAACAACTTATATGCCAGTTTAAAGTTTTAAAACGAAACTATGCCTTATAAGGCGTTATGATCATTTATATGACGTAAAAAGCAACTTGTATATATTCTGATGTTATGATCATAAATATTCTAGAAAAATACTTAATTTGTGATATATTATTAGTAAGATGTCACACATAAGTGTGGTTTATGGTTGAGGACCAAACTATGCATAGTAAGGACATTTTAGTCTTTTATAAACATAATTTATGATATTATAATAAAACTTAGTTTGTGATCAGAATAGTAATATCATAATATGTTTATTATATTAACATATCAGTGGTAATTCATTTGCAAGTTCGTTGTTGATTTAAACCTTGTTGTGAGAGGGGATCGGATCTCATCCGATGAGCACCAGACCGATCTGACTCAGCTAACAGAGGTGGAATTCATTGTTAGCGAGTCTGACAAACAAACAAGTAAGAGATACGGCTTAAACGCCTTGAATTGTATTAATAAACGTGAACAATTATAGAGCGAGTAAACAGTTTGACAAGGCTTCGCCGTACATCAACCAACAGATACTGACACAACACTCAGGCTCCTCTATTTATAGGTCGACCATCGTCTCGCACATGAGAGTGTGTGTCTAAGTGACTCATACGAGTGACAATGTGTCACTCGTACGACGCAAGAATCACTCGTATGAGTCATTCTCTAAACAAATAAAACATATATACACATATACTAACTGACGTTTGAAGCCCTATATACATAATCAACATATCCTAGACGTAGGCAACAGACATTATGCACTAACACTTGTTTTATGTAAAAAGGGCATTTTAGTCAAAGTTTGATATTTTAATGGAACTTGTGTATAAACTCAAATCATGATTATGATCATATAATATAACCTCAAGGGTTATGCTATATTACGATCATAATGCAACCATAAATCAGTAGTAAACTATCTAAGTCGGGTCAGAATCGAAAGTCAAAGCAGAAGTCAAACTTTGTGACTTTGGGTTGTGAATCGACCCTATGACTGGAATTGACAAGCCAAACATGTTCCCACTTGTTCTAATAATTATTACCAACTTATTTAAGTGTTAAAACATATTTATAACACATATAAACCCAAATTATAACATTTATACAATTTGACATGTTTGACTTTTTTAAAACATTAACTTTGACCCGTCAATTGACCTAGTAAACGCGATTCTTAGGAGGTGCCCCCTTTAAGGGATTAATACCTTCCTATTATGATCACTTAGCTATGTTCATTTCGAACAATGGCTAGACCATAATGGTTTTAACCAAAAGTCAAAGCATTTATCGAAATTTCTTGACTTTCGGATATAAAAGCCTATAAAAGAAAAGAGCAGAGATGGAACACTTACAAGTGATCCAAAAGAAGGTTTAGAACTCAAAGGGATGCTCATAGATGACCGAGGAACATCCAAGAGTGTAATAGAGAGGAGAAGAGGAAATGAGCAAGGAATGGAGTGAGATTGTTGGGCTATTTATAGTGCAAGAGGATGAATGAGGATGATGCCAGGTGTTAGAGGTGTTTAGGATCAATAAAAGTGGCTAGATAGGTGTCAAGAGCTGCAAGAGGGTGGCATAATGCAGGATATGTGGCAACTTGGCAGAACTTTGACATATTGACACTTCTAGTCCCTCAAAATATAGTTTTACTAAATTTCATGAATCGTTCCTTGACTTATATTCAATGACAAAATGACACAATTAGTTCTTCTTGTTCAATTCGTGGCATACCGATGAAGAGTGCGAATACCCGGACTCTAATGTGTGTTATAGTATGTGCTTTAGTGAGTTTTAAGTGTTAACAAGCTTAAAATGCGATAAATACGAGCTTTTCTGGTTTAACATGTTAAATTACTTAAATTAGCAAGGTTAAAGGTTCGGTGATGATGCGGAACACTCAAAGATGGTAAATCAAGAGATATCACATCAACCAAGAGTCATTTGGGTCGAGAGGTGGCTTGATTATGCAAGAAATATGAAAATAATGAAGTTCAGGGGCCTCCAGGTCATTTGTTGAAAGTTGAATAGTAAAAGAAAGAGAGTTGAAGGACCTCGTCGTAGGCTACGGTCGCCAGACTGAAGCTTACGTTTGATAAAAATTAAATTAAGCAAGTCTGGACCGTAGCTTACGGTCCTTGACGGTAGGTTACTGTCAGGTTGATTTTTGAACAGCATAGCCGAACCGTAGCTTACGGTTTGAAACCGTAGCTTATGGTTCGGTGCATGAAAAAACGCGAATTGGACACGTTTAAGCGAGATGAGCGACTAATTCATTTGTGGCTTCATCCGAGGGTATGTACACATGTCGGTATATTACAAGACGTGTTTACGAGGTGTTACATCCTCACCCCCTTAAAAGAAATCTCGACCTTGAGATTTTATTCAATAAGATGGGGGTATTTTTGTCTCATAGTGGACTCAATCTCCCATGTATACTCGTGGCCTCGACAAGCATCCCACTTAACCTTTACAATAGGTATAAACTTTCTTCAGAGCTTTTTAACCTGTCAATCCTTGATCGAAATTGGTTTATCAATGAACCTCAGGCTTTCATCAATTTGCACATCTTGATGTGACATTGCTAGCGACTCATCGGCTAGACATTTCTTCAGATTAGATAGGTGGAACACATCATGGATTCCACTAAGCTCCTCAGGCAGCTTAAGCTTATAAGCTAGCGAACCGACACATTTGATTACCTCGAACGGTCCTATATATCTCGGGCTCAACTTGCCTTTCTTTCCGAAGCACATCACACCTTTCCAGGGTCATACCTTCAACAAGACTTTGTCCCCTACTTGGAACTTAAGAGGTTTTTGCCTCTTGTCTGTATAACTTTTCTACCTATCACGGGCAGCTTTGAGACGACACGGATTTATATTATCTTATCCGTGGTCTCTAGGATAATCTCGGGTCCAGACAGTTGGGCTTCCCCAAATTCAGCCCAACAGACAGGTGTTTTACATTTTCTCCCATACAAGGCTTCAAAAGCGACAGCCTTGATGCTTGTATGATAACTATTATTGTAGGAGAATGCTATTATGGGTAAGTGGTCATCCCAACTTCCACCTAAATCAATCACACATGCCCTAAGCATGTCTTCCAAAGTCTGGATTGTACGGTCACTCTGTACATCAGTCTGTGGGTGGTAAGCCGTACTAAAGTTTAATCTTGTGCCTAATGATTGTTGGAAACTTTTCCAAAAGTGAGATGTGTATCTAGTATCTCTATCAGATACAATAGATACTGGCACACCATGTAGGGACACAATCTCGTCCACATATAACTTAGCCAACTTATCAAAATTATAAGTTTCTTTAATTGGCAAGAAATGTGCTGACTTAGTCAGCCTATCCACAATGGCCCAAATCGTGTCATTACCACGTTTGGTCTTAGGTAACTTGGTAATCAAATCCATAGTTACCATTTCCCATTTCCAAGTGGGAATCTCAAGCTGTGTAGAAATCCTGATTGTTTTTTATGTTCGGCTCTAACCTGCGAACACGTCTGACACTTAGCTACGTAAGTGGCTATGGGTTTCTTTAAACCCATCCACCAATAATTCTTCTTTAAATCTTGATACATCTTGTCACCACCCGGGTGAATTGATTATCTCGAATTATGCGCTTCCAGGAGGATTAGATCCCTAAGTCGCCCAAAGATTGGAACCCAGATTCTGTCATTAAATCTAAGGATCCCATCTTTTCCAGGCACTAACTGATCAACAGTTCTGCCTAATCCTTCATAGAAATGTTAGTCTCTAACAGGGCTTGCTTTTGTGTATCTAATAGCTTCTCATTCAAGCTATTTCTAAGCTCAATGCTCTTGGCGTTAATCTTAATAGGCTTAACTCTTTCCTTGTGAATCAAGGCGTCAGCAACGACATTTCCTTATCGGGATGATAACGAATTTCGCAATCAAAATCAATAAGCCTTTCATCTAGCGATGCTGTCGCATGTTCAAATCCATTTGATTGAACAGATGTTGAAGACTCTTATGGTCAGTGTATATAATACACTTTGTGCCATATAAGTAATGTCTCCACAACTTAAGTTCAAATATAACAGCACCCAGTTCCAAGTCATGGGTGGTGTAATTCCTTTCGTGCACCTTTAATTGGCGTGATGCATAAGCAATCACTTTGTCTCTTTGCATTAGCACGTAGTCCATGCCCGTGTGTGAAGCATCACAATAAATAACGAAATCCTCAATACCCTCAGGTAGAGATAACACAAGAGCATTACTCAACTAGTGTTTTAGAGTTTTAAAAGATTCTTTTTGCTTTGTGCCCTAGTCAAATTTGATATTCTTACAGGTCAAGGTAGTTAAAGGAGTGGCTATGCTCGAAAAGTTCTCAATGAACCTCCTATAATAACCGGCCAATCCTAAGAAACTACGAATCTCGGATGGAGTTTTGGGTACTTCCCAATTCAATATGGCTTCAATCTTGGTGGGATCCATTTGGATACCACGCTCATTTACAACATGTCCAAGAAACTGGACTTCTCTAAGCCAAAACGCGCACTTAGAGAACTTAGCATAAAGTTTCTCTTATCTTAGCAATTCTAGAATGCACCGAAGATGTTTCTCATGATCAACTTGATTACCAGAGTAGACAAGTATGTCGTCTATGAAGACAATGACAAACTTTTCCAGATACGGTTTGCAAACTCTATTCATGAGATCCATGAATGCTGTAGGTGCATTTGTGAGCCCAAAAGGCATCACCAAAAATTCATAATGACCATAACGGGTCCTCAAGGTAGTCTTGGGAACATCCTCACTTCTAACCTTCAGTTGATGATATCCTAATCTCAAATCGATTTTAGAGAAGTAACTAGCCTCTTGGAGTTGATCGAACAAGTCATTAATCCTGGGAAGAGGATAACGATTCTTGATCGTTATCTTGGTTAGTTCATGATAATCAACGCACATCCGCATTAAACCGTCTTTTTTCTTAACGGAAAGGATAGGAGCTCCCCAAGGTGAGGAACTATGCTGAATGAAGCCTTTCTCTAAAAGTTCATCTAATTATGTTCTCAATTCCTTCATTTCTGTCGTGCTAGCCAATACGGAGCTCTTGCAACAGGTGCCGCTCCTAGTAGGATGTCAATCCTAAATTCCACTTTCCTGTCTGGAGGTAGACCTGGTAATTCTTGAGGGAAATTATCGGGATATTCTGAGATGACCGGAAGGTCTTCAATCTTTGACTTTGGCTCGTTAATAGTTACTTGTGCCATGTAAATGACACAACCTTTCCCTAGACACTTGGATGCCTTCAGCAATGACACTTTGTCTGGCAATCCATAGTGTGAATCTCCAAGAATGGTGAGCACCAGATGGGGTTTTAACTTCGATGAGATTCTTATCATAGGCAATGCGGGCTTGGTTATGAGATAACCAATCCATGCCTAAGACTACATCGAACCCCGCCAATTTCATTGGTAGAAGAGAGATATGAATAGAATGATTCTTAATGGATATAAAACATCCATCAAGAATTGAAGATGCTGTTTCTAAGGTTCTGTCAGCAAGTTTTACTTCAGAAGTTATGTCTATTGTTCTTATGGGTAAGTTTAATAGTTTGCTAAACTTATGGTCTACAAATGTCTTATTCACACCCGAATATAAAAGAAATCTAGCATATACATCATTGATGAGGAATGTACATGTTATGATGTTGTTGTCAATAACAGCCTCCCTAGCATTCATCTGTGTAACACCTCGTAAAATTGTGTACAATAATATAGTGACACGTGTCATTACTTTTATATTAAATTTATTAAAGACTAATAAGGACTAAAGGTGTCAACATGCTAAACTAAGCCTCTTAGTGACCATCTGATGTCAACATTCATAAACTGAGCCTCTGAGTGACCATTAGTGTCAACATGCTTAAATCGAGCCTATGAGTGACCATTAGTGTCAACATGCTTAAATCGAGCCTCTGAGTGACCATTAGTGTCAACATGCTTAAACTTAGCCTTTGAGTGACCATTAGTGTCAACATGCTTAGCCTCTGAGTGACCATCAGAGTCAACATGCTTATACTGAGCCTCTGAGTGATCCTTTATGAAGTCCTAACTCTCATATGAGCCACTAGTTGGACGAGAGGGATTAATTCTGTAATTATGTAAAAGTTGGACAATGGAGGGGTTAAAAGTGTCAACATGTTAATTAATACCTCTAAGTCACCTTTTAATGAACCGAGAGCTTGACAATATCCAGACATACTACCGGGTACGCCAAATGTTGGTTACGGAGGGCTAATTATGCTTATAAAGGTGTTTTAGCGGTTTTATAAGTTGAAGGGCTAAATGTGACAAAGTTTGAAAGTTCCCATGAGGCGCTCGTGGGGCGCGAGAGACACTTGCCAAGTCTCTTGTGGCCCCTAGAGGCCTGTATCTTCAAAACATTTTCTTGGCCTCTACACATGTTGCCAAAAACCATTTGATTCGAAACTAGGGACTTCCAAACTACTATGCCACGTTTTAGGACACTTTTAAGCTCCCTCTAAACTCCCTAACACCTAACATCACCTCCTTCAAGCTCCCCAACTATAAATAGGTGCCAAGTTTCACCACTTGAACTTGCAACTTCTCTTTCTTCATTCTATCTCCCTCCTGTGGAAGTTCCTAACTGAAATGAGCATCTAACTTAGTTCTATTTCATCCTAGGAATCACTTGTAAGTGTTCATTTCTTATGCATTTTTGTTTATAGGCTTTTATAGCCAAAAGTTAAGCGTTTTACGGAAAACACCTTGACTTTCGGTTAAGACCATTATGGTCCAGCCATTTTTCATAACGAACATGGCTAAGTGATCGTAATAAGGTAGGTGTTAATCCCTATTAAGGGCACCTCCTAAAGATCACATTTGCTAGACTAATTGACGGGTCAAAGTTTTAATATTAAAAACTTAAACAGGCCAGTTTTTGAAAATATTATAATCTGAGCTTATATATGATATGAAACATGTTTTGACACTTTAACAAGTTGGTAATAATTATTAGAACATGTGAGAACATGTTCGGCTCGTCAATTTCAGTTCTAAGGTCTGTTCGCAACCGAAAGTCGCAAAGTTTGACCTCTGCTTTGACTTTCAATTCTGACCCGATTTAGATTAGTTAGCTACTGATCTAAGGTTGTATTATGATCGTAATATAATGTAGCATAACCCCCTGAGGTTATATTACATGATCACAATCAGAATCCGAGTGTAAAAGGGCATAAGACCCACGAGTGTAAAAATCTTAAAGATGCTGTTTGTTACGGTTGTAATGAGAAAGGGCATATTAAGCCTAAAATCCCTAAGAACCCCAAAGGTAATGATGCAAAGCCTGGAGAGTCTAAGAAAGGAAATGCTCGTGCCTTTCAGATGAATGCTAGAGAGGCTATTAATGACAAGAACGCCATAACAGGTACATTCTTCATTAATGACATATATGCTAGAACTCTTTTTTATTCAGGTACAGATAAGTCTTTTGTAGACTATAAGTTTAGTAAACTATTAAACTTACCCATAAGAACTCTAGACATAACTTATGAGATAGAACTTGCTGATGGAACTTTAGAAACAACATCTTCCATTCTTGATGGATGTTTTATATCCATTAAGAATCATTATATTCCTATCTCTCTTTTGCCAATGAAATTGGCGAGGTTCGATGTAGTCTTAGGCATTGATTGGTTATCTCATAACCAAGCCCGCATTGCTTGTGATAAGAAACTCATTGAAGTTAAAACCCCATCTGGTGAAATGATAACCATCCTTGGAGATTCATAATATGGATTGCTAGACAAGGTATCGTTATTCAAGACATCCAAGTGTTTGGGGAAAGGTTGTGTCATTTACCTAGCACAAGTAACTATCAACAAGCCTAAGCCAAAGATTGAAGACCTTCCAGTTATCTTGGAGTATTCCGATGTTTTCCCTAAAGAATTACCAGGCCTACCTCCGGATAGGCAAGTAGAGTTTAGGATTGACATCCTACCAGGATCAGAATCTGTTGCTAGAGCTCCATATCGGTTAGCACCGACGGAAATGAAGGAACTAAGAATACAACTAGATGAACTTTTAGAGAAATGCTTTATTCAGCCTAGTTCCTCACCTTGGGGACTCCTATTCTTTTTGTTAAGAAAAAGGAACGGTTCAATGCGAATGTGCATTGATTACCATGAGCTAAATAAGGTAACGATCAAGAATCGTTATCCTCTACCCAAGATCGATGATTTGTTCGATCAAATTCAAGGTTCTAGTAATTTCTCTAAGATCGATTTAAGATCAGGATATCATCAACTAAAGGTTAGAAATGAGGATGTTCGTAAGACTGCCTTCAGGACCCGTTATGGTCATTATGAATTCTTGGTGATGCCTTTTGGGCTCACAAATGCACCTGCAGCATTCATTGATCTCATGAATAGAGTCTGCAAGCCGTATTTAGATAATTTTGTCATTGTCTTCATAGACGCCATACTTATCTACTCTTGTAGTCAGGCTGATCACGAGAAACATCTTCGGTGCATCCTAGAATTGCTACGACAATAGAAACTTTATGCTAAGTTCTTTAAATGTGAATTTTGGCTTAGAGAAGTCCAATTTCTTAGATATGTTGTAAGTGAGCGTGGTATCCAAGTAGATCCCGCTAAGATTGAAGCCATAATGAATTGGGAAGTACCCAAAACAAAATCAGAAATTCGTAGCTTCTTAGGATTGGATGGTTATTATAGGAGGTTCACTGAGAACTTTTCAAGGATAGCCACTCCTTTAACTACCTTGACCCGTAAGAATGTCAAGTTTGACTAGGGTCCAAAACAACAAGAATCTTTTGAGGTTCTAAAACATAAGTTGAGCAACGCTCCTATATTATCTCTACCTGAGGGTATTGAGGATTTTGTTGTTTATTGTGATGCCTTGCACACTGTCATGGGCTGTGTGCTAATGCAAAAAGGCAAAGTAATTGCTTATGCATCACGACAATTAAAGGTGCACGAAAGGAATTACACCACCCATGATTTGGAATTGGGAGTCGGTGTATTTGCACTTAAATTATGGAGACATTACTTATATGGCACGAAGTGTATTATATACACTGACCATAAGAGTCTTCAACATTTGTTCAATCAAAGTATTTGAACATGCGACAACGCCGCTGGATGGAAACACGTAATGATTATGATTGCGAAATTCGTTATCATCCCAGCAAGGCAAATGTCGTTGCTGACACCTTAAGTCACAAGGAAAGGGTTAAGCCCATTAGGATTAACACCAAGAGCATCGAGCTAAGAAATAACTTAATGAAAAGCTATTAGACATTCAAAGGCAAGCCCTATTAGAGACTAATATTCCTAATGAGGTATTAGACGGAACTATTGATCAGGTAATGCCTGGAAAGATGAAATCCTTAGATTTAATGGAAGAATCTGGGTTCCAATCTTTGGAGAACTTAGAGATCTAATCCTCCAGGAAGCGCATAATTCAAGTTACTTAGTTCATCCAGGTGGTGACAAAATGTATCGGGATTTGAAAAATAATTATTGGTGGATGGGTTTAAAGAAATCCATAGCCACTTATGTAGCTAAGTGTCTGACGTGTTCGCATGTTAAAGCCGAACATCAAAACCGTCAGGTGTTCTACAACAACTTGAATCCCCACTTGGAAATGGGAAATGGCAACTATGGACTTGATTACCAAGTTACCTAAGACCAAACATGGTAATGACACGATTTGGGTCATTGATGATAGGCTGACTAAGTCAGCGCATTTCTTGCCAATTAAAGATACCTATAATTCTGACAAATTGGCTAAGATGTATGTGGACAAGATCGTGTCCCTACATGGTGTGCGATATCTATTGTATCTGATAGAGAAACTAGATATACATCTCATTTTTGGAAAAGTTTCCAACAATCTTTAGGCACAATATTAAATTTAGTTCGGCTTACCATCCACAGACAGATGGTCAGAGTGAGCGTACTATTCAGACTTTGGAAGACATGCTTAGAGCATCTGTGATTGATTTAGGTGGAAGTTGGGATGACCACTTACCCCTAATAGAATTCTCCTATAATAATAGTTATCATACGAGCATCGAGGCTGCTCCTTTTGAGGCCTTGTATGGAAGAAAATGTCGAACGCCCGTGTGTTGGGCAGAAGTTGGGGAAGCCCAACCATCAGGACCAAAGATTGTCTTGGAGACCACGGATAAGATTGTACAAATCCGTGATAGACTCAAAGCTACCTGGGATAGACAGAAGAGCTATGCTGACAAGAGGCGTAAACCTCTTAAGTTCCAAATAGGGGACAAAGTCATGTTAAAAGTATCACCTTGGAAAGGTGTAATGAGATTTGGAAAGAAGGTCAAGCTAAGCCCAAGATATATTGGACCATTCGAGATAATCGAATGTGTCGGCATTGTAGCTTATAAGCTTAAGCTGCCAGAGGAGCTTAGTGGGATTCATGATGTATTCCATATCTGTAATCTTAAGAAATGTCTGGCCGATGAGTCACTAGCAATGTCACATCATGATGTGCAAATTGATGAAAACCTGAGGTTCTTTGAGAAACCAATTTCGATCGAGGATCGACAGGTTAAGAAGCTCCGAAGGAGAAAGATACCTATAGTAAAGGTTATGCCCTACGAGGCCCTGAGTATACATGGGAGGTTGAGTCCACTATGCGACAAAAATACCCCCATCTTTTTGAATAAAATCTCGAGGTCGAGATTTCTTTTAAGGGGGTGAGGATGTAACACCTCGTAAAATCGTGTCCAATAATATAGTGACACGTGTCATTACTTTTTATATTAAGTTTATTAAAGAATAATAATGACTAAAGTAGTCAACATGCTAAAACTAAGCCTCTGAGTGACTATCTGATGTCAACATTCATAAACTGAGCCTCTGAGTGACCATTAGTGTCAACATGCTTAAACTTAGCCTTTGAGTGACCATTAGTCTCTGAGTGATCCTTTATGAAGTCCTAACTCTCATATGAGCCACTGGTTGGACGAGAGGGATTAATTATGTAATTATGTAAAGTTGGACAATGGAGGGGTTATAAGTGTCAACATGTTAATTTATACCTCTGAGTCACCTTTTAATGAACCGAGAGCTTGACAATGTCCGGACATACTCTCGGGTACGCCAAATGTTGGTTTCGGAGGGCTAATTATGCTTTTAAAGGTGTTTTAGGGGTTTTATAAGTTGAGGGGCTAAATGTGACAAAGTTTCAAAGTTCCCTTGAGGCGCTCGCGGGGCGCGAGAGACACTGGCCAAGTCTCTCGCGGCCTGCCAAAGGCTTGTATCTGCAGAAAATTTGCTTGGCCTCCACACATGTTGCCAAAAACCATTTGATTCGAAACTAGGGACTTCCAAACTGCTATGCCACGTTTTAGGACACATGTAAGCTCTCTCTAACACTCCATAACACCTGGCATTACCTCCTTCAAGCTCCCAAACTATAAATAGGTGCCAAGGTTCACCACATGAACTTACACCTTTCTCTTTCTTCATTCTATCTCCCTCCTCTAGAAGTTCCTAACTGAAAGGAGCATCCAACTTAGTTCTATTTCATCATAGGAATCACTTGTAAGTGTTCCTTTCTCTTGCATTTTCGTTTATAGGCTTTTATAGCCAAAAGTCATGCGTTTTACGGAAAATGCCTTGACTTTCGGTTAAGACCATTATGGTCCAGCCATTGTTCGTAACGAACATGGCTAAATGATCGTAATAAGGTAGGTGTTAATCCCTATTAAGGGTACCTCCTAAAGATCACGTTTGCTAGACCAATTGACAGGTCAAAGTTTTAATATTAAAAACTCAAAGAGGCCAGTTTTCAAAAATATTATAATCTGAGCTTATATATGATATGAAACATGTTTTGACACTTTAACAAGTTGGTCATAATTATTAGAACATGTGAGAACAAGTTCGGCTCGTCAATTTCAATTCTAGGGTCGGTTCGCAACCGAAAGTCATGAAAGTCGCAAAGTTTGACCTCTACTTTGACTTTCGATTCTGACCCGATTTAGATTAGTTAGCTACTGATCTAAGATTGCATTATGATCATAATATAATGTAGCATAACCCCCTGAGGTTATATTACATGATCATAATCAGAATCCGAGTTTATGCACAAGTTCCGTTATTATACCATTTTGACTAAAATGCCCTTTTTACATAAAAAAGGTTTAATTGTAACGAACTTGAAAATTAACTGCCTACTGATGTAATATCATAAGTAGGATTATTTAGGATGTCAAGTCAGATTATATACTGAGTTTACGAACAAGTTCTTGTATTATGTCGACAAATGACGATAAAGCCCTTGTGGCACATAAAATGTTTTTAATCATACCTTTTTATATAAAATCTTTTACCTACTAATATGTTATATTAAATAACATATCTAAAACACTTAAACTTGATTTTAACATCAATTTTTACTAAACTTCGTACAAAATCGTGATTTTACAACATAAGCGCCGTTTAAGCGCATAGTATGATTTTAAACCATACTTATCAACCAAGACTTGTCACCTACTGATTTTAAAACTTATTTAAAATATTTTTATAATAGGTATATGAAATGAATTCAGAATCCCAAATAAGTTATTATATATGTGTAAAATGACCAGAATGCCCCTTTGGTGCATAGTTTGGTCATAAATGATAAATTACACATATAATCAATATATTACTGATATTATATCATAAATAAATTATTTTTCCAGAATATTTATGATTATAACATTATAATACATTCAAGTTCCTTTTATACGGTATATAATTACCAAAACGCCCTTATGAGGCATAGTTTCATGTAAAACCTTAATGTGCATATAAGTTGATATCCTACTAATATTACAACTTATTTAAATTATAATGGCATATAGAACTTGTCCATGACTTATCTGGTTACCTGATATCGCTTATATGCGCTAGGTTAAGTACATGTAACTAGATTACGGAAATTTACCAAAACAGATTTAACCTTATCATTTTAGTCTCAAAATCAAGAATGCTTATGGTTTACCCATATTATACAAGTCATAGTTCTTGTTGGGTTTAAACTACATTCTATCTGATCATCGGTTAATCTAGCGTAATAAATGTTTTGATCCTGTATGTTAGTCGGTCTAAGTCTATGACTTAATTAAGACCGGTAGCATTTAATTGGTTAGCTTATGGCATAATCCATACTAGAGCCTTTGGTAAATGTTATCTGTACTTAATTCATTTTGGATACGGCTGAGATATTAAATCTTGCATTTTAAGCAAGACTAGCTCAGGTAAATACTCTCGACTTATTTTCCCTATACGGGCTTGGGTTACGGTAAATTATTACCTCTTGGTCGGAAATGGGATCAATCGAATGACAGTTGTGGCTCATTACATTAGTTAATGGCCATGACCAAAGCGCGGGATGTAGGCATACACCTGACAGATGCTCATGCTAAATTATTTTTACCCACTTGTTGGGGATAACTCCTTCGTGAGTTCATAAGTGGTGCGTACGTTAATCATGTCTCAGTCTTCCTACAGGGCCCTGTATATATGGACAAATATGTGAATCTGTTAACAAGATTACAAGGCTGACTTTCCCAAGTTATAAAAGATTTTTCATGGTGCACTTAAAACATTTTTTTTATGTTTTCAAAATGAGTCAGTTAGGTGTATTTACCAGCGAAAGCTAACGTATTTTCAAAAGACTAAGCTTGCAGTACAATACGAAATAGGCTGGAAGCTGCTCAGTAGTGATAAGAGGATCTTGTAAGTCCTTAGATCTGCCCAAAGTCGGTTATATACTTTTGTACATTTTATGATCCGCCTGTGGATCTTCTATTACAAGTCGTCTGTATATTATTTTTCTTACGTTGGACATTTGGTTTGTAATAGTAATTTAACTCCAAGACTTCCGTTGTGCTGTGTTTAATTAACTATGATGATATCAACTTACGTCACGATATTCCCCACCCGGGCCCACCAGTGTTTGGTTGTAAAATATCAGGGTGTGACAATCTGAAAGGCCCATGCATTTCCTTACTTAGCCTCTCCAGGCTTTATATTTTTACTTTTGGGATTCTTAGGGCAGTTAGTCTTAATATGTCCTTTTTCATTACAGCCGTAGCAGACGGCGTCCTTAAGATCCTTGCATTCTAAGGTCTTATGCCCCTTTTCCTTGCAGATACCACATGGTTTAGCCTGTTCGTCAGAATTGCACTGTCCCTAGTGCCTTCGGTTGCAAGTTTTGCATGTCGGTTTCTCGCCCGACATGTCTTGGTTATTTCAAAACCCAAATCTCCCCTTATTCTTCTTGTTTGATCTCTGGGAGTTATCATCCTCTCTCTTCCTCTCCCGTCAGTCTCAGTCTTGACTAACTTTTGTCTCACTAAATCTAAGGTCAGAGAGAGAGATAGGTCAACAACAGACCTGTAAGTAGTAGGCTGAGCAGCCTTCACCATGCCTTTAATCTCAGGTGCTAATCCATTTATGAAATGCAATGCGTTTGGGTTCAGGAGAAATCAGATAAGATACTAATCTGGATAGGGAATTAAAGTCGATAACATACTTCCGGCAATCCAGATTCTTCATTGTAAGAGTCACAAAATCTGACTCTACCTTCTCCAGCTCATGAGGTGGGCAGTAAGTTTCCTTGACAAGGTCCACAAACTTGGACCATCCCGGTTATATAGATGTACCTTTCCTGTTGACTAGACCATAGTCTTCCACCATATTAGGGCATCGCCCTTAAAGAATTGGGATACAAATTTCACCACATTCTTATCAACACATCCATTGATATCTACACTAGTTTCCATTTCATCAAGCCATCTCAAGGCTTCTATAGCCCATATTTCCCCGTTAAAGTCTCGGGGTTTGCAGGAGACAAATTATTTATAGGTACATCCGTCTTTGGAAGAACGGGACCTATCATGAAACTCTAGTTTCTTTGGTTCACTCTTCGCATTTGATGAGTGAACAAAGCTCTGCTTTTGAGCTGAAGATGGTGGAATAGATAAAGATTTGGAGCATGTAACACTCGATTCCTTAAATTTTTCCATGGCCTTTCCAACAGCTACATCAATACGAGCTTGGAAATCATCAGCATTGATGGCTAGGTTTCAGCATTGTCAGTATTATTATCATGGCGACTACTTTGTGCATCATCTGAATTAGCCATCTCTAATGTTTTGGTACTAAACACTAAATTAAGCATACGTTAGCCATGGCATTAATAACCATATAGGCTGTAAAGTTTGGATATATAAATCCATTGCCTATTTGAACCAGTGTGCATAGAAATACAACTTTCAGGCTTAACTATTTTAAATGAATATCTTTTAAGATATTTGTAACACCCCCCGACCGCGTAAAACAACGAACCACGGTGGAAACGTCGGGGAGTCATGTCACAGAACTATTGTTTCACAACTCATGGAATATAAAATTTTGTTTTGTTAAGTTAAATGTTAACATTATCTTGGGATAAACAGAAACAACACATAAATAAATTGTCTTTCATGTTTTAAGTCACTAAGGCTCGCGTCCATTCCTACGTGAAGCATGCATCATATTATCAAGCATTGACTCCTGAAACATATGTGAAAAGAGAGTCAACATAAAAATGGCGGCGAGTACATAGGTTTTGTGAGTGTGTCAAATTCGTGGCTTTGTATATATATTGCAACACCTCGTCCGACAACAAGAGTCGTTAAGTGAAAACCTCGTATCAAAAGTGTTTGATATTGCAATACAGTTAACCATTTAAAACAAGTTGGTTAGAGTTGTGAAAACCTTATAGCCATGAATCTTGACCAAAACGTTTTTGTAAAAACCTTGCATTAGATTGATTCAAAAGAAAACTTCGTATGGTTTATATCTTTAAGTGAAAATCATTGCATGACATTGTTCAAAACCATTTGTCGTGTTATAAACCATTTGCTATGTTATAAACCATTCATTCGTGTTATAAATCAATTGTCCGTGTCATAAACCAATTGTCCATGTCATAAACAAATCGTCCATGTTTTTAATTATGAAAACTTTTGATCGATCTTTAATGAACACATTCAAACCTGTGTTGACTATACCACCAAAAGGTATCTTTAATAGACCACCAAAGGGTCTCTTTAACTAGACTAATAAATCAACAAATGATTTGTTAATCAGAACAGTTTCTGTCATTACCCAAACTTCCACCAAATCCAGTGAATAGTTCGATAATGGGATTGTTGGTCCTATGGTACCATAAGATTGTCAGACCTATGGTACCATAACATACTACTGGTCACCTCAGACATTGAATATATAAACCATTGACATTGTTTTTTTTTTGAAAACTTGAAAATGATTTAGCACATATGAGTCACCCTAAAACATTTGCAAAACGTAAAAGAGGGGAACTATGTACTCACTTTGAAAATCATTTTGTATATATAAACCATGTATATTGTTTTGAAATGTTGAAAATAATTATAGGCACATATGAATCACCCCAAAACATTTAGAAAATGAAAAAGAGGGGAACTATGTACTCACATTTGCCTTGAGTAGTAAATATGTAGATTTGAAAAGATAGTTTAGCACATATGAATCACCCCAAAACATTTAAAACGTAAAAGAGGGGAAAATGTACTCACTTGGGATTGTGAAACTGTTCTTGATCAACAGAATAAACAAAGCTCAAACGTGTCCTAATGTGTCAGATAAATATGTTAGCGTGTCGGGACTACAAACTGGAGATCGGATAGAATGAAGTTTTAAACCAAACGAGTGTTGTAACTCATGTGATATGGTTTAACAAACTTAACATTCTGATTTGGAAAGGATCCTAAGTGCTTTTGACCCATTATGGCTTGTTAAGGTAGTTTATGCTACTTTAACGGGTCATTAACGTAAACGCGTGATCGAACGGTTAAACATGTCCTATGATAAGCGTTAAATGCCCAAACGTGTTTGAAAATGTTATAACATCAGTTTATATGTCAAAAATTTGGTTACATATGTTTAAAATGGATTATGCGCAAAAGGGCATTTTGGTTATTATTTTTTTAAGAACATAGAAGTAACTTATCATAACACTAACCAAACGATGTGACCATAAGGTATAACCTCAGTAGGTTATTTCCTATACAACTATGGTCACAAATATGTGGGTGGTCGGATCCTAAGATCGACCAAACAGGTCGGATTCGAAAGTCAAAGCGGTTGTAAGGAACGCTCGACTTACGACCCTAAATAAGCACTAAACTAGAAGTGACGAGTTAGACATGTCAAAATATTTCTAACTAAGTTTATAAAACTGATTTGGTATCAAAACTTGGTTTTTGTTACCCAAAAATAGTTTCGTCGTTAAATGCACATCATGCGCATTTTTGACCAAAACTTTGACTCGTCACTTCGACTAGAAAACGTGTTAATCAAAAGGTGAAATCGTTTGGGATTATAACCTTCATGACTACAATCACATTGCAAAGCAATTGAACTTTGACTTGACCAAATATGGTCAGAACCAAAAGCCAATCAGGAAACCAAACTGTTCGACTTTTAGGTCAAAATAGCTAAAATAATGAAAGAACTAGGAAGAGTACTTACTCGTGTTGTAGAACACTTTCGAAACTCAAGATAGAAGGCTTCCAAAGGCTGGAGACAAGCTCCAAGAAGGATAGAAAGAATAACTTCACACTTTGCTTTGAAGTGTTTTGAAGTGGTGTGAAAAAAAATGGAAGAATCATAGGGTTTTTATAGTATTTTAGGATTAAGGAGGTGATGACAAGTGTCCTCAAGTGTGGATTAGTGTCCTAACATGTGTCAACACCAAATTAAGTGTGGCAAAATGAGTGCTAGGTGTCAAAAACTGGAGATATGTGGCAAACTTGGTGAAGAAGCAAAAATCTTTATTATTTTTTTGACATTTTTGGCACTTGCACTTGTATTTTACTTGCATGCCATTTTTAACCCCTTTAACCTAATACTTAGGTTATATGAAAGTGTTAAGACATGTGTAACTTGGATGACGGCCGAAAATGTCATGGATGTCAGTTCGTTCGGTTGTACGGTTAAGCGTTTTGCAAAATGCGTAAAACGCTTTAACGAACACGAAAATGATTGAAATTAACGATTGACATTTTTGCATTCTCATAAATAAAATACAAGATTTTATTGTATACAAAATATTTGAATTGATACAAATGGTTCCTATGTTGAATACAGAACAACAGAGTTTCGTAGTTTGACAAAAATAGTCCCTGGTCTTGTATAAGCGTGTTTTTGTCATATCTAACCCTTCAAAACTTATATCTAAGTTATGTAAAGGGTATTTAGGGTATGTATAGCTTATGTCCTTTTTCGGAGTGTACATCGCGTTAAAATGACTGCTTTTGAGTGTCAGTTAACGAATTACTTTCACAAAAATTTTGAGGGTTTGAAATCGTGCAAGAAATTGAAATTGTGCAAATGTCTTAGATAATTACACAAATTTCAGAAATAAAACACAGGGTTTCATTGAATATGAAATTGTTTGTAATTGTACAATGATTGAAAAGACACAAATGTCACAATATTTAGGTATAATTGTCCTAGGTCTCAAAGGGACCATCAAATGGCTTTCTAAATTTGGACATAGTCCATATTTTATTTGACAGTGGATCATTACGTCACAACTGTCATTGTCATATTGGACATTATAATATGGCCTGTAGGCAACACAATTAACATCACCTAAGATGTCAATATAGATAATCATCGCACTAATGATATTAGTCATGATCTCATTGATCATATAGACTATGAGGCTTGAGCATAGCTCACCACCTTGGATATGAAACCATAAGCTTACAACTGTCATTGTCTTAATTGACAATATAGTATTGCTCGTAGGTAATTCATCGCTAACGGATGTTAAATCATAGCCCGTAGGCACTTCATCACTAATGGATGTTAAATCATAACCAGTAGGCGTTTCATCACTAATGGATGTTAAATCATAGCCCGTAGGCACTTCATCACTAATGGATGTTAAATCATAGCCCGTAGGCACTTCATCACTAATGGATGTTAAATCATTATCATTGCATTGATGATATTAGTCGGGATCAAATTTGATAACATAGGCTATAAGGTTAGGATGTAGGCCATTACCTAGACGATTAGTGTGGTTTATCACGTCACACTACTAGGAGTATTAACATTGCTTGAATGTTAACACAACATTATCTTAATGGTTGATAAATAATAGTCATGGTTGCATTGACCTTAACGACTTGGAGGCTTGAACATAATTCACCACCTCTAGATAGAAGGGATAATCATCCTTAACTATCATGATAGAAGGGCTATTCATCCTTAACTATCTTTTATAATTTTCCAACTAATATGGATTTTGCCAATTGGCTAATCAAAAACATTAAGAAGATCTTTTAGATCTATATAGCGGATCATAAATTTGAGTTAAAAATCAAGACGGTCGCCTGAAGAGGATGTAACGATTACATATATGTATGTGTGTGTGTGTATGTATATATATGTGTATATAATTCCAAATATTTCATTAAATATCAATAGAAAATTACAATACTTGCCTTAAACAAAACTCAAAGTAAATTAAACTAATTGTCCTTGTAGGGACTAAAAGAAATAACATGTCCACATAAGGACTAAAGAAAGAATTACAAAACATAAATTAGAAGAAACTTCACTCGTCCTTCTTTCCTTTGACTAACTTGGAAAGTTTCTTGAAAAAATTATTTGTCTTCTTCTATGTCTTCTCAGCCTGTTGTTGCATTTCTTTCATCCGCTCCAAGGCCTCATTAATGGCCTCAAGGGGTGGTGGAGGTTGTGGTTGTGGTTTAGGCACAACAGGGTATTGGTACCCATAACTTGGGTATCCAGTAGGTGGATAAGCAGGTGGGAAAGGAGAC
Organism: Scalesia atractyloides; assembly: GCA_947069175.1. Classification (NCBI taxonomy): domain Eukaryota; kingdom Viridiplantae; phylum Streptophyta; class Magnoliopsida; order Asterales; family Asteraceae; genus Scalesia; species Scalesia atractyloides. Next base: position 58,692,745 of record CAMTDV010000008.1, read on the forward strand.
GGGTAAAGTGCATTATGCATGACCGCTTGCATATATGGGTCATGTGATAGTGCCTGATAGTCTAAGTGCATCGGCGTAGTCGGGTTAAAAGGATTATATTCAGATGTATCTAGATAATAGGGTTATTAAAACCCGATGGTGGTGGTTGAACCTCAGGTGGTGGTGTTGGTTCCACCACAGGTGAAGTGTTTGAGGGTCCACCCATTTGTGGGTCTTCAAGAATGGTAGGGTAGGTTTTGGGCAATGGTGGTAGTGAACCCGATCATTGTCACGCATGCACAGACATACGTGCACCACTTTTCCTCCTTGGTGGCTCAGGTGGTGGTTGAGGTTGCTCCACCGGTTCCATTTGGATGTCTTCCTGTATAGGAGGCGGTGTTGGAGAGTGGTACAAAGGAGTGTTAATAAAAGTAAATTGACTCCAATACTGGTCCCATTCATTAGGACCTTGATAAGGTGATCCTACATAAGAGTTAGAGCCACTAGAAATTTCAATGGGGTGTCCGTGTGATTTTGATGGTGGCATTTCCGGATCGGAGTCCTCGTCCATTGAATTTGGTTGATCCAACTAATTTTTGATCAGTTTGAGGTGGGTTAAAATAAAGGTCTGGGTTAAATTATTCATGGTATGAATGTGAGTAGGAATGATGGGAGTGGTGAGAGTGGTGTGAATGATGGGAGTGGTGAGAGTGGTGTGAATGATGGGAGTGGTGAGAGTGGTGTGAATGGTAAGAATTTTGGGAGTGTGGGGTGAATATTTATGAGAGATAGAGTGTCTCACTGGTTGCCAAGGAGATGAATCTCTCGTATCTTGATAAGAGCTTGAGTTGTGAAGTTGTTAAGGGATGCGCCCTGATGGTCCTCCCCTCATTGGACCTTTTCCTTTTCCACTTTGTCCTCTGAATCTTGGCGGCATTTTTCTGTTAAAATCAAGTCAAAACAATAATAATAACTTAATAATGAAATGAGTAATCCTAGGTCAAAGCCTACACTCGGAAGTCTAAGGAATGTGCTATTGTGTAAGTTTGAGACTAAACACAAAAGGCTAGTGTTTAATTCTCTCAAACGTTGGCTCTGATACCAACCTGTCACACCCTGAATATCCAACCAAATCTCGGTGGGCCTGAGTGGGGGATATCGTGACGTAAGTTGATATCATCATAGTCAATTAACACAACACAAAGGAAGTCTTGGAGTTTAAAATATTATTACAAACAAAAAATGCCCAAAGTTCGAAAATATTATACAGACGGTTTGTAACTAAGGATCCACAGGCGGACTGTAAAATATACAAAAGACGTACAACAGACTTTAGGCAGATCTAAGGATTTGCAAGATCCTCTTATATCACTACCAAGCAGCTTCCAGCGTATTTTGTATTGTACATGCAACTTAGTCTTTTGAAAATACGTCAGCTTTCATTGGTAAATACAATTAACTGATTCGTTTTGAAAACATTTCAAAAACTGATTTAAGTGAACAAGGCACATAAACTTTTTTTATAACTTGGGAAAGTTAAGCTTTTAACCTTGTATACAGATTCACATGTTTGTCAATACATATGAGGCCTAATATAGAAACCGAGACATGATTAACTGACACACCACTTATAAATCCACGAATGAGTTATCCCCAACTTGTGGGTAAAATATATTTAGCATTGCATCTGTCAGGTGTATGCCTACACCCTGTGCTTTGGTAGTGGCCATTAGTAACTTAAATGAGCCGAGGATATCCAGGACACGGTCGTTAACCCCCAATGTTTAAGTTATCAAACGAAACTGATCAAAACGGAATATGCAGATTTACTAGCCACAATCTGGCATTCGATTGATCCCATTCCCGACCAAGCGGTAATAATTTACCGTATCCCAAGCCCATATAGGGAAAATAAGTTAAAAGTATTTACCTAAGCTAGTACTTGACTTTAAATGCAAAGTTTATATTAACTCAGTCGTTTAATCAATAGATAAGTGTCGATAGCATTTACTAGAAGGCTTCTAGTCTGGAATGATGGCATAAACTAACCAATTAGAATGCTAATGGTCTTATTTAAGTCATAAACTTAGACCGACTAGCTTAAAGGATCAAAACAGTAAGTCCCGATTCGGATCTAACACGGTATCACAAAGACTAATCGATTGCGGAAATAAAGATTAGAATGAATAGAACAAACAAGATCTTCGATTAAACAACTTGCATACACCAAATGGTATTTGATACAAGGTTTTAATAACAAACTGACTAGCAACCAAAATATTATCCCTAACATATGTATTTATACTAGTCACTAAACCCATCGAATACAACCCTAGGCCGATAAGGCTCTAGGAAGCCCAATCTCCTAAACTTAGCCCAAATGCAACACTAATGTGTAAACCTTTTAGTTAGTGGCCCAACAATCACCCCCTAGGTTTACAACATTAGGCGTTTAATCCTTTGGTAGCGCGTCGACTCCCATTCTTCCAGCTATTATCCCAGCAACTGCTGCCATCCAATCCTTAGCACAAGCTTCATATAACTCTATAGTTTGAATTTGATTCGTGGCTAGAACTTGCAGATCTTCATCATGAAAACTCACTAGATCAACCACATCGTTCACTCGAAATACCTTCTCTTTTGTAAAAATAGCCACACTCCCCACCTTCGGATCGTACATCCAGAAATTAAAATTCTTCAGAATACCTCTTGGAAATGTTGGAGCGACTGGTATCACAAGTTCTTTGTCAGTTGGAGGCCACATCATGGATTTAAACCTTATACCTGTTCTTGCATCACGAACACCCTTAGCAGCACGGAGATATGGTTCAGCGGTTTTCATTGTCTTGAATCCATTCTTTACTTCTTGCTCCAACTTATTAAAGATCTCCACCCTGGTCCACATTCCGTAGTATTAGTGTCAGTGTATGGAGCCCTTAGAAGATCAGTTAGTGCAACCTTCGTCCAAGTTTCAAATTGAGACTCCTTTGAATAGTATTCTCGTGTACCATCTTGTCTGACGATCAGCCACATTTTCTTCACATGATCGTATGTCCAACTCAGCACTCGTGACTTTTTCCAACCTTGCTATAATAACTCGATTCAAGCTCCATCACAAACCTCTCAGACTGGTTCGTGGGATCCTTTAACTGGAAGTTTTCGTCCAGCGGATTCACATCAACATTCTTCATTAAAACCATATTTTTCTTCTTTTGAGCAGTCTGTCGTGTTTGACTCGCAGTGAACTGTCTCTTCGGATCGCTCAGATCATCATCCAACCCAGCCTGACGCTCGGGAACAAGCTGTTCGGCAGCTACTCTGTCAGCTTCTCTCTCTTCAGCAGCTCAATGACGATGTTCAACGTTAATAGGATCGTCAGTTGGATCAGAGAATTCACGTCCAAATTTATTTTCCAGCTTCACTTTCAGATCAAAGACCATAGTCATTAACAACGAAATATCACCTTGAAGTTGGTCGATTGTTTGATCCAGCGCATCCAATCGAGTCTGCAATGAAGCAATCTGAGCATATTTAAGAATAACCTCTTGCTCAAGCACTATCACTCTCTTTTTTTCAAATCAACTACATCCACATCTTCGTCATCACTATCTAACCTGCTAAAATCAAATGCTCTTTTCTCTGACCGCCTCGAATACTCCATATCTTCACCTTGAATACCACCTGAACCACTACCACTACCACTAGCCCCTGATCCTCTGGCACCCGTTGAACTACAACCAAAATCCATCATTTCTAACACAGAATATGCTGGAACGTATACAACAGTAGAATGAGTAACAATGAGAGGAGTTGTCAGTTCTTCAGCACTAGTAGGCTCAACCATAGAAGTATCAGTCAACGAAACAGCAACTGAGGATGTAACAGTAATAGGTTGTTCAGAAGCATCACCAACATGAGCTTCAAATTGCATCTGAGCTTCAGTATAAACGGTTCTTTGATAACCTCTGTCTGTTGTCTTTTCACTAACGCCACCTCTTCTTCTTCAATATCTTCATCAGATTCGACCCTACCAACCGGGATATCAACATGAGGCAGCACAAGAGGAGGATTTCCTTGTTGCTCCTATATCTCCTTCAAATGTGCAATGAGAGCTTCTAAATTCTCTATAGTAAGCTCTGGTAACTCTAGAGTCGGATGAACATCAAAATCTGGAATAGAATCCAACAAAGCTTCTTCATCATCAGTACTTGTCTTAGAGACTAAATCTTCAATCTCAATTTCTTTCTCCACCACTGGAACATCATGTTCTTCAGCCACCATTGCATTCACCAGCTGAGGTGCTGGAATATCCTGACAGATAACCTCGCAAAACTTTCCAAACTTTCTCAAAGGTATGCGTCCAACAAAAATAGTCTTTGATGTCGATCTATTTTTCTTCATTGTCCCAAAAATAGTTGGACCCATCGGCATGATATTTAACAAGTAGGCATCAGAAGCATCTTTAGCCAGATCAGAGTACCGTGCATCCAGAATTAACTGTATAAACCGAGGATACAGCAAAAACATTTTCTTCTTTGACTGCTCCAAGATCTTCTTCATATTTTCGAAAATATAACCAGAAAAGTTATATTTCCAGTCCATCACTAGAGACACTATCGTAGAAGTCTGTGTTTGATTCGGCTGATCCTATCCTCCTTTATTCTCTAATATACACTACATAAAGATGTGCACCAATAGTCTCTAATATGATGGGAACATTTTCTTCAGCAAAGTCAAATAAGTTCCCTCATAGCTCATCTCTACTAATACAAGCATGACCTTCTCCTTAGTATATAATGTTGGATCACCTGTAGCATCAGCAAACTTCAACACCTCTCGAATACAAGCTTCATCCACAACAATCTCCTTACCCTGAATCGATGAACTAATGTACGGCTTCCCATCAGCGCCCGTAGATGAAATCTAGCTCGCTTCGAAAATTATGTACAAGATCTTGACATATAACTAGATTTGCTCAAAGGGCGTATGAAATCTTGCAATCATTCAAACCTACCATTATAGATCTGAACTCCTTGAAAAACTTTGCTGGAGGATCTGATAGATAACCCGCTTGATTGTGAAACTGCTCTTCTACTAGCATGACCGCATTAAAAGTATCTTTAGCCATTTCTGTTAGGAAAATAAACAGGTTAAATCACACTCAACAAAAACCGAATGACAGGTCAAGAAAGGAGTTCATCTTAAAAGTTCAGTGTTAAAGGTCAACATTCAATCCGGAGGGTGAAAAACAGTTCTAAAGGTTCAAAAACAATTTGAAAGATTAAACACAATCCGGAAAGGTCAAAGAGGAATGGTTCAAACATTGGGATCCAAAATCAGAGAAGTTCAACAGGAATCCAGATGAACCTTTCACCATCCCAGATGAACATCATCCGAAATGGAATCCAAGTTCAACCATTCCGGTTGAATGTTCATCCGGAATGAAATCGGAATGCCCACTGTTTGAAGATTAATCCGAAAAGCCATCCGAGATGCTTGATAACATGAAGATTTGAAGATTAGCATTTACTGTTTATAATTAAGAAGCACATTATACCTAATTCGAATATAATTTGGATGTAATTTGGATGAGTATGAACAGCATTAATCAGGATGATGATCAGAGGATTTCGGAAGAAATATTTTAGTGAATGATCCGAAATGAACCTCTGATACATTGACATACTATTCCGGAATGGACTTGGGCCTGAAACTTTTGAGCCCAAGTAAATCCGGATCCAGTCATCCAAGATCTAATTCAGACATAATCTGGATTGGGCTTGGTCAAACTTATTTGGGCCTAATCTGGAATAGTGACCAGTCCAAACAATCAGAGGAGGAGAATTCTATTTGGTCAGTGGGCCTATCCGGAATGGGTTTAAAAAGGCCCAATCGGAATACTGCCACAATAAAACCCAAAGTTGTTCAATTTCAGGACTTTAAAAATTCCATTGGATTAGCCCAATTCCAAAAACTCAGCAGGCTAGTCCAATACCCCTTGACAGAAATCATTTAACTCAAAAATCAACAATTTAGCTAACCAAGCAACCAACCAACTTTGCCAAATATTCAAAACCAAGTAAAGCATTTAGACAAAATCATATACACGGTCTTGCTATGGGTTCAAATCGTTTTTAAGCAGACTAAGGAACACTTTTCAGTGTGTACTTGATAAGACTGGTCTAAGCAATTGCCAATATATTTTTCCATTTAAACCTAAAGCTCAACCTCCTAATTTTTGCTTTATGATATGCTTAAGGTAGTATTATACTATGATACCCATGTGTCCCATACCATGACATACCCCCACGATCAAGGTAAGCACAACGATTCATCGTAGTAGGTGAGTATACTGAGATCATCCTTTATCTTTTACAACGTCAGGCTATTGGTGAACAGGTCAGCACTTTCGTATAGCAGAGTGACCAATAGTATCTGGTGAGGGTTAGGCAAATACCTTATATGGTATGTTTGAATTCATGGAATTTCCTCATGATGAGATTTTCTTTCTTTTAAGATTTTGGCCCTTCTATTTTGGCTCTTTTAAGGTATCCTGACTATGCCTAGGTCTGCATATAATCTGGATGCAACAGAAGGGCAGCCAAGATATCCCCCGGATGACTCAACAGCATAAAGACCCGAAACCTCAGATGTTTGCTATCTATCAACACATGATTTAAGACCATAAAATCATATCCCGATAGTATGTGACCCACTGGATATATAGTTCTTTATGTTTATATCATTTAGTTTACACTATCCGGATGAGCTCTAGGCCTATCAACATATCACTTCCGATAGTCGTTCCCACTACAACACCTTACGTGTGTTAGCCAAAGCCTTTATCACGAGAAATTATTTCATTTCCCAATCATTGCAAAACTGTTTGAAGCTATTTTTTTTGTCATTTTCTGAATTTTTAATGTTTTATTGTTTTTCTAGTTTTTCAAATGTTTTTGTATTTTTGTAATTTTTCTCCCCCTAAATTTGTGCATATATATGAACAAATTTATGAGGCAAACAAGAATAAAAGAAAGAGAACAAACTAAACAGAAAAGATAGAGGATGCTTAGTTAGAAAAACGGATCATTTTGAGAAGATCCACAAGCACTTGAAAACGCATGTTGCTAACGAGTTTCGTGAACAAATCCGCAACGTTTGCATCGGTGTGGATTTGCTCAAGTTTAACGGGACCCTTTTCATAACAATCACGAATAAAATGAACTTTGATGTTTATGTGCTTGGTTTTGGAGTAAAAAACAGGGTTTTTGACAATTTGGATACCGGCATCATTATCACAATAAATTGTTGTGTTTAGATAAGTCAAACTGTAATCCGCAAGCTGGTGTTGCATCTATAAAATCTGGGAGCAGCAAGCGGACACTGCGACATATTCTGCTTCCGTTGTAGAAAGCGAGACCGTCTACTGCTTCTTACATTACCAAGAGATTAATCTATCTCCCAAGAATTGGCATCCAACTGAAGTTGAGCGCATATCCCTGTCTGTACCTCCAAGATTACCGTCAGATAAAGCATACAGTTCAAATTCAGAATTTTTAGGATACTGAGGCCCATTGATGGTGCCCCTTTGAGGTATCTAAAGATTCTTTTAACAGCATGTAAATGAGAGAGTTTAGGAGTAGCCTGATATCGAGCACACTGGCAGACGGCAACTTGATGTCTGGCCGACTTGCCGTGAGATACATGAGTGAACCAATCATAGACCGGTACATGGTTAGATTGACAGGCCTTCCTTCATTGTCTTCATTTAACAAAGGTCGTTCAGCGATAGATGAAGCCATAGGCTTTGAATCTGTAAGGTTGAATTTAGCAAGAACGTCATTGGTATATTTTCCTTGATGGATCAAGATTCCTTGTGGGCTCTGACGAACTTGAAGTCCTAAAAACATAGTCATCTCCCCTATTGAGCTCATCTCAAATTTCTTCTTCATGACCTCTTCAAATTCCCGACACAACCCATCATCCGTAGAACCAAAAATAATATCATTGACGTAAGTATATCCATGAGCAAAGTTTGATGAACAAAGTTTGATCAATGGTTCCCCAAGTATATCCATGAGCAAGCAGATGCTATGTTAGGGTTGCGTACCACGCACGAGGCGCTTGAACATAGAGATCTGACTGCAAGTTTGTAATGCTTTGTGATGCAACTCCAGATGGTTCCCTCTCATTAGTTGCACCAGTGGGAATGTTGACTGATGACTCAACAGAACAGTCGGTGGTGTAGGCTCAGGAAACAAAGATGAGCCTAAGATATCAGGAGTTGTAGCTCCTTCATTTGCCACAGGAGTTTCTGTGTTTGGAACCTCAACTTCTGGGGAACCCGTCGAGGAATCTATTAAGAAATAGTTTCCTTATTCTGCGATGCTGGTGGAGGTGTAGACATAGCTTCATTGAATCTAGGTGGATCCACACTCAGCTGCTTGAAAGACTCTTGCAGCTGTTCAGCATCTTCATCATCCTTAGTTAAGATACGCATCGGTGGGAGGTCAGAAGTTATGCCTGTACCTGCATTCACATTAGAAGAGACATCAATAGATTTAAACAAAGAGGAATAATCATATAGCCAGTCGGGACCAATCGTGCGTCGTTATAGAGACGATAGGAAGTATTCTTAGAGTAGCCGACGAAGATGCATGGATCCCCCGTGATTCGAATTTTCCCTTAGCATCCATGAGTAGAAGAACACAAGGGCAACCAAACTTGCTGAAATGCTTAACCGAAGGTTTGTGACCTTCAACCACTTTATACGGCGTTTTCATGTGCCTTTTGTTGATCAGGGCATGATTCTGAATATAACAAGCGATATTGACTGCTTCTGCCCAGAAAATGAGAGGTAGTTCTGATTCAACCAACATAATACGCACAGCTTCAATGAGTGTACAGTTTCTCCATGTCACACCCTCAATTTCCACTTGCGGAATATTACCGCGAGGTGTGTGATCAAACCAGAATCTCAGACACTAGCAATATCGAACGACTCTATATGATTTATTTAAACGTTTTCCAAAAACATTTGTTGTAAACATTCATAGTCATTTTCAAAATATCAAGGTTTCAAAGTTTAGCGGAAGCATTAAAATTAAGTAACGGGCGCCAACATAAACGCCAAAACCAAAATCCCCAAAAGTTATTCGTAAATAAAGACTCGATAAAAATGTCTTGATCAAATGCAAGTGAGTGTACCTAGCGCTACTAGCGTCCTGAGAAACATGCAAAGAAACAAGTGTCAACATTAAAGAAGAGTGAGTTCACAGGTTTTTATAAGTTCACAAGTTCGGTTTAAAACATTATTTTTCCCCGTTATCCCTAACCCGGGATAACGACATAGTTCCATTATTCCTAACCTGGAATAATAAGGTTGGTTCGTAAATAAGTTCAATGTTAACAATGTAGGTAGCGAGCCTAAAGTTACGTCACATAAGAGTTCGCGATCGAAGCTGACTGTTGTTGCCTCAGTGTTGCCAGGTCTATCACTGACCATGGCGAAAGTTAGGCCAAATTAATCACCCGTTGACCATTCCAGGTCGGCTAGCGCGACTAGCTCGGGTGGGGCTTGTCGGGCCCAGTAGTACTACTATAATTTCCCCGCTATTTAACCCAATACTAACGATCCGAGAGTTGATTGAGGACTTCCGTGATAAAGCTACTTAGTGACCATAACGTATATTAACATTAACTTAGTTACCGAATAGTTAACGGAGTTAATTTCGCATAACGTAAAAAGATTGAGTTGTAGAGCGTATACATGTTTCTCCCCATGTTGTTCAAGGCAATTGCACATTTCGAAAACCGATTCAGACTTTTCAATCCAACGGACCAGTCCTATGGGTCCTTCAACTCCCGTGAACTTGCTCGGTTTCGCATCAAGGAACATCTTGTAGGGGTTAAGACCCCCTCCTGAGGATAGAGGATAGGTAGTCAGCGAGAAAGTCTACTAGCCCAACTATTAGATTTTCCCATGAAAGTTTAATAATGGTTATCTGCTGGTGGGTTAGGAACACCTGCCAGAGCAACATTCACGTGTTGTTGGATTAGAGCGGCCAATTCTTCCGTTGACATGTTGAGATTTCCGTGGCGACCGGATGCCATTTCAGATCTTCGCAAGACAACACAAACACACACCGATAAGTATATATCCAATATAGTCATCTTATTCCACACTTAAATGATCACACAAATTATGTCAACCCAACAAATTAAACAATCAAAAGGAACATTCGATTAAATAAATTGCAATGTCTCACAAAATACCAACCAAACATCTCAGTTTAATTATAAAATTTTCAAGTTCAAACATAAGTGGAAAAATCTAAAGGAAACAAAACGGAGATTGGCGAGACGAGTTAGTCATCTATGTCTCCATCTCCCAAGTCGCTATCATTGCCGTCTTCCTCTTCAGCGTTTTCAGCTTCAACAGCCGGGTCCTGTTCCGGCTCTTCTTCCTCCGGATCCTCCTCCGGGTCTTCCTCTGGATCCTCCTCTTCGTCTTCTACCGGCGCTGGAGGGGCCGGTGCTGGTGCGGGTACTGGGATAGGTGGTGCTTGGTTCTGCTCCAGTTCGTGAATCCTCCAAATGGACTCAAGAACTCTGTCTTCGAGCTAGTCAGCCCTCAGCTGCTCAGCACGAAGGTCCTTAGCTAAAATGTTTCGAACTCTCTTATTCTCATATTGCTCTTCCTCGAGCTCTCCAGTCTTACCAGTCATCTGACGTATCAGCCATCCCTGTGCTTCGATAGTCTCCTGCATTCTCTCCAGCTGTTCATGTTGTTTCCTTAACACATCCCTAAGTAGATCGTCCCTCACTCCTGAAGAGTTGACCGGTTTGACCGGTATAGCGGTGGTCGGACGGGAGGACGACTCCCCTCCTAGAGCGAGTCTTTTCCTAGCAGCTGAGCGTGTCTCCACGCCACGAGGTGATGAGGGTTCGACCATGGGTGCCTTCCCCGGCACCCTTGATTGTCAAGGTCTGTCGGATGATGATGATGACATAGCCTGCTGGGTTGGTGTAGTTAGTTACGAGTTGCGTATATCACAATAAATATATATCTCACATAGAACAATTGTACTATAACACATAACAAGATATCACAGTTCGGTGCCAACTAAGTCTAGTGTCGTGTAACATCTATAGTTTAAGTCAACTTTTAATGCAAACCTGGTTCTCTATAGCTAGAGGCTCTGATACCAATCTGTCACACCCTCAATTTCCACTTGCGGAGTATTACCGCGAGGTGTGTGATCAAACCAGAATCTCAGACACTAGCAATATTGAACGACTCTATATGATTTATTTAAACGTTTTCCAAAAACATTTGTTGTAAACATTCATAGTCATTTTCAAAATATCAAGGTTTCAAAGTTTAGCGGAAGCATTAAAATTAAGTAACGGGTGCCAACATAAACGCCAAAACCAAAATCCCAAAAGTTATTCGTAAATAAAGACTCGATAAAAATGTCTTGATCAAATGCAAGTGAGTGCACCTAGCGCTCCTAGCGTCCTGAGAAACATGCAAAGAAACAAGTGTCAACATTAAAGAAGAGTGAGTTCACAGGTTTTTTATAAGTTCACAAGTTCGGTTTAAAACATTATTTTTCCCCGTTATCCCTAACCCGGGATAACGACATAGTTCCATTATTCCTAACCTGGAATAATAAGGTTGGTTCGTAAATAAGTTCAATGTTAACAATGTAGGTAGCGAGCCTAAAGTTACGAAACATAAGAGTTCGCGATCGAAGCTGACTGTTGTTGCCTCAGTGTTTCCAGGTCTATCACTGACCATAGCAAAAGTTAGGCCAAATTAATCACCCGTTGACCATTCCCGGTCGGCTAGCGCGACTAGCTCGGGTGGGGCTTGTCGGGCCCAGTAGTACTACTATAATTTCCCCGCTATTTAACCCAATACTAATGATCCGAGAGTTAGTTGAGGACTTTCGTGATAAAGATACTTAGTGACCATAACGTATATTAACATTAACTTAGTTACCGAATAGTTAACGGAGTTAATTTTGCATAACGTAAAAAGATTGAGTTGTAGAGCGTATACATGTTTCTCCCCATGTTGTTCAAACCGGATAAAATAGGGGCCGTGAACTCACCTTAAATTGCTCGGTTAGAATAACGCAAAAGAAGCAAATGATGGAACCGCTAATCGCGTCCTAACATGTCAACCGATTTAAAGTTAGTGTGTGAACACACTGACACAAAACCCTACGTATAACTAACACACAGTACGGCACCCGTAATAACCCATTCGAAACCATAATCATGCATGCAAAGTATCATCATACAAAATAATGATCAAACCAACTTGACATAAACACAGATTAACTCATACAACACTTAGGTACACAAAAACGCAAGTTATCATGTTTCAGCTTGTACGCTCATAACTGGGCTGTTTTCAAGGATTTTTATAAAATAGTTCCAACGTTCCAAAAATTCCAATTGGTTTAAAGGAGGTGTCAATTAGACTTTAGAATTTTGTAAAAAAATTTCAAATCCTAAATCTTTACCAATTATTTATAAACATTTATATACTAGGCTGCAGTCAGATTCGTCGCTCTCTGACTGCAGTCCACGAGAAAAATTATTTAAAAATCATTGTTCATCCAATTAACAAAATTCCAGGGAGATTTTCAGAAATTCCCGTCTCTAGTTACTGTACAAATTTCCTGATCTAAGCCCATACAGACTATGTCCAACTCGATAAACAACCTGCAAATTCTGTAGAATTTATGCAGCTTCAGCTGCTGCACTAAATGACTATTTAAAAACTGCAAACGGCTCAGAAAAATATGAATCCGGCGCCATTTGAAGCGTTTTTTCAAAAATACACGTTTTAGGCTTCATAAAATCCACTTTCGATAAATAATGATCAGGTTACAGCCAACTGAAGTTGGCTGTAAATGTCAATCAGCTTCCTGTTTTCGACTTTATCGCATTAGAATATATTTAAACGGTCATGACGCTTAGTTGTATTGATTAACAGCAGGTTAACTTGTTAAATATCATCATGTATATCAATATTCATGCAAACCTTAAATATATATCATGATCTTTCTCGATAAAACGCAGCCTACGATTTTAGTATTCAACATATCATCACAACCGCAAAGATTCGCATATTCATCCGAACTAATCATACACCACAACACTTTTTCATACTAATAATCATACAAGCACATAATCATGATCAAGATTACACAAAACCTAGTGTGAATCGCAATACAATTAAACCCTAACCTTGAAACGATGATGATTAGCGAACCGGGACAAGCTTGGAATCAATCCGGGTGTTGTAGACTTGCGCGACCGTGAGGGGGGGGCTGCCGTCGATTTCACTAGGTGTTAGGTTTTTTCTTTTTTTTTTTTGAAGGCTACCCACAACATGCATGTAAATATAAAAAGGGAGGGGGGCGATCGCGATAGGGGGGGCGGTTTGGGTTAGTGCCTTGGGCCTCAAGTTTGGGTTATTTCCTTGGGCCGCAAGGAGGTGTGGGTCGCAAGGGGGTGTGGGTGGTGGGTTGGGTTTGCTTGGTCGCAAAGTCGAAATGTTTTACAGGCTTGGTTCGGTTTATAAATAGAAGTTACTAAAATATTATTCGCGACACGGAGTTTATAAAATATTAAATCACGTATTCGGAGTGAGACGCAATAGATTCACAAACGTCTAATAACACATAGTACATAATTCAGATACAACCCGTCTAATAACACATAGCATGTAATTCAACCTATAGATTCACAAATTTAGCGTAGTTATTGCGAGCGTGGAATTTAATTCTCCAAATTAAATCAGCGTTGGAGTGAATAACCATAAAGTAGCGCGTTTAAGATACCTGAAAAGCCGGGATGTCACACTCCATTCTGCAACCCTTTTCTGTTGAGGAGTTCTGGCTGTACTGAACTGTCAATCAATACCCTTGGAGGAGTAGAAAGAATTCAAGGTGGCGTTCTTAAACTTTGTTCCATTATCACATCGAATAGCCTTCATGGTGGTGTCTGCCTGGTTTTCCATAAGGGTGATGAACTGTTTGACTAACTCAGTTGTTTCACTCTTTTGTGCCAGGAAAAATACCCAAGTAAATCGAGAGTAGTCATCAATGATAACCAGACAGTATGCCTTCCCGCCAATGCTTAGAATATCTGTCGGACCAAAAAGATCCATATGAAGCAATTCTAAGACTTTTGACGTGGAGGGTGCGGGTTTCTGCTTGTGTGGCCTTCGATGTTGTTTCCCACGAGCACATGATTCACACTTTTCAATTTGCATAAAATCCCGAACAGGTAGATCTCTGACTAAACCACCTTTTGCAAGTCTTTTTAAGTTCTTCATGTTGATATGTCCTAGTCGACTGTACCATAACATTGCATCGTGCTCAGTAGTTGACTAGAATAGGTAGGTAAGCTTGTCGGTTGGGGCTTTGTTCATGTCGATGAGATATGCATTTCCTTTGCGTGCAGCTTTGAGAAGAATGCATTCATCCGGAATAATGAGGCCAGGTTTCAACACATAACACCCTTTCTTAGTAAAGAGAACATCCAAATGATTATCACAGAGCTGAGACACACTTAAGAGACTATGCTTCAACTCTGGAACATAGTTCACATTCTTGAAACTGAGAGCTCCATTGCAGACCATTCCTCTCATAGTTATTTTCCTGTTTCACCACCTGCGAAGGAGACAAACCCGCCATCGAAAAACTGAATGTCATTCAACTGCGAGATGTCTCATGTCATATGCCTTGAACAGCCACTGTTGACATACCAAGTCTGACGAGAGTCCTCCAAAGTTGTTCCTGCACATTTCAACATGTTTAGTTAGAAGCTGCAACCCAGGCCATTGACGATCTGGGTGTACCATTTGCATCAACATAAGTAACCTCACGAAAAATTAAATTAGTTAAGGATGAGGTCGATGATGCTTTTGATTTGTCAGGCTTTAGGACATAAGACTGGATCTTGGTTAAGATCTTAGGCCTCCAGGCTAGTGAGTCAGACTTCTTCACAACTTTCAGAGTGCTAGAAGGATTGAAGGTCTTAGAGATTTATGATGTTGTCTCTTGGCCATGTTCCAGTCTTGATCAGAGGGCTTAGCCATAGAAAATCGAACCTGATGTAGGCAATTAGGTATAGCTCTCTGATTTTTGAGAATAGGGCGTTGAAAGCATAAATGCATTTTGACAATTTCATGCAATATGCCCAGGAAATCCGCAGTTGAAACAGGTCTGCCTCTTCTGGAAAAAACAGTCCATTCAACCTGGGAAATTCTAGGCAATTTGTCTGTTAGTTTCTTGCTTGCTGGTACTGACGGCTCGTGCAAGGTCTTAGTCTTGGTTGTAGCCTGCTCACAACCATCAGCAAACTGGTAAGTTTTATGATTTGAATTAGATAATTTGGAGTTGGTAGACTTAGGCACAAATTTAACTGATTTTTGTTCAGCTGGTGGCTTAACAGATTCAGTTCGGGGCTGCTGAGTCCATTTCTTAGAATGAGGAACCGAATCAGCAGTCGCCTTTTCATTAGCCTGAGGCGCCTATTTGGTTTTCTTCTTTTTGGATCTACGTGTTCTCCGTTTCCTTTTATTACTTTTCAAACCATTTTTCTTGGCGGACTCTTCAGAGGAGACGGGTGATTCAGCAGGGACATGCTTTTCTGAACTGTCCGAAGATGAGATTTGATCATTAATAGCAAGAGGAATCTCTATATTTTGAAAAGTTTGAGATTCCGATTCAGATTCAATTTCCAAAGTTTTATCTGAATCAGCAGAGGGAGATTGCTCATTTTCTATAATTTCAAAATCAGTCCATCATTCTTCGTTCGAAGAATCTGATTCGCCCGATTCTTCTAGTACCATGCCAGCGTCACTCATGAAAGATTCAGCTGGTTCGTTGATTTCCTCATTGTCAACCCAAGGAATAGCATCAAGGACGGTACTTCATGAGAAGAACTTCCAGTCTCTTCAGTAGGAACTGAGGAATCCGAATCATCTGTCGATGCTGTACCAGAAGCAAAATTTATGTTTTCATCACAAGAGTTATCACATTCATTATCAGGATTCATAACATCAGCATTAGATGAAAAACCAGAATTAAAAACGTCTAAGTTATCAATACAACCAACATTGTCTGAGAATTTAGATTGTTCAGCAAGAAAATGATTCAAAATGTCAAAAGCAGGTTTATAAAACTCATAATCAGCAGCTGAATTGTCCGAATTTGAATTCAGACATTCTTCTTTATCACCATCTGTAATATCCTCAACTAATATTTCTTCTGCACATGAAGTAGAAACGTTAGTAGCGTTCACTGAGTCAGTTTCAGGAGGATTTTCGTATTTTGATTCTTTAAGTGATGTTGCTGCCTCTTCTTTAGGCGTCATTTTCTTCTAAGCATCTGAACTACAAGAGGGATTGTCACCAGATTCTTGCGAACATGGTGTGGAAGTGAAGAAAACAGCATCCTTCTTGAGTTCAGTTGGCTTAGAAAACTTTGGTTAATAGGGCTTCCACGATTTTGAAAAATAATCTAAGGGTTTACCATATATCATATTTTCTTCATTTTCTAGTTCTGCCTCATAGTCAGGCATTCGTGTGTAGTTATGATTATATGGTGGAGGAGCCCTATTATACCGAGGCCTTGTGTATAGTTTTTATGATATTCAAGCTGTAGATCACACAAGTCTTTGACCAGCTTGCTGGAAGTTTCAAATTTGTAATGTTTATTTCATTTTCTTGAAACTTTCCTGTCAAATAATTTAGCTTGGCTAAGGCTGCTTGAAGTTCTACGTCCTTTTCAGCTAATTTTAGCTTATAGTCATATACCCAACATTGCTGTTGGTTTAAGTCAAGCTTTAGCTGAGCTGTCTTGTTTTTGTGCTTCGACCTTTTCCATAAGAATCTTGTTCTTATGTTTAAGGGTGAAGTTCTATGATGTAGTTTGTTGATATTTAGCTACAAGAGTTGAATTATGGGCGCGCATTTGGGATAATAAAATGACAACTATCTGAACAGAGAATGCGATTTACCATTTCTAAAAGATCAGGTGTGTTAGTTGTCTGCGACATCATGCAGTGATTGCTGTTCTTGGAAAGATTCAAAGTCTCCATCTGAACTGCAACATCTGCCCAGTTGAATCCGTCGTGCTGTTGTGCCACCAAAGCTGTTGATTTCCCGCCAGAGCTGCTTGAGGGACTTGTAGTAGACTTTGAAGGAGAGACTGGCACGAGCTGTCTGTCACTGCTCTGTATGTCAGCTACTCTGGATGAGACATATCCATATGGCGGCTTCTTGCATTCCCGTGCAAAATATCCTGGCTCATGACATCTATAACACCTAAGCTTATCTTTTGTTAGAGATTTTACAATGGTTGCCTCCCGTACTTCTTTTGAAATTTGTTGACGCGGAAAGCAGCCATTGCAAGATTCTAGGACACGTCAATCTCGTCCAAATCCTCCTCCATTAACTGATCGACTTCAGTTGGGAAAACAGATGGAGGATTCAAGTCACCTGCTAAGAAAGCATTTAAACTGTTAATCATTGAGGCAGCTATGGCCAATTTCTCCTCATTCTCTTTTGTGAGAAAGGCAGAGTTGGACACAGCTAGAGTAGGAGCCAGTGTGGGAGCAATAGATTGAGAAATGCCGCCTTGTTGAGCTGTAGCAGGAATGACATGACTGTACACCATGTTAGGATACTACGCATGATATTATGTCTGAACCTGCATCGCAGAAATCATAGTAGGAGTCTAAGACTGAAGACCATAGACATACTGGGTCTTCTGTCCAGAGGCGAGAGGACTGTACACCAAGTTTGAGCTACCTGGTGTGTGAGAGCTTCCTTACATAGGGCTGTAAATAAGATTTTGAGACATTAACGTTGCGTTTTGCCCTGTAATACCAGCCGCCATCAGACTGCTTTGATGATTGATGTCTCTCTGCTTATTATCTATCTCACATGATTTGATAGTAGCAATCATTTCTATGAGAGTGACATCATTCAGATTTTTTGTCTTCTTGATCATGCCAACATCAGCATCCCAGCTCTTTGGCAAAGAGTTCAACAACTGTCTATTCATAACACTGTTCGTTAGAGAGATTTCAGCTGAAATCATTTGAGATACAAGCTTCACATATCTTCTAATTTGGTTCTCAATGGTTTCCCCATATATATGGTCAAATGAGCTGAATTATTGATTCAGATGATTAACTGAAATGCTTGCCTTCATGTAGCATTTCCCTCATAGAGATTCTGTAATTCGCTTCACACTTCTTTAGCTGTCTTGCAATTTTCGACAGCAATAGAAATGCCAGGTCCGAGTGCCATTGTCAAAACAGCTGAGGCTTTCTCATCCTCTTCAATAATTTTCACATCTTTGGCAGTCCACAAGTGACTGGGTTTAGGGATCTTTGTATCTGGATCCTCAGAAGTGTTGTAAACTATGGTTCGAGGACCGTTCATGATACATCTCCAAACCCCAGGCTCTTTGGCCTTGTAGTACTGCTCAAACCTGAATTTCCACTCATAATATTCATCTTTGTATAGCAGACGAGGCAACTTTGTAGAAGTGCCAATGACTTGGTCTAGCTCTTGATGAAGAGCTAGTGTCTGTGATTGCAATGCTGCCAAGGTGGCATTTGTCAGGTCCTGAGCTGTCATATAACTGTTCATTATTAACTTTATTAAAAATTACCAAGTAAATTAAAGTTAATTTTAAATTCTTAATATGAACAGTGGTCCGAGACGAGAATCCAAAGCAAGTCCGAGATGAGTCCGAGATGAGATTCCAATATCAGTCCGAGATGAGAATCCAAGATAAGTCCAAGATGAGTCCGAGATGAGAATTTGAAATTGTAATCCGGAAAGCTATCAGAGACAAGTGCCAATCTGAGATGAGTGATTAGTCTGGAATGAGGATCAAATCCGAAATAAATGATGATCCGAGTTGCACGATATCCGAGATAAATGCCAATCCGAGATGAGATGATCCGAAATAGAGAAACAGATCCGGAATGAAAACTTGACCCGGAATGAAAGTCTTATCCAGAATGATAGTCTTATTCGGAATGATGGTCTTATCCGAAATGAGAATTCTTATCCGGAATCAACACTAACCCGAAATTCCTGCAACAGATAAACACAGATTATTTCAAACAGTGATCCTTATTCAGAATGCGAGTGATCCAAATAAGGTGTTGAGAATGTTGATGAACAGTAATTCGGGATCAATCCGAGAAGGATGATCTTCCTCGTGTTCTTTGGGATCTTCAATAGTTTCGTATCCGAAATGCTTGAATCTTCTTCGTGTTCTTCGGAATCTTCAACAGTGCCGTATCCAAGATGCCCAAACCTTCTTCGTGTTCTTCAGAACAGTAACAGTTTTAGAGATGAAATCAGTAGCAATCTTCAATAGTAACAATCCGGGATGAACTGCAACACGCCTTCCAACTCTTCACTCTGAACAGTTCTTCGATCTGTGATACCGAGAGCCTGTAGAACAGCAGGCTCTGATACCAATTGTAAGTCCCGATTTGGATCTAACACGATATTACAATGACTAATCGATTGTGGAAATAAAGATTAGAATGAATAGAACAAACAAGATCTTTGATTAAACAACTTGCATACACCAAATGGTGTCTGATACAAGGTTTTAATAACAAACTGACTAGCAACAAAAATATTAACCCTAACACATGTATTTATACTGGTCACTAAACCCATCAAATACAACCCTAGGCCCATAAGGCTCTAGGAAGCCCAATCTCCCATACTTAGCCCAAATGGAACACTAATGTGTAAACCTTTTAGTTAGGGGCCCAACAAAAACGGTACGATTCGCTAGATTAAGCGGTGACCGGATAGAATGTAGTTTAAACTCAACAAGTACTAAGACTTATATGACATGGGTAAACAATTAACATTCAGGAATTTGAGAATAAATGATAAGGTTAAACCCATTTCGGTTAATTTTCGTAACTAGTTACATAAACTTGACTGTATGCATATAAGCGATATCAGGTAACCGGGTGAGTCATGAACAAGTTCTATATGTCATTGTACTTTAAAAAAGTTGTAATATCAGTAGGATATCAACTTATATGCCCGTTTAAAGTTTTAAAACGAAACTATACCTTATAAGGGGTTTTGATCATTTATATGACGTAAAAAGGAACTTGTATATATTCTGATGTTATGATCATAAATATTCTGAAAAATATTTAATTTGTGATACTATTAGAAAGATGTCACACATAAGTGTGGTTTATTGTTTAGGACCAAACTATGCCCGAAAGGGCATTTTGGTCTTTTATAAACATAATTTACAATATTATAATAAAACTTAGTTATGATCAAAATAGTAACATCATAATATATTAATTATATTAACATATCAGTGGTAATTCATTTGCAAGTTCGTTGTTGATTTAAACGTTGTTTTATGTAAAAAGGGCCTTTTAGTCAAAGTTTGACATTTTAGCGGAACTTGTGCATAAACTAAGATTATGATTATGATCATGTAATATAACCTCAGAGGGTTATGCTATACTATATTATGATCATAGGGCAACCATAAATCAGTAGTAAACTAATCTAAGTCGAGTCAGAATTGAAAGTCAAAGTAGAAATCAAACTTTGTGACTTTCGGTTGCGAACTGACCCTAGGACTGGAAATTGACGAGCCAAACATGTTCCCACATGTTCTAATAATTATTACCAACTTGTTTAAGTGTCAAAACATATTTATATCATAAATAAACTCATATTATAATATTTATACAATTTGGCCCGTTTGACTTTTTAAAACATTAACTTTGACCCGTCAATTAACCTAGTAAACGCAGTTCTTAGGAGGTGCCCCCTTTAAGGGATTAATACCTACCTAATTACGATCACTTAGCTATGTTCATTTCGAACAATGTCTAGACCATAATTACGATCACTTAGCTATGACACAACTAGTTCTTCTTGTTCAATTCGTGGCATACCGATGAAGAGTGTGAATACTCGGACTCTAACGTGTGTTATAGTATGTGCTTTAATGAGTTTTAAGTGTTAACAAGCTTAAAATGCGATAAATACGAGCTTTTCTGGTTTAACAGGTTAAATTACTTAAATCAGTAAGGTTAAAGGTTCGGTGATGACGCGGAACACTTAAAGATGGTAAATCAAGAGATATCACATCAACCAAGAGTCATTTGGGTTGAGAGGTGGCTTGATTATGCAAGAAATATGAAAATAATGAAGTCGCCGTAGGCTACGGTCGCCAGACTGTAGCTTACGGTTGATAAAAATTAAATTCAATAAGTCTGGATTGTAGCTTACGGTCCTTGACCGTAGGTTAAGGTCAAGTTGATTTTTTAACAGCATAGTCGAACCGTAGCTTATGTTTGGAACCGTAGCTTACGGTCTGGCTCATGAAAAAATGCGAATTGGACACGTTTAAGCGAGATGAGCGACTAATTCATTTGTGGCTTCATCCGAGGGTATGTACACGTATCGGTATATTACCAGACGTGAATTTTACAGCGGATCGAATAAATTAAATGTTTATATAATTTTCCTAGAAAGTATTAATTGTAAGTTGTTGCTAACAATTGTTTCTATGTAATACTTGTTGCGAACATATTTTATATGTCGTTTTGGCTATGTCGGGCTGTACCACAACTAGTCCTTGCATGAATAGTATGCTCGCAATTTTGTAACCAGTCTAGGACATAATTTTATATTGTTTCAAATTATGGTGGATTTGTTATCATACTAAGCTATGATTTTGTACAATCCTAGACTTTTTAGACTTAATTAAATAAAATCAAGTCGAAATATTCGAAAATAAAGAATGTAATAGTTGTTTAGGTTGTACGGAATTACCAGTATTTTGCCAAGAGTCACACCATCAACACGATTATTGATCGAAAGTTTAAATGTCCAAAAACATAGTTTAACCAACAGCGGAAGCAAACAGTTTAAAAATCCAAACAATATTTAAAATCATAATTGTTTAATAGAAATCAAATCAAATAGTCAGCGCAGCCACGAACTCCAACGCACCAAGCTCCCAAGCAGTACCTAACGACCTGCAAAGCATGCACAAGCGTATCAACAAAGGTTGGCGACTTCACAGTTTTAGTCCAATTGTAAATGTTCGTTGTTTAAATACGTTAGTTTATAAAACATACCATGGGGAGCTACCCCATCGTTAAGCTACTAAACTGTGTGGTACCGAAACTTGACTGTTGTAGTTGTTTGTGCGCCATGTCAATGTCTATCCTCATTGACCAGTTGACAAGGCAAAGTTCATGCCCGCCCTTCCTAGCACGGTGTGAGGTTTCTCAAACCTAATAGCGCTATCAACTAATACCCCGTTCGCCAAACCCAGCGACTAATTAGTATAATGTATGGGGATTTTCATATAGGTTTCGTTTAGTTCACTTAAGATATGAAGTATAAATAATAGTACTTACAGTATTCCAAACCAGTAATACTAGGTGGTCTCGATCCAGGGATAGTGTGGCTCCCAAACTCGGGAATGCATACTTTTAGTAAATGTGTGAACTCACCTTAGTTTAGCTTAGCAGATTAGGTTATGCGAGCTAGTATGGTCAATCACGTCCTATTATGGTTACCAAGAATATTAGGGGTCGTTTATGTAATTCACTCAAATCCTACATGTATCTAGCAATAATCATGCGTACAAGTTGTCACAACGTATTACCGAGTAGTTTTCAAGCTTAGATTCATAATGTACACTACGACATGCCATTCATCATTTATACAATTATCATGCATGTGTGGATATTAAACGTAGCAATTTGACAATTATACACTTATAATCATACATAACAAAATTCACTGGAAATAGGCTGTTTTGAGGTGTCCATTTACCATACCTACAAAGCTGAAAAAATTATGATATTTTTATATAAAGTGCCCCTTGGAGGGATGAACCCTGTGTTCAATTTTTAGAGCCTAACTCTTTACGAAAATTTTATAAAAAAAATCATTTACTAAGCAGCAATCTGATTCGTCACTTTCTGACTGCAGCTCACGAAAAAATTCATTTAAAAATACTCGGTTATCCGATTGATGTAATTCAAGTTGGAGGTTCACACCGACACCTAAGGTTATCTACATTATAAATTTCATGGTCTAACTCTAAATATTTACCCAGATATGACTAAAACATAACACGAAAAACGCAGATTTGTTTGCTAAAACGAAATAATTTATTTAAGGTAAAAACATAACACGATTAAAGTCGGTTGTAACTGTCAGACAAATTTTGTTTTTGTTACCCGAACCCCGTAAACACACCATTTGTGAACCCGTTCAGTTACGACATTAATCACAGCAAGTTCTAGGTTATTTATGTCAAGTTTATCACTATAATTCGCTAACATTATCAAGAATACTCAACTTTATCTACCATGCAGCAACATAACCATAACCATCCTACAACTTATAACATCTCCTGTTACTCTTGCCCCAAAACCCGATTCTACCAGATTTACCCCCACATAATCATGATCATCGTATAACAAAGCACACCAAAATCGACAACCCCAAATACATATGATTATCCTACAATAATCATACCCATAAGCAGCCATTATTCCAAAAGGAAACAAGATCATGCAACACATCAAACCGAAATCATGCAACCCTACAAGAAACACATACAGTACATATACATGACCATACAGGAACCGAGATGTTACCTAGCGAGTTGAGGGTGTCACCGGCCGAACAAAATGAGAGGAGAGCGAGAGAGAAGGAGGGAGCAGCGAGAGGGAAAGAGATGGAAGCTGTTGTGCGTGGGTGGGGTTAGGGTTTTAGGAAGTTAACTTCTGATAACATGCATGATACGTACTAAAAGGAATTTCATACTTGGGGTCGGTTTGTGATTGAGTTTTGACCGTAAACTCAAGAGTTGGGCTGGGTTTAATGGGCCGCAAGGAATTAAGGGTAGATAGGGATTGTTTGGGCCGAGCATTGACTAAGGAAGTGGGTTGCCATCGATTATTTTAATTATACATACATATATATAATTTTTTTAAACTAACAACTAGGATATGTATAATATATAGTAATTGTACATATATAATATATTTAAATATATACTATACACGCTATGGTTTGGACCCCAAAGGTTTCGGGTTTCGCTAGTGGGTTGAATAGACATGCACTTGTTTCAAACACATCGATTCGGTTTAGTGTGATATGGATAAAATGTAATTAATTCAAATAATAAAAGCGCAAGGTTTTGATTTATAAAAGTGAAACAAACGGGTTTTGCCTTAAAGTTACGGGTTGTCACATCATCCCCAAGTTGAAAGAAATTTCGTGCCGAAATTTGTAAATAGTCACCGAAGAAGTTAGTATGGTTGAACGTTTTTGCGGGGTGTGGTAGCTTATCTAAAGCTGTCATTTTTAACTTGAGAATCGTGGCTTCATTTTTTTATTCGCTTGCTTAAACTATTTGATTGTTTTCTATAATTTGCCAGAAGCTTCTTTTACAGTTTTAAAACCGTGTGACAAATTATTAGTGTGCTTTTTCAAAGTTTTATATGCATCATCCTTTTCAGTGCATGCTTTGTGAGGTTTGATACACTTAATGCGTCGAAAGGATTCTTTTGACTCAACATTAGACATATTCTCATTAGCTTTACCAACTTCCTTTACCAACTCAGACTTCTTTTCCTTAGAGGATGTAGACACCTCTTTCAGTTGCGCCATCATTGCCTTTTGTGCAATCTCATTTAGCTTCTCGATCTCTTTGGAAACGTCAATAATCTCTTCGATTGGCTCATTTTCATCATCGTTGAAGTGTAAGTCATCATCGTTTCCTTTTTTCACCAAAGAAACTTGTAAAACTTTTAAACACGTTAGGAGGTAAAATAGATCTAAAAGCATTGTTCATGACCTCTTTTGTCAGAACTTGAAATTGTTCGGCATCCATGATCGTTGATTCAACGTCAACAAGATCTTCCAGAGATTCATCAAACTTGATTTCTTCAAGTGATTCACCAGTCACATTAACATCCTTTGTAGTTTCTACATCAACCTGAGCTTTCACTGAAACATCAACTTCTTCTTCGATACTTTCCAATTCATCAAATTCTTTGATCTCAGCCATAAGCGCCAGACTTTCAATATTGGTAATCAAGTTATTCAAGTTAAATCCCTCATCTTCTTGAGTAACTACCAGTGCTTTATCTTTTGATTTAGAACTTGAACCGTCTTCAATAGGAATAACTCTCCGAAGTGAGGAGAATGTTGAGAGTTTTTATGTTGAATGGCCCTCTAATAGTAATCGCTTCCGAACAGATTGTAGTCGTTATCATTTACTTCCCGATTTGTACACTCCCGCTTGAAATGACCTTTCTCCTTACACCTAAAGCAAGTGACCTTTGATTTGTGGAATCCTAGCTTTGAATCTGGAGCCCTAATTCTTTTTCTTCCCATTATTTCCATGAATCTATGTGCCCTCCTAACAACAATCGCCATGCACCAGCTAATATCTATCAATTCCATCTGCTCTGGATCTATCTGGTCGTAATCTTCTTTCGTCATGTTCCAATTCCCGATTTTACCAGCGACCAAACCCTTTTAAGATTCCAAAATTGATGCAAGAAATGACATGTGATCCTTGGTAGTAGGTTCGGTGAATCCTTGTGCATTTTATAAGTTCATAGCTATATTGCATTGTAGCACATTAGGATTGTGGTTGTTTTGGCTCGAGTAATTGTTGGATGAGAAGATTTTGAGGTTTGGTCAGGACTGTCATTATAGTATGAAGCTTGAAATTGTTGAGGATAGTTATAGTTTCCACCGCTTGATGAACCACCGCGGCTTGTTGAAAATCCAGTATTTGTCTCAGTGCTGAAAGCAGATTGTATCTTTGGACTCATTTGAATGTTCAAATCATCTCCTCGTTAGTAAAGTCCGACATCTGGTTGAACAACAGCTCCTTTCATCTTTGCTTTCTTTCGAAGATCTAACTCATGTGCCTCTAGCTTCTCAATGAACTTTGGAAGAGTCAGCTTGTTATACTCAGTTGAATTTCCTTTTAGAATAAGCAGGTAGGTAGACTAATCTCCCTCAGGTAATGCGTCTGCTAACTTATCGACCCATTCATCATCATCTTTTTCAATCTTAGTCGTCTTCATCTCTACCACAAGATAATAGTATCTTTCCACCAACTATTTCATCATTTCACCCTTCATACATGTAGATATATCAAATTCCTTCTTTAGAAGTGCTTTGCTGCTCTTTTGCATTGTTTTATAACCAAGATGTTTTTTCTTAAGTGAACACCAAATCGATTGAGCAGAACCACCGTGTTGTAGTACAGAGAAAATCTCTTCATTGATTACCTATTGTAACAGATTCATCATCTTTTCCTATCGGATAAACTTCTCTCTATCTACTTCTGGAATTTGGCTAATACTGAGTTTATCTCCATTATCACCCGTTGGAATAATATATTCCTCTTCGATTGTCAACCAACAGTCAAAATAATTTACTTGGACGTAAATCTCGAAACGATCTTCCTACCATTGATAATCCTCCATTCGAAGTAGTTTTGGTGGGTTAGTAGTTGTCCCCATTTCATTATCAAAGTTCATATTTTAGACGATTGTTGTCAGAGTAGCAAAAGAATTCAAAAATTCTCCCTCCATCTTGAAAATGTTAAGCTGTAATTAGAACGGATAACAAAATGATTTGGTACGGATGACTAATTCTTGGAACGGATGAACAATTGAAACTGGAATGAATGAAGTTCAAATGAATCACTCTTCAAGCAAATGAAGACTT
This sequence comes from Scalesia atractyloides, assembly GCA_947069175.1. Lineage (NCBI taxonomy): Eukaryota > Viridiplantae > Streptophyta > Magnoliopsida > Asterales > Asteraceae > Scalesia > Scalesia atractyloides. Next base: position 58,719,563 of record CAMTDV010000008.1, read on the forward strand.
AGTGCGGATAACCTCCTCATGTGGATGAAGAACAACCATGAAACGGATCAATTCCAATCATGCGGATTAGTAGAATAAACTTGGAACGAATTACACCCCTCGTGCGGATGAATAACAAGCTTCAAACGGATGAAGTTCACTCGTGCAGATGAACTGATTTGTTCGTGCGAATGAAAGAAATTTTCAAATGGATGAAACATCTTGCTTGCGGATTACCCACTCCTTCGTGCGAATGACAACCCTAATCCGTACGAATCATCTCCTTCGTGCGAATGACAACCCTAATCCGTACGAATCATCTCCTTCGTGCAAATGAACTCAGCCATGAATTTTGTAAATTTGGGCATGAAAATGGTTGATTTTAGGCTAATCTTCGAATTTGATGTTTAGAAATGAAAAATATAGGTCCTCTGAAAAACTCAGCCAATTTGAACCGTGAAAAGTGTAAAAAAATAGAAAATTGAGTAGAAAGGTCTTGAAACTTGAATTCTTGAGTCTTCTAGTAGATATCAGCCCCCGTAGCTCTGATACCACTTGTTAGGATCGGTTTGATAGACTTTTAAGCACCCGGTGATATCTAATCTTCAATATAATGTGCGGAATACATAATACAAATGTAGAAGCACAAGAATTCTTCAATTTTCTCTGTTCACATTAACCTTTAACAGTATGACATTACATGGTTCAATTTTGATAGAGCTTCGCTTTTAGAACAAATCACTAGTTCTAAGTCTCATACCCCAAACACCTGTTTATAGACATTGGAAGGCTTGTTTGGGACAGACTAGTTCATTGATACGGATGAGACTCTGATCCGTACGAATGAGAAACAATATAAATCAAAACGTACTCTAAAATTTCAACCTATTACATGTCATACTATTCTATAATCATGTCACGATACTGACGTAGGCAGTAGACATTATACACCAACACATAATTCTATTTTCCCTAGATAATCCAAAAATAAGAAAACAAAATAAATAAAATAAATCGCATGGATCACTATAAATTAGTTCTAATAACTTCGACTCTCTTTTAATGTCGTTAAAAGATGCAAGCTATTTTAATCAGCATGCATATTTTACAATCACCAAGGTTCATATCCGAAATCATAACCATTAATCTTTGAAATCGTAACCATTAAGCTATTTTAAAGAAATTCCACCACGTAATCCTACACATAAGGGTTTTGACATCTTTGTAATCCATGTTCAATTCACTAATTCATTGATGATTTTGGTAATTCAAAATAAATAATAATTGAATATATATAATGATAAGAAATCAAAATCGACATGTTTAAAATTTTCATGGACAAAATTGTTTTAAAAATCTTCATTTATGAAAAGAGTTCCATCCAAAACCGATCTTCAAAGAGGTTTTAAACTTCAAATAACCATCCTTATGCATACGACTCCTATTTTGTGGTGATGTTTCATACTTGGTTGTTATTTCAAACTAAAACAACGATTCCAACAATATTTCTAATTCTGTTAGGAATCACGAACACAAATCTAGAATGAAATCTTTTCTGGTTAATCATTAGAAAGATAAAACCTGGAATTTGTGCGAATCCGTTTTCAAATCTGAGTTTGATGGAATGTGAGTCTCCGACTTTGTATCTAACTTCAAATAATCTTTAAATACCTTTCTTGGCTTTGGGTCTTCACAAAAATAAAACAAGTGAAACTTGTGTTCATTTTTCTCTTATATAAACACCCAAAAGAAAAACCACAAACAATATATTGTCCTTTCTTTCTTCTTGTTTGACTTTTCAAATCAACACCAAAGAAACAAAATTCTTTCTTTTCTTTTTATTGTCAAAACAATAAAGAAAATAGCCTTGTTTCTTACCCACTCGTCTAATCGAGTTATCGTATATCAAGAAACAAGCTCCCCTTTTTCTATTAAAACACCATATAACACAGAGTGTTCTCCATTCTCCTTATAATCAACGAGAAACAATAAACTTATTTTAATCCACACTTTTGTTCATGGCTTTCCTTTCATATGGAACCACAAAACACAACCCGTTGGTTCAATTTCTCGGTCGTTCGGTAAAAGAAACCGGTGTATATGCCGACCATGATTTCTAATCAGTTCCTACAGACAAATCTGACCCAACCCGACTTTTACTAAAAAAGGTTCCCAAAACTTCATGGTTGTTACTTTACAGTCTAATCCGAACTCATAAACAAAACCCAAGGTAGCCCGCAAACAAAACTAAACCAACGACTGAAGTACACCAAAAAAAATAATAATAATGTCTATCGCACACAAAGACACAAAACATTGACCAACTATATTTTCTTGTACACTGCAGATTTTCAGAAGAAGCACACCAAAATCCCAAAGTTTCCTACCCTTTGTTTTCTTCTTGCAAAGCACTTCGTACCTTCCAAGGTTTGTAAAAAAACGCCAAACTTTTCCCTTTTTATGAACACATGGGATTCCATATGCATACGTGTAACATGTTCAATGTAAGTAACTTATGGCATTGTTTATTATAATAATACCGATTGGGTTTACGAGACTGTATCACGAAACGAGAATACGTTTTGTTCTTGGTCGAACAAATCAAAACACCAATATGACCACATACAATTGCTAATATATAAATCCAAAAACCAAATAAAACTAACACGCAAAACACGAATTGCAAACCGAAACCCAGCAACAAAATCGAACACGTTTTCTCTCGAAATTGGATTTAGAATTATATCAAACAACGAAAAGAGGTTAATCTTGGTTGTATATGGAAGTAATTACTAACGAATTTCGAACCAATTGCAAGAAAACTGAGATGAAGAAAAACCTAGATTCCTATACAAATCGTGTGTTCACTTTCAGATTAACCTATTTGGTAGTACTGCCAATGATTAATCGGATAAGATGTGTAGAACACAAGAACAAATTTGTGATTGTATGAGAAATATGAAACCGTACCACCATACCGCACTGTTCGTATATATGGAACAAAGAACAAAAACCATTCCTTAGTTTGTGTCAACCAAGAGAAAAAGAAGCCCCCAAAATCACTTTTGCATGAAAACTGTGCATCTCGTTTTCCATCCATCGGTTTTGTAGTTTTAATCAAAATTTTGTGTTAACAAATAAGGCCCAATATAATATATAGCCACATATGATCTATACGGTATTGTTAGCCCATATGGTGACACCATCGTAAATCAAATTCTAAAAGCCAATCATAAATAAATATATATATATATATATATATATATATACACATAGGGTAAGGATCTAAAGTGAACATAATTATAAGAGTGAACTGTGTGAACTGATCTACACCATTGATTTTCATCATCCTAAAGTTTTGATCAGTGGCATGATTGTAATTATTGAGATTTGTTTTTTCCTTTAAATTTTATTAAAAAGGGTAATTCTATAATTACATAATGGATCAGTTTTTTTAAAACTGGAAACATGAAAAGTTGTCATATATTTCGCCAGTTACTTGCTCCTCCAAAGTTGCCATATATTTCGCCAGTTACTTGCTCCGCCAAATTAGCGTATATTATTTAATACACATGTAAACTGTATATTATAAACTGGAATTCTACAGCAAAGCTGCAACCTCGATTTATAATAATGCAGTAACTTTACCATGTTACACATGTGTACTATATAGTATCAACTGGAGGTTTGTATCAAAGTTGAATACTCGCATGTAATAATGTAGAAACTTAAAATTATACACATGTGTATTGTATGGTATCAACTAGAGGTTTACAGCAATGTTGCATCCACTTATATAACGTCATGCATCATCTTAACAGTATACACATGTGTATTAAATAATGCATATACTACGAAACTGCATCCTGATATGTAATAATGCATATACTACGCGACTATACACATGTGTACTGAATTGCAACAACTGGACGTTTACAACAAAACTACATAATACACATGTGTACCGAATATGAACACATGATTGTTAATTGGACTAATGTGGTTGTTATATTGGTCGTCGCTAGTTTGGTTGTTACTACTTGAGTCGACCATGAAAGATCATGAAGATGAACTATATGACGTTCAAAGAAAACATACAAAATGATGAAGAACTGCTCGATTGAAAAAAAAAATCTGGTGTGTTTTGACAGGTGATTATGATATAGATCTTGTTTAGATTTAAAAGATTAATCACTAAATAGGAAAGTGTAACTACTATGGATTAATTAAAATAGTAATTAATAATAATTTAATGTATAAATACAATTCTATCCTTTATGACTAAAAAACATCAAAGGCCAAGATTAGTTCACTCTCAAGAATATATATATATATATATATATATATATATATATATATATATGTATATATATATATATATGTATATATGTGTATGTATATATATGGGAAGGTTCATTTGAGATGAAATTTAATGTGAGAAGAAAAATAAGAAAGGGCATAATGGTAAAACATTAAATAGTTTATAACTCCTCTCATTAGTTATGTTATTTCTCATTAATAAAACAAAACATTTTATCCTACATATGTCTTATATTGATCGGAATTTACCCTACACACATGTGAATTTACCATACACATTTCAAAATTTATCCTACAAATACTAAAATTTATCCTACACATGTCGAAAATTGACCTACACCATAAATCATTTTATCTTGAAAGAGTATATAAAAAAATGAGTTACAAGTTTAATTAATTAGCTAATTAATGACAATTATAGATTTACCTATATACCCTTTTTCATAACATTAAATGAAGTAATTGGAGAATTTCTATTAGTTTAAAAGTTATTCTTTTTATTCTTACAAAAATTTTCTTCTCATTTGAACTCTCCACTATATATATACATATATATATATACATATATATATATACATATATATATATGTATATATACACCGTGAGTATTTAGTGAAAACGCCTAAAAGTGTGAAAACGGTGAGAACGCCCCTCATCCGTTGGATCAAAACAATCTATGGATTAGAATGGCGCGGTGGCATTTTCGTAAATAACATCTACTTTATTACTTGGACGTGCTTCATTAAGGGTAAAAGGTCTTTTTACTGCTCCAATACAAAACGCCACACTAATAAGCAAAACGTCATTCAAGATTCCCGCGTTAACCTACATTCCATACACATCACTCACTTCCAGATGAAACGACATATTTATCTAAAACGCCATTGATACAAAATGCCAAAACTTAATGATAAAACGCGTTGCAGATTTAACAAATAGATGCGAACAAATAGTAACAGAAAGTTAATTATTAACATTTATTACAAAAAATTTCCTCCTAAACTACGCGCCAAAAAGATCATTACATAAACGACGTTACCATCACTTCCATTATCACTTCAACTGATCATACTAAAACGCCATATTTAACCAAACGCCAAATTTCAAAAAAAAAAAACTCTGAGAGGAAGAAAAATGGTAACCATCATTTCTTGGAGATACACCCTCAGAATCAAAAGATTCGTAATCCTTTTACAACAGAAGAAGAGTGTTTGTTAAAATAATCAAAGCCATATTGAACTTGGAAGAAGTACAAATGGGGATCCTAGCACTTGCGTCCCTCTAGATAACCATTGTGATAAAACACATACGGTTATAAGAAGATTAACCAGAAAATTGACTAAACAACGCAAATGCAAAAATGGACACAGTCATCAGATCATGGCGTTTGATGAAGACACTAACATGGTGACCGTTATATGTGACAACGGGGAGCAGGAAGAATACATGCTTGAAAACACCATGATCAAGCAGGGTCTCGGGTTCATGGAGGAGTTACACAACATAACATGTTTGAACACAGACATGAACGTAAAATTGGCATTGTTGCATGACATATTCAAATGGAGGCTTCAAACTCTTCAAGCGCAAGAGGCCAATGAAAGTTAAAGTGATAACTCGGATGAGAAACTAGAAGAAGAACCCGAAAAAGAAGACGAAGGGAGTGATGGATGCTTCTCAGACAAAATCCCTTCTGACAAGGAGTTTTATTTTTATTTTTTTCTTTTTTTCTTTTGTGTAATTTTTTCCGTGTTTGTTATGTACTTTTCAAATAATAAAATACTATATTTCTCAAATTAGTTATAAAACGCCAAAATGTCACAATTGCAAAACACCAAAAGTTAATTAGTGTATTTTATCATCTTTATCTATAAACGCCATTAAAATACAAAACATCAAACATAAAAGATGGGACGTATTACAGCCTTGACAGATAAAGCTAAACAAACAATAACTACAAACAGTAATTGAAGCAATGGATACTTTATTACTAACATTTATTAAAATAAAATCCCGCCTAAACTACGCGCCAAAAAAATCTTATATAAACAAACATCTCAGGAACCTCCGCTGATCACACCCAAAACAAATGCCATGTTTTCTTGGCAAACCATTCACTTTAAAACGCCAAAAAAGTTAAAACAAACACAGATGGCAAACGTCGTTTCTTGGAGATTTAGTATTGTTCTCCATGAAGTTTCGCTGAATGGATTCTTAGGTGAGGGGGATAACTCAATAAGATTTTGCTGATTGAGTTGGACAAATCTTCAAGAACAAGAGACTGATGACCATGATTTGGCATTTTGTGTGCTTTGTTCTTGAGGAAGGTTTGGATGAGAAGAAGAGACTTATGCCGGTGTAAATGATATATTGGACTCCATTATTAAATGATGAAAAGTGGGATGAGCATGAAAATGATGCCCAAATATCATCCAAGCGAAAAATCCACTCACAATCATACCCCAATAATAGCATTCACTAATACGGCATCGATCTGTCTCCAACATCCACAAAACCACTTCAACAATCAACAATAAAAGTTCACACAAAATCCAAAATGCCATATTTTGTTGAATGATTAGCTTCACCTAGAGCAGTGCATTTCAGTTGTATAGAGAAATCGGCACCTACCTAAGGAATTCAAAGGTCTAGCGGACAAAAACTTCAAGAAAAAAAGACTGACGACAATGAAGATTTAGATGAGAAATTGGATTAGCATTTTTTTTACTTTTTTTTCTTGTCTAATTTTTTTGGTGTCATTTTCTGTGGTTTGTTATCTAATTTTCAGCTAAGAAATACATTATTTCTCTAATTACTTATAAAATGCCAAAATGCTACAAATGCCAAACACCAAAACTATAATAAAATTCCTTTAATCACGCATTATTAAAAACTCCAAATAATTACTGAAATGTATAAAACAAGGTGCAAGAGAATAGAACAAAAGGGTGCCTTACAAAAGTTTAATTTTGCCATCTTTATTTACTAAACGCCAAACTTAAAAGATGGAACGTGTTACAGACTTAACAGATAAAGCAGAACAAACAGTAACTACAAACAGTATCTGAAACGATGGAAACTTTATTACTGACATTTATTATATTAAAAACCACACCATAGCTGTCACACCCTCAATTTCCACTTGCGGAGTTTTACCGCGAGGCGTGTGAACAAACCAGAATCTGAGACACTAGTAACGTCGAACGACTCTATATGATTTGTTAATACGTTTTCCAAAATCGTTTGTTTAACCATTCATAGTTAATTTTAGATTGTCTTAGTTTGGTTTCAATGTTTAGCGGAAGCATTAGTTTTTAAAGTTGAGCGAAAGCATTAAAGTAAAGTAAAGGAACGGGCGCCAACACGAACGCCAAAACTAAAGAAAATACCAAACAATATTCGTAAATGAGACTCGATAAAAAGATGTCTTGATCAATGCAAGTGAGTGCACCTAGAGCTCCTAGCGTCCTGAGAAACATGTAAAGAAACAAGTGTCAACATTAAATAAGAGTGAGTTCACAGGTTTTCATAAGTTCATTTGTTCGGTTATAAGTTTGTTTCCCCCGTTATCCCTAACCCGGGATAACGATTTAGTTCCATTATTCCCAACCCAGAATAATACTGATGGTTCCATTATTCCTTACCCGGAATAATAATGATGTTCCATTATTCCTACCTGGAAAAATAATGTTGTTGGTTCCATTATCCCTAACCCGGAATAATATTGTTGATTCGTAATTAAGTTCAATGTTAACATGTAGGTAGCGAACCTAAAGTTATGTCACGTAAGTGTTCGCGATCGAAGCTGACTGTTGTGCCTCCGTGTTGCCAGGCCTATCACTGACCATGGCGAAGTTAGGCCAAATTATTCACCCGTTGACCATACCCGGTCGGCTAGCGCGACTAGCTCGGGTGGGGCTTGTCGGGCCCAGTAGTACTACTTATAATTTCCCCGCTATCTAACCCAATACTAACGATCCGAGAGTTTGTCGAGGACTTGTGTGATATAGCTGCTTAGTGACCATAACGTAAATTAACATTAACTTAGTTACCGAATAGTTTAATGACGTTAATTTCGTATAACGTAAAGAGATAGAGTTGTAGAGTGTATACATGTTTCTCCCCCTGTTGTTTAAAACCGGATAAAATTAGGGCCGTGAACTCACCTTTAGTTGCTCGGTTAGTGTAACACAGATGTAGCAAATGATGGGACCGCTAATTGCGTCCTAACAAGTCAATTGATTTAGAGTTAGTGTGTGAACACACTGATACAAACCCTACACATAACTAACACACAATGCGGTACATACAATAAAAATTCCTAAAACCCAAATCATGCATGCAAGTATCATCATACCAACATAGTGATCAAACCAACCTATCATGAACACAAATCAATCCATACAACACTTTGGTACACACATTCGCAAGTTATCAAGTTTCAGCTTATATACTCATAATTAGGCTGTTTTCAAGGATTTTTATAAAATAGTTCCAAAAATTCCAATTATTTTACAAAAGGTGTCAACTATATTGTAGAATTTTATATAAATTTTTCAAGTCCTAACACTTTACCAATTATTCATAAATATTAATATACTAGGCTGCAGTCAGATTCGTCGCTTTCTTACTGCAGTCCACGGAAGAATTTATTTAAAAATCACCGTTCATCCAATTAGCAAAATTCCAGTGGGAGTTTCCCGGAAATTTCCATCTCCAGTTGCTGTAAAAATTTCGTGATTCAACTCTCTACATATTATTAGATCCGACTCGATAAACAACTAACAAATTTTCAGCATTTTCACAGCTTCAGTTACTGCACTTAATTGGCCACTTAAAAATATCAAACGACTTCATAAAAATATGAATCTAGCGCCATTAGAAGCGTTTTTTCAAAAATCTACGTTTTAGGCTTCAGAAAATCCGTTTTTCGATAAATAATAACCAAGTTACAGCCAGTTGAAGTTGGCTGTAAACACCATTCAGCACCCTGATTTCGACATTTTATCGCAATATAACACGCTAAAACAATCGAGACGTTAAAAATAAACGATCAAGAACAGATTTATCAATCATATATCATCATGTACATCATACACATGCAAATCCTAATCATAATATATGGTTTTTATCACAAAACGCAGCCTAATGATTCTTGATTCCAACTAATCATCATAATCGCAAACTCGCATAATTTATCGAACTAACATCATACACTTTCATAATAATGATTCTACCATTACATACAAGCATGATCAAGAGTTTATAACCCTAATATGACTTTGCAAAACAATGACAAATCCTAACCTTTAACAATGAAGATCAATGAACCGGGAACTAGATGGGAGCCAATTCGGATGTTGAAGAAGATTGCGACCGAGAGGAAGAGTGGGGAGGCGGCTGTCGCGACCGAGAGAAGGGATGAGGAGAAGGCTGCCGTCGACTAGTTTAGAACTAGGGTTTGTGTGTGTGTGTTTTGTTTTTGAAACATAACACATGCATATATAGTGCAAGAAGGAAAAGAAAAGGAAAAAGGAAAAGGGTTGGGCGGTTTGCGCTCGCGGCCGCAAAGGTTTGGGTGGGTCGGTTTGGGTCTATAACTTGATCCTCAAGTTTTGGTTAACTCCTTGAGTCGCAAGGAAGTGAGGTCCACCCGTTTCGCGACCCGGTTCGGTTCGTTTATCATTTACTATATCTTTTATAATTAATCACCACGAAATCAAAACATAACATAATCACTCACCAAGCTTATAAGCGTCTAATACATATAGCACGTAATTCACTTGATAAGTTCACAAGGTTAGCATAGTTATTTCGAGCGTGTAAATTAAGTCTCCGAATCAATTTAGCGTAGGAATGAATAACCGTGAAGTAGTGCGTTTAAGATACCTGAAAAACCGGGATGTCACATTATCCCATGTTGAAAGAATTTTCGTCCCGAAAATTGAGTAAACGCGGTTTAGAATGCAACGTACATGTTTAGAGTGCCACGCACAAAGATTTAGTTCGTTAACAATGGTACACGAAATTACTTAAATTTCCAGGTTGTCACATCATCCCCATGTTAAAAGAATTTTCGTCCCAAAAATTTAGTTGGTGGTATCGTTAGCTTGCTGCTCAGCTGCAAAGAAGTGTGGGTATTTTCTTTTCATTTGGTCCTCTCTTTCCCACGTGAACTCCGGTCCACACTTAGAGTCCCAACGAACCTTGACGATCGGAATCTTGCTCTGCCTTCGAGTCTTGATCTCACGATCCATGATCTCGATAGGTTGTTCCACAAAGTGCAGTTGTTCATCCACTTGAATCTCATCCAATGGAATGATTAGGGTTTCATCTGATAGACACTTCTTCAGATTTGACACGTGAAAAACGTTGTGAACTCCACTGGGTTCGGCAGGAAGGTCTAATTGATAAGCTACGGGTCCGATACGTTTCAAGATCACAAACGGGCCTACGTACCGTGGGTTTAGTTTTCCTCGTTTCCCAAAACGGATTACACCCTTCCAGGGTGACACCTTCAGTAGTACGCGGTCGCCTACTTGAAATTCGAGTGGTTTGCGTCGTTGATCAGCATAGCTTTTCTGTCGATCTCGTGCCGCCGCCATGCGGTTTCTGATTTGTACAATCTTTTCAGTAGCCTCAAGTATCAACTCAGGGCCTGTGATTTGACTGTCACCGACTTCTGCCCAACAGACCGGTGATCTACATTTACGACCGTATAATGCCTCAAACGGTGCTGCCGATATACTCGTATGGTAACTGTTGTTATACGAGAATTCCACTAAAGGCAGATGGATTTCCCAACTATTCCCGAAGTCTACCACGCATGCCCTAAGCATGTCTTCCAAGGTCTGTATGGTCCTTTCGCTTTGACCATCAGTCTGAGGGTGATAAGCTGTGCTCATATCCAAGCGTGTTCCCAACGCTTTCTGAAGTGACTGCCAAAAGTTGGACGTGAAACGAGCATCTCTGTCTGAGATGATGGACGTTGGCACTCCGTGCCGAGAAACTACTTCCTTAATGTAGATGCGAGTCAACTTATCCATCTTATCTGTTTCTTTAATCGCTAGAAAGTGTGCGGACTTAGTTAAACGATCCACAATCACCCAGATGGTATCGTAACCACCCAAAGTTCGCGGAAGTTTAGTGATGAAGTCCATCGAGATCTGATCCCATTTCCACACTGGGATCTCAGGTTGTTGAAGTAGCCCCGATGGCTTCTGATACTCTACCTTGACTTTCGCACAAGTCAAACACTTGCTCACGTAGGTGGCTATATCCGCTTTCATGTTGGGCCACCAGTACGCAGCTTTAAGGTCTTGATACATCTTTATCCGAACCAGGATGGACAGAGTATCGGGATTTGTGAGCTTCGTCCATGACTAGCTTTCTAAGGTCTCCGTAGAGAGGTACCCATATACGATTCATGAAATACCGGGCTCCATTGGGTTTTACTTCCCAATCGCGTTCCATTTTTTCCACCGATTCGGCCTTGATGTTTTCTTCCTTAAATGCTTCTAACTGCGCGTCGCGTATCTGTTCGGGTAACCCCGAATGAATGGTGAACTGTAGTGCTCGTACCCGACGAGGTTTCAAGTGCTCCTTCCTACTGAGGGCATCAGCTACCACGTTAGCTTTACCCGGGTGATACCGAATGGCACATTCATAATCGTTCAAGAGTTCGACCCAACGACGCTGTCGCATGTTCAACTCCTTCTGGTCAAAGATGTGTTGGAGGCTCTTGTGATCTGTATAGATTGTGCACTTTGTTCCATATAGGTAGTGTCTCCAAATCTTAAGCACAAACACCACTGCTCCCAATTCCAGGTCATGTGTTGTGTAGTTTTTCTCGTGAACCTTCAATTGTCGGGACGCATACGCGATGACCTTATCACGTTGCATGAGTACGCATCCCAATCCCTGAATGGAAGCATCACAATATACTACCAAATCATCAGTCCCTTCCGGCAAGGACAGAATGGGTGCACTGCAAAGTTTCTGCTTCAGCAATTGAAATGCCGCTTCCTGCTTGTCACCCCAAGCATACTTGATGCCTTTCTGGGTGAGGGTAGTAAGCGGTTGCGCGATCTTTGAAAATCCCTCGATGAAACGTCTGTAGTAACCAGCCAAACCCAAAAATTAGCGGATCTCCGTCGGTGTCCTGGGTGCTTCCCAGTTTTTGATAGCTTCAATCTTGGCGGGGTCAACGTGGATACACTTTTCATTTACGATATGCCCGAGGAACTGAACTTCCCGAATCCAGAAATCACACTTTGAAAGCTTGGCATATAGTTTCTCATGTTGAAGTAATTCCAGCAGTAATCGTAGATGTTCAGCATGTTCTGCTTCACCTTTAGAGTAGATGAGTATGTCATCGATGAACACAATGACAAACTTGTCGAGATATGGTTTACACACATGGTTCATGAGGTCCATGAACACCACGGGTACGTTGGTGAGACTGAAGGGCATGACCAAGAACTCATAATGGCCATACCGAGTACGAAATGCCGTCTTAGCGATATCCTCCTCCCTGACGCGTAACTGGTGATAACCGGACTGTAGATCAATCTTGGAGTAGTAGCTTGACCCTTGAAGTTGGTCGAAGAGATCGTCGATGCGAGGTAACGGGTATCGGTTCTTGACAGTAACCTTATTAAGTTCCATGTAGTCGATGCACATGCGGAAGGTCCCGTCCTTCTTCTTGACAAAAAGGACTGGAGCTCCCCATGGCGAAGTGCTAGGTCGGATAAATCCTTTTTCTAACAGTTCCTGAAGTTGGGTAGACAGCTCTTGCAGCTCGGCTGGAGCTAGGCGGTATGGGGCCTTGGCGATAGGAGTTGCATGGTTCTCCAATTCAATTTCAAACTCCACTTGTCGATGTGGTGGAAGACCAGGTAACTCCTCTGGAAATACATCGGAAAAATCACGGACGACGGGGATGTCTTCTATACGTTTCTCGTCCTTAGGCTGTTCGGTAACCAGTGCGAGCAAAGCGAAGGAGTTCTTCCTCCGAAGATACTTCTGTGCTTGCATGTAAGAGATGATGTTTGTGACGGCGCCTGCCTTCTCGCCTTGCACCGTCAAGATTTCGTCGTTAGAGAGCGGAATACGGATAGATTTTTCGAAGCAGAGAACTTTAGCTCGGACGTCTGACTGCAGTCCACGGAAGAATTTATTTAAAAATCACCGTTCATCCAATTAGCAAAATTCCAGTGGGAGTTTCCCGGAAATTTCCATCTCCAGTTTCTGTACAAATTTCGTGATTCGACTCTCTACAGATTATCAGATCCGACTCGATAAACAACTAACAAATTTTCAGCATTTTCACAGCTTCAGTTACTGCACTTAATTGGCCACTTAAAAATATCAAACGACTTCAGAAAAATATGAATCTAGAGCCATTAGAAGCGTTTTTCAAAAATCTACGTTTTAGGCTTCAGAAAATCCGTTTTTCGATAATAATAACCAAGTTACAGCCAGTTGAAGTTGGCTGTAAACACCATTCAGCACCCTGATTTCGACATTTTATCGCAATATAACACGCTAAAATAATCGAGACGTTAAATATAAACGATCAAGAACAGATTTATCAATCATATATCATCATGTACATCATACACATGCAAACCCTAATCATAATATATGGTTTTTATCACAAAACGCAGCCTAATGATTCTTGATTCCAACTAATCATCATAATCGCAAACTCGCATAATTTATCGAACTAACATCATACACTTTCATAATAATGATTCTACCGTTACATACAAGCATGATCAAGAGTTTATAACCCTAATATGACTTTGCAAAACAATGACAAATCCTAACCTTTAACAATGAAGATCAATGAACCGGGAACTAGATGGGAGCCAATTCGGATGTTGAAGAAGATTGCGACCGAGAGGAAGAGTGGGGAGGCAGCTGTCGTGACCGAGAGAAGGGATGAGAAGAAGGCTGTCGTCGACTAGTTTAGAACTAGGGTTTGTGTGTGTGTATTTTGTTTTTGAAACATAACACATGCATATATAGTGCAAGAAGGAAAAGAAAAGGAAAAAGGAAAAGGGTTGGGCTGTTTGCGCTCGCGGCCGCAAAGGTTTGGGTGGGTCGGTTTGGGTCTATAACTTGATCCTCAAGTTTTGGTTAACTCCTTGAGTCGCAAGGAAGTGAGGTCCACCCGTTTCGCGACCCGGTTCGGTTCGTTTATCTATTTACTATATCTTTTATAATTAATCACCACGAAATCAAAACATAACATAATCACTCACCAAGCTTATAAGCGTCTAATACATATAGCACATAATTCACTTGATAAGTTCACAAGGTTAGCATAGTTATTTCGAGCGTGTAAATTAAGTCTCCGAATCAATTTAGCGTAGGAATGAATAACCATGAAGTAGTGCGTTTAAAATACCTGAAAAACCGGGATGTCACAATAGCAATTGAGTTTTTTTATATTTTCAAAACCCCATATCACATTATAGGTCTGCATCCTACATCACACGACAATAGATACAAAAAATACACATAAAAAATATAATTACTATTGTTTTTAGCGCCAAAAACATATATCTACCTCGCGCCAAAAAAGGTTATTATATAAGTAGAACAGGTAAACAAACTTAACACTCCAAAAATTGTCTAAACACGCCACAAATTGTTTAAAACACCATACAACTTAAAAAAATGGCTCAGGTTATTAAATGGAGGTTTGAAAGGTCGGAGAGACATTTCGTCCTAAAGTTCTCTGAGAAGAGAAGGGTGAAGGTCAAGACCATCAAGGCAATACTTAGTATGGATGAGGCCGTTCAGAGGGATATTCTGTCCTTGGGGTTCCAAGGGCCAACGATTGTGAAAGGACTCAAACGGTAATAAGAAGATTGAAAAGAAAACTTCTAGCAGATGATGATGATGACATTACTGATCTACCAACAGTTACCAGTTGGAATTTGGATGAACCATCAAGAATGGTGAAAGTGACTTATCAAGATGGGGTGAATTATTCATTAATGATGGACGAAGTGCTAAACACATATAAACTACACCCTCTTGAACAACTCTGTGATTTAGCACCTTCGAACGATGCAACATCCAGGGTTGTTATGATATTTAAATATAGGATGCGAAAAAGGCTAAACGAGATTAGGGTGTTATACGCCAATGAAATAGATAATGATTACGAGTCTGAAGAAAGTGATGACCAAAGCGATGGGTACATCTCTGATGTAATACCATCCACAGAAGACTACTAGTTTACTTTGATTTCTTCTTAGTTGTAATGTTTTGAATTATTAAAGAAATATAATGAATTTAGGAACGCCAAGATATTTACCTTTATAAGATATAAGAGATTAATTCAACTGGACAGATCTACAAATGAAGTGGCTACTGAGAGGGAAGATGGTGAAAACGACATAATGATCAAACCATTAGTTTAATGATAAACATTAAGAATAACAGATTTACTATAACCCTAAAACATTTTAATGAAAACGTCATAATTCAGATATGCGTAACAAGGTATAAAATGCCATTGGTAAGTTCTAAATAATGAAAATGCCAAATATTGATTCTATGTTGAAGGACATAACGACGTTTTTCAAAAATATTGCTTTGAAAATAAAACGCCATAGAAACAAGAATAAAGAACAACACGCGATATCTGATGGACTTTTGTTTTAAAATGAATTATAACGCCATCTATTAAGCGGACTTGAACAATGACAATCGTACCCCGCGCATCATTTAGCCCCCTGACACGTGTTTGGCTAGGATCCGTTCTCACCGTTTTCACACTTCCATTCATTTTCTCCTGATCCCGTTTATATATATATATATATATATATATATATATATATAGGGGAGAGTTATCTTGGGAACGCTAAATATTGCGAGAACCGTGAGAATGAATGAATAACCAATTAAAACTTTTTTAATCCAAACCTCATTGTAATTAAAATACAATATCAAAAAAGAATTTACAACATCAAGTAATTCATTTCTTCTCTCAAAATCACTCTTATTAGATTTTTTTCACATGTGTAAATATAATAATATACACATGTGTAAATGACAAGCTTACATGTGTAAATTTTCTTTATTTATGAATTCACGTAAATTTAAACATGTAAATTTAATTCTAACATTGTATTCGAATAATAATGATAAGTGTAAAAAGAAATTTTGAATTTTACTTATTTTTGACAAAGTTTTCGTGGTTTTTTTCATTCGTTCTCACGGTTTTCACAATATTTACCGTTCTCGTTTAAACCCTCCCCTATATATACAGGTGAGGGTTATCTTGATAACATGGATTTTTATGAGAACACTAAGAACAATTTTCATCCATAGATCATCCTAAGTTAAGGGCTAAGATTAAAGTGGTTTAAATGAGAAGGGAACTTAAAATAAAAGAGTAGAAAGGGCACTATTGCAAAAGCACATTAAAAAAACCGTTACATCTCATAAGTTGTAAATCACCAAATTACCTTTTTCCTGATGATCTCACAACCCTAAGGCTAACGCCGGAGACAAGACACACGATGAAGATAACACACACAATTCAAGCGATTTAAACCGAACAACCAGACCTGTTATTCGACGGTGATTCGAATCGCTAGAAATAGTTGGAAGATGTTGACAACAACATTAAAAGCTGTGATTCTGAAGTGTACAACGGCAAACATGTGGCGGCGTTGTGGCAGAATTAAATTAGTGGAAGAAGAGACGACAGCGGAGAAGCGAAAGAGAGTGGTAGAGGCATATTTGGAGAAGTTGAGGTAGGCGTTGAGGAGAGAGGAGGAGGACGGTGATGAGTTTAATGATGGAGATAAGGATTCTCTAGTTGCACAATTTTTGCAGGTGCAACAGCTTGAAGAGAGGTGATGTGTTTGTAAACTGATTGCTTCAAGGTAAATCTTAGATATGAAGTTTTATATTAATTGTTTTGGTTGTGATGATTGATCCATTATTGTAATCGTTTTTAGAGAAGAAATATCTGAATTTTATAGTTTGTTTGAACCAAACAATGATTGTTTAGACGTAAGTATCAAAAGATCATTGTTATGAAGAATTTGAAATGTATTATTGCATTCTGATGTTAGAAACAGTTTCTACTTTACAATTAAATAAATATTACAATATTAACATGTGTAAATCATCTGGTTGTGGTAATTGATCCATAGTTGTAGCCATTGATGCGATTATTTTGGAAATTCGATGGGACTACATTTATTGACAAGGGGAATTGTGTTGGTATCGCGTTTCGGTACCGGGATTTCCATAGGTTTTAACACATGTGAAATCATAATACCTTAAAAAATAAGCATAAATACAAAGGTTTACACATGTGTAAATCATAATACTTTAAAACATAAGCATTAATATAAAAGTTTATACCGTGTAAATCATATATACGAAGGTTTACACATGTGTTAATCATAAATTCTAAGGTTTACACATGTGTAAATCATAATACTTTAAAACAATAAGCATACATACGAAGATTCCCACATGCGTAAATCATATATATGAAGGTTTATACATGTGTAAATTATAATACTTTTTAAAAAAACAAACATAATTACGAAGATTTACACATGTGTAAATATATTACTTCAAAAAATAAGCATAAATATGAAGGTTTACACATGTAAATCATAATATTTTTAAAAAATAATTTTTAATATAAAGGTTTACAAATGTATAAATCATATTTACGAAGGTTTACCACATGTGTAAATCATAATACTTTAAAAACTTAGCATAAATATCAAGGTTTCCACATGTGCAAATTATATATATAAGAAGGTTTACACATATATAAACCATAATACTTTATAAAAAAAATAAGCATAAATATCAAGGCTTACACATGTGTAAATCATGTATGTGAAGGTTTACACGTGTGTAAATCATATAAATCAAACATAAGGCATAAGTAGTAATTACATTGAATTAATAATGTGTACAAACTGTTTTGTAATCCTATTTTTTAAAGGACCACCAAGATTCATATCGATTTCTACATCATTATGACTAGTTGCTTGGTTGGTGGTACTCTTAAGCTTCGTCATCTTCGTTATTGTTGTCGAACCATTAGTACTAAATCCTTGACCCACTCAAGTCACCACTTGACACTTGTTTCTAGTGTTAATGCTACAGTCATTAGAATTTATCTTGTTCCTTTTATTTCTGGCGCAATATGGGGAACGGGAACACCATTGGTATC
The DNA here is from genome assembly GCA_947069175.1 of Scalesia atractyloides. NCBI lineage: Eukaryota > Viridiplantae > Streptophyta > Magnoliopsida > Asterales > Asteraceae > Scalesia > Scalesia atractyloides. The sequence continues at coordinate 58,738,092 of CAMTDV010000008.1, forward strand.
TTAAAGTTGGTCATGGATTTTGACCATCTTAGTCGAATTGTCCAAGCATCATAATCACACATTTCCACCTTTGCAGCATCAAACATCCCCTAGCCAACGCTGGCACCGCCTTATCCTGTCAAGGGTCGGATCAACTATTCAGGGGGCTAAAGTAAATTAGAAAATCGAGGCCTTTTTTTAATAAACTGAAGGAGTTGCGTAACATGCCAAACCATATTGCAATTATAAAACAAATAGCATGAAGATTATTTGAATGCAACTGAGAAGCTATGACAGTTGATTAGAAACAAAATAAGGATAAAATGGAATTTGCAGTGATTGTGTACACAAAACTCACATTTAGTATGGAGAAAATGAAGAAAATATGTTGAACATTAACCTAGTTGGTTTGGTGTGTGGGCATTACCAATTCCACTATGGCTAGTTGCTTGTTGAATAAACTTCAATGCTGGACTACTGGATGCATGCATATGAACAAAAAATATATTAAGTAGTTATTAATATTACAAACTATAATTCCTCTCACTTTCATATCTTAAAAATTATACTTTAGTATGTGTCAAGGAGTGTAGTAAGGATAATTTTTTTTGGCAATGGATGTTCTTAAATACACATATGTATAACGTAGGAGGTTTGCATGATTTACATCTAATAAACATTGTATTTAACATAGGATAGAATGATGCAGTTCATAGTATTACACACATATATATATTTTATACCTATAGTCATGAATTAACTGTTTCTAGCTTACCCCACTTGTTATACACATACATACAGTTCATGTTTTTAGTATGATTGAACGGATATTTTTTTTGTAATGGATGTTAATACATACACGTGTGTATTTTCGTAGGTGGATTCCATATGGCCCAAAGGAAAAAGCAATAAAGAAAACCAAAAAAAAACATAGAAGGAAATGCAATTTTGTGGCAAAAGGGTAAGGAAGCACGATAAAGGAATTGTCCACTTAAAAAAGGCGACCCAATAAACGACGATTCGTCGACAGAAGAAGATGATGAGGAAGAAGATGACGAGCATTACGAGTATGACGACGGTTCTGACACCGGTACTGATGGGTATTAGAAGAGAGTGAAGACAACGTTAGTGAGATATAGGATTTTTTTAAAAAAAACAATACATGCACCATGTTTGTGTCGTTTTTTCCAGTTTTTTCCTGAGCGAATGTTTGATGGATGTTTTTATCATTGTTTGTGATTGTATTTTGTTCTTATTTTTCTTGTCCTATAGTTACTACCTACTTCTAGATACTACTCATGGTATATATGTTAAGGCGACATGATATTTAGATATTACACGTAATAGTTATTTCCTTTTAAGCACAAATGTACGTTTTTGGAACTGCAGTACACATGTGTATTTTATATATTACCTACAATTGTCCACATGTGTACACAGTTGCTCGGTCTATAATATTACATAGTACAAGACCTTCGATACACTATTCTTTAGATAAAAATATCTGTTAGATCCTATTAACTCTATCATATTTTATACATAGCATAAAGCCAAAATGTATGTATAAGATACACCTACGGTTTGGACTTATGTTATGCACTCAGTTGTACACATGTATACACAGTTACAATTAACTATGTTATGTACTCAACTGTACATAAATCATACACAAGTATACAACAATTTACTTAATAGCCTTTTCTACATTGTTCACAAGATGGTAATAAACTACGTATCATTATAAAAACATCATACACAAGTTCAAAATTGTGTCAAACCAAACAAACATACCATTCCTTTACTGAAGCCTATTTTCCAAATTCAAAACAAAACATAATGCCAAAACAAATAAAAATACCAATATCCATTAATCAAACCATCATATGGATATTATTGTTCAAAACTGAAATGTACTAATTAACCATATTCTTCTGCCTTTCCGTATGCTACTGCTTCTGCCATTATGCAATTATAATGCTTGTTAACGTTTGACATTACCATCTTCACCGTGTATTTCATCTTTAAACGTGTCAAGCATGATTTCTTTTCGGTATGTGTCAGGGGAAAGCCACTATCCAGTTTCTCAACGGTTACGCCGAACCAAGTTTCCATATGACGCATAATGAAACACCCCACAATCAACCATGTTGCCGACCGTTTTCCAATCAAAGTCCAACATATGCGGCAATGCATTTTCTATTTGCGGATACTTCGGATGATGGACCAGCTTGACATACTTTGTGAAAATGTCTTTCTGAGATCGGAGATCATGTTATAATCAGTTAGAAAAAAGTGTACTAAAAAAATAAAAATATATGTATTTCAATGTTAATTACCACTTTGTATGGCATCGTCTTATTGAAGAAATTGTCATCATTGATTAGCATGATGGGGCTTTCCTTTACATCCATATTGTCAATGACCGTTATCGCTATGTTTTCAAGATCAAAGCAAATCAAATAAAAATGGTCATATTCAAGAATCGGGAATCATATTACGCAATAATCCGACAAACTCAGTAGCGTCTTATTTTTCTCGACCACTAGAAACAAACAACGCGCTTTTAAATTTTTCAATACGTTGAGCATCGCTGTATTTTCTATTGTTAAAAAATGTTCAGCCTGAATGTACGAAAAAAAAAGTATATTTGTAAAACCATTCCCGCATAATTTAACAGTATTTTTAATATAGAATTACTAATAAAACTTACAAAACAAAACAACTAGTATGGCAGAACAGTAGCGGCTTTGTCCTCTCAATTCTATCGGCATCCCCAAAATTATTTGTTCCTTTTGTTCTGTCTTTTTCGTCATAGATGAGCATCGAAGCAAAGCAATTTACGACTCCAACATTAATCCACTTACTTAGTTGCAAATCCTTCATTTGAAAATGATATAGCCTAATACCACTTTCGGTTTCGTACACAAATTGCCTGATCATAAAGTATTAGCATTAATAATAGTACAATAAACTATATTCGTACATTGTATGGTGTTCTCGTTGGCATGTGTACGTACAACACACTTATGTATCTGTTCAACATACACATACGTATAACGTAAATATACATATGTGTACCAATAAACACACACGTGTACACCAAAATTACCATAATATTAAGTAAATTGGTGGACACTTGTGTACATTTGAGTATCTATACATGTGTACAGTTAAGTACATAACATGTGCACAGTTGAGAATATAACATACTTAATTGCAACTGTGTACAGTTGAGTATATAACATATTTAACTACTTATGTAATCAACAATGGTTGATCAAAACACAACATTGGACCAAAAACTTGTGATTAAACATCTATTACAGTAGATGAAAGAAACCCTAGCTTCCGTTTTGATATAAATAAAAGAAGTAGAAAACATACAAAAGCGGCAACGATATACTGAATCATATACACATTTCACTCAGTTCAGCATTGTGTACCTTTGGTTGTTGAATATCGTATGAGTTTTTCCGGCGACTCATGAACTTCGACGAGAGGTGAACTTCAAGGGGAACAATGACAGAGAGAGAGAGAGAGAGAAAGTTGTTGAATAATAATAGGGATTTAAAATTGAAACTACTATACTTTTGGAATTGATATATTCTAGAAGTTATGGAAACTATTCAGTTTCCTGGGTTTGAATTCTATGTTTGTGTAATTACACAAATACCCTTATTTATTTAATTAAATACATAAAATTAACCAATTAATTACCATCATGTCATTCTTCTAAAATCTCAAGATAATGAAAATCAAGGGTCCGTATAAGTTACCACAGTTTACTCTTGGGAGGGTGTTCACTCTAGAACCCTGCCATATATATATATATATAGGGTGGGGTTCCAGAGTGAACACTAGTGTACTTGCGAACTGAGTGAACAAATCTTGACAATTTATTTACGCACGTGTATGGCTAGGATTTCATCATCAAATCATGAAATACACTAGTGTATTTTATAATCAAATCCTGACCATTGATTTACACACGTGTATTAATAATCAAGGGTTAGGATTAGTTCATACAATTCACTATCAAGGGGGTTGTTCACAAATGATCCTAATCCTATATATATATATATATATATATATATATATATTATAGCTTCTCTCATTAATTATGTTATTTCTCATTAATAAAGCAAAAACATTTTATCCTACACATTTCAAAATTTATCCTACATAATCTTATACGTATCGGAATTTACCTTACACACATGTAAAAATACCCTACATATTTCAAAATTTATCCTACACATACTAAAATTTATCCTATACATGTCGAAAATTGTCCTTCACCATAAATTATTTTATCTTGAAAATGTATATTAAAAAAAAGAGTTACAAGTTTAATTAATTAGCTAATTAATGACAATTATATATTTACTTATATGTCATTTTTCATAATATTAAATAGTAAATGAAGAATTTCTATTGGTTTAAAAGTTATTCTTTTTATTCTTACAAAATTTTCTTCTCATTTGAACTCTCTACTATATATATAAATGAAAAAAAATTTTGTAAGAATAAAAAGAATAACTTTTAAATCAATAGAAATTCTCCATTTACTTTATTTAATGTTTGTATTTAATATTATAAAAAAGGACATATAAGTAAATATATAATTGTCATTAATTAAACTTGTAACTCTTTTTTTTAATATACATTTTCAAGATAAAATAATTTATGGTGAACGACAATTTTCGACATGTGTAGGATGAATTTTCGTATGTGTAGGATAAATTTTGAAATGTGTAGGATAAATTTACATGTGTGTAGGGTAAATTCCAGTAAATGTAAGACATATGTAGAATAAATTTTGAAATGTGTAGGATAAAATGTTTTTGCTTTATTAATGAGAGATAACATAATTAATGAGAGAAGTTATAAATCATTTAATGTTTTACCATTATGCTCTTTCTTCTCTTTTTTCTCACATTAAATTTCTTCTCAAATGAACATTCTCATATATATATATATATATATATCAGTCGCAGGGGATAACCTAGTAACATATTTATAAAATAAAAACAAAGTGTCATGTTACATAAATTAGCGACAAAGTGGAAATACAATTTAAAGATAGTCGAGTCCCTTTGAAGATCATATCCTTCAAGTTGCCAAAACCTTTCCCTCAGTAAATCGAGTCCATTCTATAAAAAGAACCAACTAAATTATAAGCGTTTAACTACATAAAATCAACTTTGGTGCCGATACTATGCGGTACCAAAGGCGGACCCATGATTTTACTTTCGCTGAGGGTCAATCACGAGGCTTAACCAAACTTTTAAGAGGGCGATCAGGACTTTTGCCGAATAATACCACTTTTTTCCCGTTCTTTACAATATGCTTCCTTCCTACAAACCGGAACATTAGAGTAGAAAAGTGGATATTCCACAAGCATTTCAGACATAAGTACCAAGAGACCACCTAAAGGACAACAAAAGTTGTAATCAATATAAAGAATGCAAATCACGATTGGAAAAAAAAAATGATACCTATCAGTAACATTCCAGGAGTTCCATAAGTAAAATAAGCCTGCAATATCACAAGAGACCAAGAACTCCAACAGTTCAATCAAAGGTAGAATTTATATAGTTCCGGTAAATCAAAGGTACAATTTAATTAGTTTGACCTCAATAATCAACTTATCCATGATGTACGTATATAATCATCATATCTTTTAGTAGCATTGGTTATGTAGTTGAAACAATCTATCCGACTCTAGTAGAAGTGGTAAGTTGGGTGAAGTGGACGGGTTGGATAACGATCTAAACTAATTAGGTTAGAAACGGTACGACCCAAAATTAAACTGATAATCACCTAATAAAATATTTTATAAGGTGGTGGTATGGACTAAAATAAGACCATTGAACTTGTTAAATACATTAAACTCTTTTATTCCCTCACATACTTGGATGGAACAATATTTCCCAAACCAGCCTAAAGTCCACCATCTTTACTAAAAGTAAAAAACATGGGTTATAATGCTATTGCACAATTAAACCACTTCCTTCTAGGGGTGTTCAAAACCGGATATCCAAATTTCGGATATCCAAAATTTTCAGATACTAGATTTCACTATCCGAATCCATATCCGAAATTTCGGATATCCGATTGGATAGTGAATCAGATATCCGAAAATCCAATTCTTTATTTAATTTTTATGTTTTAATATTTGGAACCGGATATTTCGGATAGTTTTGGATATCCAAATATAAATTTTCAGATATTTCGGATATTTTTCGGATACTTCGGATGTGGATGTTCGGATATCCGAAAAAAATAAAAATCAAATTTTCGGATAATTCGGATATCCGAAATATCCGAAAATTTTTAAAATCACTATCCGAATCCGAAAATTCGGATATCCGAAATTTTGGGTATCCAAATTTTCAGATATTTCGGATCCGGATATCTGATAATTCGGATCGGATTTTCGGATACGGATAGTTTTGAACACCCCTACTTCCTTCCCCCATGCAAGAGTTAGGCAATTAAACCTTACCTTTTGGCAACCCAAACCCGTTTTCTTGAACCTCCTAAACCGAACCCAACCCAATTCTTGTCACTTACAATTCGACCCAAACTCATGGAAAAACCCTAAACTTACCTTCCACTAATCCAAATGATAACGACAACAGTCTTTCATCTGCAATGCTAAAAACCCAATTTTAGAAAGTAAAAAGTATCAATCAGTTTATAAAAAAAATGATTGATGAACAATACCTAAAAAAGTGCTACGATATGCTCCGAGCATGCTATTTTCTATACGATCATCTTTATTATCTGATGATAATTGATCATATCCGAGTATGCTATTCTCTGTGTGATCAATCATTTAAGATTTCAGAGGTCTGCTTGCATATATTATGACATTGAATGTAGAAGAATCATAAAACATAATGAGGCTTTTATTGTACTCCAGCCTACACTCCGAATACTTAGCTTCAACAACCACTAATGGTTCTGCTAGGATCAATTTCTTCACCTGAAATTTGGTATATTGCAAGTAATAATTAACAAAAAAAAACAAAAATATCGGTGGTACGTAATGTCACTTTTAGTTATGGAGTAAAAGTGTAGCAGTTTGTTTTTCTAAGGATGGACGAAAGCTTTTTTTTTACACCATCTAGGAAGGATGGACTCAATTTGGTTTTTGTTCTAGAGCAATAGGAGACAAAACGCCAACTATAAGGACAGGTCAAACGGGTAATGGGTAAATCTAAAACGAATCAATAGTCATCAAAAGGTAGCTTCCACAAGTCAATATCTAGTGCAATAAAATAGTATTCAGTACCTTAGTATATGATTTCGCCTCTCCAAATGAACATCTAAAGTTCACCTCTTAATCAATCCATGTTCTTGAAAGTCAAGATATTCAAAGCAGATTAGACACAAGAAGCAGGACTAAAATAAATGATAGATGGAGTTAAAAGGAAAAAATATATCTTAAAAGACACAATACTAATTGGCAAACTATACCAATCCATTATCAAAACTTCGCAACCAAACAATCTCAATGGTTTCTCATATCAAAATGTGCAATCCACTTCACACTTGAAGTCTTTCTAAAGCACTATATAAAACCAACATTTGCAATACATATTGGACAAACAGAAAAATAAACTTAATCTCAGATAAAACAATGAATTACAACAACCTATTTGTTTGATTAAAGATTATAAATGCATCTTTAAAAAGATAGTAATAAAGGGAAACTGATATCAGGTTTTTGAGTTCGAAACAATGTTCTTCCTGCTAATGGTAACAAAGTAGATGGAATGATTATGATTACAAATAGCAAAATATAATAAAAAATTATATACAACATACAGTCCTCTCATGTTTCTTAGGCTGATCCTTATACATTTCAACCTGGACCTTTTGGGCTCTTACGGGACTCGGCATGCCATATGATTTCTTTAACCTGTTTCGTTGATTCCATTTCCACCAAAGCAGCACAAACACTGGGCTCTTAGGGGACTTGGCATGCCATATGATTTCTTTAACCGGTTTTGTTGATTCCATTTCCGCCAAAGCAGCACAAACACTGCAAGATGTGAAATATGTGAAAATAAACTTAACTTCTCTGACATTCCCAAACTGATTTGAGTGCATTTACCTAAAATGCATTAGTAAATGATGTAAATCGCCTTTTTCACCTTTTTTTTCCAAACGCAACATACATTTCCTCAGCAGATGGTTCCTTATTCGGTGCTTTAAGAGCCAAATATTATCTAATGTAGAAAACATCACAGTATTATAAAGCAAAAAGTCTCAAACCCTAATTAATCAGTGAATGCAATCCACGGCCAAAATCTATCTATTTGACTGGTTTAAGTTATGAAATCCAATAAAAAGGTTGTAATTGCATCATGTTTACCTTCAGATAACTTTTGAGCCCTAATCGTTACCAAGAAATATCGTGTAGATTATGGACGCACACAACTAGAAATCATCAACCTAGTTGATCAGAGATTAGTGGCGGCGACAAAGAAGAGATCGTGGATTCGATAAATAGGAAGTTGAATCTAATATGTGGTTTTTAATTAATTTTTATTGATATATTATAATAGTTATTATATACAGGCTATCACCTATGAATCGATTCCCAATTCAAAAAAACTTTTTACTAAAATAATTAAAAAATATGTTTTATAATAATTAAAATCATACAAAAAGTATGACAAAATTAAATGTCTGGCTATAGAAAAGTTATAAACTTATTAGAAACTTAATAACTGGTTTGTAAACGTGTGATAAAAACTCATAAAACTTATCGATTGTTTATGATTCGTGTGTATAAGTGTACTATGTTTTAAAAAAATGAAAGCTCTTTGTTTAAACCAGTTGATTTTTATGGTGTTAATTTTCAGCAAGTTTGTCAATGCATCAAGAGACCTCATAAAAGATTAAAAAAAGTAATACAAATATGTTAAAAGGATGGTATATAGATTGCAACCCACCAATAGAGTGATGAGGGGATGGAACGAAGATGAAAATCTAGGTTTCCGATAACCTGAGTTTTAGTTTTCATAATGGTGTCAAGAAGATGATCCCAAATTATATATATCGATGAAAGGCCGCCGCGAACAGTAATTTTTTTTTATAATAATATGTGGTTTTTTTATTAATTTTTTATTTAAAATATATAATAGTTAATTATAAATATTAGGTTATCACCTACGATCGATTCCAAATTCAAAAATTTTACTTATATTAAAAAAATTATGTTTTATATATATTAAAATCATACTAAAAGTATGACATATTAAATGTCTTGGCTATAAAAAGTTATAACTTATTAGAAACTTAATCACTGGTTTAAACGTTGATAAAAAATCATAAAGTTATCGATTGTTTTATGATTCGTGTGTAATAAGTTACTATGTATTAAAAAATGAAAGTTCTTTTTTTAAACAGTTGATTTTATGAGTGTTAATTTTAGCAAGTTTGTCAATGCATCAAGAGACACATAAAAATTAAAAAAAAGTAATACAAATATGTTAAAAGGATGTATATAGTTGCAACCCCACCAATAGAGTGATGATGGGGATGGAACGAAGATTATATCTAGGTTTCCGATAACCTGAGTTTAGTTTTCATAGTGGTGTGAAGAAGACATCCCAAATTATTATATATCGATGAGAAGGCCGCCGAACAGTAATTTTATTTTTATAATAATATGTGGTTTTTTATAATATTTTTAATTATTATATTATAATAGTTATTTAAACTAGCTAATCACCTACATGATTCCAATATTCAAACATACAAATAAATTATACTATATAATAAAAATCAACATATATTTTATATTAAAATTAAAATCATACAAAAAGATATGAATTAAATGTTGGCTATAGAAAAGTTATAAATTATTAGAAACTAATCACTGGTTGTAAACGTGATGATAAAAACTCAAAATTAATAAATAGTTTATGATTCTGTGTTATATGTTACTATGTATTATAAAATGAAAGCTCTTTTGTTTAAACCATTGATTTTTATGAGTTGTGTTAATTTTCAGCAAAGTTTGTCATTGCATCATAGATCATACAGATTAAAATAAAGTTATTACAATAATGATTAAACAGAAGTGTATATAGTTGAAAACTCCCACAATAAGATGATGATTGGATGGAACAAGATGATATCTAAGTTTCCGATAACCTGAGTTTTAGGTTTTCATAGATGGTGTGATAAGACCAATATCCCAAATTATAATATATCGTTTGAGAAGGCCGCGAACAGTAATTTTATTTTTAATAATAATATGTGGTTTTTTATTAATTTTTTATTTAAATAATAAATAGTTTAATTATATACTAGGTTATCACTACTTTGATCCCAAATTCAAAAATTTACTTATATAAAAATAGAATATATGTTTTAATATAATTAAACATACAAAAAGTATGACATATATAAATTGTCTTGGCTCATAAAAAGTTATAAACTTATTAGAAACTTAAACACGGTTGTAAACGTGTGATAAAACTCATAAATTATAAATGATTTTATGATTCGTGTGTATAAAGTTAAATGTATTAAAAAATGAAAGCTCTTTGTTTAAAACAATTGATTTTATGAGGTTAATTTTCAGCAAGTTGTCAATGTCAAAGACCCATAAAAGATTTAAAAAAGTAATACAAATATGTTAAAAGGAGGTATAAAGATTGCAACCCACAATAGAGTGATGATGGGGATGGAACGAAGATGATATCTAGGTTTCCGATAACCTGGTTTAGTTTCATAGTGGTGTGAAGAAGATCCATCCCAAATTATATATATCGATGAGAAGGCCGCCGAACAGTAATTTTATTTTTATAATAATATGTGGTTTTTTATTAATTTTTTATTTAATATATTATAATATTATTATAATACTAGGCTATCACCTACGATCGATTCCCAAATTCAAAAATTTACTTATATTAAAAAATTATGTTTTATATATATAATTAAAATCATACAAAAAGTATGACATATTAAATGTCTTGGCTATAGAAAAGTTATAAACTTATTAGAAACTTAATCACGGTTGTAAACGTGTGATAAAACTCATAAACTTATCGATTGTTTTATGATTCGTGTGTATAAGTTACTATGTATTAAAAAATGAAAGCTCTTTGTTTAAACAGTTGATTTTATGGGTTTAATTTTCAGCAAGTTTGTCAATGCATCAAGAGACCTCATAAAAGATTAAAAAAAGTAATACAAATATGTTAAAAGGAAGGTATATAGATTGCAACCCCACTAATAGAGTGATGATGGGGATGGAACGAAGATGATATCTAGGTTTCCGATAACCTGAGTTTTAGGTTTTCATAATGGTGTGAAGAAGATGATCCCAAATTATATATATCGATGAGAAGGCCGCCGAACAGTAATTTTATTTTTATAATAATATGTGGTTTTTTATTAATTTTTTATTTAAAATATTAAATTTAATTATTATAATATAGGTTATCACCTACGATCGATTCCCAAATTCAAAAATTTACTTATATTAAAAAAATTATGTTTTATATATAATTAAAATCATACAAAAAGTATGACATATTAAATGTCTTGGCTATAAAAAAGTTATAAACTTATTAGAAACTTAATCACTGGTTGTAAACGTGTGATAAAACTCATAAAGTTATCGATTGTTTTATGATTCGTGTGTATAAGTTACTATGTATTAAAAAATGAAAGTTCTTTTTTTAAACAGTTGATTTTATGAGTGTTAATTTTCAGCAAGTTTGTCAATGCATCAAGAGACCACATAAAAGATTAAAAAAAGTAATACAAATATGTTAAAAGGTGGTATATAGTTGCAACCCCACCAATAGAGTGATGATGGGGATGGAACGAAGATGATATCTAGGTTTCCGATAACCTGAGTTTTAGGTTTTCATATGGTGTGAAGAAGATATCCCAAATTATATATATCGATGAGAAGGCCGCCGAACAGTAATTTTATTTTATATAATATGTGGTTTTTTATTAATTTTTTATTTAAATATTATAATATTATTATAATTAGGCTATCACCTACGTCGATTCCCAAATTCAAAAATTTACTTATATTAAAAAAATTATGTTTTATATATAATTAAAATCATACAAAAAGTATGACATATTAAATGTCTTGGCTATAAAAAGTTATAAACTTATTAGAAACTTAATCACTGGTTGTAAACGTGTGATAAAACTCATAAAGTTATCGATTGTTTATGATTCGTGTGTATAAGTTACTATGTATTAAAAAATGAAAGTTCTTTTTTAAACAGTTGATTTTATGAGTGTTAAATTTTCAGCAAGTTTGTCAATGCATCAAGAGACCCATAAAAGATTAAAAAAAGTAATACAAATATGTTAAAAGGTTGGTATATAGTTGCAACCCCACCAATAGAGTGATGATGGGGATGGAACGAAGATGATATCTAGGTTTCCGATAACCTGAGTTTTAGGTTTTCATAATGGTGTAAGAAGATGATCCCAAATTATATATATCGATGAGAAGGCCGCCGAACAGTAATTTTATTTTTATAATAATATGTGGTTTTTTTATTAATTTTTTATTTAAATATTTTTAATATTTAATTATTATATTAGGTATCACCTACGATCGATTCCCAAATTCAAAATTTTACTTATATTAAAAAAATTATGTTTTATATATAATTAAAATCATACAAAAAGTATGACATATTAAATGTCTTGGCTATAAAAAAGTTATAAACTTATTAGAAACTTAATCACTGGTTGTAAACGTGTGATAAAACTCATAAAGTTATCGATTGTTTTATGATTCGTGTGTATAAGTTACTATGTATTAAAAAATGAAAGTTCTTTTTTTAAACAGTTGATTTTATGAGTGTTAATTTTCAGCAAGTTTGTCAATGCATCAAGAGACCATAAAAGATTAAAAAAGTAATACAAATATGTTAAAAGGAGGTATATATTGCAACCCCACAATAGAGTGATGATGGGGATGGAACGAAGATTATATCTAGGTTTCCGATAACCTGAGTTTTAGGTTTTCATAGTGGTGTGAAGAAGATCGATCCCAAATTATATATATCGATGAGAAGGCCGCCGAACAGTAATTTTATTTTTATAATAATATGTGGTTTTTTTATAATTTTTTATTAATATATTATAATATTATTATTATATAGTGCTATCACCTACGATCGATTCCCAAATTCAAAAATTACGATATTAAAGATTATGTTTATATATAATAAAAATCATAAAAAAAATTATGTTTTATATATAATTAAAATCATACAAAAAGTATGACATTTAAATGTCTTGGCTATAAAAAAGTTATAAACTTATTAGAAACTTAATCACTGGTTGTAAACGTGTGATAAAACTCATAAAGTTATCGATTGTTTTATGATTCGTGTGTATAAGTTACTATGTATTAAAAAATGAAAGTTCTTTTTTTAAACAGTTGATTTTATGAGTGTTAATTTTCAGCAAGTTTGTCAATGCATCAAGAGACCACATAAAAGATTAAAAAAAGTAATACAAATATGTTAAAAGGTTGGTATATAGTTGCAACCCCACCAATAGAGTGATGATGGGGATGGAACGAAGATGATATCTAGGTTTCCGATAACCTGAGTTTTAGGTTTTCATAGTGGTGTGAAGAAGATCCCAATCCCAAATTATATATATCGATGAGAAGGCCGCCGAACAGTAATTTATTTTTTATAATAATATGTGGTTTTTTATTAATTTTTTATTTAATATATTATAATAGTTATTATAATACTAGGCTATCACCTACGATCGATTCCCAAATTCAAAAATTTACTTATATTAAAAAAATTATGTTTTATATATAATTAAAATCATACAAAAAGTATGACATATTAAATGTCTTGGCTATAGAAAAGTTATAAACTTATTAGAAACTTAATCACCGGTTGTAAACGTGTGATAAAACTCATAAACTTATCGATTGTTTATGATTCGTGTGTATAAGTTACTATGTATTAAAAAATGAAAGCTCTTTGTTTAAACAGTTGATTTTATGGGTGTTAATTTTCAGCAAGTTTGTCAATGTATCAAAAGACCTCATAAAGATTAAAAAAAGTAATACAAATATGTTAAAAGGAAGGTATATAGATTGCAACCCCACAAATAGAGTGATGATGGGGATGGAACGAAGATGATATCTAGGTTTCCGATAACCTGAGTTTTAGGTTTTCATAAATGGTGTGAAGAAGATGATCCCAAATTATATATATCGATGAGAAGGCCGTCCGAACAGTAATTTTATTTTTATAATAATATGTGGTTTTTTTATTAATTTTTTATTTAAAATATATAAATATTTAATTATTATATTAGGTTATCACCTACGATCGATTCCCAAATTCAAAAATTTACTTATATTAAAAAAATTATGTTTTATATATAATTAAAATCATACAAAAGTATGACATATTAAATGTCTTGGCTATAAAAAAGTTATAAACTTATTAGAAACTTAATCACTGGTTGTAAACGTGTGATAAAACTCATAAAGTTATCGATTGTTTTATGATTCGTGTGTATAAGTTACTATGTATTAAAAAATGAAAGTTCTTTTTTTAAACAGTTGATTTTATGAGTGTTAATTTTCAGCAAGTTTGTCAATGCATCAAGAGACCACATAAAAGATTAAAAAAAGTAATACAAATATGTTAAAAGGTTGGTATATAGTTGCAACCCCACCAATAGAGTGATGATGGGGATGGAACGAAGATGATATCTAGGTTTCCGATAACCTGAGTTTTAGGTTTTCATAGTGGTGTGAAGAAGATCCCAATCCCAAATTATATATATCGATGAGAAGGCCGCCGAACAGTAATTTTATTTTTATAATAATAATTGTGGTTTTTTATTAATTTTTTATTTGATATATTATAATAGTTATTATAATACTAGGCTATCACCTACGATCGATTCCCAAATTCAAAAATTTACTTATATTATAAAAATTATGTTTTTATATATAATTAAAATCATACAAAAAGTATGACATATTAAATGTCTTGGCTATAGAAAAGTTATAAACTTATTAGAAACTTAATCACCGGTTGTAAACGTGTGATAAAACTCATAAACTTATCGATTGTTTATGATTCGTGTGTATAAGTTACTATGTATTAAAAAATGAAAGCTCTTTGTTTAAACAGTTGATTTTATTGGTGTTAATTTTCAGCAAGTTTGTCAATGCATCAAGAGACCTCATAAGATTAAAAAAAGTAATACAAATATGTTAAAAGGAAGGTATATAGATTGCAACCCCACTAATAGAGTGATGATGGGGATGGAACGAAGATGATATCTAGGTTTCCGATAACCTGAGTTTTAGGTTTTCATAATGGTGTGAAGAAGATGATCCCAAATTATATATATCGATGAGAAGGCCGCCGAACAGTAATTTTATTTTTAATGATAATATGTGGTTTTTTATTAATTTTTTATTTAAAATATTATAATATTTAATTATTATATTAGGTTATCACCTACGATCGATTCCCAAATTCAAAAATTTACTTATATTAAAAAAATTATGTTTTATATATAATTAAAATCATACAAAAAGTATGACATGTTAAATGTCTTGGCTATAAAAAAGTTATAAACTTATTAGAAACTTAATCACTGGTTGTAAACGTGTGATAAAACTCATAAAGTTATCGATTGTTTTATGATTCGTGTGTATAAGTTACTATGTATTAAAAAATGAAAGTTCTTTTTTTAAACAGTTGATTTTATGAGTGTTAATTTTCAGCAAGTTTGTCAATGCATCAAGAGACCACATAAAAGATTAAAAAAAGTAATACAAATATGTTAAAAGGTTGGTATATAGTTGCAACCCCACCAATAGAGTGATGATGGGGATGGAACGAAGATGATATCTAGGTTTCCGATAACCTGAGTTTTAGGTTTTCATAGTGGTGTGAAGAAGATCCCAATCCCAAATTATATATATCGATGAGAAGGCCGCCGAACAGTAATTTTATTTTTATAATAATATGTGGTTTTTTATTAATTTTTTATTTAATATATTATAATAGTTATTATAATACTAGGCTATCACCTACGATCGATTCCCAAATTCAAAAATTTACTTATATTAAAAAAATTATGTTTTATATATAATTAAAATCATACAAAAAGTATGACATATTAAATGTCTTGGCTATAGAAAAGTTATAAACTTATTAGAAACTTAATCACCGGTTGTAAACGTGTGATAAAACTCATAAACTTATCGATTGTTTATGATTCGTGTGTATAAGTTACTATGTATTAAAAAATGAAAGCTCTTTGTTTAAACAGTTGATTTTATGGGTGTTAATTTTCAGCAAGTTTGTCAATGTATCAAGAGACCTCATAAAAGATTAAAAAAAGTAATACAAATATGTTAAAAGGAAGGTATATAGATTGCAACCCCACAAATAGAGTGATGATGGGGATGGAACGAAGATGATATCTAGGTTTCCGATAACCTGAGTTTTAGGTTTTCATAATGGTGTGAAGAAGATGATCCCAAATTATATATATCGATGAGAAGGCCGCCGAACAGTAATTTTATTTTTATAATAATATGTGGTTTTTTTATTAATTTTTTATTTAAAATATTATAATATTTAATTATTATATTAGGTTATCACCTACGATCGATTCCCAAATTCAAAAATTTACTAATATTAAAAAAATTATGTTTTATATATAATTAAAATCATACAAAAAGTATGACATATTAAATGTCTTGGCTATAAAAAAGTTATAAACTTATTAGAAACTTAATCACTGGTTGTAAACGTGTGATAAAACTCATAAAGTTATCGATTGTTTTATGATTCGTGTGTATAAGTTACTATGTATTAAAAAATGAAAGTTCTTTTTTTAAACAGTTGATTTTATGAGTGTTAATTTTCAGCAAGTTTGTCAATGCATCAAGAGACCACATAAAAGATTAAAAAAAGTAATACAAATATGTTAAAAGGATGGTATATAGTTGCAACCCCACCAATAGAGTGATGATGGGGATGGAACGAAGATGATATCTAGGTTTCCGATAACCTGAGTTTTAGGTTTTCATAGTGGTGTGAAGAAGATCCCAATCCCAAATTATATATATCGATGAGAAGGCCGCCGAACAGTAACTATTATTTTTAAATAATATGTGGTTTTTTATTAATTTTTTATTTAATATATTATAATAGTTATTATAATACTAGGCTATCACCTACGATCGATTCCCAAATTCAAAAATTTTCTTATATTAAAGAAGTTATGTTTAATATATAATAAAAATCATACAAAAAGTATTACATATTAAATGTCTTGGCTATAGAAAAGTTATAAACTTATTAGAAACTTAATCACCGGTTGTAAACGTGTGATAAAACTCATAAACTTATCGATTGTTTATGATTCGTGTGTATAAGTTACTATGTATTAAAAAATGAAAGCTCTTTGTTTAAACAGTTGATTTTATGGGTGTTAATTTTCAGCAAGTTTGTCAATGCATCAAGAGACCTCATAAAAGATTAAAAAAGTAATACAAATATGTTAAAAGGAAGGTATATAGATTGCAACCCCACTAATAGAGTGATGATGGGGATGGAACGAAGATGATATCTAGGTTTCCGATAACCTGAGTTTTAGGTTTTCATAATGGTGTGAAGAAGATGATCCCAAATTATATATATCGATGAGAAGGCCGCCGAACAGTAATTTTATTTTTATAATAATATGTGGTTTTTTTATTAATTTTTTATTTAAAATATTATAATATTTAATTATTATATTAGGTTATCACCTACGATCGATTCCCAAATTCAAAAATTTACTTATATTAAAAAAATTATGTTTTATATATAATTAAAATCATACAAAAAGTATGACATATTAAATGTCTTGGCTATAAAAAAGTTATAAACTTATTAGAAACTTAATCACTGGTTGTAAACGTGTGATAAAACTCATAAAGTTATCGATTGTTTTATGATTCGTGTGTATAAGTTACTATGTATTAAAAAATGAAAGTTCTTTTTTTAAACAGTTGATTTTATGAGTGTTAATTTTCAGCAAGTTTGTCAATGCATCAAGAGACCACATAAAAGATTAAAAAAAGTAATACAAATATGTTAAAAGGATGGTATATAGTTGCAACCCCACCAATAGAGTGATGATGGGGATGGAACGAAGATGATATCTAGGTTTCCGATAACCTGAGTTTTAGGTTTTCATAGTGGTGTGAAGAAGATCCCAATCCCAAATTATATATATCGATGAGAAGGCCGTCGAACAGTAATTTTATTTTTATAACAATATGTGGTTTTTTATTAATTTTTTATTTAATATATTATAATAGTTATTATAATACTAGGCTATCACCTACGATCGATTCCCAAATTCAAAAATTTACTTATATTAAAAAAATTATGTTTTATATATAATTAAAATCATACAAAAAGTATGACATATTAAATGTCTTGGCTATAAAAAAGTTATAAACTTATTAGAAACTTAATCACTGGTTGTAAACGTGTGATAAAACTCATAAAGTTATCGATTGTTTTATGATTCGTGTGTATAAGTTACTATGTATTAAAAAATGAAAGTTCTTTTTTTAAACAGTTGATTTTATGAGTGTTAATTTTCAGCAAGTTTGTCAATGCATCAAGAGACCACATAAAAGATTAAAAAAAGTAATACAAATATGTTAAAAGGATGGTATATAGTTGCAACCCCACCAATAGAGTGATGATGGGGATGGAACGAAGATGATATCTAGGTTTCCGATAACCTGAGTTTTAGGTTTTCATAGTGGTGTGAAGAAGACGATCCCAAATTATATATATCGATGAGAAGGCCGCCGAACAGTAATTTTATTTTTATAATAATATGTGGTTTTTTATTAATTTTTTATTTAATATATTATAATAGTTATTATAATACTAGGCTATCACCTACGATCGATTCCCAAATTCAAAAATTTACTTATATTAAAGAAGTTATGTTTAATATATAATAAAAATCATACAAAAAAATTATGTTTTATATATAATTAAAATCATACAAAAAGTATGACATGTTAAATGTCTTGGCTATAGAAAAATTATAAACTTATCAGAAACTTAATCACCGGTTGTAAACGTGTGATAAAACTCATAAACTCATCGATTGTTTATGATTCGTATGTATAAATTACTATGTATTAAAAAATGAAAGTTCTTTTTTTAAACACTTGATTTTATGGGTGTTAATTTTCAGTAAGTTTGTCAATGCATCAAGAGAACTCATAAAAGATTAAAAAAAGTAATACAAATATGTTAAAAGGATGGTATATAGATTGCAACCCCACCAAACTTCATGTTCCAACCGAACAATTTCATAGCCCACCCAGTCCCACCAAGGGTGTTCAAGCTTTTTCCATGATAATACAAATGTTGCTATTTTTTGCCATATATTCAACCATGTGCCCGTAACAATTCATCATGCCCGTTTACAATATGTAATTTTGACAAAAGCAGGTGAGACTTAAACCTTGTGGTTATTTCAAACTGACAATTGACATTAATTGATTAAAAAACATCAAGAATTACCTATATATCATATGGTTTGTATTTTGTAGTCAAATGCATAATATACCTACGCTCGAATAGGAGTCTATCATAGACGTCAAAATTTTTGCACATTCAAGTGCTGCAATGGTAGCATTTGATTCAAATTAAAAAAAAAAAGCATATACCATCGACAGTGTAGTAATATTAAATGATATCTTCAAATACCCTTTTTACGGAGTCTTTAACTATGTGTAATTGAGATACAACACCAAACTGGGAACCCTTTTGGTATCAAATAAATGGCATTAACACATACAAGCACAATTTCAAACCACCGAAGAACAATTACCATAAACCGTAATCTCCGTTTAACATAAAATAATCAAAAACCATGCAATACAAACCAACAACATTATGAATCTTAGGATCAGGGGCATCTTCTTGATTGCCCATGACCCATGGTACACCTGTCCCCAATCTGACGCATATTACAGCCCAAGTCATGTAGTTATGTCCAGCACCTCCTAGTGCCTCCCCAATAGACCCATACTCATTTTCAATCTGCACCCAATCACATTACATTGATCATTAACTCAAACTAATGTACACCTTCAACTACACAAGTTACAAGTCATTAATGCATGATTTAATATTATACCTGAGTGTGATATATATTTGTCAGCCTGCTAATATATGTCTTTTAAGGTAAAAAAAACACAGCTGGTACATAAATAAAATATTGTTTAAATAATTGGTTTCCTCTGATGACATCTTCCCGCCTCTAAACTACTAATTCTGATGTGGGATTTTTTTTTTCTAAAAGAGGCAACAAAATGTGCACTATCATATCGTTTTTTCAAGTCAATGTAGTAAAAAATGCCAAAAATAATGTGACCAGATTCAAACGATTGACCTTTCAAGGTACAACGACCATTAGCCAAGCAACTTACTCAAGGTCTCGTCGGCCATTTGAAGTGATTCTTCTTCCATTGAAATAAACAAAACAAAGATATTTTGGATAGAAGTAGAGCGCACCAGAATACAATATAATTTTCAGAGCATTGATATGTAAGGAATACGAAAACATACAAGTTTTTCTAATAAGGCAATACAGTTAGCAAAGCTAAATGAGCGAATAAACGGGAACCCATGTAACAACTTCCTTAAATACGACAACTAATCAGGAACAAATGCCTCATAACAGGAGTGTATACCCAACCCAATGTGGGCTTATTTGCAGCGTTGTATAGGCACATTTCCAGCCCCATGAACAGCCGGGTTTCACAGCCCCATACGGCTGTATCTCTCAGTTGTATAATAGCCCTTGTACAGCAAAATGTAAACCCGAAGCAGATGTCACAAGATATTTACTGTTGTGTGCCTACAAAATAACCAATAATTATCAAGAAAAAACAAAAAAATGCCATATAATTCATTGATCTATAGATGTTTATCATAAATGAAAGTGCATATTACATTACATTATCATGCATAATAAAAGAGAAATGATAAGTTAAATCAACTGTTTATAAACCTCTAATTTTTTCCTTGTACACAACATTTGAGGTATCCATTGAGCGACTAAAAAGAAGACAAATTTAAAAATAAGGAAAAATGACAAAAAATTGTAATCAAATTAGCCAACTGTTCAGATAAAGCCAGTGAAACTTGTTGTCTCTAAAGCCATTTGAATAAAACTCGTTCGGTTACCGAGAACACACCTAGAAAACAATCTAACCCACCAACATAACTAAGAACGTGGTACACGGAAAGTCTTTTGGTTTGATAAATGTTGATGACGAGTGATTCGGCCATATAAACGATTTAAATTCTAGCAAAGTCGACACCAGCAACATAAAACGTGTGCCCGGAATTTTAAATTACTTAAAGCATCAAAGGTGTCTATCTTTCATCTTTTTATTTCATGCTATGCAATTTATTTAATAAACTTTTAACAATCAATTTTTGTTATGATTAATCTATTGATAAACAAAAAGGACAATTGTGTTAATGAGGAAACAATATTTTATTAAAATGGCTTAAAAACGGGCACAAGCCAAATGTTAAATCTTTTAAAATTTATAGCAAATACAACATTGTATAAGACCCTATAAAAATCTGAAACCGTTTTATAACCCAGTTATTCCCTACTATTCCCATACCCCACCCTATCCGCCAAGTATGTATAGACGGCTATTAACTATGATTTAAAACTGGTTCCGACCCACTTAACTCAAGCTAAATGAACTACAGAATAAAATATCATATTACATATAAAGAAAAAAGATAAATTACTTTATAATTTAAGAAAACTATAAATTATTAATTACACTTTGTTGTAATAAATCAAATTATTAAGTTGGTACTTTGTCATTCTTGAGGTCTTATACCCAAATTTATAGACTCAACCATCAATCTAGATTTTATTACATCTACAGGCGTTGTTTTTGCTCCTGTGATTGTGTATGTACCCACATTATATATGGCAAAAAAAGCATAGATAAATGAATTTAAAAACTGCTTGTGATAGCTGACAAACCTACGTAACCGAATATTGCTTGTAGCTAACTTTAAGAAATGTACATAACATAGTACCATACACAATGACTCTTAGATCATGTGTATCAGCTAAAATCATTCAAATCTACATATAGTTAATAAGCTACTAAAGAAAGGATACGAAATTGGGTAAAAGTGCACAAAATGCAGTTAAATTAAAGATCGAGAAACAACATTATACTCAAACTTAATTAAGATGCATCAATTGATGAATGCAAATTGGTTAGTAATGAACAAAATAGACCATAGTGAGCTAAAATCAAACAATTACAAGCAAAAACTAATTAACTCCACAACAATGAAAACCAGGCATACCTTTGCCACCATCAACTATAGTTTACATACGTAAGATGCATCCAAGACCAGGCACTTGCAGCATCTTCTGCTGTAGGCCACCCTCGTATCGATGGCAACCGAGTTTAACGGTTGATTAATGACAGCACAAAAAAACTAAGGTATTAGAAATTGAAACATCAACTATTTTTAGAATTTGTATAATCGCGGATAGAAAAGATGCCATTTCCCTCAAAATCAGAAATAAATCTGATTTTGAAATTCAGTAAGAGTCCAAATTCTGTAGGCTGATTGAAATTCCGTAAGGGCGGAAAATTAAGGGCATTTGTTGGCTGACTGAAATTCTGAGGTTAATTACTTTTAGTTAATTAAACCAAAATCCCCAGTTAGGGTTCAAGAACCCTTGGGTTCAAGAACCCTAATTTGTATCCCCCTCAAATTCAAAATATGCAGTAGATTTTTGATGAATCTTTGTATATAAAAACATAGAGTACATATTTGTGATAATAAGCTCATATCGTTTCATGATTTTTATGGATTCATCAATCCCAATCAAACATGCGAAATTTATGTGGAAAAGGAAAACTCTAGGAGTTTATCACTTACAAATGCCAAGATTAGCGGTGCCGATAGCATTAAAGGAGGAACACAAATGATCGAACGGTTGTTTACCTGATCGGTCGTATAGGTTCAACATACAGAAGATGATTGAGATAGGATTTTGGTTGTACGTAGTCGAGAGTGATGAAGAGATACCTAGGGTTTGAATGGTTTTAGATAAGGTAAAACGTGTTTTTTCTGGACTAAATAGGATCCGTATTTAGCGGGTCGGATTGCATGGGGCTTCACTAAAAAAGAAAAAGTGAGGGTGGAAGGGGTACTTCTTAAATGGGTAGTGGTAAACAATTTTTTTAACCAATAATATAATGTCATATTATGTTAACTTACCACTCCACTCTTTAATTTGCATTCAAACACTAGGGTGCTTTAAGCATATACAAAGTGGTAAACATTTTTTTTAAAAAAAGAAAAATTATGATTGGTTGAAAGAGGATGGGGCCTACCATTAACCCCTTCTCTCTTCTCTTCTCACATCGTTGAGTATAACCCGAATCTCATTCAATCACCCACTCAAACAAGGGGTGGCGGTGTTATACCCGATCGACAAACCCACTCAATCACCCACTCACCGAGAGCGCCCCTACCACCCTTAGTATTTTTTTTCTATTAAAACCTGATCTAGGGGGCTCTAATTGAGTGCCAAATTAGTCCAAATTATTTCCTTTATTATAGATAATAGATTTAGTTTTAATAACATATTTTTATTTTTTAAACTATATATTTTCTTTATCATCTTTTAATAATTCTTTTTCCTTTTTTAACATATATTAATTTATCAATTAATTTGATACTTCATTAATAATTTACGTTTATATTTTTTTCTAAAAACTTAAGTACGTAGTTGTGTTTGATTTTTTCCCTAACATTCTGTTATAAGTTTTGTTAAAAACAAAATTGTACTCTAAATAAAGTTTTTATTTGTTATCATAAAACGATATATATCGATTAATTTAATAGTTCTTTAATAAGTTTTTATTATAATTTTTTTCTAAAAACTTAAGTATGTAGTTATACTTGATTTTTTCCATGACACTTCATTATCAGTTTTGTTGTTGTACTCAAAATAAAATATTTATTTGGTATCATAAAACACTATGATGATAAACTAAACCGTACTAATGGTTTGGCTTTCTAAACAACATGCATTCTTTTCAAATCACATTTGTTTTACATTATCATTTGCTTGTTTTCGCCGCAACGCACAGTGTAAAAATAATCTAGTAAAAATAAAACGCCAGATTGTTTGAACACCAAAACCAAAAATTAGGAGCCCTCGTTAAATGACAAGTGAACAAATTATTTTTATTTATTAATTATATATAATAATAGAAATAGATTTTCAATGGTCTAGTTGAAAATGTGAACATAAGAAAAGAACATGTTCTGACCCATCCCACCCGTCTTTCCAGTATAGTTTCTACCAAATGAAAGCAAATAGAATAGTCAAGTTTATGATTACAAATGTGTCATCAGCAACAACAGATTAGGCCAGCATCAACCTAATGTGTTAGCAGGGTCGTTTCCAAAATGTTTGAAAATCTTTAGGTCCTGTGCGAATAGAAAATACGGGCCCCTTAAATATAAATTTTTAAAATGGATATATGTATAAAAAATAAATATATGAAAATGAATTAATGTCATATGAATCAACATCAATCACTGAATGTAATTTGACAAAATTAGACAATTAATGTCATTCGTATTTAATAAATAGATAATAAACAAAAACAAAAACTAAGAACACCTGGATTAGAACCCGTGTCTTCTTATTATTAAAGTGACTTTCAAACCACCAAACCAAGTGCTTTAGGATGGTATTTTTCCGATTCATTACGTATATATTCTAACTTTATAGTGTAAAACTAATAAAAAACAAAATAAAAATTGGGCCCCTGATGGGTTTGGGCCCTGAGTCGTCGCCCATCCCACACACCCTTCGGGCCGACCATGTGTGTTAGTTTAAACTTTGCATCTTAAACCAAATAGTTATGTGTGGGTGCTCGGGGAAAAAGTGAAAGTGCACTAGTTTTAAGGTTATTTTACTAATTTCGTGAAAACAACGTTAAAAAAGGGAGATGGTTAATCATGCATCATGTGGTGGCGTTGATAGCCGAAAGACAAGGGGGTACATGCAATAATCGGCCTTTGTCTCAATTGCTGGGTATTAAGTGCCTTATGTCCAAGGCTTGATGCAAGACTACTATCGATCCGCGGTTCTCACTGGAAGCAGACTCTCTATTCCTATGGGGTAGAGGTAAGGCTGTATACATCTTACCCTCCTCAGATCCTATCTTAACTTTGCTATTGGTGGGATTTACTGTGTGTGAGTATGAGATGATGATGATAGTGTGGTGATATCAGTGATAATGGTGGTGTGGAGGTAATAATGATAATGATTGTAATGGTGATGATTATCTACATCAAACACTAAAATTATCTTTAATTGGAAATGTTTGTCATATGTGAACTATCAAGGGTGTTCAGAAAAATATTCGGAATTTTTAGAGGTTGGATGGTCGGTTCGCTAATTAAACAATTTATGTACGTTATAATATATATATTTATTAAAATTAATAAATAATGTTCAAAATTATAAAATACTTTCTCGAAAATTTACCTCATAATTAATTTCTTCAAAAATTATTGGAATTTTTAAATTATGGGTTTATTCTTATAAATTTCGCATTTTAATTATTATTACTAAATAATAACCGACAAATTTAAACCGCAATGAACTCGCCAAAGTTTTTATACCACTCAAGTGTTAGTTGGCAGTAATTGGAAGGCCAGGAATAAATCCCGACCCTTCAGACTAAATTGGGTTAAAACAGGTATATTACACATTCGTCTGGTAATTATCCAACTGTAAATACGGAAACGCTTATTTGGGCGACCTAGACCTTCCAAATGCCCGAACTACCTTAATATAAAACTAATCATTTTTCATATACTATAAAATGGTATAATTTGTTTAAACATATCATTTCCCGAACACCTCGAACAAATAACTTTGTTCGGCACGGTAAGCAATGTACGACATCAAAACCTGATTTCAAAATGTTGATTATGTCCAACTCCATGTTATAATAACCCTAGTTGGTTCCTAGACATTTAAACCTAGTCCAACCTAGCCTACAAACATTAATCGTATAATATTGGTACTAGGTGTGGATTAGCGCATTATGGTAGCATAACTCTCGTACAACCTGTGAGTTTTACTAACCCTCTCTTTTTAATACATGTTTTCCTGTTTTCATAGAGGGTTCATTTGATTACCATACGTGTGCACATGCAAACTGTTTTGATGCTATTTATCTGAGTAGACATCTAACATGCTTAAATCCCCACAAGCAAGTTGTACAATGCCAGTGAATACTTTGGATAGTACTATTTGGCCTGACAAGTCTAGACTGCACTGAATACAAGGTTGTATGCTGATTGCCCAAACATGCGGTCGTACATATTCATAACTAGCTATGATGTGTTAGGCATAGCTACATGGGGTACTTTTTTTAGTGAATGTGGTTGGTGTTGGCCATAGTGATTGTATACTAGTAACGGCTTAACTTGTAACTCAGAACGATTTCAACACGTGTAAAAAACGCTTTCAATTATACTTTGAAAACAAACAAACTTTATGTTGACCTTTTCTTTTAAAAATTATCTTTTCAGGTAACCAGGACAATGCCTGACGTCCCCCTTTGTGTTAGCTGCTTGTGAAGTTTATGTACGATACTATGTGGATAGAGGCATGCTACTTAGCTAAATAAAACGGTTCATGGAAACTCGCGTAGTATCTAGTTAAAATATGTAACAGTAATGTGTAATAGCTACAAGTAAAACAACGAAGTATCATATTGTTATATTAACGTTTAATAGAGTATCTTTATTACAATGACTCAAACCAAAAGTGTCTGTTGCATCCCTTTTTTATCGTTTCTGCTGCTAGTCGGGGTGTGACACTTCTTATCTTATTATTTGATATAACATAACCAACCTAAATACCAACGTGATTTTAAAAGAAGTTTTAAAATATTGAAACATTCAAATTAAAACAAGTTTTAAATTGTTCTTACAACTTGTCAAAAATTTTGTTATAAAACAAAGTTGTTTTTAAAACAAACAATAACCAATTAAGTTTTGCAAATTAAACCAAATTTAATTTTCCAAAACTATTAACTTAAAATTGGTTAAATAAGTCGCGACAAACTTAGTTTTAATAGGTTATTTAAAACTAAGTGTCCTGAGAGATGAAAGGTTCATCAAGATGTCATGACTAAAATATATACTAAAATTGGCTCAAACGGCCCTATTTGGTAAAAAATAAAATAAATCCATTATTAAAATCAATAGTCTATGCCATCCTATCACAAGCTGCACTTGGAACGTAATGTGAACCATTAGTGTTTGGAGCCACAACTTCGCACTTGATGTCTAGCTTATCCTTCCAAGGTGCAATGGGTCCCTTTAACACATCTGGCCCTTCCACAAGTACCTCTTTTAGGACGTCTATTACTTTTTCTTTTCTCATGACATGCTCCAGCTGTCTCAAAAGTAAAATGTCGGCATAGATGAGGCTAAACGTATCAATGCATAGACAAGAGTCGTCTTAGCGGCCTTATACTCGAGAGTTACGCATTTCTCACAATTGACACTCGTTGTCAGTCTGCCTAATCACTTACTAGTGTGCATGCCACAACTGCCTTCACTACTAATATAGCCAGATTCTCATTCCTTGTTCTAATTACTGTAATGGGTCATTAATTAACAAGGAAATATACATAGAAAATACAAATTAAAATCTTTTTGCTTATATAACAAATGTTTAATGAAAATAACTCCTTCATTCTCAAGTCTATACTTGAAAAGGAAAAATTGAATAACACCGATTTTCTCGATAGGCACCGCAATCTGAGAATAGTTCTCGAGATGGCGAAAAAACCTATATATCTTAGATGGCCCAGTCCCTACCGAGCCTGCAAGTAAGACTATTGTTGCTCGCAAGGCACTAGAAAAGCATAACGAGGATGTTGTTGTGGTAGCATGCCTTATGCAAGCTACTGATATGAGCAAAATGCAACATATAAATTATATCAAATAAGGTATAAAATCAACCCTTCTATGTACTAATGTTGGAAAAAGTGTGTTTCTTTGTATACTTTTGATTTTCAGGATTAAAAGAGCTTAAATGTACAAAAGAAACACATTAACAACAAAAAACGAACATAAATACAAAAGAAGAAAAGTTGACCTGCCATGCCTACCCTCCAAGCTTCACCCCAAGACCAAAACAACAAATCAGAAGTCAAACACGGGGCTGTGCCACCAAGGCATGGGGTCGTGCCCCATTCATGAGTCCATGAAGAAAAAGACAAATAGAAGCAAACAAGAGACATGGGGTCGTGTCCCATGGACACTGGCTGTGGTCAACTCCCAGATATGCAAAATCTCCCAAAGTACAGCAAGTACAAGACCACAGGGTTGTGCCTTCTGATACATGGGTCGTGTGTACATACGGACTAACAATTAAATGAATAAAGAGAAGAAGAGGACACGGGCCATGCCCCATGGACACGGGGCTGTGTGAAAGGTCTGTTTCTAGCTATAAATAGGGGTGCTTGGTTCATTTGCAAATCATCCCTTGATAAACCACTTCGCTCACACTTGCCACCACTATACCACCATCATCCGCTACTTTCTCCATCATCCATCTTTAGACTGTGTGTAGTAGTCCCGGGATCCAAGATTGATTGTAAGAGTTTTTGTGAAACAAAGGCCATACTTGGCTAATCCCTTACATTACTTGGTGAAGACAAGTTATTTATGTATTACTTCTGATTTCCAAGCTTTGGTTAAATTTTTAATTGGGTATGTGTTAATGACTTCAATAACTAGCTTTTTATACTGAAAGTGAACTGTATTTTATCATCTCATCATGTTTTGATGATTCACATATTCGTGTCTTTACGGTCTATATAAAACACGTTAACTGTCTGGAAGGGGGTTAGAAGGGCGGTATGGGTAAAGTTCTTGCCTCGTTCAGTACATAGATCATACGAGGACTTGATTCAAGCTTATTATGACTTATCTTGAGGCAGATAGCATCAAACCCGGGGAAGTAAGAACAACTTGAATCCCATATAAATAAACTACGATTAAAACTTTAAGCCGGCCTTGCGGGACTGTATCCTTACTGACTTAGACCAATATGGCCGAGGGTATCAATGTCTCCAAAAGAGAGACATGCCACATTTTGCATTAATAACTTACTTAATTATCTTTCAATATTCTGCCCTTGCAGGACTGTATCCCTACTGACTCAGACAATACGGCCGAGGGTAGCGTTGCCTCCAAAAGAGGGACATGCCACTATAACTAAAATAATCTCTTAAAAAACCCAAAGTGCGGAAATCATCAAAGGATACGTAAAAGAGGAGTCAAAACCAAGTGATTCAAACTTGTCTATTGTTTCTATTTAATATTTTAATTTCTTTTTAATTTTAATTTACTAAACATTTTTCCTCAAAAAAATCGGTTAGATTAGACGTTGACGATATTCCAGTATTAAAAGCTCTTATGTTCTTGGACGACTTCGGTATCTTACCTTCACTATACTACGCCAATGATGGGTGCACTTGCCCTAATGTGAGTAGAAAGTGATAGTGTTAGATCGTGTTTTATAATTTAAAGCTTGATAAATGAGTAAAACTGTTAGAAATGTACTAAAAATTATACCCACACTCTAACCACGTCAAGTTTTTAGCGCAACTGCCGAGGGTATAAGAATTTTAAGAAAGTTTAAAATTAACAGCCTAATCATTTATTTTTCTTTTTAAGTTTTTTTCTTCTTTTTCTACATTTTTCCACTTTCTGTAGGTTCAGCACAGGGCCGTGTTTGATCACATACAGGGCCGTGTCCAACTTACAGAAGGTCTAACACAGGTTGTGTGGGTGTTACACGGGGCCGTATCCATCTTACAGTACTGAAAAGAATCTGTTTACTGGAACAAAAACATGGGGCTATGTCACAGTGACACGGGCCATGTCTTGCCTCCAGTATCTGGGAACTAGAAAACAAAAACTTTATCTCGACAACACGGGGCCCTGTTTGTTGATTGATCAGCATTTTTTTTCCGTTTTTGTTCACAGGAATTTACACTATTTCGTATAATCCGCAGAAAATACGACCTGGTGCATGACCTCCACCTCCGACAAAGACATAAAAGTGCCACTAGAAGAACCTGAATGTTTTTTAAGAAAAAGAATTCAAGCTAAAAACCAACAAAAAGCCTCGACCCAAAACCTTCCCATGGCGGATCAACGTACTCTCATGGATTATTTATGGCCTACGGTCGGTAATCTTGGAGCCACTATTAACCCATGAATGTTGATGCTAACAACTTTGAGCTTCGACAGCATTTAATCCAAATGCTCCAAAATTCCGCCACCTTTCATGGCCTACCCGATGAAGATCCCCATTTACATATTACTATTTTTTGAATATATGAGACACCTTTCGGATCAACGGAGCCTCCAACGATGCTATCTGGCTCCTTATGTTCCCGTTTTCACTCAAGGACCGAGCTAAGGCTTGGTTCAACACCCTCCCAAGTGGATCCGTGTACACTTGGGATGAACTTGCCCACATCATGGTCTAGAGTTCAAGGAGTTATTAAGGAAATGCCCACATCATGGTCTAGACAACAAGTGTCCATTTTCTACAATGGACTCTTACCACACACAAGGCAAATCCTTTATTCAAACTCTAGGGGAGTCTTTGGAAATCGGCGACCCGACAAAATTTACAACCAAATTGAGGAAATTGCTCAAAATAGTTTTCAATGGCACATTCCTATGGGTTCAAAATCCATAGCCCCAGGGGCCCATAAAGTGGACGAAGCCACCTCTTTACAAGCCCAAATCAAAGCTTTAACCACAAAAATAAAGAAACTTGAATTAACATAAACGACTTTAGTTATGGCTTGTGAAGGATGTGGCAGACCACATGAAAGATGGGGAAAATCAAACGGAAATGGTGAACTACCTCAATAACCATCCATGACCACTGGGAGCTCCAAGTAACTACTACAACCCCGAATGGCGGAATCATCCCAACTTTAGTTGGAGAGAACCAGGAGGTGGCAACCAACAAAATCAAAATCAACGGCCCAACTTTCAACAACAACAACCCCGAAACGAGCAACAAGGTTACCCACAACAACAACAAGGAGAAGGAAGAGAAAGACTTGAGGACCTCATCACTCGTCTTTTCTCTGAACCCGACAAACGGTATTCAGACAGGTTCCTACAAACTAAAGCCGAAATTAGGAATCAACGGGCTAGTATACAAAACATTGAAAAACATGTAAGCCAACTTGCACAAAATTTCTCCGAAAGACCAGAAGGTGCCTTGCCTAGCAACACCGAACAAAACCAAAAAGCACAAGTAAACATCATCAATTCAAGAAATCGGAAAGTAGGGCCCGATAATGAAACAACTTTACCTCAAAACACTCTACAAACTAACTAACCCACGAACACATCCTCAGGCAATAACCAAGAAAAATACTCAACCCCAAAACACCGAACTAACCAAACCACCACCAGTACCCTACCCTAGACATTTACTTCGCTAAAAGACCGACGAGCAATTCACTAAGGTCGTAAACCTCCTAAAACAACTTCATATCAATCTTCCTTTTGTTGAAGTCCTCACACAAAGGCCAAAATACTCCAAATTCATGAAAGACTTCCTCACCCACAAAAGGAAGATTGAATCAATTCAACAAGTCAACCTAAGTGAAGAATGCTCGGCGGAACTCTTAAGAAACTCCCCCAAAAGAAGATTGATCCCGGAAGCTTCATGATTCCTTGCTCCATCGAAGGATCACCAATAAGCAATGCGCTTGCCGACCTAAGGGCTAGCATTAACCTAATGGCTGCCTCCATGTTCAAACGACTCAGACTAGGGAAGCCACATCCTACAAGGATGAGCATCCAACTTGCGAATAGGTCGGTAAAATACCCTAAAGTGTCATAGAGAATCTTTTGGTTAAGGTTAGGGAATTTGTTTTTCTGGCCGATTTTGTAATCCTTGATATGAAAGAAGACATCGAGATCCCGCTCATATTAGGAAGAGCATTCCTTGCCACCGCATGGGCTATGGTGGATAAGAATGACGGAAAGCTACCATTGAGGGTTGGCAACAAGGAAATGAAGTTTGTGTCACCTGCTCGTAGGCGAAAGCGCGAGGTGTGAACTTGATTAGTTTTCTATGATGTATTAAACAAACTATATGAATAAAAAGCACGATGTTCATCCATTCAACCATAAGTAAAAGATACAAGTCATGGGTTGTTTTACAAAAGAGAAATGTTCAAAATAAAGTTTTTAAACACAAAGGCTTGGCATCCTATATCTCACTTGAAGACGAGATATATGGACCAAACCCTTCAAAAGCGGATGACATCGCTAACTGGACAGCCATGTTATTCATGATAACCATAATGACGATAATAAGGATTGTGATCATCTATTCGTTACCTAAAACAAACAAACGACACATAGTGACTAATCAAAGTAAACGGGTCTTTATAATGAGGATAAGAGTGACTGGTCCGATAATGAGGATTTGTACGAACACTCTAGCCTTAGACAGAAAACTCAGGGTACATGCATCCACCCTTCCAGATTACACATGTTCACATTATTAAAACCCAAACTTTGACGAGATTTTGAAAACTTTGAAGGCATGAAGCCTAAAAACAAATCATCTAAGGATAGATGATTGATTTTCAAAACGAATTTGTAACTTGTGAATTTGTTTTGGTAATCACCTAAGGATAGATGATGGTATTGTTTTAAGATCTAAACACAAGATAACTTGTGTTAGGGACCCAGGAAGGTTATAGTCTAGGTCAAAGTATTACTAATAACCTAATTCCCTATAACCATGAGCTCTGATACCAATCTTTCTGTAACACCCCGACCGCGTAAAACAACAAACCGCAGCGGAAACTGTGACATCCCGGCTTTTCAGGTATCTTAAACGCGCTACTTTATTGTTATTCATTCCTACGCTGATTTAATTCAGAGAATTAAATTACGCGCTCGCAATAACTACGCTAACTTTAGTGTTTAGGGAATACAATGTTTGAAAATTCTAACGGGTTGTATCTGAATTACGTGCTACGTGTTATTAGGCGTTTGTGAATAATTGTCCAGTCGTATTATGTGTAGTTATTTATCATATTATAATTATCGGTTAGTAAATTCTATTTATAAGCCGAACCGAACCAAGCCTGTGAAACGTTTCGATTTCGCGACCAAGCAAACCCAACCCGCCACCCACACCCCCTTGTGAACCCAACCCAACCCGCCACCCCTCCCTTGTGGCCCAAGGACAAGCCCAAACCGCCCCCTTGCCCCTTATGTATGCGTACGTATGGATGCATGTTGCATTCTTGAAGTTTTGGCAAAACCCTAGAACCTCCTTCCCTTGGTGAAACTCAACGGCAAGCAGCCCCTCCCCCTCTCGGTCGCGCAAGCAGCCTACACCCCTCGGATCGATTCCAAGCTTGTCCCGGTTTGCTAATTGTCATCGTTTCAAGGTTAGGGTTTAATTGTATTACGATTCACACTAGGTTTTATGAGTCTTGATCATGATTATGTGCTTGTATGATATTATTATGAAAAAGTGTTGTGGTGTATGATTAGTTCGGATGAATATGCGAATCCGTGCGGTTGTGATGATATGTTTGAGTATTAAAATCGTAGGCTGCGTTTTATCTATAAAAATCTTGATATATGCTTAGGGTTTGCATGAATATTGATATATTAGATGATATTTGACAAGTTAACCTGCTGTTAATCGATACAACTAAGCGTCATGGCCGTTTACACATGTTCTAATGCGATAAAGTCGAAAATAGTAAGCTGATTGACATTTACAGCCAACTTCAGTTGGCTGTAACCTGATCATTATTTATCGAAAAGTGCATTTTCTGAAGCCTAAAACGTGTATTTTTGAAAAACGCTTCAAATGGCACCAGATTCATATTTTTCTAAGGTAGTTTGCTATTTTTAAATGGTCATTTAGTGCAGCAGCTGAAGCTGCGTAAATTCTGCAGAATTTTCAGGTTGTTTATCGAGTCAGATCTCATAGTATGTATGGAGTTAGGTCACGAAATCTGTACAGTAACCGGAGACGGGAGTTTCGGAAAATCTCCCACTGGAATTTCGTTAATCGGATGAACGATGATTTTTAAATAATTTTTCTCGTGGACTGCAGTCAGAAAGTGACGAATCTGACTGCAGCCTAGTATATAAATGTTTATATATAATTGGTAAAGATTTAGGATTTGAATATTTTACATAAAATTCTACAGTCTAATTAACACCTCCTGACCGCCAACTGAATTTCGAGACAAAATTCTTTCAACATGGGGATGATATGACAACCTGGGATTTCCTTGTACCATTCTAACAAACTAAACTGTTGTGCGTTGCATTCTAAACCAGGTTTACTCAATTTTCGGGACGAAAATTCTTTCAACATGGGGATAATGTGACATCCCGGCTTTTCAGGTATCTTAAACGCGCTACTTTATTGTTATTCATTCCTACGCTGATTTAATTCGGAGAATTAAATTACGCGCTCGCAATAACTACGCTAACTTTAGTATTTAGGGAATACACAATGTTTGAAAATTCTAACGGGTTGTATCTGAATTACGTGCTACGTGTTATTAGGCGTTTGTGAATAATTGTCCAGTCGTACTAAATGTAGTTATTTATCAGATTATAATGATCGGTTAGTAAATTCTATTTATAAGCCGATCCGAACCAAGCCTGTGAAACGTTTCGACTTCGCGACCAAGCAAACCCAACACGCCACCCCTCCCTTGCGGCCCAAGGACAAGCCCAAATCGCCCCCTTGCCCCTTATGTATGCGTACGTATGGATGCATGTTGCATTCTTGAAGTTTTGGCAAAATCCGGTGAAACTCGACGGCAAGCAGCCCCCCCCTCTCGGTCGCGCAAGCAGCCTACACCCCTCGGATCGATTCCAAGCTTGTCCCGGTTTGCTAATTGTCATCGTTTCAAGGTTAGGGTTTAATTGTATTACGATTCACACTAGGTTTTGTGTAGTCTTGATCATGATTATGTGCTTATATGATATTATTATGAAAAAGTTTTGTGGTGTATGATCAGTTCGGATGAATATGCGAATCCTTGAGGTTGTGATGATATGTTTGAGTATTAAAATCGTAGGCTGCGTTTTATCTATAAAGATCATGATATATGCTTAGGGTTTGCAGGAATACTGATATATTAGATGATATTTGACAAGTTAACCTGCTGTTAATCGATACAACTAAGTGTCATGGCCGTTTACACATGTTCTAATGCGATAAAGTCGAAAATAGTAAGCTGATTGACATTTACAGCCAACTTCAGTTGGCTGTAACCTGATCATTATTTATTGAAAAGTGGATTTTCTGAAGCCTAAAACGTGTATTTTTGAAAAAACGCTTCAAATGGCACTAGATTCATATTTTTCTGAGGTAGTTTGCTATTTTTAAATGGTCATTTAGTGCAGCAGCTGAAGCTGCGTAAATTCTGCAGAATTTGCAGGTTGTTTATCGAGTCGGATTCATAGTCTGTATGGGGTTAGCTCACGAAATCTGTACAGTTACTGGAGATGGGAGTTTCCGAAAATCTTCCACTGGAATTTCGTTAATCGGATCAACAATGATTTTTAAATGATTTTTCTCGTGGACTGCAGTCAGAAAGCGACGAATCTGAATGCAGCCTAGTATATAAATGTTTATAAATAATTGGTAAAGATTTAGGATTTCAAAAGTTTACACAAAATTCTACAGTCTAATTGACACCTCCTGTAAAAAAATTGGAATTTTTGGAATGATGGAACTATTTTATAAAAATTCTCGAAAACAGCCCAGTTATGAGTGTACAAGCTGAAACATGATAACTTACGTTTGTGTGTATCTAAGTGTTGTATGAGTTATTCTGTGTTTATGACAAGTTGGTTTGATCATTATTTTGTATGGTGATACTTTGCATTCATGATTATGGTTTCGAATTGGTTATTACGTGTGCCATACTGTGTGTTAGTTACGCGTAGGGTTTTGTGTCAGTGTGTTCACACACTAACTTTGAATCGGTTGATATGTTAGGACGCGATTAGCCGTTCCATCATTTGCTTCTTTTGCGTTTATCTAACCGTGCAATTTAAGGTGAGTTCACGGCCCCTATTTTATCCGGTTTTGAACAACAGGGGGAGAAACATGTATACGCTCTACAACTCAATCTTTTACGTTATGTGAAATTAACACCGTTAACTATTCGGTAACTAAGTTAATGTTAATGTATGTTATGGTTACTAAGTAGCTTTATCACGGAAGTCCTCAACCAACTCTCGGATCGTTAGTATTGGGTTAGATAGCGGGAAAATTATAGTAGTACTACTGGGCCCGACAAGCCCCACCCGAGCTAGTCGCGCTAGCCGACCGGGAATGGTCAGCGGGTGATTAATTTGGCCTAACTTTCGCCATGGTCAGTGATACACCTGGCAACAACAGTCAGCTTCGATCGCGAACTCTTAAGTGACGTAACTTTAGGCTCGCTACCTACATGTTAACATTGATCTTATTTACGAACCAACATTATTATTCCAGGTTAGGAATAATGGAACTATATCGTTATCCCGGGTTAGGGGTAGCGGGGGAAAACAATCTTTTAAACCGAACTTGTGAACTTATAAAAACATGTGAACTCACTCTTCTTTAAATTTGACACTTGTTTCTTTGCATGTTTCTCAGGACGCTAGGAGCGGTAGGTGCACTCACTTTGCATTTGATCAAGGTATTTGTATCGAGTAACGATTATTTTGGGATTTTGGTTTTGGCGTTTATGTTGGCGCCCGTTACTTTATTCTAATGCTTCCGCTAAACTTTGAAACCTTGTAACTTTGAAAATGACTATGCATGTTTACAATAAATGTTTTTGGAAACCGTTTAAATAACTCATATAGAGTCGTTCGACATTGCTAGTGTCTGAGATTCTGGTTTGATCACACGCCTCACGGTAATACTCCGCAAGTGGAAATTGAGGGTGTGACAGATTGGTATCAGAGCCTCTAGCTATAGAGAACCAGGTTTGCATTTAAAGTAGACCTAAACTATAGCTGTTACACGACACTAGACTTAGGTGGCACCGGACTATGATATCTTGTTATGTGTTATACTACAATTGTTCTATATATATATATATATATATATATATATATATATTGTGATATACGCAGCTCGTAACTAACTACACCAACCCAACAGGCTATGTCATCATCATCATCCGACAGATCTCGACAATCAAGGGCGCTGGGGAAGGCACCCATGGTCGAACCCTCACCATCTCGTGGCGTGGAGACACGCTCAGTTGCCAGGAAAAGACTCGCTCTAGGAGGGGAGTCGTCCTCCCGTCCAACCACCGCTGTACCGGTCAAACCGGTCAACTCTTCAGGAGTGGGGGACGATCTACTTAGAGCTGTGCTAAGGAAACAACAGGAACAGCTGGAGAAAATGCAAGAGACTATCAAAGCACAGGGATGGCTGATACGTCGGCTGACTGGTAATACTGAAGAGCTCGAGGAAGAGCAAGATAAGAATAAGAGAGTTTGAAGCATTTTAGCTAAGGACCTTCATGCTGAGCAGCTGAGGGCTGACTGGCTTGAAGACAGAGTTCTTGAGTCCAGTTGGAGGATTCATGAACTGGAGCAGAACCAAGCACCACCTATCCTAGTACCCGCACCAGCACCGGCCCCTCCAGCGCCGGTAGAAGATGAAGAGGAGGATCCAG
This sequence comes from Scalesia atractyloides, assembly GCA_947069175.1. Taxonomy (NCBI): domain Eukaryota; kingdom Viridiplantae; phylum Streptophyta; class Magnoliopsida; order Asterales; family Asteraceae; genus Scalesia; species Scalesia atractyloides. Next base: position 58,776,007 of record CAMTDV010000008.1, read on the forward strand.
AGGAAGACCCGGAGGAGGATCCGGAGGAAGAAGAGCCGGAACAGGACCCGGCTGTTGAAGCTGAAAACACTGAAGAGGAAGACGGCAGTGATAGCAACTTGGGAGATGGAGACATAGATGACTAACTCGTCTCGCCAATCTCCGTTTAGTTTCCTTTAGTTTGTTTGTTTCCACTTATGTTTGAACTTGGATATTTTATAATTAAACTGATATGTTTGGTTGGTATTTTGTGAGACATTACAATTTATTTAATCGAATGTTCCTTTTGATTGTTTAATTTGTTGGGTTGACATAAATTGTGTGATCATTGAAGTGTGGAATATGATAACTATATTGGATATATACTTATCGGTGTGTGTTTGTGTTGTCTTGCGAAGATCTGAAATGGCAACCGGTCGTCGCGGAAATCTCAACATGTCAGCTGAAGAATTGGCCGCTTTAATCCAACAACACCTGAATGCTGCTCTGGCAGGTGTTCCTAACCCACCAGCAGGTAACCATTATTAAATTTTCATGGGAAAATCTAATAGTTTGGTTAGTAGACTTTCTCGCTGACTACCTATCCTCTATCCTCAGGAGGGGGTCTTAACCACTACAAGATGTTCCTGGATGCGAAACCGAGCAAGTTCACGGGAGTTGAAGGACCCATAGGACTGGTCAGTTGGGTCGAAAAGTCTGAATCGGTTTTCGAAATGTGCAATTGCCTCGAAGCTAATAAGGTCAAGTATGCTGCCTCGACGTTGGAAGATGGGGCATTAACCTGGTGGAACGCACAAGTCCAAACGCGTGGACTTGCTGCGGCAAACACAATGGCCTGGACCGAGTTCAAAGCTCTAATCAAGGAGGAATACTGTCCGCAGGACAGAGTTCAACAATTGGAACAAGCGTTATGGAACCACAAAATGGTCGGGTCAGAAATTGAAGCGTACACGACAAGACATCATGATCTGGTGTTCCTTTGTCCCGATTTGGCTAACACCGTCGTTAAACGACTTGAGTTTTATCTTGGGGGTCTGGTCCCTGAGATTCAGGGCATGGTAATGTCTAGCAACCCTACGACGGAGCAACAAGCGATTAGGCTGGCGCATAAACTCACCGATAAGGCGGTGGAGCAAAGGAAGTTACCACCTAGGGGTGCAACTGAAATTGTCCCTGACAACAAAAGGAAATTTGAAGACTCACCTGCTCGGCAGTCTTCATCAGCCCAGCCACAACAAGGAAACCAGTAGCGGTCCAACAACTTCAACAACAATCGGGGTCACAACAATCAGTCTGCCAACAGCACCCAGAACTCGAGCGGCTATGCGGGTCGAAAGCCGCAATGTAATCATTGTAACCTCCATCATCACGGCCCTTGCGCCGGAAATCGCTACCAACGATTGTGCAAAGCAGGACACGCGACAAAGAATTGTCGCGGGAAGATTATGTCACGACAGAATCAGAACAAGCACCAGGGTAATAACCGGGATGCTATCAGTGCGGTAGCACTGCCCATTTCAAGCGAGACTGCCCGCAAATTCGCAACAATGATGGTGGGAATAACAACAACAACAACAACAACAACAACGATAACAGCAACAAAAACAATAACAACAATGGCAACAATGGAAATGGTGACACAGGAGGTGCCAAGGGACGTGCATTCACACTAGGCCGTGGGGAGGCCCGAAACGACTCGAATGTGGTCACTGGTAAGTTTCCACTTAACGATCATTTTGCTACTGTACTTTTTGATACGGGTGCGGATAAGAGTTTTATATCTGAGTCTTTTAGGAAGAACCTAAATCTCACACCTAAACCCCTAAAGACCCCTTACGTCATAGAACTAGCCGATGGTAAATCTGTAGATGTGACTCATCTAGTGACCGGCTGTCAACTTAAACTCGCGGTCACACCTTTACCATTGATCTGATGACAACTACTCTGGGTAGTTTTGATGTGGTAGCCGGAATGGACTGGCTACCCGACGTCCGAGCTGAAGTTCTCTATTTCGAGAAAGCTATCCGTATTCCGCTCTCTAACGACGAAGTCTTGATGGTGCAAGGCGAGAAGGCAGGCGTCATCACGAACATCATCTCTTACATGCAAGCTCAGAAGTATCTTCGGAAGAAGAACTCTTTTGCTTTGCTCGCACTGGTCATCGAGCAGTCTAAGGACAAGAAGTGGATTGAAGATATCCCCATCGTCCGTGACTTTCCCGATGTGTTTCCAGAGGAGTTACACGGTCTTCCACCACATCGACAAGTAGAGTTTGAAATCGAATTGGCGAGCCATGCGACTCCTATCGCCAAGGCCCCGTACCGCTTAGCTCCAGCGGAGCTGCAAGAGCTGTCTACCCAACTTCAAGAATTGTTGGAAAAAGGATTTATCTGACCCAGTACTTCGCCATGGGGAGCTCCGGTCCTTTTTGTCAAGAAGAAGGACGGGACCTTCCGCATGTGCATCGACTACAGGGAACTCAATAAGGTTACCGTCAAGAACCGATACCCATTACCTCGCATCGACGATCTTTTCGACCAGCTTCAGGGGTCAAGCTACTACTCCAAGATTGATCCACGGTCCGGTTATCACCAGCTACGTGTCAGGGAGGAAGATATCTCCAAGACGACATTTCGCACTCGGTATGGCTATTACGAGTTCTTGGTCATGCCCTTCGGTCTCACTAATGCACCCGCGGTGTTCATGGACCTCATGAACCGCGTGTGTAAGCTGTATCTCGACAAGTTTGTCATCGTGTTCATCGATGATATACTCATCTACTCTAAGGGTGAAGAAGAACATGCTGAGCATCTGCGGTTATTGCTGGAACTACTTCAACAGGAGAAACTATATGCCAAATTTTCGAAGTGTGATTTCTGGATTCGGGAAGTTCAGTTCCTCGGGCATATAGTGAATGATAAGGGTATACACGTTGATCCCGCCAAGATCGATGCTATCAAGAACTGTGAAGCACCCAGGACACCGACAGAGATCCGCCAATTTTTGGGTTTGGCTGGTTACTACAGACGTTTCATCGAGCGATTTTCCAAGATCGCACAACCGCTTACCACTGTCACTCAGAAGGGCACCAAGTATGCTTGGGGTGACAAGCAGGAAGCAGCATTTCAATTACTGAAGGAGAAGCTTTGCAGTGCGCCCATTTTGTCCTTGCCAGAGGGGACAGATGATTTTGTGGTATACTGTGACGCTTCCATTCAGGGATTGGGATGTGTGCTCATGCAACGTGATAAGGTCATCGCGTATGCATCCCGACAGTTGAAGGTCCACGAGAAGAACTACACGACACATGACTTGGAATTGGGAGCAGTTGTGTTTGCACTTAAGATTTGGAGACACTATCTATATGGAACAAAGTGCACAATCTACATGGATCACAAGAGCCTCCAACATATTTTTGACCAGAAGGAGTTGAACATGCGACAGCGTCGCTGGGTCGAACTCCTAAACGATTATGAATGTGCCATTCAATATCACCCGGGTAAAGCTAACGTGGTAGCTGATGCCCTCAGTCGGAAGGAGCACTTGAAACCTCGTCGGGTATGAGCACTACAGTTCACAATTCATTCTGGGTTACCCGAACAGATACGCGACGCGCAGCTAGAAGCAGTTAAGGAAGAGAACATCAAGGCCGAATTTGTGGGAAAGATGGAACGCGATTGGGAAGTGAAACCCAATGGTACCCTGTATTTCATGAATCGTATATGGGTACCTCTCTACAGAAACCTCAGAAAGCTAGTATTGGACGAAGCTCACAAATCCCGATACTCTGTCCATCCTGGTTCAGATAAGATGTATCAAGACCTTAAAGCCGCGTACTGGTGGCCCAACATGAAAGCGGATATAGCCACCTACGTGAGCAAGTGTTTGACTTGTGCGAAAGTCAAGGTGGAATACCAGAAGCCATAAGGGCTACTTCAACAACCTGAGATCCCAGTGTGGAAATGGGATCAGATCTCGATGGATTTTATCACTAAACTCCCGCGAACTCTGGGTGGTTGCGATACCATCTGGGTGATCGTGGATCGTCTAACTAAGTCTGCACACTTCCTAGCGACCAAAGAAACCGATAAGATGGATAAGTTCACTCGCATCTACATTAAGGAAGTAGTTTCTCGGCACGGGGTGCCAACGTCCATCATTTCAGACAGAGATGCCCGTTTCACGTCCAACTTTTGGCGGTCACTTCAGAAAGCGTTGGGTACACACTTAGATATGAGCACAGATTACCACCCTCAGACGAATGGTCAAAGTGAAAGGACCATTCAGACCTTGGAGGACATGCTTCGGGTATGCGTGGTAGACTTGGGGAACAGTTGGGAAATCCATCTGCCTTTAGTGGAATTCTCATATAACAACAGTTACAATACGAGTATTCAGGCAGCACCGTTTGAAGCATTGTACGGTCGCAAATGTAGATCACCGGTCTGTTGGCAGAAGTCGGTGACAGTCAACTCACAAGTCTTGAGTTGATACTTGAGGCTACTGAAAAGATTGTGCAAATAAGAAACCGCATGGCAGCGGCACGGGATCGACATAAAAGTTACGCTGATCAACGACGCAAACTTCTCGAATTTCATGTAGGTGACCGCGTCCTACTGAAAGTGTCACCCTGGAAGGGTGTAATTCATTTTGGGAAACGAGGCAAACTAATTCCACGGTACGTAGGCCCATTTGTGATTTTGAAGCGTATCGGGCCCGTAGCTTATCAGTTAGACCTTCCTGCCGAACTCAGTGGAGTTCACAACGTTTTTCACGTGTCCAATCTGAAGAAGTGTCTATCAGATGAGACCCTAGTCATTCCATTGGATGAGATTCAAGTGGATGAGCAACTGCATTTTGTGGAACAACCTATCGAGATCATGGACCGTGAGACCAAGACTCGAAGACAGCAAGATACCGATCGTCAAGGTTCGTTGGAACTCTAAGCGTGGACCGGAGTTCACGTGGGAAAGAGAGGACCAAATGAAAAGCAAATATCCACACCTTTTTGCAGCTGAGCAGCAATCTGATGTTACCGCCAACTGAATTTCGGGACAAAATTCTTTCAACATGGGGATGATATGACAGCCTGGGATTTCCTTGTACCATTCTAACAAACTGAACTTTTGTGCGTTGCATTCTAAACCACGTTTACTCAATTTTCGGGATGAAAATTCTTTCAACATGGGGATAATGTGACATCCCGGCTTTTCAGGTATCTTAAACGCGCTACTTTATTGTTATTCATTCCCACGCTGATTTAATTCGGAGAATTAAATTACGCGCTCACAATAACTACGCTAACTTTAATATTTAGGGAATACACAATGTTTGAAAATTCTAACGAGTTGTATCTGAATTACGTGCTACGTGTTATTAGGCGTTTGTGAATAATTGTCCAGTCGTACTAAATGTAGTTATTTATCAGATTATAATGATCGGTTGGTAAATTCTATTTATAAGCCGAACCGAACCAAGCCTGTGAAACATTTCGACTTCGCGACCAAGCAAACCCAACACGCCACCCCTCCCTTGCGGCCCAAGGACAAGCCCAAATCGCCCCCTTGCCCCTTATGTATGCGTACGTATGGATGCATGTTGCATTCTTGAAGTTTTGGCAAAACCCGGTGAAACTCGACGGCAAGCAGCCTCCCCCTCTCGGTCGCGCAAGCAGCCTACACCCCTCGGATCGATTCCAAGCTTGTCCCGGTTTGCTAATTGTCATCGTTTCAAGGTTAGGGTTTAATTGTATTACGATTCACACTAGGTTTTGTGTAGTCTTGATCATGATTATGTGCTTATATGATATTATTATGAAAAAGTGTTGTGGTGTATGATCAGTTCGGATGAATATGCGAATCCTTGCGGTTGTGATGATATGTTTGAGTATTAAAATCGTAGGCTGCGTTTTATCTATAAAGATCATGATATATGCTTAGGGTTTGCAGGAATACTGATATATTAGATGATATCTGACAAGTTAACCAGCTGTTAATCGATACAACTAAGCGTCATGGCCGTTTACACATGTTCTAATGCGATAAAGTCGAAAATAGTAAGCTGATTGGCATTTACAGCCAACTTCAGTTGGCTGTAACCTGATCATTATTTATGGAAAAGTGTATTTTCTGAAGCCTAAAACGTGTATTTTTGAAAAACGCTTCAAATGACACCGGATTCATATTTTTCTGAGGTAGTTTGCTATTTTTAAATGGTCATTTAGTGCAGCAGCTGAAGCTGCGTAAATTCTGCAGAATTTGCAGGTTATTTATCGAGTCGGATTCATAGTCTGTATGGGGTTAGCTCACGAAATCTATACAGTAACTGGAGACGGGAGTTTCCGAAAATCTCCCACTGGAATTTCGTTAATCGGATCAACGATGATTTTTAAATGATTTTTCTCGTGGACTGCAGTCAGAAAGCGACGAATCTGACTGCAACCTAGTATATAAATGTATATAAATAATTGGTAAAGATTTAGGATTTGAATATTTTACACAAAATTCTACAGTCTAATTAACACCTCCTGTAAAAAAATTGGAATTTTGGAACTATTTTATAAAAATTATCGAAAATAGCCCAGTTATGAGTGTACAAGCTGAAACATGATAACTTGCGTTTGTGTGTATCTAAGTGTTGTATGAGTTATTCTGTGTTTTTGACAAGTTGGTTTGATCGTTATTTTGTATGGTGATACTTTGTATGCATGATTATGGTTTCGAATTGGTTATTACGTGTGCCATACTGTGTGTTAGTTACGCGTAGGGTTTTGTGTCAGTGTGTTCACACACTAACTTTGAATCGGTTGACATGTTAGGACGCGATTAGCGGTTCCATCATTTGCTTCTTTTACGTTTATCTAACCGAGCAATTTAAGGTGAGTTCACGACCCTTATTTTATCCGGTTTTGAACAACAGGGGGAGAAACATGTATACGCTCTACAACTCAATCTTTTACGTTATGCGAAATTGACACCGTTAACTATTCGGTAACTAAGTTAATGTTAATGTATGTTATGGTCACTAAGTAGCTTTATCACGGAAGTACTCAACCAACTCTCGGATCGTTAGTATTGGGTTAGCTAGCAGGGAAATTATAGTAGTACTACTGGGCCCGACAAGCCCCACCCGAGCTAGTCGCGCTAGCCGACCGGGAATGGTCAACGGGTGATTAATTTGGCCTAACTTTCTCCATGGTCAGTGATAGACCTGGCAACACAGAGGCAACAACAGTCAGCTTCGATCGCAAACTCTTAAGTGACGTAACTTTAGGCTCGCTACCTACATGTTAACATTGATCTTATTTACGAACCAACATTATTATTCCAGGTTAGGAATAATGGAACTATATCGTTATCCCGGGTTAGGGGTAACGGGGGAAAACAATCTTTTAAACCGAACTTGTGAACTTATAAAAACTTGTGAACTCACTCTTCTTTAATGTTGACACTTGTTTCTTTGCATGTTTCTCAGGACGCTAGGAGTGCTAGGTGCACTCACTTTGCATTTGATCAAGGCATTTGTATCGAGTCTTTATTAACGATTATTTTGGGATTTTGGTTTTGGCGTTTATGTTGGCGCCCATTACTTTATTCTAATGCTTCCGCTAAACTTTGAAACCTTGGAACTTTGAAAATGACTATGCATGTTTACAACAAATGTTTTTGGAAAACGTTTAAATAAATCATATAGAGTCGTTCGACATTGCTAGTGTATGAGATTCTGGTTTGATCACACGCCTCGTGGTAATACTCCGCAAGTGGAAATTGAGGGTGTGACAGAAACATCGGGGAGTCATGTCACAGAACTATTCTTTCACAACACATGGTACATAAAGTTTTGTATTATTGAATTTAATTGTTTACATTGTCTTGGGAGAATGAAATAAAAAACATAACAACTCTCTTGCAAATTTTAAAGTCACTAAGCCTAAGTCTGCCCTATGTGAAGCATGCTCAAAGTCAAACATTAGCTCCTGAAACATATGTGAAAATAAAACGGCAACATAAAAATGCCTGTGAGTAACATAGGTTTTATGATGAAGATTCATGGCTTTGAAGGTTAAAAGAAATGTTCAACTATTACAGAAGTAGCCATGATCCTTTACAAAAATGTTTCTTTTATGAAATCATATGAAAATCAAATGATTAAAAGAAATGATGCATGGTTAACTTAATAACCAAAATAACTTGTGCCTTGCATAAAATATGTCATGTCTTGTATTTTGTTTGAAGTGGTTTAGATAAGGCTATGTTATATATTTTTGAGAGCACTTATATATAGGAAGTACCAGCGGCGTATCCACCATGCTTTTATCGTATTACACACGTCTCGTCATTTAAATCACTTACCATGAGCCAACAATTGAGATGTCTTGTTTAAACCAATGTCATGTAAAACCAAAAACTAAATGTATTTTATAAACAAATGTCTATGTATAAACCAATGTCTTGTATAAACCAAATGTTATTTACAAAGAAATATCTATGAATAAACCAAATATTATTTATAAAGAAATACCTATGTATAAACCAATGTCTTGTATGGCAAACAAAAATCTTGTTTAAACCATAAAATAAATGTCTTGTATAAAATAACCAAAATATCTTGTCATGTAAAAATGTATTGTATAAAACAAGTGTTTTGAATAAACAAAGTCTTGTTTAAACAAAAACTCTTGTCTTATAAATCAATTGCTTTTATTGTGTAGACACATTGTGGTACCAGAGGAAAACCCACAGTCATCATAACTCGTGTTTCACTTTCCTGTGTCTACTTATCAAATTTCAGGGCGAAATTTCTTTAAGTGGGGGCGAATGTGATAATTTCAAAATTCTCTTACTCCGACACTTTCAAACACCTTGCTAACTCAATTTTTTGGACGAAAATTCTTTAAACATGAGGATAATGTAACAACCCGAACAATCAGGTTAGTGTTTGCTTATGACTTCTACGCTGGCTTTGTTACGCGACATTTTTATACGTGTACGTGATGGGTTTAGTTTATATAAAGTTTAGTTTATATATATATATATATAAACAACCCAACCCATCACCCACCCTTGCAGCCCAACCACCCAACAAACCCTTGTTTCTGATTACATGTACGTGTGTATACATGTATTGTTTTTAAAAACAAAACCTAAAACCTGATTTGGAGCTAACAACGGCAGACGAAGGCACACCCATCCCCCCCACCATCGACTCACCCACATCTCGCCACTCTCTCTCTCTCTCTCTCTCGGCTCCTCTCCCTCTTCGATTTCGGTCGACTAGCATCAAGAGGCTCACCTAGGTATCTTGCTTTAATTCTAGATTTGTTATATATCTGCAACGTGAACATGATTTATGTGTAGAATCATGAACGGCTAGTGATCCGTTAACTGTAAAGGTTCTTTAAGTGGGGGCGAATGTGATAATTTCAAAATTCTCTTACTCCGACACTTTCAAACACCTTGCTAACTCAATTTTTTGGACGAAAATTCTTTAAACATGAGGATAATGTAACAACCCGAACAATCAGGTTAGTGTTTGCTTATGACTTCTACGCTGGCTTTGTTACGCGACATTTTTATACTTGTACGTGATGGGTTTAGTTTATATAAAGTTTAGTTTATATATATATATATATAAACAACCCAACCCATCACCCACCCTTGCAGCCCAACCACCCAACAAACCCTTGTTTCTGATTACATGTACGTGTGTATACATGTATTGTTTTTAAAAAAACAAAACCCTAAAACCTGATTTGGAGCTAACAACGGCAGACGAAGGCACACCCATCCCCCCCACCATCGACTCACCCACATCTCGCCACTCTCTCTCTTTCTTTCTCGGCTCCTCTCCCTCTCCGATTTCGGTCGACTAGCATCAAGAGGCTCACCTAGGTATCTTGCTTTAATTCTAGATTTGTTATATATCTGCAACGTGAACATGATTTATGTGTAGAATCATGAACGGCTAGTGATCCGTTAACTGTAAAGGTTATGATCGTGCGACTCCTTGATTTGGTTGTATGTTATGTGTCGACATATAATCATGATACATGTTTTTGTTACGTAGATGAATATATATATTTATTCCAACGACATGATTATTATGTGAAAGTATAGGTAGTCTCTTAATGTATTTGTGGTCGTAGCACTTGGTGGTTTCGGGTTACATGTCGGTTATGCATTAGGGGTACTTGTATGTGTTAAGGTTATTTCAAACGCATGATCTCGTAGATGGTTAATTAATACGGGTGGCTGTTATGAGGAGTACAACAGATGACTGGTATAAACTAGTGTTGTTAGGTTACGTGATCGCTAAACATGTTAACGGAATCACTCGAACACGCGCTAGAAAGTTAAGAGCTGAAAACAGGAAGCTAGTTGATGTTTACAGCCGTCTTCAGTTGGCAGTAATCGGGTTATAATTTACCGAAAATATGATTTTCTTGAGCCTATTACGTGCTATTTCGAAATACGCTTCAAATGGCGCTGGAATCATGATTTTTTGACATCGTTTACTATTTTAAGTACATTAATTTGTTTCAGTTATGAAAGCTACGTTTTTCTGCAGATTTTACGTGATATGTTTAGCATCATATCTTGCTGCGTGTCTGGAGTTTACCTATGAAATTCCTACTGTAGGTAGCCTTTGATGTTTTAAGAATTTTGCCGCTGGTTTTAAGTCAATCAGATAAACGAGCAATTTTTAAGAAAATATTTAGTGGGCAGGGGTCAGATTTCGACGAATCTGATCACTGTTCAGTGTTAGATTTTTCATGGAAAATCCTTAAGGAGTTTGGCTACCAAATTTTTACACAATAGTTGGTACTCCGATTTCCACGCCCTGTAATTTTTTGGGAATCTTCCGGTACACGAACTATTCCAAATAACACTCCAAAAACTGTCCGAAAATGCACTATATTGCTGAATTTTTATTGAAGAGTATTTTATATCTTTCGTGACACTTGCGTGGTTGCTAAGTGATGTCGTGATAGATGCATGCATGATAATTAGTATTGTATGATAAAATGTGCTATGTGCTAGATACGTGTAGGATTCGTGTTTCTGCGTGAGCACACACACTAACTCTTAAACGGCAATCATGTTAGGACGTGATTGACCGGTTCCATCTCGCGTATTTCTTTCCATTCCTTATTCCGAGCATTCAAAGGTGAGTTCACTACTCTTTTACAGGCATGCATCTCGAGTGGACAAACTACTATTCTTTGGAGGAATAATTATTATAAATGTTGTAGTTTATTTCGATGTTAGTTAATAAACTCAAACTCTATCATGAAAGTCCCTATTACTACCAAACTAGTTGCCTGGGAGGCAACAGGGTATTATAGTTGATAGCGCTATTAGGCTTGACAAACTTCACACTATGCTGGGATCCGGGCGTGAACTAAGGACCTTAAACTCATGGCCAATGTTGATAGGCATTGATGAGGGCAAACAAACATATGTCACCAGGTATCGAGTTATTAACGACATGTCTTTAAACTAAACACCACCCCTTTTACGTTAAATAAAACTGTGAACTCACCAGCTTTTTGCTGATACACTTTTCTACATGCTTGCAGGGTGTTAGGTACTTCATGCATGGAAACTTGCAGTCTGAGGAGTCTGAAGTGTCATGGGCGTGTTACTTGTGGCAACTATTTGATATCTTGCATTTTGAAAATACTTTGGTTTTGGTTATGTTAAAACAATGCATTTGCTTCCGCTGAACATTATTTTGTTTAAATCGTTAAATTAGAATTACACTATTCATGTTGGACATGACGTTGGTGATTTATATTATTTGCTCTTAGTTCAACATGATTAGTGGCTAGAACCTGGTATGTCACACGCCTCGCGGTAACACTCTGTGCGTGGATTTTGAGGGTGTAACACACATATATGTATTGTTGGCCAATACATTCAAGCCTTGTTGACTGTCGATAAACCCTTATAACGACAAAGGTTTATCAAATATTCATCAGATCCTGTCATTCCCTAAAGTCACTTCCAAACAAACCTAGGAAGCAGGAACGGGATTGTCAATCCTATGGTACCATTACATACTACCGGTCGGCATGATCAATGTTAATGAATGTATCATTGTATATTCAACGCACCAATATGTCTTGAACAATGTAAGCATGTCATGAAAATGTTTTGAAATCATGTAATTGGCATACTAAGTCAATATACCAAGCAATAATGTCTTTGAAATCATGTACTAGGTATGCTAAGTCAACATATGTAGCAAAAATGTCTTTGAAATCATGTACTATATGTACTAGATAAGCAAAAATATATAATGTCATGAAAACAAGAAAGTAGTGATAGACACATACTCACTTGGGATTGCGTAAATGCCTTGTTCAAATGATCAAACAAGGCTCATGGATTGAAGAGTTCAAGTGTGTCCTAATGTATCGAAATACTATGTTAGTGTGTCGAGACTTTAATCTGAGGATTGGATAGAATGAGGTCTTATAAACCAAACGAGTGTTGGGACTCGTATGATATGGTTTATAATACCTTACATTCTGATTTGGAAGAGTTTCTAAGTGCTTTGACCCGTTACGACTTATTAAAATGGTTTACGCCACTTTAACGGGTCGCAAGCGTAACTATTGGTTTGGATGGTTAAACAAGTCCTATGATGAGTCTTATATATAAAACAAGTTTGATTATGTTACAATATCAGTTTAGATGTCAAAACTATGGTCTTACATGTTTAAAACCATTTTATGCGCTAAAAGGGTGTTTTCGGTATTTTAAAAGTACATAAAATCGACTCATCATTTAACTAACCAAACTATATGACTATAAGGTATAACCTCAGAGGGTTATTCCCGAAATTACTATCGTCATAAAAATGCGCTTGGTCAAATCCTAAGATTGACCAAACAGGTTAGATTCGAAAGTCAAAGCGGTAGTAAAACCGCTCGACTTACGACTAAGAAATGAGCACTAAACTAGAAATGACGAGTTAGACATGTTTGAACATGTCTAATAATGTTATAAAACTGATTTAGTGTCAAAACCTTAAGTTTTAATACCCAAAAACGTTTTCGTCGTAAAATGCATTTTTATACATTTTTTTACTTTTAACTCGTAAAATGTTGACTCGTCATCTCGCCTACTAAAAGTGGTAATCAGAAGGTGCAATCACAAGGGACTAATACCTTCATGATTATGATCACTTTGCAAAGTTCAATTTGAACTTTGACTTGACCAGAACGGTCAGAATCGAAAGTCAAACTGTTTGACTTTTAGCTCAAAATAGCTAAAATAATGAAAGAACTAGGAAAAGTACTTCTGTTGAAGAACACTTTCAGAACTCAAGATAGGAGGCTTCCAAAGGCTGGAAACAAGCTCCTAGAAGATAGAAAGAAGAACTTTACACCTTGCTTTGAAGTATTTTGAAGTGGTGTGAAAAAAATGGATGAATCAAAGGGTATTTATAGTGTTTTAGGATCAAGGAGGTGATGACAAGTGCTACCAAGTGTGGATTAGTGTCCTAACATGTGTTAATGCCAAATTAAGTGTGGCAAAATAAGTGTAAGGTGTCAAAAATTGGAGATAGATGGCCAAACTTGGTGATGAAGCAAACTTTTTTTTTTTTGACAATTTTGGCCGCTGGACTGTATTGTCGCATTTTGTCATTTTTAACCCCTCTTAACCTAATATTTAGGTTATATAAAGGCATTAAGGCATATGTAACTTTTTTTGTTCTGGAAATTTCATGGATGTCGGTTTGTTCTTTTGTACGGTTACACGTTTCGTAAATAAAGTATAAACTTTATCGAACACGAAAATGACCGAATTTGTGCAATGATTGACATTTTTTCATTCTTACCAATAAAATGCAAGATTTTATTGAATAAAAATGTCCGGGATTGTATAATGATTGATAAATATACATTCTCACAAATAAAACACAAGATTTTATTAAATACAAAAATGTTCCGGAATTGTTCAATGACTAAAAATGTACAAATGTCACAGTCTCCCATATTTTAGGAAATTTCGTCCCGAAATTTAATTAGAGGAAACTTGTGAGAAAAGTTGTGGGTATTTTGCCTTCATTTTATCCTCTCATTCCTAGGTAAACTCTGGGCCACGTTTGGACTCCCAGCAAACTTTAACAATCAGTATGCGTTTGTGTTTGAGTTTCTTGACTTCACAGTCCAATATTTCCATAGGTTTCTCGACAAAGTGCATTATGTTATCAATGTGAATTTCATCAAGAGGGATGTGGAGGTTTTTATTAGCCAAACACTTTTTCAAATTGGACACATGGAAAGTTGGATGAACATTCCTAAGCTCAGGAGGTAGCTCAAGTTTGTAGGCCACCTTTCCGATCCTCTCAACGATCTTAAATGGTCTCACATATCGAGGTGCAAGTTTTCCTTTCTTTCCAAATCTAATCACACCTTTCCAAGGGGATACCTTGAGAAGGACGTGATCACCAACTTGGACTACAAGGGCTTGCGTCGCTGACCACATAATTCTTTTGAGGGCTTCTAGCTGTCAAAAGGTTATCACGTATTTTCTTCACATTGTCTATAGTCTCTAGAAGAGTTCTGGTCCATTGAGCTGAGCTTCACCAACCTCATTCTAGTAGACAGGTGAATGACATTTTCAACCGTATAGAGCTTTGAAAGTAGCCATGTTAATGCTGGAGTGATAACTATTGTTGTAGGAGAATTCGATCAAAGGTAGATGCGAATCCCAACTACCACCAAAGTCGATCACACAAGCTCTAAGCATATCCTCCAATGTTTGGATCGTCCTTTCAGATTATCCATCCGTCTGAGGATGATAAGCAATGCTCAAGTTAAGTTTGGTTCCCGTGGCAGATTGCATGGTCTTCCAAAAGTGAGATGAGAATTGAGCATCCCGGTCCGATATGATGTTCAAAGGAACACCATGTCAAGATACTATCTCATCAACGTAGATCTTCGCAAGTTTGTCAGCACATAGATCCTCAAAAATTGGCAAAAGTGTGCTGACTATGTTAAACGATCAATGACTACCCAAATGGCATCATGATCTCTAGAAGTACGTGGTAGTTTGGTGATGAGATCCATAGCAATGTTTCCCCATTTCCAAACCGGAATTTCTGGTTGCTCAAGCAAACGAGATGGATATGTATAAGGCAATATTTTCTTCATATCCTGCCACCAATATTGGGTACGAAGATCCTTGTACATTTTGTCTGCACTAGGATGAATTGAATAACGAGATTTGTGAGCCTCGTTCATCAATAGGGTGTGGAGATTGTCTTGGCTTGGAACCCATAAACAGTTCATGTAGTAGAGTAACCCATTATCTTTTGTTACAAGCTGAAGCTCGAGATGATGGGGTAGTTCGTTTTTCAACAAACCTTGGGTTACACAAGTGCGTTAGGCTTCAAAAATACGTGTTTGGATATCTGATCAAACTTGAACACAATGTAGCTTGACATGTTCTTTACGACTAAGAGCATAAGCTAAGACATTTGCTTACCCGGATGGTAGCAAATCTCGCAGTCATAGTCGTTTAGAAGTTCAACCCAACGTCGTTGTCTCATGTTCAGTTCTTTCTGATTAAGATGTGTTGGAGACTTTTGTGGTTAGTGAAAACCACACATTTTGTACCATAGAGGTAATTTCTCCAAATATTGAGAGCAAAAACAACGGCACCTAACTCAAGATCATGAGTTGTGTAGTTCTTTTCGTGGATTTTCAATTGTCTTGATGCATAGGCTATCAATTTGTCTCTTTGCATGAGAACACAGCCAAGGCCTAGATTCAATGCATCATAGTATACGACAAAGTCGTCATGGCCATTGGGTAAGGATAAAATAGGAGCATCACAGAGCTTTTCTTTCAAGGTCTGAAAAGCTTCTTCTTGGTTGGGTTCCCACTCAGAAGGTTTATTCTTTTGAGTCAAAGCAGTGAGGGGAACCGCAATCTTGGAGAAGTTTGCGATAAAGCGGCGGTAATAGCCAGCTAGACCGAGAAATGAATGAACTTCGGTAGGAGTAGTAGGTGACTCCAATCCCTAATCGCACTGATTTTGGCGGAATCTACATGTATACCTTGTTCGTTGACAATGTGTCCAAAAAATTGAACTTCCTTCAGCCAAAATTCACACTTGGAGAATTTGACATAAAGTTGTTCTTTCTTTAGGAGTTCCATCGTTAGACGAAGATGACGTTTGTGATCGGCTCGGGATTTCGAATAAATCAAAATGTCGTCGATGAAAACACTGATGAACCTATCTAAATAAGGTTTACAAACCCTATTCATTAAGTCCATAAGACGGCAGGAGCATTTGTTAAACCAAAGGGCATGATAGTGAAGTCGTAATGGCCGTATCATGCGAAAAGCAATTTTGGGAATATCTTCATCAAGTACATGAAGCTGATGATGCCCAGAACGCTGATCAACCTTGGAGAAACATGTAGCACCTTGTAGTTGATCAAAAAGATCATCCATATGAGGTAGGGATATCGATTTTTAATCGTGAGTTCGTTGAGCTCACGATAATCGATTTACATGCGAAAGGATCCATCCTTCTTTTTTATGTATAGGATAGGAGCACCCCAAGGTGAAAACCTCAGACGAATAAATCCTTTGTCTGAAAGTTCTTGGAGTTGTTTTGACAACTCTTGCATTTCAGATGGTCCAAGACGGTAAGGGGGTTTGGAAATTGGGTTGGCATCAGGTACAAGGTCTATACAAAACTCGACTTGACGTGCTGGGGGTAAACCAGATAGTTCTTCAGGATACACCTCAGGAAAATCTTGAACAACGGGGATTCTTGAATACTCTTACCCTTGCTTTTCTCCTTTACGATATGTGCCAAAATGGCTACATAATTATTTCATAGGTATTTTTGGGCTTGGTACATGTCATGAGCTTAAGGCTATGAGAGGGTTTCTCTCCACGAACTTCTAGGATTTCATCAGACAAAAGAGGGATGCGAACAATCTTATCAAAACAGATCATTTCAGCATGGTGTTTGGTTAACCAGTGCCTACTATGACGTCAAAACTCCCAAGTTGCATTGGCGTGAGTCAATGGAAAAAAGATGGTTATTGAGGTTCTATTGGCAGTTACGAATAAAAGAATCAAGTACACGAGGTTCGCCACTAGCTATCTCCACTGTCAAGGGTTTTCCTAGTTCGGTTCGTGGTGTTGAAAGATAAGGCTCAAAATCTAAGGATACGAAACTCCTATCGGCACCCGAATAAAAAAGAATAGAGGCAATCTGATTATTGACAAGGAACGTACTGTTGATCACGCCATTATCATCACGCGCCTCATTAGTATTTATGTTAAATGCTCGTCCCGTGCTATATTTGCATTAACTAGCTTCGGGCAGTTGTTTCAGTAGTGAGTAAGATCACCACAATTGTAGCAGGATCCAGATGGGTAGTGGGGTCGTGCAGGATTGGCTTGTGATTGAACAGGATTTCGAACCACTTGATTTGGGGCATGAGCAAAACGACAAGTGTTGGCTAGATGGCCAGAACGTCCACAATGGGTACAATGACGGCACGATAGATGGGGTTGGTGATGACTATCACACTTGTTGCACAGAGGTATAGTACCAGCATACTGTCTCTTGGTGGGAGGCTATGCTGGTTGATCGGGAGCAGCTTGGTTGGGTTGTGTAACAACAGCAAAATTCTTGGAAGCTTTATGCTTCCTAGACTTCTTGGAGGTTTCGGCCTTGTTTCCTTTTTGTTTCCCTTGTGCAGTCTTGGTAGATTACTTCTTGTCGCCTTTGCGAAAAAGTTTACCCTTTTGACTTGCGAGTTAGTCAGGGTTGCAGCCAACTCGATAGCCTGTCTGACTGTAGCAGGGTTGCTACCAGTGACTATGTCCTGAACTGGGTCAGGAAGGCCATTAATGTACTTTTCAATAGCCTTATCCAAGGGCGTGACCATAGCAGGACATAACAAACTTAGCTCCACATAATGGTTAGTGTAGCCACGATGTTCTCCACTATCCTGTTTCAGGTCATGGAATTCATTCTCAAGGGCTCTATGCTTGTGGCGTGGGCAGAATTCCTTCATCATAAGAGCTTGAAGCTCTTCCCACATCTGAGCCATTGCAATATCAGCACCCCTATCTCTCACCACTCTGTTCCACCACGTGAGCGCCCTCTTTTGGAACACACTCGAAGCAAATTCTACTTTCTGCTCATTCAGACATTGTGTCACACCCGTTCATAGGCGGAAGCGCGTGGTGTGAACTTGATTAGTTTTCATCGCATACGATATAAGTAAACAACTATAATAAATAAAAGCATGCACGATGTTCATCCATTCACCATAAATAAACATTACAAGCCACAAGTTGTTTGGTAATAAAAGACGACATAAGTAATTAAAGTTTACAAAAGGCTTGTTCAAAAGAACTTTTAAACATTCAGGCTTTGCATCCTATATTCCATTCGAAGACGGAATATATAGACCAAACCGTTCAAAACACGAATGACATCGACTACTTGTAACCTTGAAAACTTCATAACTAACTGCACCAATATCCACTTCAATTTCCTGAAATACATATAAGTTTTAAAACATCAACAAAAGTTGGCGAATTCATGCGTTTTGTGTGCGCACCAAATAAATCTTAAAAACATTTGAGAGTTTGTATATGAAATTATGTGGCATGTAAAGCGTCAATGAACTTGATGATCATTAATGTTTTGCAAGGACATTAATATGTGTGACGACATAGGAAGTACTCAACCCTAGACGATTTCTTCCGGTCCACTCGGTTGTGACAACAAAAGCACTACATGCGGCCACAAAAGTACCCATGAGTGGGGCTCGCTACATCCGATAGATCTACCACTATTGTTCCTCGGTCTTATAAAAGATTAATGGCACTTAAGAGACACCCTATTCACACATGATCTAACATTTCATTCCATAGCTAAACCATACCATCGAAACATGTATCCCCCCGAGAGTTATAAACCAAAAACATTTAAGAGAAAAGGGGGACATGAACTCACTGATTTGCGTCCATATATATATATGCTAGCGGAAAGGGTATCCAATGGCGCATAACAACCTACAAGTGCTCTAACTCATTAGACACTTCAGTCAATGTTAAATGTGTACACGTTGTTCATCTTGAACGTTATTGTATAAGTTAAATATTTGGATCCCTTACGTATTTTAAATATGTTGGCATTTGTTTCGTATTTTTGTTTTAATATATATACATACTTCTTTTATATATATATATATATATATATATATATATATATATATATATCATATCCATCAAGTGTACGAACGGGCCTTTTCCTTCGTGAGTTTTCGTGACTCGCACGAGTATAAGTGGGGCTAGCCCATAAGAGTCTTTATGCCTCGCATAAGTGAGAATGGGCCTAGCCCATTTGAGTCTCCGTGATTCATACGGTATAAGTGGGCCTAGCCAATGAGAGTCTCTGTGCTACGCAAGGCATAAGTTCGTTATGTGTGATATATATATATATATGTTCTCAAAATATATGCATCTTGAGTGCAGTGAACCTCGTTCACTCGTAACAACATGTTCGGTATAAGTATGAGTATTTGTTCTTCATGTTGTATACCTTTTATAATTATAAGTGTTAAAAATATTTATTTTTAACATCGTATATACATTGATGTATCTGTACACTATTCTTTGCGTGAGTACACTTCAACAAGTGTATATGAGTACATCACTATGTACTCACGTATTTTTATATGTGTATGTATACTGTATTCATACTTGTATTTGTATGCCGTTCCATTTGGTATTTATATCGTATTTATACGTATTTTTATACTGTATTATTGGGTATTTATACGTATTTGTATATTGTATCATTTGGCATTTATACTGTATTTATACGTATTTTTATACTGTACTATTTGGTATTTATACTGTATTTGTACGTATTTGTATACCGTATAATTTGATATTTATACTGTAGTATTTGGTGTCTTTGTATAAATGGGCCCAGCCCAATGGAGTTATGTATGAATGGGCCTAACCCATTTAAGTTATGTAGATGGGCCTTAACTTGATGTATTATATGATGATGGGCCTAGCCGAATTAATGTAGTGATGGCCCATCCTAACTTATTATATAAATGGGCTTTTACTAGCCCATTATAAGTCCAAGTATTCTTGCATTCTTTCAAGTGTATTTTGAGCGTATTTTATACGAGTTATTATACTTGTATACTTGTGTGTATAAATACACTTAGGAATACCTGCCTTATACTTTCCGGATTTTTATAAGTGTTGAAATGTATGCATATATCCTGTCTAAAAATATGTTATTTTTAGAGTTTTGTCATAAAGCCGAATATATATTTATTTTCATGTCGAAAGGGACAATGTGTCATCCATAATGTATGCACGCTCCGGGTCCAAACGCTAGAATGGTCGTTACCGATGACGACGTGCTTTGTTCGATAGAACGTTTATTGTATATTTTGTGTCGGTTTCGAAAGTATATATTGTCTTGTTAATACTTTTGGTTGTGAATCGATTCGCCCGTCGTTCGTATTTAAGTCTTTAGTGTGTATCCTTCCTAACACTAGTACATACACATCTCATACAAGTAATATACATCAAGTAGAGTATTTTAACACATGTTTATATAATTTTCTTAAAATTATATTTATTGTTTTATTTATAAATTTAACCCACTTTTATTTACTAAAATATCTTTTGAAGTTATATAAACTCTTGGGATGGTTAAGACTTAACCCTTGTCATTAGGGTTTGTCTAATCACGATTAAGGTTACTCATCACGATTAACCGTGCTAATCACCCCGTTAAGCACATTTTAATCGCTATTAAGATTTTAGAAAATTTCACCATAGTTTCCCCTAAACTATGGCGTTTTCCAGTTTTGAAAACGTATTTTAAACATGTTTAAACCCTTTAATCATAATCAACTAAAATCAAGTTCCAATCTACCAACTTTGCATGCATAAATTTACACACAAATATCCTCAAACTCCATGAACTTTTTATATATTTCCTAACTGCACTTTAAAAAAATATATGGTGACACTTTCATGTTATTTTACAAGATCATTAAAAACCAACTTATTTCTTAGGAACTTCCATCTTGTTTATCCATTTAAACAACTTGTTAAAAAAACTTCTTAAAATATTCTTGGTGAAAATTATGGTTTTTAATCTCTACAAAAGTCACATATATGTCATGACTCATTTTTAAATCGTAGTAAAGTTCATGGATCATGAAGTTGATGATCTTGTTTAGATTTAAATATCACAATGTTTAAATCATAATTTTCACTCTTAAACATGCAATATCATCCATTTAAACAACTTACTTTATCATAACCAACATTAATATAAACATAATCTAACACATATCAACATAATTTAATACATTATACTTCATATTTAGTATCCTTTTTAAGATGGGGTTAGGGTTTTAAGCTTTTATTTCTTTGAGGTTCAAGATGATCAACATGTATATTATTAACTATACATAATAACAAGCTTAAATTTAGTGAAATAAAGTCTTACAACTTTGCAATGATATGTGAAGATCAAGAAGAGATTAAGCTCCAAACGAATCCCTAAAGGTCCTCCATGCTTGCACCTTCCTTGAGTGGTCTTGAAATGGAATTAATAAGCTTATAATGGTGAGTTTAATGGATCAAAATGGTGGGTTTAGGGTGTAACGCTTTGCTTTTGTAACTTTCCGTTTTTAGTAAGTTTGCTTCGTGTTTCTATAGTTGGAAAGTCCAAACCTTGTAATCGTATTTCGTTTCCGAATCATTGTAAATCTAAGGCTTTGATTGTAATCAAAATGATCGACTATACGTAATTCGCAATCTTTATACACATTTATATCTATGATCGTACACGCATTCGTTATGCAATTTATAGCTTTGAATCAACTTGCATATTCTTATCATATGTTCATGAAAGTTAAACGTTTCAATCAAGCAAGCAATCAACAAGTTAAACACAAAATTCATAGACTTTTGGCACCATGATTCTTGTCACACTTATGTTAATTATTTGCAAGACATGTTTATGGATATGTAACACCTTTAATCATGTTATAATCTTCCAAAAACACTTCACACATGGTTTATATATAAAATACATTATTTAAATAATAATTAAGACCATTCATATAAATTAATTAATAAAAAAAGAAGACAAGGCAGCTTGCGGCTGCAAGCTGCCAAGTCTTTGTTCCCTCCTTGTTTCAATTCAAAAACTCACCAAACCCCATTAAATGCAACACTAACTTAAACCCTAATCCCTTCCCTATATCAACAAAGCATCCCCCCATCCATTTCCCACTTTTACAAGCCTCCAAACACTCCAAAAATTCTCTCAAAGTTCAGAACTTTCTGCTGAAACACTTCAGCTTGCAAGTGAATTTCAACTCACTTTCTTCTTTGTTTAAACCTTGTTTCTTCTTCTAACACTCTTGGATAACCTCTAGGAAGGTTCTCACAAGTTTCCTTGGGCAGACTAAGGTGAAACCTCACCATTTTGAGGTCCAAAAGTGTGTTAAACTTTCTGCCCATTTTTATCTTTTCAAACTTTAAAAGTTTCAATTTTTTCTTCATGTTTTCTTCCTCAACAATGTTTGCTAAGCCGCATGAGATGTTACCATAGGTTTTCCATGGAAAACCAATGTGGAACAATACCATTTTTATGGCCAAACTTTCTATTTTGGAAGTTAAACTTATAAACTTTTCTTGAACTTGTTTTAATCTTAACAACTCTATGCTACTTGTGCTTCTAATCAAGTTTATGGTTGGTGAGCTAGCTAGACTTGTTCCATACAAAATCAAGAGGTATAACATGGCTCTAAACTTGTGGTTTTTACTAGGGTTTCGAACCCACAAGTGTTGAGCCATTCAAGCTTACAAGCTTGTGTTTGGTGAAGGTGTGATTACATGGAGGCCTTGGCTATCCAACTTTTCAATCCACCCCTCACTTGATGATTTCTATCCATTAAGCTACGGTTCACCTTCACTTGAGTAACAAGGCTACGACACCTCCCCAAACGTTGCCATGTTCGGGATGCACGCACCTAGCTTTCTTATTCGGTTCGAAACGTAGCTTAGTGAAGTATTCATGACCATCCGGATTGTCCTTGTGGCAATTTGTGTATTGGTGAATCTTACGAAAGAGGTTTAGAACGGTTATCCTCCTACCTCCATGCTTGACTTCTATGACTTCTATGACATCCATGACTTATATAAAATCTATGATTTATATATGATAAACTTGTAATAATATATGTAAACTATATATGTAAATAATAAATATAACCAAACCATTGACGATGACCATATGGTTACTTGTCCTAATATTAGGTTATTTTATCTAAGACCTAACCATCGTTACAATTCTATTGGACATGACCCATAAAAACATAAACACCCTTCGGAGCTTATAGTGTCAAAAACGAGCGTTAACGTCTAGATAAATACTTTCGACTATACATACTTTTTGCATACTTTAAACTCCTAAATTACCGAACTCCATCGTCATTCAAATACTCACACACCTACGTTTCCTTGTGTAGGATAACTCGGTGTTCGTCCCCTAATAAACCCAAACGCTTTCACAGAATTAACTTTGCAAAACCGTGAGTACCCTCGACACCCTTTTTACGCTTTATACTTTTGGGTGCAACATGTTAATCTATCATAAACACACTAAATCACACTTTTATTCTATGCAATTACAGAAACAATCCATCATACATGCTGTAGTTATGTGATACTTGAATTGTTTACTTGGAACATTCTTATGTGATACTAAATGTCATTAACTTCGATCAAGCCTCCCTTAACATGTATAGCGCTATAGGAGTAACGCACTGCCCGTATTATTGTGGTCAATTTTAAGTTTTTAATCTATTATGCGGTACACTTGAGGATTGACTTGCAGTTCACATGCCTTGTTTACATTATTCTCGTATACTAGCTTATCATGTGGATTTGTTTAAACACTTTACTACTTATGCTATGATATCAAACTTGTGTACTCGCTAATACTTTGTTATTGAACTAATCTTTTTAACATGTTGTAGGTTGATGAGATTGATATGACGAAACTTAGTAGGATCGGCATAGAAACACGCTTAGAATGCTAAGTGATTATTATGTTTTGTTGAACTTATCTCGTTGTTTTTATTTTATTCGAATTATGTTGTATTTGACAATTTGATGAATGAAATGAAATGGGTTGTTTGTTACAATTAGTGTTATGATGTCTCGAGCGATCTGGTTCATCTCACTCCGATGTTTCTGCCATCAGTTGGGGTGTGACAGATTGGTATCAAAGCCATAACTATAGGGAATTAGGTAGAATTTCCATGTTCGACCTAGTTTATAGTTTAAGTGACTAACTTGACCATTCTTGATTCATGCTTAAAATGTTAATTCTTCCTATTTGCTTCTTCCTATTTCTTTGTCTTAATATACATGCAATGTGTCTTTCCTAAGACACTTACACAACTTACACACTTGAAGACTTGAAGACACCCATACTATAAACCGAGACGATCTCACCAAAATAGGGGTGAAACCGCACTTTGGTGATCACTCTCAATCCGCATATTCGAATTTACATGAAATTACATATCAAGTTAGGAGTGAAATCCACATCTTGATGGGAATTTCCATTTCATACTCTAGTGGACCCTTACGAACGAGTCGGAATTCGCTCCTCGTTTAGTAAGTACCAACCATACTTAGGGTACGATGTTGTCAAGTTAGGGTGAAACTTGCACCTTGTCAACTATGTGACAAATGGCAAATAACTGGTAATTCCGTATAATTTAATCACTAAGTTCATATTATAATCTCATGCATAGTTATCGAAATTTAATTTCAAAACTGAGTTGTACGTCGTTAGGGCAAGTAAACCTGATCATAACACGTACTGGTTTCTGTTACGACAAGAAACAAACCAAAACAATGCCCTAAAAGTGTTGGTAGAAAGTGTTGGACGCACTAATTGCGGTGACATTAACTGTGTCGGAAAACCCGCTGAAACGAATCAAGACATGAAATAACGGCATGTTAATGCCATACCTGGGTCCATATATGAATGAAAACACATATTTGAGAACAACTATTACAAAAATACATAACTTTCCGGTACAACGCCTAAATTGCAAAATTGTCCGTTTCGACCAAAAAGGCGACAAATGTCTATTTGTCCGGAAGACTAATTCGGAGAATTCCGAATGTGAGAATGACAATAAAACAATGTTAAAATCCTAAAATAATGTGATAATAGCAAGAATGCACTAAACACATCGTTTCCAGTCATTCGTGAAACAATGCACAATTAGACCGGAAAGCGGCCGATTGTCGAAACGACAAATTTTTAGTGCCCGATAGCCTCATCCGGGTGCCTAGCGAACTAGTTAAGCCTATTTGGAACTCAGAATCCATTCAACTAACATGAGGTCAAGGAAACACAACTTTCGGAAAAGTTCGACGACGGAATATAATAGTGCCGATATTGATCGAACGATCGAGCGAAAGACATTTCAGCCATCCTAGCTCATCGTATATTCGTCTAGCAAACTAGTTATACATATTTTTAGGTCGGAAGTGCACTAAGTAGACACCATAAAAATTGTGGTGGTCGAAAACAAAAACTTCCGGTACGAAATAATTAAGTTTGTTTGTTAGCGAATATTGCGTCGATGAACGATCTAACGACATTTCCGTCATCCGAAACTTATATTAGGGGATCAAGTGGATTAATTAGCATATAATAACACTCTAAACCCTAGTTATTTGCTAATGATACAAGATCAACCCCTAATCATCATACTTAAATTAATTACCTAAATATCTAAAAAAACACATGTTATAATAAATATTTACACTTAACCCCCCATGTTGGCCCCACCCACTTGATTTTGTTGATAAATCAAAGATTATAAGCATGGTGCTTAAGATATGTGATGGACTTGAAGATATGACATGATTTATATAATAATCCCTCATGAAGTTCATCATTTTTATTCACCAAAAGTTTGCAAACTTTCTCCTTCTTGTTCCCTATTGTTCACGGCTCCAATACCACCACCATTTTTCCACCCTAAAACACCATAATATCTACACTTTAAAGCTTAATCAAGTCTACTAAAGAAGCTTGCATGGATGGAGATCATTAGGGATTTCTAAAGGAGCTTCATTTCTTCCATAATCATCAAGGAACTTGTGCACCCTTTGTAAGCTAAATTTATCCATAATCTAGCTTAGGTTTATGCTTAGATTATTAGTGTACAAGTTGATCATCTTGAAAATCAAGAAAAGATATTTCAAAAACCCTAAAACACAACATAATAACACTAAATATTGTTTATTTTGTGTTGATTATATGCTTATATGATTGTTAGGTTGCATGTTGAAGTTGTTAATGTTGATAGTATGATATAAAAGTGAGATGATCTTCTGTGATTTAGTATAAAAGTGAAGATTTAAACTTGTTAAGGTTTAAATCTAAACAGATCATCAACTACATCATCCATGAAAAATACTACAACTTAAAAATAGGTTTTATGCATATGAATGATTTAAATAAGAAGTAAACATATGTATTCAAGTTGTAATCACATTAAAATTGTGTAGTAATCAAGGGGTTACATGCAAGAACTTGATTTAACAACATGGTAAAAGTAGTGATTTGAAAAGGATAATAAATATTAAAAACCCACTTGATTTACTAAGGTTTTAAACCATAAAAGTCATGGATGGTGATATTTAGATTATGTAAAATAAATATTAGATGGTTTGTTGATGATGATTATGAACTTAAACAGGTTTTGAATACGTTTTTGAAACGTGGAAAACGCCATAGTTTAGGGGAAACTATGGCGAAATTTTCTAAAAATCTAATCGCGATTAAAACATGTTTAGTGGGGTGATTAGTGGAACTAAACGCGATTAGTAACTTAAATTGTCATTAAGGGGACTCTAATGATAAAGGTTAGCTCTAAATAACCAAGTGTTTAAACAAGTTACAAATATATATTTATAAGTAAAAATAAATGTTTATTACAAATATATAATTTACTTGGAAAATAATACAAGTATTAGTATGAATATTTGTTACAAATAAATTGTATGTGTACTTATATCTATTATGTGTCTATGTATTAGAAACTTAGGGTATTCACAATAAAAGTATCCAATCTTATACAAGATACAAACACTTAATCAATATACTAAGTGTTGGTAACATAATAAACATATTCTCACAATGCGTCGAAACAATAAATCGGACAATCAAAACAATGCGAACAATAGGCGAACATTCAAGATTACACCGTCGCGTCGATGACCAACGGGTGAATCGCTGGCACGAAAGGTCGTCACGACAATGGGCAATACTCGACGAAAATGAACATCAAACCGGACGACGCCGACGACGAGTCTAAATATATTTAGACGTTCAACACACACACACACACACACACACACACACACACATATATATATATATATATGTTATCAAAAAGAAATCCGGGAAAGTTAAGTATACAAAAAGTTAGAAAAATTATAAGTAAATACTTATAAGATAAATGGGCTTATAAATATATATATTTGGGCTAGGCCAAATTGTGAAAATCATATGTTCGGGCCAAATTCCATAATATTATGGAGGTGGCCCAAAAACTAAAAAAAGCCCAAGGATATAAAAAAATGGGCTAGGCCCAAAGTCATAAAATAACATGGGCTAGGCCCAAGGTCATAAAATTACATGGGCTAGGCCCGGTGACAAGAAAACACGGGCTAGGCCCAAGGTCATAAAATTACATGGGCTAGGCCCGGTGACAAGAAAAAATGGGCTAGGCCCAAAGTCATAAAATTACATGGGCTAGGCCCGGTGACAAAAAACATGGGCTAGGCCCAAATACATAAATTACATGGGCTAGGCCCGGTGACAAGAAAACATGGGCTAGGCCCAATGACATGTGAAAGGCAAGGCCCAGTTCACACATGGTTCGAAAACAGTAATATATATATGTTTTTAAGAAATATATATAACAATATTAGTCGAACAAACTAACTACCAACACTATGATAACATTCTAAGTTGTTCAATCATAACAAAGAAACACATAACAAGAATTCAAGATGAACAACGAGTACAAGGTCCATTGAGACCTGGGTGTTTAATGAAACCAATACGCATGTAGGTTACATACGTTGCGGACACCAAACGATAAGTAGTACGACTTAAAGGAACGCAAAAACTGTGAGTTCATATCCCTCCTTTCACTTACTTTAAGTTTTTTTTAAACTATCGAGGGGAAATACATGTCATGTCAAAACAGTATGTTAGCTATGAGTTAGCAGATAACAGATCACTGTGCGTAAGTAGGAAATAACAGTAGTAACCATTAATCACTTAGTGACCAAGGTGCAAAAGAGGTAGATCTATTGAGTTTGAGACCCGCTCCACTCCTGATTGGTATACCCATTGGTGTGCTTTTGTGATCCCAACATGTCAAAGAAGTCTCGATTTGGTTACTTACTTATGGCACTAGTATGTTAGGGTGCTCGCGACACACTGATAGATCCTTAATTAACTCATTGATGCTAATAACATACTTGGATTTTAATACAGGTTTTCAAAGATGACACTTGGATACGAAAACAATAAACTACATGAACTCGCCAACTTTATGTTGACTTTTTAAAAATTACATGTGTTTCAGGACGCAGGACTTGAGCTGGTGATGAGGTCCGGGTTTGGGAACTGTTAAGACAATGATGCATTATCTTTTGGAGGGTTTGCCTTTTATATCCCAACTTCATTTGGGTATATAGAGGTCAAAGCCATAAAATGAAATTGTGATGAAAACACTATCTTATTTTGGAAAAATGTCTTTTAAACTATGTTTGTACGGGTGATCTGAAACTGATAACAATGTGACTTTACTTTTGACGATTGTAAATATGAAGTGAAACTTATGAATGGCATGCATCGTTGTTAATTTATAATGTTTACTATATTGGATGCAATGATTACCTAATAGTCACACACTTGCGCTTCCGCTACGACCAGGGTGTGACACTCTGGTATCAGAGCTCCGATTGTAGTGAACCGGGGAAAACTTTTATTTAAAGTTTGGTCCACAATCACCAGGGGCTCACACATGAAAACAAAGTTTAAAACATAGTAGAAATGTTTTGGGAATTATAACAAGATAACAAAAAGGTTTTCATTGTGTCACGATAACACGAGGATCTATCACACGAGCTCAACTGTAAGTAATGAGCAGGAACAATACATGATTAGTCTATGAGAAATAGACATATTACATATTAAGACTATGTGTCATGGACACATTACAAAAGATAAAAATTCTGGCTAGATAGGATTTTATGTGATTATATATATATAATTTATTTATATATGTGTTGTACGGAATATTTGCCAAGAACGAAATACCTTCGACTATGGATATTATTATTATCCTTGACTCGCACAATGAGAATATCGATCTCGCGTCTATTGCGGAGCTTATGGCGAACGTGGTTCCTAAGTGAGACCTTAGGATCGATTCCACATAAGGTGGTTGCTTTTCCCGCGAATGCGGAGATGCCTGGCTTCGGTAGTGACGAAGAGGCGGAGGTGGTAGCCTTGGACGACAACTTAGCGGGACGAGGTCCCGTTGACCCATATTTATCATTAATAACGACATTCTTGTCTAGACAAAGAAAGGTGAATTAATCATCTTGAAGGTTCTCCTCCAGTTGTTATTGTTGCAAATTCTCTCCATTTCTAAATCTGTCTAACGACGTGCCTTTCACGAGTATTTGGACGATAGCATGTGGATTAATCACGAAGGTCCTTTATATGTTGAAGGTATGAAGACAATGGTGTCCCCTCTCTGACTGATCATCGTCTTTGAACGGTAGAACACTAGGGTGACCATGCAAGGCAATTTATTATTACGGGGGCCCACGTAATAATAACTTGCAGTGGATGAGAATCCTGGTGGACTATGCGGGTCAAGTTAAAGATCACTACTCATTAGAAACTGTAAAGTTGTTCAGGTTTCTATCTAGCGGGACACTAACTGGGGTGGCTGCTAGAACACCCTACGATACAGAAACACCACACGTATTTGTTCGCATCTAACATTCGATCTAGATCACGAGTCGATTGAGACTACTAATCTAAATAGACAAAACTGGCTGGCCACCCAAGGAGGATATTTCCTCAACGGCCTAGAGTTCTTGTACATGGGTTGGCCCCATGGTGTCTATGGCACCTCATCTTATTTATTGGAAATAGATTACACTAAACTCCGTCGTATGCATTTGTCTTATTCCAAAGGAGAGTGGCACGAACCATGCTTCAACGCCCCATAGCATTCTATTCGATATCTATGGAAATTATAACAATCTAGATGGAGCTCGTGGAGCTCAAGGGATATCAACGTATGCGTCACACGGGTTAGTGTGGCGAAGGATTTTTTTTCTTACTTTGGGTGATCGAAGTCCACTAAGTATGGAATACATGCTATAAGGTTGAAGACGACCGTTTGGTTTCTTCTCCTTAACGTATTATTTCTTTCCACTTAGACACATGGCTGATACACGCATGAGGCACATGGTAGACTATATTTATCCAAATATATTTCTAGCTTCTCTTAATCTCAGGAATTAAGAAGAAACATGATGCCAAAAGGAAGGTCTACACCCAAAAAGGGGGTTAGTTAATCCATGACTTACTGGGTACGCCAGACTAGAGTCCTTATGGAAGGACATGCGGTTGCGGAAATCGCATGACATGAGAGTAATTTAGTCGACACTAGTGACGGTGCTGGTTGTAACAGTAGTTCAAATGGTTCCTATCCCAATAGATTGGGAACGGGGGGCAGTGCTACACCTGAAGATACGATCATACAAGGTTTTAAATTCTAAGGCTTTCCTGGACTGTAAGCTGCGAGACCTCACTTGTGCGAGAGGTATGGTAGGTTATGTCCGCTAAATAAAGACAACAAAGTCGTTAACAGTGAGAGTAAATGCACTCCTTAGTAAACGATTAGGTAAACAAAGAGCCTCCTGCTGAATGCAGCATTAACTTGGTGAAATCCTCCAGTAGAAACTTTAAGGAGTGTACTACGAAGAGGTCATCATGGGGAGGACTCAGATTCTTATGCGGGAAGGGTATTGCTCGCTGATTGGAATTCCAAGGGTAGAAATGGGATCCTAGAACTCGATCATGATTGCAGCCAATGTTGTTGGTTACACTCGACGCTTTCACGATCTCTTAAGGATTGTTCCATACTGGGAACACTTGAAATCAAACGCATTGAGCGCTACCTTTGGGGTTCAGCCCCTAAAAACTTAAACATGACCACATCATCCCACCCTACCTTCATCACCCAAATAGTAACCCTCGCAGTTAGTCTCACCAAGGATGCGGTGAGAATGGGAAATTATCAAGGAAATGCATGTGAAATCTACTAGCAACGGGAAGCGAAAGGTAACTCCCGTGATGATAGAAACGAAGGCAATTACTACCATAATTGATGCCAGCACCAAGAAATATGTTGATAACTTACTGAAATCCTAAAAGTGATGAGTGAAAACTTCCTCAAGAGGGCACTTGCAATAAATTAGTAAGACTTAACCAAGAACAAGGATGTTAAGTGTGGCATGAAGGCCACTTCAGGTATGAACGTCTCAAGAATGAATCAGGCTATTGAATTAAAGTGTGGGTGAGCAGAAACTGTGGATACCCCACAAGATCCTGATGTCGTCATGCGTACGTTCTACTCTACATTCTTTACGTATCAATTCTTTTGATACCAACACTGAGCTTAGCTAGTGTCTTTAGATGTTGAGCTTATACACGAATTAGAGTCTTGTAAGCTAGACACGTTATCAAGTTAGCTAATGGAGAATTAGCGTTAGACTCATCTCGTCGATACGAATCCAATGATATATAATGTCAATTTAAAAAAATAAAAAAAAATCACACGATTCTAACCAAGAAATCGGTTTGTAAAATTTTTTTTATGGATAACTTCCCACCTTTGTCGAGTTCAACTCGGAACAGTACCCAATTCGAAACAATAGTCCGAGATGGTTATCTGAATCGCTATCCGAGATGGTGATCCGAGATGGGAATCCGTCTGAAATGAGGTATCCGAGACGTAATTCGGAATAGTAATCCGAGATGGTCCAAAAGCAATACAAAAGATCCGGGATACACTGTTTTGATCCCTGAGTCATGGGGAATCCTTAAAAGGTCACTAACACGTTTCCTATTAACAAATGTCTCACATCCATCTTGTTGGATACCTGTGCCAATTCTTGTTCATCTCCATAGACTCCAAAACATACTTGACCTAGATACAAGTAAGATAGACGTCCCCTCATTCTATAGAATTTTTCAATGATAAATTTGTCAATGTCAGGAGAAGTTATAAAGGATGCACTTTGGAACTTGGAGGACAAGAATTTACTATCAAAATCTTTTACCCATTTATCTGGGTTGTTACGACATAGTTTTTGGCATAGACTTATGGACGTATAACCGAGCGGAAGTAGGTTATCCTGAGAAAACTCTTCGCATCCCCCTGCCAGACGAAGAAACATTGGTAGTACACGGGGAGAAGCATGACACCCCTCTACGAATCATAAACTGCATGAAGGCGTAGAAATGTTTGAGGAAAGGATGCATCGCCTTTCTTGCCCACGTGGTGGATAAGAAGGCCGAGGAGCACAAGATTGAGGACATACCAGTAGTGAGGGAATATCCCGAGGTCTTTCCGGAAAACTTGCCGGGACTTCCCCCACAGAGACAAGTCGAATTCCGTATCGACTTAGTGCCAGGAGCTACACCTGTGGCAAAAGCTCCATATCGACTGGCGCCCTCAGAGATGCAAGAATTATCCACGCAGCTGCAAGAGTTGCTTGAAAAAGGTTTCATAAGACCGAGTTTCTCGCCTTGGGGAGCTCCGGTGCTATTTGTGAAAAAGAAGGACGAAACCTTTCGTATGTGTATCGATTACTGAGAGTTAAATAAGTTAACTATCAAGAACCGGTACCCATTCCCAAGAATCAATGATCTATTCGACCAGTTGCAAGGGTCAAGTTTTTACTCGAAGATCGATTTAAGATCCGGTTATCATCAATTGAGAATCCAAGAGGAAAGCATCACTAAGACAGCGTTTCAGACTCGTTACGGTCATTACGAGTTCCTTGTTATGCCCTTTGGCCTAACGAACGCCCCTGCAGTATTCATGGATTTGATGAACCGAGTGTGTAAGCCATTTCTTGACAAATTCGTAACCGTATTCATAGACGATATACTGATATACTCACGCACCGAGAAAGAGCATGAACAACACCTGAGAACTATCTTGGAGTTGCTAAAGAAGGAGCAGTTATACGCCAAGTTCTCAAAATGCGAATTTTGGATTCATGAGGTACAATTTCTTGGCCATGTGGTAAACGAGAACGGAATCCATGTCGACCCTTCGAAGATCGAGGCAATAAAGAACTGGACCACGCTAAGAACTCCCACAGAAATACGACAATTCCTGGGATTAGCGGGAAATTACAGGAGATTTATTGAAAACTTCTCCAAGGTTGCACAACCGCTAACCTCGATAACCCAGAAGGATAGAAAGTTTGATTGGGGAGAGAAGCAAGAATCGGCGTTCCAAGTATTGAAAGAGAAGCTATGCAAAGCACCAATACTATCCTTCCTGGACGGTACCAATGACTTTGTGGTGTACTGTGATGCATCACATCAAGGTTTGGGTTGCGTGTTAACGCAGCGAGAAAAAGTCATCGTGTACACGTCACGACAGTTGAAAGTTCATGAAAGGAATTACACCACGCATGACCTGGAGTTAGGTGCCGTGGTATTTGCCTTGAAGATCTGGCGTCATTATCTATATGGCACTAAGGGTACCATATTCACATACCATAAAAGTCTTCAACATATATTCAACCAAAAAATATGTGACAACGACATTGGGTGGAACTGTTGAATGATTACGACTGTGAGATTAAGTATCACCCGAGCAAAGCGAATGTTGTAGCAGATGCTTTGAGCAGAAAGGAGCGAGTCAAAACATTACGAGTACGAGCTTTGGAGATGACGATCCAGACGAACTTCACAACTCTAGTGCGCGAAGCACAGCAAGAAGCAGTGAAACCAGAAAACATTCCAGCTGAATCATCAAAGAGAATGAAAAAAACAATTAGAACCAAACAAGGATGGAACTTTATATTTCATGGGAAGGATCTGGATTCCCTATTATGGTGAGTTGCAAGACTTGGTGCTGGATGAAGCACACAAGTCCAAGTATTCGATACACCCAGGATCAGACAAAATGTACCAGGATCTGAGGGAATACTATTGGTGGCTTAATCTCAAGGGAGATATTGCGATCTATGTTGGGAAATGCCTAACTTGTGCAAAGGTCAAGGCCGAATACCAAAAACCATCTGGGTTATTACAACAACCTGAGATCCCGGTTTGGAAGTGGAAACATTTTTCAATGGATTTCATTACGAAATTACCACGGACCTCTCGAGGTCATGACATGATCTGGGTTATCATTGATCGATTAACCAAATCAGATCACTTCTTACCCATCCGCGAGAAAGACAGTACGGAGAAACTAGTTGAACTGTACCTAAAGGAGATTGTGGCACATCATGGTGTGCCAATCTCGATAATCTCTGATAGAGATGGTCGCTTTGTGTCACGGATCTGGCAGTCGTTTCAAGATTCATTTGGTTCTCGCTTGGATTTAAGCGCAGCCTTTCACCCGCATACCGAATGTCAAAGCGAGTGAACCATCCAAACATTAGAAGACATGCTTCAGGCCTGTGTGATGGATCTAGGAGGAAACTAGGATACTCATATACCATTGGTAGAGTTTTCCTACAATAACAGTTATCACACTAGTATCAAGGCCGCGCCATTCGAAGCACTATATGGACGAAAGTGCCGATCGACATTATGTTGGGCGAAAGTCAGTGACAGACAATTCATTGGTCCCGAATTAGTACAAGAGACCACAAAAAAGATATTTAAGATCCGTGAGCTTATCAAAACGGCCCAAGACAGACAAAAGAGCTATGCAGATCGAAGATGCAAACCATTATCCTTCGAGGTGGGAGACAAAGTTTTGTTAAAGGTCTCACCATGGAAAGGTGTAGCTAGATTCGGGAAGACCGAAAAGCTCAACCCGAGATATGCCGGACCTTTCAAAATTCTGGCAAAGATTGGTACAGTGGCGTACAAGTTAAAACTGCCAGAGGAACTCGATAATGTACATGACACATTTCGTGTCCAATCTGAAGGAAAGTCCGACAAATGACATAGTTATCATTCTAGCGGATGAGATTCATGTTGATGACAAATTACAATTCACCGAAGAACCAGTGGAAGTCATGGACTGGAGGGTCCAAAAGACAAGAAGAAGCCAAATCAAACTGGTGAAGGTTCGCTGGAATTCACGTCACGTCCCGAGTATTCGTGGGAGCGTGAAGATCAAATCAAGTTCAAATACCCCCACCTGTTAGAGAAGATTCCTTCAGTGGATGCCTCAAGCTGAATTTCGGGACGAAATTCTTTTTAACAGGGGGAGTATGTGACAAATGGCAAATAACTGATAATTCCGTACAATTTAATCACTAAGTTCATATTATAATCTCATGCATAGTTATCGAAATTTAATTTCAAAACTGAGTCGTACGTCATTAGGGCAAGTAAACCTGATCATAACATGTACTGGTTTCCGTTACAACAAGAAATAGACCAAAACAATGCCCTAAAAGTGTTGGTAGAAAGTGCTGGACGCACTAATTGCGGTGACACTAACTGTGTCGGAAAACCCGCTGAAACGAATCAAGACATGAAATAACGGCATGTTAATGCCATACCTGGGTCCATATACCAATGAAAACACATATTTGAGAACAACTATTACAAAAATACATAACTTTCCGGTACAACGCCTAAATTGCAAAATTGTCCGTTTCGACAAAAAAAGCGACAAATGTCGATTTGTCCGCAAGACTAATTCGGAGAAGTCCGAATGTGAGAATGAGAATAAAACAATGTTAAAATCCTAAAATAATGTGAGAATAGCAAGAATGCACTAAACACATCGTTTCTAGTCATTCGTGAAACAATGCACAATTCGACCGGAAAGCGGCCGATTGTCGAAACGACGAATATTTTAGTGCCCGATAGCCTCATCCGGGCGCCTAGCGAACTAGTTAAGCCTCATTTGGAACTCAGAATCCATTCAACTAACATGAGGTCACGGAAACACAACTTTCGGAAAAATTCGACGGCGGAATATAATAGTGCCGATATAGATCGAACGATCGAGCGAAAGACATTTCGGCCATCCTAGCTCATCGTATATTCGTCTAGCGAACTAGTTATACATATTTTTAGGTCGGAAGTGCACTAAGTAGACACCATAACAATTGTGGTGGTCGAAAACAAAAGCTTCCGGTACTAAATAATTAAGTTTGTTTATTAGCGAATATTGCGTCGATGAACGATCTAACGACATTTCCGTCATCCGAAACTTATATTAGGGGATCAAGTGGATTAATTGGCACATAATAACACTCTAAACCCTAGTTATTTGCTAACGATACAAGATCAACCCCTAATCACCATACTTAAATTAGTTACCTAAATATCTAAAAAAACACATGTTATAATAAATATTTACACTTAACCCCCCCATGTGGGCCCCACCCAGTTGATTTTGTTGAAAAATCAAAGATTATAAGCATGGTGCTTAAGATATGTGATGTACTTGAAGATATGACATGATTTATATAATAATCCCTCATGAAGTTCATCATTTTTATTCACCAAAAATTTTGCAAACTTTCTTCTTCTTGTTCCCTCTTGTTCACGACTCCAATACCACCACCATACACCACCATTTTGCCACCCTAAAACACCACAATATCTACACTTTAAAGCTTAATCAAGTCTACTAAAGAAGCTTGCATGGATGGAGATCATTAGGGATTTCTAAGGAGCTTCATTTCTTCCATAATCATCAAGGAACTTGTGCACCCTCTGTAAGATAAATTTATCCATAATCTAGCTTATGTTTATGCTTAGATTATTAGTGTACAAGTTGATCATCTTGAAAATCAAGAAAAGATATTTCAAAAACCCTAAAACACAACATAATAACACTAAATATTGTTTATTTTGTGTTGATTATATGCTTATATGATTGTTAGGTTGCATGTTGAAGTTGTTAATGTTGATAGTATGATATAAAAGTGAGATGATCTTCTGTGATTTAGTATAAAAGTGAAGATTTAAACCTGTTAAGGTTTAAATCTAAACAAGATCATCAACTACATCATCCATGAAAAATACTACAACTTAAAAATAAGTTTTATGCATATGAATGATTTTTATAAGAAGTAAACATATGTATTCAAGTTGTAATCACATTAAAATTGTGTAGTAATCAAGGGGTTACATGCAAGAACTTGATTTAACAACATGGTAAAAGTAGTGATTTGAAAAGGATAATAAATATTAAAAACCCACTTGATTTACTAAGGTTTTAAACCATAAAAGTCATGGACGGTGATATTTAGATTATGTAAAATAAATATTAGATGGTTTGTTGATGATGATTATGAACTTAAACAGGTTTTGAATACGTTTTTGAAACGTGGAAAACGCCATAGTTTAGGGGAAACTATGGCGAAATTTTCTAAAAATCTAATCGCGATTAAAACATGTTTAGTGGGGTGATTAGTGGAACTAAGCGCGATTAGTAACTTAAATTGTCATTAAGTGGACTCTAATGATAAAGGTTAGCTCTAAATAACCAAGTGTTTAAACAAGTTACAAATATATATATTTATAAGTAAAAATAAATGTTTATTACAAATATATATTTTACTTGGAAAATAATACAAGTATTAGTATGAATATCTGTTACAAATAAATTGTATGTGTACTTATATCTATTATGTGTCTATGTATTAGAAACTTAGGGTATTCACAATAAAAATACCCA
Source organism: Scalesia atractyloides (assembly GCA_947069175.1). Taxonomy (NCBI): domain Eukaryota; kingdom Viridiplantae; phylum Streptophyta; class Magnoliopsida; order Asterales; family Asteraceae; genus Scalesia; species Scalesia atractyloides. Next base: position 58,814,074 of record CAMTDV010000008.1, read on the forward strand.
ATCTTATACAAGATACAAACACTTAATCAATATACTAAATGTTGGTAACATAATAAACATATTCTCATAATGCGTCGAAACAATAAATCGGACAATCAAAGTGTCACACCCCGATCCGCAGCGGAATAAGAGTCGGGGCATAATTGGGTTATCACCAAAGCTCATGACATTTACTAATATGTTTCATATTTAATAAAGTCAAAGTTACATTTCCAAAAATCCAAACATGTTCATTCAATACAAAGAAAATAAACCAAACATAACAATCCCAACTCTAAATCGTTTTATTCTTCTAGTCCAAGTCCTATGTGTTCCTAGCTGCTGCTGGTTCACCTGTATCATGTGTAAAATGGGGGTTTTTGGGTCAACATAAGTTGGCGAGTGAACCTTATTAGATAAACATTTATTAATGAATTACTTGTTAGTTTATCAATGAAAAATTGTGCATAATCATAGATGAGCAAATGTAAATAATCAAGCAATGGCAAATAGCAGTCACAACTATAACATACAATAACATATGACAGCATACATGAACATACCAACATCATACTGTAAATAACATAAATGAAACTGTGCGATCAAGGCTCAATCAAACGGAGCCGATCGTATTGCATGTACTGAAAATGAAAATGTCTGTGCGATCAAGGCTCAATCAAACGGAGCCGATCGTATGTGGGCACGCCAGGTTCAACCTCATAATAAAATGGGGAACATGCTCAACGCTCATAATGTAATGGGGAGCGGCGGACTATGAAATTGCATGTACTGAAAATAATAAACTTGCATCCAACAATAACTACACAACAGAAACAAACTGAATACACTAGTTCATGATATGATGTATGCACAATGGTTTAAGTATAATATATATATCAAGACACATGATACACCCCAAAACGTGATTAAAACGGGGAATTTGAAAAGATTCACTCACATTGGGTGCGTTGGATTAGAGATGGTGAGATGCGCACGAATTAGATGAGCGGAACAACGAGAAATACTAACCTAAATAATAACGGAAAAATATATTAAATGAGTGGATTTTATTAAGGATTTTAATGAAATTTTTAGATATATTTTTGTGAGTTTAAGGCTATTTTCTATCTTTAAAAATGTTATTTTTAAGTATTTTTAATTGATTTTTAAATTAAATTAAATAAATAAAAATATAAAAAAATTGTTTATTTTGCGTTGACCGTTGACCTGTTGACTTGTTGACCGGTTCGGTCAGGGACATGGTTTGCGCTGGGTGAGGCTCGAACCCGAGACCTCCCGTACGCGTGCACGCAGCTCTACCAACTGAGCTACGTGTCTAAACCGAAATAATCTTGTTTTTAATTATATTTATACACTTATTCAGTTTAACCGAAATTCTTTTTAATTTCAAAAACATTTTAATTCAACGGACCGGTGCTAGTGACGGGTTTCGAACGCGCGACGTATGGCTTAATGTTGCACACAGTCCACCGCTGGACTGTGTGTCTAACCTGGTTATTATCTCGGTTTTTATTATACTTAACAACTAACTGAGTTAACCCGGTTTAGTTTTTAAACAAAAAGGCATTTTATTATATAAGGAGTGCGTATAGCAGGAATCGAACTCGGGACATGCGTATGTATTTTGCACACAGTCCACCGCTGGACTGTGTGTCTAACCCGTTCATTTTACTAGTTTTAAATATACTTATAACTTAATTAGCTTCGTCTTCTCCATTCAAATTACAGTCAACTAATTTACTAATCCGTTCCTTGTTTTTGCGATTTACAAACATTATTAAAGCTTAAATGAAATGGCAGAGACGGTAATTAGAGGTGAACATACCGATGAACGGTTTATTTCAGATTTCCGGCAATGTGTCGGTCCCTGTTTTTATGCTCTTCAATTGAACAAGATAATTAATTGTTTTGATTAGTCGATTGTGGAATTGAAGTGATAAACAAACGTTAACGATGTGTTTGAAGGTCCTTACCGTTTCACAGACGGAAATAAAGATTTTCAGGGGAGTTCCGGCGAACTGGAATTAGTTGAATACAGCGCCTGAATTCGATTTCAATTGAGAGGTTTAAGTTAGAAATAGTCTACTAATTGTTGAACTACAACAAATATTGAAAGATTTACCGTCTGAGGATGAATACGGTTTTCCGGCGACTTTTGCAGGAAATTCCGGCGAGTTGTTTTAAGCGTTCTGATGGTCTGAAAATGTGACTAAAGTGAAATGGAGTATTGTTATGACGTTTCTGAGTCGCGAGAGAGGTCTGGAATTGAAGTAATTGTGACTTGATTCATTTCGGTTATAAAAACCGATTAATAAAGAAAATTGATGTTCAATCACTTCTGAATTGATTACAATCATCGGTTCATCGGTTATAAAATGTGAATGAACGATTAATCAAACGATTAGACGATTGATTTGCCGATTTCAGTTTCTCAGTTGGCGCAACCGGTTTTAACCGAGTTTGTGTATAAATCTCATTTGTTTCCTAGAGATAACAGAAAACACAAAGCGGCGGAGTGGTGATGTGAGTGTGTGTTAAGGCGTTGGAGTTGTTCTTGGCTGACCCGGGTTCGAGTCCCGGCAGCAACATAATTTTTTTATTTATTTTGTTTTAACTTTTTATCAAATATAATTTTTATAGTTTAGTTTATTTATTAATTATGTATAGTTTTAAATCAAAATAATCATAAATATTCAACGTAACTTTTATAACTTGATATTCGATTACAAAACGGAGCGGGTTTTGAAAACCCGATTTTTACAAATGTTTGAATAAGCGAATTAGTTTAAGCGACACATGATACACCCCAAAACATGAATAAAAAGGGGAATTTGTAAGAATTCACTCACAGTGGGTGCGTTTCTTGGATTGATGATGAATGCGCACGAATTCGGATTTAATCGACAAGGGAACTAACCTAAATAATAACATAATAGTTTGATAAATAAATAAACTCTTATTTGAGATTAGTATTTTTAATTAGTGTTCTTTAATGAGATTGTTCGGTTTATTTTTGTGAGTTCAAGGAAATTTTCTAACTTTAAAAATATTATTTTTAAGTATTTTTAATTGATTTCTAAATAAAATAAATAAATAAAAGAAAATAAAAATTTTTGACTTTTTGGGTTGACCATTGACCGTTGACTGTTTGACTGTGACTGTTTGACCGGTTCGATCGTGTGTATGTATGCGCCGGGTAAGGCTCGAACCCGAGAACTCCCGTACGCGTGCACGCAGCTCTACCAACTGAGCTACGTGTCTAACCCGAAATATTTCTGTTTTTAATTATATTTATACACTATTTAATTTAATCAGAAATCATTTATTTTTAAAAAGATTTTAATTATATCGAACCGGTGCCGTCAACAGGTCTCGAACCCGGGACCTGTGGTTTAGTGTTGCACACAGTCCACCGCTGGACTGTGTGTCTAACCTGGTTAATATACTGATTTTTATTATACTTAACATCTTACAGTGAGTTAACCCGGTTAGGTTTAAAAAAAAAACATTTTTATTTCCGAGGATAGGGTCGTGATAGGGATCGAACTCGAGACGTTTGCTGTGTGTTTGCACACAGTCCACCGCTGGACTGTGTGTCTAACCCGGTTTATTATCTTGTTTTAATTTCACTTATACATTAGTTCGAATTCATCTTCTTCGTTCAAAACACAGACAACGATTATTCAACTGTTTCTTGTTAAATTCAATTAACGAACTTTATGAAATAGAGAGAGTTTTGGAAATGAATGTACCGAATAGATGTCTTTCTCAGAACTCCGGCAAGGATCGTTGGCTCTGTTTTGTGAAGTCCGTCTGTTCGGATCGATTAACAGTTTTGATTGATTAGATGTGAAATTGAGTTACTAAACAATGATTAACAGAAGGTTTAGGTGGTTATACCGATTCACAGCATGATTCTGGAAATTCCAGAAGTTTTCCGTCGAAAGTAGAATATTCAGCAACGTCGTCTGGGATTGATTCTGGGTGATGGATTGATGTTAGTAATAGTCTAACAATGGATTGAAACAGAAAGAGTCGAGGTATTTACCGTGTTGATGTGAGTCTCGGTTTTCTGGCGAAAGTCCGGTGATGGCAAAATATTTCCGGCGAGTGAAATTGATTCGAGAAATGGTGCGATTTTGAGCGAAATGATTTCCAGAGACTTGGGTGTGTATTTATAGGAAAGAATTTCGATGAATTTGGTCCGATTTCTGTCTTGATTCATTGGTCATCTTTTCTCCGGCGGTTATGACTGATGTCGCGGGATTAGACATCGGTTATAACCGACGTTGAGATTAATACATCCGTTAAGTCAATAGAAACCGTCAATGATTGGCGAAGTCGTCGGGATTTCCGGCGACTGCGAAATAGGCGCGCTGATTCACTGGGTTTGAATTCAAGTTTTATAATAAATGTTATTTGTTTCATTATATAACACAAATGGGTCAAGTGGCGGAGTGGTTAAGTGGGTGTGAGTTAGGTCTTCAGATTTCATCCGGCTGACCCGGGTTCGAAACCCGGCATCAACAATTTATTTTTATTTCATTATTTATTATAAATTTTCAATTATAGATTTTAAATTCTAATATATTTATTAATTATGTATTGTTTAAAATTTGTTTGAACCCTAAACATGCAACGAAAATTTTTAACTGGATGTTCGGTTAATAAACGAAGCGGGTTTGGATAACCCGGTTTTTTACGGATGTTACAGTATCCCCTACTTTTAGAAATTTCGTCCCGAAATTCAAGTAGTGGCATGTTTGTCTCAAAAGGATGGTGTTTTAATATGACAATTACATACTTAGAAGGGAGTAAGAGTTTAAATTTTGTTTGAGGCGGTAACGTTCCTTGTAAAGGTTGCATACCCTGCTACAGGAATCGCTTTTTGTTGCCTACGATAAAAATATTGATAAACAGAGTTGATTGACTAAGTATGATTTTATGCATATGAGTTTTGATACGTTTGGAAAGATAAGGTTATACCCTAAAACAAAACTTCTACTACTAAAACCTTCATGGAACTTCTCATAACCGCCTGACAATGCTTCTGATCCTTTGGCAAGAATACCTATATATAGGAAGTACCAGCGGCGTATCCACCATATTCTTGTCAAATTTTCATTGGTTTTATCAGTAAGTTATGATTGGTTCTATGATGTGACTCTAGAACATAAACAACACAACAACCAAAGCCTGAGTCCTAATTCTGATAGTATACATGTTTGAATGGTGACAGTACCTCTCTCGTTTGTTATGATGGAGAGGTTAGTCTATGTAGAAATGGAACACAATCCAATTTCTTTAAATGATGAGATGATATGAATGCTAAATCAGTGAGTATAAAACAAACTTCAACCAAGACATTACTAAATCCTACATGGAACTTCTCATAACCGCCTGACAATGCCTCTGATCCTTTGACAAGAATACTTATATATAGGAAGTACCAGCGGCGTATCCACCATATTCTTGTCAAATTTTCATTGGTTTTATCAGTAAGTTATGATTAGTCCTATGTGACTCTAAAACATAAACAAACACCACAACCAAAGCTTGAGTCTTAATTCTGATAGTATACATGTTTGAATGATGACAGTACCTCTCTCGTTTGTTATGATGGAGAGGTTAGTCTATGTAGAAGTGAGACACAACCCAACTTCTTTAAATGATGAGACTGAGATTCGTCGTGCGGTATGATGATATGAATGTTAATTCAATGAGTATAAAACAAAACTGAAATACTAATTCGCATTAAGATTCTTGGATAAATTTCCAATTTATAACTGAGATACGTGAAAATTGAGGTAACATAAAGAAAAACATAAAAGCGGTTGGAGTTGAATCTTGATTTTTGGTTAAGGAGACTAGTTGGGTGGTTCGTTTGGGACGTCATTATCTTCAACAGGATTGGTGTTGATGTTGTAAACTCTTCCTCTTGCTGGTGGCCTAGTGATTAGGTTTCCTTGATTTGCTTGGTTAACTGGGTTTGCTTGAGCTTGGGCGTTTATGATGTTAACCAATCGAGGGCACGTGTTTCTAAAGTGGGTAGGGTCGCCACAATTGAAACAAGCTCGAACATATGGGAACATGGGGTATTGGGGTTGTTGATATGTTTGGATCATGTTTTGAGTAGGGGGTGAGGTTGGGTTTTGAGAGGTGCGACAAACCTTGCTCAAATGACCATAGCGTCCACAATTCGCACATAGTCGACAAGGTAAGGTAGATGGATGGTGATAAAAAACAGGTGTTACATTGAGGGTGAGGTCCAAGGTAAGGTTTCTTATTTGGGTAAGTTGAGTTGGGTGCTACGTGAGTGATTGGGATAGCTTGGAGGGGTACGGCTTGTGAGGCTGGTTGATTGCATTGGGTGACAGCGAAAAGTTGCCCATCTCGTTTTCTCTTAGAAATGGGTTGAGAAGGGGATTCGGTTTCGGTGGAGTTTGAGGTTTCAGTTGATGCTTTATCCTTCTTCTTCTCCTCCTTGAAGTCTTTATTCCGTATGCGGTTCTCGGTGAGCTCTGTAGCTAACTCCATTGCTGCTTCCAAAGTTGCAGGTGTGGTACTTATTACAGAGTCTTGAATTTTTGAAGGAAGACCTCGAATGTAGTGCTCGATCAACGGTAAAGAGGAGTGAACAAGTTAGGAACCATTTGATTTAACTCGAGGAATCTCTTGTTGTATGTGGTGTGGTCGCCTTCCTTTTGTTTCAAAGAATAGAACTCATCCTCCAATTTCTTGATTTCGCTTCTTGGGCAAAACCGTCTTGTCATGATTTCCTTCAACTCTTCCCAAGTCAAAGTCATAGCATCTTCAACACCTCGTTTGGCCTTCTCTGTATTCCACCATGTAAGTGCTATTCCAAGTAAACGACCGGTAGCATATCGCACTTTGCGATCATCAGGGCAATCGCAATTTAGAAAAGTGTTTTCCATTTCTTCAAACCAATGGAGGAGAGCGGTAACACCTTCAGTCCCTTCGTATTTTGGAGGGTCGCAGGATTTGAAATGCTTGAAGGTGCATTTAGTGGTAATTGGGGGAGGGTTGACAACATTTTGATCTTCTTGCTTGACGGGATTAGTGGTAAGGGCTTGTTGAACTTGAACTACAATGTTGGGTATTACGGCAGCCATTTGTTGAGCGATTTGGGCAGCCATGCGCTCGCGGGCTTTTCCTGATCTCGTCTTCCTACGAGCGAGATTAGAAGACATCTACAAGGAATACATATCAAGAGTATGAGTTGGACGTTTTAGGGGTCATGTGTCGTATTTAGGAATGAACATTCATAAATATAAATATAGAATAATAAATCTACTACATTCATAGGATGTCTTGGGCTTTGCTCGTAATTGGGCCTTGCATGCCGCCATACTTCACCTTCGTAATCATGTGGGCCCCCATGACTACCGGGTTTTTCATATGGTTCGCATGTGTTAGCCTGGTTACGTACACTAAAACCCGGAGAAAATCGAGAAATATGTATGTAACGTATGATATTTGGAATGTATCCAGGTGTGGACACGGTGACACCTCAAAGTGGGGTTAGTTCGAACGACGTTTGGTGTGGCATGCTTTGGCCTAATAGGTCCTTCGTACTCTCATCGTTAGTCCCCAGGTAGGCAAACTGGTCCGTTATATTGGATTTGTACGAATGCCAACCTAGATAGGACGTTCCGACTACCGGTACTTGTACCCTTACAGTTACTACATGCCCGTCGCAGAACTCACTTTGATGAGATTTGAAAAATGAAAAATGCGACAAAATCTTGAATAACGGAAGTATGAAGACGATTTGAATATGTGAACATTGAAATATGTATGATGAATATGTATGTATGTATGTTTGACTGTAAGTATAATTCATTATGTATCACAAAATGTAATATTGGAAGTGTTTGCATGCATTTGTATATGTAATAAATATGAAAGAAATAAACATCATGAGTTTGCATGTAACCACATAAACAATTAAAATCTAATCAACTATAGTATAGGCTCTAAGGGTCTAATAACCTATCCTATATCCCTATAGTCAAAAGCTCTGATACCAATCTGTCACACCCCGACCCGCAGCGGAAAAGGTGATCGGGGCATGATTGGGTTTTCATCAAAGCTCATGACATTTATTATAATGTTTCATATTTATTGTTACAATTTAATGGAGATCATACAATCATATCATACAAGTTCAACATGTTCTATACATCTTTCTAGGCTTCATTATTTTTCTTCAAAGGCACTTTCCTATGTGTTCCTTGCTTCATCCTGTCCACCTGTATCATGTGTAAAAATGGTTTTTGGGTCAACAAAAAGTTGGCGAGTGAATCCTATGAAAACATTTAAACGAGTTTATTGTATTGATTATAAAATAAAGTGCATAACCACATATGAGTAAATGTAGATGTAAATTTATTCACAAAACACATAATATTAAATATTGTAAACATATACAACAATTGATTGTTTTGAGGCACGCGTTGTTCAACTCGTCTCCCACGAGGAACTGATGGGCCTAATGAATGAGTTTTGAGGCACGCGTTGTTCTACGAACTGATGGGCCTAATGAATGAGTTTTAAGGCACGCGTTGTTCAACTCGTCTCCCACGAGGAACTGATGGGCCTAACAAATAATTTGCATACAACTTGACAATATGTAATACATAACAACAAACAATATTTACATTCTAAGTTAGTTCATAATATGGTATAGCACGAGTTTGAATAAGCGAATTAGTTTAAGCGACACATGATACACCCCAAAACATGAATAAAAAGGGGAACTTGTAAGAATTCACTCACAGTGGGTGCGTTTCTTGGATTGATGATGAATGCGCACGAATTCGGATTTAATCGACAAGGGAACTAACCTAAATAATAACATAATAGTTTGATAAATAAATAAACTCTTATTTGAGATTAGTATTTTTAATTAGTGTTCTTTAATGAGATTGTTCGGTTTATTTTTGTGAGTTCAAGGAAATTTTCTAACTTTAAAAATATTATTTTTAAGTATTTTTAATTGATTTTTAAATAAAATAAATAAATAAAAGAAAATAAAATTTTTTGATTTTTTGGGTTAACCATTGACCATTGACCGTTGACTGTTTGACTGTGACTGTTGACTGTGACTGTTGACTGTTTGACCGGTTAGATCGTGTGTATGTATGCGCGGGTAAGGCTCGAACCTGAGACCTCCCGTACGCGTGCACGCAGCTCTACCAACTGAGCTACGTGTCTAACCCGAAATATTTCTGTTTTTAATTATATTTATACACTATTTAATTTAATCAGAAATCATTTATTTTTAAAAAGATTTTAATTATCGAACCGGTGCCGTCAACAAGTCTCGAACCCGGGACCTGTGGTTTAGTGTTGCACACAGTCCACCGCTGGACTGTGTGTCTAACCTGGTTAATATACTGATTTTTATTATACTTAACATCTTACAGTGAGTTAACCCGGTTCGGTTTAAAAAAAAACATTTTTATTTCCGAGGATAGGGTCGTGATAGGGATCGAACTCGAGACGTTTGCTGTGTGTTTGCACACAGTCCACCGCTGGACTGTGTGTCTAACCCCGTTTATTATCTTGTTTTAATTTCACTTATACATTAGTTCGAATTCATCTTCTTCGTTCAAAACACAGAAAACGATTATTCAACTGTTTCTTGTTAAATTCAATTAACGAACTTTATAAGCGATTGTAATGCGATGAAATAGAGAGAGTTTTGGAAATGAATGTACCGAACAGATGTCTTTCTCAGAACTCCGGCAAGGATCGTCGGCTCTATTTTGTGAACTCCATCTGTTCGGATCGATTAACAGTTTTGATTGATTAGATGTGAAATTGAGTTACTAAACAATGATTAACAGAAGGTTTAGGTGGTTATACCGATTCACAGCGTGATTTTGGAAATTCCAGAAGTTTTCCGGCGAAAGCAGAATATTTGGCAACGTCGTCTGGGATTGATTCTGGGTGATGGATTGATGTTAGTAATAGTCTAACAATGGATTGAAACAGAAAGAGTCGAGGTATTTACCGTGTTGATGTGAGTCTCGTTTTCCGGCGAAAGTCCGGTGATGGCAGAATATTTCCGGCGAGTGAAATTGATTCGAGAAATGGTGCGATTTTGAGCGAAATGATTTCCAGAGACTTGGGTGTGTATTTATAGGAAAGAATTTCGATGAATTTGGTCCGATTTCTGTCTTGATTCGTTGGTCAGCTTTTCTCCGGCGGTTATGACTGATGTCGCGGGATTAGACATCCGTTATAACCGACGTTGAGATTAATACATCCGTTAAGTCAATAGAAACCGTCAATGATTGGCGAAGTCGTCGGGATTTCTGGCGACTGCGAAATAGGCGCGCTGATTCACTGGGTTTGAATTCGAGTTTTATTATAAATGTTATTTGTTTCATTATATAACACAAATGGGTCAAGTGGCGGAGTGGTTAAGTGGGTGTGAGTTAGGTCTTTAGATTTCCGGCTGACCCGGGTTCGAAACCCGGCATCAGCAATTTATTTTTATTTCATTATTTATTATAAATTTTCAATTATAGATTTTAAATTCTAATATATTTATTAATTATGTATTGTTTAAAATTTGTTTGAACCCTAAACATGCAACGAAAATTTTTAACTGGATGTTCGGTTAATAAACAAAGCGGGTTTGGATAACCCGGTTTTTGACGGATGTTACACCACAAGAGCTCAACAACGTTCATCCTACCTTCCACATCTCAAAGTTGAAGAGATGTCTCGCCGAAGAAGGACTCCAAGTCCAACTTGAAGATTTTCAAATCAATGAGACCTTACACTTCATGGAGAAACCAGTCGAAATCATGGATCGAGGCACTAAGCAATTAAAGTGCAGTCGAATTCCTATCGTGAAGGTTTGATGGGAAGGAAAACATGGCGCTGAGTTTACTTGGGAATTTGAAGGCGACATGAAGACTAAGTACCCACATCTATTCGTCACATCGTCCTAAATTTTGGGACGAAATTCCCTAAAGGAGGGGAGACTGTAACGCTTCGCTTTTGCAACTTTCCGTTTTAATAAGTTTGCTTCGTGTTTTTATAATTGGAAAGTCAGAACCTTGTAATCGTATTTCGTTTCCGAATCATTGAAATCTAAGACTTTGATTGTAATCAAAATCATCGATTATACGCAATTCGCAATCTTTATACGCATTTATATCTATGATCATACACGCATTCGTTACACAATTTATAGCTTCGAATCAACTTGCATATTCTTATCATATATTCATGAAAGTTAGACGTTTCAAATCAAGCAAGCAATCAACAAGTTAAACACAAAATGCATAGACTTTTGGCACCATGATTCTTGTCACACTTATGTTAATTATTTGCAAGACATGTTTATGGATATATAACACCTTTAATCATGTTATAATCTCCGAAAAACACTTCACACTTGGTTTATATATAAATACATTATTTAAATAACAATTAAGAGCATTCATATAAATTAATTAATAATAAAAAGAAGACAAGGCAGCTTGTGACCGCAAGCTGCCAAGTCTTTGTTCCCTCCTTGTTTCAATTCAAAAACTCACCAAACCCGATTAAATGCAACCTAACTTAAACCCTAATCCCTTCCCTATATAAACAAGCATTCTCCCATCCATTTCCCACTTTTACAAGCCTCTAAACACTCCAAAAATCCTTTCAAAGTTTAGAACTTTCTACTGAAACACTTCAGCTTGGAAGTGAGTTTCAACTCACATCCTGATCATACACGCATTCGTTACACAATTTATAGCTTCGAATCAACTTGCATATTCTTATCATATATTCATGAAAGTTAGACGTTTCAAATCAAGCAAGCAATCAACAAGTTAAACACAAAATGCATAGACTTTTGGCACCATGATTCTTGTCACACTTATGTTAATTATTTGCAAGACATGTTTATGGATATATAACACCTTTAATCATGTTATAATCTCCGAAAAACACTTCACACTTGGTTTATATATAAATACATTATTTAAATAACAATTAAGAGCATTCATATAAATTCATTAATAATAAAAAGAAGACAAGGCAGCTTGCGACCGCAAGCTGCCAAGTCTTTGTTCCCTCCTTGTTTCAATTCAAAAACTCACCAAACCCGATTAAATGCAACCTAACTTAAACCCTAATCCCTTCCCTATATAAACAAGCATTCTCCCATCCATTTCCCACTTTTACAAGCCTCTAAACACACCAAAAATCCTCTCAAAGTTTAGAACTTTCTACTGAAACACTTCAGCTTGGAAGTGAGTTTCAACTCACTTCCTTCTTTGTTTAAACCTTGTTTATTCTTCTAACACTCTTGGATAACCTCTAGGAAGGTTCTCACAAGTTTCCTTGGGCAGACTAAGGTGAAACCTCTTTGAGGTCAAAAAGCGTGTTAAACTTTCTACCCATTTTTTTCTTTTCAAAATTTAAAAGTTTCAAAGTTTTCTTCATGTTTTCTTCCTCAACAATGTTTGCTAAGCCCCATGGGATGTTACCATTGGTTTTCCTTGGAAAACCAAGGTGGAACAATACCATTTTTAGGGACAAACTTTCTGTTTTGGAAGTTAAACTTATAAAGTTTTCTTGAACTTTTTCTAACCTTAACAACTCTATGCTACTTGTACCTCTAATCAAGTTTATGGTTAGTGAGCTAGCTAGACTTGTTCCATGAAAAAACAAGAGGTATATCATGCCTCTAAACTTGTGGTTTTTACTAGGGTTTCGAACCCACAAGTGTTGAGCCATCCAAGCTTACAAGCTTGTGTTTGGTGAAGGTGTAATTACATGGAGGCCTTGGCTATCCAACTTTTCAATCCACCCCTCACTTGATGATTTCTATCCATTAATCTACGATTCACCTTCACTTGAGTAACAAGGCTACGACACGTCCCCAAACGTTGCCATGTTCGGGATGCACGCACCTGGCTTGCTTATTCGGTTCGAAACGTAGTTTAGGGAAGTATTTATTCATGACCATCCGGATTGTTCTTGTGGCAATTTGTGTACTGGTGAATCTTACGAAAGAGGTTTAGGACGGTTATCCTCCTACCGCCATGCATGACTTACATGAAATCGATGATTTATATATAATAAACTTGTAATAATATATGTAAACTATATATGTAAATAATAAATATAACCAAACCTTTGACAATGACCATATGGTTACTTGTCCTAATATTAGGTTATTTTATCTAAGACTTAACCATCGTTGCGATTCTATTGGGCATGAACCATAAAAACACAAACACCCTTCGGAGCTTATAGTGTCAAAAACGAGCGTTAACGTCTAGATAAATACTTTTGAGAATACATACTTTTTGCATACTTTAAATTCATAAAATTACCGAACTCCATCGTCATTCCAATACTCACACACCTACGTTTCCTTGCGTAGGATAACTCGGTGTTCGTCCCCTAATTAACCTAAACGCTTTCACGGAATTAACTTTGCAAAACCATGAGTACACTCGACACCCTTTTTACGCTTTACACTTTTGGCTGCAACATGTTAATATATCATAAACACACAAAATCACACTTTTATTCTATGAAATCACACAAACAATCCATCATACATGCTATAGTTATGTGATACTTGAATTGTTTACTTAGAACATTCTTATGTGATACTAAATGTCATTAACTTCGATCAAGCCTCCCTTAACGTGTATAGCGTTATAGGAGTTACGCACCGCCCGTATTCTTGTGGTCAATGTTAAGTTTTTAATCTATTATGCGATACACTTGAGGATTGACTTGTAGTTCACATGCCTTGTTTACATTATTCTCGTATACTAGTTTATCATGTGGATTTGTTTAAACACTTTACTACTTATGCTATGATATCAAACTTGCGTACTCACCAATACATTGTTATTGAACTATACTTTTTAACATGTTGTAGATTGATGAGATTGATGTGATGTAACTTAGTAGGATCGGCATAGAAACGCGCGTAGAATGCTAAGTTAATTATTATGTTTTGTTGAACTTATCTCGTTGTTGTTATTTTGTATTCGAATTATGTTGTATTTGACAATTTGATGAATGAAATGAATGGGTTGTTTAATTAAATATTGTTGCAATTAGTGTTATGATGTCTCGAGCATTCTTGTTCGTCTCACTCTGATGTTTTCGCCATCAGTTGGGGTGTGACATAGGGGGCTTGGAGGCTGCCGAAAATGGAGGGGAGAAGAAGGGTGATACTTGATTTTTTTGCAGATTGAAAAGTGATAGGATTATGGTGATGGTGTTAGGTTATATAAAGGCAAGTTCATGCCATCTTGCAAATCCTACTACCATACTTTGCATCTTCCATTTACAACAAGGAAACAAGTGGGTGGGCCCACTTGTTGACCGTAAATGGCTGGGGGGGGGGTAATGTATAATATATTTTTACATGTGATTTTAAGAAAGATATTTAGGTGGTTTACCTGAGTATGTTACTTATAGTTTGTCTTGCCTCATTAAGGATTAATTAGGGGTTTTAGATGTTAATTAGTATAAATTAATTCCCTTGACTAGTTGGTGTTAGTTTCGGGTGGTAAAAATATTATTAGATCGGCCGTCGGGTCACTTTCAGACAATATACGGAAGGTGTGCTTTAGTACCAGAATCGTTGTCTCGGCTTATTATATGGCACCACAAATGTTTTTTTAGACATGAAATAACTTTAACTAGTTCACTGGATGATCCGTTTAGGTGTTAGGATGGTAAGGATGCTTCTTACTAGTTCGTCGGGTCGGTATTGGACAAGTTGTGCCCGTTATGGCATATCGTCAGAAGTTTATGTTTCGGATATTCCGTTGATATCCCCAAGCTTATTTAGGGTGTATAACATTATTTACAAGTCCTACGACCTTTAAAGTGTTAAGTTTTGGCATTTCAGACAATTTAATTTGTTATATTCTAACGTGATTCAGACGAATTTTAACGACACGTGTTTTCTAGAAAGTTAAAGTGTTTTTGTATTTAATGTCCCTAATTAGGGATTTTTATTTGTATTTCATCAATAAAATTCTTTTGTGCCAGTAGTTGCTCGTTTAGACAGCTTTCAGAACTTGCTGGCATGAATAGTGTGTTCCCGTGAATAGTGTTTTCAGTATTTTGCCAACATATTTGGACATCGTTTGTTGTTTTCTCGTGACACAACGAATGAAACAATGGTATTTGACATATTTAACCATGTCCTATGATTGCTAGACTTTACATGAATTAATCATGCATTAATTAAGTCATAACAAACGTAATTAATTGTATACGTTGTTTAGTTGTACGGAAATTACCATCATTTTGCCGGTCGTCACATTCTCCCCCCGTTAAAAGAATTTCATCCTGAAATTTAAACTGGGTTACTGTTTGCAGGGGAGTCTTTGGATAACTGTGGGTACTTGGACTTGATTTGGTCTTCACGTTCCCATGTATACTCGGGGTCGTGACGTGAGTTTCAACGAACTTTAACCAGTTTAATACGACTTCTCCATGTGGACCTTCCAGTCCATAACCTCAATGGGTTCTTCAGTAAAAGGGAGTTTATTGTCGATGTGAATCTCATCCACTGGAATGATAACTGTTTCTTGAGTAAGACTTTTCTTGAGATTAGACACATGGAATGTGTTGTGTACGCTATTGAGCTCATCCGGTAACTTCAACTTATATACTACGATTCCAATCTTTTCCAAGATTTCAAAGGGTCCAATGTACGTGGGTTCAACTTTCCACGTTTACCAAATTTTTGTTACGCCTTTCCAAGGTGAGACCTTCAATAATACTTTGTCTTCGACTTCAAAAGATAGTGGTTTTCGTCGCTTGTCGGCATAGCTCTTTTGTCGATCACGAGCCGCCTTGTTACGGTCTCGTATCTGAAAGGTTTTGTCCGTAGTCTCCTGGACTAATTCTAGACCAATGAGTTGCTTATCTCCAGTCTCCGCCCAACATAGCGGTGATCGACATTTTCATCCAAATATGGCTTCAAACCACTGCAGGAACCCAATAGCTCCCTCAGAACCACTAACCTTGAGCGGTTTAGCCGAATTGAATTGTTTATAGTTGCACAAAATAGGTACATTGTTGTTGTTATTGTTGGCTTGGTTTAATTGAGTCACAAGATTTGGTAGCACAACAGCTATCTGCTGAGCTATCATTGCCGCCATATTGGCGTCCTGAGCAGCATTTCGACGAGGTGGCATTCTAAAAGAGAAGGAAATATTAGAGAAAACAGGTGAGATTAATATTGGATAGTCAAAAGGAAACGTTAAAAATATCGACGAAACATAAGGATCGTAATCATTTGTTCGTTACCTAAAACAAACAAATGACACATAGTGACTAATTAAAGTAAATGGGTCTTTATAATGTACCGCGAAGACATGCTTTAGCCTATAAGTGGACACTCACCACAAGACTTCCTAGGTAAGAGTGACTGGTCTGATATTCCGGATTTGTACGAACACTCTAGCCTTACACAGAAAACTCAGGGTACAGGCATCCACTCTTCCAGATTGCACGTGTTCACACTATTAAAACCCAAATTTTGACGAGATTTTGAAAGCTTCGAAGGCATGAAGCCTAAAAACAAATCATCTAAGGATATTTATTGATTTTCAAAACAAATTTGTAACTTTTGAATTTGTTTTGGTAATCACCTAAGGATAGGTGATGGTATTGTTTTAAGATCTAAACACAAGATAACTTGTGTTAGTGACCTAGGAAGGTTATAGTTTAGATCAAAGTATTACTAATAACCTAATTCCCTATAACCATGAGCTTTGATACCAATCTTTCTGTAACATCTTGATCGCGTAAAACAACAAACCATGGTGGAAACGTCAGGGAGTCATGTCACAGAACTATTCTTTCACAACACATAGTACATAAAGTTTTGTATTATTGAATTTAATTGTTTACATTGTCTTGGGAGAATGAAATAAAAACATAACAATTGTCTTGCAAATTTTAAAGTCACTACGGCCCAAGTCTGCCCTAAGTGAAGCATGCTTAAAGTCAAACATTAGCTCCTGAAACATATGTGAAAATAAAACGTCAGCATAAAAATGCCTGTGAGTAACATAGGTTTTCTGGTGAAAATTCGTGGCTTTGAAGGTTAAAAGAAATGTTCAACTATAACAAAAGTAGCCGTGATCCTTTACAAAAATGTTTCTTTTATGAAATCATATGAAAATCAAATGATTTAAAAGAAATGATGCATGGTTAACTTAATAACCAAAATAACTTGTGCCTTGTATAAAAATATGTCATGTCTTGTATTTTGTTAGAAGTGGTTTAGATAACGCTACGTTATGTAATAAAATGAAAGCACTTATATATAGGAAGTACCAGCGGCGTATCCATCATGCTTTTATCAAATTACACACGTCTTGTCATTTAAATCACTTACCATGAGCCAAAAATTGTGATGTCTTGTTTAAACCAACGTCACGTATAAACCAATGCCATGTATAAACCAAATGACTTTTATAAACAAATGTCTATGTATAAACCAATGTCTTGAATAAACCAAATGATATTTATAAACAAATGTCTATGTATAAACAAATGTCTTGTATGCCAAACAAAAGCCTTGTTTAAACCATAAAATGAATGTCTTGTAAAAAATAACCAAAATGTCTTGTCTTGTCAAAATGTCTTGTATAGAACAGGTGTTTTGAATAAACAAAGGTCTTGTTTAAAAAACCCTTGTCTTATAAATCAATTTCTTTTATTGTGTAAACACATATATATGGATTGTTGGCGAATACATTCAAGCCTTGTTGACTGTCAGATAAACCCTTATAAAGATAAAGGTTTATCAAATGTTCATCGGATTGTGTCGTTCCCTAAAGTCACTTCCAAACAAACCTAGGAAGTAGGAACGAGATTGTCAATCCCATGGTACCATTACATACTACCGGTCCGGGTGATCAATGTTAATGAATGTATCATTGTATATTCAACACACCAATATATCTTGAACAATGTAAGCATGTCGTGAAAATGTTTTGAAATCATGTACTTGGTATGCTAAGTCAACATACGAAGCAAAAATGTCTTTGAAATTATGTACTATATATACTAGATAAGCAAAACATATATAATGTCATGAAAACAAGAAAGTAGTGATAGGCACATATGAATCACCCCGAAACATTTGAAAACGTAAAAGAGGAGGCTATGTACTCACTTGGGATTGCGTAAATGTCTTGTTCAAATAATCAAACAAAGCTCAAGGATGGAAGAGTTCAAGTGTGTCCTAATGTATCGGAATACTATGTTAGTGTATCGAGACTTTAATCAGAGGATTGGATAGAATGAGGTCTTATAAACCAAACGAGTGTTGGGACTCGTATGATATGGTTTATATTACCTTACATTCTGATTTGGAAGAGTTTCTAAGTGCTTTGACCCGTTACGACTTGTTAAAATGGTATACGCCACTTTAACGGGTCGCAAGCGCAACAAAGGGTTTGGATGGTTAAATAAGTCCTATGATGAGTCTTATACGTCAAAACAAGTTTGATTATGTTATAATATCAGTTTAGATGTCAGAACTATGGCCTTACATGTTTAAAACCATTTATGCGCCAAAAGGGTGTTTTCGGCATTTTAAAAGGACATCAAATTGAATCATCATATAACTAACCAAACTATATGACTATAAGGTATAACCATAGAGGGTTATTCCCTAAATTACTATGGTCATAAAAATGCGCTTGGTTGAATTCTAAGATTGACCAAACAGGTCAAATTCGAAAGTCAAAGCGGTAGTAAAACGACTCGACTTACGACTAAGAGATGAGCACTAAACTAGAAATGACGAGTTAGATATGTTTGAACATGTCTAATAATGTTATAAAACTGATTTAGTGTCAAAACCTTAGGTTTTAACACCCAAAAATGTTTTTGTCGTAAAATGCATTTTTATATGTTTTTTTACTTTTAACTCGTAAAATTTTGACTTGTCATCTCGCCTACTAAACGTGGTAATCAGAAGGTGCAATCACAAGGGACTAATACCTTCATGATTACGATCACTTTGCAAAGTTCAATTTGAACTTTGACTTGACCAGAATTGTCAGAACCGAAAGTCAAACAGGAAGCCAAACTGTTTGACTTTTAGCTCAAAATAGCTAAAATAATGAAAGAACTAGGAAGAGTACTTACTTGTGTTGAAGAACACTTTCAAAACTCAAGGTAGGAGGCTTCCAAAGGCTGGAAACAAGCTCCAAGAAGGATAGAAAGAAGAACTTCACACTTTGCTTTGAAGTGTTTTGAAGTGGTGTGAAAAAAATGGATGAATCAAAGGGTATTTATAGTGTTTTAGGATCAAGGAGGTGATGACAAGTGCTACCAAGTGTGGATTAGTGTCGTAACATTTGTTAACACCAAATTAAGTGTGGCAAAATGAGTGCAAGGTGTCAAAAATTAGAGATAGGTAGCAAAATTTGGTGATGAAGCAAACTTTTTTTTTGACAATTTTGGCCCCTGGACTTGTATTGTCGTGTTTTGTCATTTTTAACCCCCTTAACCTAATATTTATGTTATATATAAGGCATGTGTAACTTGGATTTTGTCCGAAAATGTCATGGATGTCGGTTCGTTCGATTGTACAGTTACACGTTTCGTAAATAAAGCATTGGATAGTCAAAAGGAAACGTTAAAAATATCGACGAAAATCGTAATCATCTGTTCGTTACCTAAAACAAACAAATGACACATAGTGACTAATTAAAGTAAATGGATCTTTATAATGTATCGCGAAGACATGCTTTAGCCTATAAGTGGACACTCACCACAAGACTTCCTAGGTAAGATTGACTGGTCTGATATTGCGGATTTGTACGAACACACTAGCCTTACACAGAAAACTCAGGGTACAGGCATCCACTCTTCCAGATTGCACGTGTTCACATTATTAAAACCCAAATTTTGACGAGATTTTGAAAGCTTCGAAGGCATGAAGCCTAAAAACAAATCATCTAAGGATATTTATTGATTTTCAAAACGAATTTGTAACTTTTGAATTTGTTTTGGTAATCACCTAAGGATAGGTGATGGTATTGTTTTAAGATCTAAACATAAGATAACTTGTGTTAGTGACCTAGGAAGGTTATAGTTTAGATCAAAGTATTACTAATAACCTAATTCCCTATAACCATGAGCTTTGATACCAATCTTTCTGTAACATCTTGATCGCGTAAAACAACAAACCATGGTGGAAACGTCAGGGAGTCATGTCACAGAACTATTCTTTCACAACACATAGTACATAAAGTTTTGTATTATTGAATTTAATTGTTTACATTGTCTTGGGAGAATGAAATAAAAAACATAACAATTGTCTTGCAAATTTTAAAGTCACTACGGCCCAAGTCCGCCCTATGTGAAGCATGCTTAAAGTCAAACATTAGATCCTGAAACATATGTGAAAATAAAACGTCAACATAAAAATGCCTGTGAGTAACATAGGTTTTCTGCTGAAAATTCATGGCTTTGAAGGTTAAAAGAAATGTTCAATATAACAAAAGTAGCCATGATCCTTTACAAAAATGTTTCTTTTATGAAATCATATGAAAATCAAATGATTTAAAAGAAATGATGCATGGTTAACTTAATAACCAAAATAACTCGTGCTTTGTATAAAAATATGTCATGTCTTGTATTTTGTTAGAAGTGGTTTAGATAACACTACGTTATATAATAAAATGAAAGCACTTATATATAGGAAGTACCAACGGCGTATCCACCATGCTTTTATCATATTACACACGTCTCATCATTTAAATCACTTACCATGAGCCAAAAATTTTGATGTCTTGTTTAAACCAACGTCACGTATAAACCAATGCCATGTATAAACCAAATGACTTTTATAAACAAATGTCTATGTATAAACCAATGTCTTGAATAAACCAAATGATATTTATAAACAAATGTCTATGTATAAACCAATGTCTTGTATGCCAAACAAAAGTCTTGTTTAAACCATAAAATAAATGTATTGTAAAAAATAACCAAAATGTCTTGTCTTGTCAAAATGTCTTGTATAGAATAGGTGTTTTGAATAAACAAAGGTCTTGTTTAAAAAACTCTTGTCTTATAAATCAATTGCTTTTATTGTGTAAACACATATATATGGATTGTTGGCGAATACATTCAAGCCTTGTTGACTGTCAGATAAACCCTTATAAAGATAAAGGTTTATCAAATGTTCATCGGATTGTGTCGTTCCCTAAAGTCACTTCCAAATAAACCTAGGAAGTGGGAACGAGATTCTCAATCCCATGGTACCATTACATACTACCGGTCCGCGTGATCAATGTTAATGAATGTATCATTGTATATTCAACACACCAATATATCTTGAACAATGTAAGCATGTCGTGAAAATGTTTTGAAATCATGTACTTGATTTGCTAAGTCAACATACGAAGCAAAAACGTCTTTGAAATTATGTACCATATATACTAGATAAGCAAAACATATATAATGTCATGAAAACAAGAAAGTAGTGATAGGCACATATGAATCACACTGAAACATTTGAAAACGTAAAAGAGGAGGCTATGTACTCACTTGGGATTGCGTAAATGTCTTGTTCAAATAATCAAACAAAGCTCAAGGATGGAAGAGTTCAAGTGTGTCCTAATGTATCGGAATACTATGTTAGTGTGTCGAGACTTTAATCAGAGGATTGGATAGAATGAGGTCTTATAAACCAAACGAGTGTTGGGACTCGTATGATATGGTTTATAATACCTTACATTTTGATTTGGAAGAGTTTCTAAGTGCTTTGACCCGTTACGACTTGTTAAAATGGTTTACGCCACTTTAACGGTTCGTAAGCGCAACAAAGGGTTTGGATGGTTAAATAAGTCCTATGCTGAGTCTTATATGTCAAAACAAGTTTGATTACGTTATAATATCAGTTTAGATGTCAGAACTATGGCCTTACATGTTTAAAACTATTTTATGCGCCAAAATGGTGTTTTCCGCATTTTAAAAGGACATCAAATAGAATCATCATATAACTAACCAAACTACATGACTATAAGGTATAACCACAGAGGGTTATTCCCTAAATTACTATGGTCATAAAATGCGCTTGGTTGAATCCTATGATTGACCAAACAGGTCAAATTCGCAAGTCAAAGCGGCAGTAAAACGACTCGACTTACGACTAAGAAATGAGCACTAAACTAGAAATGACGAGTTAGATATGTTTGAACATGTCTAATAATGTTATAAAACTGATTTAGTGTCAAAACCTTAAGTTTTAATACCCAAAAATGTTTTCGTCGTAAAATGCATTTTTATACACTTTTTTTTACTTTTAACTCGTAAAATTTTGACTTGTCATCTCGCCTACTAAACGTGGTAATCAGAAGGTGCAATCACAAGGGACTAATACCTTCATGATTATGATCACTTTGCAAAGTTCAATTTGAACTTTGACTTGACCAGAATTGTCAGAACCGAAAGTCAAACAGGAAGCCAAACTGTTTGACTTTTAGCTCAAAATAGCTAAAATAATGAAAGAACTAGGAAGAGTACTTACTTGTGTTGAAGAACACTTTCAAAACTCAAGATAGGAGGCTTCCAAAGGCTGGAAACAAGCTCCAAGAAGGATAGAAAGAAGAACTTCACACTTTGCTTTGAAGTGTTTCGAAGTGGTGTGAAAAAAATGGATGAATCAAAGGGTATTTATAGTGTTTTAGGATCAAGGAGGTGATGACAAGTGCTACCAAGTGTGGATTAGTGTCGTAACATTTGTTAACACCAAATTAAGTGTGGCAAAATGAGTGCAAGGTGTCAAAAATTAGAGATAGGTAGCAAATTTTGGTGATGAATCAAACTTTTTTGACAATTTTGGCCCCTGGACTTGTATTGTCGTGTTTTGTCATTTTTAATCCCCTTAACCTAATATGTATGTCATATAAATTCGTTAAGGCATATGTAAATTGGATTTTGTCTGAAAATGTCATGGATGTCGGTTCGTTCGATTGTACAGTTACACGTTTTGTAAATAAAGCATAAAACTTTATCGAACATGAAAATGACCGAATTTTTGCAATGATTGACATTTTTGCATTCTTACAAATAAAATGCAAGATTTTATTGAATAAAAATGTCCAGGATTTTCTAATGAATGATTAATATACATTCTTGCAAATAAAACACAAGATTTTATTAAATACGAAAATGTTCCGGAATTGTTCAATGACTAATAATGTACAAGTGTCACAATTGGGGTCAGTTCGATAGAAACCATATGATATCAATTGGAATTCCAACCTAGGTAGTTGTTCGTACCTGAATCTCGTCTAAGTCGCGTCTTACTTATTTATTTTAATTAGTTTAATTATTTTTAATTGCAATTTAGGATATATAGAACCCCCCCAATATAAAATCAATTTAGTCGTGTCAGTTGGTCAAGTCTATAGAGTCTAGTTTACGTAATTATGGAGTCTCGTGGGTTCGATACTCAGATGTACATAAGTTATACAACTCTGACCGGTACACTTGCCGGTTGTGTGGTCTAGGTTAGAGAGTCTTCGTTTTATAAATTTAAAGCTTAGCGTGTCTAATTTAGGGTTTAATCTAGGTAATTTGTTTAGACCACTTTTAGCACATCCAGTTTTTGGCGCCGTTGCGGGGGACTCTTGGCGATTGCGTTCATTAGCTTCGATTGGACTTGCTTGATTTACATGCTATTGTCTGGTCATAGGAGTCTAATTAAGTAGTTTCTTTATTTTATTGTTTAGAGTCCTTTGTTTGAGTCGTTTTACTTTTCCTTGTCAGTTTTGCATTGGATGCCGCATACGCGTTCACAAGGACCGCCACCGAAGCCACCCTACTCCTCTTCAACTCTCAATGTTAGTACTTCTTCTTCTTCATCTTCCACCCTTTCTGACTCTACCCTACCATCTAAACCACCAACCTTTGACTTTACACTGAAGTCGTCACCCCATAATTCCCCACCACCCTCCCGTCCTACTAGTCCACAACCCGCTGCACCGAATATGGCAGGTCGTCAAACTGTCCCCCAATAATCCACCACCAGTTTCACTGGTGTGAACTCGTCTATCACCCTTCCCGTAGTGAACAATAACAAATCCTAGTAGATCCCGTCCTATATCATGAGCGCTATCAACAATTCCTTCCAGTTTCACGGTCATGATGACGAGGACGCTCCTGCCACATAATCAACCTTACCCGAATCTATAGCACCTTTTCTATTGAAGGTGCCAATCTTGACGCCCGTTACCTTCAAGTCTTCCCAATTTCGCTTGCTGTCCGTGTAGCCACATGGCTTGATTCGCAGACAACAGGTTCTTTCACCACATGGGCTGCCATTGGAGATGCTTTTCTTGGTAAATACTTCCCACCTACCAAAGCATCTTGCTTTCGCGATCAGATCCATTTGTTCCGAATGGAGCCTGATGAGCCCTACTACCTAGCCTGGGAGAGATTCCAAAACTTGTTGTCCCGGTGTTCTCAGCATGGTTTGTCCGACTGGGCACTTGTAGAGAAATTCTACAACGGTCTCACTCCTGAGATCCGAGCTCGATTCGATACCTCAGTAGGAGGCCACCTAATGGGTAAGAAAACAGTGGCTAAATGCACTGACCTTTTTGTAAGTTTTGCTCATTCTGATCATGAAAAATAATCTACCGCCAGGAATTCTAGTACTACCTCATCCAATCGACAAGTGCACCAAATTAGTTTGGAAATTATGGTAGCTGCTGCTTTAGATAGCTTTAAGAGAGAAGTTAGGCAGGAATTTCAAGAGTTGAAACATAAGGTCGATAAGTGTGAGGTTTGTCGGGAGGTCATGGTATGATAGAGTGCCCTATGCTTACACGAGAGCAGGTAGAATACATTTCCGGTCAGAGTCAGGGTCCCAGGAGCATGTATAGTAATAATAATAATTATTATAATTCGAACTGGAATAATAATAATAATAATAATAATAATAATAATAATAATAATAATAATAATAATAATAATAATAATAATTGGCGTTCGTCTGGTAATCCCCCTGGTTTTAAATCTAATCAAAATAGGGAGAAGGGTCATTTTGGGGGTTCAAATAAGGGGGTCGGTTTGCTAGTAGAGGTTCAGGTTCAGGTCAGTTTGTTAGTGGGGGTTCGAATAGTCAAGGTTCAAATAATCCGGACTTGGGTAGTGGTCTAGAAGAAATTAAGGCCATGTTGGCACAATTAATTTTTAGAGATCAAAACACCCATAAAACTTTAGAGGAGCATGCTACCATGTTAAGGAACAATCATTCCAACTTCCTAGATCTCCAAAGGCAAGTAGGTGACCTCTCGTGTCAGTTGCAAGAACGATCATCGGGTCAGTCCTCGCATAACACTCAACCCAACCCAACCCATCGAATCATCATGTGAAAGCCATAACCACTAGGTCGGGTCTAGAGTTAGGAGAGATTGAGAGACCACCTTTTCGAGTGAGAGTAGAAGAACCAGTAGTGAGTGAGGGTTTAGAGCGAGAGAAACCCGTGTTAGAGAAAGTTGTTAGGAAGCCGGTTGAGCTGTTTAAACCGAGCCCTAAGATTGATCATTCTCATATTCCATTTCCTGAGTGTGTTAAGAATAAAAAATATACTAGGGAATACGGGCACTTCTTAGATATGTTCAAACAACTTAAGATCAATCTATAGTTGATAGAAGCTCTAAAGCATATGCCTAAGTATGCTAAGTTCTTAAAGGATCTCCTGAAAGGGAAGGATAAATTAGAAGAGCTTTCGAATGTCCCATTAAACGCCGAATGTTCCGCCGTGGTAACGAACAAGCTACAAGAGAAACTGACAGATCCTGGCATTTTCACGATCCCGTATTTGTTTAGAGGTGATGTTCAAAACCACGCATTGGTCAACCTTGGTGCTAGTATTAATCTGATGCCATATTCATTTTATGAAAAAATAGGCCTTGGTGATCTTAAGTCTACTCGTATGACCCTATCTTTAGTAGATAAAACCGTTAAGTATCCCCGGGGGATTGTAGAGAATTTTCTAGTAAAAATGGATCAGTTCGTCTTCCGGTGGACCTCATAGTGTTAGACATGGAAGCCGATGAAAAGGTACCATTGATTTTAGGATGTCCATTATTTTGCACCTCATAAGCCCTAATAGATGTCTTCTTAGGGACTATCACACTTAGATCGGGTGAGGAATTGGTAGTTGTCAAGGTTGCTAAAATGAGAGGGTCGAATGATAGAGTGGAGGCAGTGGCATCTTTGGTGGGGGAAAGTGAAGGATGTGAGAGAATAGAGAAAGATGAGACGAGTGATCCTAGAGTAGAGATGATGATAGAACCTAAGTGTGTTGATCATTCTGGTGTGAAGGTGGAGGAATTAGAGAAACGAGTAGAGCGGTTAGAGGCTAAGTTAGAAACACGCTCAGCGTGGGGATGGATTCCAATTCAAAACATCCACTTTTCGACTGCTTGGAATTGAGTTTGAAGTTTGTGAGAATTATGAGGGGGTTGGAGAGAGCCGGGTTTCAATTGGTTTGAAAGAGCTAGGAGCTTAGGAAGTAGGATACGGAGGTGAGCTGGGTCTTCATAATCCTCCGTAAGTGTTTGAGGAGTTTGAGAGATTTGGGTGATATCCCATTTTGTAGAGTTTGGGTCGTATTCGTGATTTTGAGTCTTTATCGTATTTTAGATAGATTTTTGTTTTGCGTTTTTGTGTTTTGAGTTGTTTTTTCAGGTAATCATGTTCGTGATGGGGTTTGGTATGCATAGAAACAAAGTTTTAAAATGTTTTCAAGTCTAAAATTTGGGTTAGAAAGTGTTTTGGACGAGTTGGAAGGAATATGGAAAAGAATTCTAAGGCATGGAGGCAAGAAAAGCAAGAAACTTTATGCGAAAAAAGGCCCTTTCGTGTCACGCGAAGGGTGTATTGGTATTTGTTTGCGTCACGCCAGGTAAAGAAAGAAAAACAAATATTTTTATTTGTCGCGGCATGCGAAGCTTAGAGTGGAAACCCGTCACGTAGTGTATCAGGTGTGTTTCTTAGCCGAAGTTGTTTCCTTGTCCGGGTTAATCAGTTTCTTGCATCAGACTCATTTATAGTATGTGTTTACTTGTATTTAGAGTTTTTTCTTATTTTGTACTATGAGTCAAATTTAGTAGTTTTGAGCCGGTCTTTTGTGTCGAGTCGGTACTTTAGATTTTGCTTTGCTTTTGATTGTCCACGTTTGAATAAGTACCACCCGTACTCAATCTCTATCCGGGTGATTTTGGAGCTGCTTTTCGAATATCAAGCATTTATCGAGTATACCAGTTAGAGTCAGAGCCGATCGCGAATGAAATGCTATACGATCGAGCTGGATTAGACGAGAGTTTTGGACTATACACGTTATATTACCAGCTAAGTCCTTTCCGATTTATGCCCTTTGTCTTTGTCTTTTTATTTCTTATTTATTTTTAGTTTTTAGTCGTTTTCCATTCTACATTGAGGGCAATGTAGAGTTTAAGTGTGGGGATGGAAAACTATCGTTTGAGTCTGGTTAGTGTTAGTTTGAGTCATAAAATTTGAAAAATACAAAAAAAAAGTTCAAAAATTAGAATATTCAAAAAAAAATTAAAAAATTAGAAAATGTTCCTTTTTTAGAAGTTTGAAAATAAAAACGGAAAACGATAGAAAAAGCAGGTATGTTCCGGTTTCAAATAATAATATAAGTGTTAAAAAGTTGAACTTGTGTATAGCCTGGGATAGGGAAGTAGGCCCGATCCGGTTTCTAGGTTCCTTTGATATTAATATACTAAATTGTTACTTTGCTAGTGGGTTCTCATATAGGAAAAGTATGTAGCCAAAACCGCCAATAATAGTGTAAGAAATGTTGTTATAAGCTAAAATTGTTGGATTTTTATCAAACAAAAAAATATAATAAATGAGCTAGATTGAATAAAAATGAGGCCTATGTAATCTATGTTGGGGATGGTGACTCTGTTTTAAATCGCCTCTAGGTTAAGTTAATGTGGGAGGGGATCGACTCTCCTCCAATGAGCACCGGACTGATCTGACTCAGCTAACAGAGGCATAATTCATTGTTAGCGAGTTGGACAAACAAACAAGAGAGATATACTGCTTAAACGCCTTGAATTGTATTGATAAATGTGAACAGTTATAGAACGCGTAAATAGTTTGACAGGGCTTTACCTTAGACACACACCAATAGATTTGACAAAACACTCAAGCTCCTCTATTTATAGGTCAACATAACTCGCACAGGAGGAGTGTGTGTGTATGACTCGTGCGAGTGATGCCTCATACGAGTGACAAGGTGTCACTCGTACGAGCCATGAACTCACTCGTACGAGCCATGAACAAACTATATAAATCATATATTAACAAACATATTTAACGTTCTAAGCCCTATATACATAAACAACATATTCTAGTCGTAGGCAATAGACATTATGCACAAACAAACTCCCCCTTGGATATTGCCGCAGTCTTGGATAGTCTTCAAAAAATTCTTCAATGATTTGACAATTAACATCTAAACTGAAAATGCTTTAGCGATGCAATTCGCGCACGCTCAGCAATTCTCTCATCCTTCTTTTCTTTCTTTTGTTTCTCAATCTCTTCCAGTTTCCTCCAAGAATGTTCCATGTTGTTCCTGAGTATATATCATTAGCATAACAGACATTAACAATCTTCTGGAACTAGTGCTTGTTCTTTGTCTTCCTCTTCAAAACTAATCTTGCTATAGAACAAGCATTCAATATCCTTCTTCGACCAATTGACTAGCCACATCGGGTCTAATCTCGAATGCCACGCCATAGACCATATATATGTTTGTGTGCTATGATGGCTTCGGATAATTACTCAGTAATCTTCAAAGAATCATCATCTGGTTGGACACAAATAACGGCTTCACCTGTACTTGAATCGTAGTGCCACCATTTGAAAATCTTGTAGAAATCTTGTTCCATCTTGATCAGAGGCATATTTTTCATAACTTTCGGCTTCTTTACAATCAACATCACATCTTTTTCTTTTGTTACTGGATCGATTTTCGTGATTCTTTTCGGGAAATGTGGCTTCCAGTGAATAAACCATGCATAGCCTCAAGCTTTATCAATTTCCACAGCCGCTGGTCATGAAATTTCATCTTAAGATTAATTATCTTTGTCTGCACAAGCTCTTTGATATCCCAGAACGGCAGGGTCTTTATGTCGCGTAAGTACCAAAAGCACTGATCCCATATTCCCGTTTAATCACATAAACATTCAGCTCTTCGATCCATCCCCAACTTATAATATCCCCCAAAGAAATGTTAGCATCATGCAAAAAAAATGCTAAGGGACGTTTGAATTTGCGTTCAGCTAGTACTTCTTTAAACCACCGCTTCCTCATTTTAGCAACTTCTTCTGCAGAAAATTATTGAGGAACGGTTACTTGTTTGACAACCTCTTCAACTTTACGCTTTAGAAGATCATCATTTCGGCTGCAAACAGATAAGTGAAAGTTGGGGAGTCATTTGTACCCTCTTCGGCAATATTAGTATCATCGTCATCAGAATCATCCTCCAAGACAACTTTATCATACTCATGTGCATCAGCAATATGTTTGAAGACATAATCAACAGGCTCGAAAACACTGATATCATTTAGCTCTTCTTCGAAATCAAACACAAAATCTTCTTTGTCCATGCCTAACATTTGAGCAATCTCTTCCTTTATGTAGCTATGGACAAACTCACCTTTCCCCACATCATGCTCTAAATACAAAATCTTTGGTTTGGGCATGACAGGAACAGTAGACATTTCGGTCACCGTGAAGATTCCTGCCTTCTTAGCATCTTTAGAGCTTTCTGACTTACCGTGATCTTGAACTCCTTCCATTTGATTAGCAGAATCATCCAAGTACATCGAACAATCGATATCATCATTCAAATTAGATTCTTTTACAAGATACCTGATCCACCCAAGTCATCATCACCACCATCACTGTCAACATCAGACTTATCAGAAAATATGTCATCGATATCGTCCAAGTCTTCTTTTTCTTTCTCAGGATCTTCAACAAATTAATCTACTTCGGCTTCTATTTCTTTCTCCAACTTTCTCTTATTGAGCCATTCACGATGTTTAGCTGAAAGATTTGACATGTCAATTTCAACATCCTTAGGCTTTCCAACCAACACAAACTTCTTCGAAACTGAAAAACCCACCCACCTCAGAAGATACTTGCATAGATTCAGCTTCTGGCTCAGTTATGTCAATCACGAGTTCCTCACCAACCTTCGCTTTTCCCTTGCCTTGAGCATCAGATAATTCTTTTGCAAGACGTTCTCGCTCAGCAACCTTTTCCCTAGTCTCTGCTCTTTCAATCTCGTCTATTTCAGCAGCTAAATTGATTCTGAGTTTCTTTGTGAGAATTTTCTCGAATAAGCTCATCTTTCTCTTATTTTTGAGATGTTCTTCATCATATTCTGCCATGCGATTTATCAAACGTTCATTCTCAGATACTATACTAGCCAAAATAGCCTCTAGCTGCTGTTTTTCTGCATTAAGCCCATTGAGTTGCTCTTGTAGCTCGGCAATCTTGACACTGTTCAGCATTACTTGCTTTTCTAATTCTTCAATGTGTGAATCGTTGAACATGTCTGCCGAGAACTCTTCCCCCTGGTATATCACCAAAATCGAATCAAAATCGAACTGGGGTTGAGATTGAGAGGGTTGTGGTGTTTGCTATGGTGGTGGAGATGGTGGTGCTTGTGGAGTTGGTTGAGGAGATGGTGATGGTGGTGGTTGAGGAGTAGATTCAACCTTTTTCTGCACTTTTCTTTTAGATTTATCTTTTGGAGAATCAGTGCTTCTAATCGCTGGCCCCTTGAGACGTCTAGAAGATTTCTTAGAAGTTTTGCGAACAGGAATATCACTATCGGAACCCAAAGGAACATACGTTGTATCATCTGCTCCTAACACTTTACGTCTCTTCTCCTCTACCTTACGTTTAAGTTCAGCCAAGCGCTCAACTTCTCTTTCTTTTGTTCTTTCTCTCTCACCAGCAATCCTATCCTATGAATCAGTACTTGAGGAGGATGCTTCTTCAACTATCCATTCTTGTTCTCCGAACGCTTCTCGCTCAATATAAACAGCCATAGTTTCAACATTTTCTTCCAGCTCTGACTCATTGATCAATCTCGTGCTTTCAGATGCGCTGCTTCTTTTTAGGGGAATTGGAGGAAGATGTGGACGTTTGCTTTTTGTCCCCTTACCCCCTATCATCTTTAGAGAACCACACGCTTCTCTTCGCAACATAAACATTTAATGCTTCCAACTCTTCATCTTCATCACCAATATCATCTTTCCTCCGCTTCCCCTTTGGCGGTGCCACATAATCTTTATCTAGAATAGCCCCGAAGACAGGTTTGGCATTTGGGAAGGCTTTAAGATGCAGATTCATCTTCTTCAGAGTTGATACATCCATATGTTCTAGCTTCAAAATCCTTCTTCTTCTTTAAGTTTGCATGTAAATGGTCGAGCAACATTTGAACAAAACGAGGATATTGCAAGAACTTCTCTCGTTGAATATTTTGGACCATTTGGGAGAAGATCACTCTCGAGAAATTGTAGGGCAAGTTTAGAATAAGTGCAGTGATCATACACATCTGATAATCAATTAAATCATCAAATCCTCCCTTTCGGTGACTGAGAGCATGAATTACACAGTGCGCAATATATCGAAATGGAGCACTGAGGTTAACCTTCTTGAAAGGAGCTGCGTTAACAAATCTGGCATAACCCATCCTGTAGAAGCACCCTTTAACCATATATTCAGGAAAACCAGTAGGGTCGTCTTCTTGATCGTTAAATTCCTACATTGTTCGGATCAAGTCTTCTGTGATCTTGACTTGAATATCTTAGTCATCAATCCTTACGGCAGATAAAATCGCATTCTCTTCTTCATCAAATTCAGCAGCATTCCAAAAATATTCTACATGAGAACGATAAGCTGTGTGACGATCTGTGAGAGCTTTAGTGATTGGAAGACGGCTCAAAAAATCTAATACTTCTCGGTAAGCTGCGATTTTAGGAATATGTCCAGAAGACAACAAATGTTGTGTAATGGAGAAAACAACGACTTCTTGATCTGCAACCATAGATATTTCAAACACTTAGAAAATTTTCAAAATTTCAATTTCTTAATCACTCGTACGAGTCACCATTCGTACGAGTCATATACTTTGACAAAAATTTAAGTCTGAGTCAAAACCCCACTTGTACGAGCCACTACTTCGTACGAATGAAAAACTTATTTAACAAATTTAAGGGTTTTAAACAGAACTTCCTCGTACGAGTGATGCTTCGTACAAGTCATCAAGGTATAAACGTTTCAGGTTCTACTCATACGAACGATCACTCGTACGAGTGAATATGATAAACAACATTTGAAATCCTCGCTTGTACGAGTGATGATTCGTACGAGTTACAAATCGCACGAAATAACACCTAATCAAACAGAACTTAAAACGTGTAGATTTAACAAATTGAAGGTTGATTTATAGGTTAAAAGGGCCGATTTTAACGATTTTAAGTTCAGTTATATTTACCCGTCCGATTATCCTCTATGTCCTTTTGGTCAAATTTTGGCATTATAACGGCTCAAAACAATCATTAGTACCTTGCCCATTGAAAGAGGTGTGCAAATCAACCTCCCCAAAGTATAGATACGTAATGTAGATCAAGAAAAAATAGTGAAAAGAACTGGTTTGCACATAGTATGCTCTCAATCGCACAGAGTCAATAGTGTGACTCGTGCGAATGAGCATCCCTTTTATACTCATTCAAGCTTCACTTGTACGAGTCATGCTTCGCACTAATGAAGCCTTTTGTTATTCGTACGAGTGAGGGTCACTCGTACAAGTCAGTTCTTATACACTTTGTTAATCTTTTTTATTTTTATATGAAATTTTATCTGTTTTTAAAACCCACTCAGTTAACCAAGTCTATGTTAATGACCCTGGTTACACGATTTGCGTACCAAGTCCAAGTTAATGACCTTGGTTGACCATTGTTTGATCAAAACAGATTTATTATAAAATGTAAAGTTTCAACTTAATGAACTTTTGACGTTTCAGGATATTGTTTCTTTTCTGATTAGCTCCCAACCCGTGTTCTTCAGCTTTCCTCCAGCAACTGTCGCTTTGACTTTGACTAACGGTATTTTCATCATCGGTAGACTGCTAAAAGAAAACTGAAAATCTTTTTGGGATTTTTTTTAAAAGAAAGAACAAGCAAAATTGTATTTACATACATATTTTTTATGAGTTTTGTGTTTAGAGGATCATATCACGTATTTATGAAAATCACAAGTACCGATGATCTTGGTAGTAACTTTAAGTTTTTAAACAGATTTACCTAGATTGCCAATATACTTATCCATTTAAACCTCTATATGTTTCTCAATTGTTTCAAGATATGTTAGGTAATATTAAGGAAAATGAAGTAACTGTGTTTCCCATCTTAAAATATACTCCCGTATCGAGATTCCCAAAATATCATTTCAAAGGTGAATATATCTAACTGATATCTGTAAATGGGGTGAATTGCGAGACCTTGAGAGCTCAAGTTAGTATTTCCATACAGACAAAGAGATGAAGGCTCGACTTTAGGTGGTGTTCCATTAAGGAATCTTTTGAACTACAGATGTCGTAAATGTTTATGACATACTCATTTTTTGTGCAGCTTTTGTAGGCGAAAAATGCGTAAAGTATTATGCAAGTTCTAGGTCATTACCGATGCAAAATCAAAAGAACTCAGATAATAACCCAGATATCGATTAAATATAAAGACCTGCAGAATCTGGCATTCTCTCAAACGAAATTTCAGAGTACTAAGTCCATATATCCGAGAGATGTCGACACACTAATTACTCATTTTTTCTTTTGGGTTTATATCTTGAAAAACAATTTATTGAACGAGTGAAGCCTATTGGCACATCCTCAGCAAGACCTGTTTAATTACTTGTTTAAACATTCCATATCTTTAGCATACTGTGATTGTCAAGTGATGTAATATGATTACCCCCTTTTCACAAAAAACTCTTTTTGACTTTTTAAATGTTTTTGAATTTTCCACAACTTTTCTCCCCTAAAATTAAAAACATATTTTTGGTTTTTAGTTTTTGAAGAAAAGATAGTTACATGAAAACATTTCATACCGTTATAGTTACATGAAAACATTTCATACCGTTGCGAATCACGTCAAGTCCTCGTCATCCTCAAATCAACCTCATGTATATCCCCTGATGTCAGATTTCTTAAACCATTAAATTTTTAAAGATTTCTAAACCTTGATCGATCAAATGCTTAGTTGTAAAAATCTGCTTTTTGGTCATCAGTATGAATTTTTTCAATTCTAACCAGCTTTTTCTCATAGCAGTCATGGATAAAGTGGTGTCGAATCTCAATATGTTTAGTGCGTGAGTGTTGAACAAGATTTTTGGTGATATCAATAGCTGCCTTGTAATCTACATAAATTGGCATATCAAGAAATTGCAGTCCGTAGTCTCTCATCTGTTGTTCTATCCAGAGTATCTAAGCACAACAGCTAGATGCTGAAATGTATTCAGCCTCACATGTAGAGAGAGAGACCGCGGTCTGTTTCTTGCATTGCCATGTTACCAAACGAGTTCCGAAGAACTGGCAACCAGCCGTAGTAGATTTGGCATTAAGCTTGCAGCAGCCGAAATCAGAATCCGAGTAACTCGCAAGGTTGAAGTCGTCATATCGAGGAAAGCACAAGCCGGTGCGAGGGAATCCTTTCAAGTATCGCATGATTCGTTTGACAGCTAACAAGTGCGAATCCCTGGGATTGGACTGATAACGAGCACATAGGCATGTTGGATACATGATATCAGGTCGTGAAACTGTAAGATACATCAAGGATCCGATCATGGAGCGATATAATGTTTCATTGACTTTCACTTCATGAGCGTCTGGACAAATGCCGTGATTTAGAGCTAATGGAGTCGATGCTGGCGCAGTCCCTAACATGTCAAATATCTCTAACACGTCAGGAACATACTTCGTCTGATGAATGAAGATACCATCAGGCAATTGCTCAACCTAAAGTCCTAAAAAGAACTTCATCTCCCCCATATCGCTCATTTCGAATTTCTTCTTCATGACTTCTTCAAAGTCTTTGCATAGCTGATCATTTGTCTATCCAAAGATGATATCATCCACATATATTTGTACCAAAATCAGACGACCATCTACTTCCTTTGTGAAGAGGGTACAGTCTACAGTTCCTCTGAGAAAGTCGTTGTCAAGAAGATGACTTGAAAGCGTTTCATACCAAGCTCTCGGGGCATGTTGATGTATACCATATAAAACTTTATATGATGATCTGGTAGGTCAAAAAGCTTCCAGACACCAAGTTTCTGGAATTGAAGCAACTCTTCCTGCATTGCATCCACCCAGCTTTCCTCTTTTGACGCCTCTTTCCAGTTTTCGGGTTCAACCTGTGAAACAAAACAACTATAAGAAAATTTGGTTTGCAATGGAGCAATACTAGCATAAAAGCAACTTAGATCCTTGTTGATCTGATTGCGAGTTTTCATTCTGGTTTATAAGCTGCCAATGATATTCTCCGACGGATGGTAAGATAGTGTTCTTGGCATTACTCGTGATCACTTCATTAGCAACAGGTGCAGAAGATGTAGCTTCATTTCCGACATTGGATTGATCGGCTTGAGCATTCAGAAAGCTTCAATATGCTCAGATTCTTCATCGGAACTAGATCCTCCATCATCAAAAGTTGGTTCAAAATCAAAGTCGGCATTAATCGGTTGATGGGCAGATGATTCGGCAGTGTTCAAGATAGGTACAGAGACTGATTCCTGCATAGTGTTGCTCGGACCTACATCAGAAATGTTAGAGACAGGAAGTGACGGGGAAATCACCAACGGTCTAGAAACTTGCTCTTGATTAGATATTTGATGCTGTTGAAAGAGTATAACAAGTTCTTCTTCTGATGGAACTTCTGGAAGGTCAAATGAATTCCACAAACCTTCGTAGTTGAACAACCATGGATCCCCAGTTTCTGTGTTGGCGTAGTATATCGTTGACAACCAACCTATTGTGCAAGAATAACCTTGTTCAGACTCAGCAAG
Source organism: Scalesia atractyloides (assembly GCA_947069175.1). Classification (NCBI taxonomy): domain Eukaryota; kingdom Viridiplantae; phylum Streptophyta; class Magnoliopsida; order Asterales; family Asteraceae; genus Scalesia; species Scalesia atractyloides. Next base: position 58,850,257 of record CAMTDV010000008.1, read on the forward strand.
AAGACACGCTTTTGTGGACTAGCATAACCGACAAAAAATACTTCCAAGGATTTAGCTCCAAATTTACCGTCCGAGTCCAAAACAGTACACGGCGATCCAAAAGGCTCCAGAAACGCAAGGTTAGGCTTCCGTTGGTTTAGCAGCTCAAAACAGGTCTTGTTGTGAGGCTTAACAGTCAACACACGATTGAGGGTGTAACATGCAGATGCGACTGCTTCGCTCCAGAAACTAATTGGAAGTTTTGAATCAGCGAGCATGGTTCTGGCAGTCTCGATCAGTGTGCGATTCTTACGTTCAGCAACTCCATTTTGTTGAGGAGTATAGGGAGCGCTGAATTCATGAGAATCCCCTTTTCATTGCAGATTTCGAGCATCCTCTTGTTCTTGAACTTGGAACCATTGTCACTGCGGATTCTCTTGATAGGCAAGTGATACAGGTTTTCAAGCTTCCTGAAAAGAATCATAAGACTTTCAAACGTTTCATCTTTGCTCTCTAGAAAGAAAACCCATGAGAATCTAGAAAAATCATCTGTCACGACCAGGCAATATAGATCTCCAGAAATGCTTTTCACCTTTACTGGCCCAAAAAGATCCATATGAAGCCTTTCTAGTGGTAGCTTGATAGAATTTAGTAGCTTTCTTGGGTGTGATTTCTTATGTTGTTTCCCCTTCTTACAGCTCAGACAATCTTCAGATAAATGAAAATTCTTCAGGTTAACACCCTCCACTAGGTCGTTGTGCACCAAATAATTCATATTTCTCAAGTGAATATGCCCCATCTTCCGATGCCATAAGATTGACTCCTTCTCAGTTGCTTTATAAATGAAGCACTGAACCTTCTTAGATGCAGTGGATGCGATGCTCATGTCTAGAACATAAAAATCATTCTCTCTTGGAGCGTGGATAAGGATCCACTCCTCAGGATTTCTGAATCCCGGCTAGAGAATTAAGCATTCTTTGTCGTTGAAGTGTGTTGTGAACTTTTTGTCACAAATCTGTGAAATGCTTAATAGATTGTTCTCCAGCTCCGCAATGTAGTTCACCTTGTCAAAGGAAACCACTCCATTCGTAAGAATACCTTCTCCTACAATTCTTCCACCTCAAGTTCCAGCAAAACCAACGTAACCTCCCCGGATAGCTTTGACGTCGTGCAACAACGCAAGCATCCCAGTCATGTGTCGGGAAGCTCCACTATCCATAATTCATTTTGACATGATTGATCTTGGAAGCCCCTGCACACATGAGGAAGAAACTATTTAAAAAGAGAAACCTAAGCCTGCTTGGTCTTGGGTGGGTTTGGAATATCAAACTTCGGACCAACTTTGATTTTGACATTCTGTTTGACCTCTGTTTTGGCTGGAACGGATGGTTTCAGTTCTACTTTAGATGGTTTGACTTTTTCAACCCATGTTTGTGTTTTCAAATTTTCCCTTTTAGAATAAAACTTTGAATCCTTTTGACGATTCTTAGTGGAAGTTTCACCAATTTCAAATTAGGATGAAGTTGAATTGTTGATTCTACATTTTTGTTGGATTCAATGTTTCTTCTCAAAATTCATTTTGGTACAATCATGGTGTAACACCCTAACACATTTTAACCAAAAGAGACGCAACGGAAAATACGACTCGAAATTTCTTTCTTTATAACTGTTCTATCATACTTGAAAAGCTGTTTTATAATGACTTCTTAAATTAATACATCGTTCATCCTTGGTTAATAAGACTCTTTAAATATATGAATACAAACCACATGACTTGTTCTTCGTACAATCCATAATCTTAGACTCGATCCTCGTCCACTTGTCCATTAGGATGATCATAATGACCCGAATAACCTGCAGTCACCATATATATAACTAACACATTAGTAAATGGTGACATGATACATAAAACATTAAATATATGAATAATCAGTAACCACATGGCAATCTAAGTCTGTTTACTACTCCATTAATATGTTCTTCTGAATTCGTTCTTTTACACTGGACCTCCATTCTCTGAAAGCCCAACTCTTACATACCTGCACTTTTATTTTATTCTCATAGACGACCCAGTTAGTGTCGTCATTATTCATATATATATATATTAACACCATACTTATCTTCATACAAATGTCACTTATTTGGAAACATTAGATTTATTAACATGCATACATCTTATCTGGCCCGACTACTCTTTAAAAGATAATCCCACTTGATGTATGCGTAAGTATAAACAACCTTAATTATAACATCTAAATTGATCCCGCATTCCAGAACTTCAATAATGCACTTAAATCTCATAAATTATCGAATACATTAGTTGTACGAACTTCATAATGTAACGCATAAAACGTGAACACCTAAACAACAAAACAAAATTTTAACAACAAGGCCCGCCGTAAGCTACGGTTGGGTGGCAGTAGCTTACGGCCTAACGAGTATAAAAAAGGCAGCAAGTGCCTACCGTAGCCTACGGCTGGCAACCGTTGGTTACGGCATAGAGCTGCTGAATTTCCATTTTACCCTTTTTGTTCAAAAACTACGTAACTTCTTTGATGATCATTTGTTTCACTCGTGACTCGTTTCTAGTTGACCGTAGAACATTTGTCTACGTGAATTACCCAAAATCCTTGACCGGGTTCTAGACTTTTACGGATTACACCGCCGTTACACTGTTCAAGCGCATTAATTCGACCCGTTTGGTTTCACCAAGTTGTTTTCGACATAGTTCGCTACTTTCGATCGCTTCAAAGGATACTTACTTTAATACTCGCATTTACTACTTAATCTTACATGATTTCCCACAATCATAATATCAAAACTCTCTATACTTACTAAGAAGTGAATCGGAAGTCACTTACCTTAGCGTCCGCATATTTGCATCCGTTACCTTGCTTCCTTTTGACCCGTTAGCCTTCCATGCTTCCATCCACTTTGACATGGTTCCTACACTTTCATGTCATAGCATTCACATTCTTGTTAGTATACATGAATGTACACATTCATGATCATATCAAATGCACATTTTACATTTGACTTTCATTAGTCAATTCTAACAAGCATAAGACATATATCCGAATTCAAATCCTTTCAACTCATATAATTTATCATGTTATCCCATATGACACATATTGATGTAACACGAACCATATGACTTTATATATTCTTATAATTGTGACAAGAAGTCTAGCATGCTTCTTATGCGCAGTTGACTTTCAGAAGTCAATGGTTTAACATATGAACTTTCGATTTAACCTCATATATTTGTGTCATCTCATTAGGCTATACAAATAACACTATATACATTTCATACTCATGATGTAATATGCTTACAACCACATGATCACCTAATTATATACACATACTTTCATATGCAATTACTTTCATCATCTCACATTTGACAACCATATACAAAGTTTATCTAACATGATCACAACATCATCCTTTATTAATAGGGTCATATGATATATATTTAGTACACATTCACCTCTTAATCGCAAATCAAGTAACTAATAGAACACATGGGGAGCATCATCCATTCAAGCACAATGTACTAGCTTCTAATGCATAATCTCGACCAAAGCATACATTCACCTGAATGTTTGTGCGAGTTCCATCTAAGGCACATTTTCAAGTTAGTTTACTACTAATTACATCATCATTATATTTCATTCATATATTCATCAAGCCATTTCATATAATCTCATATCCTAGCTTCACTTAGACGTTTCATCATACACCTGGTATGCATACTACTTTAAAAGTACAATGTACAAGTAGTTTATGCCAAAACTTCCTAGTTCATATGTAACTCATCAAGTTTCTTACTTACAACATGTACCATTCTTATCATAACATTAAACATATCAAGCACCACATCTCTTTCAATTCATCTACAAAAATCCATCATACACACCATAGTACATCAACATTGAACAAGAATTGGACATGGTGTAACACCCATGTCATCTTCATTATCCAACTAGTGGGTTTTCATTTTTAACATCAAATTAATCAAAATCATACATATCACATCTTCCCTACGATGATGCTAACACATATTCATACTCAATTTCATATAAGATCAAGGTTAATTATACATCCAATTCTATAAAAGTCACCAAATCAAATTCTAGAACTTGCCATATACTTTTTGAAGCTAGATGATGCTCATACTTACACATGCATTTTAATCACCAAGCCAACCTTCTTCAATTTGGTGAATTATTCACTTGTTCATGAGGGCTTTTCACCTCTTCTCCTTCTCTTCCTCTACTCATTCACGACACACACCCACTAACACATTCCAACTTTATATTTTAATAGAACCTCATTCCATTATGTCAAATTTAGTCCCTCAACTTTGCCATTCTTTCCTATTTAATCATAAATTCGTTCCCACTATTAAATCCAAGATTTAGTTATGTTGTTTATAACTAGCTAACCCACTCCATGCCACAAATCTAGAGAACTTAATCATAAATTATTCGTATCGGAAGCTAGTTTGATTTATTTCATGCTATAGCTTATGGAACATATGGCGAATATAAATATTCAAATTTTGGGGCGTTACACATGGGTGCCTTTTGTTTCACATCTTTGGTAGATCTGTTTGAGTTTGAAACAAGTTTTGGATTTCTTTGCGAACATTGTCGTGCAATATGCCCAACAATGTTACACTTGTAGCACTTCCTACTGTCTTTTCGAACAGAGGAATCCAAATCCCATTTTCTGCTCTCTTTTTCTTTCTTGATCTCATCACTGGATTGTTTGCCAATGATATCTTTTTTCCTTTTCTGTCGTTGTCCCATAGACAAAATTGATTTTCTTTGTAAAGTTTAACTTTTGAAACTTGTTGTTTGTTCTTTGCTTTTAAAAACCCAACCTAGCTCTCCTGTTTTCAGGATAATCTTTGTTCCTTTGGTGGTAGGGTTTGTTAACACATTTTGATTTAGACTAAAATGATGCATCTTGTTTTTCTAAATCAGAATGGCTTACCTCAACAAGTTTGAACAACTTTTCAACATGATCCAGATTGACATTTTGAATTGGGAAATCTTCATCAGAATATAGTTTATCAGATCCATGCATTTCGTATACGATGACGTTTGGATCAGTGTTTAAACTATTTTCTGATAATTCACCATCCAATTCGGATTTTTCAGATTCATTCTTCAAAACACTCCCAACCACAGTGTTAACCACATCAGACTCACATTCATTTTTTGGTTTGGTGTAAGTTATATCAATGTTCGCAAGCAGCTCATTGGTCTTCGCCTTTTCCACCCCCGATGGTTTCTTAGTAGCATAGGTATTCCACATGGGTGTGGAACACGATCATAATTTGCACCTTTGTTTTCATCAATTTGATTTTCTTCCTTATTTTCAATTTTTGGAATAATGTGATCAATGAAGTATGAACTTGTAGAATAACTGATTAACAACTTGTTAACCGTGTTCTAAATCTATTTTCATTTTCTCAAGTTCATTTTTTAGCTCGACGATTGTATTTAAATGAATATTAATGGCCATTTGTTTGTCCATTACAGTCGTCTTGAGCATTGAAAGTGTTCCATCATTTTCTCTGATCACCTTGTCAAATTGTTTAACAGATTTGCTTAATTTGTCATAAGCTTCTTTTGTTGAGTTATAATCACATGACAAGTTATCTGTATGACATTTTAGCTCATTGTATCGTGTTTCTTTTTCAGCACACTCACTGCATGGCTCTTGGCATTTCATGCAAGGTGTTTCTTTGACCGACTCATTTTTAGACACATTTACCTCATTCACATTTGCCATACAAGCTTTGTTGGTCTTTTCTGTCAGATTTTACAACTTCGCTTCAATCCTCTTTTCTTCTTTAGGTTTCTTCCTTTCTTCACAAGACGATCGATGACTTGGCTCAAAATAACCTGCAAAAGTTTTAAGAATATCATTAGGCAAGAGAGGTTTAAATGCACTATTTAACAATTCCTCTTCTTCTGACGATGTGTAGTAGTATTCTTCTGGAGCCTCGTCAAAAGATGCCTCTGCATATTCTTCAGGTTCTTCAATGATTTCTGCTACTAAAGCCAAACTTTCGTTCTTCGTGATGTACTTGTTCCAGTTGAAACCTTCATCCTCCTGAGTAACGACAAGAGCTTTGTCTTTGGAGTTTGACGGTCCATCTTCAATTTGCACCATTCTTGTTTTGGGTTGAGGACGATGATAGATGGCTTTATTGTAATAATCGTCGGCAAAAGGGTTTTGATTGCCCTGGACTTCTCTGTTTGGACATTCTCGTTTGAAATGCCCCTTCTCTTGACATTTGAAACATGTAACTTTAGACTTGTCGAAGCCAAGTTTCCCATCAAGTCCTCTCAAATTGTCTTTTCCGGTAATCTCCATGAACCGTTGTGCTCTTCTAACAATAGAAGCCATATAAATTTGATGTCAATCAATTCCATCTCGACCGGATCAATCTGATCATAATCCTCTCTCGTCATCTCTGAATTCCCAATTTTTCCTACTACTAAACAGACATAAGATTCAAGTACCGATGCAAGTAATGACATGTGTTGCTTTGCGGTGTTCTCGTCGAAGTTTTGAGCATTTTGGAAATCAACAACAATATTGCATTGTAGAACCCCGTTGATTTGGATTAGATTGATTGTTCTGGTGATTCTGTGAATTGCTTGAACTATGGGCTGATTGTGGGCATGGAGGCGTATTTGGGTTGACAGACGCAAAAGATTGAAATCCACTAGCTTGACTTGACTGTGGACTTGGTGTGTTGAAAGCGCTGAAGGCAGTTTGGATTTTTGGAGACTGTATCTGTGCGGCAGGACTACCCTTGTAATACAGATTTACATCTTGTTGCATTTGGGCGCCTTTGCTCTTTGCCATTTTTTTGCATCTCGAGTTCGTGCCCTTCCAATCTCTCAATAAACGTTGGTAATGAGAAATTACCATACTCTGTGCCATTCTTTAAAATAGTCAAGTAAGTAGACCATTCTCCTTGAGGTAGGGAATCCGCCAGCTTATCAACTAATTCTTCTTTCATCTTCACAATTCCCGTGCGCTTCATTTGTACTACCAAGTGACAGTATCGTTCAATCAATTGTTTCACCGTCTCTCTCTTGATCAAAGTAAAGATATCAGATTCTTTACTTAATAACGCTCTCTTTCCCTTCCTAAGTTGTGCTCTTCCAGGGAATTCTAACCATAGAGCATTCCATAAAGATTGTGCGTCATCATCATGCTGTATGAGCGCCAAGATGTCTTCCTTGATGGCTTGTTGCAAGATGTTCATCATCTTCTTCTCGTTAATGAACTTATCCCTTTCGAATTCCAAGAGTTAAGCTAAAGTTTTCTCAAGACCATTCTCTCTAATCAGAGCTTGATATTTCTCTTCAATGGCAAACCAATAGGTGAAATGATTCGCTTGAACCCAGTTCATAAATCTTTCACTCCAACTATCAAAGTCTTCAAGATTCATCAGCTTTGGAGGCTTTGTCATCGTGCCCATCTCATTTTCAAGATTCTTGTTCTGAGCAGTAGTGGTTGGAAGTGCTGAAGCAGCAAAAGCAGTGTAAAATTCTTCTTCCATTTTTTTCTGCAAGATTTCAGAAACACACTTTCGAAAAACATTGATTAGAATGACAAAAAGTTTCTTAAAAAGTTCTTTGTGCGAATGACCAGTTGCTCGTACGACTCAGTTGGTTCATGCGAGTGAGATACTCGTGCGAATCAAGGGATTCGTGCGAGTGAGATGTTTGTACGACTGAAAGGTTACTCGTGCGAGTGACCACTTTGTGTGAATCACTACTTCATACGAATGATAATTTTTAAACTTGTAATTTTTTAAGAAAACTTGTTTGCATGTTCGTACAAATCACTTAATTTGTACGGATGTCCGTTCATACGAGTTGTCTCTCTACTCATACGAATCAGATCATGTCACCAAATGGATGATTTTTACAATTTTCGACATGATTAAGTTTGATTTTAGATCTGAAATTTTCAACGATTGATTAGAGTTGATTTTAACGTGAAATACTAAAATCCTAGTCCAATTTGTCCATGAATTCGTCCAAATATGAGATCTGTATGAGAAAGTGTAGATGTAGAAAACTCCAATGGTTAAATCTGGATCTGAAATTGTTGGTTGTCTACTAAAACTTGCTGTTTGTCCTCAAATCAGGCCTCAAGGCTCTGATACCACTTGGGGGAGGGGATCGACTCTCCTCCAATGAGCACCGGACTGATTTGGAATTGGCGGAATTCATTGTTAGCGAGTTGGACAAACAAACAAGAGAGATATACTGCTTAAACGCTTTGAATTGTATTGATAAACGTGAACAGTTACAGAACACGTAAACACTTTGACAGGGCTTCGCCTTAGACACACACCAACAGATTTGACACAGCACTCAAGCTCCTCTATTTATAGGTCAACATGACTCGCACAGGAGGAGTGTGTGTGTGTATGACTCGTGCGAGTGATACCTCGTACGAGTGATACCTCGTACGAGTGACAAGGTGTCACTCGTAAGAGCTATGAAGCTCACTCGTATGAGCCATGAACAAACTATATAAATCATATATTAACAAACACTATTTGACGTTCTAAGCCCTATATACATAAACAACATATCGTAGATGTAGGCAATAGACATTATGCACCAACAGTTAAAGAAAAAATGAAAAATTATCGACGCCTACGTTGTGGCTCTCGGGGATGGTGACTTTGGTTGAGACAGCCTCTGGCTTAGGTATGCAAAGTCTAGTGCTCAAATAAAAGGAAAAAAAATTGATGTTAAATTCTTTTAATTTTGGTATAAAACGGTTAGGAAAGGGTCAAATGATCAAATCTTTTTGTTTTATTAGATTAAGGCGGGATTAGGTGAAACTGCGACTTTTAGAGTGAGACCCTAGGTAGATTGACTAAACTTGAAATTAAATTGCATGATAAAGGCTTGGAACCGGGTTTAGGTTTAAGTGGACGCATATACTTGCAATCGCGTTTAACAATTGTCAATTTTAATAAGTAATCTAGATCTTTGAACCTGAATATTTATCTGATTATGATTCCGTTTGCATAAGTCTTTTTCAAGAACGAAAAAAGGTAAGTGTGGGTATATTTGATATACTCTAAATTATACACATTTTAATATAAATATTTCCCTACACTTTTGAGTTGCTCTTGTGTTAGTTTTATTAAATTTCACTCCTAGTTGGTTCATATTTGGAGTTAATGATTTAAAGAGACAATGAGCTAAAATGAAGCATTTTTACTAAATTTGAGACCGACAAACGAAACATTAAATGAGCTTTATATAAATTGATTTAGTTTGGGGTTAATTTTATCTAAAGAAATAGATTTATATACATGTATTTAATTCCCATTCTTATGAGATAAAAGTTAAAATTTTGTGAACGGAAGTTTATGTTAAATTGCTCTTTAAAATCATAACTCAAATGCTCTTGGATTCTATCTTACGCAGGGAACCGGAATAAAGAAAGTTATATGGAGTGCAAAATTAAATAAAGGGAACAAAGCAATTCTTAATGGATGTTGCGATGGAACAGAAGATTCCTAGCTTGTGAAGAGAATTAAGTGACAAGAAGTTGAAATACCTATTTTGCCATTAATGAATTCAAATAACGTGTCACCGCCTTTTAATTCATTGATTTGAGCCGATTAGAGATATGCTAAAAGTATTGGGCTGCTGGATCATGACTCACTTGGGCCTAGAGATGGTGGGAGTTGTATTGGAATTAAAACACAATATTGTGGGATTTTCTTTAAAAAGTGGATTATATATGTTGCTGAAAAGGAGGCACGATAAAAAGAGGAGGAGACCATATGGTTGAACAGGAGAAGACGAGAACCGATAAAAAACGAAGATACAGGACCTGCTAGAGGAATTGAGAGGATCTTTTGCAAGAAATCAAGATTGGGAATCATTGGAGTCAAGTGGGAAGCTTAGAGATCAAAGAATAAATGGTTTTACTTACCGGTTTTTCTAGTTTTCTATTTTCTTGTTTTATTCCAATGAATTCAGAATTTAGACTTTGTTTAATTTTTTTTTAAGACTATGATTCTTGGCTAAATTTCCTGAACTATCTAGGCTGCGATGAACTCTTGATTAAAGTATGGATTTTTATTAGATATTAATGTGTTTTGTGGGTGTATCTTGAAAAGTAACGAACTTTTGAATAATGATTTAATGTGCATGCGTATTTAATCTTGTGTAAATCTGATTACATGTTTCACTTGTGCTTTTGTGAATGTCTTCTATGTATGAATGCTAGTTAGGTCATGGACTGTGTTTTAGTGACTAGTTTACGGTTAATTGTGCATGATTTCTGTAGAAACTGTGATCTAGTTTTGAATAGGTTAAGTATTCTACCAATCTTTATAGCCGAGAGATAAGAGGTTGTCGGTCTGTCTTTAGGTTAGATTGCTAGGGTTAGATATTTTGAGAGAAGATCCCCTTAGTTTACCTTTCATTATTTGCTTACCGAGTTAAATCAGGTTTTTTAGTTGCCTTAGACTTTCCGTTGAGAGGTAGTTAGTCACATTAGGGCACTTTTCTAGATAATTAGATAACCGTAGGGGAGTCTAATCAACCGGTAGTCTTAACAGCCTTTTAGAGTTCCATAGGTGTCTTCCTGAGAAGGGTCGGGGATCATGTTCGGTTTCTCTTAGGGTTTAGCATTTAAAGATCCTGGTTCCATAACGTATTAGCATCCGATAGAAACCATTCGATATCAATTGGGATTCCAACCTAGGTAGTTGTTGGTCATCACTGATCTGAATCTCGTCTAAGTCGTGTTATTTTAATTAATTTAATTATTTTTAATTGCAATTTAGGATATTAGAACCCCCCCCCCCCCCCTCAAATATAAAATCACTTTAGTCCTGTCAGTCAGTCAAGTCTATAGAGTCTAGTTTACGTAATTATGGAGTCTCGTTGGTTCGATACTCGGACTTACATAAGTTATACTACTCTGACCGGTACACTTGCTGGATGTGTGGTCTAGGTTAGAGAGTTTTAGTTTTATGAATTTAAAGCTTAGCGTGTCTAATTTAGGGTTTAATCTAGGTAATTTGTTTAGATCACTTTTAGCACATCAAGTATCATTTCTTATTTGTTGGTTAAAGTGTAACACTTTGGATTGCACCTCATTTGCAATGTTGAATATTGACTCTTGAGCATACTAATCCAACATGAACTACCTATGGAAAAGGTCTAAATAATCAGACCTAGAAACTACTTAGGGTTTTATTCTTATTGATCTTGTACAAGTTATAATACACAAGTCGGCTTGTAAGAACCTAATTAAGAAACCTTAAATCACAAAGGAATAGTAATTGAACTTGCTTCTTAAAGTTGACTTGTTTATGTGTGTCTATATCATGAGTTTTTGAGTTTTTGAGATTAATCTTAACCGGTTCGAATCTATCTAGCACTTCACACACTGTTTTAATAAACTACCTTTAAACAACTAGCATAAGTAATTCACCTGAAAACATTCTTCACTTAGAGGAAAACGGTTATCTTTCCAAATCTTGATTACACCACTTTCTAAAATTCGCATCTTTGTCTTTTCATAATCATTTCTTTTGTTTTTTTTTTTAAACCAAACTCACTTTTGTCAGTTAAATATTGATAAAGTATCAAGAGGAATTGTCTTCACGGATTGATATTCGATATCCTACCTTTGCTATATTATGCTATGATAGGTATGCTTGCATGTACGTGTGTAGTTTAGTGTTTTCTTGTATTTTATATTTTGAAAGCTAAGTCTATGCATTTAAATTAGTATTTTTTTTTTGCTAATTGCAGACGTCAAAGAAGCTTGTAATCAAAAAGTTTTGTCTCTAACTCAAGGCTAGCAGCGCGACTCACGCTCACCACCAATACACTTCAAAGTTTAATGAGATGGCTTGGCTAGTTCCTCACTTGGTGAATATTGAGGAGAGGCCTATCAAATGTTATGCACATGGATTGCCACAAAAGGTTCATACGTTTGTGAAGGAGAGTGTGCTGAGAACTTTTGAATCAGTAGTTGAACTGAGTTGATTATGTATGATGATGTCACTGTTTTTGAAGCTTTATTTTTGTACAGTGCTGGTAGTGACAGTTGATAGTTGGAATCATTTTTGGCAAGTTAAACTAGCTTTAGGAAAGTTTTTTGACACAATGTTCAAGTACAATAGTTGCAATCTGATATTGTTTGTATTAAAAGGAAATAAACATGCATTTAGTAGATGGTGGTTGATAATATGAGGCCATTTCTAAACTAGAATATGTTTTGGAAATGACACCGTAAAGCGTTTATTATTGTCCTTGCTGCTAAAACAATACTTTCAGACTATTAGTGAAAGGAATTTAAGATGTGTTCATGTTCATTGTGATATCCTTTTTGTTGGGATTCCATGGTGATCAGTTAAAATATTTTATTTATCAAAACCCGGTTCAATAAATAATAGTCAATCAATTAAGCGAGTTAATCAATAAAACGCATTGGAAAAATAAATAAGGGATCAACAATAACCAAAACCCGACAAGATTCGGTTACATGCAACTACGAGCACAGTGATAAGGATATCTAACTACCGATGAGAAATATATACCTCGGTTAACAACTAACGGGTTGAGACACCAAGGTTCAACGAACACATGCTAGTGACACGAACTGACGGAACGCGAGTAGAGCCCCAGGTAGTGGCGGTGGCGGTGGCCGATGGTGGCAATGGCAGAGCGACGACGACAGTATCGGCAACGACTGTGACCGGTTATGAGCATTTTTGAGAGTTATCCTGTCCAAAATATCTAACCACTTAAATCAAGTCCATACAACACCATATATAGAGTATGGAGATGCATGCATGCATGCATGCTTGCCAAGTGGCGGACGGACATGCAGAATAAAGTTCACTTTCAATATAAAAAAAAACTAGTTATTAAAGTCATTAATACATACCCAAATAAAAAGTTAACCAAAGTTTGGAAATCAAAAGTAATACATAAAATATTTGTCTTTGACAAGTGATGTAAGAGATTAGCCAAGCATGACCTTTGTTTGACAAAAACCCTTACAATCAATCTTGGATCCCGAGACTACTACATACTCTAAAGGTGGATGATGGAGGAATGTGGCGGATGATGGTGGTGGAGTGGTGGCAGGTGTGAGAGAAGTGGTTTGTCAATAGATGATATGCAAATAAACCAAACAACCCTATTTATAGCCGGAAACATACCTTTCACACGGCCCCGTGCCCAAGGGGCACGACCTCGTGTCCTCTTCTTCTATGTCTTCATTTAGTGAGTTGTGTAAGTCCGTATCCAAACACGGCCCGTGTGTTAGAGGGCACAGCCCCGTGGTCTTGTACTTGCTGTACTTGGGGAGATTTTACATATATGAGAGTTAACCATGGCCTGTATACATGGGACACAGCCTCATGTCTCTTGTCTTCTTATGTTTGTCTTTTTCTTCATGGACTCTAGAATGGGGCACGGCCCCATGCCTTGGTAGCATGGTCATGTGCTTGACTTTTGGTATGATGTTTTGGTCTTGGGGTGAAGCTTGGAGGGTAGGCATGGCATGTCAACTTCTATTCTTTTGTATTTATGTTGGTTTTCTGCTGTTAGTTTGTTCCTTTCGTACACTTAAGCTATTTTAATCTTGAAAATCAAAAGTATAGAAAGAAATGTACTTTTTCCAACATTAGTACTTAAACGGTTGATTTTATACCTTATTTGATATAATTTTTATGTTGCATTTTGCACATATCAAATATGTCCACACTTGAATTTTTGGTTGTCCTCAAGTAAAACTCTTTAACACTGCTTACACACCCAAATGGAAGAGGTAGAGAAGAAGTTTTTGGATCTTGTTCTAGAGTGTCGGGAATCCAAGTTCTTTTTGTTCTTGTTTCTATTTTATTTACAATCCTATTCGACATGATTTATTTAGAACGCTTTTTAAGAAATTATTTTTAGGCATAACATGCCTCTAAAAATCTCATTAAGCTATATATAATTTCACACACCTCACAAGTGATCACTCGACACTCGGCCGAAAATGTATAAGTGAAATGCTTGGTCCCAGTACGGAACTTACCTCTACCATATGCTTGACAAGTAATCAAACATCCTCCTTTTCGACACAATTTTTGTAAATATCAAGAGAACTTTTAAAAGAGCAGGTTTTGGCTAGGGGTAGGGTTTTTTTAGGAAGTGGCTAAAGGCATAAAAATATCGGTTTTCTTTTGAAAAAAATGTTTGTTTGTGACTTATATAAAAACTAAAGACTATTAGAAAGAAGTTTTGGTACTTGATTAATACATTTAAGGCAACAAGGGGTTTTTTTTGATAGAATATTCATGAGATAACTAAGTCACTTTTTGATATATTTTCAAAGAACCGATTTTTTTACTAAAATAAGTGGTGTATAAGTAAAAAGGTTTAGGGTGATGGGTAACTTTTGCAAAATTTGTATTTTGCGGGTTTTGAAACGAAAGGTTTAGGCTCAAAGGGGTTAACTATGGGATTTTTGATGGGGAGATAAAAAAAAAAGAAAAAGATAATAAGGTTGAATCGAAAAGGGTTATAGTCCTAATGCCTCAACCATTTACTTACTTGGATTATTCGGTTGGGACCGTGAATGCATTGTCTTGTCAAGTTCTTGATTCGTGAAAACCATAAGGGCTATCACACAAGAAATGAAAATGAGCATTTAGTAATGATATGGTGCTAAATGCTCGGTAAAGGCTCAAAACTCACAATTTGTGGGAAAAGGGCTAAAAGTGAGAATGTATATATACAATCAAATTCTAAACAAATTGTTATGCTTTTCTATAAATTTTTCTTATATGGTTCTTTTTATCACAGCGCTCTCGGTTGTAAATTAGTTGAAACAAAAATTTTAAGCTAAAAACAAGACAAATAAAAAAAAAACCTTTGAAAAATTAGGGTGTTTTAGCAGTTCAAAGTAGAGTTTTGTGTAAGACTTGTTTTAGGACAAATGATTCAAGTTCCCCCACACTTAAATTACACATTGTACTCCATGTGTCCAAAATGGGTTAAATTTGATTAAATGTGTAAATGTGGGTTAAAACAATAATTTTTTTACTGGCTACTAGACACGGGGGCGTGTAAGGCAGGCATGGCCTGTGAACCTAGCTATTTTGAGTCTGAACCGTACTAGTGTGACATGTGTTACCAATGAATAAAGGCAATATTTGATTAAATTTAATGTTAATTGATGGTATTTGATGTGTTGGTAAATCCAAACTTTGTTAGAAATTATGTTGGCAAAAATAAGATAAACGCTTATCGCCTAACGAACAAAATGCAAAATGAACGTCGATTACCGCCCGATTAATGCTAAAATCCTAAAAATATTTGGTTATTATTAAAATGCTATTTTTAATCATATCCGTGAGGAAAAATTTAGTAAAATGCTCAAAAACACTGTTTTGCAAATTTAAGCACATACTATGCGATATGTAGGAGCAGGATCGGTTCGTAACCGAACACAAATTCTGCGTTTAATCCGTTTTAACATGCGGAATCTGTTAAAACCGAACCATAATCGAGACACAAACGTAAATAATCAACGTTTTATTACGATCACACGATATCAGGACAGAATTTCGACGTCTGTGACCCACGATTAATCTACCATAATGAAGATCTTGAAAGCTCTTGTGCGAAGCTGTTCTCATTGTGCGAAGTTGTTATGTCTTTGTGCGGACTTCTTCATATATATAGTTAATCTACATCGTATGAAGATGATAATCATGTAGATCGTACGAAGTGGAATTTCTCTCATGCATGCATTCTTGTTGTAATACTTGTGATGTTGTAAGAGATATGATGTCATCATGTAGAATGATGATTTCAGATCTGAACATATCCGCTCTCAACGTATTGTGTCGTACCGAATCCTGACTTTCCTAATGCTACCTAGCAAAATCTAGGGAAACCTTTGTTTGGTATTTCACATACTCAAGACACTTTAAATATACAACTACATTTCTATATATGGCCACACAAATAGTGCACTAACAATATCCCCATTGGACATAGCTAGAAATCTATGATGTTTAGTCTTGGTCTGCATTGGATAACATCTTCAAGTGAAACCATAGTCTCCCCCTTGAATGATACTCAACTAACACACGTATCTACACACAAACAATATCTTAACAGTCTCGTTGGTCCGCCTCAAATTCAACATTATCAGGTTTCCATGGAAGATTTTGAAAGAAAATCTTCTTGGATTTGTAATATTGAATGCAAAAATGTAAACATACTGAAATGTAATATATTTACAGTTTATATTTTGTGAGAAAACATGCTAGAGGATCATATCAGTTTTACTTAGACATATCAGTTGCACCGTTGATCTAGATGAAACACTCAGTTTAAACAGTTCAGGTGGATTATCGGTATTGTTGTCCACTTAAACTCAATTTCTTAATGCTCAGCAATACGTTAAGATACATTAATTTGCACTAAGTTCTTATGGACCCACAATCTCAGCATATCTCATCATGTAATACACTAACTTACTAGTAATGCCTTTAAACTTTCATCAACTATGATTTGTACAAAAATAACGCAGAATATTTAAACATTAACAATCAGGTCGATCTTTTGATATGCAGAGAAAGTCCAATGTTTAAAAAAAAGAAATAAAGACAAGTTGAAATTGTTTAACTCTTAATCACCAATCCGATATTTTCATATACGCAGAGATGATCCAAGATTTAAACGAAACACCAAGTAAAATAAAGCAGAAACGTTGAGGCACTAACATCCAATTCGATACTTTCGTATACGTAGAGGATGTCCAATGCTTAAACAAAATAATGAAGTAAAACAAGTTTAAATCTTTGCAAAATGAAAACACAATCACAGTAACTTTTCAGTAAGTTGTGAAAGTTCACAAACTGACCAATTTTTATGCTTTTCAGCATTTAGCTATTACCGAGTAGGTACACAGTCACAAAGGACAAAAATAAGTACTATGCTTTCAATCGCGTTTCCCACTAGAACTAGGCTTTTCATTTTAGTTTGTATCGTTTTCGCAAAACTACTAGTCTAGTTGAGCCTACCGACACATCTTTAGTGAGATTGTTTAACCATTTTAAATAGTACATATATTTAGCATGCACCGATAGTCCACTGATGTACTATCATTTCCTCTTTTCGCACAAGTAATATCATTTTCATTTTTCAATGTTTTTGACATTTTGAGATTTTCTATTGGTTTTGGCTTTTTGAAATTTTTTATCTATCTAAAATGATTTTGAAATGATGTTTATCAATTTTTCAGAAATTTGATTTTGACTTAAAATTTTTCTCCTCCTAAAATTGAAAACATCTTTTCGAAATTGAAAACAAAAATCTTCCATTTTAATCATTTAACGAATTTTTACGAATGTGAACGCAAGAGTACCATTTTGTTTGTGTGGAATATCACTCTTGTCTTTCTGCATGAACAACCATTGGTTCTGAAATGACGTTTTACTTGAAGCTTGGTTATCCTACACATTCAAATAAACTTCAATTAGTTTTGAATTGGAACCCAATCCATTCTAGATTTAGGTTTACCAAATTCTTCAACATCCGAAGTAAAAAAAACATTCACACTCTTTTTTATATTCAGACAGTTTGACAAAAACTTTATCTGAAAAATTAACTTTCTTTGATTTTGTAACAATTTGATTAACCAATTTTTTCTCCAATGTTCTCTCTTTTGTCCTCAGATTTGTATCTGACGCATTCGTTTTACTTGACTGATCACTCTTTGTAGAGTAAAACGATTCTTCCGAACTTTTATCTAAAACGGTTGTATCCGAGAACAATTTTTTTCCAAATACTCTCTCGTTTTCTTTCTCTTTTTCCTCAATCTGTCTCTCTGCCCTTGTGATAGCTTGACCTTCTTTTCTTTGGGCTTTTCTACTGTTCATTCATTTTTCTTAAACTTCTTGTGAGATTTATCCAACAATTCTCTATTTAGCCTCATTGGACATTCTCTTGCAATATGACCTTTGATTTGGTAGTTATAGCATCTTATCGTATCAAATATCTTCTTTAAACAATTTACAGCAATGTGTCCACTTATTCCACAGTTAAAACACACCCTGTTATCGCACCATTCCTCTCTATCAAACCATAACCGGACTGATTTTCGACGTCTACGACACACGATTAATCTACTAGAATGAAGAGGAAGATCTTGAAAGCTCTTGGGTGGAGCTGTTCTCATTGTGCGAAGTTGTTATGTCTTTGTGCGAACTTCATCATATATATAGTTATTCCACATCATATGAAGATGATAATCAGGTAGATCTGAAGTGGAATTTCTCTCATGCATGCATTCTTGTTGTAATACTTGTGATGATATGTAACGCCCCAAAAACCGAGGTTTAATATAATGGAATGTTTTCTTGTTTTATGGCATTAAATAAAAATAACTAAGTTACTTGACTTAGTTAAAGTTTCAAGTCTTATAGTAGAGAATAAGGTTTGTGAAAAATAGGATAAAATGACAAACTAAAGGGACTAAAGGTGGGGATGTGGATTGAAGTTTGTAACTAAATAGAATGTGCAGGAGATTATGTGTGTGTTTTTGTGTGTGTCGACACACATAAAAGGAAAAAGGGGTTCTTCCCCAAATCCTCATAAATTGAAGAAATTGATGGTGAAATGGAAGCTAATCTCTTGCATGAGTGAAGAATTATCATCATCTTAACCTAACAAACGAGTGGTAAGTTGTAATTTGAGATTTGATGATCATTGATGAAATGGGTATGTTTAATCCTTGAACTTGTGTGAAATTAGGATGATAATGAATTAGAATCATTTCATGAAACATGAATCATGCTCGAATTTCTGATTATTTTGATGTTTTAATGAAGACCCACTTATAAAAATAATGTTATGAAGATGATGATGTTGCATGTGTTAAATCGAGTATAGTTTTGATATATATGAAGTTGGATGTTGTAGACTATTGTTAAATGAAGTTGATTTAAAATGAAAGTTATGTGAAATTAGTGAAATTTGATAATCTTGATATGAGCTAGTAAGATTATGTATAAAATACTTGTACTTTGTGCATAGGAAGTAGTATGTACACCAAGTGTATGATGAAATGTCTAAATGAAGTAAGGATGTGAGATTGTAGGAAATGGCTTAACATATATGAATGAAATATATTATTGATGTAATTAGTAGTAAACTAACTTGAAGAATGTGCTATAAATGGAACTCATACAAGAAATTCGGGTTAAATGTATGTTTTGGGTAAGATCATGCATTAGAAGCATGTACCATGTGCTTGAATAGTGTGATGTTCATCATGTATTCAATTGATCATTAATTGGGATAAAGAAGTTAAAGAGCACTATGTCCATAGCATATGGACTCACTAGTGACGAATGATGTTATGTTTATGTTAAATTGCTAATTTTAAATGTAGTTGACAATTGTAGGATCATGAGAACATTAATCTGTATTGAGTTGATTATATGTGCATAATGTAATGAATCGGTCATATGATTATATATGTACAAAAGCATGAGTATGAAATGTATATAGTGTCATTTGTATGGTCTACTACGATGACACGAATGTATGAGGTTAAGTTGACAGTTCGTCCTATAAATCGTTGACTTTATGAAAGTCAACTATGCATAAGTAGCAAGGTTAGACTTTTTGTCACAATTGCAATGTTATAGAAAAGTCATATGGTGAGTATTAGATCAATGTGTGCTATATGTGGTGATGTGATGAATTATATGAGTTGAAAATATATGATTGTAGGGATATGCCTTATGCTTGTTAGAATTGACTAATGAAAGTCAAATGTGAGATATGCATTCGATATGACCGTTAACATGTACAATCATGTATACTAACAAGAATGTGAATGTTATGACATGAAAGTTTAGGAATCATGTTAAGTCGAATAGGAGCATGGAAGGCTAACGGGTCAAAAGGAGGCACGGTAACAGTTCCTAAAACGGACGCTTAGGTAAGTTATTTCCGGAATCACTCTTTAGTACTTAAAGGGAAATGTTATATCTTAATTGTTGAGAGGTTTGTAGGAACGTAAGATCAATGGAAGTACTAAGATGCGTTTGATGGTATTGGGTTGATAATGGTCAACTAAATTGGAAGTTGTATGATAAAAACTGAACGGGGCAAATCTAAGTAGTAAGAATTATCGCTTAAATGATATAATTAAAGCACATTTGGGCTTATGTTAATGTAGAATTTATTGTTAAAGTGTGACTATGGTAGTGTAAAGAGAAACGAGACCTTGTTTAGATGTTATGTGTTTAATTGTAAGTGAATCGGAATAGGCGTGAACGAACGGTTCTCGAAACGGGTCAAATAAGTTGTAAGTCCGAAATTAGCAGAAGCTGACCGTAAGCTACGGCAGCTGGCCGTAGCTTACGGTAGGTGATTTAAGTTTTGACAGAATATGGCTACCGTAAGCTACGGCAGGCATGCCATAGCTTACGGCGGGCTTTGCCAATTCCTAATTTTTGTTGTTTCTTGCATCCGACTGATCATGTTTCCGTCCCGGTATTCCGTAAGATGTTTTTAAAAAGTTCTTAAGTGATGTTAGACTTGTAAAACTTAAGTACATGTGAAAGTATCAGTCTTGAAATATGCATAATGATTGTGGTTTCGTATGTGGATATCATATACCCAATTATGTAATTGAATGATCAAAACTCGGATTGAGCAAATGTGTTATAGACAAGAAAGAATTAACTTATTTTCATGTGTGATTATTGATGAATAGTGAGTGTACAAATTAAGTTCTGAATTGAATGTGAACAAGTGAACGTGACTTGCATGTATGTATTTAAGTATAGAGTCGTAGTTGGTACATGTTATGTATATTTGTATGCGATGGCTATGTATGTATTTGGATTTATACAAATGAAAACACTGGTTGTAACTTACTAAATGTAGATTAATGGCATGTGCCTATGCGAAGATGTAGGTCTTCAATACGTTGAGATTATGTCTTGCTAACCGTTTTGCTGTTGAGAATGAAACATGAATGCAGGTATGTAAGTGTTTAGCTTTCAAAGATGCGAGGTCCGGTGTAAAGAACAAATTTAGAAGGATATAATTATGGAGTAGTAAACATAGTTAGAACACTATGTAGTTATTGATTAATTATATATTCATTTAATTATGTAAGATGTCACCCTTTACTGATGTGATGGTTGTGTATGTGGTGACCGCAGGTTAGTCAGATTATCATTATCATCATGGGAGATATGTGGATAAAGATCGAGTCAAAGAGCAAGGATTGTATGGGAAGAGCGGTCTCATAGATTGTATTATGTATTACATTTAGCAAGTTAAAAAAATGAATGTAGTAAATCTTTTCAAGAATGTGTCCAATAATTTATAAATGAACCTTTAAGTAAGTCTTACGGTCAATAAAGAAAGAATTTTTGAGTCGGTATTTCCGCGGCGTCTACTATACGCATTTAGGGTGTTTCATGTTGGTATCAGAGCCATGGTTTGAGTGAAATCAAGTACAAGAAGGTAAGTACTTGAACTCAAACCCGTGTGCTCTTGTGATAAAGGACCCGTACAATCCAAGACTCGATCAAGATCCAAATGTGTAAATGAATGTAAGCATGTGTATATGTATTCATATAAAGAAACTAACTGAATTGTATATGCAAGGTAAGCTTAAAGGATTGAGGAGAATGATCCGAGAATACGGTCTAGGATGAATGCCAAAGCATGCAATTAGACAGATGGACCCCAGGTACACAATATTAATGTATATTTATGGGTATTGGTTTTGAAGGAAAAAGGAAGAATCTCCTTGGGGAGGGTAAATATTAAACAAAAGACAATAATATTGTCTTGGTAAGTTTTAAAGATGTTGCATGAACTGAAACCCATTTCTTCGGACATAAGGTGATGACTATCATGAAGGCACGAAACAAGCATGTGGATTGCGCACCTGGCCAGTACGCAAGAAGCATATAACATTCGTGAAAGCATGATAATCAACGCATGTATGTCCGATAAGAGTTGGGAATAAGTTTGACGTGTGGGTGAAAGAGTTGTTAGACTCTCAAGAAATGGAGAGCAATCTATAAGAAAGAAAATGTTTGAATTTGTAAGTAAGTACGGATCAAACAAGTAAGAATGCATAATGAGAATGAAAATATTCGAATCCGTAAGTAAGTATGGATCAAACAAGTAAAAATGCATAATGAGAACGAAAATGTTCGAATCCGTAAGTAAGTTCGGACCAAACCGGTAAGAACGTATGATAAGAATGGAAATGTTTGGAACTGTAAGCTCGAAACAAAAAAGTAAACATTCCTTAAAGAAAATAATATTCAAGTTATGTTGCATAATATATATATATATACACAAATATGTTTGTATGCAAGAATGGTTTAAAAGGACAAACGAGTCATGCGGGTCAAATGGTGCTCGCCATTTGAACCCGGTATTAAATGTCTTGGTTGTCAAGTTTTATGCTTATAGGTAAGCGTAATGAATGGGCATGCCTTGCCACAAATTGGAAAGAATAACCATTGCAAAGTCTAGTCTGGATAACGAGTCAATGGTTTTGGACTTGCGTCAGGTATGTATAAAATTTTATGCGTTCGGTAGGAGTTTATGGTTAGACTAGAGAAGGATGTGTCAAATTTGGGTAATAGATTAACCTAAGTGGAATGCATCTAGTAATTTGGGTTGACGGTCATTTTGGTCTAGTGTCTTACCAGAGGGTAAAATTGAAATATAAAGGTTTTCTAGCATAAACCACTATAAAGGAAGTTGTGTTGAAGGATGTAATGAAAATTTTGACGAAAAGTAGGAGGCATGAGCTTGAATGCAAAACGCCACCTAACGGGTCGGTTGAGTAATTGACAAAACATAGATAAGAATGTGTTTACAGTTGGACCTTTGAAAAGCCAAACGAAGTTAAGCAATTATTAAGCAAGTAATAGTAAAATAGCATGACGTAATTGATTCATTAAGTAAGTATAACCGATGAAAGTTATTGTAGTAGCAAGGAACCTAGTGGAAAGAAATAAGTTTGAAATACGTTACATGTGAGGTATGTTAGTAATCGACCCAAGCAAGTCAAAAAAAGAATGATGGGCTAGGATTCGGATGGATGACTTATGTAATTTACAAGGAAAAGAAATTTTTCACAAGAAAATCTAAAATAATATCTAGTAAGTATGCTTGAATTAGAAAGAGTACAAACGGGTACTTTAATACATATACAATAGGTAGAAGTGCTAGTTTGACCTTGAAAAAGTCAAACTGCAAAAGGTAGATGAAATAATTAGTAAAATGAAAGAAATGGTATATGTAATATGTAATAGCATACATGTAAGAAATTTATGAAAGAATGGTAGGTGCATAAGCACCGAGAAGAATAAGTATTTGAAGGGAATGTATTAATGGTAAGTGTCATCAGAAAATGTTAACTTTGATGCTAGGCTTGTTAGCCATGCTCATCTGAACAAGACATTGTTGAAAGGATGCGCATAGGCAGAAGCTCAACAAATGAATGGATGCGATTAATCCGAGTATCGCATAAACTCACGAAGAATCAGGCCGATTTTGATCACAGACCGTTGATTATGCAATGGAATCAAGGTTATTAAAATGTTTAGCTCGCAACTATGAGTAAGAATTGGTATATTAAATGATTTGCTTTAATGGGTAATGTAAGAAGGAAATTATGCCATTAGGAGGATACTCCAAAATTTTTAAATAAGAATTTAGGGTATTGATTAAACGCTCGCATGGAGCGCTCGCGATACATACCTGCTTAGTAGGGTAAGTAATGCGTGAAGGAAGTTAATTGTGTAATGATATGAATATGAAAGTAATTAGAAAGAATGTTAATAATGGGATGTTGGGGTTTGCCCATGATAAAAAAAATGAAAATATCATATATGATATATGAATAGCATGAAATAAATCGATCTATTTTGATTAATAATTATATGATTGTATTAGCTTTAATTAGAAAGATAGAAACAAGCCGTAAACTTAGCTGTACGAGCAGTAGTATGCATTTGGAATAAATTCAATGAATGAACGGCTAGTGATCATGTGTGCTAGGAACTAGCATTATAAAGCAAAGATGACACTAATAAGAGCTCTGGATAAGATTCCAACTTTATATGAGTATGAAAGTAATTTTGTTTGATTAAAGAAGGTAGGGAAACGCGAACAATTGTGTTTATGCAGGAATTAAAACTTTTGCTAAGGTCCTGAATGTACTCAAGATGTAGTAAGCATCATCAAAAGATGAAAAAGTAAGAGTAGAATTGGTCTATTAGGAATGAGAAAGGTTTCGGGGACGAAACCTTCTTTAAGAGGGGTAGACTTGTAACGGCCTAAAACCCGAGGTTTAATATAATGGAATGTTTCTTGTTTTATGGCATTAAATAAAAATAACTAAGTTACTTGACTTAGTTAAAGTTTCAAGTCTTATAGTAGAGAATAAGGTTTGTGAAAAATAGGATAATATAACAAACTAGAGGGACAAAAGGTGGGGATTTGGATTGAAGTTTGTAACTAAATAGAATATGCAGGAGGTTATGTGTGTGTATTTGTGTGTGTCATCACACATAGAAGGAAAAAGGGGTTCTTCCCTAAATCCTTATAAATTGAAGAAATTGATGGTGAAATGGAAGCTAATCTCTTGCATGAGTGAAGAATTATCATCATCTCAACCTAACAAACGAGTGGTAAGTTGTAATTTGAGATTTGATGATCATTGATGAAATGGGTTATGTTTAATCCTTGAACTTGTGTGAAATAGGATGATAATTAATTAGAATCATCTCATGAACCATGAATCATGCTCGAATTTCTGATTATTTTGATGTTTTAATGAAGACCCACTTATAAAAATAATGTTATGAAGATGATGATGATGTTGCATGTGTTAAATCGAGTATTGTCTTGATATATATGAAGTTGGATGTTGTAGACTATTGTTTAATGACGTTGATTTAGAATGAAAGTTATGTGAAATTAGTGAAATTTGATAATCTTGATATGAGCTAGTAAGATTATATATAAAATACTTGTACTATGTGCATAGGAAGTAGTATGCACACTAAGTGTATGATGAAATGTCTAAATGAAGTAAGGATGTAAGATTGTAGGAAATGACTTAACATATATGAATGAAATATGTTAATGATGTAATTAGTAGTAAACTAACTTGAAGAATGTGCTATAAATGGAACTCATACAAGAAATTCGGGTTAAATATATGTTTTAGGTACGATCATGCATTAGAAGCGTGTACCATGTGCTTGAATAGTGTGACGTTCATCATGTATTCGATTGATCATTAATTGGGATCAAGAAGTTAAAGAGCACTATGTCCATAGCATATGGACTCACTAGTGACGAATGATGTTATGTTTATGTTAAATTGCTAATTTTAAATGTAGTTGACAATTGTAGGATCATGAGAACATTAATATGTATTGAGTTGATTATATGTGCATAATGTAATGAATCGGTCATATGATTATATATGTACAAAAGCATGAGTATGAAATGGATATAGTGTCATTTGTATGGTCTACTACGATGACACGAATGTATGGGGTTAAGTTGACAGTTCGTCCACTTTCTGAAAGTCAACTATGCATAAGTAGCAAGGTTAGACTTTTTGTCACAATTGCTGTCACACCCTCAATTTCCACTTGCGGAGTTTTACCGCGAGGCATGTGAACAAACCAGAATCTGAAACACTAGTACGTCGAACGACTCTACATGATTTGATTGTACTTTTTCCAAAATCATTTGTTGTAAATTTTAGATTACCAATATTTAGCATAAGTATCAGTTTTTAAAGTTTGAGCGGAAGCATAAATAAGTAGTGATGCGGGCGCCAACACAAACGCCAAACAAATGAAAAATCCCAAAACAATATTAATAAATAAGACTCGATAATGATGTCTTGTTCAATGCATGTGCGTGCACCTAGAGCTCCTAGCGTCCTGAGAAACATGTAAAGAAACAAGTGTCAACATTAAAGATGAGTGAGTTCACAGGTTTTCATAAATTCGTTTGTTCAGTTATAGTTTGTTATTCCGTTATCCCCATCCCGGGATAACATATCAGTTCCATTATTCCAACCTGGAATAATAAGTTGTTGCTTCCAATATTCCCAAACCGGAATATTAAGTTGTTGTTTCCATTATCCCCAACCCGGGATAATATGTTGATGTTCCAATATTCCAAACCCGGAATATTAAGTTGTTCCGTAATTAAGTTCAATATTAATGTATATAGGTAGCTAGCCTAAAGTCATGTCACTAAGTGTTCGCGATCGAAGCTGACAGTTGTGCCTCCGTTTTGCCAGGTCTATCACATGACCATGGCGATGTTAGGCCAATCATACACCCGTTGACCATACCCGGTCGGCTAGGGCGACTAGCTCGGATGGGGCTCGTCAGACCCAGTAGTACTACTTATAATTCCCCCGCTACTTAACCCAAATACTAACGATCCGAGGAGATTGTCGAGGACTTAAGTGATAAAGCTGCATAGTGACCATAACATTACATTAACATTAACTTAGTTACCGTATAGTTATGTGACGTTACATTCGTATAACGTAAAGAGTTTGAGTTTGAGAGTGTATACATGTTTCTCCCCCTGTTGTTTAAAAACCGTATAAAGTTAGGGGCCGTGAACTCACCTTTATTAGCTCGGTTAGTGTGGCAAAGATGTTATAAGAGATGGGACCGCTAGTTGCGTCCTAACAAACCAATTAATTCCACGTCAGTGTGTAATCACACCAATACAAATTCCACACGCAATTTACTCACAAAGTGATACACACAAACAACATATCTAACACTCAAACATGCATGCAAGTATTCTCATATAATCATAGTAATCAAACAACTTATCGTGAACACATTCCAAATCCATGCAACACTTTAATGCATAAAATCACAAGTTAACAACTTTCTGCTCAACACTCAGTTATTCAGCTGTTTTCTAGGATTTTTATAAAATAGTTCCAGCATTCTAAAAATTCCCATATTTTTACAGTAGGTGAAATTTATACCATAGAAATTTATATAATTTTTCCAAGTCCTAAATCTTTACCAATTAACCATAATTATTAATCCGCTAAGATGCAGTCAGATTTACTGCTTTCTGACTGCAGTCCACGGAAGAATTTATTTAAAAATCACTGATCGTCCGATTAACAAAATTCCAGTTGGAGTTGCCCGGAAATTTCTATACCTAGTTGCTGTACAAAAATCATGACTCAACTCCCTACTGATTTTAAAATCTAGCTTGATAAACAACCAACAAAATTCCAGAATTTTAACAGCTTTACCTACTGAACTTGTTTAGCCCTTTAAAAATATCAAACGATTTCAGAAAATTATGAATCCAGCGCCATTAGATTCCTTATTCAAATCTCTACGTTCTAGACATCAGAAAATCCGTTTTTCGACAACTAACGACCAAGTTACAGCCTGATGAAGTCGGCTGAAACTTTCACTCAGCAAACTGTTTCAGCATTATTGTTACAATTTATTCGCACAATTCGTTCATACGGTTAACCTAGGTGATTATAATCCGATTTCTACTCATAGATTGAGACTAATAACCTATCCATGCAAACCCTAGTTCTTATTTCTAGTTATTACAACCAAAACACACTTGCTAACTTATGATTTCCGAGTACAATTCTGCGTATGAACAATGATCAATTCAGCCGATTACTTAACACTCACATATTCTGAAAACAATACAATCAAACACATATATCCGCAACAACTAAGCATCCAAGCATACATATAATCCGAGACAATGAATCATTCAAGCATGCATATTTATCCGCGGCAATACAATCACACGATCTGAACACAACAAAGTCACACACACGTATCCGATTATGGTCTTGTATCATATGATAAGGTAAACGAACCGTGATTAAGCTAGAGGATCCGGTGATCAAAGCTGCTTGCGGCCGAGAGGAAAGAACAACTGATCTTGCGATCTAGACTGAGCGGGACGAGATGACCGGCTGTTAGCGACCGAGATGATGATGGCTTCGGCTGATGCTTGCTGCGTCCGAAAGAAAAGAAAGGAAAGCTGTTCGCGATTTATGGAGCAAGAGAAGGCGGTTAGAGTTTATGTTTTAGAAGGAAGCATGCATAAGTTTTGTAGATATAGGCGCAAGAGATAAAGATTTCGATTTGGGATAAGTATTGTGGCCGAGGAACTAGGGTGGTTGGTTTGGGTTTGATCTCGGTCGAAATCTGATTTGGTTTGGTTTGGGTTTTGCGGCCGAGTGGTTAGAGAACTAAAGTTTAGGTTTGATCTTTGATTCTTCTTCTCTTTTGGCCGAAGACTTGGGTTCCAAGTTTCCTATTTTCACCAAGAGTTTGGTTTGTGTTTGTGTCGCGGTTCGGTTCGTGTGCATATTTACTTAATAACTAAACAATCACACAAACACTCATCACGTATTCATTCACGTTCGTACACATAGCACGTAATTAAATTGACACGTATTACGTTTAAGTTATCCGAAAAACCCGGGATATCACATTATCCCCATGTTGAAAGAATTTTCGTCCCGAAAATTGAGTAAACACGGTTTAGCATGTAGCATACATGTTCAGAGTGCCACGCACAAAGAGTTAGTTCGTTTATGATGGTAAGCAACGTTACAAGAAGTTCCCAAGTGTCATACACAAGGATTTCCAAGTGCCATGCACATGAATTTAGTCAATAATAGTACACGAAATATGAGATGTCCATAATAGTACACGAAAGTATGAGAAATTTCCAGGTTGTCACATCATCCCCTTGTTGAAAGAATTTTCGTCCCGAAAATTTAGTTACTGGTATCGTTAGTTTGCTGCTCAGTTGCAAAGAGGTGTGGGTATTTGCTTTTCATTTGGTCCTCTCTTTCCCACGTGAACTCCGGTCCACGCTTAGAGTCCCAACGAACTTTAACGATTGGAATCTTGCTGTGCCTCCGAGTCTTGATCTCACGATCCATGATCTCGATAGGCTTTTCTACGAAGTGTAGTTGTTCATCCACTTGGATCTCATCCAATGGAATAACTAAAGTTTCATCTGATAGACACTTCTTCAGATTTGACACGTGAAATACGTTGTGAACTCCACTGAGTTCGGTCGGAAGGTCTAATTGGTATGCTACGGGTCCGATACATTTCAAGATTACAAACGGGCCTACGTACCGTGGGTTAAGTTTGCCCCGTTTTCCGAAGCGGATTACACCCTTCCAGGGTGACACCTTTAGTAGGACGAGATCGCCTACTTGGAATTCGAGCGGTTTGCGTCGTTGATCAGCGTAGCTTTTCTGTCGATCTCGTGCCGCCGCCATGCGGTTTTTGATTTGTACAATCTTTTCAGTAGCCTCAAGTATTAACTCAGGGCCTGTGAGTTGACTGTCACCGACTTCTGCCCAGCAGACCGGTGATCTACATTTACGACCATATAATGCCTCAAATGGTGCTGCCGAAATACTCGTGTGATAGCTGTTGTTATATGAGAATTCTACTAGAGGCAGGTGAATTTCCCAATTATTTCCGAAGTCCACTACGCATGCCCTAAGCATGTCTTCCAAGGTTTGTATGGTCCTTTCGCTTTGACCATCAGTCTGAGGGTGATAAGCTGTGCTCATATCCAAGCGTGTTCCCAACGCTTTCTGGAGTGACTGCCAGAAGTTTGACGTGAAGCGAGCATCTCTATCTGAGATGATGGACGTTGGCACTCCGTGCCGAGAAACTACTTCCTTGATGTAGATGCGAGTCAACTTCTCCATCTTATCTGTTTCTTTAATAGCTAGGAAGTGTGCGGACTTAGTTAAACGATCCACAATCACCCAGATGGTGTCGCAACCACCCAAGGTTCGCGGGAGTTTAGTGATGAAATCCATTGAGATCTGATCCCACTTCCACACTGGGATCTCTGGTTGTTGGAGTAGCCCCGATGGCTTTTGATACTCCACCTTGACTTTTGCACAAGTCAAACATTTACTCACGTAGGTGGCTATATCGGCTTTCATGTTAGGCCACCAATACGCAACTTTAAGGTCCTGATACATCTTATCCGAACCCGGATGGATAGAGTATCGAGATTTGTGAGCTTCATCCATGACTAGCTCTCTGAGGTTCCCGTAGAGAGGTACCCATATGCGATTCATGAAATACCGAGCTCCATTGGGCTTTACCTCCCAATCGCGTTCCATTTTTCCCACTGATTCGGCTTTGATGTTTTCCTCCTTAACTGCTTCTAACTGGGCGTCGCGTATTTGCTCGGGTAGCCCCGAATGAATAGTGAGTTGTAGTGCTCGTACGCGACGAGGTTTCAAGTGTTCCTTCCTGCTGAGGGCATCGGCTACCACATTAGCTTTACCCGGGTGATACCGAATGGCACACTCATAATCGTTCAAGAGTTCGACCCAGCGACGCTGTCGCATGTTCAACTCCTTCTGATCAAAGATGTGCTGGAGGCTTTTGTGGTCAGTGAAGATTGTGCACTTCGTTCCATAAAGGTAGTGTCTCCAAATCTTAAGTGCAAACACTACTGCTCCCAATTCTAGGTCATGCGTCGTGTAGTTCTTCTCGTGAACTTTCAGCTGTCGCGACGCATACGCGATGACCTTATCGCGTTGCATGAGTACGCATCCCAATCCCTGAATGGAAGCATCACAATACACTACAAAGTCATCTGTCCCTTCCGGCAAGGACAGAATGGGTGCACTGCAAAGTTTCTGCTTCAGCAATTGAAATGCTGCTTCTTGTTTTTCACCCCAAGCATACTTGATGCCTTTCTGGGTGAGGGTAGTGAGCGGTTGTGCAATCTTTGAAAACCCTCGATGAAGCGTCTGTAGTAACCAGCCAATCCCAAAAATTGGCGGATTTCCGTCGGTGTCTTAGGTGCTTCCCAGTTTTTGATGGCTTCAATCTTGGCAGGGTCTACGTGGATACCCTTTTCATTCACGACGTGCCCGAGAAACTGAACTTCTCGGATCCAGAAATCACACTTCGAAAGCTTGGCGTATAGCTTTTCCTGTTGAAGTAATCCTAGCAGTAATCGTAGATGCTCAGCATGCTCTTCTTTACTTTTGGAGTAGATGAGTATGTCATCGATGAACACAATGACAAATTTGTCGAGATATGGTTTACACACGCGGTTCATGAGGTCCATGAACACCGCAGGTGCGTTAGTGAGACCGAATGGCATGACCAAGAACTCGTAATGGCCATACCGAGTGCGAAATGCTGTCTTAGCGACATCCTCCTCCCTGACACGTAGCTGGTGATAACCGGACCGTAAATCAATCTTAGAGTAGTAACTTGACCCTTGCAGTTGGTCGAATAGATCGTCGATGCGAGGTAACGGGTATCGGTTCTTGACTGTAACCTTGTTGAGTTCCCTATAGTTGATGCACATGCGGAAAGTCCCGTCCTTCTTCTTGACAAACAGGACTGGAGCTCCCCATGGCGAAACGCTTGGTTGGATAAATCCTTTTTCTAGCAGCTCTTGAAGTTGGGTAGACAGTTCCTGCAGCTCGGCTGGAGCTAGGCGGTATGGAGCCTTGGCGATGGGAGTTGCATTGCTTGCCAATTCGATTTCAAACTCCAATTGTCGATGTGGTAGAAGACCAGGTAGTTCTTCTGGGAATACATCGGAAAAATCACGGACGACAGGGATGTCTTCTATACGTTTCTCGTCCTTAGGCTGTTCGGTAATTAGTGCGAGTAAAGCGAAAGAATTCTTTTTCCGAAGATACTTCTGCGCTTGCATAAATGAGATAATGTTGGTGACGGCGCTTGCCTTATCGCCTTGTACCGTCAGGATTTCGTCGTTCGTGAGTGGAATACGGATAGACTTTTCGAAGCAGAGAACTTCAGCCCGGACGTCGGATAGCCAGTCCATTCCGACTACCACGTCAAAACTACCCAGAGTAGTTGTCATCAGATCAATGGTAAAAGTGTGGCCCGCGAGTTTGAGTTGACAGCCGGATACGATTTGGGTCACATCTACCGATTTACCGTTGGCTAATTCTATCACATAAGGGGTCTCTAATGGTTTAAGCGTGAGATTTAGGTTCTTCCTAAAAGACTCAGATATAAAGCTCCTATCCGCACCCGTATCAAAAAGCACAGAAGCAAAATGTTCATTAAGGGGAAACTTACCGGTGACCACGTTCGTGTCGTTTCTGGCCTCCCCGCGGCCCAATGTAAATGCGCGACCCTTGGCACCTCCTGTGCCACCGTTCCCATTATTGTTGTTGCTATTATTGTTGTGGTTGTTGTGGTTGTTTCCACCATTATTGTTGTTGTTGTTGCGCAACTGTGGGCAGTCTTTTCTGAAATGAGCGGTGCTACCACACTGATAGCATCCCCGGTTTATACCCTACTGCTGACCTTGAGGCTGATTCTGATTTTGTCGGGACACGATTTCCCCACGACAATCCCTTGCCGCATGTCCCATCTTGCCACATCTTTGGCAGCGATTTCCTGCACAAGGGCCGTCATGGTGAAGATTACAGCGGTTGCACTGCGGCTTTCGACCTACATAACCGCCTGCATTCTGGTTGTTGTTGTAGTTGCTGTTGTTGTTGGAACGATTTTGATGACCCCGGTGGCTGTGGTAGTGATTGAACCGTTTCTGGTTCCCTTGCTGTGGATGAGGTGACGAAGACTGTCGAATGGTGGAGTCTTCAAACTTTCTTTTGTTATCTGAGGCAACTTCAGTGGTACCCCGTGCTGGCAGTTTCTTCTGTTCCACCGCTTTATCGGTGAGTTTGTGAGTCAATCAGATAGCTTGATGTTCTGTTACAGGGTTACTAGACATCACCATACCCTGAATTTCCGAAACCAGACCCCCGAGATAGAACTCGAGTCTTTTCTCCACCGTGTTAGCCAATTCAGGACACAGAAATACCAAATCATGATGTTTTGCGGTGTAAGCTTCAATTTCCGATCCCACCATCTTGTGGTTCCATAAAGCTTGCTCTAACTGTTGCACTCTGTCTCGTGGACAGTACTCCTCTTTAATCAGGGCCTTGAACTCAGCCCATGCCATTGCATTTGCAGCTAACAGTCCATGTGTTTGGACTTGGGCATTCCACCATGTCAGTGCCCCCTCTTCCAGTGTTGAGGCGGCGTATTTGACCTTGTTGGCCTCTAAGCAGTTGCACATTTCAAACACGGATTCTGACTTTTCGATCCAGCGGACCAGTCCAATGGGTCCTTCCGCCCCCGAGAACTTGCTTGGCTTTGCGTCAAGGAACATCTTATAGGGATTAAAGCCCCCTCCTGCTGACAGAGAACAGGAAGTCAGCAAGGAATCGTACTAGCCTCACTATTAGATTTTCACGCGAAAACTTAATAATGGTTACCTGCCGGCTGGTTCTGAACACCCGCTAATGCTGCATTCACATACTCCTGAATCATGGCAGCTAGCTCTTCGGGCGTCAAGTTAAGGTTTCCACGTCTTCCAGTTTCCATTTAGATCTTCGAAACACAACACAAACACACCTGATAAGTCTATATATCCAATATAGTTATCCTACTTCGTACTTTAATAATTATTAAGTTATGTCAACTCAATATGTTAAATAGTCAAAAGAAATACTTGATTAACTGAAATCTCAACGTCTTACAAAAGTGCAAATCAAACATACGAATTCCCTATAATGTCTCAAATTTAAATACAAGTGGAAAATAATAAACTGAAGAAAACAAATAATATAAACGAGACATGTCAGTCGTCTACATCTCCATTCCCCAAGTCACTGTCATTGCCGTCATCCTGTGCGGCATTTCCAGCTTCCTCAGCTGGGTCCTCCTCCGGATCCTCTTCAGGATCCTCCTCTGGATCCTCTTCTTGATCCTCCTCTACCGGCACTGGAGGGGCCGGTGCTGGTGCAAGTGCTTGATTTTGCAGTTCCTGAATGTTCCAACTATTTTCCAGGACTCTGTACTCAAGCCAGTCAGCTCTTATCTGCTCAGCACGCAGATCTCTGGCTATGGTGTTACGGGCTATCTTACTCGTACGATGCTCTTCCTCGAGCGAGTCGGTATTTCCTGTAAGGTGTCGGATCATCCATCCTTGTGCTAAGATGGTTTCCTGCATTCTTTCTAACTGTTTTTGTTGTGTATGCACTAGGATTCTAAGCATGTCAACTCCTATTTCTACAGGATTAACCGGTTCAACCGGTACTGCAATAGTTGGGCGTAGCGATGACTCCTCCCCCAGAGCGAGCCTCTTCCTCGCCGCTGAGCGTGTCTCCACGCCATAAGGTGGTATGGGTTCCACCATTGGTGCCTTTCCTGGTGCCCTTGGTGGCGTAAGTCTGTCGGACGATGATGACGATGAGGATGATGACATTGCCTGTTAGGTCGTGTAGTTAGTTATGAGTTGTTTTCATTTCTTATCATGGAGATATAATCTACCAAGTACAGTTGTGGTATATTACATAACAATATATAATAATTCGGTGCCAAACTAAGTCTAGTGTCGTGATATCAGCTATAGTTTAGGTCTACTTCTAATGCAAACCTGGTTCTCTATAGCTAGTGGCTCTGATACCAATCTGTCACACCCTCAATTTCCACTTGCGGAGTTTTACCGCGAGGCATGTGAACAAACCAGAATCTGAAACACTAGTACGTCGAACGACTCTACATGATTTGATTGTACTTTTTCCAAAATCATTTGTTGTAAATTTTAGATTACCAATATTTAGCATAAGTATCAGTTTTTAAAGTTTGAGCGGAAGCATAAATAAGTAGTGATGCGGGCGCCAACACAAACGCCAAACAAATGAAAAATCCCAAAACAATATTAATAAATAAGACTCGATAATGATGTCTTGTTCAATGCATGTGCGTGCACCTAGAGCTCCTAGCGTCCTGAGAAACATGTAAAGAAACAAGTGTCAACATTAAAGATGAGTGAGTTCACAGGTTTTCATAAATTCGTTTGTTCAGTTATAGTTTGTTATTCCGTTATCCCCATCCCGGGATAACATATCAGTTCCATTATTCCAACCCGGAATAATAAGTTGTTGCTTCCAATATTCCCAAACCGGAATATTAAGTTGTTGTTTCCATTATCCCCAACCCGGGATAATATGTTGATGTTCCAATATTCCAAACCCGGAATATTAAGTTGTTCCGTAATTAAGTTCAATATTAATGTATATAGGTAGCTAGCCTAAAGTCATGTCACTAAGTGTTCGCGATCGAAGCTGACAGTTGTGCCTCCGTTTTGCCAGGTCTATCACATGACCATGGCGATGTTAGGCCAATCATACACCCGTTGACCATACCCGGTCGGCTAGCGCGACTAGCTCGGATGGGGCTCGTCAGACCCAGTAGTACTACTTATAATTCCCCCGCTACTTAACCCAAATACTAACGATCCGAGGAGATTGTCGAGGACTTAAGTGATAAAGCTGCATAGTGACCATAACATTACATTAACATTAACTTAGTTACCGTATAGTTATGTGACGTTACATTCGTATAACGTAAAGAGTTTGAGTTTGAGAGTGTATACATGTTTCTCCCCCTGTTGTTTAAAAACCGTATAAAGTTAGGGGCCGTGAACTCACCTTTATTAGCTCGGTTAGTGTGGCAAAGATGTTATTAGAGATGGGACCGCTAGTTGCGTCCTAACAAACCAATTAATTCCACGTCAGTGTGTAATCACACCAATACAAATTCCACACGCAATTTACTCACAAAGTGATACACACAAACAACATATCTACACTCAAACATGCATGCAAGTATTCTCATATAATCATAGTAATCAAACAACTTATCGTGAACACATTCCAAATCCATGCAACACTTTAATGCATAAAATCACAAGTTAACAACTTTCTGCTCAACAGTCAGTTATTCAGCTGTTTTCTAGGATTTTTATAAAATAGTTCCAGCATTCTAAAAATTCCCATATTTTTACAGTAGGTGACATTTATACCATAGAAATTTATATAATTTTTCCAAGTCCTAAATCTTTACCAATTAACCATAATTATTAATCCACTAAGATGCAGTCAGATTTACTGCTTTCTGACTGCAGTCCACGGAAGAATTTATTTAAAAATCACTGATCGTCCGATTAACAAAATTCCAGTTGGAGTTGCCCGGAAATTTCTATACCTAGTTTCTGTACAAAAATCATGACTCAACTCCCTACTGATTTTAAAATCTAGCTTGATAAACAACCAACAAAATTCCAGAATTTTAACAGCTTTACCTACTGAACTTGTTTAGCCCTTTAAAAATATCAAACGATTTCAGAAAATTATGAATCCAGCGCCATTAGATTCCTTATTCAAATCTCTACGTTCTAGACATCAGAAAATCCGTTTTTCGACAACTAACGACCAAGTTACAGCCTGATGAAGTCGGCTGAAACTTTCACTCAGCAAACTGTTTCAGCATTATTGTTACAATTTATTCGCACAATTCGTTCATACGGTTAACCTAGGTGATTATAATCCGATTTCTACTCATAGATTGAGACTAATAACCTATCCATGCAAACCCTAGTTCTTATTTCTAGTTATTACAACCAAAACACACTTGCTAACTTATGATTTCCGAGTACAATTCTGCGTATGAACAATGATCAATTCAGCCGATTACTTAACACTCACATATTCTGAAAACAATACAATCAAACACATATATCCGCAACAACTAAGCATCCAAGCATACATATAATCCGAGACAATGAATCATTCAAGCATGCATATTTATCCGCGGCAATACAATCACACGATCTGAACACAACAAAGTCACACACACGTATCCGATTATGGTCTTGTATCATATGATAAGGTAAACGAACCGTGATTAAGCTAGAGGATCCGGTGATCAAAGCTGCTTGCGGCCGAGAGGAAAGAACAACTGATCTTGCGATCTAGACTGAGCGGGACGAGATGACCGGCTGTTAGCGACCGAGATGATGATGGCTTCGGCTGATGCTTGCTGCGACCGAAAGAAAAGAAAGGAAAGCTGTTCGCGATTTATGGAGCAAGAGAAGGCGGTTAGAGTTTGTGTTTTAGAAGGAAGCATGCATAAGTTTTGTAGATATAGGCGCAAGAGATAAAGATTTTGATTTGGGATAAGTATTGTGGCCGAGGAACTAGGGTGGTTGGTTTGGGTTTGATCTCGGTCGAAATCTGATTTGGTTTGGTTTGGGTTTTGCGGCCGAGTGGTTAGAGAACTAAAGTTTAGGTTTGATCTTTGATTCTTGTTCTCTTTTGGCCGAAGACTTGGGTTCCAAGTTTCCTAGTTTCACCAAGAGTTTGGTTTGTGTTTGTGTCGCGGTTCGGTTCGTGTGCATATTTACTTAATAACTAAACAATCACACAAACACTCATCACGTATTCATTCACGTTCGTACACATAGCACGTAATTAAATTGACACGTATTACGTTTAAGTTATCCGAAAAACCCGGGATATCACAATTGCAATGTTATAGAAAGTCATATGGTGAGTATTAGATCAATGTGTGCTATATGTAGTGATGTGATGAATTATATGAGTTGAAAATATATGATTGTAGGGATATGCCTTATGCTTGTTAGAATTGACTAATGAAAGTCAAATGTGAGACATGCATTCGATATGACCGTTAACATGTACAATCATGTATACTAACAAGAATGTGAATGTTATGACATGAAAGTGTAGGAATCATGTCAAGTCGAATGGGAGCATGGAAGGCTAACGGGTCAAAAGGAGGCAAGGTAACAGTTGCCAAAACGGACGCTTAGGTAAGTTATTTCTAGAATCACTCTTTAGTACTTAAATGGAAATGTTATATCTTAATTGTTGAGAGGTTTGTAGGAACGTAAGATCAATGGAAGTACTAAGATGCGTTTGATGGTATTGGGTTGATAATGGTCAACTAAATTGGAAGTTGTATGATAAAAACTGAACGGGGCAAATCTAAGTAGTAAGAATAATCGCTTAAATGACATAATTAAATGTTAATGTATAATTTATTGTTAAAGTGTGACTATGGTAGTGTAAAGAGAAACGGGACCTCGTTTAGATGTTTTGTGTTTAATTTTAAGTGAATCAGAATAGGCGTGAACGAATGGTTCTCGAAACGGGTCAAATAAGTTGTAAGTCCGAAATTAGCAGCAGTTGACCGTAAGCTACGGCAGTTGGCCGTAGCTTACGGTAGGTGATTTAAGTTTTGGAAGAATATGGCTACCGTAAGCTATGGCAGGCAGGCCTTAGCTTACGGCGGGCTTTGCCAATTCCTGATTTTTGTAGTTTTTGCATCCGACTGATCATGTTTCCGTCCCGGTATTTCGTAAGATGTTTTTGAAAAGTTCTTAAGTGATGTTAGACTTGTAAAACTTAAGTACATGTGAAAGTATCAGTCTTGAAATATGCATAATGATCGTGGTTTCGTATGTGGATATCATATACCCAATTATGTAATTGAATGATCAAAACTCGGATTGAGCAAATGTGTTATAGACATCAAAGGATTAACTTATTTTCATGTGTGATTATTGATGAATAGTGAGTGTACATATTAAGTTCTGTAATTGAATGTGAACAAGTGAACGTGACTTGCATGTATGTATTTATGTATAGAGTCGTAGTGGGTACATGTTATGTATATTTGTATGCGATGGATATGTATGTATTTGGATATATACAAATAAAAAAAACTGGTTGTAACTTATTGAATGTAGATTAATGGTATGTGCCTATGTGAAGATGTAGGTCTTCAATACCTTGAGATTATGTCTTGCTAACCGTTTTGCTGTTGAGAATGAAACATGAATGCAGGCATGTAAGTGTTTTGCCTTCGAAGGTGCGAGGTCCGGTGTAAAGAACAAATTTAGAAGGATATAATTATGGACTAGTAAACAAAGTTAGAACACTATGTAGTTATTGATTAATTATATATTCATTTAATTTTGTAAGATGTCACCCTTTACTAATGTGATGGTTGTGTATGTGGTGACCGCAGGTTAGTCAGATTATCATTAACATCATGGGAGATATGTGGATGAAGATCGAGTCAAAGAGCAAGGATTGTACGGGAAGAGCGGTCTCATAGCTTATATTATGTATTACATTTAGCAAGTTAAAAAAATGAATGTAGTAAATCTTTTCAAGAATGTGTCCAATAATTTCTAAATGAACCTTTAAGTATGTTATATAGTCAATAAAGAAAGAATTTTGAGTCGGTATTTCCGTTGCGTCTACTATGGTCAAAACGCATTTTGGGTGTTTCATGATGTAAGAGATATGATGTCATCATGTAGAATGATGACATCATATCTGAACATATCCATTCTCAACGTATCGTGTCGTACCGAATCCTGACGTATCCTAACGCTACCTTGCAAAATCTAGTGAAATCTATGTCCGGTATTTTACAGACTCAAGACACTCGACAATAAATATACAATTAGATTTCTATTTATGGCCACACAAATAGTGCACTAACACGATACCGCGCGTATGTTACAAAATATAAATGACAAAGCCAATCAAGGCAAATAATATAATGTTCAACAATACTAGGGCGAGTTAATGTTGATAGAATGATCAAAGTAATTTAAAACGCCTTAAAATGCGAGAGAAAATACCCGGTACTTAGTTAAATACATGTATTTAACTATATATATATTATATATGTGTATGTATATGTATATATGTTGTATGTGTGCGCAAGGGGCATGTGGCGGCCCAAGAGGGTGTCCACCCCCACCTCCATCTTACAAGCGTTAAACCTATATTCTTTAGATGCATTTAAGTTCTTGGATGATGATGATATGATAATCATGAATTAAGTGCTTGTACATAAGTGTAGATGATGATTAAATGATCATATGATAGTGAACTTGAAATGATATGAGAAAAGTGGAATAAATTAGATTATAAGCATGCTAAAATGATGCTAAACGATGTGTTATGATGATATGAAGTTATGTCATAACTCTAGTAGCTTTGCATGTTGTAGGCAAAAAGGGTGAAATTTCATGATTTATGTTAAATAACATGTGTTATGTTAAAATATGAAGTCGTCACGATTTCGGATGATTATAGTAAAGTTCGATACAAAATTATGCGTTAAAAACGGTAAAAATCGATTTTTAAAGTGATTTTTGCAAAACTGTTTTAGATCAGGTTATAAACTAATATTTTTATGATGCATATAAGTATTTTAACTTATATTAAGTATCCATGGTGTTTGGCTAGTCAGACGTGACTTCCGACGCCCAAAACGTTATCGAAACGTTAAAAATATGCATATTTCAACGTACGTGAAAACGGGTTATTCAAGGGTGAACTTTGCATGTTGTGATCGGATATGTGGGTATGAGTGTGTATAATGTGAAATAATAAGTTCTGACATGATAGTAGGAGTTAGGACTATACATATGCACTTGTACGGTTAAAACGGTAATTTCGTTAAAAAGTCACGTTACATGTGCAACTTATTTGTCGAGCATGAAAGTGATACAAAGGTTAACTTGTTAAGTTATTTCATGAATAAATGCTATAAAAATGATAAAATTTATAAGTTGACAGAATACGTGTATTACGATATCTGATGATATGTTAACGTTTGTGCAAATATGTTACGAGGCGCAAATCGTAGATATATTGTACATAAAGAGGTATATAACGGATATGAAATAATGAGGGTCATCAATAAAATCGTTCAAGTCGCAAAAATATTAATATATATGTTGACCTCATGCCTTGGTGGTACGGTCCCCTGCTTGAGGGTAGGCATAGCATGTCAACTTCTCTTCTTTTGTTTATGTTGCTTTTTTGCTATTAGTTTGTTCCTTTAGTACATTTAAGCTCTTTTAATCCTGAAAATCAACTGTATACAAAGAAACACACCATTTCCATCATTAGTACATAAAAGGGTTGATTTTGTACCTTATTTGATATAATTTATATTTGCATTTTGCGCATATCAAATACCCCCACACTTGAATCTTTGCTTGTCCGCAAGCAAAATTCTTTAATACTGCTTACACACCCAAATGGGAGAGGTAGAGAAGAAGTTTTTGGGTCTTGTTTTAGAGTGTCGGGAATCCAAGTTCTTTTTATTCTTTTTTTCTATTTTAGTTACAATCCTATTCGATATGATTTATTTAGAACTCTTTTTAAGAAAATTATATCTTTAGGCATAACATGCCTCTAAAAATCTCATTAAGCTATATACAATTTCACACACATCACAAGTGACACTCAACACTCGGCCGAAAATGTATAAGTGAAACACTCGGTCCCGATGTGAAACTTAGCTCTACCATATGCTTGACAAGTAATCAAACCTCCTCCTTTTTGACTTAATCTTTGTATATCAAGAGAACTTTTAAAAGCGTAGGTTTTGGCTAGGGGTAGGGATTTTTATTTAAGAAGTGGCTAAAGGCGTAAAAATATCAGTTTTTTTAAATTGTTTGTTTGTGACTTAGATGCAAACTAAAGACTTTAAGCAACAAGTTTTGGAACTTGCTTAATATATTTCAATCAACAAGGGAATTTTTTATTGAATATTCACAAGATAACTAAGTCACCTTTTGATATATTTCCAAAGGACCGATTTTTTTACTAAAATAAGTGGTGTAAAAGTAAAAAGGTTTAGGGTGATGGGTAACTTTTGCAAAATTTGTATTTTGCGGGTTTTAAAACGAAAGATTTAGTTTCAAAGAGGTTAACTAAGGGATTTTGGATTTTGGTGGGGAGATAAAAAAAGAAAATAATGTTGAAACGAAAAAGGGCTATAGTCCTAATGCCTCAATCATTTACTTACTTGGATTAGTCGGTAAGGACCGGGAATGCATTGTCTTGTCAAGTTCTAGATTCTTAAGAACCATAAACGCGATCACACAAGAAATGAAAAGTGAGCATTTAGAAAAGATATGGTGTTGAATGCTTGGTAGAAGCTCAAAACTCATGATTTGTGGGAAAAGGGTTAAAAGTGTGAAAATGTATATAGACAATCAAATTCTAAAAAGATTGTTATGCCTTTTTATAAAATTTTCTTATATGGTTTTTTTATCACGACGCTATCGGTTGTAAATTAGTAAAAACAAAAAATTTTAGAACTTGGTACTCTAACTTAAACAAAAAAAAGACAAATAAAATAATTTTTTTTTCCAAAAAGACTGGGTTGTTTTAACGGTTCCAAGTAGAGTTTTGTCTAAGGCTTGTTTTAGGACAAATGATTCAAGTCCCTCCCCCCACTTAACTTACACATTGTCCTTAATGTGTCCAAAATGGTTAAATTTGATTAAATGTGTAAATGTGTGTTAAAACAATAAAATTTTTACTTGCTACTAGGCACGGGGGCATGTTAGGCAGGCACGGCCCGTGAACCTAACTATTTTGAGTATGTACTGTATTAGTGTGACACATGTTATCAATATAAAGACAATATTTTATTAAATTTGGTGTAAATTGATGGTATTTGATGTGTTGGTAAATCCAAAATTTGTTATAAATTATGTTGGCAAAAATAAGATAAACGTTTATCACGTAACAAACAAAATGCAAAATGAACGTTGGTGACCGCCAGATTAATGTTAAAATCATAAAAATATTATGTTATGATTAAAAGTCTATTTTTAATCATATCCGTGAGGAAAAATTTAGTAAAACGTTAAAAACACCGGTTTGCGAATTTAAGCGTGTTCTACGCGATACCGCGCATATCTTACAAAATATAAACGATGAAGCTAGTCAAGGAAAATAATATATTGTTCAGCAATTATGACGAGTTAATTTTTATAGAATAATAAAAATAATTTAAAACACCTTAAACCACGAGATAAAATACTCCGTAGGTATTTAAATGCTTGTATTTAACTAGATATATATTATATATGTGTGTGTATATATATATATATTGTATGTGTGTGCAAGGGGCATGTGGCGCCCAAGAGGGTGTCCACCCCCACCACCATCTTACAAGTGTCAAACCGATATTCTTTAACCATACACCTTTCATGCATACATGCACATTTCAAAAAACACTCAAACTTACTTTCTCTCTCTCTCACCCAAAACGTACAACCCATTCTCTCTCTCCTATTTTCATTTTCAAAGTCCTCTTGGAAGATTCATGTGTTCATAAATCAAACCCAACAAGTTTTAGTGATTTGGAAACTAATCAACGAGCTTTTCTTAATGTTTTTGGCAATTTTATGCTAGAAACACCCACACTTTTCTACTCTTAATTTCCTTGAAGTTGTTCAAATGTTGGATGTAACTTTGTCCATCAATGCTTGGGTTTTCACATGCTTGTATTCTAAATAAGAAAATGGGAATATGTGTGTGTTTTTATGGCCATGAGCGTGTATATATATGAGTTATTGGTTTTGTTTTGATTTTTAGTTGGGTCTTGATTTATGTAATTCTTGAAAGATGATTCCAAAAAAGTTGATTTTTGGAAGTATATATGTGTGTGTCATGTATATATATATATATATATATATGCATGTATATATGGGTTTTTATTTAGATGTTCAGAAATGTGAACGATGAATGCATGCAATGTTTGGATTATAAAAATGAAATAAATATATGTTAGATGCATTTAAGTTCTTGGATGTTGATGATGATATGATAGTCATGCATTAAGTTCTTGTACATAAGTGTAGATGATGATTAAATGATATGATAAAAGTGGATTAAATTAGATTATAATATATATATATATATATGCATGTATATATGGGTTTTTGTTTAGATGTTCAGAAATGTGAACGATGAATGCATGCAATGTTTGGATTATAAAAATGAAATAAATATATGTTAGATACATTTAAGTTCTTGGATGTTGATGATGATATGATAGTCATGCATTAAGTTCTTGTACATAAGTGTAGATGATGATTAAATGATATGAGAAAAGTGGATTAAATTAGATTATAAGCATGCTAAAATGATGCAAAGTGATGTGTTATGATGATATGAAGTTATGTCATAAGTCTCGTAGCCTTGCATGTTGTACATGAAGCTTAAAAAGTGGTAAAATGAGTGAATTTCCATGATTTATGTGACTTACATGAAATTTGTAGCAACATGGATATTAGTACCATTTTATTCAGTAAATAACATTGTTATATTAAACTATGAGGTCGTGAATATTTTGGATGATTACAGTAAAGTTCGATACAAGACTAACAGTTAAAAAAAGTAAAAATTAGCTTTTAAAGTGATTTTGGCAAACTATTTTAGATTGGGTTATAAAGTGATATTTTTATTATAA
Organism: Scalesia atractyloides; assembly: GCA_947069175.1. Classification (NCBI taxonomy): domain Eukaryota; kingdom Viridiplantae; phylum Streptophyta; class Magnoliopsida; order Asterales; family Asteraceae; genus Scalesia; species Scalesia atractyloides. The sequence goes on from CAMTDV010000008.1 coordinate 58,894,598, forward strand.
ATAAAGTATTTTAACTTATATTAAGTATCCATGGTGTTTGGCTAGTCATACGTGACATCCGACGCCCAAAAACGTTACCCAAACATTAAAAATACTCATATTTTGACGTACACGAAAACGGGTTGTTCATGGGTGAACTTTGCATGTTGTGATTTGATATGTGGATATGAGTATATATAATGTGAAATTATAAGTGTTGATATGATAGTAGGAGTAAGGACTATGCATGTGCACTTGTAGGGTTAAAACGGTAATTTCGTTAAAAAGTCACGTTACATGTACAACTTATTTGTCGAGCATGAAAGTGATACATAGGTTAACTTGTTAAGTTATTTAACGTATAAATGCTATAAAAATTATAAAATATATAAGTTGACAGAATACGTGTATTACGATATTTGATGATATGTTAACGTTTGTGTAAATATGTTACGGGGTGCAAATCATAGATATATTGTACATAAAATGGTATATAACGGATATGACATAATGAGGGTCACCAATAAAATCGTTCAATTCGCAAAAATATTAATATATATATATATACACACATATATATGAACACATATATATAAACATGCCACCATAACCAAAAAAAAACTTTCCGAGAAAATCTTAAAGTTATGTGAAACTCCTAAGTTTTGGAGAAACGTAGGGATTTATAGAGTAATTGGTTATTAAAATTGTTTCTACTTAAATTAGGACGTATAGACTAATTTGTGGAATTGTGTTAGTAGAAAACGCACCCAAAGGTGAGTGTCACTAACCCCTCTTTTAATGTTTTGTGTAGTGTTTTAAGAGAAGAACACGTCTTAAATAGGATAATTAGACGTTTTTGTATAAAACATGCCTTTAAAAAATTATTAATATATTTTCCTGCAAAATATGATTTGGAAATGATATGTTATGTTTTCGAGGAAAAACATGGTTTTGGATATGTGAATGATATAAAATATGTTTCGGGGAGAAACGGGAATTGATTGAAAATAAATATGTTTCAGGGAGAGAAACGAGATTTGATTGAATATTAATATGTTTCCGAGAGAAACGACATTTTATTGAATATAAATATGTTTCGGGTAGAAACGGATTTGATTGAATATAAATATGTTTCTGGGAGAAATGGGGAGGATTACAGCGTTTGGGGTAAAACGATTGTATATATTTTAAAATGTTTAAATCTTAGTTGTGACGAATTTTCTGGATCTCAAGAGAGTAGGTACAGAAAAGGCCTTCCTCTCTGTGGGGACTTTGGAGAATTCATACAACGCAAAGTATTAAATTTATCATTTAGTAGGATATATATATATTGTTCATGAGTCAGACACCATAAGTGACCTAGTGTGTGGCACATTGTGCGAATTTAGTCGTTTAATCATTAATACCGGTATGCATAGAATTGTTGATAGATCTATCGGGTTGACCACCTCGTCGTGACCGATAGCTTCGCGTCAAGTCAGACGGCAAATTGATATTCTGTGATTGTCTAGCGTTGATTATACCCTTGTTGTTAATATATAGCTCATAGGCCTTGCAAACCTATGACTCTGAAAACTTGATGCTAGAAATTAAAAATATAATTAAATCTTGGGAAGATGATTTATGTCGAATGTTTTTTTAGAGAAAACGCTTGCGATCAGAGAAACCCTTGGATTTTTTATAAGGAAATAAAATTGACTTTCTTAATAATATATGGATGTTTTGATATAAAATTCAAATAAGAAAGTTTTTCTTAAACAAATTGTTTACAAATTGAATAAGTGAACTCACCACCATTTTGTGTTGACACTTGATTTTTACGTGTTCTTTAGGTACATGAGTTCGGCTTCGGAATTTTGGCATATCTTGTGGTAGTTGATACAAGTCATATTATATAATGATTTGGACAACTTTTAAAACTGTTTTGGGACGAAATATACTAAGATCCATAAGGATCAAACAACTATGTCATGATTGTGGTTTGTGTTTGAAACTTTAAACTCTAAGCTTTAAACTTTTGTTTTAATTAATTTGTATGTCCAAAGATAATATTGCATCGTCCACTAAGATACTTATGGGTACCAACCTCCGTCACCACCACGTTTGTATTTCCGCTGCTATGTTTTTGGGCTGTGACATGGCTCCATGTAAAAAGTGCCAATATTGAAAATTTTCAGAAGATGGGTATGAGGTCGCGCCTAAGAGACACAACCTCGTGTGACAGGTCCAGAAACAAAATTGTTGCAGCAGTGTAGAGGCACGGGGGCGTGCTTACCTTACACGGCCCCATGCTGAACTTATTGTAATGAAGATTTCAAGTCGGGGGGGGGGGGGGCTTCTGTATACGTGTATGGGGCTTTGGTTCAACGTTATTTGGCTAGCTCCAATCCTCTTTTTGACTATATCTTATCCCTACAAAGTGTAAACTTGAAAATAGAAGCATTAACTAAGAGCTAAACTAGATTTTAAACATGATTACTCTTTTCCAAAAGGAAGCCGTACTTTTGAAATTGGAAAATCTATGTTTGAGTAAACTACCTTTATTATTGGATAGTCCATGGAATGCCTCCATGGTGCACCACGTTTATGAGGGTCGTTGGCTAGACCCGAAGTTGGTCAAATGCTACCCGAGTGGGATGACTCTCAACCCAAATTGCACCGGCTGAGGGCGTAGTCCAAGCTCGAGTCTATTGCCTTGATGTAGTTGACCGGATCATACTACACTCGTTGTCCCACTTCAAACTGTGACAATTGGCAAAATTACAAGGTAATTCCGTACAACTTAACGACTATTTATACATTTAATTGCTTTCATTTTGGCTTGATTGAGGAATAATTAGGTCATACAAAGTCTAGCATTTGTAGGACACACTTAAACTTTGCAACTGGCATTGTTACTTTCTTAGTGTCGCAAGAAAACAAACTACTATGTCCTAATATGTTGGCGAACCATGCTGAAAACACTATTCACTGAACACACTATTCATGCCAGGATGTTCAAAAACTTTCTGAAACTACCAACGAATGATATGAAATCATATCATCACAAACATATGAACAAAAACCCTAATTAGGGGCACTACTTGCAAAGGGACCGTAACTTTCCAGAATATGCCTAAATTAATAACTATGCGATCCGAGTTATAATTCAACACCTGCAACTTGTCTACAACATAAAATTCAGCATCTTTTAGCTTCAACAAAGCTTATAAACGATGCTAATCATCTTAAACAATCCCAAGGATATCAAATAATTATTCAAAGTATTCTTACCGGTATTGTCGCACATCTTTCATATACTCTTTAGTACCGATCTGACAAAGCAACTACTAGCTAAATTGCATATCCTAACACCTAGTTAACTAGTCTAATGAACTAGTTAGACGATTGTGAGGATCTGCTTTCATCCATAAGTTCAGGTCCTAATTTGTTTATCCCAGTCTTAAATGTGTGGAATTCATTTTAGATTAGAGACACTAGATTCAAGATTACTTTTAAATATCAATGTTTCATTAATACTTCAACGTTTACAGCCTGAAACAATTTTGATAGGGTTTCGCCTATCAATCAACAAAATCTTACAGACATAATGACGAAGTCTATTTATAGACGTTTAGCTTCATGCAAACTTGACGTATCTATCTTTGTACGAAGTTAGTTCATCTTCGTATGAAGTGAACCTTGACTACCTTTGTACGAAGTTAACAATCCAACTTCGTAAGAAGTTAACATACAATTATCAAATCTAATATTCAAAGCCCTATTACATGACACAGACATGACCCAAATACGTAGGCGATACACATAATGCATCAACAACTATTATTGGCCTCATAAACATCATTAGACTTTTAATCATGCAAGAAATCAACTAATGATGAAAATATCTAAATTTAAAAATACATCACATGTCTAAAACTATAAAAAATTAGGCAACCTCCCCATACTCAATTTTCGGCCATAATAGGGCCCACAAGCATTACCTACATGTGGATGATGGTAATCTTGAGGGAGTATGGTCTATAAGAATCACCTTTGACTAGAAAGATATTAGAGCTTTATATGAAATCTTCATCACTTCATACCATCCACTTATCATAACATTCAAACTCACAAAAACCAACCCTCTCTCCCCTTTGCTCATGCCACACCACCCACCCACATACACCACCATTTCCTTCATCCTAACACACATAATTCTAGGATATATGGAGTACTTTATGGAGATCTATGAAGATTCAAGCCTTGGAAGTGCACTAGAAGCTCATTCTCAACACTTGGAGCAACAAGACCATCTTACATTCTTCATCTTCTTCATCTAAGTGTTTCCTAGCCTTGTTGCTAGTAGTAAGCCCATCTCATCTCATCTCCATGCTTCTTATCTATGTAGATTGTTAAAGTACAACTTGATCATTTTGAGCATCACTAAAAATAAAGCTTAAACCCTAAATCTAACCTAGTAAGCTTACTTATGTGTTTATGTGTTGATTATGTTGATTAGTGTAAAATAGTTTGGATAAACTTGGTGATTAGTGTAAAATTGGTTGTTTAGATATTATGATCTTGTATGAACATGCTTATCTAAACATCAAGATGTTAGATCTAACAAGATCATCATCTTCAAAACTCATGAACTTAAAATCTAGTCTTAAAATAGATTTTTGAAAATTATAACTTAATAAGAAACTAGAATTATGATTTTGGACTAAGGATCTTAAAATATAACATAATCAATTTTATATAATGTGGATAAACTAGTTGAAGATCATAAAAAGTATCATTATTTTTAGTGGTTTCGTTAAAATGTAAAAAGGAGTTCATGAAAATGAAGATGTACATGTATTGTTACATGCATGGGAAATGTTGTTGAAACTTGATTTGTGATTAGTGTGGGATTTGAGTTTGAAAAGGTTTTATATATACATTTTAGAAACGTGGAAAATGCCCATAGTATAGGGGAAACTATGGCGAAATTTTCTAAAATCCTCATCATCATTAAAGTGTGAATTAACAAGTGATTATCTTAATTAAACAAGATTAACAACTTTAATCATGATTAGGCAAACTTTGATGAAAAGTTAAACTAACCACTTATGGTTATTTTTCTAAGTTAATAAACAAGTATATATATATATATATATATATACATATGTATATATATAGGGTGAAAATACATGTATATATAAAAACTTAGAAACACATCTTATGTGTATGTATACTTGTGTGTATTTATGTGTATGTATTAGAAGTTAGGGATTTGCTAACTAGATTCAAATTCACAACACATGAAAATCTCCAAATACTTGAAAGTTAAACAAGTATAACTAAGTATATGGAAACTTACATGTGAGTACACATATGCTCAAAATTTGATACTTGGAAGGGTAACATAACATGGATGCGAACAATGGACAAATCGAACATCGGACAAACGAATACATATACATATATATATTGAAGAAATAATATATATATATATATACTAAACCGACACTAAATATATAATATAGGTTTGGTAATAAATTAAATACATCGTCACCAACAACGACCTATAGTCACGATGAGGAGTATACATCTTACCGACGACACTTGGGTCATTTTCATCACGCAAAATATATATTAACGACTACGACGACGAACTCTAACGAATATATATTTTAGACATTTGGAATTATATATTGCATCACCCTAAATTCCGGAAAGTATAATACAAATAAACATTGTTTTGGTAAAAAAAAAATCTGATTAAGGATAATGTAACCAAATCTTGATTGTGAGGTTGAGTTCTTAAGTGTATGAAAAACAATGTAATTGATGGTAAAACAAAAATGACAATGAACATCGAGATTTGTACTAGGTAAAGCCCTTGATCCTTGTTAGATCTTCAGAACAAAAAAGCTCGGATAGTGAAAACTATCATTATCAACTATATTGCATAAAAGGAATTACAACTTCAGATGATATTGAGCTCGTTACAATTGAGTTCTAGTAGTGGGTGTGGTTGAGAGCAGTTAGCAAGAGTAGTTAGAACTGTGCAAGTGTCCTTCCTCAAGCTTAATATCCCCTCATATATTCATAAAATATCATGTAACTAACTAAATGAAAAATAGGGGAGCTCCCACGTCCACCCATAACGGCTCTTGCCTCTTTTGCACGTGCTCTAATCTAAGCATATTCCATAATATTCCAGCTTGACCAAGTCTATTGATTGTAGCTTCACTAAATTAAAATAATATCAAAGACAATTATTAGGTATCGTTACAAGTACTAAGGATCCTTGATCCTTCTGGTATCTACCACACAATGTGAGGATAAAATATACAGAAGGATCATTAATCGATAAGTAATATGAACCAGCCCTAACAATTGCCCCTAATATGGCGGTTGTGAAGCTGGGTCACAACTGTCATATTGCCTTAAATTCAAATTAGTCGTTATGTGATACATGATGGGATATGCATAGGCTATATAACAATGATCACTATTTATAGGGAGAGATAACTCCCTTTCTCTTTAAATCCGCAGACCTTCATCATAAATCCATACCACTAATTTCGAATCAGGTATAACTCTCTCCATTTTCCTTATTCTTTTATGCAAGTTTTTGAATTTTAGCGTTATGCATAGCCAATCCTCACCAAACTCTGGTTCCAAGAAGTCCAGCGACACACTTAAATCACAAAACCTGCTGAAGGACCCTTCCTCTGAGATCTGTAAGTTCACAGATCCAGAAATCTAGATTCTCAAGTCTCGCTTTCCCTCAGGAACCATCTTCCGACCCTTCGATCTAAATGTGCGAAGCGACACAAAGTCAGAGACCTGGGTTGGCTTTTCTGCACTCCCTTTCCTTCTCGGGTTCTCATACCACTTTCTGTCCTTGACCCAAAGTTTCTTCAAGCTTACTAGTATTAGCTTTAGCCAAGCTATGTCGATGTTGTGGAGAACATTATTTACCAACGAAGAAATCATCTAAAAAGAGGGATTGTAGCTCAACCTTTCTTACTTAGCCTCCATGTATAGCTTAGTCACCCACGTCCAACCAATTCTTGTTCAAGGTCAAAGCCCACCGGCCGGTTCCTGTCCTAAAAACCACCCAAAACGATTCTTCCTAGAAGAATCAATTTTTCGTTGTTAAGAGGGACTCCATACCGAAGGGAACATGTTGCCTCATAGATGGATCTCCAAGGGTAGGATATAGGATTCTTGCATGCATCTCACTTATATTTTAACTGTTTTTTTGATCTTGTTTTCATTATGCAGTGAAGAATTCTGCAATTTGTGGGTCCCGCTGACGGCGGTTCTAGACGGAAGCTTGGGCGTATGATAGTACCGATTCGGTAGAACGATATAAGAAGGAAGTAGAAACAGAATCAGCGAAGCATTCATTCATTCATACCGAAAGAGTATACATCTTGTCTGGCTGGCAGAATTCCTGGAGAGAATCCGCCAGCGTTTCCCCTCAGGGAACTTCCAAAACTTAACAAACAATGAACACACAACCCATATTTATAGACATGAGCATCTCGTGCGAATGGTTTGTCACTCGTACGAACCACATAAGCTAACTTGTACGAGTGAGATGTTTATCACTCGTATGAGTCACATTTCCACTCGTACGAGTGACATTCTCACTCATACGAGCCAGTTCTCGTTCGCACTTAGGTCGTGTGTTTGTATCTAATCTATACAATATTCAATACACACTATTTCTAGCCTATTTGCACAGTGACGGATATAAAGTGGACAATTTCCCCTTGGACGTCACTGTCGATGCTTTGATCTTGATCTTGAAATGTGAGAGTCATGTTTGAATATTCTGCAACTTCAATCAGGTATTTGTCGATGTCGTAGAAAGCGTCAACAAATTCCCCTTGATTGATGATCCGGGTTTGCATTATCTACTTTAAGCAACATTCCCCCTGAAATAATTTTCTCCAACAATTAATCTTCAGGCCTTTGTTTTCACAGTTCAAGACCTTCTTTCATTTGCTTAATTTATAACTTTTCTCGAATAATCACCAACTTGAAATTAAAAAATACAGTTTCAACGTTAACCATATCCGCGTTCGGTTTAGCGCACTCCTCTGATGCTCGATCCTCTGATCTTCAAAACCCAACCGGAAATTGATAGAAACTTCGAATAACCACAATAAAATACTTCAAATCAATGAATATCCGCAAAAATCTGAAATCCCGATTTCCGTAATCACGATTGATCAGCAAATCGGTAATCTTCTCAATCAGCAAATCACCATCGGAATCATACTATCTGGTAACACGTCGAATCTGAGAAACATTCTTTGGCAATCAAAATCACATTCTTCCTTTTTTAGTCACAAAAACAGATGTATAGCTATCTCCGCTGGAATGGGGCAACTGAAACTACAAGACATCCTTGTTTCCGGGCGGTTAGTCCGAAAAATAGTTCATTTGCCTTGCAGAGTTAAAGATAAGTAGTCGTATGTGCTTCCACTTCCACATCAGGGATCAGGTACTTAACCCTTGAGCATCAATCTGTATCATGATCTGAAAATTCTGAACATTCTTTGATCACACATTCTTCGCCAACCAGAATCACATTCTTCCTTTTTACTCAAAATAATAGATGTATAGCTATCTTTGTTTGAATATGGGGAAACTGAAACTACAAGACATCCTTGTTTCCTGGCGGTTAGTCCAAAAACAGTTCATTTGCCTTGCAGTGTTAAAGATAAGCAGTCATATGTGCTTCCACTTCCACATCAGGGATCAGGCATTTAACCCTTGAGCATCAATCTGTATCATGATCTAAAAATTCTAAACATCTTATGATCACAACATTCCAAATGTATAGTCTATTTCGTGAATAGACATAAACGTTATCTCATTACAAATGAATCTTCGATCCTCTGTGTTTCCCAGATCATCTGCAGTCAGAACCACCCAGATACTGTTGCATCATCACGAATTTCAAAAATGTCAGAATTTTAACATATACGTGAAAAATTTATCCCCCTCATTTTTGCAAATTCTGACGTCTTGAGCATCTTTTCATGAAAACCAAATTTTGCGGAAAATTTCCCAAAATTGCAGTTTTGATCAAATGCGGATTTAACGTTAAGGCCCATTAATAGTCACTACACAGATGATCAACTTTATGTGCAGGTATCAGTGACTACCCAAATATCTTCAACATTTTCTGACTGTATCATCAAATCTATACTCTGAAGCTCTAGATGGTGTCCCCAAACAGCCTGAATTAGACGTTAAATTCTCGAAAAAATTTGTAATCACCAAATTTTTTCTGGGCACTCATCTCGTCGATATGATCAAAATGTTTTTTTGTCACCACTTCGTACGAGTTCGTACGAGCCACCGAGTCTCTCGTATAAACAAGCCTGATTACGTTTTTTCGATCTAGAATCTTCATTTCTTCGAATTTCAAGATGATTTTTGCAAAGATCTGGTTGAAAATCAGTTTCTAAGAATCCTATGGTTTCAATTTTACATTATGTCCGTGGATTGTCCGATTATTTGATGTTTTACGTCTAAAACCCCTCATATGTCCAAAATTCATGAGCGTAGGTGATTCATCAACTGTTAGATTAAATTAATCGGTACCGTAGCTCTGATACCAGTTGTAGGTCCTGGAGACGGCGGTTCTAGATGGAAGTTTGGGCGTATGATAGTACCTATTGGGTAGAACGATATAGAAAGGGAGTAGAAACCTAATCAGCAGAAGCAGTCATTCATTCATACCGAAAGAGTATATATCTTGTCTGGCTAGCGGAATTCCTAGAGAGAATCCGCCAGCGTTTCCCCTCATGGAACTTCCAAAACTTAACAAACAATTAACACACAACTCATATATATAGACATGAGCAACTCGTGTGAATGGTTGCTCGTACGAGTGACAAGATGTCACTCGTATGAATAACATAAGCTCACCCGTATGAGTGAGATGTTTATCACTCGTACGAGGCACATTGTCACTTGTACGAGCCAGTTCTCGTTCGCACTTGGGTTGTGTGTTCGTATCTAATCTATTCACTATTCAATACACGCTCTATCTATTCTAATCGCACAGTGACGGACATAAAGTGTATCAACACAATCCTTGTTGATCTTCTGGGAGCCGCTGAATGTGCAAAAGCCTTATTAGAACTTGACCCTTCAGAGAGAACATTCAAGACAAGGATCCAGGATCCTGCTGAAGAAGTCTAAACCTCCTCATCCTACAGTATGTCAAGTAAGTAATTGTAGAATGTGTAATATATATATATATAGATAATAGAAATTAAGTCAAGTACTTATCTTTCTAATGTTTGATGGCTAGGCATTCAAAAATCCACCTCTAAGTTTACATCATTTTCCCTTGATGACATCAACAACATCATAATCTCCAAGGCCATCGAAAAGGAGCCAATGAAGACTGTCCCTGTTCCCGAACCTCGCTAGGTCATAACTAGAGCCAAGTCTGGTTCAAAGAGGAGGAAGACCTCTGAACCAAAGGAGGACCTTTTCGACATTGAGAAGCGCCTCCATGATGCCCTGACTGAGGTAAGGATCCTTGATCTTGTCATTATGCTATACCTATCTGTGAGGATCCTGTATCCTAAATTATGTATACTTATTTTGCAGGAGTTTAGCCGCGTGAAGATCTACTATGAGAAGAGGATGGCAGAATACGAGGAGACTCTGGCTGGAATGTGCTCCAGTGCAGTTGCCAAGGACAAGGACATGTCTAAGCTCAAGAAGGAGAAGAAGGCATTGGAGAACCTACTGACAGAGACCAAGGCTGTTGCTAACAAACAAGTGAAAGAGGCAACGGAGCAGGCTAAGCTCAACGTTGGCAAGGTTATCCTTTAATCTAGGATCAAGATGGCGAAGGAGACTAGTGACCCTAGCTTTGATAGGTCTTGCTGGGAAATTACTTCCTAGGAGACGGCCTTGAGGAACCTTGGTGGCGAGGAGGCACTGGAACTGACAATGGTGGTGGCAGATGAAGTAGGATTCAGCAGGGTGCAGAAGGAGGTTGAGGAGAAGGTGGGAGATGGTGCCGCAGGTGAAAGCACACCAGTGGGCAATGAAGGATGATGTAGACGAGGCCTGAGTCCACTTTTTAATTTTCATGTTTCGGCATTTTGATTTGAACAATTTGGGTCTGTAACTCTAAACAATAGTTCTAGGTTTAAGGATCTCTGATCCTTCAGACAATAGGGTGGGTGGCAAAGGTGGATGGGTCCTTTTGTTTGTGGAGGATGAAGCCTTTACACCCCTCATCTTTATTTTCCTGCATTTTATATTTCTACACAAAATTTAACTGTTAGATGAATCCGATCCGGCCTGGATGGATGGTCCACATTTTTGCTGGTGAAGTCCGGGCCGGATACTTTTGATAAATATTAACGGGCCTTATTAATATTATCCTTTCGACTATGCTTAGTGTTTTGTATTTATCTTTAAAGTTTTAGTTTGATATATTCATGTTTCCGGATTCAAATAAACCGTTTGTGAAGTTTAATAGCTTTTACAAAAATTTACAAAATTTAGGTCGTCAAAATTTGCCACTGATCAGTTTTAAATAAAACCCGCGTGGATATGAAATATATATCCTTAATTGAAAGGCTTGAAGTATGATCAATTAAACTAAAGGGAAAACATACCAGAGAATCCAAGTTAGGATTCTATATCCTTTAGATGTACCATAGCATAATTAGACCAATAAAATTAGTTAGAGTGTAAGGATCCAAGATCTTTTCTCGATAAAACTTGTTTTTATGTTTCAAGAACCTGTCAAGAAAATGCTTAGGACTAAGTAAAATAAACTAGGGACATGCCTAAACAACTGGGAAAAAACCCAAATGACGGGGGACAAGCCCAAATAATACTGGGGTCTGGCCTAAATAACTGGGGACAAGCCCGCTTAAATGACATGAAAATGCCAAAACCTTAGCTAACGTGAAAATGTTAGAAACCTTAGGATAATAGATGTATGGGTATGTCTACCATTATACTTGAGATCCTCCATATGGCCAACATCAATGAAATTGTCAGCCACTAAGCGTGTAATGGTCCCATTGCCTCAAACCATACTTGGATAATGTGCGCTACTAGCGGGGTGTCAAAACCCAATTCATGTGTAAGGTGAAAACCTTTAAACCTTAGAAGGTATAAGATACCTTAAACGTGGGAGAGAGGTGGCCAACCCCTTAATCCTCTGTATAAGATGTTAAACTTTTTTTGCAAAAACTTAAGACTTGGTGAAATGGGATGTTAAGTATGTAACATCCTTTTCATATGAGAAACAAAAGTAAAGAAAAACTTAAGATAAAATGTTACTAATGTGAGGATCCTGAATCCTTAAGGATCCTTGATCCTTTTTACATAAAATACTTCTTGAGATGAATAGCATTCCAGGCCCTTGGTAAGAGATCACTTTCCATGGTTAATAAACGGTATGCCCCCTTTCCTGTCTATGCTTCTATTAGGTAGGGGCCTTCCCACTTTGGTGCCAACTTGCCATTGGTTGGGTTAGTGGTTTGAAATTATTTCCTTAACACCAAATCTCCAACTTGAAATCGTTAGATCCTTACATTCTTATTATATGCCCCAACCATCTTTTTTTGATAACTGGCCATCCTTATTCTTGCTAAATCTCTGAGCTCATCCACAATATCCAGATCTTGAATCAGGGACGGTTGTTCTGGCTATAGGAACCACCATCTCTGTTAGGATCATTGCCTCAGTTCCAAAGACTACAGAGAAAGGTGTCTGGCCTGTAGCATTCTTTGGAGTTGTTCTACCTACCCAAAGGACATATGGCAACTCTTCAACCCACTTCCCTTTCTTGGACCCAAACTTTTTCTTCAAGTTGTTGATGATTATCTTGTTTCTTGACTCTTCTTGGCCATTAGCTTAGGATGAACTGGAGTGGATGTTATCATCTTGATTCCCCAATTGTCACAAAAGTTAGTAGTTCTACTCCCAATAAATTGGGATCCATTATCACATATAATTTCAGAAGGAATTCCAAATCTAGTAATAATGTTTCTCTTAATGAAAGATATAACTTCCTTTTCTCTGACTTGAACAAAAGCTTCTGCTTCTATCCATTTGGAGAAGTAATCAGTCATGGCTAGCATAAATACTTTTCCTCCTAGTGCCTTTGGATGTTTACCCACTATATCCATTCCCCATTTCATAAATGGCCAAGAGGAAATTATTGGATATGAAGGCTCTATTGGTTGATATAAGATGTTGCTATGTTTTTGGCAGGCATCACACTTCCTTGCATAATCTACTGCATCCTTCTTCATTGTGGGCCAGTAGTAACCTGTTCTAAGGATCCTTGAGAATAGTGCTCTGCCCCTTGTATGGGTCTCCTTCATGAAAATCCTTCAAGACCTCTTGAATTTCTAGATCCTCAATGCATCGCAAGTAGGGACCTTTAAGAGATATTTTTTACAAAGTGTTATTTAATATAATAAATTGAGATACCCTAATCCTGAAGGCTCTAGGATTCTCCCATGTGGGAATTTCCCCATTCTGAATGTAGTTCATAATTGGAAGGATCCATGATCCTGAATTCGGCTACACATCATTGGGTACAATTGAAGTATCCTCAACTATTTCCAATACTTCATTTTCCTCAATTGCAAGAAAAAGAATATGGATGATAGGTATCCTCACGTCTTCTGGTATCTTTAAGGATGATCCTAGATTTACCAACGTATCTGCCCCAACATTTTCTTCTCTAGGTACCTGTGTTATGTTACAAGAATCGAAAGCATTTGCTAGTTTTTTTTATCAATTTCTAAATATTTGACTAATTCTCACCCTTTACAGCATATAAGCCATTATAATGGTTAGTAATTAGCAATGAGTCTATGTGAACTTGAAGATACCTGATCCTCATCTATTTAGCTAAATGCAACCCTACTATTAGGGCCTCATATTCTGCTTCATTGTTAGTTGTCTAAAATTCACAGGCAATGGACTGGGGTATTATGTCCCCCTGTGGCGATTTTAGTAGTATGCCTAGTCTAGTTCCCTTGACATTTGAGGCTCCACCTGTGAAGAGTATCCAAGGATCCTTGGTCTCTTCAACCTGGTGAACCTCTAATTCAGCGTCCCTCTATATATCACTACTCAAATCAACCACAAAGTCATCCAAAGCTTGAGACTTATAGAATTCGTTGGCTCATATTTTATGTCATATGCACTAAGTTTGACTGCCCACTTCGCCATTCTTCCTGACATTTCAGGTTTCCTGAGAATATTCTTGATAGGAAAGTTAGTTTTTACAATAATTGTATGTGTTTCATAATAATGTCTAAGTTTAGTGGAAGCCATAATCAATGCAAGAATTAATTTCTCTAATGAGAGTACCTGGCTTCAGCATCAAGAAGGCTTTTACTTACATAATATATCGGATGTTGTTGGCCCTCATGATCCTTAACTAACACAGCACTTATCGCTTTACCTGAGACAGCTAAGTACAAGGATAATGGTTCACCGTCCTCTGGTTTCATCAGGGCTAGTGCTGAGGATAAATAATATTTGAGAGCCGTGAGTGCAGCTTCATGCTTCTTAGTCAACTCAAAAATATTATTCTTCCTCACGATATCATAAAAAACCTTGCACTTCTCTTAGGACTTTGAATGAATTTGTTTAGGGTCGCGATCCTTTCTTCAATCTCTAGACATCCTTGGCATTGGCAAGGGATTTTATATTCACAATCACCTTAATCTGCTCATGGCTTGCTTCAATCTCTCTCTTGATCACCATGTATCCTAGGAACTTTCTAGATTTAACACCAAAATGAAACTTTGAAGGATTCAATTTCATGTTGTATTGATCAAGGATATTGAATACCTCTTTAAGATCCTTGAGATGATCCTCTACTCTCGTGGACTTGACCACCATGTCGTCTATATATACTTCCATAGTATCTCTAATCTGCTATCTGAACATCATGTTGACCAGTCTTTGGTAGGTGGCACCTGCATTTCTTAGTCCAAAAGGCATTGCAATATAATAGTATATGCTAGTAGGAGTGATGAATGTTGTATCCTCTTGGTCAGATGGTTCCATCTGAATTTGTTGGAATCCAGATGAAGCATCGATAAAGGTTAGCAACTTATGTCCTGCGGTTGCATCCACCATAGAGTCAATGTGTGGAAGTGGAAATGATCCTTGGGGCATGCCTTATTAAGGTCTGTATAATCGACACATACCCTCTACTTTCTGTTTTTCTTTTGAACAACCACCACATTGGCCAACCATCTTGGATACTTGACCTCTCTAATCATACCTGCCTTCAGGAGTGTGTCTACCTCCTCTTGGATGATAAGGTTCCTTTCAGGTGCAAATTTCTTCTCTTTTGATGAATGGGCTTGAAAGATTTATCAAATCCAAATTTATGTGGTATAATATCTTTAGATATACCTGTCATATCCTCGTGTTTCCAAGTGAAGGTGGACTTTCTTCTTTTCAGGAAGGATACTAGATCCTGCTCTATATTGTCAAGGATCTCGGATCCTCTGAGGATTTTTATATTAGGATCCTGAGGATCCAGTATTACATCTTTGATGTCTTGCTCTGCTGCCTCCAGGATACTCCTTGGAGGTTGCTGTGATTGCTATGCCGCCCTTGGTTTTGATGTTGGTTTCATTGAAGAGGTGTAACAATTCTTGGCCTCTTGTTGATCGCTTTCTATCTTCACTACCCCCAAGGTTTTGGTAGTTCTGCACATTGGTGGTAGGTTGATGGGACATCTTTCATTTCATGAATCTAGGGCCTGCCAAGGATAACATTGCAACAAGACAAGCAGTCAATAACACAAAATTTTTGTATAGAGTTTACCTCCTCAATATAGATAGGGAGCTTGATGTCCCCCAGTGTGTTTTTCGTTTCACTGCTGAATCCCACAAGGATATATGATCTTGGAATTATTTTGGTTTCTGGGATATTCATCTTTTAAAGGACATCAAGTTGTATGATGTTCACAGAGCTTCCACTGTTAATGAGATCCTGTGAACAAAGTGATTAGCTATAAACAAAGTAGTAACTAAGCCATCATGATGATGATCCTGAATATCAACATGGTCATCCTTATCAAAGGATATAACTTTCTACTAAGTTAGAGTGGAGGTCCTAATGGGCCTGTCTCCATTCTCCAATTTGGTTTCTTTGGCATGCCTCTTTGCCACCGAGAACGACTTGCACAGAAATCTAACCCTCCGGATATAAAGTTCATAATTTATGCATCGGCCGAAGGTGGAGCAGCTTTTCTGCAACATTATCAGGATCCTGGATCCTTGACTTCTTCCTGCCCAGTAACTTTTTCAAGTGCCCCTTACTGAGGAGATAGCCAATTTCTCTCCTTAGAGCTATGCATTCGTCTGTAAGATATCCAAAATCTTCATGGTATGCACACCACTTAGACTTATCCTTGAAGGAGTTAGACTTCTCGTTCTTCTTCGGCCACCTAGCTTTTTCACCTAAGTTCTACAAGGCAAGCATCAATTCATTGTTATTAACAGAAAAGCAATATTCAGATATTCGAGGATATTCCTCATCATTATCTTGTTCAACTGCATGAACATTTTGATTATCAGTCTTAGAATACTGCTTGGATATGTTATTCTTGTAGAAGAATCCTTGCTTCTTGTCATTGTAATCCTATTTATTGGAACCAGTGATTTTGTCTTGTATTCTCTTATCATCCTCTAATCGAATGAATCTTAGAGCCATGTTTCTTACTTCGTCCAAGTTCTTACAAGGGGTCATGACAAGATCATCATAAAAATGAGAATCCTTTTGTAATCCCATTTTAAATGCCTCAACCGCAGTTGCAAAATCTAGATTCGGGTTTCTAAGGATTCTCTACAAAACTTGGTGAGATAATCCCTTAAGGATTCATCACGAGCCTGGGTTATCCTATACAAGTCACTAGTTAGCCTTTCAAAAGTTCTACTACATGAAAACTGATTATTAAATAGGTTAACTAAATGTGAGAATGAAGTAATGGAATAAAGAGGAAGACTTAGCAGCCATTTGAGTGTTGATCCAGTGACTGTTGATCTGAAGCCCTTACATAAGCAATCTTTTTTCAACCTTTCGGGAATGGGGTTTATCTCCATTCTCTCCCGGTATTGTGCCACGTGTTCCTCTATATCAGTTGTTCCGTCATACAACTTCATGTTAGGTGTCTAGAAGGGTTTTGGAATCTCTTCCTGGCATATGGGTGGTGCAAAGCGAGACTCCTTGTGACTTCCATCCGGAATTTCAGGAATAGGTTTAACTATTCCGGGAATGTTGGATATGATATCTTTGAGCTTTTGTAGATCCCTGGCCATAGCAAGACTTATCCGTGCATCCTGCATGAAACCAATTAGTATCTGTAAATGTAACACCTAAAAAAAATCGTGTCCAATAGTATAGTGACACGTGCCATTACTTTATAATAAGTGCATTATGGACTACTAAGGACTAAATGTGTCAACATGCTTAAATGAAGCCTCTAAGTGACCTTCTGATGTCAACATGCATAAACCGATCCTCTGAGTGACCATTAGTGTCAACATGCTTAAACTTAGTCTCTAAGTGACCATTAATGTCAACATACTTAAACGTGGCCTCTGAGTGACCATTTGTGTCAACATGCCCAGCCTCTGAGGGACATCAGAGTCAACATGCTTATAATGAGCCTCTGAGTGATCCTTTACGAAGTCTTAACTCTCATACGTGCCACTTGTTGGACGAGAGAGGTTAATTCTGTAAATATGTGAAAGTTGAATAATGGAGGGGTTAAAAGTGAAACATGTTAATTTATACCTCTGAGTGACCTTTTAATGAACCGAGTGCTCAAAAATGTCCGGGAATACTCCTGGGTACGCCAAATATTGGTTACGGGGGGCTAAATATGCTATAAAGGTGTTTTAGGAGGTTTTATAAGTTTAGGGGATAAATATGACAAACTTTGAAAGTGGCCATGGAACGCACGCGGGGCGCCAGAGGCCAGGCCTGTGCCTCTCGCGGCACGCCAGAGACCTGAATCTACAGAAAATTGCCTTGGCCTCCACACATGTTGCCAAAAACCATTTGATTCGAAACCATGGACTTCCAAACTACTATGTCACGTTTTAGGACACTTGTAAGCTCCCTCTAACACCCCTTAGCACCTGGCATCACCTCCTTCAACGTATCCAACTATAAATAGGTGCCAAGGTTCACCATTTGAACTTGCACCTTTCTCATTCTTCACTCTATCTCCCTTCTATGGAAGTTCCTAAATGAAAGGAGCATCCAACTTAGTTCTATTGCATCCTAGGAATCACCTGTAAGTGTTCCTTTCTCTTGCATTTTCGTTTATAGGCTTTTATAGCCAAAAGTCAAGCGTTTTACGGGAAATGCCTTGACTTTCGGTTATGACCATTATGGTCCAGCCATTGTTCTTAACGAATGTGGCTAAGTGATCGTAATAAGGTAGGTGTTAGTCCCTATTAAGGGCACCTCCTAAAGATCACGTTTGCTAGACCAATTGACGGGTCAAAGTTTTAATATTATAAAGTCAAACACGCCATTTTTTGGAAATGTTATAATCTGAACTTATATATGTTATGAAATATGTTTTGACACTTAAACAAGTTATTAATAATTATTAGAACATGTAAGAACATGTTCGGCTCGTCAATTTCAGTTCTAGGATCGGTTCGCAGCCGAAGTCGCAAAGTTTGACTTCTTCTTTGACTTTCGACTCTGACCCGATTTAGATTAGTTAGCTACTAATCTAAGGTTGTATTATGAACATAATATAATGTAGCATAACCCCTTGAGGTTATATTACAAGTTCATAATCAAAATCTGAGTTTATGCACAAGTTCCATAATTATGCCATTTTAACCAAAATGCCCTTTTTATATAAAAAAAGGTTTAAACAATAATGAACTTGAGAATGAATTACCTACTAATGTAATGTCATAAGTAATATTATTTGAGATGTCAAATCGGAATATAAACTGAGTTTATGAACAAGTCCTTGTATTATGTCGATAAATGACGATAACGCCCTTGTGGCTCATCAAACGATTTTAATTATACCTTTTCATATCAAACCTTTTACCATTGATATGTTAGATTAATTAACATATCTAAAACATATAACCCTGACTCTAACATCAGTTTTCATTAAACATCACACAAATCGTCATTTTACGACATAAGCGTCGTTTCGGCGGATAGTATGGTTTTAAACCATATATATCAACCAAGGCTTGTTACTTACTGATTTTAAAACTTATTTTAAAAATTTTTACAGCAAGTATATGATATGAACTCAGAATCCCAAATAATTTATAAAACTATGTGTAAAATGACCAAAATGCCCCTTCGGTGCATAGTTTGGTCATAAATGATAAATTACCCATTTTGTTATGTTCCTACTGATATTATATGATAAATTAAATATTTTTTCATAATACTTATCATTATAACATTAAAATATATTTAAGTTCCTTTTAGACGGTATATAATTACCAAAACGCCCTTATAAGGCATAGTTTCGTTTTAAAACCTTAACGGGCATATAAGCTGATATCTTACTGACATTACAACTTATTTAAAATATATGGTATATAGAAGTTGACCATGACTTATCCGGCTACCCGATATCGCTGATATGCGTACGGTTAAGTATATGTAACTAGTTTACGGAAATTAACCAAAACGGGTTTAACCTTGTCATTTAAGTCTCAAAATCCAGAATGTTTATGGTTTACCCATATTATAAAAGTCAAAGTACTTATTGGGTTTAAACTACATTCTATCCGATCATCACTCCATCTAGCGTATTTTACCGTTATTTATCATGTACGCTAGTCGGTCTAACTTTATGACTTAAATAAGAACGTTAGCATTTAATTGGTTAGCTTTTGCCATAATCCAGACTAGAGCCTTCCGGTAAATGCTATCTGCACTTTGTTCATTTTGGATACGGTTGAGATATTAAATCTTGCACATTAAAAACAAGACTAGCTTAGGTAAATACTCTCGACTTATTTCCCCTATACGGCTTGGGTTACGGTAAACTATTACCGCTAGGTCGGAAATGGGATCAATCAAATGCCGGATTGTGGCTAGTAAATCCGCATATTCCATTTTAATCAGTTTTGTTTGATAACTTAAAGATCGGGGTTAACTACCGTGTACTGGATATCCTCGGCTCAGTACATTAGATAATGGCCATGACCTAAGCGTGGGGTGTAGGCATACGCCTGACAGACGCTCATGCTAAAACCTTACCCACAAAGTTGGGGATAACTCCTTCATGAGTTCATAAGTGGTGTGTACGTTAATCATTTCTCGGTTTTCACACTCGGCCCTGTATGTATGGACAAACATGTGAATCTGTTAACAAGGTTACAAAGTAACTTTCCCAAGTTATAAAAGATTTTGTGCCATGTGCACTTAAAATCATTTTCAAATGTTTTCAAAATGAGTCAGTTGGGTGTATTTACCAGCGAAAGCTGACGTACTTTCAAAAGACAAAGCTTGCAGGTACAGTACGAAATATGCTGGAAGCTGCTCGATAGTGATAAGAGGATCTTGCAAATCCTATATCTACCCTAAAGTCTATTATACACATTTTTGTACATTTTATGATCCGCCTGTGGATCTTCTATTACGAGTCGTCTGTATATTATTTTTTCTTTGAAAATTTGGTTTGTAATAGTAATTTAACTCCAAGACTTCCGTTGTGCTATGTTTAATTGACTATGACGATATCAACTTACATCACGATATTCCCCACCCAGGCCCACCGATGATTGGATTGGCTGTGGAAAGCCGGGGTGTGACAGGTTGGTATCAGAGCTAACGTTTGAGATAATTAAACACTAGCCTTCTTGTGTTTAATCTCAAACTTACACAAGCATATTCCTTAGACTTCCGAGTCTAGGCTTTGACCTAGGATTACTCATTTCATTATTAAGTTATTAGTATTGTTTTTTATTTGATTTTTAACAGAAAAATGATGCCAAGAGTACGAGGAATAGGTAAAGGACCAGTGAGGGGAGGACCATCAGGAAACATCCCTTCTCAACCCCATCACTCGAACCCCTATGAGGATTCGGGGGATTCTTGGCCCCTATCACAACATTCACCTACCCATACCCAAAAATCGTACCATTCATATCATTCTCATCAATCAAACCACTCTCATCACTCCCATCATTAATATCATGATGAGTTTAACCCAAACCATTACTTTAACACACCCCCAGCCGACCAAAATCAGTTAGACCAACCCAACCCAATGTACGAGGGCTCCGACCCGGAGATGCCGTCGTCAGGATCACACACCCATCCCATCAAGATACCTAGTGATTCGAACTCTTACGCCGGATCGTCGTACCAAGGTCCTAATGAATGGGATCAATTTTGGTACCAATTTACCTTTGCTAACACTCCTTCCCACCACTCCTCAGCACCTCTTGTACAAGAAGATGTTCACATGGAACCGGCTGAACAACCTCAGCCACCACCTGAGCCACCAAGGAGGAAACGAGGAGCGCGTATGTCGGTACGTGCAGGTCAATAGTCAGGTTCGCTACCACCGTTACCCAAGACTTACCCAACCATCCACGAGGACCCACAAATGGGTGGACCCTCTAATGCTTCACCTGTGGTGGAACCAACACCATCACCAGTGGTTCAACCACCACCATCGGGTTATAATAACCCTATCCCAACATATCCGGATACATCTGGATATGATCCTTTTAACCCATCTACGCCAGTAGATTACCAAGCATTGTCGCATGACCCTTACATGCAAGCGGTCATGCATAACACATTTTACCCGTCTCCTTTCCCCCTGCTTATCCACCTACTGGATATCCAAGTTATGGGTACTAGTATCATGTTATGCCACAACCACAACCACAACCTCCGCCACCACTTGAGACCATCAATGAGGCCTTGGAACGAATGAAAGAAATGCAACAACAAGCGAAGAAAACATAGAAGAAGATGAACAAGTTCTTCAAGAAACTCTCCAGGTTGGTTAAGGGAAAGAAGGACGAGTGAAGTCTCTTCTAATAATATATGTTAGTCCCAGCATGGACATTTGTATTCTTTTAAGTCTTTGCATGGACAGTTTGTCTCATTTATTTATTTCCAGTATTGTATTTCCTTATCGGCATTTAATGAATATTTTGGAATTGTATATATATATATATGTGTGTGTGTGTGTGTGTGCGTGTGTGTATTCATCCTGTTCAAGCGATTGTCTCGATTTTACTCGAAATTTATACTCTGCTATATAATTCCAAAAAGATTTTAAGGGTTTTGATTAGCCAAGTGGCTCAGACCACATATTTGGCCAGCTTATAAATGATAGTTAAGGATGAAAAGGCCTTCTATCATGATAGTTAAGGGAAGTTATCCTTCTATCAAGAGGTGGCGGACTCGGTTCAAGCCTCCAAGTCGTTAAGGTCAATGCGACCGGGACTATTAATCAACCATTAAGGTACTCTTATGTTCAGGAATGTTCATATTCCTGGTAGTGTGACTTAAGGAACCACACTAGCCGTCTAGGTAAAAGGACTACTCCTGACCTACTATATAGCCTACGTGATCTATGTGATCTCGGTTAATGCCATCAATGTGATGATGATTGACATGACAACTTGCCATAATTTACATCTATTAGTGATATGGGCCAACGTGCCATAATTTACATCCGTTAATGATGTAGGCCAACGTGCCATAATTTACATCCATTAGTGATGTAGGCCAACGTGCCATAATTTACATCCATTAGTGACGTAGGCCAAAGTGCCACATTTTGTCCATTGGTGACAGGCCAACGTGCCATATTTTATGACCATTGTGACAGGCCAACGTGCCATATTATATGTCCATTAGTGACAAGCCAACGTGCCATATTGTATATCCATTAATGACAGGACAACATGCCATATTTTATGTCCATTAGTGACTGGCCAACTTGCCATATTCTATGTCCATTAGTGACAGGCCAAAGTGCCGTATTTTGTCCATTAGTGACAGGCCAACGTGCCGTATTATGTCCATTGGTTACAAGCTTGTGAGCTACATATAATTGTCTAAATGACAATGACAATTGTGACGTTACGATCCACTGTCTAAGAATATATGGACTACGTTCAAATTGTAATTTGCCTTTTATGGTTTTTTTGAGACCTATGCCAAATATCGATATGATAGGCCTAAGAGTTGTGATTTTATTCACACTAGTTTGATTAGGCGATGGATTTGTATACCCATTTTTTTGTAAATCCGAATATGGTTATTAATACCATGGCTAAGAAAAGTTTTATTTGGTAATTAGAACCAAAGCTTCAAGAATGGCAAACTCGGACGAGGCACAAAGTAGCCACCGAGAGATTAACTCTAACAATTCCGAAAAAATAGCCATCAAAATGATAACTTCCAAGCTCGCATTTATGCAGTTGTGGGAAAAGCCAAGGAAAAGGCCATGGAAAAAATTTAAAGAATTAAGCGCTACTTCTCCAGACCTTTATCAATCCCACCATCCTCAGCTAGTAAGGAAAGCTCAGTTCAGTCTTCAAATGCAAAGAGTGAACCAAGGAAACTAGAAATTATTGATAGGTCCCGTTCTTCTAAAGACGGATGTACCTATAAATACTTCGTCTCCTGTAAGCACCGAGATTTTAATTGGGAAAAACGAGCAGTAGAAGCCTTGAAATGGCTGGATGAAATGGAGACAATAGTAGATATCAGCGGTTGTGCTGATAAGGATGTGGTAAAGTATGTATCACAGTCCTTCAAGGGCGATGCCCTGATTTGGTGGAAGGCTATGATCCAATCAATAGGTAAGGTACATCTGTACCACTTGGGATGGTCCATGTTTGATGATCTTGTAAAGGAAACATATTGTCCACCTCGTGAGGTGGAAAAGATAGAGTCAGACTTCTTGACTCTCACAATGAAAAACCTAGTTTGTCGGAAGCATGTTTCCGACTTCAATTCCCTGTCTAGGTTAGTTTGCTATTTAATTACTCCCAAACGCAAAGGCATTACGCGTTTCATTCATGGGTTGCGCCTAAGATAAAGGGCATGGTAAAGGCTGCTCAGCCTAGTACCTATAGGTCTGCTGTTGACCTATCTCTCTCACTCACCTTAGACTTAGTAAGGCAAAAAATCAGTCAAGACCAAGACTGATGGGAAAAGGAAGAGAGAGGATGATAGTTCCCAAAGATTAATAAGAAGAATCGCAAGAAAAAGGGGCATAAGACCCTGGAGTGCAAGGATCTCAAGAATGTCGTCTGCTACGGCTGTAATGAAAAGGGCATGTTAAGTTTAACTACCCTAAGAACCCAGAAATAACGAAGTAAAGCTTGGAGAGGCTAAGAAAGGGAATGCTCGTGCTTTCCAGATGAATGCCAGGGAGGCCGTTAATGACAATAACGTCATAACAGGTACATTCCTCATCAATGATGTATATGCTAGAGTTCTTTTTGATTCAGGTGCAGATAAATCTTTTATATACCATAAGTTCAGTAAACTATTAAACTTGCCCATAAGAACTCTAGACATAACCTATGAGGTAGAACTTGCTGATGGAACTCTAGAAACAGCATCTTCCATTCTTGATGGATGTTCTATATCCATTAAGAATCATTCTATTCCTATCTCTCTTTTGCCAATGAAATTGACGGGGTTCGATATAGTCTTAGGCATGGATTGGTTATCCCATAACCAAGCCCGCATTGCCAGTGGTATGAAACTCATCGAGATTAAAACCCCATCTGGTGAAATAATCACCATTCTAAGAGATTCACACTATGGATTGCCACAAGGTATCGTTATTTAAAGCATCCAAGTGTTTTGGGAAAGGTTGTGTCATTTAAATGGCACAAGTAACTATCAACGAGCCTAAGCCAAATATTGAGAATCTTCCAATCATCTAGGAATATTCCGATGTCTTTCCCAAAGAATTACCGGGCCTACATCCAGATAGGCAAGTGGAGTTTAGGATTGATATCCTACCTGGATCAGCACCTGTTGCTAGAGCTCCATATCGGTTCGCACCAAAGGAAATTAAGGAACTGAGAATTCTATTAGATGATCTTTTAGAGAAAGGTTTCATACAACTTAGTTCCTCACCTTGGGGAGCTCCTATTCTTTTCGTTAAGAAGAAGGACGGTTCAATGCGGATGTGCATTGATTACCGTGAGTTGAACAAGTTAACAATCAAGAACTGTTATCCTTTGCCCAGGATCGACGACTTTTTCGATCATCTTCAAGGAGCTAGCTATTTCTCTAAGATTGATTTGAGATTAGGATATCATCAGCTGAAGGTTAGGAAGGAGGATGTTCCTAAGACTGCCTTCAGGACCCGTTATGGTCATTACGAATTTCTGGTGATGCCTTTTAGGCTCACAAATGCACCTGCAGCATTCATGGATCTCATGAATAGAGTCTGCAAGCCGTATCTTGATAAGTTTTTCATAGTCTTCATAGACGACATACTTATCTATTCTCGTAATCATGTTGATCACGAGAAACACCTTCGGTGCATATTAGAATTACTAAGACAAGAGAAGCTTTATGCTAAATGTTCTAAGTGTGAATTTTGGCTTAGAGAAGTTCAATTTCTTGGACATGTTGTAAGTGAGCGTGGTACCCAAGTGCATCCCGCCAAGATAGAAGCCATAATGAATTGGGAAGTACCCAAAACTCCATCAGAGATTCATAGCTTCTTAGGATTGGCTAGTTATTATAGGAGGTTCATTGAGAACTTTTCAAGAATAGCCACTCCTTTAACTACCTTGACATGTAAGAATG
Organism: Scalesia atractyloides; assembly: GCA_947069175.1. Classification (NCBI taxonomy): domain Eukaryota; kingdom Viridiplantae; phylum Streptophyta; class Magnoliopsida; order Asterales; family Asteraceae; genus Scalesia; species Scalesia atractyloides. Next base: position 58,920,413 of record CAMTDV010000008.1, read on the forward strand.
TCAAGTTTGACTGGGGTCCAAAGCAACAAGAATCTTTTGAAATTCTAAAACATAAGTTGAGCAATGCTCCTGTGTTATCTCTACCTGAGGGTATTGAGGGCTTTGTTGTTTACTATGATGCATCGCACACTGGCATGGGTTATGTGCTAATGCAAAAAGGCAAAGTAATTGCTTATGCATCACGACAATTAAAGGTGCATGAAAAGAATTACACCATCCATGATTTGGAATTGGGTGTCGTTGTATTTGCACTAAACATTACTTATATGGCACAAGGTGTGTAATATACACTGACCATAAGAGTCTCCAGCATCTGCTCAATCAGAAGGAATTGAACATGCGACAACACCGTTGGATGGAAACACTTAATGATTATGATTGTGAAATCCGCTATCATCCCAGCAAGGCAAATGTCGTTGCTGACGCCTTGAGTCGCAATGAAAGGGTTAAGCCCATTAGGATTAACGCTAAGAGCATTGAGCTCAATAGCTTGAATGAGAAGCTATTAGATGCACAAAAGCAAGCCCTGTTAGAGGCTAATATTCCTAATGAGGGGTTAGGCGGAACTATTGATCAGTTAACGCCTGGAAAGGATGGAATCCTTAGATTTAATGGAAGAATCTGGGTTCCAATCTTTGGAGGACTTAGAGATCTAATCCTCAAGGAAGCGCATAATACAAGATACTCATTTCACCCGGGTGGTGACAAGATGTATCAGGATCTGAAAAGGAATTATTCGTGGATGGGTTTGAAGAAATCCATAGCCACTTATGTAGCTAAGTGTTTGACGTGTTCGCAAGTTAAAGCCGAACGTTAGAAACCGTCAAGACTTCTACAACAACTTGACATTCCACTTGGAAATGGGAAATGGTAACAATGGACTTGATTACCAAGTTACCAAAGAGCAAACGTGGTAAGGACACGATTTGGGTCATTGTAGATCGGCTGACTAAGTCAGCGCATTTCTTGCCAATTAAAGAAACGTATAACTCTGACAAGATTGTGTCCCTACACGGTGTGCTGGTATCTATTGTATCTGATAGAGATACTAGATATACATCTCAGTTTTGGAAAACTTTCCAACAATCTTTAGGCACAAGATTAAATTTAGTACGGCTTACCACCCGCAGACTGATGGTCAGTGTGAGCGTACTATTCAGACTTTGGAAGACATGCTTAGAGCGTGTGTGATTGACATAGGTGGAAGTTGGGATGACCACTTACCCCTAATAGAATTATCCTATAATAATAGTTATCATACGAGCATCAAGGCTGCTACTTATGAGGCCTTGTATGGGAGAAAATGTCGAACGCCCGTGTGTTGGGCAGAAGTGGGGAGGCCCAACTATCAGGACCGGAGATTGTCCTGGAGACCACGGATAAGATTGTGCAAATCCTTGATCGTCTCAAAGCTGCCCGAGATACGCAGAAGAGCTATGCTGACAAGAGGTGTAAACCTCTTAAGTTCCAAGTAGGGGACAAAGTCATGCTAAAGGTATCACCTTGGAAAGGTGTAATGAGATTTGGAAAGAAGGGCAAGCTAAGCCCAAGATATATCGGACCATTCGAGATAATCGAATGTGTCGGCACAGTAGCTTATAAGCTTAAGCTGCCCAAGGAGCTTAGTGGAATTCATGATGTGTTCCACATCAGTAACCTTAAGAAATGTCTAGTCGATGAGTTGCTAGCAATGTCACATCATGATGTGCAAATCGATGAAAACCTGAGGTTCATGGAGAAACCAATTTCGATCGAGGATCGACAAGTAAAGAAGTTCTGAAGGAAATTTATACCTATAGTAAAGGTTAAGTGGGATGCCGTTCGAGGTCCCGAGTATACATGGGAGGTTGAGTCCACTATGCGAAAAAAGTACCCCCATATTTTTTAATTAAAATCTCGAGGACGAGATTTCTTTTAAGGGGGTGAGGATGTAACACCTCGAACAAAAATTGTGTCCAATAGTATAGTGACACGTGCCATTACTTTTATAATAAGTCCATTATGGACTAATAAGGACTAAAGGTGTCAAGATGCTTAAATGAAGCCTCTGAGTGACCTTCTGATGTCAACATGCATAAACCGAGCCTTTGAGTGATCCTTTACAAATTCCTAACTCTCATACGTGCCACTTGTTGGACGAGAGAGGTTAATTCTATAAATATGTGAAAGTTGAATAATGGAGGAGTTAAAAGTGTCAACATGTTAATTTATACCTCTGAGTGACCTAACAACAAACCGAGAGCTCAACAATGTCTGGGCATATTCCCGGGTACGCCAAATATTGGTTACGGAGGGCTAAATATGCTATAAAGGTGTTTTAGGAGGTTTTATAAGTTGAGGGGCTAAATATGACAAACTTTGAAAGTGGCCATGGGGTGCTCACGGGGCACGAGAGGCCAGGCCTGTGCCTCTCGCGGCCCGCCAGAGACCTAAATCTACAGAAAATTGCCTTGGCCTCCACACATGTTGCCAAAAACCATTTGATTCGAAACCATGGACTTCCAAACTTCTATGCTTCATTTTAGGACAATTGGAAGCTCCCTCTAACACCCCTTAACACCTGGCATCACCTCCTTCAAGCTTTCCAACTATAAATAGGTGCCAAGTTTCACCATTTGAACTTGCACCTTTCTCATTCTTCACTCATATCCCTCCTCTGGAAGTTCCTAAATAAAAGGAGCATCCAACTTAGTTCTATTGCATCCTAGGAATCACCTGTAAGTGTTCCTTTCTCTTGCATTTTTGTTTATAGGCTTTTATAGCCAAAAGTCAAGCGTTTAACGGAAAACGACTTGACTTTCGGTTAAGACCATTATGGTCCAGCCATTTTTCATAACGAATGTGGCTAAGTGATCGTAATAAGGTAGGTGTTAGTCCCTATTAAGGGCACCTCCTAAAGATTATGTTTGCTTGACCAATTGACGGGTCAAAGTTTTAAAATTAAAAAGTTAAACAGACCATTTTTTGGAAATGTAATAATGTGAACTTATATATGTTATGAAACATGTTTGACACTTAAACAAGTTGGTAATAATTATTAGAACATGTAAGAACATGTTCGGCTCGTCAATTTCAGTTCTAGGATCGGTTCGTAACTGAAAGTCGCAAATTTTGACTTCTGCTTTGATTTTTGACTCTGACCCGATTTAGATTAGTTAGCTACTAATAAAAGGTTGTACTATGATCATAATATAATGTAGCATAACCCCTTGAGGTTATATTACAAGATCATAATCAAATCTGAGTTTATGCACAAGTTCCATAATTATGTCATTTTAACAAAAATGCCCTTTTTATATAAGATAAGGTTTAAACGATAATGAACTTGAAAATGAATTACCTACTGATGTAATATCATAAGTAAGATTATTTGGGATGTCAAATCAGAATATAAACTGTGTTTATGAACAAGTCCTTGTATTATGTCGATAAATGACGATAACGTCCTTGTGGCTTCATCAACGATTTTAATTATACCTTTCCATATCAAACCTTTTACCCACTGATATGCTAGATTGATTAACATATCTAAAACATATAAACCTCAGTTTTCATTAAACATCGCACAAATCGTCATTTTATGACATAAGCGTCGTTTCGGCGCATAGTACGGTTTTAAACCATATACATCAACCAAGGCTTGTTACTTAATGATTTTAAAACTTATTTTAAATATTTTTTACAGCAAGTATATGATATGAACTCATAATCCCAAATAATTTATATAACTATGTGTAAAATGACCAAAATGCCCCTTCGTTGCATAGTTTGGTCATAAATGATAAATTACACATTTTATTATGTTCCTACTGATATTATATCATAAATTAAATATTTCTTTCAGAAAACTTATCATTGTAACATTAAAAATATTCCAATTCCTTTTAGACGGTATATAATTACCAAAACGCCCTTATAAGGCATAGTTTCGTTTTAAAACCTTAACGGGCATATAAGCTGATATCTTACTGACATTACAACTTATTTAAAATATATGGTATATAGAAGTTGACCATGACTTATCCGGCTACCCGATATCGCTGATATGCGTACGGTTTAGTATATGTAACTAGTTTACGAAAATTAACCAAAACGGGTTTAACCTTGTCATTTAAGTCTCAAAATCCAGAATGTTTATGGTTTACCCATATTATAAAAGTCAAAGTACTTATTGGGTTTAAACTACATTCTATCCGATCATCACTCCATCTAGCGTATTTTACCGTTATTTATCATGTACGCTAGTCGGTCTAACTTTATGACTTAAATAAGAACGTTAGCATTTAATTGGTTAGCTTTTGCCATAATCCAGACTAGAGCCTTCCGGTAAATGCTATCTGCACTTTGTTCATTTTGGATACGGTTGAGATATTAAATCTTGCACATTAAAAACAAGACTAGCTCAGGTAAATACTCTCGACTTATTTCCCCTATACGGCTTGGGTTACGGTAAACTATTACCGCTAGGTCGGAAATGGGATCAATCAAATGTCGGATTGTGGCTAGTAAATCCGCATATTCCGTTTTAATCAGTTTTGTTTGATAACTTAAAGATCGGGGGTTAACTACCGTGTACTGGATATCCTCGGCTCAGTACGTTAGATAATGGCCATGACCTAAGCGTGGGGTGTAGGCATACGCCTGACAGACGCTCATGCTAAAACCTTACCCATAAAGTTGGGGATAACTCCTTCATGAGTTCATAAGTGGTGTGTACGTTAATCATTTCTCGGTTTTCACACTCGGCCCTGTATGTATGGACAAACATGTGAATCTGTTAACAAGGTTACAAAGTAACTTTCCCAAGTTATAAAAGATTTTGTGCCATGTGCACTTAAAATCATTTTCAAATGTTTTCAAAATGAGTCAGTTATGTGTATTTACCAGCGAAAGCTGACGTATTTTCAAAAGACAAAGCTTGCAGGTACAGTACGAAATATGCTGGAAGCTGCTCGGTAGTGATAAGAGGATCTTGCAAATCCTATATCTGCCCTAAAGTATGTTACACACATTTTTGTACATTTTATGATCGCATATGGATCTTCTATTACGAGCCGTCTGTAATTATTTTTTACTTTGAACATTTTGTTTGTCATAGTAATTTAACTCCAAGACTTATGTTGTGCTGTGTTTAATTGACTATGATGATATCAACTTACGTCACGACATTCCCTACCCGGGCCCACCGGTGATTGGATTGGTTGTGGAAAGCCGGGGTGTGACAGGTTGGTATCAGAGCCAACGTTTGAGAGAATTAAACACTAGCCTTCTTGTGTTTAATCTCAAACTTACACAAGCACATTCCTTAGACTTCCGAGTCTAGGTTTGACCTAGGATTACTCATTTCATTATTAAGTTATTAGTATTGTTTTTTATTTGATTTTAATAGAAAAATGTTGCCAAGAGTACGAGGAAGATGTAAAGGACCAATGAGGGGAGGACCATCAGGACACATCCCTTCTCAACAACATCACTCGAACCCCCATGAGGATTCGGGGGATTCTTGGCCCCTATCACAACATTCACCTACCCATACCCAAAACTCGTACCACTCATATCCTTCTCATCAATCACACCACTCTCATCACTCCCATCATTCATATCATGATAAGTTTCACCCAAACCATTACTTTAACACACCCCCAGCCGACCAAAATCAGTTTGACCAACCTAACACAATGGACGAGGACTCCGACCCGGAGATGTTGTGTCACACCCCGGATTTGCAACCCAAATCCATACTTCGTGACGTCAGTTGATAACATCATTGTCAATTAAACATGGCACAGCGGAAGTCTTGGAGTAAAATTACTATTATAAACCGAATGTCGAAATATAAAATAATATACAGGCTCGTAATAGAAGATCCATAGGTGGATTATTAAAATGTACAAGAAATAATATAAAACAGACTTTAGGGCAGATCTAAGGATTTGCAAGATCTTCTTATTCACTACCGAGCAACTACCGGCCTATTTCATATTGTACCTGTAGTTTAGTCTTTGGACGATACGTCAGCTTTCGCTAGTAAATACACCCAACGGACTCATTTTGAAAATATTTTAAAATGATTTTAAGTGCACAGGGCACAAAATCTTTTATAACTTGGGAAAGTTACTTTGTAACCTTGTTAACAGATTCACATGTTTGTCCATACATACAGGGCCTAGTACAGAGACCGAGAAATGATTAAATAGACACCGCTTAGAACTCACAGAGGAATTATCCCCAACGTCTTCGGTAATTTTCATTTGAGCGTCTGTCAGGTGTATGCCTACACCCCGCGCTAAGGTCGTGGCCATTAACTAATCTAATGAGCCGAGGAAATCCAGGACACGGTAATTTAACCCCGATGTTTAAGTTATCAAACAAAACTGATTAAAACAGAATATGGGATTTACTAGCCACAATCCGGCATTCGATTGATCCCATTTCTGACCAAGCGGTAATAGTTTACCGTATCCCAAGCCCATATAGGGAAAATAAGTCGAGAGTATTTACCTGAGCTAGTCTTCTTTTAAATTTTAATAACTCAGCCTTATACAAAAGTACCAACTGCAGATAGCATTTACCAGCAAGGCTCTAGTCTGGATTATGGCATAAGCTAACCAATTCATACTAACGGTCTTTATATAAGTCATAGTCTTAGACCATAGTGTACATGATCAACACGTATAACGCTTGATTAAACGATGATCGAATAGAATGTAGTTTAAACCCGAAAAGTACTTTGACTTGTATAATATGGGTAAACTATAAACATTATGGATTTTGAAACTTAAATGATAAGGTTAAACCCGTTTCGGTAAATTTTCGTAAAATAGTTACATATACTAATCGTGCGCATATTAGCGCTATCGGGTAACCGGATAAGTTATGGAAAAGTTCTATATGCCATTATATTTTAATAAGTTATAATATCAGTAGGATATCAACTTATATACCCGTTAAGGTTTTAAAACGAATCTATGCCTCATAAGGGCATTTCAACAATTTCATGCCGTATAAAAGAAACTTGAATATAATTTAATGTTATAATTATAAGTATTCTGGAAAAATAATTTATTTATGATATAATATCAGTAGGATACCAATTGTATTATGACCAAACAATGCACCGTAGAGGCATTTTGGTCATTTTACACATAATTTATATATTATTTGGGATTCTGAGTTTATAACATGTACCTGCTTTAAATACGTTTAAATAAGTTTTAAAATCAGTAGGTAACAAGTCTTGGTCCATTAATATGGTTTAAAACCATACTATGCGCCGAAGCGACGCTTATGTCGTAAAATGACGTCTTTATGCGATGTTTATGAAAACTGATGTTAAGGTCAGATTAAAATGTCTTAGATATGTTATTTAATATAACATATCAGTAGGTAAAAGATTTACCTTGAAAGGATTTGATTAAAACTATTTTATGAGCCACAAGGGCTAAAATCGTCATATATTGACATAGTTTAAGGACCTGTTTGAAAACTCAGTTTATAACTTGATTTAACATCCCAAATAATCCTACTTATAATATTATATCTGTATGAAATTTATTTTCAAGTTCATTATTATTTAAAACCTTGTTTTATGTAAAAATGGCAGTTTGGTCAAAGATGGCATAATTATGGAACTTGCGCATAAACTTAGATTCTAATTATGATCATGTAATATAACCTCATAGGGTTATGCTACATTATATTACAATCATAATGCAACTTTAGATCGGTAGGTAACTAATCTAAATCGGATCAGAATCGAAAGTCAAAGCAGAAGTCAAACTTCGCGACTTTCGGTTGCGAACTGACCCTAGAACTGAAATTGACGAGCCGAACATGTTCTTACATGTTCTAATAATTATTAGCAACTTTTTTTAGTGTCAAAACAAGCTTCATAACATATATAAGATCAATTTATGATTTTTTTCTGAAAAATGGCCTGTTTGACTTTTCAATAACTTAACTTTGACCCGTCAATTGATCTAGCAAACGTGATCTTCAGGAGGTGCTCTTTATAGGGATTAACACCTACCTTTACGATCACTTAGCCATGTTCATTTCGAACAATGGTTGGACCATAATGGTCTTAACCAAAAGTCAATGTGTTTTCCGTAAAACGCTTGACTTTGTGCTATAAAAGCCTATAAACGAAAATACACAAGGAAGGAACACTTACCAGTGATTCCTAGGGTGCAAAGAACTATGTTGGATGCTCCTTTTAGCTAGGAACTTCCAGAGGGGGGAGAAGAGTGTGAATAAGAAAGGTGCAAGTTCAAATGGTGAACTTGATCACCTATTTATAAAAGCCTTGTAAGAGGGAGCTTACAAGTGTCCAAAAACGTGGGATAGCTGATTACAAGTCCATAGTTTCGATCAAATGGTTTTTTGGAGTTTTCTTTGGAGACCAAGCAAAACTTTCTGTAGCAGAGGGCTTCTCGCGCCCCGTGAGAGACCCAGGCCAGGTCTCTCGCGGCCCGTGACTGCCATATGGCCAGTTTCAAGACCGCCATACGAGGACTCCGACCTGGAGATGCCGCGGATCACACACCCATCCCATCGAGATACCTAGTGATTCGAACTCTTACGCCGGATCGTTGTACCAAGGTCCTAATGAATGGGATCAATATTGGAACCAATTTACCTTTGCTAACACTCCTTCCCACCACTCCTCAGCACCTCCTGTACAAGAAGATGTTCACATGGAACCGTTGGAACAACCTCAGCTGCCACCTGAGCCACCAAGGAGGAAACGAGGAGCGCGTATGTCGGTACGTGCAGGTCAACGGTCGGGTTCGCTACCACCGTTACCTAAAACTTACCCAACCATCCACGAGGACCCACAAATGGGTGGACCCTCTAATGCTTCACCTATGGTGGAACCAACACCATCACCAATGGTTCAACCATCACCATCGGGTTATGATAACCCTATCCCAACATATCCGGATACATCTGGATATGATCCTTTTAACCCATCTATGCCAGAAGATTACCAAGCATTATCGCATGACCCTTACATGCAAGCGGTCATGCATAACGCACTTTACCCGTCTCCTTTCCCACCTGTTTATCCACCTACTGGATATCCAAGTTATGGGTACCAGTATCCTGTTATGCCACAACCACAACCACAACCTCCGCCACCACTTGAGACCATCAATGAGGCCTTCGAACGAATGAAAGAAATGCAACAAGAAGTGGAGAAAACGGAGAAGAAGAGGAACAAGTTCTTCAAGAAACTCGCTAGGTTGGTTAAGGGAAAGAAGGACGAGTGAAGTCTCTTCTAATAATATATGTTAGTCCCTGCAAGGACATTTGTATTTCTTTTAAGTCTTTGCACGGACAATTTGTCTCATTTATTTATTTCTAGTATTGTATTTCCTTATCGGCATTTAATGAAATATTTTGGAATTTTATATATATATGTGTGTGTGTGTATATTCATCCTCTTCAAGCGAACGTCTCGATTTTACTTGAAATTTATACTCTGCTATATAATTCAAAAAAGATCTTACGGGTTTTAATTAACCAAGTGGCACAGACCAAATATTTGGCCAGCTTATAAATGATAGTTAAGGATGAAAGGGCCTTCTATCATGATAGTTAAGGGAAGTTATCCTTCTATCGAGAGGTGGCGCACTTGGTTCAAGCCTCCAAGTCGTTAAGGTCAATGCAACCGGGACTATTAATTAACCATTAAGGTACTCTTATGTTCAGGAATGTTCATACTCCTAGCAGAGTGACTTGAGGAACCACACTAGCCGTCTAGGTAAAAGGACTACTCCTGACCTATTATATAGCCTATGTGATCAATGTGATCTCGGCTAATGCCATCAATGTGATGATGATTGACAGGCCAAATTGCCATAATTTACATCCATTTGTGATGTAGGCCAACGTGCCATAATTTACATCTGTTAGTGATGTATGCCAACGTGACATAATTTACATCCATTAGTGATATAGGCCAACGTGCCATAATTTACATCCATTAGTGATGTAGGCCAAAGTGCCACATTTTGTCCATTGGTGAAAGGCCAACAAGCCATATTTTATGTCCATTAGTGATAGGCCAACGTGCCATATTATATGTCCATTAGTGACAGGCCAACGTGCCATATTTTATGTCCATTAGTGACAGGCCAATGTGCCATATTTTATGTCCATTAGTGACAGGCCAACGTGCCTAAGCGTTGTGATTTTATTCACACTAGTTTGATTAGGCGATGGATTTGTATACCATTTTTTTCTAATTCGAATATGGTTATTAATACCATGGCTAAGAAAAGTTTTATTTGGTAATTAGAACCAAAGCTTCAAGAATGGCAAACTCGGACGAGGCACAAAGTAGCCACCGAGAGATTAACTCTAACAATGCCGAAAACATAGCCATCGAAATGATAACTTCGAAGCTCGCATTTATGCAGTTGTGGGAAAAGCCAAGGAAAAGGCCATGGAAAAAAATTAAAGAATTAAGCGCTACTTGCTCCAGACCTTTATCAATCCCACCATCCTCAGCTAGTAAGGAAAGCTCAGTTCAGTCTTCAAATGCAAGAGTGAACCAAGGAAACTAGAAATTATTGATAGGTCCCGTTCTTCTAAAGACGGATGTACCTATAAATACTTCGTCTCCAGTAAGCACCGAGATTTTAATTGGGAAAAAGGAGCAGTAGAAGCCTTGAAATGGCTGGATGAAATGGAGACAATTGTAGATATCAGCGGTTGTGCTGATAAGGATGTGGTAAAGTATGTATCACAGTCCTTCAAGGCCGATGCCCTGATTTGGTGGAAGGCTATGATCCAATCAACAGGTAAGGTACATTTGTACAACTTAGGATAGTCCAGGTTTGTTGATCTTGTAAAGGAAACATATTGTCCACCTCATGAGGTGTAAAAGATAAGAGTCAGACTTCTTGACTCTCACAATGAAAAACCTAGATTGTTGGAAGTATGTTTCCGACTTCAATTCCCTATCAAGGTTAGTTTCCTATTTAATTACTCCCGAACCCAAACACATTGCGCGTTTCATTCATGGGTTAGCACCTGAGATAAAGGGCATGGTAAAGGCTGCTCAGTCTAGTACCTTTAGGTCTGCTGTTGACCATCTATCTCACTCACCTTGGACTTAGTAAGATAAAAAATCAGTCAAGACCGAGACTGATGGGAAAAGGAAGAGAGAGGATGATAGCTCCCAAAGATTTAATAAGAAGAATAAGGGGAGATTTAGGTTCAGAAAGAACCAAGATAAGTCAGGCGTAATGCAAACATGTAAACATTGCAACCGTAGGCATTGGGGACAGTGTAGTATTGATCCACAGGCTAGACCCTGTGGTATCTGTATGAAAAGGGCGCATAAGACCCTGGAGTGCAAGGATCTCAAGAATGTCGTCTACTACGGCTGTAATGAAAAGGGGCATATTAAGTTTAACTGCCTAAGAACCCAAGAAATAACGAAGCAAAGCCTAGAGCTAAGAAAGGGAATGCTCGTGCTTTCTAGATGAATGCCAGGAAGGCCGTTAATGACAATAACGTCATAACAAGTACATTCCTCATCATTGATGTATGCTAGAGTTCTTTTTTATTCAGGTGCAGATAAATCTTTTGTAGACCATAAGTTCAGTAAACTATTAAAATTGCCCATAAGAACTCTAGACATAACCTATGAGGTAGAACTTGCTGATGGAACTCTAGAAACAACATATTCCATTCTTGATGGATGTTCTATATCCATTAAGAATCATTATATTCCTATCTCTCTTTTGCCAATGAAATTTGCGGGGTTTGATGTAGTCTTAGGCATGGATTGGTTATCCCATAACCAAGCCCGCATTGCCTGTGGTAAGAAACTCATCGAGATTAAAACCCCATCTGGTGAAATAATCACCATTCTAAGAGATTCACACTATGGATTGCCAGACAAGGTATCGTTATTTAAAGCATCCAAGTGTTTTGGGAAAGGTTGTGTCATTTACATGGCACAAGTAACTATCATCGAGCCTAAGCCAAATATTGACAGTCTTCCAATCATCTCAGAATATTCAAATGTCTTTCTCGAAGAATTGCCAGGCCTACCTCCAGATAGGCAAGTAGAGTTTAGGATTGATATCCTACCTAAATCAGCACCTGTTGCTAGAGCTCCATATCGTTTCGCACCAACGGAAATGAAGGAACTGAGAATACGATGAACTTTTAGAGAAAGGTTTCATACAACCTAGTTCCTCACCATAGGGAGCTCCTATTCTTTTCATTAAGAAGAAGGACGGTTCAATGCGGATGTGCATTGATTACCGTGAGTTGAACAAGTTAACAATCAAGAACCATTATCCTTTCCCCAGGATCGATGACTTGTTCGATCATCTTCAAGGAGCTAGCTATTTCTCTAAGATCGATTTGAGAGCAAGATATCATCAGCTGAAGTAGGAAAGAGGATGTTCCTAAGACTGCCTTCAAGACCCGTTATGGTCATTATGAATTTCTGGTGATGCCTTGGGCTCACAAATGCACATGCAACATTCATGGATCTCATGAATAGAGTCTACAAGCCGTATCTAGATAAGTTTGTCATAGTCTTCATAGACGAAATACTTATCTATTCTCATAATCTTGTTGATCACGAGAAACACCTTCGGTGAATCTTAGAATTACTAAGACAAGAGGAGCTTTATGCTAAATATTCTAAGTGTGAATTTTGGATTAGAGAAGTTCAATTTGTTGGACATGTTATAGGAGGTTTATTGAGAACTTTTCAAGAATAGCCACTCCTTTAACTACCTTGACCACGGATAAGATTGTGCAAATCCTTGATCGTCTCAAAGCTGCCCGAGATAGGTAGAAGAGCTATGCTGACAAGAGGTGTAAACCTCTTAAGTTCCAAGTAGGGGACAAAGTCATGCTAAAGGTATCCCCTTGGAAAGGTGTAATGAGATTTGGAAAGAAGGGCAAGCTAAGCCCAAGATCTATAGGACCATTCGAGATAATAGAATGTGTCGGCACAGCAGCTTATAAGCTTAAGCAGCCTAAGGAGCTTAGTGGAATTCATGATGTGTTCCACATCAGTAACCTTAAGAAATGTCTAGTCGATGAGTCGCTAGCAATGTCACATCATGGTGTGCAAATCGATAAAAACCTTAGGTTCATGGAGAAACCAATTTCTATCGAGGATCGACAGGTTAAGAAGTTCCGAAGGAAATTTATACCTATAGTAAAGGTTAAGTGGGATGCTCTTCGAGTTCCCGACTATACATGGGAGGTTGATTCCACTACGCGACAAAAGTACCCCCATCTTTTTGAATAAAAATATCGAGGACGAGATTTCTTTTAAGGGGGTGAGGATGTAACACCTTGAAAAAAATCATGTCCAATAGTATAGTGACACGTGTCATTACTTTTATAATAAGTCCATTATGGACTAATAAGAACTAAAGGTGTCAACATGCTTAAATGAAGCCTCTGAGTGATTCTGATGTCAACATGCATAAACCGAGCGATTGAGTTATCCTTTACGAAGTCCTAACTCTCATACGTGCCACTTGTTGGACGAGAGAGGTTAATTCTGTAAATATGTGAAAGTTGAATAATGGAGGGGTTAAAAGTGTCAACATGTTAATTTATACCTCTGAGTGACCTAATAACAAACCGAGAGCTCAACAATGTACGGGCATACTCCCGGGTACGCTCCCTCTAACACCCCTTAACACCTGGCATCACCTCCTTCAAGTTTTCCAACTATACATAGGTGCCAAGGTTCACCATTTGAACTTGCACCTTTCTCATTCTTCACTCTATCTCCCTCCTTTGGAAGTTTCTAACTGAAAAGAGCATCCAACTTAGTTCTATTGCATCCTAGGAATCACCTGTAAGTATTCCTTTCTCTTGCATTTTCGTTTATAGGCTTTTATAACCAAAAGTCAATCGTTTTAAGGAAAACGCCTTGACTTTCGGTTAAGACCATTATGGTCCAGCCATTGTTCGTAACGAATGTGGCTAAGTGATCATAATAAGGTAGGTGTTAGTCCCTATTAAGGGCACCTCCTAAAGATCACGTTTGCTAGACCAATTGACGGGTCAAAGTTTTAATTTTAAAAAGTCAAACAGGCCATTTTTTGGAAATGTTATAATCTGAACTTATATATCTTATGAAACATGTTTTGATACTTAAACAAGTTGGTAATAATTATTAGATTATGTAAGAACATGTTCGGCTCGTCAATTTTAGTTCTAGAATCGGTTCTCAACCGAAAGTCGCAAAGTTTGACTTCTGCTTTGACTTTCGACTCTGACCCGATTTAGATTAGTTAGCTACTAATCTAAGGTTGTATTATGATCATAATATAATGTAGCATAACCCCCTGAGGTTATATTATAAGATCATAATCAAAATCTGAGTTTATACACAAGTTCCATAATTATGTCATTTTAACAAAAAATGCCCTTTTTATATAAAATAAGGTTTAAACGATAATGAACTTGAAGATGAATTACCTACTGATGTAATATCATAAGTAAGATTATTTGGGATGTCAAATCAGATTATAAACTGAGTTTATAAACAAGTCCTTCTATATTGTCGATAAATGAAGATAACACCCTTGTGGCTCATCAAACGGTTTAATTGTATCTTTTCATATCAAACCTTTTACCCACTGATATGTTATATTAATTAACATATCTAAAACATATAAACCTAATTCTAACATCAGTTTTCATTAATATCATAAGTAAGATTATTTGGGATGTCAAATCAGGTTATAAACAGAGTTTATGAACAAGTCATTGTATTATGTCGATAAATGATGATAACGCCCTTGTGGCTCATCAAACGATTTTAATTATACCTTTTCATATCAAACCTTTTACCAACTGATATGTTATATTTATTTACATATCTAAAACATATAAACCCGATACTAACATCAGTTTTCATTAAATATAGCACAAATCGTCATTTTACGACATAAGCGTCGTTTCGGCGCATAGTATGGTTTTAAACCATACATATCAACCAAGGCTTGTTAATTACTGATTTTTAAAACTTATTTTAAATATTTTTACAGTAAGTACATGATATGAACTCAGATTCCCAAATAATTTATAAAACTATGTGTAGAATGACCAAAATGCCCCTTCGGTGCATAGTTTGGTCATAAATGATAAATTACACATTTTATTATGTTCCTACTGATATTATATCATAAATTAAATATTTCTTTCTGAATACTTATCATTATAACATTAAAATATATTCAAGTTCCTTTTAGACGTTATATAATTACCAAAACGCCCTTATGAGACATAGTTTCATTTTAAAACCTTAACGGGCATATAAGTTGATATCTTACTGATATTACAATTTATTTAAAATAGAATGACATATAGAACTTGACCATGACTTATCCGGTTACCCAATATCGCTGATATGCGTACGGTTAAGTATATGTAACTAGTTTATGGAAATTCACCAAAATGGGTTTAACCTTGTCATTTAAGTCTCAAAATCCATAATGTTTATGGTTTACCCATATTATACAAGTCAAAGTACTTATTGGTTTTAAACTACATTCTGTCCGATCATCACTTAATCTAGCGTATTTTTCGTTATTGATCATGTACGCTAGTCGGTCTAAGTCTATGACTTATATAAGACCGTTAGCATTTAATTAGTTAGCTTATGCCATAATCCAGACTAGAGCCTTCCGGTAAATGCTATCTGCACTTAGTTCATTTTGGATACGGTTGAGATATTAAATCTTGCCTATTAAAATCAAGACTAGCTCAGGTAAATACTCTCGACGTATTTCCCCTATACGGGCTTGGGTTATGGTATACTATTACCGCTTGATCGAAAATGGGATCAATTGAATGCAAGATTGTGGCTAGTAAACCACATATTCTGTTTTAATCAGTTTTGTTTGATAACTTAAACATTGGGGGTTAACTACCGCGTCCTAGATATCCTTGGCACATTACATTAGATAATGGCCCCGACCTAAGCGTGGGGTGTAGGCATACACCTGACAGACGCTCATGCTAAAAACTTACCCACAAAGTTGGGGATAACTCATTCATGAGTTCATAAGTGGTATGTACGTTAATCATGTCTCGGTTTTCACATTAGGTCCTGTATGTATGGAAAAACATGTGAACCGGTTAACAAGGTTACAAAGTAACTTTCCCAAGTTATAAAAGATTTTGTGCCTTGTGCACTTAAAATCATTTTCGTATGTTTTAAAAATGAGTCAGTTGGGTGTACTTACCAGTGAAAGCTAATGTATTTTAGAAAGACTAAGCTTGCAGGTATAATACGAAATAGGCTGGAAGCTGCTCGGTAGTGATAAGAGGATCTTGCAAATCCTAGATCTACCCTAAAGTCTGTTATACACATTTTTGTACATTTTATGAGCCATCTGTATATTATTTTGTACTTTGAACATTTGGTTTGTAATAGTAATTTAACTCCAAGACTTTAGTTGTGTTGTGTTTAATTGACTATAATGATATCAACTTACATCATGATATGCCCCACCCGGGCCCACCGGTGATTGGATTGGCTGTGGAAAGCCGGGGTGTGACAATAAATGTGTTATTGAAATTGCTAGCTCCTATTGGACTCAAATGTGGTATTGAAGAAGTGTATTGGGGATAAGAGATGTTTGCTGTCGCAGTAGGACTTGAGGAAGCGATAGTTTGCATCGGGATGAAGTCCCCATCATGGACTTTAGAGCTTCTAAGTTGTTGACTCCTTGAGGATCCTTGATCTTGAAAGATGTTGGATCTAGGATACACTGGTGCTGAAGGCCATGATGGATTATCCATGGATCCTTGAATCCGAGTTGAGGATCCTTGATGTTGAAAGTAGAATCCTTGAGGCTGGTACATTCCCTGTGATCCTCCCGGTTGGTAGAAGGATCCTTGAGGCTGAGTTGTCTCCAGTGATCCTTACCGAAGAATAGAGGATCCTTGAGGTTGGAAGAAGGATCCTTGAGGTTGGGTTACTACTAACGATCCATGTTGAATATTGGAGGATCCTTGAAGCTCGACATTGGATCCCCTAGAATGCTGGATTGTTGATGATGGAGTAGCAAAATCCAACGGCCTAGGCATTAATGGAGACTGATCTTCTGCCGATCTCTTCTGCTTCTTGATTTCATCAATTTCATGAAGGATCCTCTTGTTAGTTTTTTCTTACTGGTCCATTTAGCCTTTACTCTGCAACATCAAAACAGAAACATCATTGTTAGTAGTTGTAGAGGAAGACACAGTAGAGGTTTTTGATCCTGTGATGTCTTCTTCTGCATTTTCAGCATTCTTCTGAAATGTTGGGGAAATGGGAGGCAAAGGCATTGTGTTCTGAGATGAGGTAACCGCCGGCATGGCACTTGAAGTAGCTTTCCCCTGAGAAGCCATGAAACGGAAATTCTTAGAATTGAAGCACCACTTGCCCCACGGTGGGTGCCAATTTTTTTATCAAGAATCTGATTAAGGATAATGTAACCAAATCTTGATTGTGAGGTTGAGTGCTTAAGTGTATGAACAACAATGTAATTGATTGTAAAACGAAAATGACAATGAACACCGAGATTTGTACGAGGAAAAAGCCTTCATCCTCGTTAGATCTCCGGCACAAAAGAACCTCGGATAGTGAAAACTTCATTATTAACTATATTATATAAAAGGAATTACAACTTCGGATGATATTAAGCTCGTTTCAATTGAGTTCAAGTGGTTGAGAGCAGTTAGCTAGAGTCATCAGAAATGTGCAAGTGTCCTTCCTCAAGCTCAATATCCCCTCATATATTTCATAAAATATCATGTAACTAACTAAATGAAAAATAGGGGAGCTCCCACGTTCACCTATAACGGCTCTTGCCTCTTTTGCATGTGCTCTAATCCAAGCATATTCCATAATATTCCAGCTTGACCAAGTTCATTTATTGTAACTGCACTAAATTAAAATAATATACTGAAGACAATTATTAGCTATCGTTACAAGCACCAAGGATCCTTGATCCTTCCGGTATCTACCACGTAATGTGAGGATAAAATATACAGAAGGATCACTGATCCATAAGTAATATGAACCAGCCCTAACAAACGCTAAATGAATTGCATAGGTATATAAGTATACTCATACGTATAAAATACATACACTATAACACTTAGTGAAATTGCAAGATCACAAGAAATGTACATGTACACAAATACGTAGAAATACGACATAAATGCCGACAATAAAATATACAAGTAAAGTATATACATGGTATACGTATACGTATGAATACATAAGTACATAGTAATGTGCACAAATACACTTGATGAAGTGTACACATACAAGGGATACCATACATGTACACCGACATAAATACGATGTTAAAAATGAATATTTTTAATTAATATATCTATTAAAGATATATACATATATTTGAGAAACAAATATATGCAAATGAAACAAGCGTACACCTACGAGTGAATGAGGTTCACACCCGACATACATACATATATATTATGTATGTATGTATGTATGTATGTATGTATGTATGTATGTATGTATGTATGTATGTATGTATGTATGTAACGATAAACCACCCGTGCAAGGCAGTTAGGCCCACTTACACCCGTGCTAGGAATGAAGACTCATGACGGGCGAGTCCTATACATACACATCGTGAACACAATATATATATATATAAATATATATATATATATATATATATATATATGAAGTATATATATTAATAACAAACGTACAAAACAAATGCCACCGTATTAATAATACACAAGGTTTCCAAATAAACAACAAATACAAACTTAATAGTGTTCAAAATGAACAACATTTACCAGGTCTAGTAGACCGTTTACTGAGTTAGAACACTTGTAGGTTGCACTACACAATTGGATACCCGTCGCTAGCACACTTATTACGAATGCAATACAGTGAGTTTATGTCCTCCTTTTCTTTTAAACGGTCTTTGGTTTTACAATTCTCGGGGAAAATAGATGTTACAATGGGGTGGTTAAGCTAAGGAATGAAACACCTAGATCATGTGCGAATAGGGTTGAACTTAAGTGTGACATTTGTACATTTTTAGTCATTGAACAATTCCAGAACGTTTTCGTATTTTTAAAATCTTGTGTTTTATTTGTGAGGATGTATATTTATTAATCATTATACAATCCCGGACATTTTTATTCAATAAAATCTTGCATTTTATTGGTAAAAATGCAAAAATGTCAATCATTGCACAAATTCGGTAATTTTCATCTTCGATAAAGTTTTATACTTTATTTACGAAAAGTGTAACCATACAATCGAACGAACTGACATCCATGACATTTCCAGACAAAATCCAAGTTACACATGCCTTAACGCCTTTATATAACCTAAATATTAGGTTAAGAGGGGTTAAAAATGACAAAACGAGACAATACAAGTTCAGGGGCTAGAATTGTCTAAAAAAAAGTTTGCTTCATCACCAATTTTGGCTACCTATCTCCAATTTTTGACACCTTGCACTCATTTTGCCACACTTAATTTGATGTTAACACATATTAGGACACTAATCCACACTTGGTAACACTTGTCATCACCTCCTTGATCCTAAAACACTATAAATACCCTTTGATTCATCCATTTTTTCACACCACTTCAAAACACTTCAAAGCAAAGTGTGAGGTTCTTCTTTCTATCCTTCTTGGAGCTTGTTTCCAGCCTTTGGAAGCATCCTATCTTGAGTTCTTAAAGTGTTCTTCAACACAAGTAAGTATTCCTCCTAGTTCTTTCATTATTTTAGCTATTTTGAGCTAAAAGTCATACAGTTTGGCTTACTGTTTGACTTTTGGTTCTGACCATTTTGGTCAAGTCAAAGTTCAAATTGAACTTCGCAACATGATCGTAATCACTAAGATATTAATCCCTTGTGATTGCACCTTCTGATTACCACGTTTAGTAGGCGAGATGAGGAGTCAAAGTTTTACGAGTTAAAAGTAAAAAAAAATTATAAAAATGCATTTTGCGACGAAAACGTTTTTGGGTATTAAAACTTAAGGTTTTGACACCAAATCTGTTTTATAACATTATTAGACAAGTACAAACATGTCTAACTCGTCATTGCTAGATTAGTGCTTATTTCTTAGTCGTAAGTCAAGCGGTTTTACTACCGCTTTGACTTTCGAATCTGATCCGTTTGGTCAATCTTAGGATTCGACCAAGTGCATTTTTATGACCATAGTAATTTAGAGAATAACCCTTTGAGGTTATACCTTATAGTCATATAGTTTGGATAGTTATATGATGAGTTGATTTTATGTACTTTTAAAATACTGAAAACACCTTTTTGGTGCATAAAATGGTTTTAAACATGTAAGACCATAGTTTTGACATCTAAACTGATATTATAACATAATCAAACATGTTTTGACATATAAAACTCATCATAGGACTTATTTACCATCTAAACCCATAGTTACGCTTGCGACCCGTTAAAGTGGCGTAAATCATTTTAACAAGTCGTAACGGGTCAAAGCACTTAGAAACCCTTCCAATCAGAATGTAAGGAATTATAAACCATATCATATGAGTCCAACACTCATTTGGTTTATAATACCTCATTCTATCCAATCCTCCGATTAAAGTCTCGACACACTAACATAGTATTCCGATACATTAGGACACACTTGAACTCTTCAATCCTTGAGCTTTGTTTGATCATTTGAACAAGACATTTACGAAATCCCAAGTGAGTACATAGCCACCTCTTTTACGTTTTTAAATGTTTTGGGTGATTCATATGTGCCTATCACTACTTTCTTTTTTCATGACATTATATATGTTTCGCTTATCTAGTGCATATAGTACATAATTTCAAAGACATTTTGCTTCACATGTTGACTTAGCATACCTAGTACATCATTTCAAAGATATTATTGCTTAGTATATTGACTAAGAATGCCAAGTACATGATTTCAAAACATTTTCATGACATGCTTACATTGTCCAAGACATATAACATTGATCACACCGACTGGTAGTATGTAATGGTACCATAGGATTGACAATCTCATTCCCGCTTCCTAGGTTTGTTTGAAAGTGACTTTAGGGAATGGCAGAATCCAAGGAACATTTAATAACCTTTGTCTTTATAAGGGTTTATCTGACAGTCAACAAGGCTTGAATGTATTCGCCAACAATCCATATATATGTGTCTACATAATAAAAGCAATTGATTTATAAGACAAGAGTTTTTGTTTAAACAAGACCTTTGTTTATTCAAAACACCTGTTTTATACAAGACATTTGACATGACAAGACATTTGGTTATTTTATACAAGACATTTATCTTATGGTAACAAGACTTTTGTTTGCCATACAAGACATTGGTTTATACATAGACATTTGTTTATAAAAAACATTTTATTTATATAAGACATTGGTTTATACTTAGACATTTGTTTATAAAAGACATTTGGTTTATACATCGAATTGGTTATACATGACATTGATTTAACAAAGCATCTCAATTGTTGGCTCATGGTTAGTGATATAAATGAAGAGACGTGTGTAATATGATAAGCAGTGGGGATACGCCGTTGGTACTTCCTATATATAAGTGCTTTCATTATATTACATAACGTAGCGTTATCTAAACATTTCAAACAAAATACAAGACATGACATAATTTATAGAAGGCACGAGTTATTTTGTTTATTAAGTTAACCATGCATCATTTCTTTTAAATCATTTGATTTTCATATGATTTCATAAACGAAACATATTTGTAAAGAATCATGGCTACTTTTGTAATAGTTTAACATTTCTTTTAACTTTCAAAGCCATGAAACTTCAACAAAAAACCTATGTTACTCACAGAAATTTTTATGCTGATGTTTTATTTTCACATATGTTTCAGGAACTAATGTTTGACTTTGAGCATGCTTCACATAGGGCTGACTTGGGCCTTAGTGACTTTAAAATTTGCAAGACAATTATTATGTTTTTTTAGTTCATTCTCCCAAGACATTGTAAACAATTAAATTCAATAATACAAACTTTATGTACCATGTGTTGTAAAACAATAGTTCTGTGACATGACTCCCCTACGTTTTCGCTGCGTTTTGTTGTTTTATGCGGTCGGGGTGTTACAGAAAGATTGGTATCAGAGCTCATAGTCATAGGGAATTAGGTTATTAGTAATACTTTGACCTAGACTATAACCTTCCTAGGTCCCTAACACAAGTTATCTTATGTTTATATCTTAAAAAATACCAACACCTATCCTTAGGTGATTACCAAAACAAATTCACAAGTTACAAATTCATTTTGAAAATCAATCGTCTATCCTTAGATTATTTGTTTTTAGGCTTCATGCCTTCAAAGTTTTCAAAATCTCGTCATAGTTTGGGTTTTAATAATGTGAACATGTGCAATCTGGAACGGTGGATGCATGTACCCTGAGTTTTCTGTCTAAGGCTAGAGTGTTCATACAAATCCTCATTATCGGACCAGTCACTCTTATCGTCATTATCCTCATTATAAAGACCCATTTACTTTGATTAGTCACCATGTGTCGTTTTTTTGTTTTAGGTAACGAACATATGATCACAATCCTAATGTTTCGTCGATATTTTAACGTTTCCTTTTGACTGTTCAAAATCAATCTCACCCATTTTCTGTCATACTTCGTTCTCTTTTAGAATGCCTCCTCGTCGAACTGTTGCTCAGGACACCGATATGGTGGCAATGATAGCTCAATAGATAGTTGTTGTGCTACCAAATCTTGTGACGCAAACTAACCAAGCCAACAATAACAACAACAATGCACTTGTTTCATGCAACTTTAAACAATTTAGTTCGGCTGAACTGCTCAAGTTTAGTGGTTCTGAGGAGCTACTGGACTTCTACAGTGGTTTGAGAGTCTTGAGAGCACATTCCGTTGTGTTCAATGTCCGAATGAGCGCAAAGTAGAATTTGCTTTGAGTGTATTCCAAAAGAGGGCGCTCACGTGTTGGAATGGAGTGGTGAGAGATAGGGGTGCCAATGTTGCAATGGCTCAAACATGGGAAGAGCTTCGAGCTCTTATGATGAAGGAATTATGCCCACACCACAAGCAAAGAGCACTTGAGAACGAATTCCACGACCTGAAACAGGATAGTGGAGAACATCGTGCCTACACTGACCGTTATGAGGAGCTAAGTTTGTTATGTCCTGCTATGGTCACGCCCTTGGATAAGGCTATTGAAAAGTACATTGATGGGCTTCTTGACCTAGTTCAGGACATAGTCACTGGTAGCAACCCTGCTACAATCAGACAGGCTATCGAGTTGGCTGCAACCTTGACTGACTCGCAAGTCAAGAAGGGTAAACTTTTTCGCAAAGGCGATACGAAGCAATCTACCAAGGCTACACAAGGAAAACAAAAAGGACACAAGGCCGAAACCTCCAAGAAGTCTATGAAGCATAAAGCTTCCAAGAATTTCACTATTGTTACACAACCCAACCAAGCTGCTCCCAATTAACCAGCACAGCCTCCCGACAAGAGACAATATGCCGGTACTGCACCTCTATGCAACAAGTGTGATAGTCATCCCAACCCCATCTACCTTGCTGTCATTGTACCAATTGTGGATGATCTGGCCATCTGGCCAACACTTATCGTTTTGCTCTTGTCCCGAATCAAGTGGTTCGAAATCCTGTTCAACCACAAGCCAATCCTGCACGACCCCACTACCCACCTAGATCCTGCTATAATTGTGGTGATCTTATTCACTACCAAAACAACTGCCCGAAGCTAGTTAATGCAAATCCAGCAGGGGACGAGCATTTAACATAAATGCTAATGAGGCTCGTGCTGACAATGACGAGGTTAATGGTACGTTCCTTGTCAATAATCAGCCTGCTTCTATTCTTTTTTTATTCAGGTGCCCATAGGAGTTTTGTATCATAAGATTTTGAGCCTTATCTTTCAACACCACGAACCAAACTAGGAAAACCCTTAACAATGGAGATAGCTAGTGGCGAACCTCTTGTACTTGATTATGTTATTCGTAACTACCAATTGAACCTCAATAACCATCTTTTTTCCATTGACCTCACGCCAATGCAACTTGGGAGTTTTAACGTCATAGTAGGCACGGACTGGTTAACCAAACACCATGCTGAAGGGATCTGTTTGGATAAGATTGTTTGCATCCCTCTTTTGTATGGTGAAATCCTAGAAGTTCGTGGAGATAAATCGTCTCATAGCCTTAAACTCATGATATGTACCCCAAGCCCAAAAATACCTATGAAAGAATCATGTAGCCTTTTTGGCCCACACCGTAAAGGAGAAAAGAAGGGGTAAGAGTATTCAAGACATCCCCGTTGTTCGAGATTTTCTAGAGGTGTTTCCTGAAGAACTACCTGGTTTACCCCCAGCACGTCAAGTCGAGTTTCGTATAGACCTTGTACCTGGTGCCAACCCAATTGCCAAACCCCCTTACCGTCTTGCACCGTCTGAAATGCAAGAGTTGTCAAAACAACTCCAAGAACTTTCAGACAAAGAATTTATTCGTCCGAGCTTTTCACCTTGGGGCACTCCTATCCTATTCATGAAAAAGAAGGATGGATCCTTTCGCATGTACATCGATTATCGTGAGCTCAACGAACTCACGATTAAAAATCGATATCCCCTACCTGATATTGATGATCTTTTTGATCAACTACAAGGTGCTACATGATTCTCCAAGGTTGATCTGGGTTCTGGGTATCATCAGCTTCGTGTACTCGATGAAGATATTCCCAAAACTACTGTCATGTCCTTTGGTTTGATAAATGCTCCTGCCCTCTTCATGGACTTAATGAATAGGGTTTGTAAACCTTATTTAGACAAGTTCATTATTGTCTTCACCGACGACATTTTGATTTATTCGAAATCCCGAGCCGATCACAAATGTCATCTTCGTCTAACGATGGAACTCCTAAAGAAAGAACAACTTTATGCCAAATTCTCCAAGTGTGAATTTTGGCTGAAGGAAGTTCCATTTTTGGGACACACTGTCAACGAACAAGGTATACATGTAGATCCCACCAAAATCAGTGCAATTAGTGACTGGAGTACACCTACTACCCCTACCGAAGTTCGTTCATTTCTCGGTCTAGCTGGCTATTACCGCTGCTTTATCGCAAACTTCTCCAAGATTGCGGTTCCCCTCACTACTTTGACTTAAAAGAATAAACCTTTTGAGTTGGGACCCAAACAAGAAGAAGCTTTTCAGACCTTAAAACAAAAGCTTTGTGATGCTCCTATTTTGTCCTTACCTAATGGCAACGACGACTTTGTCGTATATTGTGATGCATCGAATCTAGGCCTTGGCTGTGTTCTCATGCAAAGAGAAAAAGTCATAGCCTATGCATCAAGATAATTAAAAATCCACGAAATAACTACACAACTCATGATCTTGAGTTAGGTGCCATTGTTTTTGCTCTCAAAATTTGGAGATATTACCTCTATGGTACAAAATGTGCGGTTTTCACTAACCACGAAAGTCTCCAACACATTCTTAATCACAAAGAACTGAACATGAGACAACGATGTTGGGTTGAACTTCTAAACGACTATGAATGCGAGATTTGTTACCATCCTGGTAAGGCGAATGTCTTAGCTGATGCTCTTAGTCGTAAAGAACGTGTCAAGCTACACTGTAATCAAGTTCGATCTGATATCCAAACAAGTATTTTTGAAGCCCAACGTACTTGTGTAACCCAAGGTTTGTTGAAAAACGAACTACCCCATCACCTCGAGCTTCAGCTTGTAACAAAAGATAATGGGTTACTCTACTACATGAACCGTTTATGGGTTCCAAGCCAAGACAATCTTCGCACCCTATTGATGAACGAGGCTCACAAATCTCATTATTCAATTCATCCTGGTGTAGACAAAATGTACAAAGATCTTCGTACCCAATATTGGTGGCAGGGTATGAAGAAAAATATTGCCTTGTACGTATTCAAATGCCTAACTTGTCTTAAAGTTAAGGCAGAACATCAACATCCATCTGGTTTGCTTGAGCAACCAGAAATTCCGGTTTGGAAACATTGCTATGGTTCTAATCACCAAACTACCACATACTTCTAGAGGTCATGATGCCATTTGGGTAGTCATTGATCGTTTAACAAAGTCAGCACACTTTTTTGCCAATTTTTGAGGATCTATTTGCTGACAAACTTGCGAGGAACTACGTCGATGAGATAGTATCTCGACATGGTGTTCCTTTGAACATCATATCGGACCGGGATGCTCGATTCTCATCTCACTTTTGGAAGACCATGCAATCTGCCATGGGAACAAAACTTAAGTTGAGCACTACTTATCATCCTCAGATGGATGGATAATCTGAAAGGACGATCCAACCATTGGAGGATATGCTTAGAGCTTGTGTGATCGACTTTGGTGGTAGTTGGGATTCGCATCTACCTTTGATCGAATTCTCCTACAACAATAGTTATTGCTCCAGCATTAACATGGCTCCTTTTGAAGCTCTATATTGTCGAAAATGTCGTTCACCTGACTGCTAGAATGAGGTTGGTGAAGCTTAGCTCATCGGACCAGAACTCAACTTGGGGCGCTCCTGTCCTATTCGTGACCAAGAAGGATGGATCCTTTCGCATGTGCATCGATTATCGTGAACTCAACAAACTCACAATTAAAAATCGATATCCCCGACCTCATATTGATGATCTTGTTAATAAACTACAAGGTGCTACATGTTTCTCCAAGGTTGATCTGCGTTCTGGGTATCATCTTCGTGTACTCGATGAATATATTCCCAAAACTGCTTTTCACACTCGATACAGCCATTACGACTTCACAGTCATGCCCTTTGGTTTAACAAATGCTCCTGCCGTCTTCATGGACTTAATGAATAGGGTTTGTAAACCTTATTTAGACAACTCATCGATGACATTTTGATTTATTCGAAATCCCGAGCCGGTCACAAACTTCATCTTCGTCTAACGATGGAACTCCAAAAGAAAGAACAACTTTATGTCAAATCTCCAAGTGTGAATTTTGGCTGAAGGAAGTTCAATTTTTGGGACACATTGTCAACAAACAAGGTATACACGTAGATCCCGCCAAAATCAGTGTGATTAGGGATTGGAGTACGCCTACTACTCCTATCGAAGTTCGTTCATTTCTCGGTCTAGCTAGCTATTACCACCGCTTTATCGCAAACTTCTCCAAGATTGCGTTTCTCCCACTACTTTAACACAAAAGAATAAACCTTTTGAGTGGGGACCCAAACAAGAAGAAGCTTTTCAGACCTTGAAAGAAAAGCTCTATGATGCTCCTATTTTATCCTTACCCAATGGCAATAACGACTTTGTCGTATATTGTAATGCATCGAATCTAGGCCTTGGCTATGTTCTCATGCAAAGAGACAAAGTCATAGCCTATGCATCAAGACAATTTAAAGTCCACGAAAAGAACTACACAACTCATGATCTTGAGTTAGGTGTCGTTGTTTTCGCTCTCAAAATTTGGAGACATTACCTCCATGGTACAAAATGTGTGGTTTTCACTGACCACAAAAGTCTCCAACACATTCTTAATCAGAAAGAACTAAACATGAGACAACGATGTTAGGTTAAACTTCTAAACGACTATGACTGCGAGATTCGCTACCATCCTGGTAAGGCGAATGTTGTAGCTTATACTCTTAGTCGTAAAGAACGTGTCAAGCTACATTGGGTTCAAGTTCGATTTGATATCCAAACACGTATTTTTGAAGCCCAACGCACTTGTGTAACCCAAGGTTTGTTGCAAAACGAACTACCCCATCATCTCAAGCTTCAGCTTGAAACAAAAGACAATGGGTTACTCTACTACATGAACCGTTTATGGGTTCCAAGCCAAGACAATATTCGCACCCTATTGAAACGATGCTCACAAATCTTGTTATTCAATTCATCCTGGTGCAGACAAAATGTACAAGGATCTTCGTACCCAATATTGGTGGCAGGGTATGAAGAAGGATATTGCCTTATACGTATCCAAATGCCTAACTTGTCTTAAAGTTAAGGCAGAACATCAACATCCATCTGGTTTGCTTGAGCAACCAGAAATTCCGGTTTAGAAACATTGCTATGGTTCTCATCACCAAACTACCATGTACTTCTAGAGGTTATGATGCCATTTGGGTAGTCATTGATCATTTAACAAAGTCAACACACTTTTTGCCAATTCGTGACGATCTATTTGCTGACAAACTTGCGAAGATCTACGTTGATGAGATAGTATCTAGACATGGTGTTACTTTGAACATCATATCGGACCGGGATGCTTGATTCTCATCTCACTTTTGGAAGACCATGCAATCTGCCATGGGAACCAAACTTAACATGAGCACTGCTTATTAGCCTCAGACGGATAGACAATCCGAAAGGATGATCCAAACATTGGAGGATATGCTTAGAGCTTGTGTGATCGACTTTGGTGGTAATTGGATTCGCATTCTCCTACATCAATAGTTATCACTCCAGCATTAACATGGCTCCTTTCAAAGCTCTATACGGTCAAAAATATCGTTCACCTGTCTGTTGGAATGAGGTTGGTGAAGCTCAGCTCACCGAACCATAACTCATTCTAGAGACTACAGACAAAGTCAAGAAAATATGCGTTAACCTTTTGACAGCTAGAAGCCGTCAAAAGAGTTATGCAGATCAGGGACGCAAGCCCTTGGAATTCCAAGTTGGTGATCACGTCCTTCTCAAGGTATCCCCTTGGAAAGGTGTGATTAGATTTCAAAAGAAAGGAAAACTTGCTTCTCGATATGTGGGACCATTTAAGATCGTTGAGAGGATTGGAAAGGTAGCCTACAAACTTGAGCTACCTCCTGGGCTTGGGAATGTTCATCCAAATTTCCACGTGTCCAATTTGAAAAAGTGTTTAGCTGATGAAAACCTCCACACCCCTCTTGATGAAATTCGCATTGATAACACAATACACTTCGTCGAGAAACCTGTGTTAATATTGGACCATGAAGTCAAGATACTCAAACACAAACACATACCGATTGTTAAAGTTTGCTGGGAGTCCAAACGTGGCCCAGAGTTTACCTGGGAACGAGAGGATCAAAATGAAGGTGAAATACCCACATCTTTTCTCACAAGTTTCCTCTAATTAAATTTCGAGATGAAATTTTCTAAAGTAGCGGAGACTATGACATTTGTACATTTTTAGTCATTGAACAATTCCGAAACATGTTCGTATTTAATAAAATCTTGTTTTTCATTTGCAAAAATGTATATTTATCAATTAAGTGGCCTCCTGCTGAGGTATCGAATCGAGCTCGGATCTCATGAGTGAGACCGTTGTAGAATTTCTCTACAAGTACCCAGTCGAACAAACCATGTTGAGAACATCGGGACAACAGGTTTTGGAATCTCTCCCGGGCTAGGTAGTAGGGCTCGTCAGACACCATTCGGAACGAATGGATCTGATCGTGAAGGCGAGATGCTTTGGCGGGTGGGAAGTATTTAGCAAGGAAAGCATCTCTAATGGCAGCCCATGTGGTGAAAGAACCTGTTGTATGCGAATCAAGCCATGTGGCTATGCAGACAGCAAGTGAAATTGGGAAGACCTAAAGGTAACGGGCGTTAAGATTGGCACCTTCAATAGAAAAGGTGTAGCAGATTCGGGTAAGGCGGTTGATGTGGGCCAGAGCGTCCTCGTCATCACGACCGTGAAACTGGTAGGAATTGTTGATAACGGTCATGATATAGGACGGGATCTACCAAGATTTGTCATTGTTCACTATGGGTAGGGTGATAGGCGAGTTCACACCGGTGAAACCGGTGGTGGATTGTTGGGGGACAGTTTGACGACCTGCCATATTCGGCGCAACGGGTTGTGGACTAGTAGGACAGGAGAGTGGTGGGGAATTATGGGGTGATGACTTTTGTGTAAAGTTAAAGGTTGGTGGTTTAGATGGAAGGGTAGAGTCAAAAAGGGTAGAAGATGAATAAGAAGGAGTACTAACATTGAGATTTGAAGAGGAGAAGGGTGGCTTCTAGCGATCCTTGTGAAAGCGTATGGGCATCTACTGCAAAACTGACAAGGAAAGGTAAAAC
Source organism: Scalesia atractyloides (assembly GCA_947069175.1). Lineage (NCBI taxonomy): Eukaryota > Viridiplantae > Streptophyta > Magnoliopsida > Asterales > Asteraceae > Scalesia > Scalesia atractyloides. The sequence continues at coordinate 58,950,510 of CAMTDV010000008.1, forward strand.
GACTCAAACAAAGGACTCTAAACAATAAAATAAAGACACTACTTAATTAGATTCCTATGACTCAACAATAAAATGCCAATAGCATGTATATCAACCAAGTCTAATCGAAGCTAATGAACGCAATCGCCAAGAGTCCCTAGCAACGGACCCAAAAACTTGATGTGCTAAAAGTGGTCTAAACAAATTACCTAGATTAAACACGCTAAGCTTTAAATTTATAAAACTAAGACTCTCTAACCTATACCACACAACCGGTAAGTGTACCGGTCAAAGTGGTATAACTTATGTAAGTCCGAGTATCGAACCCAATAGACACCATAATTACGTAAACTAGACTCTATAGACTTGACCAACTGACATGACTAAATTGATTTTATATTGGGGAGGTTTATAAATATCCTAAATTGCAATTAAAAATAATTAAACTAGTTAAAATAAATAACTAAGACGCAACTTAAACGAGATTCTATCAGTGATGAGGAACAACTACCTAGGTTGGAATCCCAATTAATATCGTATGGTTTCTATCGGATGCTAATGTGTTATGGAACCGGGATCTTTAAATGTTAAACCCTAAGAGAAACCAAACAGGACCCCCGACTGTGACATTTGTACATTTTTAGTCATTGAACAATTCAAGAACATTTTCGTATTTAATAAATTCTTGTGTTTTATTTGCGAGAATGTATATTTATCAATCATTATACTATCCCGGACATTTTTATTCAATAAAATCATGCATTTTATTGGTAAGAATGCAAAAATGTCAATCATTGCACAAATTCAGTCATTTTCGTGTTCGATAAAGTTTTATACTTTATTTACGAAAAGTGTAATCGTACAATCGAACGAACTGACATCTACGACATTTCCGGACAAAATCCAAGTTACACACGCCTTTACGCCTTTATATAACGTAGATATTAGGTTAAGCGGGGTTAAAAATGACAAAACGCGACAATACAAGTCAAGGGGCCAAAATTGTCAAAAAACAATTTGCTTCATCACCAAGTTTGGCCACCTACCTCCAATTTTTGACACCTTGCACTCATTTTGTCACACTTAATTTGGTGTTAAAACATGTTAGGACACTAATCAACACTTGATAACACTTGTCATCACCTCCTTGATCCTAAAACACTATAAATACCCTTTGATTCATCCATTTTTTCACACCACTTCAAAACACTTCAAAGCAAAGTGTGAGGTTATTCTTTCTATCCTTCTTAGAGCTTATTTCCAGCCTTTGGAAGCCTCATATCTTGAGTTTTGAAAGTTTTCTTCAACACAAGTAGGTACTCTTCCTAGTTCTTTCATTATTTTAGCTATTTTGAGCTAAAAGTCAAACAGTTTGGCTTCCTATTTGACTTTCGGTTCTGACCATTTTGGTCAAGTCAAACTTCAAATTGAACTTCTCAACATGATCGTAATAACAAAGGTATTAGTCCCTTGCGATTGCACCATCTTAATTACCACATTTAGTAGGCGAGATGACGAGTCAAGGTTTTACAAGCTAAAAGTAAAAAAAATGTATAAAATGAATTTTACGACGAAAACGTTTTTGTGTATTAAAACTTAAGGTTTTGACACCAAATCAGTTTATAACATTATTAGACATGTTCAAGCATGTCTAACTCGTCATTTCTAGTTTAGTGCTTATTTCTTAGTCGTAAGTCGAGCGGTTTTACTACCGCTTTGACTTTCGAATCTGACCCGTTTGGTCAATCTTAGGATTCAACCAAGCGCATTTTTATGACCATAGTAATTTAGGGAATAACCCTCTGAGGTTGTACCTTATAGTCATATAGTTTGGTTAGTTATATGATAAGTTGATTTTATGTACTTTTAAAAAGCCGAAAACACCCTTTTGGCGCATAAAATGGTTTTAAACATGTAAGACCATAGTTTTAACATCTAAACTGATATTATAACATAATCAAACTTGTTTTAACATATAAGATTCATCATAGGACTTATTTAACCATCCAAACCCATAGTTACGCTTGCGACCTATTAAAGTGGCGTAAACCATTTTTACAAGTCGTAAACCATTTTTACAAGTCGTAACGGGTCAAAGCATTTAGAAACTCTTCCAAATCAGAATGTAAGGTATTATAAACAATATCGTACGAGTACCAACACTCGTTTGGTTTATAAGACCTCATTCTATCAAATCCTCTGATTAAAGTCTCGACACACTAACATAGTATTCTGATACATTATGACACACTTGAACTCTTCAATCCTTGAGCTTTGTTTGATTATTTGATCAAGACATTTACGCAATCCCAAGTGAGTACATAGCCCCCTCTTTTACGTTTTCAAATGTTTTGGGGTGATTCATATGTGCCTATCACTACTTTCTTGTTTTCATGACATTATACATGTTTTGCTTATCTAGTACATATAGTACATGATTTCAAAGACATTTTGCTTCATATGTTGACTTAGCATGCCTAGTACATGATTTCAAAGACGTTTCTGCTTCGTATGCTGACTTAGCATAGCAAGTACATGATTTCAAAACATTTTCATGACATTCTTACATTGTTCAAGACATATTGGTGCGTTGAATATACAATGATAAATTCATTAACAATGATCACTCCTATCGGTAGTATGTAATGGTGCCATAGGATTGACAATCTTGTTCCCGCTTCCTAGGTTTGTTTGGAAGTGACTTTAGGGAATGACAAAATCCGATGAACATTTGATAAACCTTTGTCTTTATAAGGGTTTATCCGACTGTCAACAAGGCTTGAATGTATTCGCCAGCAATCCATATATATGTGTCTATACAATAAAAGCAATTGATTTATAAGACATGAGTTTTTTGTTTAAACAAGACCTTTGTTTATTCAAAAAAACCTGTTTTATACAAGACATTTTGGTTATTTTAAACAATATATTTATTTTATGGTTTAAACAAGACTTTTGTTTGCCATACAAGACATTGGTTTATACATAGACATTTGTTTATAAATAACATGTGGTTTATACAAGACATTGGTTTATACATAGACATTTGTTTATAAAAGACATTTGGTTTATACATGGCATTGGTTTATGCGTGACATTGGTTTACACAAGACATCTCAATTGTTGGCTCATGGTAAGTGATTTAAATGACGAGACATGTGTAATATGATAAAAGCATGGTGGATATGCCGTTTGTACTTCCTATATATAAGTGCGTTCACTATATTACATAACGTAGCGTTATCTAACCACTTCAAACAAAATACAAGACATGACATATTTTATAAAGGCACGAGTTATTTTGGTTATTAAGTTAACCATGCATCATTTCTTTTAAATCATTTGATTTTCATATTTCATAAAAGAAACATTTTGTAAAGGATCATGGCTACTTTTGTAATAGTTGAACATTTCTTTTAACCTTTAAAGCCATGAATATTCATCACAAAACCTATGTTACTCACAGACATTTTTATACTGACGTTTTATTTTCACATATGTTTCAGGAGCTAATGTTTGACTTTGAGCATGCTTCACATAGGGAGGACTTGGGCTTAGTGACTTTAAAATTTGCAAGACAATTGTTATGTTTTTTTATTTCATTCTCCCAAGACAATTTAAACAATTAAATTTAATAATACAAAACTTTATGTACCATGTGTTGTGAAAGAATAGTTCTGTTACATGACTCCCTGACGTTTCCGCCGCGTTTTGTTGTTTTACGCGGTCGGGGTGTTACAGAAAGATTGGTAGGAGCTGATGGTTATAGGGAATTAGGTTATTAGTAATACTTTGATCTAGACTATAACATTCCTGGGTCCCTAACACAAGTTATCTTGTGTTTAGATCTTAAAACAATACCATCACCTATCCTTAGGTGATTACCGAAACAAATTCACAAGTTACAAATTTGTTTTGAAAATCAATCATCTATCCTTAGATGATTTTTTTAGGCTATATGCCTTCAAAGTTTTCAAACTCTCGTCAAAGTTTGGGTTTTAATAATGTGAACACGTGCAATCTGGAAGAGTGGATGCATGTACGCTGAGTTTTCTGTCGCTAGAGTGTTCGTACAAATCCGCATTATCAGACCAGTCACTCTTACCTGGGAACTCTTGGGGTGAGTGTCCACTTATAGGCTAAAGCATGTCTTCGTGATACATTATAAAGACCCATTTACTTTGATTAGTCATTATGTGTCGTTTGTTTGTTTTAGGTAACGAACAGATGATCACAATCCTTATGTTTCATTGATATTTTTAACGTTTCCTTTTGACTATCCAATATCAATCTCACCCGTTTTCTCTCATATTTCCTTCTCTTTTAGAGTGCCTCCTCGTCAAAATGCTGCTCAGGACGCCGATATAGCGGCAATGATAGCTCAGGAGATAGCTACTGTGCTACCAAATTTTATGACTCAATTAAACCAAGCCAACAATAACAAAAACAATGCACCTGTTTCGTTCAACTTTAACAATTCAATTCGGCTAAACCACTCAAGTTTAGTGGTTCTGAGAGAGCTACTAGGCTCATGCAGTGGTTTGAGAGTCTTGAGAGCACATTCTGTCATGTTCAATGTCCGAATGAGCGCAAAGTAGAATTTGCTTCAAGTATATTTGCAAGATAATTGTTATGTTTTTTATTTCATTATCCCAAGACAATGTAAACAATTAAATTCAATAATACAAAACTTTATGTACCATGTGTTCTGAAACAATAGTTATGTGACATGACTCCCCTACGTTTCCGCCGTGGTTTGTTGTTTTACGCGGTCGGGGTGTTACACCTACCCTTCTTAGGAAGACATCTATGGAACTCTAAAAGGCTGTTAAGACTACCGATTGATTAGATTCCCCTACGGTTATCTAATTATCTAGAAAAGTGTCCTAATGTGACTAAGTACCTCTCAACGGAAAGTCTAAGGCAACTAAAGAACCTCTTAACTTGGTAAGCAAATAATGAAAGGTAAACTAACGGGATCTTCTCTCAAAGTATCTAACCCCTAGCAATCTAACACTAAAGATAGACCGACAACCTCTTACCTCTCGGCTATCAAGATTGGTAGAATACTTAACCCTATTCAAAACTATATCAAAGTTTCTACGGAGATCGTGCACAATTAACCGTAAACTAGTCATTAACACCCAGTCCATGACCAAACTGGCGTTCATACGACATCCACCAAAACGTAAGTGAAACATGTAATCAGATTTAAACAAGATTAAATACGCATGCACATTAAATCATTATTCCAAAGTTCGTTACTTTTCAAGATAAAAACCCAAATCACATTAACATCTAATACAAATCCATACTTTAATCAAGAGTTTAGCGCAGCTTAGATAGTTCAGGAAATTTAGCCAAGAATCATAGTCTTAAAAACAATTAAACAAATTCTAAATTCTGAATTCATTGGAATAAAACAAGAAAATATAAAACTAGAAAAACCGGTAAGCAAGACCTGTTTATTCCTTGATTTCTAAGTTTCCCACTTGACTCCAATAATTCCCAATCTTGAGTTATTGCAAAAGATCCCTCTCAATTTGTCCAGCAGGTCTGTATCTTTGTTTTTTATCGTCTCTCGTCTTTACCTGTTTAACCGTATGGTCTCCTCCTCTTTTTATCATGCCACCTTTTCAACAACATATATAATACCACTTTTTAAAGAAAATCCCACAATAGTGTGTTTTGATTCCAATACAACTCCCACAATCTCTAGGCCCAAGTGAGTCATAATCCAGCAGCCCAATACTTTTAGCATATCTCTAATTGGCTCTAATCAATGAATTAAAAGGCGATGGCACACTTGTAGTTATTTGAATTCATTAATGGCAAAATAGGTATTTCAACTTCTTGTCAGTTAATTCTCTTCACAAGCTAGGAACCTTCTGTTCCATCGCAACATCCATTAAAAATTGCTTTGTTGCCTTTATTTAATTTTGCACTCCATATAACTTTCTTTATTTTGGTTCCCTGCGTAAGACAGAATCCAAGAGCATTTGAGTTATGATTTAAAAAAGCAATTTAACATAAACTTCCTTTCACAAAATTTTAACTTTTATCTCATTAGAATGGAATTAAATACATGTATATAAATCTATTTCTTTAGATAAAATCAACCCAAACTAAATCAATTTATATAAAACTCGTTTAACGTTTCTCTTATCGGTCTCAAATTTAGTAAAAATACTTCATTTTAGCTCATTGTCTCTTTAAATCATTAACTCCAAATATGAACCAATTAGGAGTGAAATTTAGTATAACTAACACAAAAGCTACTTAAAAGTGTTAGGAAATATTTATATTAAAATATACAAAATTTAGAGCATATCAGTACTTAAAGAATTAAATATTTGACATGAAAAAGAGCGATTTGAATATAAATTATTTGTTGAATAATTTATTCAAGGCTTGTTTATAAAAATTAATACACTCTAGGGTATAATTAATATTTGTTAACTATAATATTATTTAATTGTCATTATTTAATAAATATAAATAATAATTAATTTAGAGATTAAGAAATTCAAATAAAATATGATTCTTGAGGATAATTACTAATTTAAATTTAAATTCAAAAACTCTAACTTGTTCCCTAGAATGTTACAATGCAAACAAAGGAACTCAACCTAAAAGAGTAGCCCATCTAAACTATAAATTACATATTTGTTGTCCATACAACCGGTGTGGGTAAGTCTCATACCTAAATTGCTCGTCTTAGTTGATATTCATGGCTTATTCAGATGGGTCCGATTGCTAGTAGGGGAAATCGAAGGAGTTCGGTTTAGGGATGTTTCGTGTCAATGGATATAGCGACCAGTTCGTTGAACCAAGGTGTTACAACTTAGTTAGCTGACTCCTTTTTCAATAAACATAGGTGGTTGAATCTTGTTTCTATTGTTGTTTTGATGTATTGAATAATACATCTATTTATCATGTAGAGTTTGTACGATTTTCATTAGTTTAGTTTCGGTTTTTAATTAAAATGCATATACTTTTGATCTGTTTATGTTTTGCAGGTCTTGGTTGATGGAAACAGCTGAAAAGGGCATAAACAAGTTAAAATATGTAAAGAACGAGTACCGAAACTTAATTGAGGTTCGATGGACGAAACAAAACGGAATCCAGAATTATGAGTCTTTGGCGGGCCGTGAGACATAAAGACTTGCCTCTCGCGGGTCGCGAGAGGCGGGTTGACCTCTTCTGAATATTGACACAGTCGCAGGCCACAACAGCTTTGCCTATTCCTCTTGCGCGGCGCGAGAGGCTGTTTTGATCAGTGAGATTCGTGAGCTTGGCGGATTTATGAGGAGAGAAAGGTATAAATACTTCTTAATTGTCCAAACTTAACCCTAGACGAATTTGAGAGATCAAAGTCAAACTCGGAAGCTTTTTCTACACAGTTTTGAATCACAGGACGCCCCAGAATTATTTGGTAGGAGTTGGAAGGATCGAGAGTGAAGATTTACGGGTTTTGTCTTCCCATTTCATCATTGTTTTCTTTGTTTTCCATATCTTGTCAATGAATTCTGTGTTAAAGATGATTGTTTTGTTTTCTATTACTATGATTCTTGGCTAATCGCCCTAAACTACCTAGGTTAGGATGAAACATTGCTAAAGTTTGGATTTTTATTGTTTATTGTTGTTGATTTGGATTTTTCTAGTAAAGTAAAAGACTTTGGTTCTTTTATTTGGTGCGTATGCATATTTTTACTTGATTTAAGATTGTTTATCTGTTTCAGATGAATTCTGTTGAATGTCTTTCATATAGTGAGTTTGTGTTGATTATCGGGTCTTAGCGGGTTCGGGTAATCTTTGTAAATTAGCCAATAAACCATAGAAACAGTGATCAAGAGTAAATACAATTTTAATATTCTACTAACCTTAGTGCATGAGAAGTGCTAGGTTATTAATAGGTCTAACTGGGTAAATTGCTAAGATTAGGTTTTGAGAAAAGCCAGTTTTAGTTGCCTTGCCACATTCTAGTCGATTAAACCAAATCAAGTTCCTTAGTTGCCTTAGAATTCCCGCTGAGAGGTAGTTAGTCACTTTAGAGCACTTGTCTAGAAAGTAGATGACCGAAAGAGAGTCTAGTTAACGGTAAACGTAACAATCCTTTACAGTTCCATAGGTGTCTTCCTGAGAAGAGTCGGGGGTCCTGTTCGGTTTCTCTTAGGGTTTAGCATCCAAAGATCCCGGTTCCTTATCACATTAGTATTTAACAGAAAGCCATTCGATAGTAAGGGGGATTCCAACCTAAGTAGTCTTTCATCATGACTGAATTCAGTCTTCGTCTCGAGTTGCATTTTAATTCGTCTTAATTAATTACTCTTTACTTCACTTGCAATTTTTGTATTTTTAGTAACCCCCCCCCCCCCAAACAAATAAACAATTAGTCATGTCCATGTCAGTCTTAGTCTAGGTAGAGTCATTAGGGCGTAGTTTAATTAAGTCTGGGTTTGATATCCGGACTTACTTTAGCTTTACTAGATTCGATCGGTTCACTTGCCGGTTAGTAGTTTAGTAGAGTTTTAGAGAGTCTAGAGTATTACTTTGAGTCTAAAATAGGTTAAATTATGTTGTTTTAGTTAACTATTTTTAGCACATCAAGTTTTTGGCACCGTTGCCGGGGACTCTTTGGCAATTGCGTTGATTACTTTGGTTGGACGTAATTGACATCATACGTGCTACTTGTCTTGTTTGAGTCATAGGAGTCTAAATAGCTTTAGTTTTTTTTATATTTTGTCGAGTCATTTGTTAGAGTCTTCTTACTTGTTTTTTTCTGTTTTGCAGTGGATGCCCACACGCGTTCGCAAGGACCTCCGTCGAAGCCGCCAACGGACAAGTCTTCCTTCTCATCCTCTTCTACACCAAAGGTTAGTTCATCTCCGTCCTCATCTTCCGCCCTTTCTGACTCTACCCTTCAATCTAAACCACCGATGTAACGCCTCGTATTCCGTATTCTTATTTTTAGAAAGTTTGTATTCACATTCTATTTTTAGAAACCTTACAATCGTACTCCATCTTGGTTATCACAATTCGAGGCGTTAATCATAATGGAATTTAGTTTTATACTTATACATGTTACATACTTGTGTTATACGCTACAATCTCGAATACGTGTTTATACGCAAAAAAACGACACATGAAATACTTGAAATTATCAATTATACGAGCTTTATACTCATACGTTACTTTGATACACTTGGAATACCTAAAAACATGCTTAATTATGAGTTTCTGGCATAAAATAATGGAATTATCAAACTCTAGGTGTCAAATTGTAAATTCTAGAAAGTTTGGTAAATACTGAAGATGGTGCACGGCCATGCAACTGAGGCGAATGGCCAGGCACACTGCGATCCGCATGACCATACACCTGATGTGCACCACCCTACGATCTGCACGACCGTGCACGTGATCCGCATGGCCGTGCAAAACGACCAAGTCTGGCATAATGTTTTAACATACGGGAATTTTGGCTCCATTTGCCTTCTTCCAACTCCCAACCACCACCAACTTCATTAATTACCTAAACCCTAATTCCCAATTATAAATAGGCGCCTCCTACACCTCATTTGCACTTTCCAAACATTTCAAAATCATCAAAACACTCTCAAATTCTCTAGAATTTCAAGAACAATGCAGATTACTTTCTAGTGCAAAAGTGAGTTCAAACTCACTTTTCTCCATCTTTTTTCATCAAACCTTCCTCTACAAAGCTTGAACACCTCTAGGATTGTTTCCACATGTTTTCCATAGGAAACCAAGGTGGAACATCACCATTTTGAGGTCCAAACTTGCTATTTTGGAAGAGCTTTTGTTAAACTTTTACAAACTATATTTTTCTTAACTTAATCTTGTTCCTACTTTTTCTTAAACCTATCTAAGGTTATGAGACTTGTTAGGAATAGATTCTTATGAGTTTAAGAGGTGCAAACACCTCTAAACTTTCTATTTTTGCCAGGGTTTATGCAACCACAAGTGATGAAACCATCCGAGCTTGCCATGAAGTTGATGGCAAGACTTGTGTTTTGGTATAGGTGTGAATACATGGAAGCCTTGGCTATCCTGCCTTCATTCCACCACCTCACTTGGTGTTTTACAATTGCTATCCCAAGTGGTTTGCTAGCTTGAAAGTGACATAACCCCGTCAAGCCTCTAACACTTAGTTAACTCTTTCTATGTCGGTGTCGACTCACCCGGGGTTAAAGGTTACTTGGCTGCTTGGTATAGTTATTATTGTACATTTCCTTTTCATTCATAACTATCCGAATCATCCTTATGATGATTTGTGTATTGGTGAATCTTACAATGAGGTTAAAATATGGTTATCCTCCTACCTCCGTGCATGACTTATATGACAATTTATGATATCCTTGATGGACTTAGCTTAGATTATTATATAAACTATATAATATATATATACACACATAACTGAATCCTTGAGGATAGTCGACATGGTTACTTATCATGGTAATAGGTTATATTATCTAAGACTTGAACCTCTCGTTACGATTCTAATGGGCACTTAACCCATGAAATCACAACAACCCATATGGGATATAATAGTGTCAAAAACGAGTGTTTTAAGACTACATAATTACTTTGTGTATACATACTTTTTGTATTTAAATTCTAGATTCCGAGTTCAACCACTCCATAAACCCCGAAGGTCCTTATACCCTCGATTCCCCATTCTCAAACAACTTGTAACTCATGGATAATCGGAAAACTTTGCAAAATTGTGAATATACATGACCCTTTTTGCTTTTACACTTTTGGGTGCAATACGTTATACTATTAAACACACGCAATCACTTATACTTTATGCAAACACAAACAATCCAATCATACATGCTTAAATACATGATACTTGATGTGTATTCTTGGAACATTCTTATGTGATTTACTTGTCATTAACTTTGTTTAAAGCCTCTCCTTAACATGTATAGCACTATAGGAGTAATGCACCGCGCGTATTCTTGAGGTCATGTTAAGTCATTCATTCTTACGGTCTTATCGTTGCGATGATAAGATTACACTTGTGTTGGGCTTGGAGCATTAAAGATTTATTCATTAAGGATGTATTTGGGCTTTTGGGGATAATGTGGGCTTCCTAGTGCCTAATGGGCCTATGGTTGTAATTATGGGCTTAGTGATGCTTATAAATAGTAGGGCTAGGTCATAGAGAAAGGGTTAGAGAGTTGAAAGCAAAAACTTGTATCTGACATCTTTGGTGTATGCAAGTTACAATCATTGAAGTTATTCAAGTTGTTCTTCTTCCTAATCATAATTTCCGCTATTGATTAGGTTAGTGATACCTGTTTGATCCGTTATACGGGACTTACAATTGGTATCAGAGCCTGCTGTTCTAATACAGGCTCTGGGTATTGTTGTTTTGAAGTGTGTTGCTGCTGTTTGGATCAGTTTTTGGTGTTCCGGATCATTGTTCATCGTCGGAGGCTTCTGTTCTGAAGAACTCGAAGAACTTGTGAAGAATTCGGATCTGGTACTGTTCCAGATTCCGTTGAACACAAAGAAGGTTCTCACAATTCGGATTAACCACTGTTCCGGATTCCGAAGAACACAAAGGAGATCGTCCATCTCGGATTGATCCCGGACTGTTGCTTGTTCCGGATTGTCGTCCGAGTTACTGTGGCAGTGTTTGAATTCCTTGAATCTCGGAATGCAGTTGCAGAAAAGGTGGGGTCACTGTTACGGATTGGATCACTGTTCTGGATTTTCAGTGGATAAGACAAGCATTTCCGATTCTCCATTCCGGATTCTTGATTCCGGATTTAAATTCAGATTGATTATTCCGGATCTACATCTCAGATTCTCCATTTCAGATTTGGATTTCGGATCTACATTTCGTCTTCTTATTTCGGATTTCTTCTCGGGTTTTCTATTTCGGATCTTCAAGTCGGATTCAGCAATCTGGATTGTTCATTTCGGATTCTTTAGTCCGGATTACTCATTAATTCGGAAAATCTATCCGGGTTGACCAACTTTGACTTCAGGATTGCCATTTTGGAAAGTCTTTCCGGGTTGACCATCTTTGACTACAGAATTGACCTTTTCGGATTCAGTACTCATCAGAATCACTTAAAATTAATTAAACTTTAAATCAATTTGGTAAATTTTTAATTAATTTAATTTCAATGGCCGGATTCATGACCGCACAAGACCTGACAAATGCCACACTGGCTGCCCTGCAATCGCAAACTTTAGCCCTCCACCAAGAGCTGGATCAGGTGATTGTCACTTCCACCAAGTGCCACGTTTATTGTACGCCCTATTACCCAAAGTTCTCCAAACCCACTGAACTCAAGAAGGATGATGTTTTTGTGGCTTCTACATCACTTCCTCGTGAAACTGGTAATCGTCCCTCTGAAAGTACAAATGGATTGGAGAAAAAAGTGCCTGAGGCAGAAACATCGACATCCTCCACAAAATATAACGAAAAAGAATCTTCTGATGCTCAAACTAAATTTGTGAACGATACTAATGTGTCTAATTCATGTGCAGAAGAAATTTTAGTTGAGGATATCACACAGGGTGATGAAGAGGAATGTTTGAATACACATTCAGACAATTCAGCTAATGATTATGCATTTTATAAACCTGCTTTTGACATTTTAAATCAATTTCTTGTTGAACTATTTACATGATCAAACAGTGTTGGTTGTGTTGAGAATTTAGACAGTTTTTATTCTGGTTTTTCATCAAATACTGATGTTTTGAACGATGCTAATAACTGTGATAACTTGTGTGATGAGAAAATGAATTCAGCTACAGGGTCTGCATCAACAGATGATTCAGCTTCATCAGCTTCAGCTGAGGATACCGAATGTTCATCTTCAACTGAGGATGCCGAATGTTCATCTTCAACTGAGGATACCGAATGTTCATCTTCAGAGGTTGCGTCTATTGATGCCTCTCCTAGGGTTGACAGTGTGAACGACGACCAACCAACTGTTTCTGTTAACATTGATGGTGACATAATTCTAGAAGACTTGGGCGACTCAAGACAAGGGACTGATTTTGAAATGACAGAAGATGAACACACTTTTCCAATTGATTCAAACGAAAATTTTAAACCTGATCTTGAATCGGAACCTCAAACTTCTCGAAATTGCGAGGTTCCACAGTCATCTGCTGAAATTTCAGAACGGGGTGTCCCTGTAGAGCCACCCATGTCCTCTACAGAATCTGTCACGAAGTGTGATTTGAAGAGTAAGACTAAAAAGAGGAGAACACGCCGATCTAAAAAGAAGAAAACCAAACAAGCATCTACAAAAACTTAAACGGCAACTGCTAAGTCTTCTCATCAAACTGAGGAATTAACTCAGCAGTCGCACGTTGAATCTGTTAAGCAACCAGCTGAACAGATATCAGGTTAAAATTTTGCCAAAATCTCCATGTCCAAAATCTTTCAATTCAAATCACAAAACTAACAAGTGTGCTGATGGTTGTGCGCAGGACACCGTCAAGACCAAGATCGTGCATCAGCCGTCAGTAAACGCCAGCAAGAAACTGATAGACAAATTGCCCAAAATTTTCCAAGCTGAGCGGACTGTTTTCTTCCAGAAGAGGCAGGCCTGTTTCAATTGTGGATCTCCCGGGAACATTGCTCGAAATTGTCAAAAGACCTTTACCTCTTTCAAAACTTTGTATTCCAGACATCAGAAGGCCATGCCTAATCGCCCACCTAAGGCTCGATTTGTGGCTAAGTCTTCTGATCAAGACTAGAACTTGGCCAAGAAACAAATTGTTAAACCCTTGAGACCTTCAATTTCCCATAATCCCTCTAGCACTCCTAGGAATGTGCAGAGGTCTGATTCGGTAACCTGGAGGCCTAAGTTAGTGGCCAAGAATCAGTCTGCTATCCACGTGTCTAATAAATCAAAAGCATCATCAACCTCATACTTAACTAATTTGATCTTTCGTGAGGTTACTTATGTTGATGCTAATGGCAAACCCAGATCTTCCATGGCCTGGGTTCCCGTTTCTAACTAAAACCTGTTGAAATGTGCAGGAACAGCTCTGGAACGCTCTTGTTCAATTATGGTATATTGATAGCGGCTGTTCCAGGCACATGACAGGAGACATCTCGCAGTTGAATGACATTCAGTTTTTTGATTGCGAGTTTGTTTCCTTCGTAGGTGGAGAAACAGGGAAAATCACAACGAGAGGAACTATTTGCAATGGAGCCCTGAGCTTTAAGAATGTTAATTATGTGCCAGAATTGAAGCACAGTCTGTTGAGTGTGTCTCAACTCTGCAACAATCATCTGGATGTTCTCTTCACAAAGAAAGGATGTTATGTGCTAAAACCGGTTTTAATCATTCCAGATGATTGGATTCTCCTGAAAGCTGCACGTAAAGGAAACGCATATGTAATTGATATGAACCAGGCTCCTTCTAACAAGCTCACTTGCCTTTTCTCTTCGACAACCGAACATGACACCATGCTATGGCATTGCAGACTGGGTCACATCAACATGAAGAATTTAAATTGTCTTGTGAAATGTGGTTTAGTCAAAGATCTACCAGTTCGTGACTTCATGCAGATCAAAAAATGTGAATCATGCGCGCGTGGGAAACAACATCGACAGCCGCACAAAACTAAAGTTGTAGCCTCCACTTCTCAGGTCTTAGAACTGCTCCATATGGATCTTTTCGGTCCAACAGACATCCGCAGCATTAGAGGGAAGGCATACTGTCTGGTTATTATTGATGAACACTCTAGATTCACCTGGGTTTTCTTTCTCAAACATAAAAGTGAAACCGCTGAGCTAGTCAAACAATTTGTCACGCTTATGGAAAACCATACATATTCTACGGTAAAGGCTATTCGGTGTGATAATGGGACAGAGTTTAAGAATCTTACCTTAAACTCTTTCTGCTCATCCAAGGGGATTGACCGACAGTTCAGTGCAGCCAGAACCCCACAACAAAATGGGGTTGCAGAACACAAAAATCGCACACTTATTGAAGCTGCACGCACTATGCTGGTTGAATCCGAGTTACCACTCATCTTCTGGGCCAAAGCAATTAACACTGCATGCTATATTCAAAATCATGCCCTGATCAATAAACGCCACATGAAGACTCCATACGAAGTGGTTGAAGGTCGCAAACCTTCGGTCAAGCATTTTCGCAAATTCGGATGTCCTTGTGTTCTCCTGCTCATGGATGCTAAAGGAAAGTTTGAAGCACATGGGGATCCTTGCATTTTCGTTGGTTATTCTAAAAATACGTCATATCGGGTTTATAACAAGATAAAGAAGATGGTAGTTGAAACCTACAATGTGGGTTGCCCGGAGGAGAATCCCAAGGACAAACGCATTGGTCCTGACTGGTTGTATGATTACCCACTTTATTTAATCATTTTGATGTGTCTTCTAATGTGCCTGCAGGTAATACTTCGAATTCTATCCTTCCAACGGAGCCCATTACTTCTTACGATGATGCTGACGTTGTCGCGCTAAATGAGACTTTAAAGCAGCTAAGGGTGGATCCTCCTGGATTCAATGACACTGTCTCACCTTCCCCCACAGTTTCGCATTCTCAAGAACTGCCTATCTCTTCGCCTGCTCAGGCGGCTCCTCCTGAAGATGTGGTTTCTGATTCAAAGCCTCCTACTATAAATGAAGGCCTTCCTCCTGATGTTTTGGGCTCCTCTTTGTTTCCCGAGCCTACTCCCCTCGATTGTACGGTGGATTCCTCACCACATACTTCTACTGGTGCCTCTGTTGAGGGGGAGACATCTGGAGTCGCTTCAGCTACTATCACCAACTTGCAAACAGATGTTCTGGTTCCAGCTACACCAATACCACAGCATTTACAGCGTGATCACCCCGTTGAGAATATTATTGGTCCTGTCAACGCTGTTGTTCGCACACGCAGCCAATCTGGGGATATCAATACATGTCTCTATTCTTGCTTTATTTCCCAAATTGAACCTAAAAAGTATTGATGTTGCCTTGCAGGAACCAGGCTGGGTAGATGCCATGCACGAGGAACTCAATCAATTTGAAAAGCTTGGTATTTGGCAATTGGTGAAGCTACCTCAGGGCAAGCGTGCTCTTGAAACTCGCTGGGTTTTCCGCAATAAGCAGGATGACACTTGAGTTACCGTTTGGAATAAAGCTAGACTGGTGGTTCTGGGGTTTTGACAGATTGAAGGTTTAGATTATGATGAGGTCTGCACCTATCGCGCGTTTGGAGGCTATACGTATTTTCTTGGCATACGCATCTTATATGGATTTTACTGTCTATCAAATGGATGTCAAGACTGCGTTTCTATACGGCAAGGTGAAAGAGGAAATCTATGTGGCACAACCACCAGGCTTTACTGATCCTGACAAGCCAGATTATGCTTACAAACTAGACAAGGCTTTGTATGGGTTGCATCAAGCGCCTCGCGCATGGTACGCTACTCTTACAGAGCATCTGCTTACTCATGACAACACACGGGGAACCATTGATTAAACTCTGTTTATCAAACGCGTGGATAAGGACATTATTCTCGTCCAAATCTACGTTGATGATATTATTTTTGGTTCCACCAATGATGGTTTGTGTCGCGCATTCGAAGAAATCATGAAAAAGAAATTTGAGATGAGCTCATTGGGGAGATGACCATGTTTTTGGACTTCAAGTTCGTTAGAGCCCACAGGGTATACTCATTCATCAAGGAAAATACGTCCACGACGTTCTTGCCAAATTCAAGCTTACAGATTCTAAGCCTATGGCTTCCCCTATTGCAGAACGGCCTCTGCTAAATGAAGATGCTGAAGGAACTCCTGTTAATCCTCTATGTATCACTTAATGATTGGATCACTCATGTATCTCACTGCTAGTCAATCAGATATCATGTTTGCCGTCTGCCAGTGTGCTCATTATCAGGCTACTCCTAAACTTTCTCATTTACATGATGTTAAAAGAATTTTTAGGTACCTCAAAGGGACTCCATCACTGGGCCTCTTGTATCCTAAAAATTCTAAATTTGAAATGTTTGCTTTCTCTAACAGCAATCTTGGAGGTACAGATAGGGACATGCACTCAACTTCGGCTGGTTGCCAATTTCTGGGAGATCGCTTAATTTCGTGGCAATGCAAGAAGCAACAGACGGTTTCGCTCTCTACTGCAGAAGTAGAATATGTTTCTGCCTCTGCTTGCTGCTCCCAGGTTTTATGGATGCAACATCAGCTTGCGGATTACGGTTTGACTTATCTAAACACAACAATTTATTGTCATAATGATGCCGCAATCCAAATAGTTAAAAACCCTGTTTTCCACATCAAAACCAAGCACATAAACATTAAAGTTCATTTCATCCGTGATTGCTATGAAAAGGGTCTCGTAAAGCTTGAGCAAATCCACACTGATGCAAATGTGGCGAATTTGTTTACGAAACCCGTTAGCAACGCGCGTTTTCAAGTGCTTGTGGATCTTCTCAAAATGATTTGGTTTTCTACCTAGGCATCTGCTATCTTTGTGTTTGTTTACTGTTTGTCTTTTCGTTTCATTGCTTCATAAACTTGTTCATCTATGTATGCACAAATTTAGGGGGAGAAATCTTAAAAAAAGGGGGGGTTTGCAAGGATAGCGAAATGTAATGAATATTCGTGATAAAATGTTTGACTAACACATGTAAGGTATAGAAGCGGAAAAGATTTGGATCGAAAGTGATGTGTCGGTAGGTCTAAAACTCAACCGGATGGGGAAAGTCAAATGATATAAACATAACGAACTATGTACTCAGTGGGTCACTTACTGTAGGCGTATGATTTTATGGTCTTAAATCTTGCGTTGATAGATAGCCAACATCTGAGGTTTCGGGTCTTTATGATGTTGAGTCATCCTGGGATATCTTGACTGCCCTTCTGTTGCATCAAGATTATATGCAGACCTAAGCACAGTCAGGATATCTTTGAAAAAGAGCCAAAATGGAAAGGCCAAAACCTAAGAGAACAAAATTTCCTTCCTAAGTTCTTACGTACCTCATAAGGTATTTGCCTAACCCTCGTCAGTCACTATTGGTCTCTCTGCTGTACTGTAAAAATCATAGTGACACGTGTTGTATTTTTAAATATAGTCTATTAAAGACCAATAAGCACTAAAGGCGTCAACATGCTCAATTTGAGCCTCTGAGTGACGATCCGATGTCAACATGCATAAATAACAGCCTCTGAGTGACTGATATGTCAACATGCTTGAAATTTGGCCTGTGAGTGACTGATATGTTAACATGCCCAGCCTCTGAGTGACATCAGGATCAACATGCTTATCATAAGCCTCTGAGTGATCCTTTGTGAAGTCCTAAACTTTCATACGTGCCATTCGTTGGACAAGAGAGTTTAATTTTGTAAATATGTGAAAGTTGGATAATGGAGGGATTAAAAGTGTCAACATGTTAATTTATACCTCTGAGTGACCTTTTAACGAACCGAGAGCTCAACAATGTCCAGGCATAATCCCGGGTATGCCAAGTACTGGCTACGGAGGGCTAAAAATGCAAAAAGGTGTTTAAAAAGGTTTTTAGAAGCTTTTTAAAGTTTAGGGGCTAAAGTGTCAAACTTTGAAACTGGCCGTGGGGCGGTCACGGGCAGCGAGAGACCAGGCCTGGGTCTCTCGTGGGGCGCGAGAAGGTCTCTATTGCAGAAAGCTTTGTTTGGTCTCCAAGCAAAACTCTAAAACCATTTAACTCGAAATCATGGACTTGTAATCAGCAAGCTACGTTTTAGGACACTTGTAAGCTTCTTCTTACACCCCTAAATACCTGGCTTCACCTCCTTTGAGCTCTCCAACTATAAATAGGTGTTTAAGTGCTTCATTCCAACTTACACCTTACTCATTAATTCACTCTTCTCTCTCCTCTGGAAGTTCCTAGCTGAAGGGAGCATCCAACTTAGTTCTCTTGCATTGTAGGAACCTCTTGTAAGTGTTCCTTGTTCTTGCATTTTCGTTTATAGGATTTTATAGCCAAAGTCAAGCGTTTTTGTAAAACGCTTTGACTTTCGGTTAAGACTATTATGGTCCAGCCATTGTCCGAAATGAACGTGGCTAAGTGATCGTAATAAGGTAGGTGTTAATCCCTATGAAGGGCACCTCCTGAAGATCAGGTTTGCTAGACCAATTGACGGGTCAAAGTTATGACATTAAAAAGTCAAACAGGGCATTTTTCGGAAAAATCATAAATTGATCTTATATATGTTATGAAACCTGTTTTGACACTTAAACAAGTTGGTAATAATTATTAGAACATGTAGGAACATGTTCGACTCGTCATTTTCAGTTCTAGGATCGGTTCGCAACCGAAAGTCGCGAAGTTTGACTTGTGCTTTGACTTTTGATTTTGGCCCGAGTTAGATTAGTTACTTACTGATCTAAAGTTGTATTATGATCATAATATAATGTAGCATAACCCTCTGAGGTTATATTACTTGATCATAATCAGAATCTAAGTTTATGCGCAAGTTCCATAATTATGCCATTTTTGCATAAAACAAGGTTTTAAATGGTAATGAACTTGAAAATGAGTTTCTACTTATGTAATATTATAAGTAAGATTATGTGGGATGTTAAACCAAGTTATAAACTGGAGTTTTTAAGCAAATCCTTAAACTATGTCGATAAATGATAGTTTTAGTCCATGTGGCTTATAAAATAGTTTTAATCAAATCTTTTCAAGGTAAATCATTTACCTACTGATATGTTATATTAAATAACATATTTTAAACATTTTAAACTGACTTTAACATCAGTTTTCATAAACATCACTTAAGGACGTTATATTACGACATAAGCGTTGTTTCGGCGCATAGTATGGTTTTAAACCATATTAATGGACCAAGTTACCTACTGATTTTAAAACTTATTTTAAACATATTTACCGTAGGTACATGTTATAAACTCAGAATCACAAATAATTTATAAACTATGTGTAAAATGACCAAAATGCCCCTTCGGTGCATAGTTTGGTCATAAAAGATAATTTATACATATAATTGACATCCTACTGATATTATATCATAAATAAAATATTTTTCCAGAATACTTATGATGGTAAACTCAAAATATATTCAAGTTTCTTTTATACGGTATGAAATTACCAAAATGCCCTTATGAGGCATAGTTTCGTTTTAAAACCATAACGGGCATACAATTTGATATCTTACTGATATCTTAACTTATTTAAAATATAATGGCGTATAGAACTTGTAGATGACTTATCCGGTTACCCGTTATCGCTAATATGCGTACGGTATACGTAACTATTTATCGGAAATTAACCGAAACGGGTTTAACCTTGTCATTTAAGTTTCAAAATCCAGAATGTATATAGTTTACCCATATTAAACAAGTCAAGGTACTTGTTGGGATTAAACTACATTCTATCCAATCATCGTTTAATCTAGCGTCACACGTTTTGATCAAGTACGCTCGTCGGTGTAAGTCTATGACTTAAATAAGACCGTTAGTATTTAATTGGTTAGTTTATGCCATAATCCAGACTAGAGACTTGCCGGTAAATGTATCTGCACTTAGTACTTTCGTGTACGGCTGAGTTATTAAAATTAAAAGAAGACTAGCTCAGGTAAATACTCTCGACTTATTTCCCCTATAGGGGCTAGGGTTACGGTAAATTATTACCGCTTGGTCGGAAATGGGATTAATCGAACGCCGGTTCGTAATAGAAATCCGCATATTCTGTTTTAATCAGTTTTGTTTGATAATTTAAATATCAGGGGTTAACTACTGTGTCCTTGATATCCTCGGCTCATTACAATCGAAATGGCCACGACCTTAGCGCGGGTGTAGGCATACACCCGATAGACGCTCAATTATGCATTCCCACAAGGTTGGGAGGAATTGACTCCTTCGTGAGTCCAAAGTGGTGTGTACGTTAATTGTGTCTCGATTTTCGTGCCGAGCCCCCTATGTTTGACAAACATGTAAATCTGTTAACAAGGTTGGACGGTCGATTAACCCAAGTTATAAAAAGATGTTGTGTTGATATGCACCTAAAACATTTTTGAAATGTTTTCAAAATGAGTCAGTTGGGTGTATTTACCAGCGAAAGCTGATGTATTTTCAAAAGACTAATCTGGAGGATACGAAAATAGGCCGGAAGTGCTCGGTAGTGATAGAGGATCTTGCAAATCTTAAATCTGCCCAAAGTCTGTTTTATGTTCTTTCCTTGTACAATTTATGATCCGCCTGTGGATCTGCTATTACAAGCTTGTATATTACTTTGTATTTTCGAACATTCGGTTTGTAATAGTAATTTTACTCGAAGACTTCCGCCGTGCCGTGTTTCATTGACCATGATGTTATCAACTGTTGTCACGATACTCCCCACTCGGGCCCACCGGTGTTTGGATTTCGGGTTGGAAATTCGGGGTGTGACAGGGTTGGTATCAGAGCCAATGTTTGAGAGAATTAAACACTAGCTTTTTGTGTTAATCACAAACTTACATGAGCAAATTCCTTAGACTTCTGAGTCTAGGCATTGACCTAGGATTACTCATTTCATTATTAAGTTATAGTTTATTTTTTGAATTGATTTTTATCAGGAAAATGCCGCCACATGTGAGAGGACAAAGTAGAAGAGGAAAAGGTCCAATGAGAGGAGGACCATCGGGGCGTATTCCCCCTCAACCTCATAATTCTGATGCATACCAAGAATCAGGATATTCATCTCCTTGGCAACCAGCGAGACGTTTTGTCTCTAATAGACACTCGCCCTCACATTCCCAAAATTCTTTCCACTCCTACCACTCACACCATTCTCACATTTCCCATTCCCATTCTCATCACTCCTACCATGAAGAATTTAACCCTAACCATTACTTAAACATGCCTCCAGCTGATCAAAATCAGTTGGACCAGCCATATCCTATGGACGAGGACTCCGACCCGGAAATGCCACCGTCGGGATCAAATATGCATCCCATTGAAATTTCGATCGATTCAAACTCATATGCTGGATCGCCCTACCAAGGTCCTAATGAGTGGGACCAATACTGGAACCAATTTACCTTCACCCACACTCCTTCTCACCAATCTCAACCACCCCCGGTTCAAGAAGATGTCCACATGGAACCTGTGGACCAAACTCAACCACCACCTGAACCACCAAGAAAGAAGCGTGGAGCACGTATATCGGTACGTGCTGGACAAAGGTCGGGATCGCTACCACCTTTGCCCAATTCTTACCCTACAATTCAAGAGGACCCACAAATGGGTGGACCCTCTAATGTTCCACCTATAGTGGAACCAACACCAACACCGGCTGTTCAACCACCACCATCGGGTTATACTAACCCAATTCCCACGTATCCAAACACGTCTGGATATGATCCTTTTAACCCTTCTACGCCGGTAGACTATCAAGCATGGTCGCAAGACCCATACATGCAGGCAGTTATGCACAATGTACTTTACCCGTCTCCTTTCCCACCTACTTATCCACCGACTGGATATCCAACTTATGGGTACCAGTATCCGGTTATGCCGCAACCACAACCACAACCTCAGCCATCACTTGAGGCCATTAATGAGGCCTTAGAAAGGATGAAAGAAATGCAGCAACAGGCAGAGAAAACGGAGAAGAAGACAAACAAGTTCTTCAAGAAACTCTCCAAGTTGGTCAAGGGAAAGAAGGACGAGTGAAGTCTCTTCTAAAAATATGTAGTCCCTGGGAGGACATTATTATTTCTTTAGTCCCTGCGTGGACATTTTTTTTTCTTTAAGTCCTTGCATGGACAAGTTTATTTCATCTTTCTAGTATTGTAATTTCTTATGGAAGTTTAATGAAGTACTTTTGGAATTATATATATGTAATTCATCCTCTTGAAAATGAGCGCCTCGATTTTACTCGAATTTATGCTCTGCTATATAATTCCAAAAGACCTTAATATATTGATTATGCCAAGTGGCATAGACCACACATTGGCCAAGAAGTGATAGTTAAGTACGAAGGGGTCTTCTATCAGGATAGTTAAGGGAAGTTATCCTTCTATCCAGGAGTAAGGGACTAGGTCCAAACCTCCAAGGTCGTTAAGGTCGAAGGTGACCGGGACCATTAATCAATTATTAAGGTACTCTTATGTAACATTAAGAAATGTTCATACTCTTGGTAGTGTGGCTTGAGGAACCACACTAGCCGTCAGGCCAATGTGCGCAATTAATTGTCCAACGGGACAGGCTGATATGCCATGTACATCTGATATGATGTAGGCCAATGTGCCCAATTAATTGTCCAACGGGACAGGCTGATATGCCATATACATCTGATATGATGTAGGCCAATGTGCCCAATTAATTGTCCAATGGGACAGGCTGATATGCCATATACATCTGATATGATGTAGGCCAATGTGCCCAATTAATTGTCCAACAGGACAGGCTGATATGCCATGTACATCTGATATGATGTAGGCCAATGTGCCTAATTATTATGTCCAATAGGGACAAGCCTATGAGCTATATAATTGTCAATGATGACAATGACAGTTGTGACATTGCGATCCACTGTCCAATCATATATGGACTATGTCCAAATTGTAATTTGCCTATGATGGTCCTATTAAGACCTAGGCCAAATATAGATATGTTAAGCCTAAGAGTTGTGATATTATTCACACTAGTAGGCAATGGATTGTTATATCCCAATATTGAAAGCCGATATGGTTAATGCGCCATGGCTAAATAAAGTTTTATTGGTATATAGAAACCAAGACTTAAAGATGACTAATTCAAACGAAATGGAAAGGGCTATGAGAAAGGCCATAAGAGAGCCGAGTGCCACCCGCTCTAGACCCCTATCTATTCCACCATCTTCAGCTCATACGGAGAGCTCTGTTCACTCTCCAAATACAAAGAGTGAACCAAAGAAAATTCCCGTTCTGTTAAGGACGGATGTACTTATAAGTATTTTGTCTCATGCAAGCCCCGAGACTTTAACGGGGTGAAAGGAGCAGTAGAAGCCCTAAAGTGGCTAGATGAGATGGAAACGATTGTAGATATCAGCAATTGTGCTGATAAGGATGTGGTCAAGTACGTATCACAATCCTTCAAGGGCGATGCCCTAACATGGTGGAAGGCCATGATTCAATCAACAGGTAAGGTACACCTGTACAACTTAGGATGGTCCAAGTTTGTTGATTTGGTAAAGGAAACTTACTGCCCAACCCATGAGGTGGAGAAGCTAGAGACAGACTTCTTGTCTCTATCAATGAAAAACCTAGACTGTCGGAAGTACGTCTCCGATTTCAATTCCCTATCTAGGTTAGTATCCTATTTGATCACCCCCGAATCCAAACGCATTGCGCGTTTCATAAATGGGTTGGCGCCCGAGATAAAGGGCATGGTAAAGGCTGCACAGCCTAATACCTATAGGTCTGCTGTAGACCTATCTCTTTCCCTCACCCTAGATCTTGTAAGACAAAAGTCAGTTAGGACTGAAACTAACGGAAAGAGGAAACGAGAGGATAATAACTCCCAAGGATTTAAGAAGAAAAGAAATTTCGGGTTCAAGAAGAACCAGCACGTGTCTAGTGACAAACCTCTACGCAAGAATTGTAAATATAGGCACTGGGGACAGTGTAGTATAAATCCACAAACCAAACCCTGTGGTATCTGCAAGAGAAAAGGGCATAAGACCTTAGATTGCAAGGATCTCAAGGATGCAGTTTGTTATAACTGCAACGAAAAAGGGCATATAACGTACAATTGGCCCAAGAAACCCAAAAGTAATGAGGCAAAGCCTGGAGAGGCCAAGAAGGGAAATGCCCGTGCCTTTCAAATGAATGCCAGGGAGGCCGTTAATGACAACAACGTCATAACAGGAACCTTCCCCATTAATGATATTTATGCTAGAGTTCTTTTTGATTCGGGTGCAGATAAATCATTTGTTGACCATAAGTTTAGTAAACTATTAAACTTACCCATAAGAACTCTAGACAAAATTTATAAGATAGAACTCGCCAATGGAACCTTAGAAATTGCTTCTTCCATTCTTGATGGATGCTCTATATTCATTAAGAATCATTCGATCCCTATCTCTCTTTTGCCAATGAAATTGGTAGGGTTTGATGTTGTCTTAGGCATGGATTGGTTATCTCATAACCAAGCCTGCATGCCTGTGATAAAAAGCTCATCGAAATCAAAACCCCATCTGGTGAAATGATCACCATCCCTGGAGACTCACACTATGGACTGCCAAACAAGGTGTCGTTAATTAAGGCATCCAAGTGTTTGAAAAGAGGCTATGTCATTTACATGGCACAAGTTACTCTAAATGAACCAAAGCCGAACCTTGAAGATCAACCAGTTATCTCGGAGTATTCTGATGTTTTCCCTGAAGAATTACCAGGCCTACCTCCAGATAGGAAAGTGGAGTTCAGAATAGATATCATACCAGGATCAGCACCCGTAGCTAGAGCTCCATATAGGCTAGCTCCAACCGAAATGAATGAGCTAAGAGTTCAATTGGACGATCTCTTGGAGAAAGGCTTTATTCAGCCTAGTTCCTCACCTTAGGGAGCTCCTATTCTGTTTGTAAAGAAGAAAGACGGTTCGATGTGAATGTGCACCGACTACCGGGAGCTGAACAAGCTAACCATTAAGAATAGATATCCTCTCCCCAGGATTGATGATTTATTCGACCAACTTCAAGGAGCTAGTTACTTTTCTAAAATAGATTTAAGATCAAGATATCATCAACTGAAGGTTAGAAGTGAAGATGTTCCTAAGACAGCCTTCAGGACCCGCTATGGTCATTTTGAATTCTTAGTGATGCCTTTTGGGCTCACAAATGCACCGGCAGCATTAATGGATCTCATGAATAGAGTCTGCAAACCGTATTTAGATAAGTTTGTCATTGTCTTCATAGATGACATACTTATCTATTCTCGTAATCAAGCTGATCACGAGAAACATCTTTGGTGCATCCTAGAATTATTAAGGCAGGAGAAACTCTATGCAAAGTTCTCTAAATGCGAATTTTGGCTTAGAGAAGACCAATTTCTTGGACATATGGTAAGTGAGCATGGTATCCAAGTGGATCCCGCCAAAATTGAGGCCATAATGAATTGGGAAGTGCCCAAGACCCCAACGGAGGTTCGTAGTTTCTTAGGATTGGCTGGTTACTATAGGAGGTTCATTGAGAACTTTTCAAGAATAGCCACTCCTTTAACTTCCTTGACCCATAAGAATATTAAGTATAATTGGGGTCCAATGCAACAAAAATCTTTTGAGATTCTTAAACACAAGTTGAGCAATGCTCCTGTATTATCTCTACCTGAGGGTATTGAAAATTTTGTCGTTTATTGTGATGCGTCACACACCGGTATGGGTTGTGTACTAATGCAAAATGGTAAGGTAATTGCTTACGCATCACGACAATTAAAGGTGCATGAAAAGAATTACACCACCCATGATTTGGAGCTGGGCGCCGTTGTATTTGCACTAAAACTGTGGAGACATTACTTGTATGGCACAAAGTGTGTTATATACACAGACCATAAAAGTCTCCAACATATGTTCAATCAGAAGGAATTGAACATGTGACAACGCTGGTGGATGGAAACGCTTAACGATTATGATTGCGAGATTCGCTACCATCCAGGCAAGGCAAATGTAGTTGCCGATGCCTTAAGTCTCAAGGAAAAGGTTAAACCTATTAGGATTAACGCTAAGAGCATTGAGCTCAGAAATAGCTTAAATGAGAAGCTACTAGATGCGCAAAAGCAAGCCTTATTAGAGGCTAATATCCCTAATGAGGGATTAGGAGGAACTGTTGATCAATTAGCGCCTGGAAAGGATGGAATCCTAAGATTTAATGATAGAATTTGGGTTCCAATCTTTGGAGGACTTAGAGATCTAATCCTCCAAGAAGCGCATAGTTCAAGATACTCTGTTCACCCGGGTGGTGACAAGATGTATCAAGACTTGAAGAAGAATTATTGGTGGATGGGTTTGAAGAAATCCATAGCCACTCATGTAGCCAAGTGTCTGACGTGTTCGCAAGTTAAGGTCGAACATCAGAGACCGTCAGGACTTCTACAACAACTTGAAATTCCCACTTGGAAATGGGAAATGGTAACGATGGATTTGATTACCAAGTTACCTAAGACCAAAAGTGGTAATGACACTATTTGGATCATAGTGGATAGGCTGACCAAGTCAGCACACTTCTTGCCAATAAAAGAAATGTATAATTTAGATAAATTGGCTAAGTTGTATGTGGACAAGATAGTGTCCCTACACGGTGTGCCAGTATCTATTGTATCTGATAGAGATACTAGATACACATCTCACTTTTGGAAAAGTTTCCAACAATCTTTAGGCACACAATTGAACTTTAGTACGGCTTACCATCCGCAGACTGATGGTCAAAGTGAGCGTACTATCCAGACACTGGAAGACATGCTTCGGGCATGTGTGATTGATTTAGGCGGAAGCTGGGATGACTACTTACCCCTAATAGAATTCTCCTACAATAACAGCTATCATACTAGCATTAAAGCTGCTCCTTTTGAGGCCTTTTATGGGAGAAAATGTAGAACGTCCGTATGTTGGGCAGAAGTTGGGGAGGCCCAACTATCAGGACCTGAGATTGTCCTGGAGACCACGGAAAAGATTGTGCAAATCCGTGATCGTCTTAAAACTGCCAGGGATAGGCAGAAAAGCTATGCTGACAAGAGGCGTAAACCTCTCAGTTCCAAGCATGGGACAAATTCATGCTAAAAGTATCACCCTGGAAAGGTGTGGTGGGTTTTGGAAAGAAGGGTAATTAAGCCCTAGGTATATAGGACCCTTCGAGATAATCGAACGTGTCGGCACTGTAGCTTATAAGCTCAAGTTGCCAGAGGAGCTTAGTGGAATCCATGATGTATTCCGCATATCTAATCTTAAGAAATGTCTAGCCGATGAGTCGCTAGCAATGTCGCACAAAGATGTGCAGATAAATGAAAACCTAAGGTTCATTGAGAAACCAATTTCAATCGAGGATCGACAGGTTAAGAAGCTACAAGAAAAATGATACCTATAGTAAAGATTAAGTGGGACACTTTTAGAGGTCCCGAGTATACATGGGAGGTTGAGTCCACTATGCGACAAAAGTACCCCCATCTTTTAGAATAAAATCTCGAGGTCGAGATTTCTTTTAAGGGGGTGAGGATGTAACACCCTGTAAAATCATAGTGACACGTGTTGTATTTTTAAATATAGTCTATTAAAGACCAATAAGGACTAAAGGCATAAACATGCTCAATTTGAGCCTCTGAGTGACGATCCATGTCAACATGCATAAATAACAGCCTCTGAGTGACTGATATGTCAACATGCTTGAAATTTGGCCTCTGAGTGATTGATATGTCAACATGCCCAGCCTCTGAGTGACATCAGGATCAACATGCTTATCATAAGCCTCTGAGTGATCCTTTTTGAAGTCTTAAACTCTCATATGTGCCATTTGTTGGACGAGAGAGTTCAATTTTGTAAATATGTGAAAGTTAGATAATGGAGGGATTAAAAGTGTCAACATGTTAATTTATACCTCTGAGTGACCTTTTAACGAACCGAGAGCTCGACAATGTCCGGGCATAATCCTGGATATGCTAAGTATTGGCTACGGAGGGCTAAAAATGCCAAAAAGGTGTATAAAAAGGTTTTTAGAAGCTTTAAAGTTTAGGGGCTAAAGTGTCAAACTTTGAAACTGGTCGCGGGCCGCGAGAGACCAGGCCTGGGTCTCTCGCGGGCGCGAGAAGGCCTATGTTGCAGAAAATTTTGTTTGGTCTCCAAGCAAAACTCCAAAACCATTTAACTCGAAACCATAGACTTGTAATCAGGTATGCCACGTTTTAGGACACCTGTAAGCTTCTTCTTACACCCCTAAACACCTGGCTTTACCTCCTTTGAGCTCTCCAACTATAAATAGGTGTTCAAGTGCTTCATTCCAACTTGCACCTTTCTCATTAATTCACTCTTCTCCCTCATCTAAAAGTTCCTAGCTGAAGGGAGCATCCAACTTAGTTCTCTTGCATTGTAGGAACCTCTTGTAAGTGTTCCTTGTTCTTGCATTTTCATTTATAGGCTTTTATAGCTAAAAGTCAAGCGTTTTCGTAAAACGCTTTAACTTTCGATTAAGACCATTATGGTCCAGCCATTATCCGAAATGAACAAGACTAAGTGATCATAATAAGGTAGGTATTAATCCCTATGAAGGGCACCTCCTGAAGATCACGTTTGCTAGACCAATTGACGGGTCAAAGTTATGATATTAAAAAGTCAAACAAGCCATTTTTTGGAAAAACCATAAATTGATCTTATATGTGTTATGAAACCTGTTTTGACACTTAAACAAGTTGGTAATATTTATTAGAACATGTAGGAACATGTTCGGCTCGTCAATTTCAGTTTGACTTCTGCTTTGACTTTCGATGACCCGATTTAGATTAGTTACTTACTGATCTAAAGTTGTATTATGATCATAATATAATGTAGCATAACCCTCTGAGGTTATATTACATGATCATAATCAGAATCTAAGTTTATGCGCAAGTTCCATAATTATGCCATTTTGACCAAAATGCCCTTTTTGCATAAAACAAGGTTTTAAATGGTAATGAACTTGAAAATGAGTTTCTACTGATGTAATATTATAAGTAGGATTACTTGGGATGTTAAACCAAGTTATAAACTGAGTTTTTAAGCAAATCCTTAAACTATGTTGATAAATGATAGTTTTATCCCCTGTGGCTTATAAAATAGTTTTAATCAAATCTTTTCAAGGTAAATCATTTACCTACTGATATGTTAAATTAAATAACATATTTTATACATTTTAAACTGACTTTAACATCAGTTTTCATAAAAATCACTTAAGGACGTTATATTACGACATAAGCGCTGTTTCGGCGCATAGTATGGTTTTAAACCATATTAATGGACCAAGACTTGTTATCTACTGATTTTAAAACTTATATTAAACATATTTACAGTAGGTACATGTTATAAAATCAGAATCCCAAATAATTTATAAACTATATGTAAAATGACCAAAATGCCCCTTCGGTGCATAGTTTGGTCATAAAAGATAATTTACACATATAATTGACATCCTACTGATATAAGTAAAATATTTTTCCAGAATACTTATGATGGTAAACTTAAAATATATTCAAGTTTCTTTTATACGGTATGAAATTACCAAAATGCCCTTATGAGGCATAGTTTCGTTTTAAAACCATAACGGGCATATGTTTTGATATCTTACTGATATCTTGACTTATTTAAAATATAATGGCGTATAGAACTTGCATGACTTATCAGGTTACCCGATATCGCTAATATGCGTACGGTTACGTATACGTAACTATTTATCGGAAATTAACCGAAACGGGTTTAACCTTGTCATTTAAGTTTCAAAATCCATAATTTATATAGTTTACCCATATTAAACAAGTCAAGGAACTTTTTAGGATTAAACTACATTCTATCCAATCATTGTTTAATCTAGCGTCATACGTTTTGATCAAGTACGCTAGTCGGTCTAAGTCTATGACTTAAATAAGACCGTTAGTATTTAATTGGTTAGTTTATGCCATAATCCAGACTAGATACTTGCTGGTAAATGCTATCTGCACTTAGTACTTCCGTGTATGGCTGAGTTATTAAAATTAAAAGAAGACTAGCTCAGGTAAATACTCTCAACTTATTTCCCCTATACGGGCTTGGGTTACGGTAAATTATTACCGCTGGTCGAAAATGGGATCAATCGAATGCCAGATTGTGGCTACTAAATCAGCATATTCTGTTTTAATCAGTTTTGTTTGATAACTTAAACATCGGGGGTTAACTACCGTGTCCTGGATATCCTCGGCTCATTAAAATCTAAATGGCCACGACCTTAGCGCGGGTGTAGGCAGACACCTGATAGACGCTCAATAATGCATTCCCACAAGGTTGGGAGGAATTGACTCCTTCGTGAGTCCAAGGTGGTGTGTACGTTAATTGTGTCTCAGTTTTCGTGCCGAGCCCCATATGTATGACAAACATGTAAATCTGTTAACAATCTTGGACGGTCAATTAACCCAAGTTATAAAAAGATTTTGTGTTGATACGCACCTAAAACATTTTTGAAATGTTTTCAAAATGAGTCAGTTGGGTGTATTTACCAGCGAAAGCTGACGTACTTTCAAAAGACTAATCTGCGGTACAATACGAAAAGAGGCCGGAAGTGCTCGGTAGTGATAGAGGATCTTGCAAATCCTAAATCTGCCCAAAGTCTGTTTTATATTCTTTCCTTGTATAATTTATGATCCGCATGTGGATCTGCTATTACAAGCTTGTATATTACTTTGTATTTTCAAACATTCGGTTTGTAATAGTAATTTTACTCCAAGACTTCTATTGTGTCGTGTTTAATTGACCATAATGTTATCAACTGTTGTCACGATACTCCCCACCCGGGCCCACCGGTGTTTGGATTTCGGGGTTGGAAATCCGGGGTGTGACATGTACTGAAGTACTTACCTGTTCATCAATAGCCTGATGTTATAGAGTAAAGGATGACCTCGATATACTCACCTGCTACGATGAACTGTTGTGCTTACCTTGATCGCGGGGGTATGTCATGGTATGGGACACACGAGTATCTTAGTATAATATTATCTTAAGCGTATCATAACGCCTGAACTACAAGGGTTGAGTTTTAGATTTAGGTGGACAAGTATATTGACAATCGCTTAGACCAGCTGAACCCTTAGCAAGGTTGTGTTAAATGTTTATATCTGTTTTAGTTAGTTCTTCTTGTGAAATGTTAAAAGATGGTTGGATGCTTGGTTAGTTTACTTGATGAATTTTGGTGGGATGTTTTCTGTCAATAGATATTGGACTGGCCCAGTGTGCTTTGGGAATGGTTACTGTTCCGGATTGGGCTTTTCCGAAAAGGCCCATTTGGATCTTTCCGGACAGGCCCACTGTGTTACTGTTCTGGATTGGGCCTGTCACAAGCCCATTCCGGATACAAAATCCCAGGCCCAAGCCCATTTCGGAAATATATATTGGCATCTCTGATTTCATTTCGGATTATCCTAAATCCCAATTAGTATTGTCTTCTCAGATTCTCTCTTTCGAATTGTGCATTTCGGACAGCTCATTCCGGATTTGGTACAACTGCAGTTAACATATGTATTCCGGATGAAATTAATGAATATTTAATGCATTTTGGATCGTATTCCGGATTGATCTTCAAGTTTTAAGCATTTTGGATTGCATTCCGGATTGATATTCATCCGAAATGATGAACTCGGATATCATTTCGGATTCGATCTTCATCCGGAATGCATATCTATCCGAGATACAATATATAATCTGGATTGCATCTTGGACCTTGTTGTTTGACCTCCTTCAATCCGGATTGATTAAAGGGTTCGTTACGGATTCATTTTGAACTGTCAGCAATCCGGATGTGAAGTTTTTGAACCTTTTCAACTGTTGAACCCCTCAATTAATTTGAACTAGTATTAATTTGAACCTTGACTTCTGTTTGACCTATCCAGTTAGTTCTTAACTACTATATTGTTAAACTTTGTTAACTTCCGTTAGTTGGATTTAACTTGGTTGATTTTTTACAGATATGGTGGAAGAAGCTTTTGACGCGGTGATGCTGGTTGAGGAACAATTCCACAACCAGGCCGGGTATCTCTCAGACGCGCCAGCTGAGTTCTTTCAGGAATTCCAGGCGATGATCGTGGGGCTCAACGCTTGCAAGATTGCTTATGCCCTCCGTGCTAACCTGTGATATATAGAGATCTAGTCCACTCGTTTTGGAAAAGAGCACGTATTCAGTCGAGGGGTGAAGATGGTAGACCATTTATACGTTCGCAGATTCAAGGGAAAGAGATTGTGGTGAACGAAGCTTGTGTGAGAGAGGTGCTACAGCTGACAGATACTTTCAGTGATCCAACCACTTACGCCAAAGAAAAGGTGCTGGCTGTGCTTATGGAGATGGGATATAAGGGTTCCTATCCGCCTCTGTTGAAGAAAATGTTTCCGGCATACTGGAGATTTCTCGTGCACATGTTCATGCAGTGTGTGTCGGAAAACAAGGGAGGTCTGGATAAGCCAAATCAAGCCCAGATATCTGCGATAGTTTTGTTAGTCATGGACTGGAAGTATAACTATTCTGGTTATATCTTCGATAACATGAAGAAAATCTTAGAGCAGTCCAAGAAGCGGATGTTCCTGTTATACCCACGTTTTGTACAGCTCATACTTGATGCCCGCTATCCTGGTTTGGCAAAAGATGCTACAGATGCCAACCTGCTGAATATGAAGCTGATGGGGCCTACTATTTTTTCTACAATGAAGAAGAACCGCTCTACGTCAAAGACGGTGTTTGTAGGTCGTTTTCCTCTGAAAAAGTTCAGGAAGTTTTCTGAAGTTGTCAGTTTGCATGTTCCACCACCTCCTCCTCCTCCAGTAAACACTATAGTGGCCGAATAACACGACATGCCTGCAAAAGAAAAGGAGATCGAGGTAGAGGATTTAGTCACTGATGATGAAGATGATGTTGGCCAAGCCTTTCTTGATGATCTCGATGAGTTTAATGCCACTTTGACTCCCGCTTTGCCAGAGTTGTCGTCTGAGAACTTAGAAGCCTTGATCGCTCACTTGAAAGATATCCAAGAGAAACAAGGTGATCCTCCACTCGACATTCCATCTATTGCTGCACCAACCGCTCAGATTGAAGAAGATGATGAAGACGAAGAGGATGAAATACCTTTAATCAAGAGGCGAAGAACTGGGCCGAGCATTTCATCTAGTACACCTGAAGCTCCTGTTGTTTTTACTGTTGTTGCTTCTGATTTGATCACATCTACTGCTGCTGGGTTACTGTTGCTGAGGTTATTGTTACTGAGGGTACCATTGCTGAATCTGTTGTTCATACATCGATGGTTGACACGCTTATTTCATCTGCACAGCAAACAGCTCCTATTATTACTCAGTCTACCGTCGTGTCGATTCCTACTGACACAGTTCTGCAAATGATGGAGTTTGGAGGTAGTTCGTCAAGTGCTGGTGATTCGAAAGCAGGTGGTAGTGGAGCTGGTTATGCTGATGATGTGGCTGACGATTATGTGCGAAGATCTGAGAAAAGGGCATTCGAGTTCGGCAGATTGGACAGTGATGACGATGATACAGAGGTGGATATAGTTGATTTGAAGAAACGGGTGGTGGTGTTAGAACAAGAGGTTATGTTATAGGATGCTCAGATTGCCTCTCTTCAGAATCGTTTAGACGTTCAAGATCAAACTATCGATCAACTGCAGGGAGATGTCACGATGCTTATGACTCTTGTGTTTTATTTAAGGGGCAAGCTGGAGAACAAGTTTGGAAGGGAGTTTAGTGATCCTACCGATGATCCGATGAATGTTGAAGCTAGACATCATGCAGCACAACAGTGTATGGCAGAAGAAATTGAAGAACAGAGGTTGGCGGCTGCGTAGTTGGCAGCCGAACGTCAAGCAGGTCCCGATGATTATTTGAGCGATCCATGCAGAAAGTTTACTGCCAGTCAGAAACGTGCTGTTGATCAGAAAAAAAGAAGCAACTGGTCTTGATGAAGAATGTTAACGTGAATCCACTGGACGAGAATTTTCAGCTGAAAGATCCAACCAATCAATCCGAGAGATATGTGATGGAGTTGGGATCAAGTTATTATAGTAAGGTCAAAAACAAGTCAAAGGTGTTGAGTTGGATGTACGATCATGTTAAAAATATGTGGATCATCGTGCGCTAGGATGGAACCAGGGAATACTATTCGAAAGAGTCGCAGTTCGAGACATGGACTAGAGTTGCGTTGACTGATCTTTTGAGAGCTCCATACACTGATGATGACACTACAGAGCGTGGACCGGGGTGGAGATTCTTTAAGAAGCTTGAACGTGAGGTTAGGAGCGGATTTAAGAGTATAAAGACTGCTGAACCGTACTTGAGAGCAGCTAAGGGAGTTCGTGATGCGCACATGGGCAAGAGGTTCAAATCTGTGATGTGGCTGCCAACGGACAAAGAATTAGTTATCCCGGTTGCTCCTACCTTTCCGAGGGGAATTCTGAAGAACTTCAACTTTTGGTTATACGATCCGAAAGTCGGAAGTGTTGCTATTGTGACCAAAGAGAAGGCGTTTAGGGTGAACGATGTGGTGGATCAGGTTAGCTTTCAGGACGAAGATTTACAAGTTCTTGCCTCTCATCAAATTAGAACTGTTGAGCTGTACGAGGTTTGTGCTAAAGATTGGACGACTGCGGTTGCTGGCATTATTGCTAGACGTTTAGGTGTGGATGCTCAACCGAAGGACCAATAAAGTAAACCTAGGGGGAGAATGTTGGGCTTGGAGCATTAGAGGTTTATTCATTAGGGATGTATTTGGGCTTTTGGGGTTAATGTGGGCTTCCCAGTGCCTAATGGGCCTAGGGTTGTAATTATGGGCTTAGTAATGCTTACAAATAGTAGGGCTAGGTCATAGATAAAGGGTTAGAGAGTTGAAAGCAAAAACTTGTATCTGACATCTTTGGTGTATGCAAGTTATAATCATTGAAGTTATTCAAGTTGTTCTTCTTCCTAATCATAATTTCCGCTATTGATTAGGTTAGTGATACCTGTTTGATCCGTTATACGGGACTTACAACTTGCGGTAAACTTTGGGTTGACTTGTATAATTGCATGCCTTGTTATATTAATCTAGTTAACTATTTTGTCATGTGGATTGTCCAAACCTTCTTTACATATATGCTAGTACTCAAGCTTGGATGCTCGCCAATACTTTTGTACTGAACTGTACTTTAAAACGTATTTGCAGGAGTTTGGCGATGATGATGCACGGAAACTAGTAGGATCCCAGAAACGCACCTTAAACTTTAATACTTGTTGTATCCTATTTTGATCCAAACTTGTTGTTATTTCATTTGCAAACAATGTACTTGATTTTAGCAATAAATGAAATTTTGCTATTAAAATACTTGTCACTTATTAGCGTTATGAAGTCTCGAGCAATCTCGTTCGTCTCACTCTGATGTTTCCGCAACCTGTTGGGGTGTGATAACCGAGCTTTGACTTCACACCAAAGTCGTCACCTCATAATTCCTCACCACCTTCCCGTCCTCCGAGTCCACCACCTGTTGTCCAAATGGCCAATAATCAAACTGTTTACCAACAAGCAACCATCGGTTTCACCAGTGCAAACTCACCCATCACCTTTCCCGCAATGAACAATGACAAATCTTGGCATATCCCATCCTACATCATGACCGCTATCACTAACTCGTGCCAATTCACGGTCGTGATGACGAGGATACCACTGCCCACATTAACCGCCTCATTCGCCTCTGTCACACATTTAACATGGAGGGTGCTGGCAATGACGCTCGCTTTCCTCAAGTCCTTCCATTCTCCCTAGCAGGTAGGGCTGCCAATTGGCTCGATTCACAGCCGGCAGGTACCTTCACTAGTTGGGCCGGCCTTCGAGATGCTTTTCTAAAAAAGTACTTCCCACCCGCTAAAGCATCTCGTCTTCGGGATCAGATCCATTCGTTTCGGATGGAGCCTGACGAACCCTACCACTTAGCATGGGAGCATTTCCAAACCTTAGTGTCTCGTTGTTCTTAGCATGGTTTGTCTGACTAGCACTTGTAGAGAAATTCTACAACGGTCTCACCCTTGAAACTCAAGCCCGGTTTGACACTTCTGCTAGAGGCCAACTCATGGGTAAGAAGACGATGGTTGAATGTAATGACCTCTTCGAGAGCTTCACGCATTCTGATATTGACTATAGCATTACCACCAGGAATTCAATTCCCGTGTCTCGTACTACCTCAGCCGGTCGAGGAGTACACCAAGTTAGCTTGGAAACAACGGTAGTCGCTTCGTTTTAAAGCTTTAAGAGAGAGAGAGAGATGACCAAAGAAATGCAGGAGTTGAAGAAGAAGGTAGATAGGTGTGACGTGTGTAGAGGGGGTCATGATACCATAGATTGTCCCACGCTCACTAATGATCAAGTAGATTTCATCACAGGTCAAAATCGAGGCCAAATGAACCCGTTTAATAAAAATAACTCCAGTTATAACTCCAACTAGCGTAATAATAACTTCTGTTCTTCCGGTACCCCCCCCCCCCCCGTTTCCAATCAGGTCAATATCAAAACAAGGGGCAGGGTCATTACTTTAATGTGGGGGTTCAGGTGGTAGTTTGGATAGGATTGAGGAACTTCTTTCTCAGTTAGTAGTTAAGGACCAGGTCACTCAGAAAACATTAGTGGAACATGATCTTCTCTTGAAGAATCAGCAATCCGCACTCTTAGATCTTCATTGGTCCATTGGTGGTATCGCTAAGCAATTGCAAAAACAACCACATGGTCAGTTCTCGGGTAACACTCAAACCAACCTGGCGAACCAACATGCAAAAGCGATCACCACCCAAAGTGGTAGGGGTTTAGGAGAGGTAGTTAGAGAGAAAGTCGAGGTAGAAGATGAGGAAAAGGTAGATGAGGAGACAGATGGAGGCTCCTGTGATGATGCAAAATAGGCTAGACCCAGAAAGTACCATACCTAACCGTGAGCCCCAAGTTGAGAGTAGGGTAAAAAAGAGACCGGTAGAGGTTAGGCCGTCACCACACATAGATCATTCACGCTTACCCTACCACGCCCGCCTTAAGCAACAGAAGTATGCTAAGAAATACGAGAACTTTCTTGACATGTTCACACAGCTAAAAATTAATCTCCCATTCATTGAGGGCCTCCAGCACATGCCAAAATATGTCAAGTTTTGAAAGACCTTCTTAAACGCAAGGATAAGCTGGGGGAGCTCTCAAACGTTCCATTGACCGGGGGTTGTTCCGCGGTTGTTTTGAATATATTACCAGAAAAACTCACCGACCTGGGAATCTTCACCATTCCATGTCCCTTTGGTGGTGCCATCACTCCCGCTCACGCATTAGCCGATCTAGGTGCCAGCATCAACTTGATGCCATTCTCTCTTTATGAGAAACTAGTTTAGGAGAGCTCACTCCCACTCGCATGTCATGTCTTGCGATCCTTAGTCAATACCTTGTGGTATCATAGAAACTGCTAGTTAAGGTCGAGGTTTGTTTTCCCTGTTGACTCGTCATTCTAGATATGGAGGCCGACGAGAGAGTGCCCATAATTTTAGGTCATCCATTCCTACGCACCACTAAGGCAATCATAGATGTCCATGACGGTAAAATCACACTCCGTTTTGGTGATGAGAATGTCACATTTGAGATTGATAGGTCGATGCAATATCCGAGTGGTAGGGATAGTGATAATGGTCCATCATTTCGTTTATTTTCTAAACTCATTCATCTCATGTGTGGATCATTGTCTTGAGTACATTAATGGAGTCGATTTAGTGAGTGGGGGAGTAGTTGACGCGGAGGTTGGAGTTGAAAAGGAAGAGGAGGACCCACTTTGATTTCCCGAAATGTTAGAGCTTTGTAAGATTAGGGAGGAGAGTGAGAGTCGACCCGTAGATACTCCGGCCCCTTTAGAGCTTAAGGTCCTTCCTTCACACCTAGAGTACGCTTTCCTAGGAGAGAGTTCGAGTTTGCCCGTCATCATTTCCTAGAAGTTGACGGAGGAGGAGAAAGTGAAGTTGATTGATGTGTTGAAAGAACACAAGGAGGCCATTGCATGGAGGTTGTCTGACATAAAGGGGATAAGCCTTACTTTTTGCACTTACTGGATCCTCATGGAGGATGTCTATAAGCCGGTGATGCAACAAAAAAGACGCCTCAATCCAAAAATGCAAGAAGTAGTCAAGAAAGAGGTTTTGAAGTTGTTGGAGGCCGGGTTGATATCCCCAATTTTTTATTCTTCTTGGGTGAGCCCAACTCAAGTTGTCCCCAAGAAGGGGGGATGACAATTAATATGAATGAGAAAAATGAACTCATCCCATCATGTACGGTCACCGGTTGGCGATTGTGTATCGATTATTGAAGATTAAACGACGCCACCCGGAAAGACCGTTTCCCGCTTCCTTTCATCGACCAAATGCTAGAACGTCTCGCGGGGCAACAATTCTATTGTTTCCTCAACGGGTTTTCAGGTTACTTCTAGATCCCCATCGCACTGGAGGATCAAGAGAAGACGACCTTTACATGTCCATATGGTACGTATGCGTACCGACGTATACCGTTTGGATTATGTAACGCCCCGGCGACTTTTCAGCAGTGTATGGTTGCCATTTTCCAGGATATGATCGATATTTCAATGGAGGTTTTCATGGATGACTTTTCGGTTTATGGAAATTCATTTGGTCGGTGTCTTAGTAATCTTGAGGGGATGATGAAGAGGTGCGTGGAGACAAAGTTGATGCTTAATTGGGAGAAGTGTCACTTCATGGTTATGGAAGGGTTGTTCTAGGTTAAAGATTTCTCGAGCCGGCATAGAGGTGTATAGGGCTAAAATAGACACCATTAGTAGGCTCCCTCCACCGACGAGGGTGAAATCCATCCGTAGCTTTCTTGGTCATGCGGGTTTCTATAGGCGCTTTATTAGGGATTTTTCCAAAATCACCCGCCCCATAACTCGCTCCTTGAGAAGGATGTCCTTTTTGTCTTCGTCGAGGAGTGTCTTAAGGCCTTTGAATTCTTGAAAGAGAAACTCGTGAGTACCTCTATCCTAGTCTCACCCGATTGGAGCTTGCCCTTTGAGCTCATGTGTGATGTGAATGATTTCGCGGTCGATGCGGTTTTGGGGCAAAGACGTGAGAATCACTTCCACCCGATCTATTATGCGAGCAAAACCCTCAACAATGCTCAAGAGAACTATACCACCACCAAGAAGGAACTTCTATCCGTAGTGTTCGCATTCGATAAGTTCCATTCAAACCACGTGCTATCAAAGACCATCGTTTTCACCGATCATGCGGCTTTGCGTTATCTCTTCCAAAAGAAGGACGCTAAACCTCGTTTCATACGATGGATTCTCCTACTTTCTGAATTCGACATAGAAATCAAGGATAAGAAGGAAGCGAAGAATGTAGCAGCCGATCATCTCTCACGATTAGAAGATCCGGGTAGAGAAGAGATTCGTGAGGAGTAATAGGTGATAGATTCCCTCACGAATCGGTTGAGTTTGTTGCTACAGAGAAGGAAGGTATGCCATGGTTCACGGATTTGGCAAATTACCTTGCAAATGGAGTGGTGTTGAAGGGTATGACCACTCAACATAAGAAGAAGTTCTTTAGGGACGTTAGGAGGTACATATGGGATGACCCGTTTCTCTTTAGGGTAGGAGGAGATAGAATCCTTAGGAGATGTGTGAATAGAGAAGAGGGTATAGAGATCCTTAGACATGTTCATGAGGGATTGATGGGAGGTCATCACGGTCCACATGTTACCGCTCAAAAAGTCTTCGATTGTGGTTTTATTGGCCTTTGGTAATTAAGGATGCTTTAGAGTTTGTTAGGACTTGCGATCATTGCCAACGTACCGACAATATCTCATCCAAGGATGAGATGCCCCCAAATCCAATCCAAATTGTAACACTCTAAGCACGTTTTAACCCAAAAAGACGCAGCAGAAATACTAACTCAAACATTCTTTCTTTATTGACTATATGACATACTTAAAGGTTCATTTATAAATTATTGGACACTTTCTTGAAAAGATTTACTACATTCATTTTTTATTAACTTGCTAAATGAAATACATAATACAAGCTATGAGACCACTCTTCCCGTACAATCCTTGCTCTTTGACTCGATCTTCGTCCACATATCTCCCATGATGATATTGATGATTTGACTAATCTGCGGTCACCATATACATAACCAACACATAAGTAAAGGGTGACATCTTACATAATTAAATGAGTATATAATTAATCAATAACTGCATATTGTTCTAACTATTTTTACTACTCCATAATAATATCCTTCTAAATTTGTTCTTTACACCGAACCTCGCATCTTCGAAAGCCAAACACTTACATACATGCATTCATGTTTCATGCTCAACAGCAAAATGGTTAGCAAGACATAATCTCGACGTATTGAAGACCTACATCTTCGCATAGGCACATACCTTTAATCTACATTCAATAAGTTACAACCAATGATATTATTTGTATATATCCAAAAATATACATACCCATCGCATATAAACGTCTCATATACAAATATGCATGACATGTACCCACTATGACTCTATACTTAAATACATGCATGCAAGTCACGTTCACTTGTTCTCATTCAATTACAGAACTTAAATTGTACACTCACTATTCATCAATAATCACACATGAAAATAAGTTAATCCTTTGATGTCTATAACACATTTGCTCAATCCGAGTTTTGATCATTCAATTACATAATTGGGTATATGGCATACACATACGAAACCACGATCATTATTCATATTTCAAGACTGATACTTACACTTATACTTAAGTTTTACAAGTATAATCATCACTTAAGAACTTTTAAAAGCATCTTACGGAATACCGGGACGGAAACATGATTAGTCGGATGCAAGAAACTACAATAATCAGGAAATTGGTGCCAGTCGTAAGCTACGGCTTGCCTGCCGTAGCTTACGGTAGCCACATTCTGCCAAAACTTAAATCATCTATCGTAAGCTACGGCCAGCTGCTGTAGCTTACGGTCAGCTGCTGCTGATTTTGGCCTTGCAGCTTATTTGACCCGTTTCGAGTCCCGGTCTTTCATGCCTATTCCAATTCACTTCAAAATTAAACATATAACATCTAAACGAGGTCTCGTTTCTCTTTACACTACCATAGTCTCAGTTTAACAATAAATTCTACATTTACATAAGCCCAAATGTGCTTTAGTTATGCCATTTAAGCGATAAATCTTACTACTTAGATTTGCCTCGTTCGGTTTTTATCATAGAACTTCCAATTTATTTGACCATTATCAACCCAATACCATCAAACTCATCTTAGTACTTCCATTGATCTTACGTTCCTACAAGCCTCTCAACAATTAAAATATAACATTTCCCTTTAAGTACTAAAGAGTGATTCCAGAAATCACTTACCTTAAGCGTGTGTAATAGAGATTACTTCCTTGCCTCATCTCGACCCGTTAGCCCTCCATGCTTGAGTCAATTGATACGATTCCCATCCTTACATGTCATCACATTCGTATCAAGGTTAGCATATATGATCATACATATAAACCTTCATTGCTTTTCATTTACACATTATTTGACTTTCATTAGTCAAGTTTTGCATACATAAGACATATACCAATAACTACCTCATTCAAGTCTCACACAACTCAATTGTTATATCATATAGCACCTAAATCATCTATTACATAACACACTAATTATCTACTCTTACAATTGTGTCCAAAGCTTATCCATTACATTCATACACTGTTGACTTTCAAAGTCAACGGTCCAACTTTCATGATCTTACAATTTGACAACCACATTCAAAGTTAGCCCATTTACATAACTCTACCATCTTTACCTGCTAATAAGTTCAAACGCTTCATATCTAGGACATGCTCATTTACTAATCATGATCAAACACTTAATCCCACATATGGTGTGCATCACACCTTTAAAGCTTGTAGTACTACCTTCTAATGCATGTTTCTTACAAAATCCTTTTATCAAACTAATTTCTATTCCATGTAAAACACATTTTTTATGCTAATCTATTATCAATTACATCATTATCACATTCTATATTTATTATCCATTATATGCATACAATTCATCCTATTTTTGTCACTTAGACATTTCATCAAATACTTGGTGTGCATACAACACACGAGGCACAATGTACAAGTATTTTATTGCATAATCTTCCTAGTACATAACATAGATCATCAAATTCAATTAGAATCATATAATTTTTCATACTATATCTAAATTAACTAAAATTACTCATTACATACAACATCACACATCAACATTACACAACTATTGAACATGTATAACCATTCTTATCATCATCTTCACTACTACAAGTGGGTTTCTCCCCAAAACATCAAATTACTCATAATCCTACGTAACTCGTGTTCCATATGGTGATTCTAATACATATTCATACTAAATTTCATACTAATTCGTGGATTAATCATAAACCCACTTCTTACAAAATCACCAAACTAAAATCTACAACTTACCACATATTTATATGAGCTAGAGGGTGAGAAATCTCCATTCATGCAATGTTTTTCCTTTAATTTTGGTCTTGATTTGGCTGAATTGTATACATGTTCTTGAGATAGGGTTTCTTCTCTATCTCTTCCTCCATACACGACACACACATATTTACATACCAAAATTCTGCATTTTTACATTTAACCCAAACTTCATTCTAAATCTCCAAATTTAGCCCTTCATGTTTGTTACTTATTCATTATTGTCCCACATTCATTCTTTATTTGTTTTGACTAAACTATTTAACTAGGTTAAATAGCCTAGTAATTTTATTTTGTGTTTTATCATACGAAAACGTATGACGGATGTAAACATTCGAGTTTGGGGGCGTTACACAAATTCTTGAAATCTTTGATATGTGGGGCATCGACATCATGGGACCTTTCCCCGTTTCTAGTGGGAAAAGGTACATCCTCATGGAGATAAACTATGTCTCCAAGTGGATTGAAGCTCAAGCTTTACTTACAAATGACGCCCAGTGGTGGTGAGATTCCTTAAAGAGTTGTTCACCCGTTTCGGTACACCTCGAGCCATCATAAGTGACCGTGGCACTCATTTTTGCAATGCCGTGATGGATAAGGCATTAGCA
Organism: Scalesia atractyloides; assembly: GCA_947069175.1. Lineage (NCBI taxonomy): Eukaryota > Viridiplantae > Streptophyta > Magnoliopsida > Asterales > Asteraceae > Scalesia > Scalesia atractyloides. The sequence continues at coordinate 58,994,320 of CAMTDV010000008.1, forward strand.
CGTTGCGGAGTCACTCATCGTTTTTCCACCGCGTACCACCCTCAAACTAGAGGTCAAGTTAAGAATGTGAATCGAGGGATGAAGGGAATCTTAGAGAAGACAGTAGGTAAAAGTAGGAAGGATTGGTCGGAAATTATGGAAGTCTAGAACCGCTTACAAGACACCCCTAGGGACCACTACATTCATGATCATATATGGTAAAGCTTGCCATCTTCCGGTGGAATTAGAGCACTGAGCACTTTTGGGCTCTTAAGTCTGTCAATTTAGATCTTACCGAAGCGGCTAGGAAACGCTATTTTCAAATTCACGAGTTGGAAGCGCTTAGAGATGCGGCTTATCAACGTTCTTGGAGTATTAAAGAAAAGATGAAGATGTTACATGATAGGAAGTTGAAGTGGTTGAAAGAGTTTAAGGCCGGCAACAAGGTGCTTTTATATAACTCTAGGTTGAAATTGTTTGCCAGAAAGTTGAAATCGAAGTGGACAGGACCATACTTGGTGAAGGAAGTGTTTCCGTACGGTACGGTAGATTTGCAAGATAAAGCTGATAGACGTACTTGGAAAGTGAATGGCCATAGGTTGAAACATTACTTAGGAGGGCCCATCGATCCAACCGAGACGGAGGAAACTCCTCTCGAAGTCCCCCCTCATACCGCCGTGTAGAGTCTTGAGTGAAAACTCAAGTGTAGAGTTTGTATAGTTCGTATTGGTTTTCATTTCGTGTTTTTTTGGGTCGCTAATGGTTGTTTTTCGTAGTTTTTGTTTTGTGTTTTTGTGTCGTTGCGTGTTTTGCAGGAATTCATCACCATCACAGAGCCAAAATCGACGAAGAATCGGAATTTCAGGTAAGTTTTCATGTGTCAAAAGGGTTTGGAAAATATTGGGGAAGGTTTGGTTAAAAACTAAAATTTTCTCTAAAGGCATGAAAGGCACAAACATAAGAAACTTTCTGATTAAAAAGGGCTCTCACCACCCGCGAGAGACCCCTCTTCTCCTATCGAGGCCCGCCAGAGGCGAACTTGACCCGAGCCATTTTTGACACGGTCGTGGGGCGCGAGAGGCTGGGCCTCATCTATCGCGGCCCGCGAGAAAGTAACAGATCGTGACAGCAGCTTTTATACCCAATTTTCTGCACATTTTTGCCCTAATTTTTCCTTTCCACTCAACGGCTACCCTCTAACACCACCATAAGCCACCGAAAATCACCCCTATTCACCTTCTACTTCCACCACCACTCCACCACACCACACCATATCACACCCAATTTCAGCCATCAATTTCACATCTTTTACACTAAACACGTGATTTCAAGGGTTTTGAAGCTTTACACCGAATTACCTATTTCTTATTGTGTAGATCGACTTCAGGTATGTGTTTCCTACCATTTTTATACTTTGAGTCCCTGTATTTCGGTTTTTAGTTAGTTAGGTTGCATGTTTAGGTGTCGTGTCTTGTTTAGGTCTAGTTTTAGGCTCGTTTTGCGTATGTTTGTGGCTGCGGTTGGGATGGTTTGGGTAGTGAGGTTGAATATAGGTTGTGGTAGGGTCGGTTTGGTTGCAAGGGTTATGTTTTATGGTTGGCTCAATTTGGGAATGGTTAGACATTAAGTGTGGGGATTTCGGGTTGGTGATTTTTGATATAAAAATGAGATCTTTAACAAATTTTTTACCCGTTTCTAGTTTTGACACTTTAAAATTTCCAACTTTGGTTGATTTAGGACTCAATGTTGGTTTGTTTTGGCACTTGTGTATTAATTGAGGACAATTAAAGTGTCGGGAGGAGGTAGTGTACTTTGAGTCTAGTTAGAAGTCGGTCTAGTTCGAGTCTTAGTTTGTGTGTCGGTCGTGTCTTTAGTATCTTGTTCTAGTTTTAGGTTGTTCTTGGGTTATGTTATGCATGTTATGCGTTTATGAATCAAAGACCGGTCGCCCGTACTCAATCTCGATTCAGGCGAGATTTGGTCTAAAATTGGTATTATTGCTAACAGTCACCCAAATGTATTTTGCAAATTGTTCTTTGTTGGTAACGACCGCGAATGAAATGCTATATGGTTGTTTACCTTTTTTATTATTTAAAAGAAAAAAAAGAAAAAAAATCGAAAATACCAAAAATAGTTTGTGTTCTAATGGCCTGCTTTTCTTTGCCTTGTTGAATTAAATGGTTTTGCAGGATGTCAGGTGAAGGATCATCGAGCAGACCGGGAAAATGAAGAGGACCAGCTGCACGTCCGCAGGGAACCCGGCCGAGAACCAACCTACACCAGATTTTGGGAAAAGAAAAATCAAGTATTATGCAGATCCGGTTATTCCTCATGGGAGGAGCACGAGGCTTAGGGATAGCCCGTTGTTACAGTTTGATCTCGATTCGAATGAGTATGCCAGGCTGTGTGATCTGATTACAGTGATCTGTTACCGTTCAAAAGGACTGACTGGGATATGTTGGACCATCTAGGTCAAAGGGAAAGGATTAAGCAATTGTTGGGAGATAAGTTTAGGATTGCACTAGATTGTGATGCTCGTCAGTACAAGGAGCTAACTCTAGAGTTTCATGCCATGTTTGAGTACAAGCCAGGTAACTACGGGCAGCATGATCCGGTTTCTTTTTCTTTGGGTAGGCAGGTCTACGAGATGACCATGCCTCAGTTTGCTGTTGCTACTCAATTTTACACTCAGCAGGAGATACAGTCACCAGAGTTTGTTACTAGTTTGAGGGGGTGTTTATGAAGAGTCATCCGTATAGTTTGAAGAAACATGAGCTAGTGAGATTTTGGGGTACTATTTCCACCGCCTCGTATTTGACCAATATGATAGCTTCAGACATCATTGATCCGGTTTACAGGTTTCTGCACAAGATTTTAGCAGCTACTTTAATGGGTCGGGGTCAGGGTGACAACAAGGTGAATTAGATTAATTTGTTTTGTTTGATGTGCATGGTGGAGCAAAGGCCCACGAATTTGGCTAGTGTTTTAGCGTGGTCTATGAAAAGATTGTGGAGAGGTGGAGCGGGAGCCCGTATTTACTGTGGGTCGTGTGTTATATGGATAGCTAAGAGCCTTGGGGTTTCCAATAGGTATGAGAGAGATAAATTGAAAGAGGGGCCGGATCCATGTTTTATGAGTACGAAGGATTTACAGGCTGTAGGTATTCTGACACTTCCGAGCCGGTTACTTGGGAGCCCATCAGGGAAGATCCACAGGTTCAGCCACCACCTGGTACTGAGGCTGCAGCAGCTATGCAGTCTGCTATTTCTACCCGTTATCAGAGACCGGTGACTTGTGCTGAGTTACCAGGTAGACAGTATCCCATGCGACAATCTCGACCAGACCCACTTTCTTTGGATTTGTTATATGATAGGATGGAGACGGGTTTTGATCATTTGCATGGGTATGTAGATGAGCAGTTTGGTGGTGTTAGGCAGGTTATGGACGAGAGTAGGAGGATGCATGAGTAGGGTCAAAGACGGCTGGAGGACGGTATGAGATACATGATGGAGAATGTACGCATGGGTGTTCCGTCTTATTTCCAGCAGTTGGCTCAACCGGGACCGAGTGGAATGAAGGGAGTTCAGTCATATCAAGTATTTCAGGGATCCGATGAGGAGGAAGAAGACGACTAGTGTGGGGATGCAGCAGCAGTGTTAGGATCTATATCTTTTTATTTTTATTTTTATGTTGTTTTCATCTTCTATGATATGTACTGGTGTTTTGAATATAATTTGACTAGTTGATAGGGTCGGGTTGGTTGATGATGTTTGTTTGTGTTGGTTGTTTGAGACACTATTATCTATCTTTATGTTATACATTTTGGTATGTTTTTGGTTGTTGATAGGTATGGTGTCATTATTGCCGCTTTTGTTCGCGTGGGATAGTTAGGAATTGTTTGCTGAGCGTGTTTGGAATGGGGGCATATGTGGAATTGATTGGCACATTGACAGTCTCGCATATCAGCAAAGTCGTTTCACTTGTATATTTTATTTAGTATTTAATTTTAGTATTGAGTCGTGTTTTCATCCTTGCATTAGGGACAATGCAAATTTTAGGTGTGGGGATGGGACATTTGAGTCGTAGTTGTTAGTTTGAGTCATAAAAATTTTAAAAAAATGAAAATGTCTCTCGTTTTGGAAGTTTGCAAAATAAAGACGAAAAATGATAGAAAAGTCGGGTTTTTGTTCGGGTTTCAAATAATAATAATATGAGTAAGCTAAGCTTGTATCTAGCTTGGGATGTGTGAGTAGGCCTGATTTGGTTCTAGGTTCCTTTGATATTGATATACCTTAATTGTCGGTTTACTGGTGGGTGCTCATCGAGGAAAAGTAGGAAAGCCGAAACCGCCAATAATAGTATAAGGAATGCCGTTATAAGCTAAAATTGTTAGAATTTCTTATCATAAGAAAAAAATATGGAAAATTGAGCTAGACTGAAATAAAAAGACGAGGCCTATGTAATCTTCATTGGGGATGGTGACTCTGATTTAGATTGCCTCTAGGTTGAGTTAAATAAAAATTGCAAAAATTGTCGACGCTCAAGTTGTCGCTCTCGGGGATGGTGACTCTGGTTGAGACAACCTCTGGGTTAGGTAAGCAAAGTCTAGTGCTCAAAAAGAAAAACGAAAATGGAGTGAAAAAATGATGTTAAATTCTTTTGATTTTGGTATAAAATGGTTAGGAAATGGATCAATTGATTCGTTCCTTGTGTTCTATGAGCTTGAGGTGGGATTACGTGAAACTGCGGCTTCTAGTGTGAGATCCTACGTAGACTGGCCGAACTTGAACTTAAATTGCATGATAAGGGCTTGGAACCGGGTTAGGGTTTAAGTGGACACATATACTTGCAATCGTGGCTAGTGTTAATCTTAATAAGTAATCTTGCTTTTGAACTGAATATTTATCCGTCTATGATTTCGTTTACATAATTCTTTTCCAGGGATGAAAAAAGAGTAAGTGTAGGGATATTTGATGTATTGAATAATACATATGTTTATCATGTAGAGTTTGTATGATTTTCGTTAGTTTAGTTTCAATTTTTAGTTAAAATGCATATATTTTTTATCAGGTTATGTTTTGCAGGTCTTGGTTTATGGAGACAGCTGAAAAGGGCAGAAAACGAGTTAAAATACGGAAAGACCGAGAACGTAATTTGAGGTTCGAGGGACGAAATGGAACAGAAATCCAGAATTATGAGTCTCTGGCGGACAGCGAGACAAAAAGACTTGCCCCTCGCAGGTTGCGAGAGGCTGTTTTGATCAGTGAGATTCGTGAGTTGGGTGGATTTATGAGGAGAGAAAGGCATAAATACTTCTTAATCGTCCAAACTTACCCTAGACGAATTTGAGAGATCAAAGTTGAACTCGGAAGCTTTTTCTACACAGTTTTGAAGCATAGGACGCCCCAGAATCATTCGATGGGAGTTGGAAGCATCGAGAGTGAAGATTTACGGGTTTTGTCTTCCCGTTTCATCATTGTTTTCTTTGTTTTCCATATCTTGTCAATGAATTTTGTGTTAAAGATGATTGTTTTGTTTTCTATTACTATTATTCTTGGCTAATCGCCCTAAACTACCTAGGTTAGGATGAAACCTTGCTAAAGTTTGGATTTTTATTGTTTATTGATGTTGATTTGGATTTTTCTAGTAAAGTAAAAGACTTTGGTTCTTTGATTTGGTGTGTATGCGTATTTTTACTTGATTTATGATTGTTTATCTGTTTCACAAGAATTTTGTTGAATGTCTTTCATATAATGAGTTTGTATTGATTATTGGGTCTTAGCGGGTTCGGGTAATCTTATGGTAAATTGGCCAATAAACCATAGAAACAGTGATCAAGAGTTAATTTGGTTTTAATATTCTACTAACCTTAGTGCATGAGAAGTGCTAGGTTATTAATAGGTCTAACTGGGTAAATTGCTAAGATTAGGTTTTGAGAAAAGTTGGTTTTAGTTGCCTTGCCACATTTTAGTCTATTAAACCAAATCAAGTTCCTTAGTTTCCTTAGACTTCCCGCTGAGAGGTAGTTAGTCACTTTAGGGCACTTGTCTAGAAAGTAGATAACCGAAAGGGAGTCTAGTAACCAATAAACATAACAATCCTTTAAAGTTCCATAGGTGTCTCCCGAGAAGGGTCGGGGGTCCTGTTCGGTTTGTCTTAGGATTTAGCATCCACAGATCCTAGTTCCTTATCACATTAGTATTCAATAGAACGTCATTCGATAGTAAGGGGGATTCCAACCTAGGTAGTCTTTCATCACCACTGAGTTCAATCTTTGTCTCGAATCGCGTTTTAATTCGTTTTATTTAATTACTCTTTACTTCACTTGCAATTTTAGTATTTTCAGTAACCCCCCTTCCCCCCAAACAAATAAACAATTAGTCATGTCTGTGTCAGTCTTAGTCTAGGTAGAGTCATTAGGGTAATTTAATTGAGTCTCGTGGGTTCGATATTCGGACTTACTTTAGCTTTACTACAGTCGATCGGTTCACTTGCCGGTTAGTAGGTTAGTCGGTTTTTAGAGAGTCTAGAGTATTACTTTTAGTCTAGAATATTAGGTTGTTGTAATTAAACTACTTTTAGCACATCAGGTTTGCATCTAAACTCCTCCTTATGGTGATCCAGAGTTTTGATTATATCGATTCGTACCAGTGGTCGACCCATGAATTTTTATTTTTTTGGTGCAACCTATTTTAGGCCCTTGGGTATTTAAAATAATCAGTTCATATCTGGCTGGTTCGGGTTGGGTCATGTAAAACAAAAGAACATCAAGCTAAAATTTATATAATCATCAAAAACACGTCAAATGTCGTTACAAACATATTTAAAATGTCGCCCTACGGGTTTTAAATTGTTGATTACCAACCAACAAATCATATAAACAACATAATCGTCCTACTAACAACAAAAAAAATCAAAAAACATAAAATTTCAAACCTTTTTAACATTTATATAACTCTATTTCTCTTGAAAAAACCACATAAAACATCAAAATAACTCAAATAAATAAAAGTGCCTCTTTTATTTTAAGGTTTCAGATGAAGTGGTGGTCGGATTTTGACGATTCCGACGAGATAAGGCTGATCAACCTCGATGGGGCTGGGGCTGTTTGTTGTTGTTCGTTTGGGGATCACAGGTGGGAGATGGAATTGTATCGGACGGTTTGGGTTGGGTTGGGTTGTTTTGTTTTGTATTACTTATTTGGGTTGGTTTTAATGAATGAATTCGTAATTGGGCTTGATAGCTGGATTAGAACTTACAAGGATTCTTAAAGAATAAATTTATAATTGGGCTTAAGTAATTGGACTTTAGTGTTCACATTTTTATAAGTTTCTAAGATTTTTTTTTCTAAATGGGTGGTTGAAATTTCCAAGGGGTGCATTTAAGATTTTTCAAGGGGTGTGGTCAGGATTTTACGCGCAAAATAACACTAAAATTCTTTTTTCAATGGGTGCGGCCACCCACCGACGCTAAAGGGTGGGTCCGCCCTTGATTCGTACACAAGTTTCCGCAGGACTAAATTTTTTTAAAATACATGTACGAGACCCAACAGTTAATACAGTTTACCAACCCATTAATTAGTTTGTCTATTACCATTTAAGATTTTAAGCTCAAGTTAATGGTCGATAAATAACCAAGAGATGGAATAAATCGAATCTACAGGCATAACTTCATTGAAAGACCGGTTTGGCCACAATAACATTCCAAGTAAACCGTGCCAATATATTGTCCGCTTTGCTTTCAATGGGTTGCCTATCCAGAAACTCACGATTTTGTTTTCACCCAACGAGTTGCTCGTCTAGGCAAAACGCGTCTTGGTATAGAAGGTTTCCACCCTCTTATAAGGAATACTTTGTTCTCCTCTCAACCAATATGTGACTTACATCTTTTACCAACATACTATTTATATCGTCATAAGTTACGAACTTCTTGGGATACGAACGTATTAAAATATATACAATGACAATAAATGGCTAATTATCTTAAGTTTAGTAGATAATCCGTTGGATAAGTTTTTGATTAATGGATTTGATGGCATCGAACTCAAAACTCTATGACGTTAAAAGCTTCTAAATAAAAGAAAGTTAAAATAATATATTTTCGCCAAACAAACTCTTTTGAATAAACAACATGAATGTTAAATGCTTCAAATCTGGATTAATTACGAGTTTAACTATTATCTACTAACTCTTATTAGCAATGGTTAACGAGTTTGATACGAACATGCATGCATATAAGCGAAGAATAAATAATTCGAGAAAATATATGCGAATAAAATTTCCGTACTCTCATGTTATTTTGATAATTTAGATCATAATATTAAGTAGTTAACCGATGGTTTGAAAATCAAAATTTCCTAACTTTTTTAAATTTAGTCGCGAGTCTTCCTTTTAATTTTTTTTAGAGTAAATATCGGTTTTTGCTTCTGAGTTTTGTTCATTTTAACTAGTTCCGTTCAAAAATCTAACTTTTAACAAATTCTTCCCTATAGTTTAAATTTTTTAACCCTTTTCATCCGAATCAGTAACTAGGTTTGATTTTATGTTAACTCTTTCTCACACTTAAAAGGCAATTTTGTCCATTATTACTTCCCTAATTTATATCTAAAATGAAAGCTGAGCTTTTTTTTTATATATAAAACCCTAGATTTTATCTCTCTTATGAGTAGATGCTACTATATAATGCACTTTTGAGTAAAGCATTTCGGTATCTGCATCTTCTAGAGTTGTACTGTAATTACTTAAATGTATTTTACTGATATCCATTAAATTATAGACATTTTGTAATTTTAGTTATTAATAAATATGGATTTTTTGTTTTTTTTAATGGTTAGATGAGTCATTTTCATTAAGATAGCACGCTGGTTACCTTAAGAAGTGTGATAAACACATGTACGTAGCATGATAAATATGGTGATAAAAGAGAAATAAATTTCATCATCCGGCTACACAAATTTATTATAAGCGATGATCATATATGGTGATAAAGAAGAAATAAATATTATTATACGTACATAAACTTATTATCTAATACTAGTAAAGCAACAAACACATGTATTTCTATGGTTTTCGTACTTCGTTTTTAGAATTTTGTTTTGTATTCAACGTGGCATTACCTGATAATAGTTGAAATAAAACGTTTAGTTTCACACCAGTGTTGGGGAATTTTTAGAATCCGGATGATTAGAGAGGCGTGTAGTCACTCTCAGATTAAATTATTTCGACGGTTCCACCGAATAATTCAATTGGATACAACTCTGATTTTTGGAGAATGAACAACAGTGTGCGTTTTTGTGTGGAAATTCGTATGAACCAATATGACCAAAACCGCACTCACGAATTTTTGGAGATCATTACTTGGCAATTATAAGTAGTTATGGGCAGTTATAATTCAGATTTTGAATTTAATTAAATTGCCGCCTTATTTTTTATCTACAAAATTGTGACAAATTTTTATAAAAATAATTTTTCTCAGGCATTTTCTGTAAAGCAATATAATTAAAATAAAAAATTTTCAATCTGACCTGGCAGCTCGACCCCAGCCAGGGGCTGCCGCCCCTGGGACCCTGCCCCCTTGGAATTATAACAATTCGAGCAAGCGTGCACTCCCGCACCTCCTAACTTGTTCGATGTACATAATTCCCTTTGTTCACCAAGTTAATCCCGATTACATTAAACTATCTAACAACCAGTGTTTTATTTAATTAAGTATACTTGGGGAAGGAATGTAAATGGACAAAATGGCCCTTAAGTGTGAGAAAGAGTTAATATAAATCAAACCTAGTTAGTGACTTTGATGAAAATGATTAAGAAATTAAAACCATGGGAAAGGATATGTTAAAAACTAGATTTTTGGTCGGAACTAGTTGAAATGAACAAACCTCAGGGACAAAAACCGATATTTACTCATATTTTTATATACCTTTAAAATGTTTTCATTGAATCACCTTTTGCAAATGTTTTTACGAATCATCCTTATTAAACACTGAATCACGTAAAGCCTTACATATCAAAATGGATAGTTGTTGGGATTTTATGAAACGTTTGATAATCTGTTATTAACAATCTAAACATATTTAATTACTACCTTCCTATATTAAATGTTGTTACACTTGAAACAATATCAGTTTTTATGAAAGTTATATGTGAAAATGCGACGAGTATATACAAATACAGTCAGTATTTTGGTAAATAAACGTTCAGAAAATTTGTAATTATAAATTATGATTATCTTTTCAAAATTCATACTTTAAAATATACTATTTTCATTAAGATATGAAAGATATATATTGATATACTTTCTGATAAAAGAAGCTTTTGTTTGTTATTAAAAATCTAAACGGATCTAGTTACCCATTTTTTTACCAGTGAGGTTACACATCAAAATGTTATTACATACGTGCACTTGACAATTTTCTAAAATCAAAATTATGAAATTATTTTGAATGAGTGCTTTGATACTTATCTCGGAAAAGAAAATATAAAATGGGATTCATATAATATGATATCCACCCTTGATAATCGATAAATACATATATTTAGGATATATGTTCTTCTGAAGCGTATGAACAACTTTGACGTTATTTTCGAGATGGATTAGTTGACCCGACACCGTAGAGTTGTTGTATGTTATTCTCAACACATCATCTTGGTAATCATAATTATGCCTATTACGGGACTGGCCCGTAAAGTCTCTTAAGATTGTTTATGTGCTTAGAAATCGTAAGTTAGTCTCGCACAAATGCGTTGAATTCTTGGGAATGACTAAAAATATCTCGGTAGGAGATATTAATATCAAAAGTATTTCCGTTGTGTCACACTCCAACCGATACCGGAAACATCGGGGCGGGACGAAAGAGATTGCTCGAGACATCATAACGCTAAAATGTGACAAGTATTTAAATAATAAAATTTCATTTCCTTAACAAAGAATCAAGTAAAATAGTTTGAAATCAATACAGCATAATTAGAACAAAATACAAGTACGACAACGTTAATAATACAATTCTAGATGAGTATCTAAGTCGCCCTACTCGTTTCCAATGTCATCATCATCAATAATCAACCTGCAATACATGTTAAAGTATAGTTCAACACACAAGGCATTGGCGAGCATACAAGTTTGAATAATAGCATAGTATAAACGTTTAAACAAATCCTCATGCATAATTGTCTATTCTTAAGGCTAACATACATTAAACTTATCATGCATAAGTATACTAGTCAACGCAAGGTTTCCCGCAAACATAATCTTTTCATAACATGAAAGGACCAGATGTATATAAATTAACATGACCCAAAGTTTACTAGGCGGTGTGTTACTCCTATAGGCTATACATGTTAAGGGAGGCTTGATCAAAGTTAATGACTGAGCATAAGCATATCAAGTATAAGTATGTGTGATTTCAAGTTAGTACAAGAGCATGTGTGAAGATTGTCGTGATTAGCGTATAAATGTGTTTGTGTGTTTTCGATAAGTTTACATGTATTACACCCAAAAGTGATAAGAGTAAAATGGGTTTGAGTATGCTCACAATTTTGCAAAACTTTCCTAGCAATCCGCGGGTCGTTAGGTTGGAGGGTAGGACACCGAGGTTATTCAATATGAGGGAAACAGAGGTGTATGAATATTCTGAGTTTGTGCAAGGTTCGGATTCGAAACAGAAAATTACAGAAAATACGCGTAGGAAAATACATCGAAAACGGGATGAGACTGTTCACTTCGTGCGAAGTGAAGGTCCACTTCGTGGGGAGTGAGGCAGTTTTGACGTTTTTGCTCGTCTAATGCTCGTTTTGACACTAGGTTCTGTCGAACGAGGGTTTTAGGGTCGAGGCAGAATAACCTAAGTCCAAATATTTGGTCGTTTGCTGATCAGAAACTCGGTTTATTTATATATAGTTTATAGTATGTAAGTGACTTTATTTAGTTCGTCAAATATGTCATAGATGTCAAGCAAGGGGTACAAGTACCTCATTATATGTTTCACCAAAGCTCAAAGTCTACCAACATAGTTGATAAACATGGTCGGTCATGAAAGTACAGAATATGAAATACGAAAACGTTCAAGTGATGTGTGAAACTTAATTCGGGTAGCCAAAGCTCCCAACGTTTTTACACTTGCTGAAACCTAAGTCCAATCCTATCGAAGATGGTGACTAAGTCAATTATCACATATGGTACAAAAGAAAAGAAGAAAGTACAAGAAAAATTATGGAAGCACAAGGTAATAGTGAGTTAAACTCACTTAGAATAATCTGAGGTCGATCTGCTAAGAATCCGTAAGTTTGAGAGTGGGAGTGAGAAGTTTCGGAAAGGTTGAAAGTGAGAAGTGAGCTGGTATTTACAGGAACGAGTGGCTGCCAGCTCCACTTCGTGCGATGTGGCTCCACTTCGTGCGAAGCGGGTTCAACTCGCATGAATTGGTTAGTTTGGGGCTGTTTTCGCGTATTTTAGCCGGTTTTCGAGTGTTGCAAGTATAGAGTTGTAAAGTATGAACATTGCACATACAACAAGTGTTGGTTTGCATGAAAACACATATTTGAATGATTGATTTGTATAACGAGTGTGTATATAAGAAGTTTCATTATGATCAAGGTCTCGAGTTTCAAAGTTGGTAACGAATATGGGTATAATACGACTACAAGTTTCTAAAAACAACAATACGAATATGTTTTTTAAATAGGGAAAGTATGAAAATGTGAAGCGTTACACGTTATCCGTAAGTGTCCTGTCATGGTTCAGTGGGAAACTACCAGGGTTACCGTAAGCTGTGAGATAGAATCACGGTTGACTTTCCGTGTTTCTGGATATGTCATGATGTATTATGGGAGGACCGTTAGAGCACAATTGTAAGATAATTGAATTACGGTCGCGAACGTAATTGAATTGCAGGTACATATGTGTGCTTCTATGATTCCTATTATATAGAATAGTGACTATCTAAATGTTTAGGATTCTAAGTTTTTGTCATAGATCCTTTAGTCCAACTGACCGTGAACCTTGCCTTCTGACATTTTGTGAAAACCTCATTTTTAATACTTATGAAAAATGATCTATATACGATTTACAAATTTCGAGAACGAAATTTCTATTAATGGGGTAATAGTTAAAATATCCAAAATTTACATTCGACTAATATATATATATATATATATATATATATATATTTAAAAAAAATGATAGCACACTAATTAACTAATACATAAAAAATATATTTATAATAATATATTAAATTAAAATTTAACTCAAATTGGGTGTGCGTTGGAGGGCTCCATTGGTACAAGAACTTGATATTCCATTTTGACCAAGAGGTTGTACCTTCTCTTTCTTGTTGATATCAATAACGTAAACAAAAAGAAAATCCACACACCATATCTTACCAAGTAGATATGATTACTTAAACCATACTCAAGACCATACCTTTTCATACATAAACCATAGTCAAGAGCATACCTTTTACTGTTAGAAATGATTACAAGCATCTGTTTTAAAAACCGACATTTGCCTTTCCCCGCACCTCAAACACCAACCCGACTCCATTCAGATTCTTGATACGAGTCACCATCTCCGATCAGCTATATCATTGATATCATGACGACCCTCCCGTTTGAGATCTACGGTTGTAACCCGAGGTAATCAAAGTGAAGTTATAAGATCGATTTATGTGTGTATAATATACTTTCATGCATAGTAAAGTTTCGATAATAATTAATTACGAAACATATGTGATGTATAGTTCAGAAACCTAGAAATTAGTGTGTATATATATACGCACACACGTTAATAAACACAAAAGAGAAGAAAACAAGCTGCTATAGTCTAGGATACAAACTTGTAAATTCTTAGAAAAACACTATAAGTGGGGTTCTAAACCTATAGATCCAACAAAAAAAGGAGATAAGTAAACCAACTTATTTTATGTCTTTTGTTTATTTTCGAAGTATCCTAGTCACACCCATGTTTATTTTGATCCATGAATATACACTAATCCACAGTTTTGTTTAATCGAGCTAACCTAAAATGATTTACATATCCTTTCTAAAAACAAACAAATTTGTATATGTGTTTATAAATGTAACACCCTTTAAAAACCGTGTCCAATAGTATCGTGACACGTGTTGTATTTTAAATATAGTCTATTAAAGACCAATAAGGATTAAAGGCGTCAACATGCTCAAACTAAGCCTCTGAGTGACGGTCCGATGTCAACATGCATAAATAACAAGCCTCTGAGTGTCTGATATATCAACATGCTTAAATCATTAGCCTCTGAGTGACTGATATGTCAACATGCTTAAAACTTGACCTATGAGTGACTGATATGTCAACATGCCCAGCCTCTGAGTAACATCGGAGTCAACATGCTTATAATAAACCTCTGAGTGATCCTTTGTGAAGTCCTAACTCTCATACGTGTCATTTGTTGGACGAGAGGGTTCAATTTTGTAAATATGTGAAAGTTGGATGATGGAGGGATTAAAAGTGTCAACATGTTAATTTATACCTCTGAATGACCTTTTAACGAACCGAGAGCTCGACAATATCCGAGCATAATCCCGGGTATGCCAAGTATTGACTACAGAGGGCTAAAAGTGCCAAAAAGGTGTTTCAAAAGGTTTTTAGAAGCTTTTTAAAGTTAGGGGCTAAAGTGTCAAACTTTGAAACTGGCCAAGGGGCGGTCGCGGGCCGTGAGAGACCATCTCTCGCAGGGCGCGAGAAGGCCTCTACTGCAGAAAGTTTTGCTTGGCTCCAAAACAAAACTCCAAAACCATTAAAATTGAAACCATGGCTTCCCAAACTGCTATGCCACGTTTTGGGACACTTGTAAGCTTCTTCTACACCCCTAAACACATGGCTTCACCTCCTTTGAGTTCTCCAACTATAAATAGGTGATCAAGTTCACCATTCCAACTTGCACCTTCTCATTTATTCACTCATCTCCCTCCTCTGGAAGTTCCTAGCTGAAAGGAGCATCCAACATAGTTCTTTTGCACCTTAGGAATCACTGGTAAGTGTTCCTTCCTTGTGCATTTTCGTTTATAGGCTTTTATAGCCAAAAGTCAAGCGTTTTATTGAAAACGCTTTGACTTTCGGTTAAGACCATTATGGTCCAGCCATTGTTTGAAATGAACATGACTAAGTGATCATAATAAGGTAGTTGTTAATCCCTATAAAGGGCACCTCCTGAAGAACACGTTTGCTAAACTAATTGACGGGTCAAAATTATGATATTAAAAAGTCAAACAGGTCATTTTTTGGAAAAATCATAAATTTATCTTATATATGTTATGAAACATATTTTGACACTTAAACAAGTTGGTAATAATTATTAGAACAAGTGAGAACATGTCCGGCTCGTCAATTTCAGTTCTAGGGTCAGTTCGCAACCGAAAGTCGCGAAGTTTGACTTCTGCTTTGACTTTCGATTTTGACCTGATTTAGATTAGTTACCTACTGATCTAAAGTTGCATTATGATCATAATATATTGTAGCATAACCCTATAGGTTATATTACATGATCATAATCAGAATCAAGTTTATGCGCAAGTTCCATAATTATGCATCTTTGACCAAAATGTCATTTTTGCATAAAACAAGGTTTTAAATAGTAATGAACTTAAAAATGAGTTTCCTACTGATGTAATATTATAAGTAGGATTATTTGGGATGTTAAACCAAGTTATAAACTGAGTTTTCAAGCAAATCCTTAAACTATGTCGATAAATGACGATTTTAGCCCTTGTGGCTTATAAAATGGTTTTAATCAAATATTTCAAAGTAAATCATTTACCTACTAATATGTTATATTAAATAACATATTTAAAACATTTTAATTTGACCTCAACATCAGTTTTCGTAAATATCGCATAAAGACGTCATTTTACGACATAAGCGCCGTCTCGGCGCATTGTATGGTCTTAAACCATATTATTGACCAAGACTTGTTACCTACTGATTTTAAAACTTATTTTTAAACATATTTACAGTAGGTACATGTTATAAACTCAGAATCTCAAATAATTTATAAACTTTGTGTAAAATGACCAAAATGCCCCTTCGGTGCATAGTTTGGTCATAAAATATAATTTACACATATAATTTACATCATACTGATGTTATATCATAAATAAATTATTTTTCCAGAATACTTATGATTATAAACTTAAAATATATTCAAGTTCTTTTTATACGGTATATAATTACCGAAATGCCCCTATAAGGCTTAATTTTGTTTTAAAACCTTAATGGTCATACAAGTTGATATCCTACTGATATCTTAACTTATTTAAAGTTTAATGGCAAATAGAACTTGGCCATGACTTATCCGGTTACCCGATATCGCTGATATGCATACAGTTAAGTATATGTAACTAGTTTACGGATGTTAACCGAAACAGGTCTAACCTTGTCATTTAAGCCTCAAAATCCAGAATGTTTATAGTTTACCCATATTATACAAGTCAAGGTACTTGTTGGGATTAAACTACATTCTATCAAATCATCGTTTAATCTAGCGTCATACGTTTTGATCAAGTACGCTAGTCGGTCTAAGTCAATGACTTAAATAAGACCGTTAGTATTTAATTGGTTAGTTTATGCCATAATCCAGACTAGAGACTTGCCGGTAAATGCTATCTGCACTTAGTACTTTCGTGTACGGCTGAGTTATTAAAATTAAAAGAAGACTAGCTCAGGTAAATACTCTCGACTTATTTCCCCAATATGGGCTTGGGTTACGGTAAATTATTACCGCTTGGTTGAAAATGGGATCAATCGAATGCCGGATTGTGGCTAGTAAATCCGCATATTCTGTTTTAATCAGTTTTGTTTGATAACTTAAATATCGGGGGTTAACTACCGTGTCCTGGATATCCTCGGCTCATTACATTAGAAATGGCAACGACCTTAGCGCGGGTGTAGGCATACACCCGATAGACGCTCAATAATGCATTCCCACAAGGTTGGGAGGAATTGACTCATTCGTGAGTCCAAAGTGGTGTGTACGTTAATCATGTCTCGGTCTCCGTACCGGGCCCTGTATGTATGGACAAACATGTAAATCTGTTAACAAGGTTGGATGGTCAATTGACCCAAGTTATAAAAAGATTTTGTGCTGATACGCACTTAAAACATTTTTAAAATGTTTTCAAAATGAGCCAGTTGAGTGTATTTACCAGCGAAAGCTGACGTATTTTCAAAAGACTAAACTGCAGGTACAATACGAAAATAGGCTGGAAGTGCTCGGTAGTGATAGAGGATATTGCAAATCCTAGATCTGCCCTAAGTCTGTTTTATATTCTTCCATGTACAAATTTATGATCCGCATGTGGATCTTCTATTATGAGCCTGTATATTATTTTGTATTTTCAAACATTCGGTTTGTAATAGTAATTTTACTCCAAGACTTCCGTTGTGCCGTGTTTAATTGACTATGATGATTATCAACTGACGTCACAATACTCTCCACCCGGGCCCACCGGCGTATGGATTTGGGTTGGAAATCCGGGGTGTGACAATAAACAAGAATGTTACTTATTAACTTACTTTTTAACATTATATATATATATATATACAGGGGATCAATCATGAGAAAACTACTTTAAATAAGAAAACTAAAAAACTAACTAAAAAGCCTAAAAAACATAACAAAACTTTTTTTTTGAATTTTTTATTAAAAATCACTATAAATAATATATAAATTTTTTTAAAAAAGATTGTACTGTACATGTGCAAAAAGATTGTAAAAAAAATTGACATGTTTTTTTAGACTTTTTTAATTAAATTTTTAGTTTTCTAATGTATACATAATTTTGTTATGATACTCTTTATATATATATAATCACTTCTAAGATAACGTTTGAATGTTCATTGTAGTTGGTGTAAGTTAAAAACGAATTCATTAATTAATTAAATATATTAACTTCTAATTGGTATTAATAGTAAAAATATTAAAAAGGATCTAGCATGCTGATTAAAACAAATGCAAAAGACCTAAATATGTACACAACATAAGTTATCAAGACTTCCGAATCTATATACATTTATTAATTAAATATATCAACTTCTAATTGGTATTAACAGTAAAAATATTAAAAAGGATCTAGTATGCTGATTAAAACAAATGAAAAAGACCTAAATATGTACATAACATTAGTTATAAAGACTTCCGAATCTATATATATATATTAATAAATAAGAAGAGTAAATTGCACAAAACATCCTTTATGTTTCCTCAAACTTGCAGGTTCCAGCCTTAATGTTTAAAAGTTGCTAAAAACAGCCTTTAAATTTATTTTTGTTGCGGGTTCAATCCTTTACAGCTAACCATGTTATTTTCTTCAGTTAAGTTCCCTCACATGCATAACATGTGAGGGTATATTCGTCATTTTTTCACACACATAAATCACATTCACCATTCACTTCACAAGCTCCGAGATCCACCCCACATTCACCATTCACTTCACAACTCTTTCCATAACCGGTTCCTCCTCCACACACCCTTCATCCCAGATCTCAACCCTAAACCCCGTCGGACGGTCGGGTCGGAGTCGACGGCAGACTATACAACCCAGATCCAGGAGAAGAAGAACCAAGCCGACCCATTTGCATACTCCACGGAGAACCCGTACCCGTACCCAAGGGTGTGGAGGCTTTTGTAAGCTGCAAACGCCGGAGAGAAGTTAACATATCACTCACCGACACCGACCCAAGTGACCGGCTAAGAGTTCCGGCCACCGGAGACATCGGCGGCGACTCCGACGCCGGTGTAGAAGACTCCGACAACGAGGAAAACAACGTAGGAAACCCAGAATCAGCATGTGGGCTCAGAACCCGAAGCTGCTCCGGCGTGTGTGCGAAAAAATGGTGGCGGAGTTATTTGGGGGTTTTGGGGGTTTTGTCGGAGGTGGAGGTGGTGGCAGAGGAGGTGGTGTCGGAGGTGGAGGTGGTGGCAGAGGAGGTCGATCATCTTCTTCCCGAATTTCTGAAATTCAAACCTTCAAAAATCCATCACAACCACAATCATCTTCATCTGCAACAATCACCATGATTCTCACATAATATAAACCCTAATTTCGATTGCTCACTGTACAAGTCATTCGTCGATTCATCATCACAATTTCCTTCGAAAACCCTAGCGTATGTATACATGTGTTGACTGTTGGTTAATCTGTGTGTCTGGGTGTGTGAGAATTTTGTACTTTTGAGTTTGTATTGGATCTGGTGTTCTCTCTCTAGAAATAGGAGAGATTTGGAATGTGATTGGGAAATTGTGTGAATCTTAAACAATTGTGAACATGGACGGTGGCCAGATCTCAAATTATTAAAAGAGTTTGAAGATAAAGAAAGTGGAGAGAGAGAGATGAAAAGACGGTTTTACCCTCACATGCTATGCATGTGAGGCCATTTAACATGGATTAGTAACTGGGTTAGTGATAAAGGATGAAACCTGCAACAAAATTAATCTTAAAGGCTGGTTTTGGCAACTTTTAAAGATTAAGGCTGAAACCAGCAAGATTGATGAAACTTAAAGATGTTTTGTGCAATTTAATCTAAATAAGAATGAATTTAGGTTAGGTTATGTAGAGGTACAGGCTGATTTTGGGGAGGAAGCAATATTAGGTGTGGTTACAATGATGGACGCGGGATCCGGATTCAATGAATTCGGACTTGGATTTTTTTAAGCCTGCACCGACATTTGCTTGGATCCTATAAAAAGTTAGGTCACAAGCCAGAGCGTATTCACAATAAACCCTCATCACTACATCTTCTTTTTCAATCCATGATTACAAGGTTCGTTCTTTCAAACTAGGGTCATATTTTTCGCTTTTAAATTTCCTTTGATGTTAATTGCAATACAATCCATACAAACTTGGTTGATTCATTTGAATCGTCCATCGATTTGAGCAGATTCATGATGTATTAATCATATTTAGGATTAGGGTTTATTTGTGTTTAGATTCATGATGTATTCATGATTCATTTAAATTTTCCTTTAAGTAGGCATGTTATCTCTCCATACGCTTCTTCCTTCTTTAGGATTAGGGTTTATTTGTGTTCAGATTATGTTGTTTTATTTTTTTACGTATCAGTTCAGGTTAGGTTTTTTTGTTCAGATTTATTACATTGATCTGTTCCTCCTTCTTCTTCAGTTTTAGCGATTTAGACTGGTCTTTGTTTCTTGATTGTTGATCAGATATATCTTTGATTTTTTCTTTACAGATTTAACGACCTTTATTTTGGCGGACTCTTGCAGGAAATATTTTTGTTTTTAGACTATGAGTCATGATGTCAATTTTAATCTTGCTTTCCTTCAAAGAAAGGTGTGTTGCTTTATCATTTGTTTCGTTCGACCAGGAGCGCATAATTGTTATTATGTTTGTTGTTTTAATCTTTAGCAATTTGTGTTTTTTTCTCTGTTAAATCTTAGACCAGTAACTGCTATAATCGGCTTCAAGCTTTCTTTGACCATCGATTTGAAGATTATACCTTTCTCCATCGATTGGCAAGGAATAGAGGAAAAGAAAAATTATTGGCTTTCCACTGAATGTATGCAATTAGGGGTTATGATGACTGAAATCATTTGATTCTATAGATTCTCCATGACTTGGCGTGTCAAGTTCAGAGGATGGCATGTGGGAGATAGGCCTAAAGTTCTCCACTTGCAACCTCTATTGAAGCCATCAGGGTCTAATCTCCATTCTCTGATGATAATACAGATCTGAACCTCAATAATGCTAATACATTTTAGTATTCGTAACTCTTCAAATCTATACGTTTTACCTAATATTTCTTAACATTAGTGATTTTTGTTTTATTGGAATCATGGTTTCATCTTGATGTAAGTGACAACATGTAACTTAATTATCAACTCAGATTAGTATTTGTTTTGTTTCATATTTGTTCAGATTAAAGAAGGGCATCAACAGGTGTACTGGAAACCATGATGCTTCTGAACTCACCCACCTACATGCATGCACCATTAACTCAGGATTTCTTGCTTTTAAACAGTTTGTTACTGTAGTGCAGGTGGTTAATTTGTTCATATCATTTTATTGTTGTTGCATTGGACATTTCTAAATGCTCATATCTTTTAACAAATGAAAATGTTTTGGCATTAGTTTGTTAAGCAAAAACCTAGTTATAAAATGACTCCTGAATGTCCAAGATGTTTATTTTGTAGATGACAAGGAGAAAGATGCTAACTTGATGTTGTTCAGCATGCCATGTCACGGGTTGTTGCATCATACGGATACAACGTTCCAGGTAAATATCTTTTCTTTGTTATCATTAAACCACATGCTACTTATTATTTTAACTGTGTATTTGGTCTTCTGTTTATAATTTATTATTATGCTTTAAATCAATAACACTGACTCGGTTCAAAACATGTCAAAACAATTAGTTTGTGTGTTATGGGTAGCCAATTCTATGGATACCACACTTTAGCAAAGTGTACAAATATTAAGAAAGTTCTTTTTTTCTGGCATGAGTAACAGGCCAGAAAGTTCCTTTTCGGGTTAGTTCAAAACATGATGGTTTTGAAATAAATATTACATCCTTTTTTATTAAAAACTATAATATTACATTAGTGATCAATTTTTCTTTTTTGCTTAGAAAATAGTTTTGAGTTATGTTCTGACCCATTTGACCAGTTTTCTTTTTGTGTAATTATTGGTTTGACCCGTCTATTGATATTGACATATCTTTGAGCTATCTTCATGTCATGTGGAGGTGTTTGGATGTGCATATTTTGAGTCCAATTGAGGAACAAGATTATCAAATTTGATTAATTTAATCCTAAATGTTCAACAATTTCTAACTTGACTTTATATTCTTTTGCTCATTTACTATTTTGCATCTTCTTTTATGTCTTCCCCAAAAGTTTTTTTTGGCTGTAGTGGGGAGTGGCTACAATGTCAGGTGATGATCCGGCATTATCCGCTGATGATTTAGCCGGTTAGGTTGCTGGCGTTTTTGGCTATATTTGGTAATGTTTTCTTTTACATACTTCTAATTTTTTTTATAAATCGAAGAAGTTTAATAGATATGTGAGTTGTTGTTCCATGCCAGGTGTAGGTATGTGCTTATGGGCCGTGTGGCTATGTTTTATTTCAAACACGCTGCAAATGGAAAATGAGACATGTCTAAATTTACTAAACTGTGTTTGGCATAGTCTTAGTAATGAAATACGTATTTGTGGGTCAGATTTGATACACCATTTGCGGGTCAGAGAAAGACACTGTCCATTTCAGCACATGGGCTATTTCAGAAGTATAACGCATTGTCACTTTATTGTGTTCATGTTAAACGCACAAGTTTTGTACTTTGTACACTAATGCTTTCGAGTGATTGTAGGTTCCTCCTCTTATTGGTTGTGATGTTAAAACTATCATATCATACTCCCAGTATCCCCTCGAGTCAAGGAGGTCATTTCTCTAAACCAAGGGGCGTTGCTTTGATTAAAAAGTCAATATATTCAGGTTTGAAACTTGAAAGGCCAAATTTCTATATTGGTTTTACTCCTTGCTACTTTTTAGAATCAACTCCTATTCATGCAAAGTTTTTTAGGCAAAATTTCCACCAGTTTTGAGATTTACAAGTAAAAAAATTAGTAAAAGTGATTCGGGTGAAATGAGTTGAAAGTCAAACGAAATATATCATAATGCTTGCCTATAACCTCCTAAACTTCCTTTTTAAAAGAGATGTGATGATTTCTTTATAGTATGTTTTTTATTCATACTTAACATTTTAGTTGTTTATAAAATTATATGACAATGGACTAAAAAGCTTATGGGCCGACCTGACAACCCTTACAAAATTTACCTGTTTTAATTCGTTATGCAACCTGCCAATTTGAGCATGGCTATCCGCTGCAAATCACATAAGTTTTGAAGTTAGAACTACCATATTGAAGCTATGCAAGGGTGTTTTAGGCGTCTTAAATCTGTCACACACATCTTGTAGTTGTGATATGGAAATTCTTGTGTTTGTGTTTTGTAAAGGTTGCAATATGGTCCGGTCGGGTGGATTGGGTAATGGTTTGAAATAGGGATGAGCATTCGGTACTGGGTACCAATACCGAACTGGTATCGTACCGTACTGATCATTTTCGGTTCTGGTACCGGTACCCATTTTTTATCTATTGATAACTCTTTTTTCAAAATAACTAATGTGTATTAGAGGAAGGTTTGTTGATTGCACATATTTTTACTGAGTTTAAAAGATAAATTGATGATATGCATTTTCAAGGCTTCTTTGCTCCATAACATTTGGGAACAACTTGATTAACGTATGTATGTGTGTGTCTATTTACCGTTGCAAGCACACGGATCAGATGCAATGCAATGGTTGATGAAGACTTGTGTTTTTTTTTTCTTCCGCATTATCAAGGAACATCAATACGTAAAGTATAAATATACCGTTATCAGATATTATACGCATTTGTTTATTATAATTTTTTCTCAATTTTAAATGAGTGATTCAGTTATCAATGTAAGTGATTCAATGATACATATGTTCTTATTTTAATTTGATTTTCATCTTTTTCTACATTGTTCTTTTTTAGTGGCTACTATTACCGAGTAAAAGAAATAGTCCACTTTAGCAAAAAAAATCTCATTTCATCTCATATGATATTATTAAAGTTGTATATGATTTTCAACAACTTTAGGTGAGTGTGGCTCTTTCTTACTGTTATGGCTCTAATTCTTCGTTACACAGATGAGTCATATAGTTTTTTAGTTGGTTTTTAATTATGTTATAACCTTTTTTGTAATTATTATCTTTAAGCATTTTAATAACTTTCAGTTCTCGTATCATTGTTCTAAACTTTCATTATTTAATGAGGTGATCATTGTTTTTATTTTTTTCGTTTTGTTAAACAGTAAAATATGTATCTTAAGAACATGCAATATGGGTTTTCTATATCTGATTATGTATGCGCTTCTTAGTTCCTTTTTTTTATAGCAGTCGATCCACAAAGCTCTTTGTTGCATTATTCCTTACTATTTTAAACACATCTATCCAATACCTTATAGTCGGTTTCTTTTATTTGTTTGATCAATACAATATGATTAACTGTTACATGCTCACCCATGTTATTCTTTAAAAGTAATTTGAAGTTGCTTACCAGTATTTTAAATGAATAAATTTTCCATCAAGAATAATATGACCAACAATTAACTTTGACTTGATTTTTTAAATGTCAGCTAATTACCTATTGGATTCAAATTTGTCATTTCTAAGCGAAAGTACATAGTATGGCAGCAAATGCATAGAGTGATGAGAAAGGTTTAAGAAATTACAAGCAAGTTGGGACTTAGGATAATAGTGGGTGCAACTCA
Source organism: Scalesia atractyloides (assembly GCA_947069175.1). Lineage (NCBI taxonomy): Eukaryota > Viridiplantae > Streptophyta > Magnoliopsida > Asterales > Asteraceae > Scalesia > Scalesia atractyloides. Next base: position 59,018,643 of record CAMTDV010000008.1, read on the forward strand.
CCAGTTTCATATTGCCAAAGCATGTATCATATTATTTTTATATTATTTATAAACTTATAATTAGTGTTGTTTTACGGCGAAAGTCTTCATCCTCTCCATAATGATTAAAATCTTGGGCCCGCTATTCGTACCACATAGTAGCAATATAGTACGGCACTGAAGTTCAATTTATTTATTTAAACACTAATAACGTTGAAAACATGTATTTTGTTTTATTTAATGACACAATTCAATTTACATAAATTAATTTTCCCTTCCCGGGAATTTTCCGGGTTATAACCTAGTTATATATGTGTATATATATATATGGTGGGTTTGGGCTACAAAGTCCAATTTTTCTACAAAGTCATAAAACACTACAATTTCAGTCATAAAACACACTAAAACCCACAAATAACAGAGTGAAAATTATTAAAACACAATATCCAAACTCTAACAGTCCATAAAAACTTCAAACACACCATTGTAGAACTATGAATATAAAACACAACATGATAATCAACACAAAACATACTAATGTTAGTAATTCGATAATCAAAGCTTTATCATCCAAAACACAACACAAAACCAACAAAAATGACGTTTTAGTAATCTTCACTTTGTTATTTGTGGGTTTTGAGTATGTTTAGTTTAAATTATGATGTTTTATGACTTTTTACACTTTGTAGGAAAAATGGATTTTGTAGCCAACTCCCACCCTATACACACACACACATAGGTGAAGGTTAAAACGAAAACTCATTTGAGTTGAGAAAACTCAAGAAAACCCTATGTAACATTTTTTTCTAAAAAAATAGGAGAATGTAACATTAATGTACTTGAACATTTTTATAAAAAAAAAATGTAAAAAGCGCCTACTTGTTTTTTTTTTCAACATGTTCAAAATTTGTATGTTACATTTTTTTGACATATATATTATGTAACATGAAATTTTTAACATTTAAAAAATAAAGTATTCGGCGTTTTTTTGTGTTTCTTTTATAAAAAGGTTCAAATATATGTATGTTACTTTTCCTATTTTTTTAGTAAAAAATAAAAATGTTACATAGGTTTTTACAAAGGTTTTCTGAGTTTTTTCAACTAAAATGGGTTTTCGTTTTATCCTTAGGGTAGGGTTATTGTGAAAATGGTGTGTTATGTGAGAAATGTAAGAGAGAATCTACACGATTTGATCTATAATCTAATGGTTGAGATTATAATGACATAATTGTAAATAGTGTTTACCATTAAATTAATTTATTTTCTAGATTAAGGGTATAAAGGTAAAATTAACATTTTTAAATTTAGAAACTCACATGCAATGCACATGCAAGTTCCCCCAACTTTTTTAAATGTCAATAACTTTTTATACGTTACTCTTTTTTTTAAAAGAAATTAGACCATAATAACGAGTATTTTTTTTATCTTTAATATAAGTACCATATTGTTATGCTTATGTAGAGAAAAAAAATTACGTTTCAATTGGATGTTTTAGTCTATGGTGTTTTTTCTATATTCATACAATGGTGTTTTAATTGTATTGTGATTCAAGGCGTTGTATTTTACAGTAAAACACCATTAACGTAAATAAGACACCATAACATTCCAAATAATGAGTTATGATTCAAGTCATAGTGTTTTAACATCTAGAGTATATTGTGATTATAGTCTTGGTGTTTTAAAATCTGGAATAGCAATAGAATCATTCTAAATGTTAAAATACCACGACTGTATTATGATTCAATTCATGGTGTTTTTGGAATTTATATGGTGTTTTATACCTGCAAGATAACAAAAATCATTACAGATTAGAACACCACGACTGTATTACGATTCAAGTTGTGGTGTTTTTTGGAATTCGTATGATGTTTTATACGAACTGATAATGAATTTCTAAAATAATTGATAAATTCCTAAAATAACTGATGAAATGAATTCCTAAAATAACTAATGAATTCGGTTACAAGACTATATCTTTAATTAGGATTATGGGTTAAATTACTTACCCTTAAACTAATAAAATATATAGGGACATGTGTTATCAACAGAGTCTTTCTTATCATTCTCACACTTTTAGTATTTTTTACAAGATCCTAAACCTATATATATATAGATGAAAGATGAAACGAAAACCCACTTGAGTTGAGGAAACTCAAGAAAACCATCTGTAACATTTTTATTTTTTTTCTAAAAAATAGGGGAATGTAACATTAATATACTTGAACATTTTTATAAAAAAATGTAAAAAGTGCCTACTTGTTTTTTTAATGTTCAAAATTAACATGAAATTTTTAACATTTTTAAAAATATAAACTACTCGGCGTTTTTTGTGTTTCTTTTATATAAATGTTCAATTATATGTATGTTACATTTCCTATTTTTTCAGAAAAAAATAAAAATGTTACATGGGATTTTTACAAAGGTCTTTGAGTTTTCTTCACTCAAGTGGGTTTTCGTTTTATCCTTCCCCATATATATATAGGTGAAAGATCCCACTTGAGTTGAGAAAACTAAAGAGAACTTAATGAAACATTTTTATTTTTCTAAAAAAGGAATGTAACATTAATGTACTTGAACATTTTTATAAAAAAAATATAAAAAGCCCCTAGTTGTTCTTTTTAAAATGTTCAAAATTTGTATGTTACATTTTTTGAACATATATATCATGTAACATGAAATTTTTAATATTTAAAAAAAAAAAATAAACTAATCGGCATTTTTTTGTGTTTCTTTTATAAAAATGTTCAAATATATGTATGTTACATTTTCTATTTTTTTTAGAAAAAAATAAAATGTTACATGGGGTTTTTACAAAAGCTTTTTGAGATTTCTCAACTTAAGTGAGTTTTCGTTATATATATATATATATATATATATATATATATATATATATATATATATATATAGGGGAATGTTATCTTGAGAACGCTAAATATTGCAAAAACCATGAGAACGAATGAAAAAACCAATTAAAACCAAATTTTTTTTAATACAAACCTCATTGAAATAAATACATCAGAAAAAGAATTTACAACGTCAAATAGTGCATTTATCCTCTCAAAATCACTCTTATTAGATTTTTTACACGTGTGAATATAACATACTTACACATGTGTAAATGGCAAACTTACACATGTGTAAAATTTCTATAAATTCACGTAAATTTAAATGTGTAAATTTACTTTCTAATATTATATTCGAATAATAATGATATATGTAAAAAGAAATTTTGAATTTGAAATGTTTTTAACTAAGTTTTTGCGGTTTTTTCATTCGTTCTCACGGTTCTCGCGATATTTATCGTTCTCATTTAAAATAAATGAAAGTATGCTTTTTGTCTTTGATTACCTCTTGTATTATGACACGTCAGCCCTAGCCAAGTTGGGGTGTTACAACCACAAACCAACTCGAAGATCAATAATAACATGCAATTAGATACATCACAAGTTTGTGAGAAAGAACTTTAGTAAATCACACATTCATAAGTAAAATATAATTAAACAAACCAATCAACAAAGATTCATCGTGTCTAACATTGCTATTAAGCAGCTAGCCGGCAATGTTCAAGCTCAAATCACACAAGCAAAGTACATGATTCAGAATAGTAGAAAACTAGAAAACTAAAGTATCATCTACCTGTATTATCATTCACACACATGCATACATACATATACCGCATAATGTACTTGCACATAATGCTTCTAATGTGAAACATAAGACATTTACACAACCATCTTATTTTCTCTCTCCCACTACTCTAATTATCTTCTATACACTATGTAAAAGTCTATTATGTGTTTTTTGCGGTTCTCAACATATTATTGGTTTTGAAAGGAACGTGCCCCTATCTAGCTTTGTTAGGTTACTTGAAATAACTAGTATAACCAATATAAGCATAAACTCTACTTCGTTGCTAAAAAACAAATAAGCTCATAGCTAAAGAAATCAAGATCTATTTACATATCCCTCTGAAATAGAAAAGAAATCAGTTCGTACAAACTCAAACCCAGAAAGACCGAAAACCATTGCTTCTTTTGTGGGCCAATCCTTCAATAAAAATAACAGAATTTGTTGATGAACATAAAAAGATGTCAACTCTGTTTTGTGCTTTTAGTAGGCAATGACCTAAGTTCCTTGGGTTCTGGCTGTATAAAATAAAGAAAAAACCCAAGTTATAGAAAACTTTCCATGAATATAAGCTGAAAGTTTGGCAAGAATAGCTTATGGTTTGTGTTTTATCTTAAATGGGTCAAGCACGGCCAAGGTGTAAATTTTGAAGCATACCACCTCCTAAATTGCTTTTTCATCCCAACCCGGCCCGTTACAATCCACACTATAACCCATTAGCGACCTAATAATAAGATTGGAATAAGCAACTTACTGGGGGCGTCTGGGCTGGCTGATGAAGTCTTTGAATGAACTCCCGTACATGATTGTATATACTGCAAATACAAAAACACACTTTTTCTTTAAAAGGTGTTATTTAAGGAACCATCTCCACTATTATGATTAAGTTATATTAATTATCAATTAATATTTTTTAATATATAATAATACTGGGAACCACCCAAGAGCAACGAATCTAACCTTAGTCGGTGTCTATTGCAAGCTGCAAAGAATGCAACCACACCATATAATGCTCTTGATAGCTCGGAAAAGCTTAGAGAAAAGGTCATTCCAAAGAGCCCGCCAAATAGAAACCTCATAAGTGTGCGTGGCTGCCACCTCAGCATTTGAAGCTACCTTTAATATGCTGCTCACAAACAGCCATATACCTCCAAGTGACTCGTATATGTACTTGTATATATATCCCAAAAACTTGGATAGTCCAAGAACCACTTGTTTTGGAGCACAAACTGCTCTCCAAAGGCACAACAATATTGGGATAATCACACCTGTCGCTGCAGTTAGGTGGCAAGATGAACGGTTCAGATAACGAGTCACAGTGGGTTGGGTTCAAATGTGTAAGTTCATTATATGCTCATTTTCCTTTTTTATTTTATAACAATTTATTAATGCGTTAATTGTGATGTAAAATAACAATAATAATAATGATAATCTATATCTTCGAAAAAAAGCTTTTAGGTTCGATGCATTAAATTTATTTCGCCAATATTTATACATCTGACCCATGACTCAGTTGTGATCAAACAGAATCCAAACTGCCCCATTTATTTATAATTAGATGGTGGTCAATAATGAGAGAAATAAATTACCAAAGCCCCATTTATTTATTCATAATTAAATGGTGGTCAATAATGAGAGAAATAAATTACCAAAGTTGCAAATAACTGATGAGATGTACCACACAGGGAGCAGAAGTGTGTCCATGCAATTGTCCACTAGATTCCAAGATGTCCCCACAAGTACGCAAATGAATGAGTGCAAACGTTCTCCCATCTGCATAAACACATTCCAAAACGGAAAAAGCCCATCCACAACTACCATAAACGGCGCAACTAATGGCTGTGTGAGAAACGAAACAAGTGACCTAAAAGCGCGTGTCACCATCAAAAACCACATGACCGCCTTCTCCGCATTATGCAGAAACAACATAGTACCCAAGTATTTAATCCTCGATACCATCTCCCATGTTTCTATCCAATCAAACAAAGGTCCGAACAAACGGGAAGCCGTTGCTTTAAGAACAGGGATGTTTTTGTACAGATCATAGAAACCGATCAAGACTGTAACAAAGGATATTGCAACATATAGAGTTCTTGCTAAAGGGCACATCCATGGACGATAAACATGACGGAAAACTGGATAAGACTGAAAGAAAATAACCCATGATGGAAGTCCAGCCTCTAGTAAAGTAAGTAACCGTAGATCGAGCATTATTATTTTTTCTAATTTAAATGGGAGGTCAGCATCGTTGAAGCGGAATAAGAGCAATACGTCTCTGTATTGGGTTGCTTCAGTTGCTTCTACACATTCACTTGGACATGGAGAGGGTATACTTCCACTGGAAGATGTATCATTATCAACATCTGAGGAATTTATTAACTTTGTATTTGGTATACTTGTTTCTTCTAAAGCTTCTGACTGGCTGCTGCATGGAGATTCATGTTCTGATAACACTCCATCGTTCAACACTTTATCATCATCGCTTGATGAACCGCAGGTGCTTGGAGTATCCATACCAGCTTCATGAAATGCTTCTCCTGTCAAACAAAACGATAAGTTATCATTTAAATATACTTTATCATCATCATCTCTAGCATATATATACCTATCATACAATTGAGGTGATGTTCCAAAAGAAGACGCTCGTATGGAGTCCCTAGAAACCATGAAGTTATACCATTAGCAGCTTGAGCTATACTGTCAAATTCCCATCTTCTCATGTATTTCGCCTCTATAGCAAGAGATGTATCAGTCTGCTCATACACTAAAATATGAGGTCGCTAATAGCATAAACGTGTAGTCAGATTTTGTTTGAAAGACCGAAATATATACCTGAAGCTGGTTCAAATAATTGATACCACGGACGTCTTTCCATGCAACTTGAAAAACGATAAATCCATAGAGGGTTCTATGGAATTTACTATTTGCAAGCAAGGAAGTCCTTAGCTTCTTTACAGGTAGCAATACCCTCTTTCTTGTTTGTGTTGCCATTGACAACCATCTTTTCAACTGTCTTGAAGGTTTGGAGCGCTCGGGATCCTGTTTAATCTCCTCCTCCTTTTGGGCTCTTGTGATTGCAAAGGGGGACAACCTGGACTGAAAACAAAATCAAGAAGGAAGAGATCTTATATATATATATATATATTTGGATTGAATGAAACTTTGAAAAGAAAAGCTAGGATGTTTTGGCCGACCTTGGTAACCATTAACTGCCACAGGTGTGCGGGCCCTGAGACCAAGTCCTCCAGCCATGGTCTGTTATCCACCAATAAGTAAAATGTCTTGCTCTCAGGTGCCAGGAAAAGGCTAAGATCAGAAAGATAAGACTGCAAATCCCTGCTTAATTTAATCATCATAAAGTAAAGGACTTGAAAAATGTAATTCAGATTCCAATTCAATTCAAGTGATACAACCCAACCCAACTAGTGTCAATTGATCTTTTAAATACATCATAGCATTTCTTTCTTCAACTGCATCAGCCTCTCACAATAAAATAAAACCTAATGTTTTTAATATATACATCTATCGACAATTAGGCAAGCGTCTCTAGCTTAACCCACTCAATTTCAACTACAACTGTATTTCGTAAGCCTAAACCCCTCGTTTATGCAAAATAAATAAACAACATTTGATTTAATATGTTTCAACATTAACATGATTACGGTAGGAATGATGAAATGAAAACCCTAAATGATGAGAAATTGTGCGTGCATACTCAATCTGAAAAACTTTTAGATGAAAAAAGTGGCCAACATTGTCGCATTTCCCCATCGCTCTAGCCCCCTGGATGGATACAAGCAATTCTTAAATATAGATACGAGCTTGAATGCAATAACAATATTACGTATAGTAAATAAGGAGCCTGAGGGGAATTGATTAATCGAACAACGCCATTGCGCAGCGTGGATCATGACAGCGGAAACAGAGATCGCCGATTAAAGCATGAATGCAATTCGTATGTATACGAATAAACATGTTTCTTATTATATTTTCTCTCTCATGATACACACAATACTTAGCTTTTGAGACCATAGAGGACACGTAGACAAAAAGCAACCTCGTCTCCTGTTGTGTTGTGAGCCACCCAATTCACCAGCCTATGACTAACCAGCCCATGACCTAACCTATACTCAGAAAAAGCAACAGGCCCACGAAGAAACCAAATGGATTTCATGACGGACCACAAGGCAGGCATGATAGAAGAATAGAGTGAGTTAGTTATGAATATCGTTATTCTCTCGTCTCTCCTTTGTAATTCTTTTCTTTTCTCTTTCAGAGTGAATGAATAAACTTCCTTTCTCATCTGATTTCTTCCTGTTAATATTGTGAGTTCTGCCAAATTATTAGCACCTCAATGGTGCTTTCATTGACCATTGGCTCCATGGCCGATGGTACTCGAATCAAGGTTTTGGATGATAATTACAAAGCGCTTCAGGAGGCTTACTAGGATCTGCAATCGCAATTCTCTCACACCGCTCAACAAGAGGGTGTTGCTTTGCTTGCTACTTCCCTAGAAGATACGGAGAAGGTGTTAAATAAGCTATGCGTTCAGGTCGGTCTTCTCACCAAACAGAAATCATCAGGCACTTCGAAATTTTCCGATGATACCGGTGGTTCGGGGGGTTCCATTCTCAGACGCCATAAACCGGCCCCGATTTACTTACCTCGTTTCGCCGGATCCCACCCTGAGCGTTGAATAGCTCAGACAAACCGTTACTTTGATTTTTATAAGATTCCGGAGGTGGAACAATTGATGATTGTTTCGTTCTAGCTTGATGACGAAGTGGCGGATTGGTACGATTGGATTACTCGTCACTCTTAAATCACCACCTGGTCTTCCTTCACGACGACGGCGGTTATTCAACGCTTTCGTTCCAAGGAACCCGAGGCATCGGAAGGCCGCCTCGCAAAACTCCAGCAACTTTCAACGATGGCGGATTACCGTCACCGTTTTGAGTAGATCTCTACTTGCATGATGGTTCTACCACCACAGTTTCTGCTCAGTTTTTTTTATATCTGGCTTAAGCACTGATATCAAACCATTAGTTATTATCCATCAACCTGCAACTATTGATGATGCAATGACTCTGACCTAATTACATGAAAACCGGATTGACATGGAAAAAGGACTGGGCCGCGTTACCCCTCAATTACACCGACTTCCCATTTTCCCACTGTTGTAACCCCTAAAATTGGGAACGCCGCGAGTTTCGACCGTAAGTTAGGTTTCCGTCGATTATCTACCACTGAAATTGCACACAAACGGGCAATGGGTCTCTGCTTTCATTGCGATGAAAAGTATTCAAAAGACCAGACGTCTTATGGAGCTCCTCAACTATTATTCTTTGATGACGAACCAGACTTGTCGGCGTTCACTGCTAAATCGACTACCACCGACGCCTTGGGTGCTGATTTGGCTACGAAACTTCAAGCGGAAGAAACGCAACTGCAATCTGCAATTTCGTATAATGCTTTGGTTGGGGGTTGTTCATCTACTATGTTAAGTTTCCCTGGTTCCATCAAAGGTAAATTTGTTCAAATTCTTTTAGATGGTGGTAGCACTCACTGTTTTGTGCAGTCCAGAATTGCTAGCTTCTTGAATTTAACCATTGAACAGATTACTCCCTTCTAGGTATTGGTCGGGAGTGGGGAATGATTACCTTGCTCTGGTCTGGCTCGGCAAGTTCCTTTAACTATCCAAGGTCAATTGATTCTGGTGGATTTATGTGTTACCTCTTCAAGGGTGGGATTTAGTGTTAGGTGTTTTTTGGCTTTCTACTTTGGGTCCAGTAATTACTGATTATGCACAGTCAACATTTGAATTTACATTCAAGGTAATCAAATCAAATGGACAGGGGATTCTCCAAACATGGTTCACCCAATACCGTTTAATGGACTGCGTAAATTGATGTCATCAGATTCGATGACTGAAATATTACAATGGGGTATTATTCGCATGAGCACCGGTACGTTTTCTTCACCCGCATTGTTGGTTCGAAAAAAAGACGGTACCTGGCGCTTTTGTGTGGACTGTAGACTTCTTAATGGTCTTACAATCCATGATAAATTTCCTATTCCATCCATCGATGAGTTGTTCAATGAGTTGCACGGGCCCACGTACTTCTTCAAATTAGATTTGCTTGATGTTAGGTCCTTTAGGTTTATGCATTAGTCAGTTATTAGATTTGGGCTAGCTTATAATAGTTTTAGGCTTGGGAAGGCTTATGGGCCTAGGGTTTTGGGGTAATGATGCACTAATTTTTTACTATAAATAATAAATGATGTATTAGGGATACTGGTGGCTCTTAGGGTGGTTTTCCATTAGCTTGTATCAGACAAAGTCCAATTTGTATGCAAGTTAATCTTTCATTTATTTTATCTCATCTTATTTCTTTTATCTCGAACCCATAGCTTGTTTGTGTGATACCGTCACCGAACAAGCTTAGTGTGATATTGTAGATCCGGTTTTCGGGACTTACACTTGATCAGATTTGTATTAAACCGAGGGTTGAAGTTAATACCGCTTTTCGTACCCATGACGCTAACTACGAGTTTCGGGTCATGCCTTTCGGCTTGCCCAACACGCCATCTACATTTCTGTAAGTCCCGAAAACCGGATCTACAATATCACACTAAGCTTGTTTGGTGGCGGAATCACACAAACAAGCTATGGATCGAGATAGAAAAATAAGATGAAATAGATGAAGATTAACTTGCATACATATATGGAAATTTATCTAATACACGCAATGAGAGAAAACCACCAAAAGCACCTAATCCCTATTTATAGTAAGGGATTCGAGCACCATTAACCTAAACCCTAGGCCTCGAAGCCTTCCCAAGCCCATCTATTATAAGCTCGCCCATACTATTAAAGTGACTAATGCATAAACCTGTAAGTGCCTAACAATCTCCCCATAGGTTTACTGCATTAGAGTTGCCTTTAGCTTGAAGAACCACCAGCTGTGCTCTCTCCGAAAAGTGAACTTAGATCCACATAAAGTCTATTGTTGGTCACATTAGCTACAACACTAGTCCAAGACTTTGCACAAGCTTCATATTTGTCATTTGTATGAATTTGATGCTGACCAAAAACCTTGATGTCCTCTTCATATTTGTCATCGGAATGCCTTCTCTTGAGTCACGATCACAGCCTCTGCTATCTTTGGATCATATGCCCAGTAGTTGAAGTTGTTCAGCACTCATTTTGGAAATTTAGGAGCAGCAGGAATCACTTTCTCTGTGTTAGTTGGTGGCCAGATGACGTTTTGAAGTAGTTGATTAGTATAAGGATCACGAATAGCATAACTTTCTTCAGATAAGATTCAGTTGTCTTCATGGTTGGAAAGTCGTGCGTTATTTCATGCTCAAGTTTTAAATGAAACGCCCATCCTGGACCACGCTGATTTGGATCAGAATCATATTAAGGAGCTCGCAGCAGACTTTTCGGATCAATCTTGTGTCACCAACCACAACTTCCTATCATGGTCATATCTCTAACATTTAACTTCAGATTTGTTTCCAACCTTGTCATAGAGGCTCGAAACCAATTCCATCACATAACGATCAGATGCTTTTGTTGGATCCTTCGGTTGAAAGTTTTCATTAAGGGGACCCAGGTCTTGGTTTTTCATGATCAACATCTGCTTGTTGCTTTGTTTCATTTGTGTTAACAACTTCAGGGGATTCAGGTCTTGGCTTTCTTTTCTTCGTATGTTCAGCAACTAGATAAGAATTCAAACCAGCTTCTCGTTTAGCATCAGCTGCAGCTTTCTCTTCTACTGTTCGCTCATGATGTGCAACATTTAAAGGATCATCAACTTTATCAGCAAATTCACTTCCAAACTTCTTTTGCAGCTTTGCTTTCATCTCATAAATCTATGCCATCAACAAGCTCACGTCACCCTGAAGTTGTTAAATTGCTTGATATCTAATAGTCACTTGGGATTGCAAAGATGATATTTGGGCATCCTTTAATGCAACCTCTTGCTCTAATATCACTACCCTTCTTTACAGCTTCCTTGAAATCTACATCTTCATCATCGTTACTGTCTGACTGTTCAGCAAACTTCATCTTTCTACGGCGAATCGAATCGCTGCTTCATCTTGTTCAGTAAAACCACCACTAGAACTACCAGCCTCAAAATGATCACCGCTCGAGCTTTCTGGCTGTGATCTAGTAGAGAAGAAGTCTGGAATGATTGGTTCTTTATCTGCTACAGTGATTTCGGGGGCATCTTGCATAATTGGCTCATGAGTGGTACTTGAGCTTGTGAGCTTGGGATCAACGGGGATTTCAGGTTTAGTTTTCTGCTTCTTTCGAGATTCTTGCTCTTTGATAGTATCATCTTCAGTTTGTATTTCTTTAGTAGGAACGATTTTGGGAGGATGGATCCTTGAATCGCGCTGTAACGATGCAAGTAGTGTTGCAAGATTCTCTACAAATATTAGGTTCAGATCTCTAACGGTTTCCTCAACATTCTTTGATTGAACTGTTCCAACTCAACTTCATCCTCTTTGTCGCATGTCACTAAATCCTCTGTCTCTATCACCGGCTTCACACTAACTCCAACTATCTGTACATCATGTTCTTTAGTCACTTTTGCTGCAGGCATTTCCATTCTTCCCCAAAGCATACTTTCCAACAAACTTGAATTTTGCAGTGTCTCGACTCTTGCATGCTGCTTCAAAACAACTTGGACCCATCGGCTTTAGATTTAGAAAAATATTGCTCTTCACCAGATCTGAATACTTCTCGTCAAGTATCATTTGAATAAATCTTGGATATAACAGGAAAAACTTTCTTCTTGGGATTCTCCAGCATGTTCTTTATGTTGTCCAAAATATAGGCGGAGAAGTTGTAATCCCAGTTGTTTACTAGAGCAACTAATGGAGCCGATTGTATCTGATTAAGCTGATCCAATCTGCCTTTGTTTTCTAGGATGCATTGTAGAAAGATGTGTACTAGAAATATCCAATAAGGCGGAAACATTTTCTTCAAAATCGTTAGATAAGCGCCCTCATAGCTCATACGACGCAAGGCTTTAACAACACTATCTTTGTCAAACGACGTGGGGTGACGTTCTTGACCTTCAACTTCAACACTTCTCACACAACGGTCTCTAAAATAACAATATCCTTCTTTTGAATCTTGGATTCGATTGTTCCTTTTCCATTAGCTCCACCTCTCATAACTTTTGCGTTTATCTAGAAATCTTGAATCATGTCCTCACATATGACTGGATTTATCTTCAATGCATGAGTGATGCGGCATGAGTTTAGACCGACTATAATGGAGGGATTAGATAAATAACACGCTTGATTATGAAATGCTTCCACGTCAAGTTTGCATTTTTCCATCATCTTTTGAGCCATTTTCTGCACTTTTGAACAAAACGTTAAAGTTTCATTTTGATAAAGTAATTTAGTTGACCTTGTCGACCGTTCAATCATATATTAAACGACTCAAAAAGGTCAACAAGTCAATTTTGGTTCAAAAGAAGGGTCAAGGGGTCAATCAATACAGGCCAGTAGTTCAAAAGAGGTTCCAAACAGTTTTGAACCTGTCAATTAATGAAAAGGTTCAAAATATTTTGAACTGGTCAACTTAAATCGAATGATCTGGGTCAACAATGTTTCGGATGGACAAGGGTTCAAAGGTAATTCAAATGAACCCTTGTCAGTCATTCGAGATGACCTGACATTTCAGATGAATATGTCAGATTTCGAATTAATATCCGAAATGCATCTATATGATTCGAGTTCCATCCGAAATGCATGCAGTCATCCGAGATCCATCCGAAATGCATATTAAGTCCATCCGAGATGCAAGAGAAATATCAAACCTATGAGTTCGAGATAGTTCGTCCGAGAGAGATCCGAAATGAGTTAAGGGTTCTAAATGAATCAAAATAATTCGAAAAAGGCCATTTTATAGACTTAAATTGGGCCTATCCGAAATGTTGGTCCAGGCCCATTTGGGAGCAATGGTATGCGTGGCCCATTTCGGAATAGTAGTCTGCCTGGCCCATTTCGGAACAGTGGACCATCCGAGATGATGGGCCTGTTCAAAATGGTGGGCCCAATTCAAATCCGTCCGAGATGAGTAGGCCTATCCAAAATAGGTGGGCCCATCCAAGACAGGTGGGTCAGTTCGAAATGGGTGGGCCCATCTGAGATAGGTGGGCCCAACCGAAACAATAATTTTATTCGAAATGTTGTGGGCTCACGTGTTTCCCTGTACTGAACATTAACTCCTTTTCAAAGTCAACGATCCAACAAACTAAGCAACCCTTTTGCATATATATATATATAGGTTGAGGTTCATGTAAGAAAATATAAAAGTGTGAGAAGGATAAGAAAGATCTTGGAGGTGACCCGTGTCTCTTTTTATTTTGGTAGTTTAAGGGTATAAGTGTAATTTAACTAATAAAAATCTAATTATGGAATGGATATATGCAACCGATTTTTGGCAGTTATTGTAGGGATTTTCGAATTTGAAGGCATATATCTTATAAAGAAATAACACCCTAACTCATAAAAACACCACAACATGTATATTGAAGGCATATATCTTATAAAGAACAGAAATATAACAGAAACAACACCCTAACTCATAAAAACACCACAACATGTATATTGAAGGCACACATCTTATAAAGAACACCCTAACATTGAATATAACAGAAATAACACCCTAATAAATCAATATCAAAGCACAATACTTTAATAGAATCAAAACATGAATAACACCCTAAATATAACACCAGTCAACACTTTAATCAGAATCAAAACATAAATAACACCCTAAATATATAAAAACATAAATAACACCCTAACTCTTTGAAGTCAATAGAACCTACTGAAGGCACCACAACAATGCAAGGCCCTTTGTCCTCACATTAAATATAATAGGAATAACACCCTAACTCATAAAAACACCACAACATGTATATTGAAGGCATACATCTTACGAAGAGCAGAAATATAACAGAAATAACACCCTACAATTAAAACATCATTGTATGAACATAGAAAAAAACACCATGGACTAAAACCTACAAGCGAGACGTAATTTTTTTCTCTACATAAGTATATCAATATGGTACTCATATTAAAGATAAAAAAACACTCGTTATTATGGTGTATTTTTTTTAAAAAGAGTTACGTATAAAAAGTTATTGACGTTTAAAAAAGAAGGGGGGGGGGGGAACTTGCATCTGCATTAATGTTAGTTTCTTAATTTAAAAATGTTAAATTTACTTTTATACCCTTAATCTAGAAAATTAATTAGTTTAATAGTCAACACTATTTACAAGATTGCCATCAATATCTCAACCATTAGAATAAATATCTAATGGTTTAGATTCTTTTTTATCATTCTCACACTTTTATATTTTCTTACAATCACCTCACCCTATATATATAATAAAATAATAATAGTAACAAAATAATAATAAAAGATGAAATGAGGAAAGTTTCCAAGGGATCAAGCCGTTTTGAACCGATTAAGGAACACTTTTTAGCACTAGCATAGTCAGACTGGTCCACACGATTGCCGATATATTTGTCCACTTAAACTTATCATGTTTGCCTTCAATTTTCAATCTCGTGACTTAATTAGATATATGTCTACTATGACATCCGTGTATCACATATCAAGGCATACCCCGCGATCAAGGCAACAGTTCATCATAACAAGTGAGTATACTGAGATCATCCTTTAATTTTTACAACGTCAGACTTGTTGGTGAGAAGGTCAGTACGTCATACCGCAAAGTGACCAAACAACATCTGACGAGGGTTAGGCTTTATACCTTATACGGTATATTCGTCTTTTCAAGCACATGGAATTTTCTCTTGATGAGATTTCCTTTCGATTTAAGGTTTTTTCCTTCGATTTTGGCTCTTTTAAGAATATCCTGACTGTGCCTAGGTCTGCATGTATCCGGATGCAACAGAAGGGTAGTCCTGATATCCTGGATGACTCACCAGCATATAGACCCAAAACCTCAGACGCTGGCTATCTATCAACGCAGGATTTAAGACCATGAAATCATATGCCGATGATATGTTACCCACATGATGTATAGCTTATAGAATTTTATCACTTGGTATCTTTTTTGCTTTTTAAGCGGTAAGCATATCAACACATCGCAGTGAATCCTCGCCTTTTCAGCATCGATACCTTACATGTGTTGATCAAATTCATTAGTACGGACATTTATTTCACTTCCCGGCATGTATCTCCCCCTCAAAAGAATATTTCTCCCCCTAAATTTGTGCAAAGTAGAATACTTTATGCGCAAATTTATTTATTAATTAATTTACAAAAACCCTGGTTTTTTTTAATTGCTCCGTCGATGTACCATATCATTTTTAAAAGGTCCATAAGCACCTTGAATCTCGAGTTGCTGACAAGTTTTGTAAAAAGACCCGCTGTATTAGCATCATTATGGATCTGCTCAAGTTTAATCAATCCTCTGTCATAGCAATCTTAAATAAAATGAACTTTGATATCAATGTGCTTGGTTTTGGAGTGATTAACAAGGTTTTTGATGATTTGGACAGCGACATCATTATCGCAATAGATAGTAGTGTTTAGATAAGTCAAACCGTAATCCTTGAGCTGGTGTTGCATCCTAATAACCTGGGAGCAGCAAGCGGATGCTGCAACGTATTCTGCTTCGGCAGCTGCAAGTGACACTGTTTGTTGCTTTTTGCATTGCCACGAGATGAGTCTGTCTCCCAAGTATTGGCATCCAGCCGATGTAGACTTCATATCCCTGTTTGTTCCTCCAAGATTACTGTCTGAAAAAGAAAACAAATCAAAGTTTGGATCTCTAGGATACTAGAGTCCAAGTTTTGGTGCTCCCTTCAGGTATCTAAAGACCTGTTTAACGACAGTAAGTTGAGAAAGTTTAGGATTGCCATGAAAACGAGCACATTGAAAGACGACAAACATAATGTCTGGCCGGCTTGCAGTCAAATACATCAGTGAACCAATTATAGATCGGTACAATGTTAGATTGACTAGCTGCCTTTAGCATCTTCATTTAGTAGTGGCCGTTCAGCAATGGGGGAGTCCATGGGCTTAGAATCTGTCATGTCGAATTTTGCAAGAACACCCTGAACGTATTTTCCTTGATGAATTAAAATTCCTTGACCGCGTTGATGAACTTGCAAACCAAAGACATTGTCATTTCACCCAATGAGCTCATTTCGAACTTTTTCTTCATTACCTCCTTCGAATTCCTTGCATAATTCTTCATTGGTTGACCCGAAAATGATATCATCAACATAGATCTGAACAATGATGAGATCCTTGTCAACACGTTTAATGAATGGCGTTTGATCTATCGTTCCCAGGGTGTATCCATGTGCAAGTAGATGCTCTGTTAAGGTTGCATACCATGCACAAGGTGCTTGGTGCAGTCCATACAAAGCTTTATCTAACCTGTAAGCATAGCCTTGTTTCTTTGAATCAACAAACCCAGGGGTTGAGCGACATAAATTTCCTCCTTGACCTTCCCGTACAGAATCGCAGTCTTGACATCCATTTAATAAACGTTGAATCCCATGTAAGATGCATATGCCAAGAAGATGCGAATGGCTTCAAGTCTTGCTACGGGAGCGTACACTTCGTCATAATCCAGACTTCAATTTGCTTGAAACCTTGAACAACTAATTGTGCTTTGTTTCTTACTATCACTCCAATGTCATCCTGTTCGTTCTTGTAAACCCACCGTGTTCCAAGAGCACGTTTTCCTTGAGGCAGCTTCACCAATTTCCATACACCCAACTTTTCAAACTGATTGAGCTCTTCGTGCATACATCGACCCATCCAGGTTCCTGAAAAGCAACATCAATGCTCTTAGGCTCAATCTCTGAAATGAAACATGAATATAAACATGTGTTAATGGTTCCTTATTTAATGCGGGTCTGTACACCAGCAGTTTCAGGACCAATAACGTTTGCAATTGGATGGTTTCTCTGAACACGCTGTGGAATTGCTACAGCAGGAGCCTTCAAGTTTGGTTGCAGATTTGAAAAACTTCCTGATACTATCCCAGTTTGCTCCCCCTCATTTGATGCAGCAACAGTGTTGATCAATGGTGGATCTACACTGCAATATGACGGAATCGGCTCCGGAAACAATGAAGCTCCACCAGTAGCAGTTTGCTCTGTGGAGGTTTTTGTGTTGAGAACTGCATCATCAGAAGTAGCTGTTGAAGTAGATTCAGGGACCGGCTCCTGAACAGGTGAAGAAGGATGCGGAGTAGTAGCAACTTCGTGAAATCCCGGTGGATCCACAGTAAGTTTCTTGAAAGCATCTTGCAGTTGCACAACATCATCTTTAGCGACAACGGGAATAAGCATCACTGTACTTGAGACATTTGTAGTAACAATCACATCAGATAGAATATTAAACGACCTAAACAAGGAAGAATAATATAACCAATCAGGTCCAATTCGAGTGTCTTTGGGATTTTCTTCCAACCAATCCACGTAGAACGTCTCCACGATCTGCTTCTTGATCTTGTTGTATACTCGATATGTGTTGTTTTTACCATAGCCGATGAAATAACATGGATCTCCTCTTGCTTCAAATTTACCTTTGGCATCCATACTTAAGAGAACACAAGGACAACCAAAAGTGTGGAAATGTTGTATAGAGGGTTTCTTTCCTTCAAGTATTTCATAAGGCATCTTATGTGACGTTTGTCGATAAGTGCTTGATTTTGAACATAGCAAGTGGTGTTCACTCCTTCTGCCCAAAAGATTAGTGGAAGGCTAGAATCTATCAGCATCGCACGAGCAGCTTTAATGAGAGTTCGATTACGACTTTCAGCGACTCCATTTTGTTGAGGAGTTCGAGCTGCACTATATTGACGATCAATTCCTTTCAAAGCACAGAAATTATTCAGCTTAGCATTCTTGAACTCCGTCCCATTGTCGCAACAAATAATTTTTACTCGCTCGTTCACTTGATACTCCATGAGAGTGACAATTTTCTTTACAAAGACCTACAGTTTCACTCTTCTGTTCTAGGAAAAACACCCAAGTGAAGCGAGATAAATCATCAGTGATGACCAAACAATAAGCCTTTCCTCCGATACCCAGCACATTTATAGGACCAAAAAGATCCATATGAAGCAGTTCCAGGACTTTAGATGTCGTGCGCATGAGCTTGGGTTTGTGAGGCTTACGATACTGTTTCCCATGAGCGCAAGATTCACATTTCTCGATCTGCATAAAATCTTTTGATGGGTAAGTTTTTGACTAATCCTCCTTTGGCCAGTCGATTAAGATTCTTCATGTTTAGATGACCCAAATCCAAACACCGGTGGGCCCGGGTGGGGAGTATTGTGACGTCAGTTGATAACATCATAGTCAATTAAACACGACACAACGGAAGTCTTGGAGTAAAATTACTATTACAAATCGAATGTTCAAAAAAAATAATATAAAGGCTCGTAATAGAAGATCCACAGGCGGATCATAAAATGTACAAGAAAGAATATAAAACAAACTTTAGGGCAGATATAAGGATTTGCAAGATCCTCTTATTCACTACCGAGCAGCTTCCGGCCTATTTCATATTGTACCTGCAGTTTAGTTTTTGGACGACACGTCAATTTTCGCTGGTAAATACACCCAACTGACTCATTTTGAAAACTTTAAAATGATTTTTAAGTGCAAAACGGCCCAAAATCTTTTATTAACTTGTGAAAGTTGACTTTGCAACATTGTATCAGATGCACATGTTTGTCAATACATACAGGGCCCAGTAGAGAAACCGAGACATGATTAAGTACACACCACTTAGAACTCACGAAGGAGTTATCTCCAACGTCTTGGGTAATCTGCATATGAGCGTCTGTCAGGTGTATGCCTACACCCCGCGCTAAGGTCGTGGCCAATAACTAATGTATTTAGCCGAGGATATCCAGGATACGGTAATTTAACCCCCGATGTTTAAGCTATTAAACAAAACTGATTAAAACGAAATATGCGGGTTTACTAGCCACAAACAGGCATTCGATTGACCTCATTTCGGACCAAGCGGTAATAATTTACCGTATCCCAAGCCCATATAGGGAAAATAAATCGAGAGAATTTACCTGAGCTAGTCTTCTTTTAAATTTTAATAACTCAGTCGTATACAAAAGTACTAACTACAGATAGCATTTACCGGCAAGGCTCTAGTCTGGGTTATGGCATAAGCTAATCAATTAAATACTATCGGTCTTTATTTAAGTCATAGACTTAGACCGAGTAGTGTACATGATCAAAACGTATAACACTTGATTAAACGATGATTGGATAGAATGTAGTTTAAACATGACAAGTACTTTGACTTGCATATTATGGGTAAACAATTAACATTCTAGATTTTGAGATTAAAATGATAAGGTTAAACCCGTTTTGGTTAAATTCCGTAAACTAGTTACACATACTTAACCATGCGCATAATAGCGATATCGGGTAACCGGATAAGTCATGAAAAAGTTCTATATGCCATTATATTGTAAATATGTTAAGATATCAGTAGGATATCAACTTGTATGCCCATTATGGTTTTAAAACGAAATCATGCCTCATAAGGGCATTTCGGTAATTATATACCGCATAAAGGAACTTGAACATACTTCAAGTTTATAATCATGAGTATTCTGGAAAAAATACTCTATTTATGATATAATATCAGTAGGATATCAATTATATGTGTATTTTATCTTTTATGACCAAACTATGCACCGAAGGGGCATTTTGGTCATTTTACATATAGTTTATAAATTATTGGGATTCTGAGTTTATAACATGTACCTACTGTAAATATGTTTAAAATAAGTTTCAAAGTCAGTAGGTAATAAGTCTTGGTCAATTAATATGGTTTAAAACCATACTATGTGCTGAAACAGCGCTTATGTCGTAAAATGACGCCTTTAAGCGATGTTTACAAAAACTGATTTTAAGGTATATTTAAAATATGTTATTTAATATAACATATCAGTAGGTAAACGATTTACCTTGAAAAGATTTGATTAAAACCATTTTATAAGACACAAGGGCTATACTCGTCATTTATCGACATAGTTTAAGGACCTGTTTGAAAACTCAGTTTATAACTTGGTTTAATATCCCAAATAATCCTACCTATAATACTACATCAGTAGGAAACTCATTTTTAAGTTCATTTCCATTTAAAACTTTGTTTTATGCAAAAAGGGCATTTTGGTCAAAGATGGCATAATTATGGAACTCGCGTATAAACTTAGATTCTGATTATGATCATGTAATATAACCTTAGAGGGTTATGCTATATTATATTATGATCATAATGCAACTTTAGATCAGTAGGTAACTAATCTAAATTGGGTCATAATCGAAAGTCAAAGCAGAAGTCAAACTTCACGACTTTCGGTTGCAAACCGACTCTAGAACTGAAATTGACGAGCCGAACATGTTCATACATGTTCTAATAATTATTACCAACTTGTTTAAGTGTCAAAACAGGTTTCATAACATATATAAGATCAATTTATGATTTTTCCAAAAATGGCCTGTTTGACTTTTTATTAACTTAACTTTCACCCGTCAATTGGTCTAGCAAACATGATCTTCAGGAGGTGTCCTTTATAGGGATTAACACCTACCTTATTATGATCACTTAGTCATGTTCATTTCGAACAATGGCTGGAGCATAATGGTCTTAACCGAAAGTTAAAGCGTTTTCCGAAAATGCTTGACTTTTGGCTATAAAAGCATATAAAAGAAAATGCACAAGGAAGGAACACTTACCAGTGATTCCTAGGGTGCAAAAGAACTATGTTGGATGCTCCTTTTAGCTAGGAACTTCCAGAGGAGGGAGAAGAGAGAATAAATGAGAAAGGTGCAAGTTGGAATGTGAACTTAAGCACCTATTTATAGTTGGAGAACTCAAAGGAGGTGAAGCCAGGTGTTTAGGGGTGTAAGAGGGAGCTTACAAGTGTCCCAAAACGTGGCATAGTAGTTTGGGAAGCCAAACTTTTGATTTTAATGGTTTTGGAGCTTTGTGTGGCAACCAAGAAAAACTTTCTGCTGCAGACCCCTTCTCACACCCCGTGAGAGACCCAAGCCAGGTCTCTCGCGGCCCGCGACTGCCACATGGCTAGTTTCAAAGTTTGACACTTTAGTCCCTTAACTTTAAAAAGCTTCTAAAAACCTTTTTAAACACCTTTTTGGCACTTTTAGCCCTCCGTAGCCAATACTTGGCATACCCGGGATTATGCCCGGTCATTGTCGAGCTCTCAGTTTGTTAAAAGGTCACTCAGAGGTAAGAATTAAAATGTTGACACTTTTAATCCCTCGATCATCCAACTTTTATATTATTATTGTATTTAATCACTCCCGTCCAACAAACAAGACATATGAGAGTTAGGACTACGAAAAGGATCACTCAGAGGCTCAGTATAAGCATGTTGACTCCGATGCCACTCAGAGGCTAGGCATGTTGACACAACGGTCACTCAGAGGCCAAGTTTAAGCATAACGACACTAATGGTCGTTCAGAGGCTACGTTTTATGCATGACGACACTAATGGTCGTTCAGAGGCTAGGTTTATGCATGTTGACACCAGAATGTCATTCAGAGGCTCAGTTTGAGCATGTTGTCACTTTTAGTCCATATTAGTCTTTAGTTGACTATATTAAATATACAACACGTGTCACTATACTATTGGACACGATTTTACAGGGTGTTACATCCTCACCCCTTAAAAGAAATCTCGACCTCGATATTTTTTATTCAAAAAAGATGGGGGTATTTTGGTCGCATAATGGACTCAACCTCCCATGTATATTCGGGACCTGTAAGAGCGTCCCACTTAACCTTTACTATAGGTATCATTTTTCTTCAGAGCTTCTTAATCTGTCGATCCTCGATCAAAATTAGTTTCTCAATGAACCTCAGGTTTTCATCAATTTGCACATCTTCGTGCGATATTACTAGCGACTCATCGGCTAGACATTTCTTAAGGTTAGATATGTGGAATACATCATGGATCCCACTAAGCTCTTCTGGCAAACTGAGCTTATAAGCTACAGTGCCGACACATTCGACTATCTCGAATGATCCAATATATCTTGGGCTCAACTTGACCTTCTTTCCAAAACACATCACACATTTCCAGGGTGATACTTTCAACATGACCTTGTCCCCTACTTGGAACTTAAGAGGTTTACGCCTCTTGTCAGCGTAGCTCTTTTGCCTATCCCTGGCAACTTTGAGACGATCACGGATTTGCACAATCTTTTCCGTGGTTTCCAGGACAATCTCTGGTCCTGATAGTTGGTCTTCCCCAACTTCTGCCCAGCATACGGGCATTCTACATTTTCTCCCATACAAGGCCTCAAAAGGAGCAGCCTTGATGCTAGTATGATAGCTGTTATTGTAGGAGAATTCTATTAGGGGTAAGTGGTCATCCCAACTTCCACCTAAATCAATCACACATGCCTAGAGCATGTCTTCCAGAGTTTGAATAGTATGCTCACTTTGACCATCAGTCTGTGGATGGTAAGCCGTACTAAAGTTTAATCGTGTGCCTAAAGATTGTTGGAAACTTTTCCAAAAGTGAGATGTGTATCTAGTATCTCTGTCAGATACAATAGATACCGACACTCCGTGTAGGGACACAATCTTGTCCACATACAATTTAGCCAATTTATCTGAATTATATGTTTCCTTTATTGGCAAGAAATGTGCTGAGGTCAACCTATCCACAATGACCCAAATAGTGTCATTTCCACTTTTGGTCTTAGGTAACTTGGTAATCAAGTCCATAGTTACCATTTCCCATTTCCAAGTGGGAATTTCAAGCTGTTGTAGAAGTCCTGACGGTTTTGATGTTCGGCCTTAACTTGCGAACACGTCAGACACTTAGCTACATAAGTGGCTATGGATTTCTTCAAACCCATCCACCAATAATTCTTCTTCAAGTATTGATACATCTTGTCACCTCCCGGGTGAACCGAGTATCTTGAATTGTGCGCTTCTTGGAGGATTAGATCTCTAAGTCCTCCAAAGATTGGAACCCAGATTCTTCCATTGAATCTAACGATTCCATCCTTTCCAGGCGCTAACTGTTCCACAGTTCCGCCTAATCCTCATTAGGGATATTAGCCTCTAATAGGGCTTGTTTTTGCGCATCTAATAGTTTCTCATTTAAACCATTTCTGAGCTTAATGCTCTTGGAGTTAATCCTTATAGGTTTAACTCGTTCCTTGCGACTTAAGGCATCAGCAACTACATTTGCCTTGCCTGGATGGTAGCGAATCTCACAATCATAATCATTAAGTGTTTCCATCCATCGGTGTTGTCGCATGTTCAATTCTTTCTGATTGAACAAGTGTTGGAGACTTTTATGGTCAGTGTATATAACACACTTTGTGCCATACAAGTAATGTCTCCGCAGTTTTAATGCAAATACAACGACACCCAATTCCAGATCATGGGTGGTGTAATTCCTTCGTGCACCTTTAACTGTCGTGATGCATAGGCAATCACTTTGCCTTTTTGCATTAGCACATAACCCATGCCAGTGTGCGATGCATCACAGTAGACTACAAAATCTTCAACACCCTCTGGTAGGGATAACACAGGAGCATTGCTTAGCTTGTGTTTAAGAACCTCAAAGGATTCTTGTTGTTTTGGACCCCAATTATACTTAACATTCTTACATGTCAAGGTAATTAAAGGAGTGGCTATTCTTGAAAAGTTCTCAATGAACCTCCTATAATAACCGGCTAATCCTGGAAAACTACGAATCTCCGATGGGGTTTTGGGTACTTTCCAATTTATGATGGCCTCAATTTTGGCGGGATCCACTAGGATACCACGCTCACTTACCATATGTCCAAGGAATTAGACTTCTCTAAGCCAAAATTCACACTTAGAGAATTTAGCATAAAGCTTCTCTTGCCTTATCAGTTCCAGAATGCACCGAAGGTGATTCTCGTAAAGGCGAGGAACTAGGCCGAATAAAGCCTTTCTCCAAAAGTTCGTCTAGCTGCGTTCTCAATTCCTTCATTTCCGTTGGTGCTAGTCTATACGGAGCTCTAGCCACTGGTGCAGATCCTGGTAGGATATCTATTCTAAACTCCACTTGCCTGTCTGGAGGTAGGCCTGGTAATTCCTCTGGGAATACATTGGGATATTCCGAATTGACTGGTAGGTCCTCCATGTTTGGCTTAGGCTTATTTATGGTAACTTGTGCCATGTAAATACACATCCATTCCTCAAACACTTGGATGCCTTAAATAATGACACCTTGCCTGGCAGTCCATCGTGTGAGTCTCCGGGGATGGTGATCATTTCACCAGATGGGGTCTTAATTTCGATGAGCTTTTTATCGCAGGCAATGCAGGCTTGGTTATAAGATAACCAATCCATACCTAAGACAACATCAAACCCCGCCAATTTCATTGGCCAAAGAGAGATAGGGATGGAATGATTCTTAATGGATATAGAGCATCCATCAAGAATTGAAGAAGCAGTTTCTAAGGTTCCATCGGCAAGTTCTATCTCATAAATTTTATCTAGAGTTCTTACGGGTAAATTTAACAGTTTACTAAACTTATGGTCGACAAAAGATCTATCTGCACCCGAATCAAAAAGAACTCTAGCATAAATATCGTTAATGGGGAAAGTACCTGTTATGACGTTATTGTCATTAACAGCTTCCTTAGCAGTCAGTCGAAAAGCGCGTGCATTTCCCTTCTTGGCCTCTCCAGGATTCGGATTATTATTCTTTAGATTTTTAGGGCAGTTAGCTTCAATGTGCCCTTTTTCATTGCAGATATAACATACAACATCCTTAAGGTCTTTACAATCTAGGGTCTTATGCCCTCTCCTTTTGAAATACCACAAGGTCTAGCTTGTGAATCAGAATTACACTGTCCCCGTGTCTGCGGTTGCAAGTCTTGCAAAATGGCATCACAGCCGACTTGCCTTGGTTCCCCTTGAACCCGAATCTCCCTTTATTTTACTTATTAAATCTTTCAGGAGTTGTCTTCATCTCTCTTCCTTTTCCCGTCAGCTTCTGGCTTAACTGACTTTTGCCTTACAAGATCAAGGGTGAAAGAAAGAGAGAGATAGGTCTACAGCAGACCTATAGGTATTAGGCTGAGCAGTCTTTACCATGCCCTTAATCTCGGGCCCTAATCCATTGATAAAATGCGCAATGCGTTTGGATTCAGGGGTGATTAGATAGGAAACTAACCTAGATAGGGAATTGAAGTCGGAAACATACTTCCAATAGTCTAGGTTTTTCATAGAAAGAGACAAGAAGTCTGTCTCTATTTTCTCCACCTCATGGGGTGGGCAGTAGGTTTCCTTAATAAGGTCCATAAACTTAGACCATCCCAGATTATACAGGTATACTTTTCCTGTGGACCGAATCGTGGCTTTCCACCAAGTTAGGGCATCTCCCTTGAAGGATTGTGATACATACTTGACCACATCCTTTTCAGCACAGCCGCTGATGTCTCAATGGTCTCCATCTCGTCCAGCCACTTTAGGGCTTCTACAGCTCCTTTTTCCCCATTAATGTCTCGGGGTTTACAGGAGACAAAAGTATTTGTAGGTGCATCCGTCCTTAGAAGAACGGGACCTATCAGCATAGTCTATCCTCTTTGGTTCACTCTTCGCATTTGATGAGTGAACAGAGCTCTCTTTATGAGCTGAGGATGGGGTAATCGATAGTGGTCTAGAGTGAGTAGCACTCGACTCTCTAAGTTTCTCTATGGCTTTACCCATGGCCCTTTCCACTGCCGCATCAATGCGAGCTTGGAAATCATTATCATCAATATTTCTATTTTTGGTGCTGCGTTCAACGTCCCGCTGGCTATTTTGTGCCTCATTAGAATTAGCCATTCTTCAATTCTTTGGTTCTATATACCAAATAAAATTTGCCTTAGGCATGGTATACCGACATATCAGCTTTAAACATTGGATATAAAATCCATCGCCTAATCATGCTAGTGTGAATAACATCACAACTCTTAGGCTTAAAGTATCTATATTTGGCCTAGGTCTTAATAGGACCATTATAGGCAATTTACAATCTGGACGAAGTCCATATATTACTAGACAATGGATCGGAATATCACAACTGTTATTGTCATATTTTACAATTGTATAGCACGTAGGCTTGTCACAAAGGACATTTAAAACATGGCACATAGGCCTGTCACAACGAACATAAAATATGGCACATAGGCCTGTCACTAATGGATATAAGATATGGCACATAGGCACTACATCACTAATGGATGTTTTATTTATCATCATACTGATGATATTAGCTAGGATCAAATAGATCACATAGGCTCTATAAAATTAATCATAGCCCGAAAGGGCAATACATCACTAATAGATGTTTTATATCACCGCACTGGTGTTTATTAGCCGGGATCAACTAGATCACATGCAATATATATATATATATATATATATATATATATATATATATATATATATATAAATCATAGCCACAAGGGCAATACATTACTAATGGATGTTTTACTTATCACCATACTGGGGATATTTAGCCGGGATCAAATGGATCACATAGGCTATATAAAATTAATCATAACCCAAAAAGGTAATACATCACTAATGGATGTTTTATTCATCACCACACTGGTGATATTTAGCCGGGATCAAATAGATCACATGGGCTATATAAAATATCATAACGCGAAAGGGTAATACATCACTAATGGATGTTTTATTAATCACCGCACTGGTGATATTTAGCCGGGATCAAACAGATCACATGGGCTATATAAAATAACTCATAACCCAAAAGGGTAATACATCACTAATGGATGTTTTATTCATCACCGCACTGGTGTTATTAGCAGGGATCAAACATATCACATGGGCTATATAGGACATAGTCCATTACCTTGAAGGCTAGCGTGATTCCTCAAGTCACACTACCATGAGTATGAACATTACTTGAATGTTAACATAAGAGGACCTTAATGGTTGATTAATAGTCCCGGTCGCATTGACCTTAATGACTTGGAGGCTTGAACTTAGTCCACCACCTCTAGATAGAAGGATAACTTCCCTTAACTATCATTATAGAAGACCCTTTCATTCTTAACTATCATTGTATATTTTGGCCAAATATGTGGTCTGTGCCACTTGGCTAAATCAAAACCATTAAGATCTTTTTGGAATTATATCGCAGAGCATAAATTTCGAGTAAAATCGAGACGCTTGATTTGAAGAGGATGAATACATATATATAATTCCAAAATACTTCATTAAATTTTAAATTAGAAATTACAATACTAGAAAATGAAATAAATTGTCCATGCAAGGACTTTAAATAAATAAACATGTCCACGCAGGAATAAGGAAATAACAATGTCCTCGCAGGGACTACATATAATTAGAAGAGACTTCACTCGTCCTTCTTTCCTTTGACTAACTTGGAGAGTTTCTTGAAGAACTTATTTGTCTTCTTCTTCGTTTTCTCCGCTTGCTGCTGCATCTCTTTCATCCGTTCCAAGGCCTCATTAATGGCCTCAAGTGGTGGCGGAGGTTATGGTTGTGGTTGTGGCTGTGGCATAACCGGATACTGGTACCCATAAGTTGGATATCCAGTCGGTGGTTAAGCAGGTGTGAAAGGAGACGGGTAAAGTGCGTTGTGCATAACCGCCTGCATGTAGGGGTCTTGCGACCATGCTTGATAGTCTGCCGCTGTAGATGGGTTAAAAGGATCATATCTAGACGTGTTGGGATATGTGGGGATTCGGTTAGTATAACCCGATGGTGGTGGTTGAACAGTAGGTGTTGGTGTTGGTTCCACTATAGGTGAAACATTAGAGGGTCCACCCATTTGTGGATCCTCTTGAATTGTAGGGTAGGAATTGGGCAAATGTGGCAGCGATCCCGACCTTTGTCCGGCACGTACCGACATACGTGCTCCACGCTTCCTTCTTGGTGGTTCAGGTGGTGGTTGAGGTTGGTCCACCGGTTCCATGTGGACATCTTCTTGTACTGGGGGTGGTTGAGAGTGATGAGAAGGAGTGTGGGCAAAGGTGAATTGGTTCCAATATTGGTCCCACTCATTAGGACCTTGGTAGGGTGATCCGGCATAGGAGTTCGAATCGCTTGATATTTCTATGGGAAGCGTGTTCGATCCTGACGGCGGCATCTCCAGGTCGGAGTCCTCGTCCATAGGGTTTGGCTGATCCAACTGATTTTGATCGACTTGAGGTGTGTTAAAGTAGTGGTTAGGGTTAAATTCTTCATGGTAAGAGTGATGAGAATGGGAATGGTGAGAATGGTGTGAATGATAGGAGGGGTGATAGTGGTAAGAATTTTGGGAATGTGAGGGCGAGTGTCTATTGTCTCGCTGGTTGCCAAGGAGACGAATCTCCTGATTCTTGGTAGGCATCTGAGTTGTGAGGTTGAGGGGGAATGCACCCCGATGGTCCTCCCCTCATTGGACCTTTTCCTCTTCCACTTTGTCCTCGTACACGTGGTGGCATTTTCCTGTTAGTATTCACTTCAAAACAATACTAATAACTTAATAATGAAATGAGTAATCCTAGGTCAATGCCTAGAATCGAAAGTCTAAGGAATGTGCTCGTGTAAGTTTGAGATTAAACACAAAAGGCTAGTGTTTAATCCTCTCAAACGTTGGCTCTGATACCAACCTGTCACACCCCGGATTTCCAACCCAAATCAAAACACAGGTGAGCCCAGGTGGGGAGTATTGTGACGTCAGTTGATAACATCATAGTCAATTAAACACGGCATAGCGGAAGTCTTGGAGTAAAATTACTATTACAAATCGAATGTTCAAAAAAATAATATAAAGGCTCGTAATAGAAGATCCACAGGCGGATCATAAAATGTACAAGAAAGAATATAAAACAAACTTTAGGGCAGATATAAGGATTTGCAAGATCCTCTTATTCACTACCGAGCAGCTTCCGGCCTATTTCATATTGTACCTGCAGTTTAGTTTTTGGACGATACGTCAGTTTTCGCTGGTAAATACACCCAACTGACTCATTTTGAAAACTTTAAAATGATTTTTAAGTGCAAAACGGCCCAAAATCTTTTATTAACTTGTGAAAGTTGACTTTGCAACATTGTATCAGATGCACATGTTTGTCAATACATACAGGGCCCAGTAGAGAAACCGAGACATGATTAAGTACACACCACTTAGAACTCACGAAGGAGTTATCTCCAACGTCTTGGGTAATCTGCATATGAGCGTCTGTCAGGTGTATGCGTACACCCCGCGCTAAGGTCGTGGTCAATAACTAATGTATTTAGCCGAGGATATCCAGGATACGGTAATTTAACCCCCGATGTTTAAGCTATCAAACAAAACTGATTAAAACGGAATATGCGGGTTTACTAGCCACAAACGGGCATTCGATTGACCTCATTTCAGACCAAGCGGTAATAATTTACCGTATCACAAGCCCATATAGGGAAAATAAATCGAGAGTATTTACCTGAGCTAGTATTCTTTTAAATTTTAATAACTCAGTCGTATACAAAAGTACTAACTGCAGATAGCATTTACCGGCAAGGCTCTAATCTGGGTTATGGCATAAGCTAATCAATTAAATACTATCGGTCTTTATTTAAGTCATAGACTTAGACTGAGTAGTGTACATGATCAAAACGTATAACGCTTGATTAAACAATGATTGGATAGAATGTAGTTTAAACACGACAAGTACTTTGACTTGCATATTATGGGTAAACAATTAACATTCTGGATTTTGAGATTAAAATAATAAGGTTAAACCCGTTTTGGTTAAATTCCGTAAACTAGTTACACATACTTAACCATGCGCATAATAGCGATATCGGGTAACCGGATAAGTTATGAACAATTTCTATATGCCATTATATTTTAAATAAGTTAAGATATCAGTATGATATCAACTTGTATGCCCGTTATGGTTTTAAAACGAAATCATGCCTTAATAGGGCATTTCGGTAATTATATACCGTTTAAAAGGAACGTGAACATATTTTAAGTTTATAATCATGAGTATTTTGGAAAAAATATTTTATTGATGATATAATATCAGTAGGATATCAATTATATGTGTATTTTATCTTTTATGACCAAACTATGCATCTACTGTTAATATGTTTATAAATTATTGGAGATTCTGAGTTTATAATATGTACCTACTGTAAATATGTTTAAAATAAGTTTCAAAGTCAGTAGGTAACAAGTCTTAGTCAATTAATATGGTTTAAACCCATACTATGCGCCGAAACGGCGCTTATGTCGTAAAATGACGTCTTTAAGTGATGTTTACAAAAACTGATGTTAAGGTATATTTAAAATATGTTATTTAATATAACATATCTGTAGGTAAATGATTTATCTTGAAAAGATTTGATTAAAACCATTTTATAAGCCACAAGGGCTATACTCGTCATATATCGACATAGTTTAAGGACCTGTTTGAAAACTCAGTCTATAACTTGGTTTAGCATCCCAAATAATCCTACTTATAATACTACATCAGTAGAAAACTCATTTTTAAGTTTATTACCATTTAAAACTTTGTTTTATGCAAAAAGGACATTTTGGTCAAAGATGGCATAGTTATGGAACTCGCGCATAAACTTAGATTCTGATTATGATCATGTAATATAACCTCAGAGGGTTATGCTATATTATATTATGATCATAATGCAACTTTAGATCAGTAGGTAACTAATCTAAATCGGGTCATAATCGAAAGTCAAAGCAGAAGTCAAACTTCACAACTTTCGGTTGCGAACCGACTCTAGAACTGAAATTGACGAGCCGAACATGTTCATACATGTTCTAATAATTATTACCAACTTGTTTAAGTGTCAAAACAGGTTTCATAACATATATAAGATCAATTTATGATTTTTCCGAAAAATGGCCTGTTTGACTTTTTATTAACATAACTTTAACCCGTCAATTGGTCTAGCAAACGTGATCTTCAGGAGGTGTCTTTTATAGGGATTAACACCTACCTTATTACAATCACTTTGTCATATTCATTTCGAACAATGGCTGGACCATAATGGTCTTAACCGAAAGTCAAAGCGTTTTCCGAAAACGCTTGACTTTTGGCTATAAAAGCTTATAAACGAAAATGCATAAGGAAGGAACACTTACTAGTGATTCCTAGGGTGCAAAAGAACTATGTTGGATGCTCCTTTTAGCTAGGAACTTCCAGAGGAGGGAGAAGAGAGAATAAATGAGAAAGGTGCAAGTTGGAATGTGAACTTAAGCACCTATTTATAGTTGGAGAACTCAAAAGAGGTGAAGCCAGGTGTTTAGGGGTGTAAGAGGGAGCTTACAAGTGTCCCAAAACGTGGCATAGCAGTTTGGCAAGCCATGGTTTCGATTCTAATGGTTTTTGAGCTTTGTGTGGCAGCGAAGAAAAACATTCTGCTGCAGACCCCTTCTCGCGCCCTGCGAGAGACACAGGCCAGGTCTCTCGCGGCCCGCGACCGCCCCTTGGCTAGTTTCAATGTTTGACACTTTAGCCCCTTAACTTTAAAAAGATTCAAAAAACCTTTTTGAACACCTTTTTGGCACTTTTAGCCCTCCGTAGCCAATACTTGGCATACCCGGGATTATGCCCGGTCATTGTCGAGCTCTCAGTTCGTTAAAAGGTCACTCAGAGGTAAGAATTAACATGCTGACACTTTTAATCCCTCCATCATCCAACTTTTATATTAATATTGGATTTAATCACTCTCGTCCAACAAACAGGACATATGAGAGTTAGGACTACGTAAAGGATCACTCAGTGGCTCAGTATAAGCATGTTGACTCCGATGTCACTCATAGCTAGGAATGTTGACACAACGGTCACTCAGAGGCCGAGTTTAAGCATAATGACACTAATGGTCATTCAGAGGCTACACTTTTATGCATGACGACACTAATGGTTGTTCAGAGGCTAGGTTTATGCATGTTGACATCAGAATGTCATTTAGAGGCACAGTTTGAGCATGTTGTCACTTTTAGTCCATATTATTCTTTAGTTGACTATATTAAAAATACAACACATGTCACTATATCATTGGACACGATTTTACAGGGTGTTACACCAAACGACGATGCCACAACATAGCATCATGTTCGGCGATTTTAGAGAACAAACAGGTAACTTGATCTGAGGGAGCTTTGTTCATGTCAAGCACGTAAGCATTTCCTCGACGTTCGGCTTCAAGCAAGTACCAATCCTCTGGTAGAACTATCCCTGGCTTTAAAATGACGCATCCACCTGTTGTGAAAAGAACTTCTAGACCTTTATCGCATATCTGAGAGACGTTCAAGAGACTATGTTTGAGTTCATGAACATAATTGACATCGGAGAAGCTAAGAACTCCGTTTTTACTGTACCCTTCATAGTTATTCTTCAGTTTCTCCTCCTTCAAAATTGACAAGTCCGTCGTCAAAGATTTTGATGTCATTCAGCGAGGAGATGTCCCCTGTCATGTGTGTGGAACAACCACTACCGATAAACAATAGTCTCACGATAGCCCTTAATAGTCGTTCCTGCACGCATAATGGGATTAGTGAGAACCTTGAACCCAAACCATATTCGATCTGGGTTGATAATCACTCTTTGTTTGCAAAACCTCATGAAAGATCACATGACTTTTAGAAGAGTTTGAGGTTTGAAAGGAAGAGGTTGTAGATTTTGACGATTTTGAACACTAAGATTGAGATCTAGCAAGAATTTTGGGTTTCTAGATAGTTGAATCATTGTTGTTTGAAATAAAATTTGGTAGATATTGCATTTAATTTCTTGGACTTATTTTGGAAACGATATGAGTTTGAAAACTTTTGGTTGATTTGCTTCACTAGATTCCAGTCTCCATCAGAGGGCTTGCTTGAGAGAATTGATGTCCATAACGTTGATAGTGCGAAGCCGTCAGATGAGTGTTCCTGGAGTGGTAAGACACGAGAGGACGATGAACAAAATTTCTAGCTATGAGCCCTGGAATTCCACAATTAAAACAAGTTTTTCTTTTCGAGAAAAAGACTTTTAGTTCTGCTTGTGTTATTCTAGGGAGCTGATTTGGTCTCTTCTTTCCACTAGGTACTGATTTCTTGTGTGTATATTTACTCTTGGATGAAACCTCCTCACAATCATCAACACAAGAGTGAGTGTCTGTAGGTCCGGATCGGTTCACCGAAGAACACAAGCTCTGCATTTAATCCGGTTTAACATGCGGATCCGTTAAACCAAACGCTAATTGATACACGAAACGTAAATAATCACTGTTTGTTATGATTCAACGTAAACCAGACAGAGTTTCGTCGCTAAACGGCACCAATTCTCCTATTCTATGATTGAACTTGATAAATTTTGAAGGAGATCTTGTGTGGAGTATTGATATCTTGTTCGATCTTGGGATGCTATTTATACTCATTCATGCAAGCCTTGTATGAAGTGTTCACCACTTCGTACGTACATATACATTTCCACATCGTGTGTGAAGTCATAATATTTGATTTCTCAATTTTCATGATTCATGATGATGTCATGATTGATTGTTGATGATGCAGTATCTATGATGTCATCATTACATCATACCCTATTATATCCACACATCGAGCTGTACTGAATCCTAACCTGTCTAACCAATCCTAACACAACCTAGCAAAACTTCTGTTCGGTATTTTACAGACTCAAGACACTAGACATTACATGTACAGTTAGATTTCTAACTAGGCCACACGAATAGTGCACTAACAATCTCCCCCTTGGACATAACTAGAATCTGTGATGTTTAGTCTTGATCTGCCTTGTATAACATTTCAAGTGAAACCGCAGTCTCCCCTTGAATGATGCCCCGAATCTCTAAGATTTGACGTTTAAGAACAAACACACGTATCCACACACAAACAGTTTATCAACAGTCTCGTTGATCCGGCTCACATTCAACATTATCAGGTTTCAATGGAAGATTTGGAAAGATTTTTTTTTGATTTTGAATTTTGAATGTAGAAAAATAAACATACTGAAATGTAATATTTAAAGTTTATATTTTTGTGAGAAAACGTGCTAGAGGATCATATAAGTTTTACTGAGACATATCAAATGCACCATTGATCTAGATGAAACACTCAGTTTAAACAATTCATATGGATTGTCGATATTGTTATCCACTTAAACTCAATCTAAAAACTTTTGCAATGCTTACCGATACGTTAAGGTCATTAATTTACACTAAGTTCTTATGGATCCCACAATCTCAGCATATCCCCTCATCATGTAGTACACTAACTCAAATGATGCCTTTAAACTTTCATCAACTGTGATATGTGTGAAAATAACGCAGAATGTTTAAACATTAATAATCAGGTCGATCTTTCGATACGCAGAGAAAGTCCAATGTTTAAACAAAATAAGAAATAAAAAACAAGTTGAAATTGTTAGATCTTAACCACCAGTCCGATATTCCCATATACGCAGAGTGATCCAAGATTTAAATGAAACACCAAGTAAAATAAAGTAGAAACGTTCAGGCACTAACATCCAGTTTGATACTTTCGTATACACAGAGGATGTCCAATGCTTAAACAAAATAATGAAATAAAATAAGTTTAAATCTTTTGAACATGAAAACACAATCACAATGACTTTTTTAGTAAGTTGTGAAAGTTCACAAACTGACGGTTTTTATGCTTTTCAGCAGTCAACGATTACCGAGTAGGTACACAGTCACGAAGGACAAAACTAAGTACTATGCTTTCAACTGCGTTTCCCACTAGAATTAGGCTTTTTCTATATAACTTTGTATCGTTTTTGCAAAACTACTAGTCTAGCTAAGCCTACCGACACATCTTTAGTGAGATTGTTTATATTTTAAGCAATATATATCTTTAGCATGCACTGATAGTCCACTGATGTACTATCATTTCCTCTTTTTGCACAAGTAATTTCATTTTCATTTTTCAATGTTTTTACATTTTGAGATTTTCTATTGTTTTTGGCTTTCCAAAATTTTTTATCTATCTAAAATGATTTTAAAATGTTTTTCAATTTTACAGAAATTTTTGATTTTGGATTTTGACAATTTAAAAATTTTTCTCCCCTTAAAATTGAAAACATCATTTCAAAATCAAAAATAAGAATCTTCCAATTTAACCATTTAACGACTTTTTACAAATGTGAACACGAGACTAGCATTTTGTTTGTGTGGACTATCACTCCTGTCTCTCTGCATGAACAACCACTGCTTCTGAAATGACACTTGCTTGAAGCTTGGTTATCCTGCACATTCAAAAACACTTTAATTAGTTATGAATTGGAACCCAATCTATTCTGGATTTAGGTTTACCAAATTCATTAACACCTGAAGTAAACAAACATTGACACTCTTTTTTATATTCAAACAGTTCGATAAAAACTTATCTGAAAAATTAACTTCATTTGATTTTTTAACTGTTTGATTAACTAATTTTTCTCCACTGTTCTCTCTTTTTTACTCATATTTGTATCTGATGAATTCGTTTTACTTGACTGATCACTCTTTGTAGAGTAAAACGATTCTCTAGAACTTGTATCTGAAACGATCGTATCCGAGGACAAAATCTTTTCCAAATACTCTCTCGCTTTCTTTCTCTTTTTACTCAATCTGTCTTTCTGCCCTTGTGACAATTTCACTTTCTGTTCTTTGGGCTTTTCTTCTGTTTTCTCATTTTTCTTCGTAACTTTTCTTTTCTCCCCCCTGAAATTTATCCAACGAATTTATCGGACAATCTCTAGCAAGATGACCTTTGGTTTGACAATTATATTAACTTCTCGTATCAAATCTCTTTCTCAGGCAATTAACAACAATGTGTCCACTTACTCCACAGTTATAACACACCCTGTTATCGCACTAATCTCCTCTATTAATCCAAACACCCAAATCATAACATTAATTTGATGTGTAGTAATTATCTTTCCAGCTTCTTTTAAAAACTTGATTTGACGTTTGAGCACTGTGGTCCGACCTACACCACTTATTTTCAAATTTTTGTGAGTTTTGATTTTGATATTTTTGTGAATTTTTACAATGATTCGATGATTGAAATGATGATCTTTCATTATTACTTTGAAAATTTTTAGAATCTTTAGAATTTTTAACATTTTGTTTTTGTTTTTGTTTTTGTTCCCCATTCTGCTTAGAAGGTTTTTGCGTTGAACATTCACCTTTTCAGCAGATTGTAGAACAGTATATTGAAAATTTACTTTTAGTTTCAAAAATATTTTATTTTTATCATTTTTATCATCATCAATATTATCATCACAATCCTCAATTATGACATTGTCATAATTTGCAACATTGTCATTTATTGGAATTTTATCGATTGGTTTTGGAACTATATGATCTAGCATTAACGACGAGTTAACAAACCTTTCAGTTTTGTTTCAACGATCTCAACATCATTTTCAAGTTGAGTTATTTTTTGAAGATAAGAATTTATTTCTTTTTGTTTTTTTTGAAAATATTTCCATTAGAACTATTTTTTCATTTTCTAACATTTTTATTTGATTTTTAAAATCTTTTCAATTTTTAATTTTTCATTTTCTAAAATTTTTATTTTGAAATTCTTTTTCATTTTCGTTTAGATTTTTATTTTCTAATGTCAAACTCTCCAAATTAATCAGGAGTTTTGCATTTTCTGCCCGATAATCTTTTAATTTTTCATCACAATGGCAGACTGATTCAGAACATGAAACCTCAATGGTAAACGAGTTAGATACTTTGACTTCATTGTTCTTCACCTTTACAGCTTCACTACCTTTTTGTTTCATAGCCTTTTTCTTTTCAATTTCTGGTTCGTGTTCTTTAATCTTTCTGATAAATTCATCTAGATCTAACAATCTGAACCATGGAAATCCTTTCAATTCAACTAGATAATTATCCCACTCAGAAGATAAAGATTCTGCAAACTTTGATATCTTCTCAGCATTCAATACCCAGACCCAAATCCTCATTTCTG
This sequence comes from Scalesia atractyloides, assembly GCA_947069175.1. Lineage (NCBI taxonomy): Eukaryota > Viridiplantae > Streptophyta > Magnoliopsida > Asterales > Asteraceae > Scalesia > Scalesia atractyloides. Next base: position 59,056,292 of record CAMTDV010000008.1, read on the forward strand.
AAACAAAATCACAGTACCATTTTATCAACTCATCCAATGTTTCATCTTTCATGATCATGAAAGTTTCAAATAAGTGTTTCACAATACTTTTATACTTTTGACTTCCTTTCGGAGTTGACACATTAATATTTTATTTCAACCTAAAATCTTCCCAATCTATTTTTAAATTTGTCAACCCACTAAGCTTTGAACTTATTAAATTTGTATTCTCTTGAACCCGGATAGTCAAGCCCGAAACTTTGTAGATTATAACCTGGTTCAAAACACTTGTACCAAAAACTCAAAAATCACGGTCCAAACTGTACTCAAATGATTCGGTCCACTTAACTAAACTTGGTTCAACTTGAAACCCAATATTTAGTCCAATTCCAAAGATTTTCGGCCCAATACCAAATCAAAATCTTAATATGTAGCCCACACTTGTTAAACAATACTACGATCTCGAATTTTCTGCTCCAAAAAAACTTAACCAACAACTATGCAACCCAAATTAGAATAACCATCACATCTAAAATTATGTTTTCATTTGTAAAGAATTTTATGATGTCAAGTCAGTTGTTTAATTCTTTAAAAATGATGATTCTCAAAAAAAAAAATAAAAAAATAATCTGTCACCAACTTTTAAACCTTCGAGATTTAAATCCTTTTTTTTGAACGACCAACTAAACTCCATTTTATTAGAATCATTTTATTAGAATAACAAGTACCAGCAGAACCCGCAAGAACAACCCGGCAAAAAAACAACAAAATCAACCGAAACCTTCAACATTAAATCTCAACCAATCTTCCCAAGTGAAATTTACACCCCTAGAACGCGTCTTGAGCCACAAGAACCTAAGGATTTGGCTTCCTCCACAACCTTTGACACTAAAGGATTTAAAACTCAAAAAAACCGCATCATTCCTGCATTGCCAAATGCTCCAAAAAGCGATGTAAACAAGAGCCTGAATGGATTTTTTCCTCGCCTTAGAGCTTTCCATACGATCACCCATTGCCAAGAGGTCGTCGATATGAAAAGCATAGTAGCTAGGAATTCGCCACTACTGAAAAAGAATATGCCAAATAGTTTGTGAAAATTCACAGCTCGGGAAGATGTGTTTAGCAGTTTCCTATTAGTCTCTACAAAGCCTGCATGTCGGGTCTTGAACGGAAACATTCCGGATATAAAGCGCATCGGCTGTTGGGAGGCGGTTAAGACTAGCTTCCAAGCCACGAAACAAACCTTTTTGGGGACCAAGGAATTCCAAACAAAGTCTGCAGTAGGATGGTTGTCTCCATCAGACGCCATAATAGATTTTAAATTGTAACACCCCGACCGCGTAAAACAACGAACCGCGGTGGAAACGTCGGGGAGTCATGTCATAGATCTATTGTTTCACAACTCGTGGAATTTAAAATTTTGTTTTATTAAGTTAAATGTTTACATTGTCTTGGGATAAACAGAAACAACACATAAATAAATTGTCTTTCATGTTTTAAGTCACTAAGGCCCGCGTCCATTCCTATGTGAAGCATTCATCATATTATCAAGCATTGACTCCTGAAACATATGTAAAAAGAGAGTCTGCATAAAAATGCCGGCGAGTACATAGGTTTTGTGAGTGTGTCAAATTCGTGGCTTTGTATACATATTGCAACACATAGTATGACTACAAGAGCTATTAAGTGAAAACCTCATATCAGAAGTGTTTGATATTGCAATACAATTAACCAACTAAAACAAGTTGGTTAGAGTTGTGAAAACCTTATAGCCATGAATCTTGACCAAAAAGTTTCTTTTGTAAAAACCTTGTAATAGATTGATTCAAAAGAAAACTTCGTATGTTTATATCTTTAAGTGAATCATTGCGTGACATTGTTCAAAAACATTTGTCCGTGTTATAAACCATTTGTCCGTGTTATAAATCAACCGTCCGTGTTATAAACCAATTGTCCATGTCATAAACAAATCGTCCGTGTTTTTAATTGTGAAAACTTTTGATCATTCTTTAATGAACACATTCAAACCTGTGTTGGCTATACCACCAAAGGGTATCTTTAATAGACCATCAAAGGGTCTCTTTAATAGACTAACAAATCAACAAATGATTTGTTAATCAGAAACAATTTATGTCATTACCCAAAGTTCCACCAAATTCAGTGAACAGTCCGATAATGGGATTGTCAATCCTATGGTACCATAACATACTACTGGTCGGCTCGGCCAAAGCTAATGAATATCATTCGTGTTATGGATAACGCATCAACAAGTTGTTCACATTATTGAAATCGTATTGTTTTATGTATAAACCCTATTGTTTTTGAAAACTTGAAAATGATTTAGCACATTTGAGTCACCCCAAAACATTTGCAAAATGTAAAAGAGGGGAACTATGTACTCACTTTGAAAATCATTTTGTATATATAACCATGTATATTGTTTTGAAATCTTGAAAATAATTACAGGCACATATGAATCACCCTAAAACATTTAGAAAATGTAAAAGAGGGGAACAATGTACTCACTTGGGATTGCGAAAGTGTTCTTGATCAACGGAATAAACAAAGCTCAAACGTGTCCTAATGTGCAGATAAATATGTTAGTGTGTCGGGACTACAAACGGGAGATCGGATAGAATGAAGTCTTATAAACCAAATGAGTGTTGGAACTCATGTGATATGGTCAAACTTAACATTCTGATTTGGAAAGGATCCTAAGTGCTTTTGACCCATTATGACTCGTTAAGGTAGTTTATGCTACTTTAACGGGTCATTAGCGTAAACGCGTGATCGGATGGTTAAAAATGCCTTATGATAAGTCTTAAAAGCCCAAACTTGTTTGAAAATGTTATAACATCAGTTTATATGGCAAAAATTTGGTTACATGTGTTTAAAATGGATTTATGCGCAAAAGGGCATTTTGATCATATTTTTTAAGAACATGGAAGTAACTTATCATAACACTAACCAAATGACGTGACCATAAGGTATAACCTCAGTAGGTTATTACCTATACAACTATGGTCACAAATATGTGTTTGGTCAGATCCTAAGATCGACCAAACAGGCCAGATTCGAAAGTTAAAGCGGTGGTCAAGACCGCTCGACTTACGACCCTAAATAAGCACTAAACTAGAAGTGATGAGTTAGACATGTCAAAATATATCTAAATAAGTTTATAAAAATGATTTGGTATAAAAAATTGGTGTTTTGATACCCGAAAATAGTTTCGTCGTAAATGCACATGCGCATTTTTGACCGAAACTTTGACTCGCCACTTCGACTAGTAAACGTGGTAATCAGAAGGTGAAATCGTTAGGGATTATAACCTTCGTGATTACGATCATGCTTCAAAGTTCTATTGAACTTTGACTTGACCAAATATGGTCTGAACTAAAAGTCAATCAGGAAGCCAAAATGTTCGACTTTTAGCTCAAAATAGCTAAAATAATGAAAGAACTAGGAAGAATACTAACTCGTGTTGAAGAACACTTTCGGAACTCAATATAGGAGGCTTTCAAAGGCTAGAAACAAGCTCCAAGAAGGATTGAAAGAAGAACTTCACACTTTGCTTTGAAGTGTTTTGAAGTGGTGTGAAAAAAGTGGAAGAATCATGGGGTATTTATAGTATTTTAGGATCAAGGAGGTGAGGACAAGTGTTCTCAAGTGTGGATTAGTGTCCTAACATGTGTCAACACCAAATTAAGTGTGACAAAATGAGTGCTAGGTGTCAAAAATTGAAGATAGGTGGCAAACTTGGTGAAAAAGCAAAAATCCTTATTATTTTTTTTTTACATTTTTGGCCCTTGGACTTATATTTTCACTTGTTTGCCATTTTTAACCCCTTTAACCTAATATTTAGGTTATATAAAGGTGTTAAGACACGTGTAACTTGGATTATGCCTGAAGATGTCATGGATGTCAGTTCCTTCGGTTGTACGGTTACACGTTTCGCAAAAATGCGTAAAACGCTGTAACGAACACGAAAATGATCGAAATTGTGAAACGATTGACATTTTTGCATTCTAATCATGAAAATACAAAATTTTATTGAATACAAAAATATTTGGATTGATACACATGGTTCGTATCTTGAATACGAACCAACAGACTTTCGCAGCTTATGTCCTTGTTTCGGAGTGTACGTCGCGTTAAACTGATTGCGTTTGAATGTCAGTTAACGAATTACTTACACAAAAATTTTTGAGGGTTCGAAATCGTGCAAGAAATTGAAATTGTGCAAATGTCTTAGATAATTATACAAATTTCGAAAATAAAACACAGGGTTTCATTGAATATGAAATTGTTTGTACTTGTACAATGATTGAAAAAAGCGCAAATGTCACATAAATGCTTAACAGAATAGTCTCCCGACTCGTGTAAGGCCCACAACTACCAATCATTCTGTTGGCCCAATGAGACTGAGCCCAGCAAGCAACTGAGTTGCTGGAACTCAGTATGTTCAACCGGATCCATTTGCACTCTAGACCAGTTCCAAACGAATCTTCTTGTCCTCGTCCCCGACTCGTATCCCACCCTTTCCGCGACTACATACCTTTTATTTTTTTTCCAAATTAAAGAGACTAGGGAACATGTTACTTAGTGCCCCAGAACCCGTCCATATATCAATCCAGAACAAGATAGTCTCCTTGTTCCCCACCACTCCAGTGATGGAAAAATTCAAGTCGATGTTTAGCCGCGAAAGATCACTATTTATACTCACAATTTGCTTCCATGGTCCCGCGTTTGTAAATAATCTTGGAATAGGATCCCACGCTCAGGACCCATTATGAATAGACAGAACAACTTTCCTCAATAGCGCCTTTTAATTCGTCTTAAAACGCTACCACCACTTCGCTAAGATGGCCAAGTTGGTATCGCGGAGACTACCTAGCCTCACACCTCCATAAGCAATCGGTTGAGTAACCTTATCCCACGCCATACAACTCATCTTATCGTTTTCTTCACTCACTACCCAAAAGAAAACATGCCTAAACCTTTCAAGACGCTTAATAATTTGAACGGGATTACGGTACATCGAAAAGAAATTGTTGGGAGCGAGTTCAATACCGATTTTACAAGTGTAATTATACCTCCAACGGACAAATTCATGGCTTTCCATACGGACAAACGACTTCGGAATTTATCAACAACCGGATCCCAACTTTTCACTAGATTTATATTCACGCCCACCGGAAGCCCGAGGTGGACAAACGATAATTTCCCGCTCTATGTAGGTCCCCTAATCCGTATGGATCTTCACAGAATCGTCTATCCAATCTAGAGTGCGGAAACCACTAGATCAGATTATCATAAAAATACGAGTAAGAACATAAATCAGAATAAACCCCATCTTAATTGATTATCTGTCACAACGATTACAATCAATCTAGATCCCACGAATTCGTCCAAGCCAATCTCTTTATGAATTCTCTCGCAACCTTAACCCTAATGCAAAACTCTGTTTATATAGAGACAAGTTTGCAATGGGCTATGGTTTAACCACATGGGCTGCAAATTGGACTAGGCCCAATTCGCCTACCACTCCCTATAATGAGGGTCTGGTTTGGCCCAATCACTACAACTAACTATTACAAAACTATACCCGCTAACTGTTTATCGTTTTACTAATTACAAGATATCCAAAGACCAAATCTAAGTTGTTGTCACAAATATGCACCAACAAACTCCCCCTTGACAATAGCTTCTAAATCAACTTTGTCTTCAGTCATCTTGCAATCTTCAACGTCTTTGGTCTTTGGATAGCTTCAGCTTTAATAGCTTCAGTCAGCAACAGACTCCCTTTAAGCTGATGCATCCAATCACCAAATCTTCTAAATAGTTGGCATTTGAGTAAACTCCAGATTAGCACTTGCATAGCAATTTTCAAACTCATCAACTTTGTCTGCAATGTAGAAAGGAGGTTCTACCATGCATCCAAGCAAATTCCTCTTCACTAAACTTCTCAGCAACACACTGCTACAATCTGTACACTATAAAACAAACATCTTGAGAAACCATAAGAATTTTTCAACACAAGTTAACAAATTATTATTATTCAAGAGATGGTAAAACTGTATCACAGATTAAGCAATTTCTAACTCAAACTACACACTTAAAATTTTTAAGCACACATAACCTGCAAGATTTTAAACTATTGAACTCATCTCCTAACACCGTTTCCTTCTATCGGTAACAACTCCTCCATGAACAACCATTTTCCGTACGCTTAGAATTTACAAGAAAAAGAAAATCTTTTTGGATTTTTATAAGCAAATAAATAATGAAATAATAAACACTCCGTTTTTATGAGAATCACCGGGAAGAAGATCATATCAGCAATATCAAATTGTTTTCACACTATTAGATAATTCTATATGTAATTTTCATGGAAAACAGTTCAAGATGATTACCAGTATTGTTTATCCACTTAAACAAAATACATGAACATTTCAAGTATTACCTAGTGATATGTTAAGGTAATTTTATATTGATATACTAGTGTATCCCACTTCAGGACATACCCCCACGATCAAGGTATGCATAAAGATTCCTCGTAGAAGGCGAGTATACCGAAATTCATCCTTTTTTTATTTATAATGTTAGATAATTGGTGACCATGTCAGTACTTCTGTACAACAAAGAGACCAATATCCGACGAGGGTCAGGACAAATACCACAGATTTTTGTACGATTTATGCATTTTGCACATTTGGATGACTCTCTAGGAGAGCTTCTTCAATTTATGGGATTTGGCATTTTAGCTCTTTTAAGATATCCTAGTTGTGCCTAGGTCAACATATATCTGGATGCAGCAGAAGGACAACCCTGATACCCCGGATGAAATAACGATATAAAGACCTAAAACGTCAGATTTTGGCAATCTATCAACGCAAGATTTAAGATTATAAAACCATACACCACTGCTATGTTACCCACTCATACACAGTTCGTTATGTTTATATCACCAAGGTAAGTTGATTATTTCATGCTTTTTTCCTACTTGTACCTCATATGATGAAGCTGCTATCACACTTAAGCAATTTAATTTTAATTTCAGTGTGACCGTCTAACTTACTGATGTACTATCGATTCTTCTTTTCCACACAATGAAAACTCATTTTGGATTTTCTATTTTTTATGTTTTTTATTTTGAAAAACAATAAATTATTTACAAAATTCTTATGGAAAACTGGTTATTCAGGATTCTTCATCCCGTTGAGTTCTACTAAATGTTCATCAAACGCTTTTGTGTAAAGATCTGCTAGGTTATCTAGTGTGTCGACTCTATGAAGTTCAATCAATTTCTTTTCAGCACAATCCCATATAAAATGATGACGAATGTCAATATGTTTTGTGCGACTGTGTTTTACGGTATTGGTTGTGATTGAAATAGTGGCATTATTGTCTATCATAATAAGAGTACGAATGAAATTCAAACTATAATCACGCATCTGCTGTTGTATCCATAACCTGAGACCAACAGCTACCCGCAACAATATATTCAGCTTCACACGTAGATGTAGACACGCAGGACTGCTTCTTGCATTGCCATGACACGATCCTCCCTCCTACGAACTGACAACCACCTGTGGTAGACTTTCTGGTTGATTTGCACCCTCCAAAAAGCAACAAACTTCAAATCACTAGCAGCTGGATACCATAACCCAAGTTTAGGTTTCCCCTTCAAGTAACGAAGAATCCGCTTCACCGCTTTCATATGTGACTCTTTTGGATTCGCTTGATATCTGGCACAAAGACACACTTCGAACATGATGTCTGGTCTTGAAGAAGTCAAGTACATTAGAGAACCAATCATTGCCCTATACTGAGTTGGATCAACATCATCCACACTCTCATGATTTGGACCAAGATTGTGATTCTCGCAGATAGGGGTGTTGAAAGTAGCGCAATCCTCCATTTTGAAATGAAACAAAATGTCATACACATACTTTGTCTGATGTATAAACATTCCATCCTTCTTCTGTTCAACTTGCAAACCCAAAAGTAAAATAGTTCACCCAACACACCCATTTCGAACTTGCTCTTCATTACCTCCTCGAATTCATGACACATGTTCTCATCAGATGACCCAAAAATAATATCATCTACGTATACCTGTACCAGCAGAAAGTCTTCCTTCTTTCTTTTAATGAAAAGTGTATTGTCAATCTGACCTCTTTCAAAACCATTCTTTAACAAATGTGCTGACAGTGTTCATACCACGCCCTAGGTGCCTGATGTAATCTATACAATGCCTTATCAAGTCGATAGACGCGATCTGGATAATCTAGATTAATAAACCCATCTGGTTGTGAGACATACACCACTTCTTGGACTTTCCTGTAAAGACACGCACTCTTCACGTCAAGTTGGTAAACTTTGAAGCCCTTGAATTAAGCAAAAGCTAGGAACAAACGAATTGCTTCCAACCTAGCTACTGGTGCAAACCCTTCATTGTAATCAATCCCTCTTGCTGATTGAACCCTTTCACCACTAGCCGAGCCTTATTCCTTGGCACGATCCCTCATTCGTCTTTCTTGCACTTAAACACCCACTTGGTGCCTATTTCCTTCTCTCCTTCAAGCAAGTCAACTAGCTCCCAAACCTTCAACTTCTTAAATGAGCTAGTTCCTCTTGCATAGCTTCAACCCATGAATTATCTTTTAGAGTCATGTGAACATTCTTTGGCTCCTCTTGGGCAATAAAGCATCTATACAAACACTCATTTATCATCCCAGTCTTCTGAATCGAATTAAATAAACAGGAACCTTCGATCACACCTCTTCTTGTCTGAACACATGCAGCAACATCACCTATGATGTTCTCAACTGGATGATCTATGTTTGCGTGTGTATAGCAATGGTGTCAACAACTAAATTATCTCCCAGATTAGATCCAATCTCCCCCTGAATGTTCTTATTAGCAAACGGATTAGTAAAAACCTCCCCCTGAATAGGTTCAGACTCACTATCACTTGAATCCTGTTGAGCTGCACTAGAGGAAGTTTCTGGAGCATCTGTCATTGATATACTCGATCTAGGCATGAAGTTACCCACTTCATCTTCACTGATCCCAGTTTAAATTACTTGAGACTTATCTGCATTGGAAAACTCAGGAATATTAAATGATTTAAAAATGCTATTATAATCATATAATATAGCAGGACCACTCGTTGATTGTTGAGGTGAATAACTAGTGATTTCCATGTTAAACACAACCTCAATTTTACCAGTTTTTAGATTAAAAACCCTTTTATTTGGTGTTCCAGGCATATAACCTAGAAAGTATCCCTCGTCAGCTACCTCACCGAATTTTTTCTTATCTTTATTTCGCACAATGGTGAAGGGTAATCCAAATGGTTCAAAGCCTTTTAAGTTTGCTTTCCGGTTAAACAATAGTTTGTGACATGTTTTGTTAAACCGTTTAACCATCAAAACTTTGTTCAGGACATAACAAGCCGTGTTCACAGCTTCTACCCAGAAAAGAACTGGAAGCTTTGAATCAGAAAGCATAGTCCTTGCAGCTTCAATCAACGTCATGTTTTTCCTCTCAGCGACTCAAGTATGTTGAGGTGTATAAGGAGCAGAATATTGATGTTCAATTCCCTTGCTAAGACAATAGAGATCTAGAATCTGATTCTTGAACTCCGTGCCATTATCACACCTTATCCTCCTGATCCGTGCAGCATGGACATTTTCCAATTTTGTACCTACAAAAAATTCCATGAATACTGTGAGAAATCATCTGTGACAACTAAACAATAGTACTTTCCACCTATGCTTCTTACGTTCATCAGACCGAAAAGATCTATATGAAGTAATTCATAAGGGGCATCTATGGAATTTACTGTTTTGGACTTATGAGGTTTCTTATGTTGTTTTCCCTTTTGACATGGAAGACATTTATCTTCCACATGAAACCTCTGTACTGGCACCCCTTCCACTAAACCGTTTTTAATAATATAATTCATTTTTCGGTAGTGGATGTGGGCTATGCATCTGTGCCACAACATCGACTCAGCCTCAGATGCTTTTAACAATAAACATGCCACCACAGTGGAAGAATCCTTAGCACCCATGTCCATGACATTAGTGTCATTTCTCCTTGGCGCTCTCATCACTATCCAATCATCTGGTATCACCAAACTCGGTTTCAACCCAAATCTTCAGACTTAGTAAAGTGGACCAAGTGACCCTTGTCGCAGATATGAGACACTCTCATCAGATTGTGCTACAGCTGCTCGACATAGTTCACTTTGTCCAATGTGATTGTCCCGTTGGTCACTTTTCCTCGACCTGTAATGTGACCTCCTTTAGCACCTGCAAAATTCACATAACCTCCATCTATATTTTCAAACTCAGCCAACAATCTCGTATCCCCCGTCATGTGCCTGGAGCAGGCACTATCAACTTACCACAAGTTGATAATCCTCCTTAGTAGCTCCTGCACAGCCAAACAAAATTAGTTAGATTGGGAGGGACCCAAGCCTTAATGTTCTTGGGTCTTCCAGATTCATCAACCACCGGAACATCCATCCAATATCTATCACTCCTAACTGGAGTCTTGGATCTTATACCTGTTGATGGAAATGATTTTTGATTTCTATTCGGTCTCTGGTCCTGAGGTTTCCTTAACATATTTGGACTTTGTGACCTTTGGAAATTTTGGTTTTGGTTCCATGAATTCTGATTTTGATAATTTCTAAAGCCATTGTTACAAAAATTTCGAGCACCAATATTATGGTATCGATTTTGAAATTGACCTTGACTTCTAAAATTACTTGAATTACCATTAAAGTTATTCATTCTTGGTGAACTACTTTTAGGTCTCTCAAATCTGCCTGATGTAGATTCAGGCTGAAATCTTTGTTGATTTCTTTGAAAATGAGGAACTTGGTGAGTTCCTTTTTCGGCCTGATCTACACCAACTGCAACACTCTATTGCTAGAGAGCAAATGTCTTTGGTGAGTTAGAAACTTTTTGCTCACCATCACCAATCTTTTCTGGCGATTTTTCTCTCTTTCTCTCAGTCACTTGTGCTTCATTCTTTTTGTTAGGACAACAACTAGCTACATGTCCCTTGGTGTGACAATTGGAGCAGGATCTTCTAGCTAAAGACTTCTTAATTGAAGTCTCTAGTTTAGATTCATCAGGTGATGATGATGCCATTGAAGGAACTTGTTTAGTTTGCTCAATTTCTGATTTTTCTATGTTTTTATTTTTAGCGAACTGCACATTTGACTCTCTTTCAATAACAGTGATCTCTTCTTTCATATCACTCCCTTTAACAAAATCAACTTTTTTAACAAAAAAATGCTTTTTATTCTTAGGGTGTGCATTCTTTGTTTTCAAAACCGCTTCCCTGTTATTATCCTTCTTGGCATGTTCTAACACATCAACATTCCCTGATGTGGAACTACTAGGTGTAGTTGACACAAAGTCTGTTAGCTCTTCTTCGTCTGGCAAAAAAGAATAGTCATGACCAAGAGGTGATGGAACTTCAATGAAACCTTTGAAGCCTACACTTGTGTTGTCATTAATTTTATTCAAGCCATTCATCATGTGTTTCATAACAAAAGATGAATCTCTGAATTGATTCAATTTCTTTTCAAGTTCACAAATTTTCAGTTGTGCTTCTGACAACTCTTTGCATTTTTCAAAAATCCCTTTTGTTTTCTCACTCATCGTATCATGAGCTAAGTCAATATTTGAAGTTTTTCATTTAGTTTACAGGTTAAAATATTGATTTCTTCTTCATAACCTTTAATTTTCTTCAAATATAATGACTCATTTCTTTTTACGAAAAAGTTTGATTCTTTTACGCTCAAGAGATCATTTACCAGACTTTGGTTTTGTTTTGTTAACCTATCAACTTTACTTTGCAGTTCATTACATTTTAAGCAAACATAACTACCAGATCTAGAATGTACCTCTCCTGTTGATTTGCTTAGATTAGCCATGAAAGCAACAAAATTTGCAGCCATCTTCTTATCTGCAACATTTTGTTCTACATCAGATTTCATGTTTTCAATCGTTTGATAATCGTCAACCTTTTCAGCTACACTCTCTTGCTCTACCTCAGCATCAGCTTCTACATCATCAGCTGGGACTATCTCAGCCATGAACGCACGTGTGGCATTGTCATCGCCTTCCAGATGAACACTCCAAGCATAAGAACCTTCTCTAGCAGTAGATATCAAGGCTTTTGAACAAGTGTTAGTTGATGCATTCCTGTTGCTTGATCCATGACCAGGAGAATCTTGAAAAGATGAGTCAGAACGAGATTCAGTCTTAGGTCGTTAACATTCTCTAGCAAAGTGTCCGTAATTTTGACAATTGTAACACCTTACTTTAGACTTGTCAAAGCCTACATTCTTTCCAACGAACTTTCTGCCCGTCCTATTCATGAACCTCTTCACTCTTCTAGAGATCATGGCCATCTACAATTGTAAATCCATCTCCTCTAGGTCATTAGGGTCAATCTGATCATAATCTTCATCAAAAGTAGCAGGATCAGATATTCTTCACTAAATGTAGTTCTCGTATGATGCTACCAATGAAGCAAGCAAGGCCAGATGATCTTCAACAGCCTTGACACTCAGAGGCATAGACCTTGTACTGCAGTTATTATTGCTAGCTTGTTGTCTCTTTGCCCTTGATGATCCTCCTGAAGCAACTACAAAACATACATCACCATCAGCATTTGTCACAACCTGCTCATTTTCACATGAGAGAAATGCAGTTGCTGAATCACTTGAAGCATTGTTGGAGGACGAAGAAGGAATCCCTTTATAAATTCCCGCATCTTGAACCGGATCGTATCCAGTTTCCTTCTTCTTCATGTTGATCTCATAAGCTCTCAGTTTCCCAGCAACCTCTTCCAAGCCTTTATCTTCATAGTGAGCTTCACTCTTTATCATAAGAGTATAAATATCCCATTTGGCTGGTAAAGCATCTAGCAACTTATCGTTTATCTCAACGTCTGTGTATCCCTCTATGTCATAATTGTCCATTTCTGACATTAGATGATAGTATCTTGTGATGATATCTTCGAGGGACTCATTTCGCATGCCTTTAAAGACAGCAAATTACTTCTTCAGCAAGTCAATTTTGTTTTTCTTCATCAGGATTGCCATCATACCTCTTCTCTAGAGTATCCCACATCTCCTTCGAAGTAGTATATCGCTTGAATGTATGTTTGATGCCATCAGGTAACGACATCTTTATAGCAGCTAAGGCCATCTTCTCAGACTCATACAGTCTCTTATCAGCCTCTGACATGTTTATATAGGCAGTGACACATTGTCTGCCTTCAAAGTCATGAGTTGGGTTTACGTACCCATCTTGAATACAGATCCACATCCGTATGTCCTGATATTCTATGAACGACTAAAATCTATCCTTTCATGTAAGGTAATTCTCTACCTTCAACATCTTTGGCAGTTTGTTAGTCGTGCCTGCCTCATGCTCCATTCTTAACAATTCGTTCAAGTTTGACATATTCGACATTTTTTACCAAGCCGGCTCGCTAAAAACGTTTAAAAATTTGTCCGAAATGTGGGAGTACCAAATTGTACCTTTAGACTCGTCTCGACAATACGGATCCAATGATGTGTAATGTCCGAGATACCAATCCGAGATGGTGATTCGTAACAGTGATCCGAGATGGTATTCGAGATGATCCGAGAAGATCCGAAATTAATACCAAAAATCCGAGATGCACTGTTATGATCTGAGATGCCTCCTAGTTTATCCAAGATGCTTCCCAATTTATCCGAAATTTACAAGATCAACAGAAATGATCCGAGATGCTTCACTTATGATCCGAGATGCACTCCTTTTATCCGAGATCCTTGATGTTTATCCAAAACAGCAGCAAAACCCTAGAACAATCATCAAAACGTCCAAAAACCCAACTTTTTCTACAGTAACGATTCCGAACTGAGCAAAATAAGAGCCTAATGCTCTGATACCAACTGTAGGTCCCCTAATCCGTATAGATCTTCACAGAATCGTCTATCCAATCTAGAGTGCAGAATCCTCTAGATCAGATTATCCCAGAAATACGAGTAAGAACAGAAATCACAATAAACCCGATCTTAATTGATTATCTATCACAACGATTACAATCAATCCAGATCCCACGAATTCGTCCAAGCCAATCTCTCTACGAATTCTCTCTCAACTCTCTCTGAAGTGATTAACTGAGCAACCTTAACCCTAATGCAAAACTCTGTTTTTATAGAGACAAGTTTGCAACTAGGTTAGGATTTAACCACATGGGCTGCAAATTGGACTAGGCCCAATTCACCTACCACTCCCTATAATGAGGGTCTGGTTTGGCCCAATCACTACAACTAACTATTACACAACTAAACCCGCTAACTGTTTATCATTTACTAATTACAAGATATCCAAAGACCAAATCTAAGGTGTTGTCCAAATATGCACCAACACTCTACAACCAAGGATGGCCGCCATAGATTCCACTTCCACTTGACTTCGGTTAACATTTAACATTTAAGCGCATTCGCTTCCACTTGACCATTTAAGAATTTTGACTTTTTAAAACCATAAAATACCACTTTTCATTCTTTTAATAAATTTGACATTTATTTATTTTTATTATTCTTTTCTTATAAAAACCTAATAATCTTTTATGTCATAATTTTTTCTTTCTTGAAAACTAATATTTTGTTTTCTTTATAAACCTTTATATTGAACAAACCCTAATATTTTTTATAACAACCGCACACACAGCACCTCTCTTCTTTATCCCAGTGAACCACGACACTCCAAAGACTATTATTCTTGACACTTTTATCCGTTGCGAATAACTCTTTCTCCCTACAAAAAACAATATAAACTGTTGCTATTTCTATTAGTTCTGTTCAAAACACTCAACCTCTCTTTTTAGATTCGACCGACATAAACTTCGATCAATCAAAAAAACCGGCAACTGCTGACAACTCAACAAATTACCAGTCGTATATCCCCCTATCTTATACTTCTTAAACACAAGACTCGAAAATTTCTCTTCTTCGTTTCAAACTTCAACAATCAGAAATATCAACATAGATCCAAAATTCAGATCTAAAATGATTTTATTGAAAGTTACAATCTGCAACTCAGATTCGGATCTAGAACAAGAGCATTATCATCATTTCAACTCAGATCGAATTTCAAGAATCAGATCCGTGACAACCGGCAATTCCCGGTTGTAATTACGCACATAAAAAACATCGAGACAATAATACATAGTGTAATTTGACATAAACTAACTTAATTTGGCCTTTGGAAAGCCTAGGAGCGTCTACTTGATTCACGTTACGCGAGGCGATATTCAAGAATTTAGCGCACAATTGAACTTTAAGCGAACTGACAACGGATAAATACTGACAACGCATAAAAATACAAAATCTCTGTGCTTATATTTATCATATATTTATAATTATGGATATATTTGGATTTTCGGACATCAGAGAGCACAAACGCAGAAGTTGCACGGAACCAAAACACACCGGCAATCAACCACGAAACGGAAGCACCGGACTCGAGTTACGTCTAAATATTTATATATTATGATATATTTAGCTTCGCTTTCGAATTTTTAATGGTCATAGTTGAAACCGGATCGAATAACGGATCAGAAATGACAACAAACGCATCTACGCAATTTTAACGCAACCGACGGGTCTACGCGTTAAAACCGACTCCCAACTTAAATTCCACATGTTAGACCCTAAAATAATATATTACGACGTTCCATGAAGTTCGGGTGCGAGAACGAGTTCCAAAAACGTTATTGGGCCGCTCAAAACATAAAAGAAAAACGGGCTTGTGGGCCTTGGGCCGAAGCCCACTTGAGAAACCCTACCTATAAAATCCTCACAAACCTCATCTCTCTTAATTCAAACCCTAGCCCCCCTCCCACTCAAGAACTCCATGCTCTCTCCCTCCCATCTGAAATCCGACCACCGGAACGGGATTCCAGCCGACTTTCCGGTGCCCATCTTTTTCCGGCGAACCACATACAACCCCCCTCTCTTGTACCACTCTCTACACACATATTGTTTCGAGAGAGAGATAGAGAGAGAGACTTATAGAGAGAGACAGAGAGAGAGAACAGTGAGAGAGAAAGAGAGATCGGTAAGAGAGAGATAGATCGGTGGAAGGAGGCCGACCACCATCATCTGGTGGCGCCGTACGGTGGCTGTGGCAAAGCCACAGTGGTGCGAAGCGAGAAGGACCACCACAGGCGGCGGTTGTGTCAAGCAAGAAAAAGAGAGAAACAGCGAAGAAAGAGAGACGGTGGCGGTTGGGCGGCGAACCGTTTTCTCGGCAGCACATGAGCCGCAAGCGGTGGCGTTCGGCGGTGATGCTAGTGGTGATGTTCGGTTCAAGATTTGGTTTGTTTCGGGTTCATCTCGATTAGGTTCGGATTACAAGACAACAGAGTGCTGGCTCGGGTCTAGGCTAGTGTTTCGGGTTAAGTTTCAAGTTCGGTCAACATGGTCAATTCGGGTCTCTAGTCTCGGTTCGGTTCAACAAGTCAGGTTACGGGTCAAACTTAGTCAACCTCAGGTCATGGCTCGGTTCGGATCAGATTTGGTTTGGGTTTGGTCAACCGCGGTCAACATTAGATTCAGTTCAAGATTCGATGCGGGTTCATTGTAGTCAACACCGGGTCGTCAACAGCGGGTCAACTTAGGCAAACCTGGTCAACAACAGTCGATATCGATCAACTCAGGTTGACTCGGTTCAGTTATGGGTCAAGCCCGGTCTACTCAGTCAACACAGGTCAAAACTCGGTCAACTCAGGCAAACTCGGTCAACAACGGCTCTTGGTAAAATAATATTAATGGAAGTTATTAAATAATTATTTAAGGTTTCGTTTTAACGCGACATCGAGCTCTAACCTGAACCAACTAACAAAATTGTGAGAAAATAAAATCCGTGAACTTATACGTTGTTTTGGTTATACATCTTGCGTACATATACAAATAATTATATTAGACAAAAACCGAATCGACACGACGATACGATATATATATATATATATATGTGTATATATATATATATGTATGTATATATATATATAAAATTTATATTTGAAACACGAACGAAAGTTATATATATTGTTGTTACATAGATTGTTGTGTTTTGAAAAATATATCGACAACTTATATTGTCGGGATCATCCTAAAACAGAGGAAACTCTGCCCGTTTTTCGTAAAACTCCGTAATACGAAACGTGTTATATTCTCAAAACTAAATCTATGGGGATTCAAAGTATTTTTATAAAATAAATTTAAATATATATTTACTTTCAATGACTCCTTATAACCCGCAGAACAAGTTTACGACATCTCAACGAACACGATGTACAAGTTAACCAAACTCGAGGATTTTTATAAAATAAATATAATTGGTTATATTTATTTCAAGCGTCGAAATTCGGAAATCATATAAAATGAATATAAATATTTATATTCAAGTGTCGAGATTTTTAATACTTTTATAAAATAAATATAAATTGTTTATATTTATTTCAAACGTTATAAACGAAGTACGACACATCACCGGGAGATTATAACAAGTGTACAATTATATAATTATTAATTATAAACGAGACGCAAGACCTATTATTTCGGATATGCAACGTTCTACCTGTATATGTGTATACATGTATATATATAATGACATCTTACGAAAGTTACAACGAGTCTTACCATTATCCATCTACGAACTTCTATTGGGGACGACTAATACGATTCTATAAATATATTTATATTATTATATAAATATATATTTATTCTAAACCTCTTGGAAACTAAGTGTTCCCAAACTTAGTGTTTATCATCGACTATAAATGGAACTTAACAAGTATAACTCATTCTTTTCCATTATGTTAACAACATACCGTCGAATCGTTCGATTAGCGATTTGGTAGAGATTGATGACACGTAGTTTAACTACGTCATTTTATTAGAAACTTATAAGTTATTCCTTTATAGGAATGTCATAGATTGCATGCTAGCGAGTCACATTTTGGAAACGGTATTTTGGAATCACATTAAGCTAGCTTTGCACTGGATATCAAGGTGAGTTCATAACCCCCCACTTTTTACGGTTTTACATTCTTATTAATGTTTTCAAGGGGTGGAAAGACATACAAGTTTTGCAAAAGTACACAATATTTCGATGAACGAAAACAACAGATTTCTAAACCATGTTGCATATGAATTTCAATAAACTCAAATAGTTTACGAAAGGTTTATGCTAAACATACCGGTTTTACAAAACACTCGCGTATTTTCGAAACGTGCATGAGTTTCATGATTACTGACGGGAAGGTCCTAGTTACTATGGGACTGGTTTGTCCTGCATACAAGTAAGGGGACTGGTTGGTCCTGCTTACAAACACAAGGACTGGTTTGTCCTACATACGAATAAGGGGACTGGTTGGTCCTGCTTACAGACTCAAGGGCTGGTTTGTCCTACACACAAAAAATGGGACTGGTCGGTCCTGCTTATAAACATAAGGACTGGATTGTCCACTACTCAACTGTAACACCCTGTAAAAATCGTGTCCAATAGTATAGTGACACGTGTTGTATTTTAATAAAGTCTATTAAAGACCAATAAGGACTAAAGGCGTCAACATGCTCAAACTGAGCCTCGGAGTGACGGTCCGATGTCAACATGCATAAATAACAGACTCTAAGTGACTAATATGACAACATGCTTAAATCATTAGCCTCTGAGTAACTGATATGTCAACATGCTTGAAATATGGTCTCTGAATGACTGATATGTCAACATGCCCAGCCTCTGAGTGACATTAGAGTCAACATGCTTATAATAAGCCTCTGAGTGATTCCTTACGAAGTCCTAACTCTCATACGTGCCGATTGTTGGACGAGAGAGTTCACTTCTGTAAATATGTGAAAGTTGGATAATGGAGGGATTAAAAGTGTCAACATGTTAATTTATACCTCTGAGTGACCTTTTAACGAACCGATAGCTCGACAATGTCCGGGCATAATCCCGGGCATGCCAAGTATTGGCTATGTAGGGCTAAAAGTGCCAAAAAAGTGTTTAAAAAGGTTTTTAGAAGCTTTATAAAGTTAAGGGGATTAAAGTGTCAATTTTTGAAACTGGCCAAGGGCGGTCGCGGGCCGCGAGAGAGGCTCTGCTGCAGAAAGTTTTCTTGGCTTCCAAACAAAAATGCCAAAAACCATTTAATCAAAACCATGGCTTCCCAAACTGCTATGCCACGTTTTGGGACACTTGTAAGCTTCCTCTTACACCCCTAAACACATGGCTTCACCTCCTTTGAGTTCTCCAACTATAAATAGGTGCTTAAGTTCACCATTCCAACTTGCACCTTTCTCATTCATTCACTCTTCTCCCTCCTCTAGAAGTTCCTAGCTAAAAGGAGCATCCAACATAGTTCTTTTGCACCCTAGGAATCACTGGTAAGTGTTCCATCCTTGTGCATTTTTGTTTATAGGCTTTTATAGCCAAAAGTTAAGCGTTTTACGGAAAACGCTTTGACTTTTGGTTAAGACCATTATGGTCCAGCCATTGTTCGAAATGAACATGGCTAAATGATCGTAATAAGGTAGGTGTTAATCCCTATAAAGGGCACCTCCTGAAGATCACGTTTGCTAGACCAATTGAGGGGTCAAAGTTATAATATTAAAAAGTCAAACAGGCCAATTTTTTTTGGAAAAATCGTAAATTAATATTATATATGTTATGAAACCTGTTTTGACACTTAAATAAGTTGGTAATAATTATTAGAACATGTAAGAACATGTTCGGCTCGTCAATTTCAGTTCTAGTGTCAGTTCGCAACCGAAAGTCGCAAAGTTTGACTTCTGCTTTAACTTTCGATTCTGAACCGATTTAGCTTAGTTACCTACTGATCTAAAGTTGCATTATGATCATAATATAATGTAGCATAACCCTCTGAGGTGATATTACATGATCATAATCAGAATCCAAGTTTATGCGCAAGTTCCGTAATTATGCAATTTTTGACTAAAATGCCCTTTTTGCATAAAACAAGGTTCTAAATGATAATGAACTTGAAAATGAGTTTCCTAATGATGTAATATTATAAGTAGGATTATCTAGGATGATAAACCAAGTTATAAACTGAGTTTTCAAACAGGTCCGTGAACTATGTCCATAAATGACGATTTTAGCCCTTGTGGTTCATAAGCGTCATTTCGGCGCATAGTATGGTTTTAAACCATATTAATTGACCAAGACTTGTTACCAACTGATTTTAAAACTTATTTTAAACATATTTACAGTAGGTACATATTATAAACTCAGAATCCCAAATAATTTATAAACTATGTGTAAAATCACCAAAATGCCCATTCAGTGCATAGTTTGGTCATAAAAGATAGATTACACAATAATTAACATCCTACTGATATTATATCATAAATAAAATAGTTTTCTAGAATACTCATGATTATAAACTTAAAATATGTTCAAGTTCCTTTTATACGGTATATAATTACCGAAATGCTCTTATGAGGCATAGTTTCGTTTTAAAACCATAACGGGCAGTTGATATCCTACTGATATTTTAACTTATTTAAAATATAATGGCATATAGAATTTATCCATGACTTATCCGGTTACCCATTATCGCTTATAAGCACACGGTTGATTACACGTAACTAGCTTACGGAATTTAACCAAAACGGGTTTAACCTTGTCATTTAAGTGTCAAAATCCAGAAGTTTATAGTTTACCCATATTATGCAAGTCAAAGTACTTGTCGGGTTTAAACTACATTCTATCCGATCATCGTTTAATCAAGCGTTATTCTTCTTGATCATGTATACTACTCGGTCTAAGTCTATGACTTAAATAAAGACTGATAGTATTTAATTGGTTAGCTTATGCCATAATTCAGACTAGAGCCTTGCTGGTAAATGCTATCTACAGTTGGTACTTTTGTATACGGCTGAGTTATTAAAATTTAAAAGAAGACTAGCTCAGGTAAATACTCTCGACTTATTTTCCCTATACGGGCTTGTAATACGGTAAACTATTACCGCTTGGTTAGAAATGGGATCAATCGAATGCCGGATTGTGGCTAGTAAATCCGCATATTCTGTTTTAATCAATTTTGTTTGATAACTTAAACATCAGGGGTTAAATTACCGTGTCCTGGATATCCTCGGCTCATTAGATTAGGTAATGGCCACGACCTTAGCGCGGGGTGTAGGCATACACCTGACAGACGCTCAAATGCAAATTACCCAAGACGTTGGGGATAACTCCTTTGTGACTTCTAAGTGGTGTGTATTTAATCATGTCTCGGTCTCTGTACTGGGTCCTGTATGTATGGACAAACATGTGAATCTGATACAAGGTTGCAAAGTCAACTTTCCCAAGTTAATAAAAGATTTGTGTCGTTTTGCACTTAAAAATTATTTTCAAGTTTTCAAAATGAGTCAGTTGTGTGTATTTACCAGTGAAAGCTGACGTATCGTCCAAAGACTAAACTGCAGGTACAGTATGAAATAGGTCAGAAGCTGCTCGGTAGTGAATAAGAGGATCTTGCAAATCCTTAGATCTGCCCTAAAGTCTGTTTTATATTCTTTCTTGTTCATTTTAATGATCCGACTGTGGATCTTCTATTACGAGCCTTTATATTACTTTATTTCGAACATTTGGTTTGTAATAGTAATTTTACTCCAAGACTTCCGCTATGCCGTGTTTAATTGACTATGATGTTATCAACTGACGTCACAATACTCCCTACCCAAGCCCACCGGTGTATGGATTTGGGTTGGAAATTCGGGGTGTGACATCAACACTAAGGGTCGTAGGGTCGCTTAAAACTGTACAATGAAGTCGTCGCTACTATCAGAACTATAACCGCCTGCTAGTCTACCGTCTTGAGTAAACGGTTTGGCGCGGCACTTCCTAACTTGAGGTTGGTTATAGGCTCATGTGGGCACGTTGTCTTTGTCGTACAAGGACATTGACGGTTATTCAAATATTACAAAAACTAGGTTTTCAATTGACATGCCGGGAAAAATGGTTTTATTACGTTCTCTCATCAATATTTAAACCGGTTACCAAAAAGGTTTATTTAAAATCTTTTTGAACAAACTATGAACTCGCCAACTTTATGTTGAATTTTTGCATGTTTCTTTCTTAGGTTACAAATTTCAAAGTATGTCACTGTTGGAATAGGAGACCCATGTGCAATGAAGATACCAGTCAAATCACGCCCAACTCTGATGATTTTTATCGGGGTGTGACAAGATCTGCGAAGATGATATGTTTATGAAGATTGTGATGAAAACAAATTGTGATGCGATGCATATGAAAAATTTATACGATATAATTTTTTCACAGATTAAACGTATTATGATATTTTGAATAGATCTATTGTTTTTCAGTTGATTTTAATTATGAAAGCAGTCCGAAACCAACCAAAATGTTCAAATTTCACTGGAAAACACGACCGATATCACCGAAACAAGTTGAAATTCGTCAAAACTTGTCCAAATCAGACACGATTACACGCAGAGCTTCTGTAGCTCTGATACCACTTGTAGGTCCGGATCGGTTCACCGAAGAACACAAGCTCTACGTTTAATCCAGTTTAACATGTGGAATCCGTTAAACCAAACCATAACTGATACACGAAACGTAAATAATAACTGTTTATTATGATTCAACGTAATCCGGATAGACATTCGACGCATACGACACTAATTCTCCTATTCTATGATTGAACTTGATAAATCTTTGAAGGAGATCTTATGCAGAGTGTTGATATCTTGTTCGATCTTGGGATGCTATTTATATGCAAGCCTTGTATGAAGTGTTTACCACTTCGTAGGTACATATACATTTCCATATCGTGCGAAGTCATAATATCTGATTTCTCAATTTGCTTGATCATGATGATGTCATGATTGATTGTTGATGATGCAATATCTATGATGACATCATACCCAATTATTTCCACGCATCATGCTGTACTGAATCCTAACCTGATCAAACCAATCCTAACACAACCTAGCAAAACCTCTGTCCTGTATTTTACAGAATCAAGACACTAGATATTATATGTACAATTAGAATTCTATCTATGGCCAAATAGTGCACTAACAGTGCCGATAACTTTACCCTTCAACTTTGGTTCAGTTAGTTTTGAGGTGGGTTTTTCTTTTGATTTTTATCCACATCATTTGAGGAGATTTCCTCTTGAGTTTTTCTTTGGTGCTGTTTTCTGGTTTTTCGTGATCGCCTTTTCTTTGCAAAAGTGGATCCTGCAGGCTTAGTCTTATTTGAAACCTTATCTTCAAAAACTGAGCTTTTGGAGATGACTGAATAGTTTCTTTAGAAACCGTTTCATCAGACACAAAGCTTTCAGGATCATTTGATTCGTGTTTACCAGACGATGAGCAATTTTCGTCAATAGTTTGATTTTTACAAACATCTTACTCATTATCTAATAAGTTAGAATCTTTAGTCTAATCCTCAGATTTATCAGACAACTCCTACTCATCAACAATTTCATTCACACAATCCAACACAATAATATTTTCAACTTCACAATGTTCAGAGAGAGAGAGAGAGAGAGAGAGATTTGAAGTATCAGTTGAGGTTTTAGGTAATCTAGAATAGTTGTCTGAATCACTCGAAACAGATGCCTCATATTCTTCTAGTAAAACAGTTAAATCACAATCCGAATAATAAAACCACAACATTCAAAGTTTCAGTTTTAACAACTTCAGAAAAACCCCGAGTCTCAAAGACCATTGACTGAACAAAGTTCCAAATGTAATTATCATGTTTATAACACAAAGAAACATCCGAATCATCAGCATCAATTGGATGTGATTCATTATCCACTTCTGACCGCTCCTCGACTATCACTGACTCTGCACATACACTAAAACACTTAACATTAGAGTGAAATTATTTGCTCTCAACTGTGCAATTTTTTTTTCTATAGTGCTCGGAACATAAAAGAGAGTTTATCATTTCGGAGAGAGTTTTGGATTCCTCGGTCTGTGCCATCAAACACTGTTGGTGTGTTTCTGCAACTTCCAAGATCTTTAGAGATTCCACTTAAGCTGTAGCATATACCCATCTGAATCCACATTGCTCTTGTGTCATTAGCACCTTTCCTCTTCCAGTGACTCCTTGGCTAGTTGAAGTTGAAGATGATGTTTGAGCTAGAGTAACTGGAACCATGGACCTCTCTGAGTGTCTAGCAGCAGCAGCTTGAGTTGCTTCATAACCCACTAGTGACTTCTTGCAATCCTTGGCAAAGTGTCTTGGTTCATGATATTTGTAGCATCTCAGCTTGTATTTCACAGATCCAGTCTGAATATTTGACATGGAACATCGATTGTATCTTTTCTAAAACTTCTCTGCTCGAAATGTTGACATGGCCAAGTTCCAAGACGCATCCAGTTCTTCTATATCTTCTTCAACCACCTGATTAACCTCTATTGCAAGAACGGATGGAGGCCAAAGATCACATGCAAGGAAAGCGTCCAGGCTGTTAAGCGTAGACGCTGCAAGAGCCAACTTTTCTTCATTCTGCTTAGTCAGGAAGGCAAGGTTTTCTGCAGAGGGTGTGGTTTGGACATTTTGAGATGGTGAGAGGTTCACTGGACTGTAAACCATGGTTGCGTGCTGAGGATATTGCTGAGCAGTAGTAGGTGCAGCTGAGTTGTTCGGAAGAGACATGCCATACACATAGTTTGTCTTCTAAGCTTCTAGCTGAGCTTGAGTTATCAGACTGAAAACAACATTTGAATTACTGTTCGTCAAAGGGATGAAAACAATGTTAGGATGACTTTGAGACATTAAGGCAGTGTTGGAATTCGTCATCCCTGTAGCAATCATTGAATTTTTGTGGTTTAGTTCTTTCTGCCGATTGTCAATCTCACATGATTTGATTGTAGCAATCAGCTCGGTGAGTGTGACTTCATTCAGGTTTGTAGTACGTTTAATCATCGACACATCAGCATCCCAACTTTTTGGTTACGAGTTCAAAAGATGGCGATTCATCCCACTGTTAGTAATAGAGATGCCAACACTTATCATCTGTCAGACTAGCTTGACAAATCTCCTAATTTGATTCTCCACAATCTCCCCGTAAATGTGATTGAATGAACTAAACTGCTAGTTCAACATGTTTATCCTGCTAGCCTTCATGTCAGTGTTTCCTTCATACAGATTCTTAAGTACATCCCAAACTTCTTTTGCATTCGTATAGTTTGTGATAACAATTAAGATATCTGGACCAAGAGCTATAGTAAGATTTGCCATTGCCTTATCATCTTTGTCTTTGATCCTTCGATCATCGTCTATCAACAGATTCTCAGGCTTCGGAATCTGAGTGAGAGGATCATCTTCCGTAGCGTACATAATGGTATGAGAACCTCCAGACCCCAGGCTCTTTTGCCTTACAATACAGTTCAAACTGCCATGTCCATTCAAAGTAATGATCTCCATACAACAACCTTGGAATTTTGGTAGATGTGCCGATAATCTGATCTAGCTCCTGATGCAACGCAAGAGTCTGTGACTTGATAACCGCTAAGGTAGTGTTGGCGAGATCCGCAGCAGTCAAAACACCGTTCGGGTTCATCATTTTTAATTTTACTAAATAGAAATTAAGTATTTTTTTTCAATTAAAGTGAATAGTCCAAAAAGTCCAATCGAAATAGTCCAATCCGAAACAGTAACTCGAACTCGGAACAGTAACTAGAACTCGAAAAGCCTAGATTATCCGAAATGCTACGCAGTGGATCCGAAATACAGGTAATCTTCAACAAGTATTATCTGAAATGGGTTTGAAATGTAGGCTTATGATCCGAAATGAACTCGAAACTCAAGCAATTTATCCAAAATGCATCCGAATCTTCAAAGGATGATAAAAAATGAACTCCAAATTCAAGTAGTTTATCCGAAATGTGTCCGAAACACAAGCATATGATATGAAATCTAGTAGAAACTTCAGATTAAACCGAAACAGCAGCAGATCAGCAAACAACAGCAATCCGAATTAGTGTGATATCAGATCTGAGCCTGTAATCAGGTTCAATCAGGCTCTGATACCAATTGTAAGTCTCGGAAACCGGATCTACAATATCACACTAAGCTTGTTTGGTGGCAGAATCATATAAACAAGCTATGGATCAAGATAGAAGAAATAAGATGAAATAGATGAAGATTAACTTGCAGACAAATATGGAAATTTGTCTAATACAAGTCATGAGAGAAAACCACCAAAAAGCACCTAATCCCTAAACAACATTTACTATTTATAGTAAGGGATTAGAGCACCATTAACCTAAACCCTAGGCCCAAAAGCCTTCCCAAGCCCATCTATTACAAGCTCGCCCATACTATTAAAGTGACTAATGCATAAACCTATAAGGGCCTAACAATTTTAGCGTCTTACGAATGATGTTTTTTGCCCTTTTTACGCAAATTTGCTCTCCTTTTCTTTGATGACATATTGGTTTATAGTGGGTCTTGGGATGATCACTTTAAGCACATTCAGGCTATTTTGCAACTTTTATTAGATCATCAACTAGTTGCTAAACTTTCTTAATGTCACTTTGGTCAAGCTTGCATTGGGTTTTTCGGTCATCTGATCTCCGGTGATGGTCTTGTTGTTGATCCGGCTAAAATTACCGTTATCCAAAATTGGCCTCCACTAACCACTGTTAAAGATTTTCATGGGTTCCTTGGTCTTTCAGGGTATTACTGGCGATTTATTAAAGGCTATGCTACTATTGCAAGGCCTTTCACCGATCTATTTCAGAAGGAGAAATTTTCGTGGACCTCGCAATGCACTACAACTTTAATCGCCTCAAAACTCTTTTATGCTCTGCTCTAGTCCCTTGTCTTCCAGATTTTTCAAAGCCCTTCATCGTGGAAACATATACGTCTAGTATTGGTATTGGTGTTGTGGTTTCGCAAGACAAGCAAGCAATTGCTTTTTTCAATAAAATTTGGGACCTCAGATGCACCACGCTTCAACATATCATCGAGAGATGCTTGTGGTCACTTAAGCGATTTTTAAATGGAGACAATATCTTCTTGGCAGAAAATTTGTTATTTTTACGGATTGGGAATCACTCAAAAATCTCAAGGACTAGGTCATTCAAACTCCCGATCAACACAAATGGTTGGGTAAACTATTAGGCTTTGATTTTGGTATTATTTACCGCCTGGTTAAACAAAATTTGGTTTCTGACGCTCTTTCTCGGGCTCCTCAAGCTCAAGTCAGGGCTTATTGGTCTCGAGAGTCATTGTTTGTCGAGTCTCTTTGTCGGACTACAACCAAAGTGCTGAATTATAAGCCATTTTCACTCAACTAGCTACTTTAGGTTATTCTTCCAATTTTTTTCACGGTTGCTTGGTCGTACTGACGGGGTCTCCACTTTGTCAACAATTGCTTACTGAATTTCATTCCTTGGTTACGGGTGTGCATTCAAGGGTGACCCGTTGTTTTCATCGTTATCTTCCAATTTCTATTGGAAACACATGCTTCGCGATGTTAAACAATTTATTGCAAACTGCCACGTTTGTCAACAAACTAAAGCCTTGTTCCAACCACCGAGGGGCATGCTACACCCTCTTCCTATTCCTAATTTGGTTTTTGAGAGCATCGCCATGGATTTTATTACCTGTCTTCCTTCGTCTCAAGTTAAAACTGTAATCATGGTGGTGATTAATCAACTTTCCAAGTATGGTCATTTTATAGCTCCTCCAACTCAGTTTAATACATCTACTATTGTTACCGTTTTTATTGCCGAAATTATCCGACTTCATGGGGTTCCAGTTCACATTGTTTTCAACCGTGATGTCGGTTTCATGTTGGACTTCTAGAAAGATTACACCGGTTACAAGGCATGACTCTTTCTTTTAGTACTTCTTACCACCCACAATCGTGTGGACAAACCGAGGCTCTCAACAAATGTTTAGAAATGTATCTCTGTTGTTATGTGGCTAATCAGCCAAGGGAATGGCTTTTTTTTCTACCTTGGGCTGAATTTTAGTATAACACTTTGTATCAAACGACTGTCAAGTTAACACCTTTTGAAGTTCTCTATGGTTGGAAGCAACCCACCATTTCCCGCTACATCAAAGATTCTACTAGTAACACTATTTTGGAGGAATAACTCTTGGCCCGTGATGAAATTTTGGCACTTCTTAAAACCAACTTGACCAAAGCTCAAAATCGCATGAAAGACTTGGCAGACAAAACACCGGTGAGATGTACACTTTGATGAAGGAAATTGGGTCTTTTTCAAGTTACAACCATTTCGCCAAGCCTCGATGCGATTACTACGACACCACAAGCCGGGTCGTTGTTTTTGGTCCTTATCAAGTTGTCTCGCGTGTTGGTACTGTGCGGATTCGTTATCTAAAGATAGCTCAGGTCTAAATATGTTAACATAGTCCATTATCATGCGGAATCCGATTTTCAATATTACCAAATTAATTGTTTTTCATTCAATGTTTAAACATTTACAATTGAGAAAACACCCAGACAGAGCTTCGCCGTCTGATCCGCAAAACATTACATCTGACTCAAAGACCACACACCTATTTATAGGACATCTATCTTCGTGTGGACAAAGCAGTCACCTCCGTACGAAAAAAAAATAGGCTACCTCCGTACGGACTAACATAGTTACCTCCGTACGGAGTAGTTCCTTCATACGAAGGTACTTACAAACATAATCAAATCTAATAGTTTAACCTATAACAGAAACTGACATGACTCATAGACGTAGGCAGCAGTCATATGTATCAACAAACCCCCCCTGGATGTTGCCACAGTCTCGATCCGTCTTCAAAATCTTCATAACTTTAAACTTCAACGCCCGAAGAAATTCTTTCTCGGCTTTCGTCTCTCTTCACTTGGAATAGGCGTTTGATCTATTGGAGGAGCCCGCTTCATAATCTTGAATCTTGATATCAAAGCTTTCTTTATCTTTTCAACAAGTCTCTCGTCTTTTCTAGCTTCTTTCAGGAACTCCTTTCTTTCCAACTTCTTCATTTTTATTTACACATTTTTTCCAGAATTTATATCATGAGCATAGCAGACACTGATAACACCTTGAAACTGCATCGCTTGTACCTTCTCCTGCTCTTGATAACAAATCTTGTTATAAAACAAACATTTCACATCCTTTTCAGATAGATTTACCATCCACATATGATCTAGGATTCGTATAACTCTCCATACATCTTCAGACTTTAATGCTATCACATCTCACAAGTCTCATTATCATATTCCCACCATTTAAAATCTTGAGAGAAAATCCTGTTTGATTTTCATCAATGGCGTATTCTTCATTGCACGTGGCCATTTCACAATCAACGTTACATCACGTTCATTTGTCACTGGATCAATCTTGATAATCTTCTTTGGATAGTGAGGCTTCCAGTACGGAAAATCTGGATCAATCTTGATGATTTGCTTCATATCGTATCACCCTCCACAATTTCTGATCGCCTAGCTCATCTGGAAATTTATTAACTTCATTTGGCACAACTCTTGCATGCCCCACCACGACAGAGTTTTAATATCTGATAAGTATCAGAAGTATTGAACTCTGAATTCTCGTTTAATAGCAAACACATTCAATTCTGGCAAACAACCCCAGCTTATTATATCGCCTAGTGATTTGTCTTGATTTCTTTTGAAGAAAGCTAGTGGTCGTTGAAACTTTCTATATTTTGGCAATTTTTTAAACCATGTCTTCTGGGCTTCCATAATCTCTTCTTTACTAAGCCTCGGAGACTTTACATCTTTCACAGTTTCTTCGATCTTTCTCTTCAATAAATCATTCATTCATAATCATCCTCCAACATTATCAAAATCATCAGCATCCTCAACATATAAGTAAACATAATCATTAGGCTTTGTAATGTTGATGTTGTTCAGTTCTTCTTCAAAATCAAATTTGAACGAACTTTCATCTATGCCCATCATCTTAGCAATCTCCTCTTTCAAATAATTGTGAATGAATTCACCTTCTTCAACTTCATGCTCCAGATATATCGTTCTATGTTGTATTGCAGGAACAACCGTTAGTGGGGTAACGTCTGTGAAGATTCTCGAATACTCTTCATTATGGATAGTATCACTCTTCTCCCCCTTTTGATGACTATCATCTTCTTTATTTGTGTTGTCAATTAAGAAGTCATCATGCTTAGAAGAATCAACAAACTTAGCTTGAACCACCACCAACCCTATACCACCCTAAATATTATCATCATCATCACCTTTACCATCATGATCATCACCATCAAATTCCACATCTTCATCATCTTCTTTATTGTCCACCTCAGTTTCTTTCTCATGTTCTTTCTTTTTCTCTGAATGATTTGGAACATCGATAACAGGACCAATCATTACAAACTTTGTAATATCTATCCTCGACTCTATCTCTTTTACTGGTTCAGGCGTAATAATAGGAATGTCATTAATTTTACCCTTGCCCTTATCTGTATTTGCGGCTTCAGCTTCAGCAGCAACCTTTCACGCCCGTTCAACAGCCCTTTCTCTGGCTTCATCTATTTCAATCTTAGTGTATTCTGCTTCAAAGTTTATCCCTAACTTCTATACCAGAACTTTATGGAACATATCAAGCTTTCAATCTTTGACAATCCTGTCAGCTTATAAATCACTTGCTATATTTCGCAATATTTCATTATTAGAAACTAGACTTGCAATTACTGCTTCCATATGCTGACGATCATTTCTAAGAACTTGATTCTTCCGTTTAACAACGTAACTCTTTCTTCAAGTGGATCGTTCAAGAATTCCAAATTAACACCTTCTGGAAATAACGGTCCTTCTTCAAATATAAGTCCAGTATCTCTGAATGCATGACCAGTTGAATGAGGTTGTCGTCTTTATGAAGATTGAGTTGATTGTTGTTGCCTTGGTGGTGATGGTTGTTGTTGATGTTGTGGAGATGGTGGTTGTTGTTGTGAAGTAGTTGGTGGAGTTTGAATTGGTATCACCTTTTTAACTTCAACTGTAGTGTCTCCTTTTCTACAACCACTGATTTAGCTCGAGTAGTTGTTTTCCTCAGATATTTTCTTCTTGATTTCTTTGCCAAAGGAGACTATGTTTTCTTCTTGCTAAGATCAGTAGCTTTGCTTTTAACCCTCTTTGGAGGCACATAAGGCTCATCATCATCGTTTCTTGACCTTTTCTTTATTTTCTTAGCCCTTTTCTCATCTGTTGCTGGAGGATCAAATGTTCTTGGTGCCACATTAGTTGCAACATTAACTTCACTATCACTCTAAGTCTCTTCAGAGTCAGCATCACTACCACCTTCAAATGCTTGTCTTTCAATATCGCCCGTAATTTCTGTAGTGTCTGCTGTGCTTTTCTCAGCTCTTTCTTGGTATGAAGTTGTAGAAAAAACTTCAACTTCAACGTTTTCTTGTATATGCTCTTTCTCATCATCACTGCTCTCATCACGTAACAAAGTACAAGTAGCTTTCTTCTGTTCATGTTTTCTTGTTGCTTGTTCTCTCTTCTTTTTCTTTCCGCCCTCCTTTTCATATCATCTACTTCTCTTTGCCACAAATCCTTCTAGCCTCTCCTCTTCATCATTCTTAGAATTACTATCTTCCTTTCTCCATTTATCTTTTGGTGGCGCAACATAGTTTTCGTCTTTAATACAACCAAAAAACTTTTTGAAAGAAGGAAATGTTTTTTGAAATAGATATTGATTTAGGCGATCTAAAGATAGATTCATCATATGCTGCAAAACCAGCTCATCAGCTTCTTCTTTAACAAGATTTGGAAATTGATCATCAAGCATCATTTGTACAAACCTCGAATATTGTAAGAACTTCTCCTTCGTGTTGTTTGTTTTTATCTGCTCAAAGATTATTCGTGTAAAGTTGAATGACAGATTTAAGGTTAAAGCAGCTATCATACACATTTGATAGTCAACCAGCACATCAAAACAACCATTTCTATGCCCTAAGGCGTGAATCACAGAATGTACGAAGAATTTGTAGGGCCTTGCCAAATAAGCTTTCGAGGAATTTGTTTCATTGACGTGACCGATATAGCCCATTCGATAAAAATAACCTTTCACCATTCTCTCAGAATATCATCTATGAAATCTAGAACTCTCCTGATCAGTGCTTCAGTAATAAACACCTCTTTATCTTCATTCTTGATTCTAGCAAACGATCAAATAGATGGAGGATCTGGTATGAACATTGCATTTTCCCAAAAACGTTCAACCTGTGATTTGTATGCTTTATGTTGATATGTGAAAGCTTTCTTTATACTTATACGATCCATGAATTCAAGTATAAACTCGAACGGCTTCATTTTCATCAGTGTTTTATCGAGTACACAACAGATGTTGTGCTTCAGATCAAAATTAGATGTTTCCGCTTGCAAAAACACGAAAATCAAAACTTAGTCAAGATTTTCAAAAAATATTAACTTTGGTGCGGAGGTGTCTATGTATGGAGATACCATAAGTACCCTCGTACAAAGGTATGTTGAAACATTTTTGACCAAATACATATTACCTTCATGCGGAGGTATTTTTAACCTTTCAACACATTTACCTTCGTATGGAGGTATTCAATTTACCTACGTACAGAGGTAGTTATCTCCATATGAACACAACTATGATCCAATATTGAATTTTGCAAGTTATGTTCAAATTGAAGGTTGTAACATAAACTAAAAGTGCCGATTAACATAAATTTGAGTTCAAATTTATCTTTTATCGGTCCTTTTTTCCTAGATCTACGTTTTTATACATTTAAGCCGATTATGTTCAAATTAAGTCAAAGTTATACCTTCACCGTTGTTTGTGGTATGCTAATCAACCATTTTAAGGTATCAATCGGGCTGGACTTCGTCGTTTTGAGAACAAATTCTCTCAAAGATCTACTTCGTGCAGAGATAAACAGAAAAAGTAATAATGAATCTCTTCTTATGAAGGGACATTATATAGGTCTCATGTTTTACCTTCGTGCGAGGGTAACCCTTATTTTTCAAACTTTTCAATTTCCTTTAACATTTTACTAGTTTTAACAACTCACTCAGTTAACCAAGGCCAAGTTAATGACCATAGTTAGTTGATTTATCTACCAAGTCCAAGTTAATGACCTTGGTTGAACATTTTATGAACAAAATTGATGTTTTTCTATCAATTTTTTGTTTCAAATTAATTAACTTTTGATCATTTCAAGTTCTCCAGATTTCGTTCAGCAACTTCGCATTTTGAAGATCAGTCTTCCTCATCGGCAATCGAAAACAAGATGAAATATAATCTTTTCTATTTTTCAAAAGTTTAGGCTAAAACCCACAGAAAATCTTTTTGGTTTTCTGTAATGAAATAGCCATGTACAAACATATTTATAGACATTTTTGTGAGTTTGTGTAAGAGGATCATATCAGTTTTTGAGACTTATTACTAGTACCGTTGATCTGAGTAAACTTTAAGTTCTAAAAAAATTCACTTACATTGTCAATATACTGGTCCACTTAAACCTCTACACATTTCTCAATTGTTTCAAGATGTGGTAATTAGATATCTTAGAACTTGAGTTAATAGTGTTTCCCACCTTAGAATATACTCCCTATCAAGATTCCCTGGATTTCATCTTACAGGTGAATATATCTAACCGATATCTATATCTGGGTTGTGCGAGACCATGAGAGCTCAGGTTAGTACCATCGTACATACAAAGAGATGAAGGCTCGACTTAGAACTGATGTTCCATATTTTGGAATCTTTTTAGTGCAATTGTAAGATCTTTCCAAACTTTCAATTTTAATGCAGTTTTAGGATTTGAAATCAAAAGAATTCTACAAATTCTAGGCCATTGCATACGCAAAATAAAAAAAACTTGTACAATACCCTAGATATCAATTATTTATAAAAACCTAGTATCGCAGGATCCAGCAATCTCTCAAACGAAATTTCGGTATACTAAGACCATATATCCGAGAGATGTTAAACCACCAATTAAGATGTTTTTCTTTATGTTTATATCTCGAAAACAATTTATTGAATGTGCGAAGCCTACTGGCACATCATCAGTGAGATCTGTTTAAATGTTTTTTAACACTACATTTCTTTAGCATACTGTGATAGTTTATTGATGTACTATCATTTCCTTTATTTACATGAAAACTCTTTTTGTCTTTTTAAGGTTTTTGTACTTTTCAAATTTTTATATGTTTTTGTATTTTTCACAACATATTTCTCCCCCTAAAATCAAAAACATATTTTTGGATTTTTGGTGGTAAAGAAAGAACTTGAAAACAAAAACTTGACAAACCGATGAGGATTACTTGAAATCGCCAGTCATCTCGGCTTCAACCTCTGTGTCCCCCCCATATCAGATCTTTCATCTCGTTTAATTTCAAAGATATTTAAATTTTGCTCTTTCAAACGGTTTTGTATAAAAGTATGATTTCTGTTCACCAGTGTGGATCTTTCAATAATAAACTTTTTCTCGTAACAGTCACGAATAAAGTGATGTCGTATCTCAATGTGCTTTCTTTTAGAGTGTTGAACCAAATTTTTTGTTATGTTAATGGCAACCTTGTTATCTACATATATAGGAGTGTTAAGAAACTGCAATCCATGGTCTCCCAACTGTTGTTGTATCCATAAGATTTATGAACAACAACTGGAAGCTGAAACGTATTCTACTTCGCAAGTAGAGAGAGCGACTGTGGTTTGCTTCTTGCACTGCCTCGTTACTAAGCATGTGCCAAAGAGCTAGCAACCAACAGTTGTAGATTTAGCATTTAATCTACAATTCCCAAAGTAAAAGTCGGAGTATCCTACAAGATTAAAGTCGTCGGTGTGAGGATACCCGAAGTCGGTGCTTGGACAACCCTAAAGATATCGAAGAATTCTTTTGACGATCATCAGGTACGACACTGTGGGACTTGACTGGTAGCATGCGGAGAGGTATGTTGGATACATGATATCCGACCATGATGCTGTCAGATACATTAAAGAGCCGATCATCTAACGATATAGAGTTTCATCTATCTTTTCTCCGGTTGGATCTAGTCCGATGCCATGATTTTGAGCTAATGGGATAGACATTGATGATGAGTCAGACATCTTGAATTTCTCCAAAACATAGTTCACATTCTTCGTCTAATGTATAAGGGTTCCATCAGGCAAAAAATCGACCTGAAGTCCTAGAAAGAACTTCATCTTCCCCATAGGACTCATCTCGAATTTCTTCTTCATTACTCTTTCAAAATTTTTGCACAACACATCATTTTTCGAACCGAATAAGATGTCATCCACATAGATTTGTACAATTAGGATGTGTATGTCTGCTTCCCGTGTGAAGACGGTACCATCTACTGTTCCTCTAGTAAAACGTTGTCCAGGAGATGCTGAGAGAGCGTCTTATACCAGGCTCTCGGGGCCTGGTGTAAGCCGTACAACACCTTATCCAGTAGGTATACCTTGCCTTTGTGTATCAGATGATGAACCCCGGTGATTGGCAGGCGTACACCTCCTCTTTCACCTTTCCGTATAGGAATGCAAATTTTACATCTAACTGGTACACTTTGAATCCCTTCCAAAACGCGAATGCGAGGAAGATGCGTATTGCTTCTAATCTGGCTATGGGAGCATAGACTTCCGTGTAGTCTATTCCCTCTTGCTGATGAAATCCCTGAACAACGAGTCGATATTTGTTACGCATAATCTCCTTTGTCATCTATTTTGCACTTGAAGACCCATTTTTGTATTTATTTTCTCGTGGTCTTCTGGCAGATCAACGAGTTTCCACACACCAAGTTTTTCGAATTGAGTTAGTTCTTCCTACATGGCGTTTACCCAGCTTTCTTAATCAATGATTCCTTATACGTTTTAGGCTCTATCTGCGAAATAAAACATATATTTTAGATCGTATATTGTAAAGGTGCTACATTAGAATAAAAACAACAAAGATCCTGATTAATTTGATTTCGCGTTTTAACACCAGTCTGCAACTCTCTGATAATAAACCCTGGTGGGTGGTAAGACAATGTCCTCGGCATAACTCATTGTATATGCTCACTTTGTGTTCGAGATTTGTAATATTTTGATCAACGTTCTGATTAACAACAGATGTTTCATTTTGAGCACTTGTTCATTCAGCTTGATTGTTAAGTAAACTTTCAATCTGAGCTTCACCATCATCTGAGGTAGATCCGTTGTCATCATATGTTGGTTCAGCTTTAGAGCCAGAATCATTAGATTGATCAAACATGGAAGCTGTATCATTCATCGTTGGTTCAGCTTTAGGTTCACTTGTTTCAGAGTCTGTGATTCCGGATGTTGAGAATTCGGGCCTGCTTCAGCATCATTTGTCCCTGTTGATACAGTTTTGTGTATGTCGCTTGTTCTTAGTTACAGTTGTAATTGTACGGTTTTTGCTCAAGTGTCTGTATAGGTTTGGTCGTGTCGAATAGATCGAGATATCCTTCTATATTGATCTAGTATGACATCTTAGCTTGTCTGTGTTAATCAGTTGCATGTGTGCATACCGTTGAGTCTTGTAAACGTCATGTCTGCACACGTTCTCCAAGAATAAGGATTCTGTGCGAGTCAGAGGGATTCGTATAAATCATATGATTCGTACGAATCAATGAGTAGTTTCATATGAATTAAGTATTTTGTACGAAACAGTTGACTCGTACCAAATATTCTGGAGCTGTGTCTCGTGTGAAATAGTGTGTTCCATGTGTCTAGATTCGTGTTTCGTACGAATGTATAGACAAGCACTATATAAGCAGACATGCACCTCTCAGTGAGGGTTAGCCCTTTGGTCCAGAAGTTAATAGAACGAGCTAGCAAACTGAACCTTTGTGTGGGATATCTAAGTTAGCATTTCTGGTGAAGACGAAGACACTAGAACACAGCAAGTTTGTTTGAGTCATACGAGCATTGTGTGTATATGTTTGTACTTGTTTTCTTTCATTAATCAAGATAGTGAATCTTTGGTTACCTCTTGTTCTTTACATTGCTTTGGTTGCATGCACACTTGGATTCCGCACTTGTGTGTATGTTATATGAACAAGGAATAGGTTTAACATCCTCAGGTGGACCTACAAGTGGTATCAGAGCCTTGACTCTTTCCTTGTTCAAAACCTGGCTTAGTTGTGTCTGAGCTAGTTTGAAGATTTCTGAAGTGTTCTTGAATCTCCAGGAGAAAACATAAGTTTTGGATAGTTAACTAACTTAAAACTTGGTTAAAATCTGCTGCATGCAGAAAATTTTATGGTAAAATTTTTCTGAAGAACACCCTTGAAGAAGAAATCTGCAAAATTTGAATCTAATTAGTTTTGGTAGGGCTGACATTTTCTTACTTGGATCTGGACTTGGACTGTTGACTGTTAAAAATTCTGTGTTTTAACTAAAAGTGGGTAAGACAACAGGTATTTTCGAAAAGGCAGGTCTACACAAGAAAAGAAATTTCTCACCAAACCATTTTTGAAAAGATTCCTCTGAAAAATGCTCAACAAAACAGTTTGTGCGACTGAAAAGATTTGTGCGATTCAATTGGGCCGCACGAAACAACCGTCTTGCACGAAACATCATTGTTTCGCACGAAAGAGTTGTTCATCCGCACGAACTTGGTTCGTACGAATAACTTTCGTCATTGTTTGTTTTTCGTGTTTTTCAAAGCTTTGTGACTTTCAGAATTTGTCATATTTTCAGATCTGTAAATTTTAAAAGGTAATTGTTATTGTGAAACTATTAAAACCTTTAAATTTTCATAAAACAAGAAAATATAATGAGTTCTAATCTGTGGGATTGGAGTTGCTCAAGCTCAAATCAGGAGTCGCAAAGCTCCGCAACATCATGGGTAAAATTTTTGATGCCGCAACATACAACTATGATCTCTGCAAATCAGTGGGCGTGTGTTGCAAATCAGAATCAAAGCATCCAAACTCTGTTAATGAGCGAAAGTGAAACAGGGAGTAATAACCGACTACCAAAGTTAAATCACATGAATGATTATCCTTCATGGAAAAGTCGTTTTCATACGTATATTCTCAGTCACAACACGGAATTGTGGACGTGTTTCACTACCCCCTACAATGAAGCACTTGAAGAAGCTGGATCAAATCCAACTTCATTTGCCAATCTAGTCGAAAGTGACAAGAAAGCTTATGATCTAGAGAAAAAGGCATTTGCTATCCTCACACAAGCTCTGCATAAAGACATTTATCATCAGTTTGTGTATTGTACTACAACGAAAAATTTGTGGGACACTTTGGAAGCAAGAGGTGAAGGTAACGCTGCTACCAGAAAGATTCGACATGATTTGCTCAAGAAAGAGTTTGAAGGTTTCATGTTCATGGAGAACGAAACCTTGAATGATATGACCACTCGGTTTTATCATCTTCTCAGCGAAATGTACTCGTATAAAGTGTTAGCAGCACCACAAGAAATTATGACGCGATTTGCTGATGCTTAAACCAAAATGGGGTCAATTTATTGATCTTTTAAAACATATAGGTGTTTTGGACTCAATTAGTATTTATGAATTTGTGCAGAAACTGGAGAACAAGAATGAAGAAGAACTCCGGAAGGCACAACGAGTCTCTGCTCCACAAAACCCTGAAATGTATTTTGGAGGTATAAATGCAGGTACAAGCTCAAGTCAGCAACCGAAGCTGCAGAACGCGTTTGTGTCAAACGTGAACCCTTTTCTACCCAACCAGTTCAATCAAGTCAGTCTACAGGTTCGAGTAATCAAGCCTATCGACAAGCTTTTGATCCGAAAGCCTTCCTTCCACAGCCAAGGGATTTAGCGCACAAAGCTCCACAACAAACTCCGCAACAAGCTTTCTATGGAAGCAACAATCAATCTGCAAATTCCAACACTGTCAAACTTGATATGTCAAATCTCTCCAAAATCAACGTAGAAGTTGCACAGGAACATGCGGAACTTCTAAATACCATGGCCAGTGCGTATTGTGGTTTAGTTGCAGGTCAAATAGGGAACATCAATTTAACGAACGAAGACTACGAACAAATTGACCGAGATGAAATGGAGCTGATGGACATCAAGTGGGAATTTGCAAGTGCTATGAGAAGAGCGAAGGATTATATGAGAAGAATAGGTAGAACCAGTTTGGAAAGTAAGAAGGATACAAAATACAGCTTTGACAAAACCGCCGTTACTTGCTTTAACTGTGGAGAAAGAGGTCACTTCAAGCGGTAATGCACAAGACCCAACAAGGAAGGAAATCACAAACCCTTTTGAAATCAGTCTCAAGCATCCAACACAACACAATACAACAATGAAAGAAGAATAGTAACTGTTGGCAACTTAACAACACCAATCAATCAGGACCTTCAAACACACACAGAGCTTTGGTAGTTCAATCTGATGAAGGATGCGATTGGTCAGTACAGTTGGGAACTGAGAACAACGGAAGAATTGCATGCTATCCGAAGATCGTGGATCAAATCAAGCATGATCACAGCATCAACACTCCAAATAATGATGATACATCTGGGGATGCTGGTAGTTCTGATGAAGAATGTTCAAGTTCATATGGTTATGAATCTGACTCTGATGAGAAGAAAGAAAGTGAAGCTGAGGTTGAAAAATTGCTGAGTGAAGGTGAGTTGTTAAAATCTGAAAAGGTAGGTATGACGAGGAATACAGAAGCTGCGTTGAAAGAGACAGAGACACTATCTACAGATGGTGCAGCTTTTCCTCATCACACTGCCTTTATGGCAAATGTTGACGTTTCTTCAAAACAGGTAAATTCTGACCCTCCTACTGTTTGCAATGACTGTTTTGAGTTGAAAATAAAATATGAAACCATCAACAGTCATAATCAAAATTTAGTTCTTGAACTATCAAAATGCAAAGAGGCGAATTTGGCGCTAACTAGAAATAAAAAAGAATTCAAATCTTAATGAAACCCTTAAGAAAAGTGTTTCTAAATTGACAAAAACAGTTTTGAATAAACAGACAGGAATTAATAACTACATTAATCTCCTAGAAGAAACAAAGAAAGAGTTAGCCATCGCCAAATGCGAATATGATTCGATTAAACGCAAGTTGGAAAGTTATTCTAACTCCCAATATGTGCTTGATCATATTATTGAAGTTCAAAAACTAAGGGAGATGCTCAATACATAGGGTATAAGTCGTGTCCACCCCCAACGAAACACAACTATACCAAAATGCCTGATGAAGAGGTGATGTATCGTTTTGAACCCTCTGTACCTTTGAATCCTGAGGAATTCACAATAGGGTTAGGGTTCAAACTAGGCAATTCCTCTCAAGAATCAAGCAAGCCAGAAAGTTCATCGTCTGATAAAGAAGAGGATGATACATTAGATGATGAATCAAGAAATGATGAGCAGGATCAGCCTCTTGATGAAAGGAAAAGAGTAGAATCTTCTGCACTCCTAGTACTAAATCTGTTGAGAATCAAGAGACCATTCCTAAGAAATATGTAAAGACACAAGTGTCGACAGATGAAGCAGATAATGTGTTGTATACTTTGGTTGGAGATAAGAAAATCTATTCAAACAAAGATTTTCCAATTAAAAACGTAAATCCAATCTCTATAGATCAGGTTTTTGAAAAATCAACAACCAAACCTTTAGAAAGGAAAAAGCTCACCAAATCACAACTACTAACTGCTTCGAAAGAAAAACAATGGAAGCGAGTTGAAAAGTCAATTTTCTCAACCGAAGGTTGAAGCAAAAAGCTCTCATTACCAGAAAAAGGCTAAAACTGTTAAATTTGTGAGTTCTAAAGGTACCGATAAAGTCAAAACTTTTCAAGGAAAATCTAACGTTGATTTTGTAAAGAAAGTTAAGATTTTCAAAAGAAACAGTCAAAACAATTACACCCAACACACTGATGGATGTAATGAAAATAAACCTAGTACCTCAAAACCCACAAGTTCAACGTCAATCCAAGAAACACGATCTCCTAGTTTTGTGGAAAGGAGAACTTGTTTCAAATGTGGAGAGTTTGGCTACATTATAAAGTATTGTCAAAATCCAGCCAAATCAAGATGTATAGAGAAAACCCCTCATGAACCAACTTGCAAATGTAAATCTGTTTCTCCGACTCAAGATAAACGAATCATTAAGGATCAAAAAGAGAAATAAAAACGTAAACAAGTAAAAGCAGTTGAGA
Organism: Scalesia atractyloides; assembly: GCA_947069175.1. Taxonomy (NCBI): domain Eukaryota; kingdom Viridiplantae; phylum Streptophyta; class Magnoliopsida; order Asterales; family Asteraceae; genus Scalesia; species Scalesia atractyloides. The sequence continues at coordinate 59,097,508 of CAMTDV010000008.1, forward strand.
AAGCTTTAAAATCGGATTCTTCGAAAAAGGATCAAAGATCTTCAAAGTCAATAAAACTAGACACTGTGAAAACTGTAAATAATAGTAAATCTTGTAATAAACAAGGATCTTTGAAACAGAAGACCAGTAATGGTTCAAAAGGAGGTTCTCAGTTTGTTAATCATCAAGAAATTGAGATTACATTTCTTGATGATAAGGGACGGCCCAAGGCCATTAAGGCTTGGGTCCCTATCTCAAACTAATCTTGTTTGTGCAATGTGCAGGGTGTTCCAGGAGGAACTGTAAATAGTCATTGGATTGTTGACAGTGGAGCATCAAGGCACATGACGGGCAATTTGCAGCTCCTATATGATGTGAAAAGCATAAGGGGTGGTTATGTTGCTTTTGCTGGTGACAAAGGTGGATACATCACTGGAGAAGGAATGGTCTCCAATGGTGTTGTGAGCTTCAATAGGATCAATTATGTGCGGCAAATTGATCACAATCTTCTTAGCGTTTCTCAAATCTGCGACAAGAAGTTCATGGTACATTTTGATGATGCCAGATGTTATGTGCTGAAGCCTAGATTCAAGATCCCCAAGGAATGGATTCTCCTGTCGGCTCCAAGAATTAATGATTTTGTATATTCTTGATATGAGCCAAGCTATTACAACATCTTCAAAAGTCACATGTTTTGTCTCTAAAGCCACCGAGAAGGAATCAATCTCTTGGCATAGACATATGGGACACATTCACCTAAGAAAAAGAACTATTTGGTGAAGAACAATCTAGTGACTGGTGTACCAGTGAAGAATTTTCATCTTCAAGATGTTTGTGTATCATGCCAGAAAGGAAAGCAAGCGAGAAAGTCCCATCCTGTGAAGAAGATCAATACTGTGAATATGCCTTTGGAACGTCTTCATATGGACCTCTTTGGACCTATGAAACATAAGACAACCTTTGGTGATTCTTACTGTCTGGTAGTTACTGATGACTATTCCAGATTCTCATGGGTAAACATGTTGGCACACAAGAGTGCAGTTCTTACTATCCTCAAGAATCTCCTGACTCTGTTGGAAAATTTGTACAATCTGAAAGTAAGGAGAATCAAAAGCGACAATGGCACAGAATTCAAGAATCAATTTATGGATGAGTACTGTTCCTCAAAGGGTATTCTGCATGAGTACAGTTCTCGCTACACTCCACAACAAAATGGTGTCGCTGAGAGGAAGAATAGAACTCTCATTGAAACTGCAAGAACCATGTTAGTAGAATCAGAACTTCCGGTTCAATTTTGGGGAGAAGCTGTTGCTACTACATGCTACATGATGAATAGAGTTCTGACGTTGAAGAGACATGGGAACACATAATTTGAGTTGTTACATAAAAGGAAACCGGATGTTTCTTTCTTAGAACCTTTTGGAGCTCCATGCACTATGATCGACCCACACGGAAAGTTTGGTCCCAAGGCTATCGAAGGTTTCTTTCTTAGATATGCTACTCCAAATTTCAGAGTGTGGAATTTGTCTTCAAAGAAGATTGAAGAATGGGGTGAAGTCAAGGTTCAGAGAAATATAGAAGCAGTAAGAGCTCCAGGTGCTCCTTGGATGTTCGACTACGATGGGCTGTTTGACTCCTTTAATCTGCCAACTTTTGATGATGCAACTGCTGCTGCTCAGATGTTATTGGAAAGTGATACTGTAGTAGACTCCTCATTAGTTCGACCAATTATTGTTAACCCTCAAGTGTCGAATTCGGTTAACAGTCTTGTTCAAAATGAGGAATTCGAAGACGCTGCGAATTATAATGTTTCATCAGAAGAAGATGAGTTTCATAATGCAAATGAAGCTGCCTTTGGTGCGGTTCCTGGAACGACTGAAGGTCAGGCATCTACAACGTCATCAAATCCAGCTCTCGATTTAACTGTTGATCTGAATATCAACAATTTGGGTATAAATTCTCGAGTTCCTGATATGTCAGAAACTCGAATTCATAATATCCATCCTCAGCAGAATATTATTGGAAATGTCTAGAGTGGTGTGCAGACTCGTAATCAGCTTCGAAACAACCAGAATGCTGGATTATATTCGAAAATCAGGGAATCTGGTGGTCTGAATGATTGGTCTTTTGCCTGCTATGTGTGCCAAGTAGAACCAAAATCTTGGAAGGAGGCAATAAAAGAAGACTCATGGGTTGAAGCCATGCAGGAAGAACTTTAGCAGTTTAGAAGTTAGGGATCTGGAAATTGGTTGACAGGCCTGGCTACTACAAGAAGATTGGTACACAATGGGTGTACAAGTGCAAGAAGGATGACAGAGGTGTTGTTGTGAGAAACAAAGCGCGATTGGTTGTTCAAGGTTTTAATCAGGTCGAAGGCATTGATTACAATGAAATGCACCGGTTGCACGACTTAAGGCCATAAGAATCTTTTTTGCTTATGTATCCTTCAAGAAGTTCACCGTTTATCAGATGGATGTGAAAAGTACATTTCTTCATGGTATGGTAGAAGGGGAAGTATATGTTGAGCAACCGCGGTTTTGAAGATCTTCTCCATCCTGACAAGGTTTGGCTTCTCAACAAGGCGTTATATGGTCTTCATCAAGCTCCGAGGGCTTGGTATGAAACGTTGTCCAACTATCTGTTGAAGAATGGTTTTCGATGAGGCCTAATCGACTGTACTCTCTTCATCAAGGAACGGGACGAGGATTTGCTGCTAGTACAGGTTTATGTTGATGATATTATATTTGGGTCTACTAACACTCGAATGTGCAAAGAATTCGAACAGGTTATGCAGGAGAAGTTCGAGATGAGCGGAATGGGAGAAATGACTTTCTTTTAGGTTTGCGGGTTCAGCAATCAAAGGAAGGGATTTTTATCCATCAAACCAAGTACGTCGGAGATATTCTCAAGCGATTTCAGATGGAGGACTCAAAACCTTTGGGAACTCCATTAGCTCAAAATCATGGGATTACTCCAGATGGAATGGGTGAACATGTAGAACCATCTCTCTATCGTGCTATGATCGGATCTCTCATGTATCTTACTGCTTCAAGACCCAACATAATGTACCCAACATGCCTTCTGGCGTGCTATCAGTCTAGTCCGAAGGTTTCTCATTTGATCGCTGTGAAAAGGATCTTTCGCTATTTGAAGGGACGCCCTGACACTAGTCTATGGTACCCTTAGGATGATAACTTTGATCTGACAACATTCAGTGATTCTGATCATGGCGGCTGTATAATCGATGCAAAGACAACAACAGCAGGATGTCAGTTCTTGGGAAATCGCCTAGTCACGTGGCAATGCAAAAAGCAGACTTTTGTAGCTACATCAACATGTGAGGCTAAGTATATATCAGCTTCTAGTTGCTGCTCTCAAGTTCTATGGATTCAACAGCAAATGCGCGACTACGGTTTTGAATTTCTAACTACTCCTATTTTTGTTGATAATGAAGCTGCTTTACAGATCATTCAGAATCCTGTACAGCATTCCAAAACAAAACACATTGAGATTAAGTATCATTTTATACGCGATTGTTATGAAAAGAGACTTATCGATGTTGTTAAAATCCACACTGATCACCAACGTGCCGACCTTTTTACCAAAGCCTTTGATAAATCACGTTTTGATTATCTCCTTTTGGTCAATGGCATCAAGGTGAAGCCCAAGTAACTCAACCATGGCTAACTATTTTTGTAAATTCTTTTCAAAAAAATCTAAAACTACAAAAAGATTTTCTGTTTTATATTTTAGGGGGAGTAAATTTCAAGAAAATACAAAAATATGTCTTTATTTACCTTCTTTGTTTAAGGGGGAGAAAATTCAGAAAAATACAAAAACATTAGAAAAATCAAAAATGAGTTTCTTGGATAAGCTGAAGATGATGAAATTCACCGGTAAATCTGTCAGAAATGGTTAAAAGCATAGAAAGAAGATTGATAAGTAGCTTTCCTAATGATGTATCGGTAGGCTCACATTCAGACTAAAATGTGTAGGTTGATATAAACCTAACAGACAGAACGCAAGGTGGGAACCATTCATTGGCATATGGTCTTGGTACCGAAATTTCGTTTGATAGAGTGCCGAGGTTCTGAGATATACGGTCTTTATGCTTGCTTATCATCTGGGTATCATGGTTGAATCTTTTGCCGAAAAATAACGGTGGCGCAAGTCTAGAACTTCCATGATACCATACATACGTGTACATACTGCATACGACCTTCAAATAAGTGATAAAAATATCACATCCCCAAAATATGTATTAAATTATCACAGCTTTATGCGGGAGCTAAGTTCGTCTCTTTGTCGGTACGATGGTACTAACCTGTTCACGAACTTACTCATGTGCCCTGCATGCATATGAAAATCAAGTTCCTCATTAATAAGTGATTAAATCACAAAGGGCTTATTTTTCAATAAAAAATAAGTGAGCATCTCACATCATATATATACATCAAAACAGATGATAACGCAGTATACTCACCGGTAAGATTTTCTCTCGTGCATATCTTGATATGGGAATGTGTCGTGATGTGGTTGAACACCGGCTAGTAAGTATAATTCATACCCTAATCATATCTCTTCATCATGATTCCTTCTGATAAGTCTGAGCTTACGTGGACAACAATACCGATAATCATAGTTGAATACTTATCTGTTTAATTTTGAAGTTTAAACCAAATATCATTTTTGACATAGATTAAAATGCTGGTATGATTCCTTTACCTTGAAACTCGAAAAAGCTTGTTCAGTAGATATATAGTTTATCTGTATATTTTGATTTTATGTCTAGATTACTTAGTTTCTTATGTAGTTACTTTTTGAAAGTTAGCCAGAGTTGATACTCGAAAGTTTTCTACCAAGATACACCAGAAAACCATTTGTTTGATATCGCAACTTCATAAAGTAATATCTTACAACAAGTAACTCATCAAAGAAAACGGAAATCTAAAATTCGTTTGAGTGTGTGTATCTCATACGAATGAACCTAGTCATTTAATTGAATTGGTCACTTGTTTTTCTCAAATATGCTGCTGGAATTCATACGAGTGTGTGTATCTCGTTCAGGGAATACAATCATACGAAGAATTTATGATAAGTCTTTCCTGTGTATTCCCTGAAAAGTTGTGTTCTAATTATATTTGATTTATGAGTACAGATTGATACAAAAAGAACATGAACAAAGACCAGCAACGAAGAAGTCTGACAAGTCAGAAGAGAAAACAAGAAAGATTTGATGTTTCTTAGAAGTTCGAAGACCTGATGCTCTAATCATTGGATAGCAGATCTATCAATGAATAGCAGATCTTCAGGGGGAGTTTGTTGATACTCCAAACCATTCATGTGAAGACCAACATATGAAGACCAAAGACCGATGACCAAGCAACATCCAAGGGGGAGTTTGTTGATACAGTTTTGTGTCTGTCGCTTGTTCTTAGTTACAATTGTAATTGTATGGTTTTTGCTCAAGTGTCTGTATAGGTTTGGCCGTGTCGAATAGATCGAGATATCCTTCTATCTTGAACTAGTATGACATCTTAGCTTGTCTGTGTTAATCGGTTGCATGTGTGCATACCGTTGAGTCTTGTAAACGTCATGTCTGCACACGTTCTCTAAGAATAAGGATTCTGTGTGAGTCAGAGGATTCGTACGAATCAATGAGTAGTTTCGTATGAATTAAATATTTCGTACGAAACAGTTGACTCGTACCAAATATTCTGGAGCTGTGTCTCGTGTGAAATAGTGTGTTCCATGTGTCTAGATTCGTGTTTCGTACGAACGTGTAGACAGACACTATATAAGCAGACATGCACCTCTCAGTGAGGGTTAGCCCTTTGGTCCAGAAGTTAATAGAACGAGCTAGCAAACTGATCCTTTGTGTGGGAAATCTAAGTTAGCATTTCTGGTTAAGACGAAGACACTAGAACACAGCAAGTTTGTTTGAGTCATACGAGCATTGTGTGTATATGTTTGTACTTGTTCTCATTCATTAATCAAGATAGTGAATCTTTGGTTACCTCGTGTTCTTTACGTTGCTTTAGTTGCATGCACACTTGGATTCCGCACTTGTGTGTATGTTATATGAATAAGGAATAGGTTTAACATTCTCAGGTGGACCTACAGTCCTAACTTGTGTCTCTGTCACAACGATTGGTCTCGAAACTTGATCTTGTGAAAAAGATTGTTGTTGCGGATAAAGCATAACAAGTTCCTCTTCTGTCAGTTCAGCTGGCAGCTTGAGGAATTCCAGAGACTTTCGTAATTGAACAGCCAAGGATCTCCTGGTTTCTATGTTGGAGATGTGTAACGTTGACAATCTACGTTTTGAGCTTCAATAACCTAGTTTATGCTAGGAAGATAAACTCTCTTTTGGAGACTAGCATATCCTACGAAGAAACCTTCCATTGATTTTGCCCCAAATTTGCCATTTGCGTCGATTACCGTGCAGGGTGACCCAAAAGGTTCTAAATACTTTAGATTTGCCTTTCGTTGGTTGAGTAGCTAGAAACATGTCTTCTAGTGTGCCTTGAGCATCAACACTCTGTTCAAAGTATAACATGCAGAGGTCACTGCTTCGCTCCAAAAACTAACTATTGAATCAGGGAGCACGGTTCATGCTGTCTCAATAAGTGTTATGTTTTTCCTCTCAACTATACCGTTTTGCTATGGGGTGTATGGTGCACTGAATTCATGCAGAATTCCTTTCTCATTGCAAAACTCGAACATTCTGTTATTCTTGAACTCTGTCTCATTGTCACTTCTGATGCGTCTTATCGGTAAATGGTATAGATTCTCTAATTTTCTGAACAAAATCATCAGACTGTCAAATGTTTCATTTTTGCTTTCCAAGAATAAAACCCATGAGAACCTTGAGTAGTCATCAGTAACAACTAGACAATACAGGTCTCCTGAAATACTTCGAACATTTATAGGTCCAAAGAGATCCATGTGCAGACTTTCTAGTGGGAGCTTTATTGAGTTTAGAAGCTTCCTTGGATGGGAGTTTTTGTGTTGCTTTCCCTTCTTACAGCTTATGTAGTCATCATTCAAGTGAAAGTTCTTTACACCATCCACTAGATTGTTGTGTACCAAGAAATTCATCTTTCGGAGATGAATGTGTCCCATTTTCCTATGCCACATGGTTAACTCTTTCTCCATTTCTTTAGACACAAAGCACTGCCCAGTTTTTGTCGTTGTGGTTGCAACTCTCATGTCTAGGATATATAGATCGTATCTACGAGGAGCGCGCATCAAGATTCACTCTTCAGGTATCTTAAATCCTAGCTTTAGAATGAGACATTCTTTATCGGTAAAGTGCGTTCTGAAGTTTTTATCGCAAATCTGAGAGATACTGATTAAGTTGTTCTCTAACTCTGCTATGTAGTTGACTTTGTCGATGACACCACACCATTTGTTAAGATCCTTTCACCTACAATTTTACCTCCCTAGTGTCACACCTCGGTCGTAGCGGAAGCGCAAGTGTGTGACTATTAGGTAATCATTGCATCCAATCTAGTAATCAATATCAGTTAACAATGATACCATGCCATTCATAAGTTTCATTCCATAATTACAATCATCAAAAATGAAATCACATTGTTATCTGTTTTAGCTTGTCATCATAAGACACAATTTAAAACACATTGTTTCAAAATAAGACATTGTTTTCACTAAATTCATATTGAGGCTTTGACCCCTATATACCCATACGAAGTTGTGATATAAAAGGCAAACCCTCCAAAAAGTGGTACATCATTGTCTTGAGAAATTCATATACTCGAATCCTATCACCAGCTCATGCCTTGAGTCATGAAATACATGTAATTTTAAAAAGTCAACATAAAGTTGGCGAGTTCATGTAGTTAAATGTTTCGTATCAAAATGACATCTTTGAAATCCTGTATTGAAATCCGAGTATGTTATTAGCATCAATGAGTTATTAAGGATCTATCAGTGTGTCACGAGCACCCTGACATATATGTGTCATAAGTAAGTAACCAAACCGAGACAACTTTGTCATCATTGGGATCACAAAAGCACTTCGAAGGGTATAATAACCAGGAGTGGAGCGGGTCTCAAACTCAATAGATCTACTTCTTTTGCACCTTGGTCACTAAGTGATTAATGGTTACTATTGTCATCATCCTACTTACGCATAAATGATCGTGTTATCAACTAACCCATAGCTAACATACTGTTTGATATGACATGCATTTCCACTCGATAGTTTAAAAACAAAACTTGAAATAATTGAAAGGAGGACATGAACTCACAGTTTGCTTTCTGAAAGCCGTACTAGCATCAGTCGTGTTCGTACAGTGTGTAACCTACATGTGCATTAAGTTTATTAGACACCTAAGCCTCAACGGACCTTGTACTCATTATTCATCTTGAATTCTGGTAATGTATTTCTTTGTATGATAGAACAACTTGTAGTGTTATCATAGTGTTGGTAGTTTGTTTGTTCGATTAATATTGATATATATATTTCTCAAATATATATATATATTGTTGTTTTCAGATCGTGTGTGATACTAGGCCTTGCCCTTCACATGTCCTCGTGCCTTGCAGGGTGTCATTGGGCCTTGCCCATTTATCCATGTCATTGGGCCTAGCCCACGTTTCTTGTCATTGGCCTTGCCCATGTTATCCATGTCATTGGGCCTAGCCCATGTTTTCTTGTCATTGGGCCTAGCCCATCTTATCTATGCCTTTGGGCCTAGCCAATGTTTTTATTTTAATTGGGCTAGCCATGTAATTTATGTCTTTGGGCCTAGCCCATGTTTTTATGTCATTGGCCTAGCCCATGTAATTATGTCTTTGGGCCTAGCCCATGTAATTTATGTTTTTGGGCCTAGCCCATGTAATTTATAAAGGCCTATTTTCTTATAAGTATTATACTTATAATATTTTTATCTTACATTTTTAACTTCCTGGAATTTGATTTTGATAACATATATGTATGTTAAATGTCTAAATATATATATTTGGACTTGTCGTCGATGTTTACCCGTTGTCGAATGACCTTTCGTGTCGGCGATTCACCCGTTGGTCGTCGACGCGATGATGAAATCTTGAATGTTTGCCTATCGTTCGCATTGTTTCGTTTGTCCGATTATTGTTTCAACGCATCGCAAGAATATATTTGTTATGCCACCAACACTTAGTATTATATTCAAGTGTTTGTATTTTTGTATATGATTGGGTATTTTATTGTGAATACCCTAAGCTTCTAAATACATACACATACAATACACATATGTATTAATACAAATGTATATACTTGTATTATTTCTCAAGTAAATGTATATATTTGTAAAAAGTATTTATTTTTCCTTATATAATATATATATATATATATATATATATATATATATATATATATAAATAACTTTGTTGAACACTTGGGTATTTAGGGTTTAACCCTTGTCATTAGAGCCTTCTTAATGACGATTTAAGTCACTAATCGCGTTTAGTCCCACTAAGCACCCCATTAATCATGTCTTAATCGTGATTAGATTTTTAGAAAATTTCGCCATAGTTTCCGCTAAACTATGACATTTTTCACGTTTCAAAAACGTATTTAAAACATGTTTAAGCCCATAATCAACATCAACAATTCATCTAATATTTATTCTACAACATCAAGACATCATCATCCATGACTTTCTAGTGTTAAAAATTCTATTAAATCAAGAGGGTTTTCAGTATTTATTAACACTTTCAAATCACTACTTTTATCATCTCATTTAATCAAGTTCATACCTTTAACCTCTTCATTACTACACATTTTTAAGATGATTACAACTTAACTACAAATGTTTACTTCTTATAACAATCATTCATGTGTATAAAAATTATCTTTAAGTTGTAGTATTCTTCATGGATGATGTAGTTGATGATCATGTTTAGATTTAAACCTTATCATGTTTAAATCTTCATTTTTATACTTAATCATACAAGATCATCCAACTTTTATATCATACTTTATCATAACTAACTTCAACATGCTAACTAACTACCATATAAACATATAATAACACAAAATAATCAATATTCAGTGTTATTATTATGGTGTGAGTTAGGGTTTTTGGTTTATCTTTTCTTCATTTTCAAGATGATCAACTTGTACTTTATTAATCTAAGCATAAAAATAAACTAGACCATGTTTTTATGTCATTGGGCCTAGCCCATGTAATATATGTCTTTAGGCCTAGCCCATGTTTTTATGTCATTGGGCCTAGCCCATGTAATTTATGTTTTTGGGCCTAGCCCATGTAATTTATAAAGGCCTATTTTCTTATAAGTATTATACTTATAATATTATTATCTTTTATACTTTTAACTTCCTGGAATTGGATTTTGATAACATATATGTATGTTAAACGTCTAAATATATATATTTGGACTTGTCGTCGACGTTAATTATTAAGTGCTTGTTTTCGTCGAAAATCGCCCGTTGTCGTAATGACCTTTCGTGTAGGTGACTCACCCGTTGGTCGTCGACGCGACGGTGAAATCTTGAATGTTCGCCTATCGTTCGCATTGTTTCGTTTGTCCGATTATTGATTCAACGCATCGCAAGAATATATTTGTTATGCCACCAACACTTAGTATTATATTCAAGTGTTTGTATTTTTGAATATGATTGGGTATTTTATTGTGAATACCCTAAGCTTCTAAATACATACACATACAATACACATATGTATTAATACAAATGTATATACTTGTATTATTTCTCAAGTAAATGTATATATTTGTAAAAAGTATTTATTTTTCCTATATATATATATATATAACTTTGTTGAACACTTGGGTATTTAGGGTTTTATCCCTTGTCATTCGAGCCGTCTTAATGACGATTTAAGTTACTAATCGCGTTTAGTCCCACTAATCACCCCATTAATCATGTCTTAATCGTGATTAGATTTTTAGAAAATTTCGCCATAGTTTCCCCCAAACTATGGCGTTTTCCACGTTTAAAAAACGTATTTAAAACATGTTTAAGCCCATATTCAACATCAACAATCCATCTAATATTTATTCTACAACATCAAGACAACATCATCCATGACTTTCTAGTGTTAAAAATTCAATTAAATCAAGAGGGTTTTCAATATTTATTAACACTTTCAAATCACTACTTTTATCATGTCATTTAATCAAGTTCATACCTTTAACCTCTTCATTACTACACATTTTTAAGATGATTACAACTTAAATACAAATGTTTACTTCTTATAACAATCATTCATGTGTATAAAAATTATCTTTAAGTTGTAGTATTCTTCATGGATGATGTAGTTGATGATCTTGTTTAGATTTAAACCTTATCATGTTTAAATCTTCATTTTTATACGTAATCATATTCGATCACCCAACTTTTATATCATACTTTATCATAACTAACTTCAACATGCTAACTAACTACCATATAAACATATAATAACACAAAATAATCAATATTTAGTGTTATTATTATGGTGTGAGTTAGGGTTTTTGGTTTATCTTTTCTTCATTTTCAAGATGATCAACTTGTACTTTATTAATCTAAGCATAAAAATAAGCTAGATTATGGATGAGTTTGTCTTACAAAGGGTGCACAAGTTCTTGATGATTTTTGAAGAAGTATGAAGCTCTAAAGAAGCCTTAGTGATCCTCTATCCTTGCTAGCTTCTTGAGTGATCTTGATCAGGCTTTAAAGTGGATGAAATGTGGTGTATTAAGGTGGCTAAGTGGTGGTTCAAGGTGGTGGTGGTGGAGCCGTGGATGTAGAGAGAGAGTGAGGGAAATGGTTGCAAATTTTGGATGAAGGAAAATGATGAATATTAAGTAAATCATGATATATATCAAGTCTTTCCTTTCAATATCATCACCCATCAAGACCATGCTTCCAATCTTTCATTTTTCAACAAAATCAAGTGGGCATGGGGCCCACTTGAACCATCAAAAGGGGGTGGGGGCGTAAATTGTAACTTTTTTACAGATGTTATAAATGTAGATATTTTAGTCATTATGTATGGTGATTAGGGGTTTTGATCTAGCATTCTTAGCATAAGATTAGGGTTTAGTGTGTTATTACATGCTAATTAATTAACTTAGTCCTCCAATATAAGTTTCGGATGACATAAATGTCGTTAGATAGCTCATTGCGCCATAATTGCTAATAAACGAACTTATATTTATTTAGTACCGGAAGATTTTTTTTCGACCACCACAATTGTTATGGTGTCTACTTAGTGCACTTCCAACCTAAAAATGTGTATAACTAGTTCGCTAGACGAATATGCGATGAGCTAAGATGGCCGAAATGTATTTTGTTCGATCGATATCCTCACTTTTATGTTCCGCCGTCGAACTTTTTCGAAAGTTGTGTTTCCGTGACCTCATGTTAGTTGAATGAATTCCGATTTCCAAATGAGGCTTAACTAGCTCGCTAGATGCCCGAATGAGGCTATCGATCACTAAAATATTCGTCGTTTCGACAATCGGTCGCCTTCCGGTCGAATTGTGCATTGTTTGTCGAATGACCGGAAACGATGTCTATTGTGCATTCTGGCTATTCTCACATTGTTTAGGATTTTTTACATGTTTTTATTCTTATTCTTACATTCGGAATCCTCCGAATTAGTCTTGCGGACAAACCGACATTTGTCCCCTTTTTGGTCGAAACGGACAATTTGGCAATTTAGGCGTTGTACCGGAAAGTTATATATTATTGAAATGGTTGATCTCAAATAAATGTTTTCATTTATATATAGACTCAGGTATGGCATTAACGTGTCGTTGTTCCTTGTCCTGATGCGTTTTAGCGGATTTACCGACACAGTTAGTGTCACCGCAATTAGTGCGCCCAACACCTTCTACCAACACTTTTAGGGCATTGTTTTGGTTTGTTTTGCGTCGTAACAGAAACCAGTATATGTGATGATCATGTTTACTTGCCCTAGTGACGTACGACTCATTTGTGCAATTAAATTACGATAATATGCATGAGAGTAATAAGCAAAATTAGTGATTAAATTCTACGGAATTACCGGTTATTTGCCATTTGTCACATACTCCCCCTATTAAAAAGAATTTTGTCCCGAAATTCAGCTTGAGGCATCCACTAAAGGAGTCTTCTTGAACAGGTGGGGGTATTTGACTAGATCTGATCTTCACGCTCCCACGTATACTCGAGACCATGACGCGAATTCCAGCGAACCTTCACCAGTTTGATTTAGCTTCTTCTTGTTTTTTGGACCTTCCAGTCCATGACTTCAACTGGTTCTTCGGTGAATTGTAATTTGTCATCAACATGAATCTCATCTGCTGGAATGATAACTGTGTCATTAGTCGGACTTTTCTTCAGATTAGACACATGAAATGTGTTGTGTACATTATTGAGTTCCTCTGGCAGTTTTAAGTTGTAAGCCACTCTACTAATCTTTGTCAGAATTTCGAAAGGTCCAATATATCTCGGGTTGAGCTTTTCGTGCTTCCGAATCTAGCTACGCCTTTCCAAGGTGAGACCTTTAACAATACTTTATCTCTGACCTTGAAGGATAATGGTTTGCGTCTCCGATCCGCGTAGCTCTTTTGTCTATCTCGAGCTGCTTTGATACGCTCACGTATCTTAAATATCTTGTCTGTGGTCTCTTGTACTAGTTCGGGACCAATGAGTTGTCTGTCACCGACTTCCGCCTAACATATGACGATCGGCACTTTCGTCCATATAGTGCTTAAAATGGCGCGGCCTTGATACTGGTGTGATGACTTTTATTGTAGGAAAACTCTACCAATGGTAAGTGAGTATCCCAGTTTCTGCCTAAATCCATTACACAGGCCCGAAGCATGTCTTCTAATGTTTGAATGGTTCGCTCGCTTTGCCCATCGGTCTGCGAGTGAAAGGCTGTGCTTAAATCCAAGCGCGAACCAAACGAATTTTGAAATGATTGCCAGATCCATGACACAAAGCGACCATCTCTATCAGAGATTATCGAGATTGGCACACCATGACGTGCCATAATTTCTTTTAGGTACAGTTCAGCTAGTTTCTCCGTACTATCTTTCTCGCGGATGGGTAAAAAGTGAGCTGATTTGGTTAACCGATCAATGATAACCCAGATCATGTCATGACCTCGAGAGGTCCATAGTAATTTTGTAATGAAATCCATTGATATCTGTTCCCACTTCCAAATCGGGATCTCAGGTTGTTGTAATAACCCAGATGGTTTTTGGTATTCGGCCTTGACCTTTGCACAAGTTAGGCATTTCCCAACATAGGACACAATATCTCCCTTGAGATTCGGCCACCAATAATATTCCTTCAGATCGTGGTACATTTTATCCGATCCTGGGTGTATCGAGTACTTGGACTTGTGTGCTTTATCCAGCACCAAGTCTCGCAACTCACCATAATAGGGAATCCAGATTCTTCCCATGAAATATAAAGTTCCATCCTTGTTTGGTTCCAATTGTTTTTCCATTCCCCCTAGGGATTCCGCTGGAATGTTTTCTGGTTTCAATGCCTGTGAAGTTCGTCTAGATCGTCATTTCTAGAGCTCGTACCCGTAGTGTTTTGACTCGTTCTTTTCTGCTCAAAGAATCTTCTACGACATTTGCTTTGCCGGGTAATACTTGATCTCACAGTCGTAATCATTCAACAATTCCACCCAATGTTGTTGGCGCATATTCAGTTCTTTTTTATATAATGTATGTTGAAGACTTTTATGATCGGTGAATATGTTACACTTAGTGCCATATAAACAATGACGCCAGATTTTCATGGCAAATACCATTGCGCCTAATTCTAGGTCATGTGTGGTATATTCCTTTCATGAACTTTCAACTGACGTGATGCGTACGCGATGACTTTTTCACGTTGCATTAACACGCAACGTAAGCCTTGATGCGATGCATCACAGTACACCACAAAGTCATGGGTACCGTCCGGGAGTGATAGTATCGGTGCTTTACAGAGTTTCTCTTTCAAAACTTGGAACGCCGATTCTTGCTTTTCTCCCCAATCAAACTTACTATCCTTCTGGGTAAGAAAGGTTAGCGGCTGAGCATCCATGGAGAAGTTCTCAATAAATCTCCTTCAATATCCCGCTAATCCTAGGAATTGTCATATTTTCGTGGGGGTTCTTGGCGTGGTCCAATTCTTTGTAGCCTCGATCTTCGAAGGGTCAACATGTATTTCGTTCTCGTTCACCACGTGACCGAGAAATTGTACCTCGTGAATCCAAAATTTGCATTTCGAGAACTTGGCATATAATTGCTCCTTCCTCATCCAAAATAGTTCTCAGGTGTTGTTCGTGTTCTTCCTTGTTTTCGTGAGTATATCAGTGTATCATCTATGAAGATGATCACGAACTTGCCAAGGTATGGCTTACATACCCGATTCATCAAATCCATGAATACAGCAGGGGCGTTCGTTAGACCAAAGGGCATAACAAGGAACTCGTAATGACCGTAGCGAGTCCTAAATGTCGTCTTAGGATGCTTTCCTCTTGGATTCTCAACTGATGATACCCGAATCTTAAATCAATTTTTGAGTAAAAACCCGACCCTTGCACGCGTCTCATTGGGCCTTTCCCATCATATCCATGTCATTGGGCCTAGCCCATGTAATTTATGTCTTTGGGCCTAGCCCATGTTTTTATGTCATTGGGCCTAGCCCATGTAATTTATGTTTTTGGGCCTAGCCCATGCAATTTATAAAGGCCCATTTTCTTATAAGTATTATACTTATAATATCTTTAGCTTTTTATATTTTTAACTTCCTGGAATTTGATTTCGATAACATATATGTATGTTAAACGTCTAAATATATATATTTGGACTTGTCGTCGACGTTAATTATTAAGTGCTTGTTTTCGTCGAAAATCGCCCGTTGTCGTAATGACCTTTCGTGTCGGCGATTCACCCGTTGGTCGTCGACGCGACGGTGAAATCTTGAACGTTCGCTATTGTTCGCATTGTTTCGTTTGTCCGATTATTGTTTCGACGCATCGCAAGAATGTATTTGTTATGCCACCAACACTTAGTATTATATTCAAGTGTCTGTATTTTTGTATATGATTGTGTATTTTGTTTTGAATACACTAAGCTTCTAAATACATACACATACAATACACATATGTATTCATACAAGTTCCTTGGTGACAAATGTATATACTTGTATTATTTCCCAAGTAAATATATATATTTGTAAAAAAGTATTTATTTTTACTTATATATATATATATATATATAATAACGTTGTTGAACACTTGAGTATTTAGGGTTTAACCCTTGTCATTAGAGCCTTCTTAATGACGATTTAAGTTACTAATCACCCCATTAATCATGTCTTAATCGTGATTAGATTTTTAGAAAATTTCGCCAAAGTTTCCCCTAAACTATGCCGTTTTCCACGTTTCAAAAACGTATTTAAAACTTGTTTAAGCCCATAATCAACATCAACAATCCATCTAATATTTATTCTACAACATCAAGACATCATCATCCATGACTTTCTAGTGTTAAAAATTCTATTAAATCAAGAGGGTTTTCAATATTTATTAACACTTTCAAATCACTACTTTTATCATGTCATTTAGTCAAGTTCATACCTTTAACCTCTTGATTACTACACATTTTTAAGATGATTACAACTTAAATACAAACGTTTACTTCTTATAAAAATCATTCATTGATGATGTAGTTAATGATGTTGTTTAGATTTAAACCTTATCATGTTTAAATCTTCATTTTTATACTTAATCATACAAGATCATCCAACTTTTATATCATCTTTATCATAACTAACTTCAACATGCTAACTAACTACCATATAAACCTATAATAACACAAAATAATCAATATTTAGTGTTATTATTATGGTGTGAGTTAGGGTTTTTAGTTTATCTTTTCTTCATTTTCAAGATGATCAACTTGTACTTTATTAATCTAAGCTTAAAAATAAGCTAGAGTATGGATGAGTTTGTCTTACAAAGGGTGCACAAGTTCTTGATGATTTTTGAAGAAGTGTGAAGCTCTAAAGAAACCTTAGTGATCCTCTATCCTTGCTAGCTTCTTGAGTGATCTTGATTAGTCTTTAAAGTGGATGAAATGTGGTGTATTAAGGTGGCTAAGCGGTGGTTCAAGGTGGTGGTGGTGGAGCCGTGGATGTAGAGAGAGAGTGAGGGGAAATGGTTGCAAATTTTGGATGAAGGAAAATGATGAATATTAAGTAAATCATGACATATAGCAAGTCTTTCCTTTCAAGATCATCACCCATCAAGACCATGCTTCCAATCTTTCATTTTTCAACAAAATCAAGTGGGCATGGGGCCCACTTGAACCATCAAAAGGGGGTGAGGGGGTAAATTGTAACTTCTTTTACACATGTTATAAATGTAGATATTTTAGTCATTATGTTAAGTATGGTGATTAGGGGTTCTGATCTAGCATTCTAAGCATACGATTAGGGTTTAATGTGTTATTACATGCTAATTAATCAACTTAGTCCTCCATTATAAGTTTCGGATGACGGACGTTAGATAGCTCATTGTCGCCATAATCGCTAATAAACGAAATTATTTATTTAATACTAGAAGCTTTTGTTTTCGACCACCACAATTGTTATGGTGTCTACGTAGTGCACTTCCAACCTAAAAATGTGTATAACTAGTTTGCTAGACAAATATACGATGAGCTAAGATGGCCGAAATGTCGATCGTTCGATCGTTCGATCCATATCGGCACTTTTATGTTCCGCCGTCGAACTTTTCTGAAAGTTGTGTTTTCCTTGACCTCATGTTAGTTGAACAGATTCCGAGTTCCAAATGAGGCTTAACTAGTTCGCTAGATGCCCGAATGAGGCTATCGGCCACTAAAATATTCGCCTTTTCGACAATCGGTCGCCTTCCGGTCGAATAGTGCACTGTTTGTCGAATGACCGGAAACAATGTCTATTGTGCATTATGGCTCTTCTCACATTGTTTTAGGATGATTAATGTTGTTTTATTCTTATTCTTACATCCGGAATCCTCCGAATTAGTCTTGCGGACAAACCGACATTTGTCGCCTTTTTGGTCGAAACGGACAATTTTCAATTTAGGCGTTGTATCGGAAAGTTATGTATTATTGAAATGGTTGATCTCAAATAAGTGTTTTCATTTATATATGGACTCAGGTATGGCATTAACATGCCGTTATTCCTTGTCCTGATGCGTTTTAGCGGATTTACCAACACAGTTAGTGTCACTGCAATTAGTGCACCCAACACTTTCTACCAACACTTTTAGGGCATTGTTTTGATTTGTTACGCATCGTAAAGGAAACCGTATATGTTATGATCAGGTTTACTTGCCCTAATGACGTACGACTCAGTTGTGCAATTAAAATTACGATAATCTGCATGAGATTAATAAGCAAAACTAGTGATTAAATTGTACGAAATTACCGGTTGTTTGCCATTTGTCCACCTGGTTCCCTGCAAACCCAACGTAGCCTCCTCGGATAGATTTGACGTTGTAAAGGAGAGCCAACATCTCTGTCATCTGCCGGGATGCTCCACTATCCATGATCCACATGGAAATGACGGATCTTGGGAGCCCCTGCACATTCACTTAAACAATTACTTGAGTAGTGAGACCCAAGCCTTACTGGTCTTGGGTGGGTTTACACAGATAAGTTCACACACACTTTCACCCTGTTTTTCAACTTTCTGTTCAACGGTTTTATTGACCACCATTGGAACAGATTTGTTAATCTCCTCAGAAGATTCTTTTGTTTAATCACCCAAGTTTGAATTTTTGAAATTGTATTTTTGGTGTAATATTTTGAATCTTTTTGTCCATTTTGATTGAAGATTCACCAGTCTTTTCAGTTGAAACTTTAACATTTGCTGATTTCACTTTGTTTTTAGATTCATTGTTTCGTTTCAAAATCTGAGTAGGAACAAACATTGGGGATTTTTGTTTCAAGTCTTCTGGAGATTTTTTCACATTGTAAATAGGTTTTGATTTATTTTGTGGACATCGACTTGCGATATTTCCAACTTGGTTGCATCAAAAACAAGTTCTTCTGTCTTTTACAACAGATGAACCAACAACCTGTTCACTTTGTTTTTGTTGGGCATAAAATTATTCATTCGACTGTTTGCTGAACTGGCTCTCTTTTTCACTTTCTAAGCTAGTTCTAGTTGCAAACGTCATTTCTTCAAAAAATTTGAATTTCCAAACCTGTTGTTATTTCTCTTACCGTACCCTGAACCGTTTCTCCCATTATAATAATTTTTTTGTTGGTGATTAGAATAGGAGTTTTTCGGTTTAGAATAGTAAGATTTATCTCGTTTAAAGTTTGAAAATCTTTGCTCTTTTGTTAAATTTTCATTCTCAGACATCTCAACTTCTACTAACTTGAACACTTTGTCAAATTTGTTCATGTTCACATTCTGAATTCGAAATTCTTCATCAGAGTATAGCATGTCAGATCCGTACATTTTGTACATCAAAACATTAGGATCATCATTCAAACTATTATCGATTTTGAAATGTATCTTTTAAGAAAACTGTCGTCATCTTCAGAATGTAAACTTTAACTTGTTTTCTCAAGAGTTGAATTTGCGCTTTCAAAAACCGTATCCTCACTCTCATTTTCCAAAACTTTTTCAACAACATTTTTAACAACATCTGATTGACACTCATTCTCAGACTTGGTATAGGCTATATCGAGATTTTCAGACATCTCATCTTTCTTTTTCAGTTTTTAATTTCATGTTTAGCACCTTTTCACCCCGTCAAGCCTTTTCATTGTATATCTGTTCCACATCGAGGGTGGAACTCGATTATAACCCAGACCTTTGTTTTGAAAACCATACACTTCATCCCCATTTTTATCTTTTCCTGTTGGTTTTGGGACGATGTGATCAAAAACATAAGACGCTGTTGAATAACTGATCATCTTCTTATCAACTCTTTTTGTTTCTATTCTAGCAGTTTCTGGTTCTTGTTTTAATTTGACTATCGTGTCAATATGAATATTAATTGCTTTTTATTTATCCATGACCGTAGCCTTGAGATTGTGTTGCGTCATATTCTCTGTTAGCATCTCGATATTGGTTGATAGTTCTATTCTGTTTATTATAAGCTTTTTTTTGTTTCTTTTAAGTCACTTGTGACATTATCAGTGTGTTTTTTTAATTCTCTGATTTTTTGTCTTTTTCAGCACAAGATTTGAATGGTTCGGTGCATTTCGTGCATCGAACAATCATTTCAATTTTCTCACTCTTAACTTCTTTTACCACTAATTCATTTTTCTGTTCAGCTTCAGAGGTTTCAACTACCTCTTTAAGCTGGGCCATCATAGCTTTATCTGACATCTCTGCTAAATTCTTGCCATTCATTTCCTTTGCTACATCATAATCTCTTCACCATATTGTTTCTTCTCTTCTTCACACTGTGAGCCATTAAACCTTGCTTCATTGCTGTTGAAGAAACCTACAAAAGAAGAACACAAATCAGGAGGCATTATAGATTTAAATGCATGACATAAAGCTTCCTATGATGCTTCAGAATCATAGTAGTTTTCACAATCTTCTGGAATATCATCAAATGCAATCTTAGCACTCGATTCATCACAAACTTCTTCCACTATCTCTTCTTCCACCATCTGTTCAGGTTCCTCGATGTTTTCTTCTAGAAGAGCAAGACTCTAAGTCTTAGGAATGTAATTATTCCAATTAACTCCTTCGTCCTCTTGAGTCATGACCAAGGCTTTATTCTTTGATTTTGATAAACCATCTTCAATGGGTAAAGGTCTTGAACTGCTTGAAGGATTTTGGGAAGGCTTGTGATACATTGCTTTCTTAAAATGCACTTTTTCCTTGCATTTGAAATAGGTCACCTTTGATTTGTCAAAGCCTAATTTTGAATCAGGGTTTCCAATGCTATTTCTGCCCATGATTTCCATGAATTGTCATGCACGTCTGACCACACTTGCCATACATCAGCGTATATCTATTAATTCCATCTCTTCAGGGTATATTTGGTCATAATCTTCCTTTGTCATATTTGGGTTACCGATTCGACCTGCGACCAAACTTTCATACGACTCTAAGATCGATGCTAGAAAGACCATGTGTTGTTTGGCAGTGTCTTCAGTGAAATCTTTTGCATCTTGTAGATTGACTATGATATTGCATTGTAGCACATGCGGTCTTGGATTTTCTTGGCTTGAAAAGTTATTGGAATTTTGAGAAGATTGAGGACTTGGTGTTGGGGTATTTGGATCAAAATTCTGATACGATGAAAATCCACCACCAGCACTTGAATTGTTTGAATAAGATCCAGAAGAATTATCTACACTGAACGCAGTTTGGACCTTTGGGCTTTGAAAGTTTCATGTACCTTTGAAATATAAGTCAACATCTTGTTGGACATTTGCATTTTTTCATTTTCGCCATCTTGCGAAGTTCAAGCTCTTGTCCTTCAAGTTTTTCAGTGAATTTTCCCAGTGCCAGACTAGAATATTCATTGCTATTCTTCAAGATCATTAGATATGTTGACCATTCGTTCTGGGGTAAAGCATCAACAAATTTATCGACCCATTCCTCATTCTCTTTTTCAATCTTTAGGCGCTTCATCTCCGCCACTAAATGACAGTACCTTTCAACAATTTGTTTCAATGTTTCTCCCTTTAGAGCTGTGAATATGTCAAATTCCTTTTTGAGAAACATCTTCTTGCTTTTTATCATAGTTAGATTTCCTTTGAACTTCACAATCAATGCATTCCAGATTGATTGTGCGGTACCCTAGAGCAACGTGAAAATGTAATGGCATGTTGAAGAAGGTTCAACATTTTCTTTTCTTGCACAAATTCATCTTTTTCATTTTGAGTGAATTGCATTAGATATTTCTTTTCACTATCTTCTACAACTGGGGGTGTATAATCTTCTATAATTGCATACCAACAATTTGTATAATTCGCCTACACCCAGTTCTTGAAATGTTCATGCCAGCCCTTAAAATCGTCCATGCTCATAAGCTTGGGCGGCTTCATCATTGTGCCCATCTTATTATCCAAGTTTAAATTTTGGACCACTGACGCGGGAGATGTTGCAAATGCGTGATAGAATTTGTTCTCTATTTTGTCAAAAATTTTGTGTGAAGATGATTTGGTACGAAGATAAGTTTGTGCGAAGGAAGCTTTGTGCGGAGGTACCGTCGTGCGGACTAAGACAATAAAACAAACAAATCTGGGTTATGTCCGTGTGAAGGAAATCAAAACAAACTTTCTGAAATCTATCTTCGTACGAAGGTACTTTTGTTCTTTGAAAATTTTACGTTCGTATGAAGGTAATTAGTTTGTATGAACGTGTTCCATCATGCGAATATGAAAAATCAAGTTTTCTTGTTTTTCAGCGTTTTCATCATGATTTTGATTAAATTTAGGTCCAATTTTTCAAGGGTTTGTTGAAAATGTATTTTAGGTATTCCTTGAAAAATTAAGTCCATTTCGACGGTTAATTTCATGAAAAATGATAAAAATGAGAAGAAATGAGTAGAAGAGAAGTCTTTGATTGCTGAATCTTATTGATTGTCATCAGATGTGACCTCAAGGCTCTGATACCACTAATGAGGATCTGTTATCCAAAGATAGCTCAGATCTAAATCTGTTAGTGTAGTCCATTATCGTGCAGAATCTGATTTTAGATTAGATGACAACATCAAGATTACCAACGTAACTGTTTTTCATTCAATGTTTAAACGTTTACAACTGAGAAAACACCCAAACAGAGCTTCGCCCTCTAATCTGCAAAACATTACATCTGACTCAAAGACCACACACCTATTTATAGGACATCTACCTTCGTGTGGACTAAGCAGTCACCTCCGTACGAACTAAACACAGGCTACCTCCGTACGGACTAACATAGTTACCTCCATATGGAGTAGTTCCTTCGTACGAAGGTACTTACAAATATAATCAAATCTAACAATTTAACCTTTTACGAATATTGACATGACTCATAGACGCAGGCAGCAAACATATGTATCAATAGGTACACTTGCTTATAAGGTCAATTTGCCTATCACAACCCGGACCCGTTCCGTATTCCATGCTCCAAAGATGTGGGGGTCTTCTCGATCAACATATTACACCCCTCCATTTGATTGATTCCATGGCTGCATTGATTCTCCAACCTCAAGCGGTGCTTGCTCATTGCACCATTACTCGCACCTGCCAGTAGGGTTCTCAAAACAAAATTCAGTGGGAGGTCTTTTAGTTGATGAGGCTACCTGGGAGGAAAATGCATAGTTGATGAAAACCTATCCTAAACCACACCTTGAGGGCAAGGTGTCTTTCAACGGGGGAAGTACTGTTGTGAGCACTATAGGCCACCCAATTCAACAGCCTTTTACTAACCAGCCCATCAAACTATACTCAGAAAAAAGCAACAGGCCCACGAAGAAGCCAACTCGATACATTGATTTTGCAATGGATTTCATGACATTCATGTGAGGACCACAAGGCATGCATGATATAAGAATAGGGTGTGAGAGTGAGTTAGTTATGATTATTGTTAGAATTTGTTCTTCTCTCATCTCTTCTTTGTACTTCTTCTCATCCATTTCAGTGAATGAATAAACTTCCTTTCTCATCTAATTTCTTCCTATTAATATTGTGAATTCTTTCAAATTATTAGTACACCTCATCTCCATCCATCCGAACTGGCTTGTGTTACAACAGAGAGTGTCAGCTCTTGTGGTGGCACAATATTTGTCAAGTGGCAGTTGTCGGTATGGTTATAAAGGGGAACGCCAAAGCCAAACTCTAAAACCGGCGTGGGCCCGGTTAAGACAACATAGTTTGGCCAAAGTAGGACAACAAACTATCTAGTTTGAGGAGTGCGATGGACTAACACAAAAAAAATCGTTAAAAAAACTAACGTCTTACAAATGGGAGTGACTTTTCTTTCTTTTTAACAGCACAACATTTTTTTATGTCTAGCCCACCCAATTTAATGTATTCTTTGGAATTAAGAGAGAATTCAAATCCTATTATAGGTTTTTTTGGTAGCGCAAAATTGCGGAGTACTTATACACTTTATACCACTAAACTATAAATCTTTTAGTTATTTTATTCTATTTATGATTAAGGGGTTGTTTGGTAAACTTTGGCTAGTAAGTAAGTAAGTAAGTAAGTGCTGAGCAAATAAGAAGTCTAACCGAGTTGAGACTTTGAACCGATAAGTGTTGAGCTAGTAAAGAGTTATATACTATTTTAGTCATTGTGATTTTTTCAAAATATCTATTTCAGTTCAAAAAATTTATTTTGACTTTTTTAGTTCAATAGTTTGGTTTTCATATTAATTTAGGTCCAATCAACTAACTCCGTCCAAATTTCTTATGAAAAGACTAAAATACTCTTAGCCTATTTTTAAACTAATGTTTTATCTTTCTATACTAATAAATAAAATATTTTTAGACACGTAGTGCCTGCTCTTAATTTTTTGATACACGTTATTATATATATATATATATATATATATATATATATATTCTCTCACCTATTAATTAATAATTAAATTAAATCTAATTTAAATTATTAAGTTAACATATATGACGCTATAAAGCTCTGCTCGACTCGAATTATTTATTAATTTATTTTTATAAAATTTTGTAAGTTTATACACACATATATTAATTATATTCATAGTTTTATATATACAGATATACAATTATGCTGAAACATATTTTACCAAAATCTAAAAAGGTAAAATTCTAAGCCGCAAACGGCTAAATGACAGTCTTTGAACAATCTACTTATCGCTTCATTTATTCTAAGTCTCTCATTCGAAATCAATCATACCCGGCTCACACGATCATTGTTCGCTATAGTCTGCTCGGGTTTGAATAAATTTGTGTATTACACCAACATGCCTACGATATAATACTAAAGATAATTTGATACCATATTTAGATAAAACGTTTGTAGAATTAGTCTCCTAAGTAATATTATTAATTTAATAATTAATAATAAATACTTGTACATGTTATTTGATATTGTATTTGTAACTATTGTTTATATCCAAATACTATTTTTATATTATTAAGCTGATATATTCGGGTCAAATTGTCGGTGCTTTCTCACGTTGTTTTTTAACTATCTTAAAAACATCTACAAATAAAAAAATATTTTAATAATATTTTGTAGTTTCAAATACATTAATTTAATAATCTAAATTTGATTTAATTAAATTAAATATATATATATATTATTTGGTGAGGTTCGGCTACAAAGTCCATTTTTCCTACAAAGTATACAAAATCATTAAAACCACAATTTTAGTCATAAAACACACTCAAAACCTATAAATAATAGAGTGAAACAAGTAATATAAATATATATATATATATATATAAATATATATATATATAAATATATATATATATAAATATATATATATATATATATATATAGAGAGAGAGAGAGAGAGAGACTAAACTAAAACCGTAAGTGAAGGCTTCGTCAGGGTTTAAGTTTAGTTTAGTGCATCCAGAACGTCTCTTTTCTTAATTCTTGGTGTAGCCCTTTATGTAACGTTTGCAACAATTGAAGGTGGTGAGGTGGGATGATAGAAGTTGCACATAACGGAAACTTGATCCAGTTGATCATGAGTGTGACGTTCCATTTGCTCGTGTTAATGGATGTAACCTTAATTTAAAGGCATAATCTCTTCTTGCTCAGTAAGAGACTATTCCTATCCCTTTTTGCTGCAACTTCTAGTAAATGTGAAGGTCGGCTCGCTCAACAGGTTAAAATAAAACTTTCCTTGTAAATTATTCATGTTTTCATGTAGATTGAAAAATGGGCAAGGTTCTAAGTTTTTGTGAATATCAATGTTATGAAATGCTTTAAGGAAAGGTAACCACCATGATATAATAACTTTTTTTTACATATAATGCCATATAAACAAAATGATGTTTTGACTGCTAACTGTTAATATATATCTCTGCTGCCTGTGTCTACGAGTCGTGTAGGTGTCTATGATAAGCTGAACTGTTAGATTTTGTTACTGTATTGATTACCTTCATACGAAGTTGGATTGTTTAGTTCGTACGACGTTGTCTTGTTTCACTTTGTACGAAGATAGACTTGTTTAAGTTCGTATGAAGGTAGACTCTTAAGTCTCCACGAAGGTAGGAAGTCTATATATAGTAGTGCGTGTTCATTGAATCTGTAACTGTTTTGCGAAAGATAAGGCGAAGCCTGTTGAATTGTTGACTGATTGTTAACGTTTATCAGATTAATGAAACAATGATTGAAAAGTAAATCTTGTTATACATGTCGCATAATCTAAAATGAATTCCGCTAGTTTTGGACTAGGTTAAACAGTTTAGACCCGAGCTTATTGGATTGAAGCAGATCCTCACAAGTGGTATCTGTCACACCCTTGTCATAGCGGAAGCGCAAACGTAAAGCGCAAACGTCTGACTATGAGGTAATCATTTCATCCAATCATGTAAACAACTGTAAATCAACAACGATACCATGCTTATATTAATTTGCAACCAATGTTTACAAGTTTCAAAGGTGAAATCATGAGTTTCCAAACAGTTTCACATTGTCATAAAAAATGTGGTTTGAAATACGTTACAACGTAATAAGAGATTGTTTTCATCGTAAAAGCATGTTGAAGTTTTGAATCCTATATACTCATATGACGTTGGGATATAAGAGGAAAATCCTCCAAAAGGTGGCATTTGTTGTCATGTCACTCCCATTTCCCGAAGTGTTCACCGGCTCAAGTCTTGTGTCCTGAAATACATGTAATTTTAAACAGTCAACATAAAGGTGGCGAGTTCATGTAGTTATTGTTTTCGTATGAGATGTCTTGTTTGTAATCCAGTATTGAAATCTTAGTATGTTATTAGCATTCATGGAGTTTAAAGATCTATCAATGTGTAGCTAGCACCCTAACCTATGTGCCATATGTAAGTAACCAAACTGAGACAACTCTTGACATCAATTGGGATCACAAAAGCACTCCTAAAGGGTTAACAAACCAGGAGTGGAGCGTGTCTTCAAACTCAATAGATCTATACCTTTTACACCTTGGTCACTAAGTGATTAATGGTTACTCTTGTCATCATCCTACTTACGCACATTGATCGTGTTATCATCTAACCCCATAGCTAACATACCATTTGTCATGACATGTATTTCCCCTTGATAGTTTTAAAACAAATCTTTGAAATAATTGATAGGAGGGACATGAACTCACAGCTTTGCGTTCCGCACGTCGTACTTATCAAATTCGGTGTCCGTACACGTGTGTAACCTACATGTATATTAACTTCATTATACACCTAGGTCTCATTGGACCTCGTACAAGTTGTTTGTCTTCAATTCTTGTTGTGTACATATTTATCACATTAGAACAACTTTTAATGTTATCACAGTGTTGGTAGTTTGTTTGTTCGATTAATATTTATATATATATATATTTCTCAAATAATACACTTTGTTATTCTTAGATCATGTGTGAACGGCCTCGCCCTTCACATGTCCTCGTGCCTTGCACTCGTGTCATTGGGCCTAGCCCATGTCATGTATGTCATTGGGCCTAGCCCATGTCTTCATATGATTGGGCCTAGCCCATGTAATTTATGTCATTGGGCCTAGCCCGTGTCTTTATATGATTGGGCCTAGCCTATGTAATTTATATCATTGGCCTAGCCCATGTCTTTATGTGATTGGGCCTAGCCCATGTAATTTATGTGATTGGGCCTAGCCCATGTCTTTATGTGATTTGGCCTACTCCATGTAATTTATGTGATTTGGCCTAGCCCACGTAATTTATGTCATTGGGCCTAGCCCATGTCTTTATGTGATTGGGCCTAGCCCATGTAATTTATGTCATTGGGCCTAGCCCATGTCTTTATGTGATTGGGCCTAGCCCATGTAATTTATATGTTTGGGCCTAGCCCATGTATTATGTGATTGGGCCTAGCCCATGTAATTTATATGTTTGGGCCTAGCCCATGTATTATATGTTTGGGCCTAGCCCATGTATTTTATATCTTTGGGCTTAGCCCATATATTTTATGTAATTGGGCCTTGCCCATGTCTTTTATATAATGGGCCTAGCCTAATTCATTTTCAAGAGTCCAAATATTTATAAGTCTTACACTTATAAATTTTACAAAGTATAGATCTTTAAGTATATATATTTATATACTTTTATAAAAGCACTTAGTAAATTCTTATACATTTTAACTTTTCGGATTTTGATATCGTTAACATATGTATACGTTAAGTGTCTAAAATATATTATTTTAGACATGACATCGTTGTCGTTTGATTTATACTTCTTCGCGTCGAAAATCGCCCATCGTCGTAGTAACTCTTTGTGTTGGCGATTTGTTCATTGGTCAACGACGCAACGGTGGATTGTGTAAGTCCGCCCATCGTCCGCATTGCTCTGTTTATCCGATCATTGTTTCGACATATTGTAAAAGTGTATGTGCTTTGTGTCATCTACACTTGGTAATTCTTTCAAGTGTTTGTAGTATTTGTATATGTTGGGTATTTTGTGGTATATACCTTAAACTTCTAGATACATACACATACATACACATGTATTAACACATAACTTTTGGTGACAAATTATGCATATAGATATGTTTTTATTCCCACAAGTATATATATATATATATATATATAAGAATTACTTATTTTTAACTTACAAAAATATATATATATACACACTTGTTGAACTCTTGGGTTGTTATGGTTTAATCCTTGTCATTAAAATTTCCTTAATGATGGTTTAGGTCACTAATCGTGTTTAGTCCCGTTAATCACCCCGTTAATCGTACTTTAATCACGATTAGATTTTTAGAAATTTCGCCATAGTT
The DNA here is from genome assembly GCA_947069175.1 of Scalesia atractyloides. Taxonomy (NCBI): domain Eukaryota; kingdom Viridiplantae; phylum Streptophyta; class Magnoliopsida; order Asterales; family Asteraceae; genus Scalesia; species Scalesia atractyloides. The sequence continues at coordinate 59,126,391 of CAMTDV010000008.1, forward strand.
TCCCCTAAAATATGGTGTTTTCCACGTTTTAAAAACGTATTTAAACCATGTTTAAACCCATAACCAAAATCAACAATCAACTTAAGATCACATACCATCTTGTTTACAACTTATGCACCTCATCATCCATGATCTTTGTAATTATATTTTACTACTTTTCTTAAAAATAATGAGGTCTATATATTTTTATTAGATCCTTTAAGTCACAATTTTTAGTTATACTTTCAAATCATTATTTCCACTTTAACCTCATTTGTTTACTACACTTTTTAAGATGATTGTACTCTAAATTGGTGTTTATTCATTATAAAAAACCACACATGTGTAGTAAATCATTTTTAAGTTATAGTAATCTTCACGGATCATGAGGTTGATGATCTTGTTTAGATTTAAACATCACCATGTTTAAATCATCATTTATATTATTATTCATACAAGATCATCTACTTTAAACACCTTACTTTATCATAATCAACATCATCATGCTAACTAGTCAACAAATAAGCACATAATCAACACATAATAACTATATTTAGTGTTATTATTATGGTGAGGTTTAGGGTTTTTGAGTTGTATTTTCTTTACTTTCAAGATGATCAACTTGTAGTTCCTTAAACTAGACATTATAAGAAGCTTAAATATGAAGAAATTTATCTTACAAAGTTTGCACAAGATTAGTGAAGATTCAGGATGAAGATGAAGCTCCAAGAAAACCCTAATGATCCTCCATCCTTGCAAGGACTTTGGATAATCTTGTAGTAGCTTTAAAGTGTATAAAATGGGGTGTTTGATGGTGGAAATGTGGTGGTCTAGTGGTGGTGGTTTGAACCGTGGGGATGAGGGAATAAGGAAGGCTTGTTAATTTTTTTTTTTTGTGAAAAAATGATGGAAGATATGGTGTAATCTTGCATATATATTTTGCTATCTTTCAAAGATTACACATAAATCTTACACTATACTTATAATCTTACAATTTCAACACAAATCAAGTGGGTGTGGGACCCACTTGAATCCGCCATCATGGAAGGGGGGAGGTTAAGTGTAACATTTTTTTTATAACATGTGTTTATTTATTAGATATTTATGTAATTAACTTAAGTATGATGATTAGTGGTTGATCTTGTATCATTAGCAAGTAATTAGAGTTTAGGGTGTTAATCCATGTTAGTTAGTCCTCTTGACTAATTGTATAAGTTTCGGATAACGAAAACGTCACTAGTTCGCTCATCGGCACAATATCGGCTAATATACAAATTTTATTATTTCGAATCAGGAGCTTTGGTTTTTCGACCAGCATAAGTTCCATGGCATTTATTAAGAGCACTTCTGACATAGAAATATGATTAACTAGTTCACTAGTCGAGTATATGTTGAGTTTGGATGGCCGAAACGCTTCCCGTTGAATTATTCGCTCAATATCGGCACTTATATATTTTTCCGTCGAACATTACCGGGAGTCGTGTTTCCATGACCTCAAGATGTTAAAGAGATTTTGGATCCTAAATGAAGCTTAACTAGTTCTCTAGATTAATGTATGAGGCTATCGGCCATTGAAATCTTTGTCGGTTCGACAATCGGTAGCTTTCCTGTCAAGTTGTGCACTGCTTGTCATACCACAAGAAACGATGCCTTTTATGTATTTATGATATTCTCATATTGTTTTAGGGTGTTTATCATTGTTTTATTATACTTTTGGAATCCGGAAAATACCGAATTAATGTTCCGGACAAATTGAAATTGACACCTTTTTAGTCGAAACGGACAATATTGTGATTTAGGCATTGTACCGGAAAGTTATGTATTTTTGAAATAGGTGTTCCCATATTAGTGTTTTCATATATATATGGACTCAAATATGGCATTAGCATGCCGTTATTCTTTGTTCTGTTTCTTTTTTTGCGGCTTTGCTGACATGAATAGTGCAACCACGAATAGTGCGCCCAATACTTTCTACCAACACTTTTAGGGCATTGTTTGGGTTGTTTCACGTCGTAACGGAAACCAGTATATGTTATGACCTGATTTACTTGTCCTAATACTTGTGATATGACGTACGACTCAGTTATGAAATCAAATTTCGATAAAATGCATGAGTTTATGTAATATAAATAGTGATTAGATTGTACGGAATTACCGTTTATTTACCATTTGTCACATACATCCCTGTTAAAAATAATTTCGTCCGAAATTCACTTTGAGGCATCCTCTGAAGGAGTCTCTTGAACAGGTGGGGTACTTTGCCTTGATCTGATCTTCACATTCCCATGTGTACTCGGGATCGTGACGTGAGTTCCAGCGAACTTTTACCAGTTTGATTTGACTTCTCCTTGTCTTTTGAGTCCATGACTTCAACGGGTTCTTCGGTAAATTGGAGTTTGTCATCGACATGAATCTCATCCACTAGAATAATAACTGTGTTATTAGTCGGGCTTTTCTTTAGATTAGACACATGAAATGTGTCGTGTACATTGTTGAGTTCCTCTGGCAGCATCAAATTGTAAGCCACTGTACCGACCTTTGCAAAAATTTCGAAAGCCCCAATGTATCTCGGGTTTAGTTTTCCACGCTTCCCGAATCTAGCCCCGCCCTTCCAAGGTGAGACCTTTAGTAACACTTTGTCTCCTACCTCAAAGGATAATGGTTTGCGTCTCCAATCTGCGTAGCTCTTTTGTCTATCTCAGGCTGCTTTGATATGCTCACGGATCTTGTATATTTCGCTTGTGGTCTCTTGGACTAGTTCGGGACCAATGAGTTGTCTGTCACTTACTTCCGCCCAACATAGCGGAGATCGGTACTTTCGTCCATATATTGCTTCGAACGGCGCGACCTTGATACTTTTGTGATAACTATTATTGTATGAAAACTCTACCAATGGTAAATGAGTATCCCAGTTTCCGCCCAATTCCATCACACAGGCCCGAAGCATGTTTTCCAACGTTTGGGTGGTTTGCTCGCTTTGACCATCGGTCTGCGGATGAAAAGCTATGCTTAAATCTAAGTGAGAACCAAACGAAGCTTGAAATGATTGCCAAATCCATGACAATGACCATCTCTATATGAGATTATCGAGAGTGGCACTCCATGACGTGACATGATTGCCTTAAGATACAATTCGGTCAACTTCTCGGTATTGTCTTTCTCACGGATTGGTAAGAAGTGAGCTGACTTGATTAACTGATCGATGATAACCCAGATCATGTCATGACCTCGAGAGGTCCGTGGTAGTTTTGTAATAAAAATCCCTTGAGATTTGTTCCCACTTCCAAACAGGGATCTCAGGTTGTTGTAATAGACAAGATGGCTTCTATTATTCGGCCTTGACCTTTGCACAAGTTAGGCATTTCCCAACATAGGTCGTAATATCTCCCTTGAGATTAGGCCACCAATGATAATCCTTTAAATCCTGATACATTTTATTGACTTGTGTGCTTCGTCCAGCACCAAGCCTCGTATATTGCCAAATAGGGAATCTAGATCCTTCCTATGAAATATAAAGTTCCATCCTTGTTTGGTTCCATTTGTTTTTCCCTTCCCCGTAATGATTCCGCTTGAATGTTTTCCGGCTTTAGAGCTTCTTGTTATGCATCGTGCACTCGAGTTGTAAAGTTCGTCTGGATCATCATTTCTAAAGCTCGTACTCGTAGAGTTTTGACTCGTTCCTTTTGGCTCAAGGCATATACCACTACATTTTTCTTACCCGGGTGATACTTGATCTCACAGTCGTAATCCTTCAACAATTCCACCCAACGTCATTGGCGCATATTTAGTTCCTTTTGGTTGAATATATGTTGAAGACTTTTATGATCTGTGAATATGGTACACTTAGCCATATAAATAATGATGCCAGATTTTTAAAGCAAATACCACTGCACCTAGTTTTAGGTCATGAGTGGTATAGTTCTTTTCATGAACTTTCAACTGATGAGACGCGTACGCGATGACTTTTTCACGTTGCATTAACATGCAACCCAAGCCTTGATGCGATGCATCACCATACACCACAAAGTCATCGGTACCGTCTGGAAGTGATAATATCGGCGCCTTACATAATTTGTCCTTTAATAGTTGAAATGTCGATTCTTGCTTTTCTCCCCAATCGAACTTATTATCCTTTTGTGTAAGCGAGGTTAGCGGTTGAACAACTTTGGAGAAGTTCTCAATAAATCTCCTGTAATATCCCTCTAAACCTAAAAATTGTCGTATTTCCGTGGGGGTTCTTGGCGCGGTCCAATTCTTTATAGCCTCGTTCTTTGGTGGGTCGATGTGTATCCCATTCTCGTTCACCACGTGACCAAGAAATTGTACTTCATGAATCCAAAATTCGCATTTCGAGAACTTGGCATATAATTGTCCTTCTTAAGCAACTCCGGTGTAGTTTTCAAGTGTTGTTTGTGTTCTCCCTCGGTTCATGAGTAAATTAATATGTCATCGATAAATACTATCACGAACTTGTCGAGGTATGTCTTACATATCCGGTTTATCAAATCCATAAATACTGCGGGGGCATTTGTTAACCCAAAATGCATAATAAGGAACTCGTAATGACCGTAGCGAGTCCTAAACGCCGTCTTAGCAATACTTTCCTCTTGGATTCTTAATTGATGATACCCAGATCTTAAATCAATATTTGGATAAAAACTCGACCCTTGTAGTTGATCGAACAGATCGTCAATCCTCGGTAATGGGTACCGATTCTTGATGGTTAACTTGTTTAGTTCCCGGTAGCCTATGCACATTCGGAAGGTTCCATCCTTCTTCTCGATAAAAGGCACCGGAGCTCCCCCTAGCGAGGAACTCGTTCTAATGAATCCTTTGGCTAACAACTTCTGAAGTTGTTTAGATAGTCTTTGCATTCATGACGGAGCTAATCGGTGTGGAGGCTTCGCTACTGGTGTGGTTCCTAGCATCAAATAAATGCGAAAGTTGGCGTGTCGTTGTAGAGGTAATCCAGGCAAGTCTAATGGAAAGACTTCGAGGGAATTCCTTCACAATGGTTAATTCCTCCAATTTTGGCTCCTTATTTTCCTTATCGACCACGTGAGCTAGAAAGGCTATGCAACCTTTCTGTAGGCACTTCTGGCCTTCATCCAATTAATGATTCGTAAGGGCGTCTCGTGCTTCTCTCCGTGTACTACAAGTGTTTCTTCGTTTGGCAGGGGGATGCTGCTAGTTTTCTCAGGATGACCTACTTCCACTCAGTTATACATTAACAAGTCTATGCCAAAAGCTACGTCGTAACAACCCAGATAAACAGGTAAAAGATTGATATTAATTTCTTGTTCTCCAAGTTCCAAAGTGCATCCTTTTATAACTTCCCCTAACATTGACTAATTTACCGTTGGCAAATCCTATAGAATGAGGGAACGTCTATCTTACTTGACTCTAGGTCAAGTATATTTTGAATTCTATGGAGATGAACTAAAATCAGCACAGGTATCAAACAAGAAATATGCAAGATGTTGGTGGTTAGACAACGTGTCGGTGACCTTTTAATGATTCCTCATGACTCAGGGATCAAAACAATGCATCTTGGATCTTTGGTATTGATTTCAGACTATCTCGGATTACTTTTCTGAATTACATCTCGGATACCTTATTTCAAATTACATCTTGGATTCCTTATTTCGGACGGATTCCCATCTCGGATCACCATCTCGGATAGCAATTCGGATTACCATCTCGAATCACCATCACAGCTAGCAATTCGGATTACCATCTCGAACTATTGTTTCGAATTGGGTACTGTTCCGAGTTGAACTTGAAAAGGTGGAAAGTTAACCGGCTAAGTAATAAATGTTTTGGTACACAGAAATTAACCCGTAAAAAATTTTACAAACCGATTGCACGGTTAGAATCGTGTGATTTTTAGGAAAAAAAGTTTTGGACATTATATATCATTGGATTCGTATCGACGAGACGAGTCTAACGCTAATTCTCCATTAGCTTACTTGATAACATGTCTAATTTACACGACTCTAATTCGAGTATAAGCTTATTACCTAAAGACACTAGCTAAGCTCGGTGTTGGTATCAAAAGAATTGACACGTAATGAATGTAGAGTAGAACATACGCATGACGACATCAGGATCTTGTGGGGTATCCATCGTTTCTGCTCACTCACAACTTTAATTCACTTGCCTGATTCATTCTTGAGACGTTCATGCTTGAAGTGGTCTTCATGCCACACTTAACATCCTTGTTATTAGTTGAGTCTTACTAACTTATTGGTTTCTGTTTTGTGTCTCAATTCACCACACTTCTACTCTTGGCACTTTTGCAAGTACCATCGTGAGGAAATTATCATTTATCACATTTAGGATTTCAGTAAGTTATCAACACATTTCTTGGTGCTAGCATCAATTATGGTAGCAATTGCCATCGTTTCTATCATCACGGGAGTTCCCTTTCGCTTCCCATCGCTAGTAGATTCCACCTGCGTTCCCTTTCTTTCCGCATGTTTCTTTGATAATCTCCCATTCTCACTGCATCCTTGGTGGGACTAACTGCGAGAGTTACTGTTTGAGTGATGAAGGTCATGTTTCGGTTCTTAGAGGCTAAACTCCAAATGTAGCGCTCAATGCATTTGATTTCAGGTGTTCCTAGTATGGAACAATCCTTAAGAGATTGTGAAAGCGTCGAGTGTAACCACCAACGTTGGCTGCAATCATGATCGAGTTCTAGTATCCTGTGTCTACCCTTGGAATTCGAGTCAGCGAGTAATACTCTTCTTGCATAAGATTTTTGAGTTCTTCCCATGATGACCTCTTCGTAGTATCACTCCTTAAAGTTTCTACTTGAGGATTTCACCAAGTTAATGCTGCATTCAGCTAGAGGCTCATTGTTTACCTAACATGTTGATACAGTTTTGTGTCTGTCGCTTGTTCTTAGTTACATTTGTAATTGTACGGTCTTTGCTCAAGTGTCTGTATAAGTTTGGTCATGTCGACCAAATCAAGATATCCTTCTATCTTGGTTTCGTACGACATCTTAGTTAGTATGTGTTAAACGGGTGCATGTGTGCATACCGTTGAGTCTTGTGTACGTCATGTCTGTGACACGTTCTCCTAAGTAAGCATTCTATGCAAGTTAGAATGCTTTGTACGAACAAGGTGTTGCTACGTACGAACCACATGCTCTGTACGAGCCACTTGCTCTGTACGAGCCACTTGCTCTGTACGAGCCACATGCTCCGTACGACCCACATGCTCCGTACAAGCCACATGCTCCATACGACCCACATGCTCCGTACGAAGTAATCATTGTAAACAAGTTGGTTTACATGGCTCGTACGAACCATTCGCTTTGTACGAACTAATTGCTTCGTACAAGCCTCTTTGGAGCAGTGCTTCATGGGTAATAGAATGCTCCGTATGTCTGGTAACGTGCTTCGTACGGATGACCAGCATGGACACTATATAAGTAGACATGCACCTCTCAGTCAGAGTGCTGTTGGTTGTTCAACTTGTTGGTGAGCTGAGCAGTTAGCATCTCTGGAGCAGACGAAGACACAAGAACACAGGCAGTTTGTTGAGTCGTATGAGCATTGTTTGTATATGTTTATACTTGTTCTCATCTCTTAATCAAGATAGTGAATCTTTGGTTACCTCGTGTTCTTACTTTGCTTTGGTTTGCATGCATACTTGGATTCCGCACTCGTATGTGTGTTGCATGAACAAGGAATAGGTTTATTGATCCTCAGGTGGACTTACAAGTGGTATCAGAGCGTTGGCTCTCTTCCTTGTTCAAAACCAAGCTTAGTGTTGTGTCTGAGCTAGCTTGAAGGGTTCTTGAACTCCCAGCAGAAAACTTAATTTTTGAATAGATAACTAACTTAAAACTTGGTTAAAATCTGTTATATCTAGGAAGTTTTCATTAAAATTTTCTTTTGTTCAAGTTGAACACATTTGTAGAAGAAATTCACCAGAAAACTCATCCGCATGAACAATTTGGTTCGCACGAAGGAGCTCATCCGTATGAAGCAAGTTGCTCGTAGAAGAACACTCATCCGTACGAAGCATGTTGCTCGTAGGAAGAACACTTATCCGTACAAAACATTGGTTCGTATGAATAATCTTTGTTATTGTTTGTTTTTCGTATTTCAGATTCTCAAAGTTGTGTGCTTTTCAAATATTTTCAAAATTGTGAATTTTTAAGAGGGAACTATTATTTTCAAACTCTAAACCTTTCAATTTTTCATAATCAAGAAAATATAATGAGTTCTAATCCGTGGGATTGGAGTAGTTCAAGCTCAAATCAGGAGTCTTCGCAAAGTTCTGCAACATCATGGGTTAAGTCTTTGATGCCTCAACAAACAGCTATGATCTCTGCAAATAAGTGGGCATGTGTTGCGAATCAGAATCAAAGCATCTAAACTCTGTCAATGAGTGAAAGTGAAACAGGGAGTAATAACCGTCCGCTGAAGCTAAACCACATGAACGATTATCCTTCGTGGAAAATTCGTTTTCATACTTATGTTCTTGGACAGAACACAAAATTGTGGACGTGTTTTACTACACCCTATAAAAGAATCACTTGAAGAAGCCGGATCAAATCCAACCTCCTTAGCCAATCTAGACGAGAGTGACAAGAAGGCATATGATCTAGAGAAGAAGGCGTTTACTATCCTCACACAAACTCTTCATAAAGACATTTATCATCAGTTTGTGTACTGTACAACCACGAAAAATCTGTGGGATACTTTGGAAGCAAGAGGAGAGGGTAATACTGCTACCAAGAAAATTCGGCATGATTTACTCAAGAAGGAGTTTGAAGGTTTCATGTTTATGGAAAATGAAACGTTGAATGATATGACCACACGGTTTTATCATCTGCTCAGCGAGATGTACTCTTACAAAGTGTTAGCAGCACCACAAGAAATTGTGATGCGATTTGCTAATGCTTTATCACCGAAATGGGATCAATTTATTGACTTATTAAAACATACAAGTGTTTTAGACTCAATTAGTTTTTACGAATTTGTGCAGAAACTGGAGAACAAGAATGAAGAAGAACTCCGGAAGGCACAACGAGTCACCGCTCCACAAAACCCTGAGATGTACTTCGGAGGTATTAATGCAGGTACAAACTCAAGCCAGCAACCGAAGCTGCAAACCGTGTTTGTGTCAAACGTGAACCCCTTCCTACCACAACCTGTTCAATCAAGTCAGTCTGCGGGCTCAAGTACTCAAGCTTATGGACAAGCGTTTGATCCGAAAGCCTTCCTTCCATAGCAAAGAGATTTAGCACATCAAGCTCAACAACAAGCTCCTCAACAAGCTTTCTATGGAAACAATTGTCAATCTGCAAATCCCAACACTGTCAAGCTTGACACACCCAATCTCTTTAAAGTCAGCGTAGCAGTTGCACAAGAACATATGGAACTTCTCAACACAATGGTCAGTGCTTCTTGTGGTTTAGTTGCAGGTCAAATTGGAAACATCAATTTGACAAACGAAGACTGCCAAAAAATTGACCGAGATGAGATGGAGCTGATGGATATCAAGTGGGCATTTGCAAGTGCTGTGAGAAGAGCGAAGGATTACATGCGAAGAACATGAAGGACCAGTTTGGAAAGCAAGAAAGATACAAAATACGGCTTTGATAAAACTGCCGTAACTTGCTTCAACTGTGGAGAAAGAGGTCACTTCAAACGGGAATGCACAAGACCCAGCAAGGAAGGAAATCACAACCCCTTTCGAAATATGTCTTACCCACCCAACACAGCTCAGTTCAACAATGAGAGAATAATGGTAGCTGTTGGCAACTCTAACAATACCAATCAATCAGGACCTTCAAACACACATAGAGCTTTGGTAGTTCAATCTGATGAAGGATGCGATTGGTCAGTACAGTTGGGAACTGAGAACAACGGAAGAACTGCATGTTATGCAAAGATCGTCGATCAAATCAAACATGTTCACAGCATTTATACTCCAGATAATGATGATACTTCTGGGTATGCTGGTAGTTCTGGTGAAGAGTGTTCAAGTTCAGGTGGTTATGGATCTGATTCTAATATCAGAAACGAGAGTAATGCTGAGGTTAGCAAGTTGCTGAGTGAAGCTGAGATGATGAAGTGTGAAAAAGTGGGTATGATGAAGAATGAAGAAGCTGCAGTGAAGGAGACAGAGATACTCTCTACAGATGGTGCAGTCTTCCCTCATCACACTGCCTTCATGGCAAATGTTGCAGGTTCTACAAGTCAGGTAAATTCGGACCCTCCTACAGTTTGCAATGACTGTGTTGAATTAAAAATAAAGTATGAAACCGTCAACAGTCATAATCAAAATTTAGTTCTTGAACTATCAAAGCGCAAAGAGGCGAATTTGACTCTAACCCGAAATGAAAAGGAATTCAAATCTATAATACAAACCCTTAAGAAAGGTGTTTCTGAATTGACAAAAACAATTTTGAATAAGCAGACAAGAATTAACAATTATATTAATCTCCTAGAAGAAACTAAGAAAGAGTTAGCCATCGCCAAATGTGAATATGATTCGATCAAGCTCAAATTGGAGAGTTATTCTAACTCTTGCTATGTGCTTGATGATATCATTGACGTTCAAAAACTTAATGGAGATGTTCAATGCATAGGGTATAAGTCGTGTCCACCACCGATGAAGCACAACTATACCAAAATGCCTGATGAAGAGGAGATGCCTCGTTTTGAACCCTCAGTACCTCTGAATCATGAAGAATTTGAAGCAGGATTAGGGTTCAAACTAGACAATTCCTCTAAAGAACTAAGCAAGCCAAAAAATTCATCGTCTGATGTTGTTCAAAATCCATCTGATGAAGAGGAAAATGATATATCAGATGATGAATCAAGAAAAGATGACCAGGATCAGCCTCTTGATGAAAGGAAACGAGTAGAACTTTCAGCTACTCCTAGTACTCAATCTGTTGAGATCCAAAAGACCGTTCCTAAGAAATCTGTCAAGACAGAAGTGTCGACAGATGAAGCAGATAATGTGTTGTATACGTCGGTTGGAGATAAGAAAATATATTCGAACAAAGATTTTCCAATTAAAACGTAAATCCAATCTCTATAGATCAGGTGTTTGAAAAATCAACAACCAAAGTTTTAGAGAAGAAAAAGCCAACCAAATCACAACCATTATCCGCTTCAACAGAAAAACAGTGAAAGCAAGTTGAAAAGCCTGCAGTAGACAACCAAAGGTTGAAGCAAAAAGCTCTCGCTACAAGAAAAAGGTTAAGAATGTTAAATTTGTGAGTTCAAAAGGTACCGATAAAATTGAAACTTTTCAAGGAAAATCTAATGTAGATTTTGTAAAGAAAGTTAAGATTTTGAAAAGAAATAGTCAAAATAATTACACCCAACACACGGATGTATGTAATGAAAATGAACCCAGTACCTCAAGACCCACAAGTTCAACATCAAGCAGTGAAACAAGATCTCCTAATTTTGTTGAAAGGAGAACATGTTTCAAATGTGGAGAATTTGGCCACATTATAAAAGATTGTAAAAATCCAGCCAAACCAAGATTTGTGAAAAGAACCCATCACGAACCAGCTTGCAAACGTAGATCTGTTTCTCCAACACAAGATAAATGAATTATTAAAGATCAAAAAGAGAAACAAAAACGTAAACAAGTAAAAGCAATTGAAAAAGCTTTAAAAACAGATTCTTAAGAAAATAATCCAAGATCTTCAAAGTTAATCAAACCAGAAACTGTAAATAATAGTCAATCTGGTAATATTCAACGATCTTGGAAACAGAAGACCGGTAGTGGTTCAAGAGGAGGAACTCAGTTTGACAATCATCAAGAAATAGAGATCACATTTCTTGATGATAAGGGACGAATCAAGACCACTAAGGCTTGGGTCCCCATCTCAAACTAATCTTGTTTGTGAAATGTGCAGGGTGTTCCAGGAGGAACGGTAAGGAGTGATTGGATTGTTAACAATGGAGCATCAAGGCACATGACAGGCGACTTGCGGCTCCTGTATGATGTAAAAAGTATTAGGGGTGGTTATGTTGCCTTTGCTGGACATAAAGTTGGATATATCACTGGAGAAGGAATGGTCTCCAATGGTGTTGTGAGCTTCGACAAGATCAATTATGTGTTGCAAATTGATCACAATCGTCTTAGCATTTCTCAAATCTGCGACAAGAAGTTCACGGTACATTTTGATGATACCGGATGTTATGTGCTGAAGCCTGGATTCAAGATCCCCAAGGAATGGATTCTCCTGTCGGCTCCAAGAATTAACGACTTGTATATTCTTGATATGAGCCAAGCTATTACAACATCTGCACTAGTCACATGTTTTGTCTCCAAAGCCACCGAGAAGGAATCAATCTCTTGGCACAGACAAATGGGACACATTCACCTGAGGAAAATGAACTATTTGGTGAAGAATAATCTTGTGAATGGTGTACCGGTCAAAAATTTTCATCTTCAAGATGTCTGTGTATCATGTCAAAAGGACAAGCAAGTGAGAAAATCCCATCTCGTGAAGAAAATCAACATTGTGAATATGCCACTGGAACATCTTCATATGGACCTCTTTGGACCTATGAAACACAAGACAACCTTTGGTGATTCTTATTATCTGGTAGTTACTGACGACTATTCCAGATTTTCATGGGTATATATGCTGGCACACAAGAGTGAAGTTCCTAACATCCTCAAGAATCTCCTGACTCTGTCAGAAAATTTGTACAATCTAAAGGTAAGGAGAATCAGAAGCGACAATGGCACCAAATTTAAGAATCAAGTTATGGATGAGTACTGTTCCTCAAAGGGTATTCTGCATGAGTACAGTTCTCGCTACACTCCACAACAGAATGGTGTCACTGAGGGGAAGAATAGAACTCTAATTGAAATAGCAAGAACCATGTTGGTAGAATCAGAACTTCCTGTTCAATTTTGGGGATAAGCTATTGCTACTGCATGTTACACGATGAATAGAGTTCTAACGGTGAAGAGACATGGGAAGACATGTTTTGAGTTGCTACATAAAAGGAAACCAGATGTTTCTTTCTTTGAACATTTTGGAGCTCCTTGCACTATGATCGACCCACATGGAAAGTTTGGTCCGAAGGCTATCGAAGGTTTCTTTCTTGGATATGCTACTCCAAATTTCACGGTGTGGAATTTATCTTCGAAGAAGATTGAAGAATGGGGTGAAGTCAAGGTTCAGAGATATACAAAAGCAATTAGAGCTCCGGGTGCTCCTTGGATGTTCGACTACGATGGGCTTTTCGACTCCTTTAATCTGCCAACTTTTGATGATGCATCAGCTGTTGCTCAAATGCTACTGGAAAGTGATACAGCAGTTGACTCGTCATTAGTTCGACCAATTATTGTTAACCCTCAAGTGTCGACTTCGGTTAACAATCTTGTTCAAAATGAGGAATTCAAATGATGCAAATGAGTATAATGTTTCATCGGAAGATGATGAGTTTCATGATGCAAATGAAGCTACCTCTGGTGCGGTTCCTGGAATATCGGATGTTACGTCAAATATTCAACCTCAAGGGATGACTGAAGGTCATGTATCTACATCCTCATCAAATCCAGCTCTCGATTTGTCTGTTGATCTGAATATTAACAATTTGGGTATCAACTCTGGAGTTCCTGATGTTCCAGAGACTCAAATTCATAATACCCATCCTCAGCCGAATATTATTGGAGATGTCCAGAGTGGTGTGCAGACTCGTAATCAGCTTCGAAACAACCAGAATGCTGGATTATATTCGAAAATCAGGGAATCTGGTGGTCAGGATGATTGGTCTTTTGCCTGCTATGTATGCCAAGTTGAACCAAAATCTTGGAAGGAGGCAATGAAAAAAGACTCTTGGGTTGAAGCCATGCAGGGAAACTTCAACAATTTCAGAAGTTAGGCGTCTGGAAATTGGTTGACCGGCCTGACAGCTATAAGAAGATTGGTACACGATGGGTGTATAAATGCAAGAAGGATGACCAAGATGTTGTTGTGAGAAACAAAGCGCGATTGGTTGTTCAAGGTTTTAATCAGGTCGAAGGCATTGATTACAATGAAGTTTATGCACCGGTTGCACGACTTGAGGCGATAAGAATCTTTTTTGCTTATGCGTCCTACAAGAAGTTTACCGTTTATTAAATGGATGTGAAAAGTGCATTTCATCATGGTGTGGTGGAAGAAGAGATATATGTTGAGCAACCGGTAGGTTTTGAAGATCCAATCCATCCTGACAACGTTTGGCTTTTCAACAAGGCATTATATGGTCTTCATCAAGCTCCGAGGGCTTGGTATGAAACGTTGTCTACCTATCTGTTGAAGAATGGTTTTCGGTGAGGCTTGATTGACTGTACTCTCTTCATCAAGGAAAGGAATGAGGATTTGCTTCTAGTGCAAGTTTACGTTTATGACATTATTTTTGGGTCTACCAACGAACAAATGTGCAAGGAATTTGAACAGGTTATGCAGGAGAAGTTCGAGATGAGCGCTTGGGAGAAATGACTTTCTTTTTAGGTTTGCAGGTTCAGCAATCAAATGAAGGGATCTTTAACCATCAAACCAAGTACATCGGAGATATTCTCAAGCGATTTCAAATGGACGACTCAATGCCCTTGGGAACTCCATAGCTCAGAATCATGGGATTACTCCAGACGGAATGGGTGAACATGTGGAACCATCTCTCTACCGTGCTATGATCGGATCTCTCATGTATCTTACTGCTTCAAGACCCGACATAATGTACCCAACATGTCTTCTGGCACGCTATCAGTCTAGTCCGAAGGTTTCTCATTTGATGGCTATGAAAAGGATCTTTCGTTATTTGAAGGGTCGCCCTGACACTGGTCTATGGTACCCTAAGGATGATAACTTTGATCTGACAGCATTCAGTGATTCTGATCATGGCAGCTGCAAAATCGATGCAAAGTCAATAACAAGGGGATGTCAGTTCTTGGGAAATCGCCTAGTCACATGGCAATGCAAGAAGCAGAATTATATAGCTACATCAACATGTGAGGCTGAGTATATTTCAGCTTCTAGCTGCTGCTCTAAGGTTCTATGGATTCAACAGCAGATGCGCGACTACGGTTTTGAATTTCTAACTACTCCTATTTTTGTTGCTAACGAAGCTGCTTTACAGATCACTCGGAATCCTGTACAGCACTCAAAAACAAAACACATTAAGATTAAGTATCATTTCATACGAGATTGTTATGAAAAGAAACTTATCAATGTTGGTAAAATCCACTCTGATCACCAACGTGCTGACCTTTTTACTAAAGCCTTTGATAAATCACGTTTTGATTATCTACTTTTGGTCAATGGCATCAAGGTGAAACCCGAGTAACTCAACCATGGCTAATCATTTTTCTACATATTTTTCTAAAAATCTAAAACTACAAAAAGATTTTTCGTTTTATATTTTAGAGGGAGAAATTTTCAAGAAAATACAAAAATATGTCTTTTACTTATTTACCTTCTATATTTAAGGGGGAGAAAATTTAGAAAAATACAAAAACAAGAGAAAACCCAAAAATAAAAAATGAGTTTCTTGGATAAGTTAAATATGATGAAATACACCGGTAAATCTGTCATAAATGGTCAAAAGCATAGAAAGAAGATTGATAAGTAGCTTTACTTATGATGTATCGGTAAGCTCACAATCAGACTAAAATGTGCAGGTTGATATAAACTTAACAGATAGAACGCCAGGTGGGAACCATTCATTGGCATATGGTCTTGGTATACGGTCTTTATGCTTGCTTATCATCTGGGTATCATGGTTGAATCTTTTGCCGAAAAATAACGGTGACGCAAGTCTAGAACTTCCATGATATCATACATATGTGTACATACTACATACAACCATCAATAAGTGATAAAAATATCACATCCCCAAAATAAGGGATAAAATATCACAAGCTTTATGCGGGAGCTAAGTTCGTCTCTCTGTCTACGATGATACTAACCTGTTCACGGACTTACTCCTGTGCCCTGCATGCATATGAAAATCAAGTTCCTCATCCATAAGTGATTTAATAAGATAGGGCTTGTTTTCAATCAAATAAGTGAGTATCTCACATCATATATACGTCAAAACAGATGATAAAGCAGTATACTCACCGGTAAGATTTTCTCTCGTGCATATCTTGATAAGGGAATGGGTCGTGATGTGGTTGAACACCGGCTAGTAAGTATAATTCATACCTTAATCATATCTCCTAATCATGATTACATCTGATAAGTTTGAGCTTATGTGGACAACAATACGGTAATCATAGTTGAACTCTTTTCTATTTAATTTTAAAGTTTAAACCATATATCGTTTTTGACAAAGATTAAAAAGCTGGTATGATTCTCTTAACTTGAAACTCGAAAAAGACTGTTCAATAGATAAATAGTTTATCTGTAAATATTTGATTTTACGTTTAGTTTACTTAGTTGCTTATAATATTTCTTTTTGAAAGTTAGCCATAGTTGAGACTCAAAAGTTTTCTACCAAGATACGCTCAGAAAACAATTTGTTTGATATCGCAATTCATAAAATAATATCTTGCAACAAGTAACCATCAAAGAAAACCAAAATCTTAAATTCATACAAGTGTGTGTATCTCGTACGAATAAACCTAGTCAAGTGATTGACTTTGTCTCTTGTTTTTCTCAAATCAGCTGCTGGAATTTATACGAGTGTGTATATCTCGTTCAGAGAATACATTCATACGAAAAATTGTATTATGTTTTTCGTGTGTATTCCCTGATAAATTTGTGTTCTAATTATATTCGTCTATTGAGTACATATTGAAACAAAGAGAACATAAACGAAAACCAGCAACGAAGAAATCTGACAAGTCAGAAGAGGAAACAAGAAAGATTTGAAGATTCTTAGAAGCTCGAAGACCTGATGCTCTATCAATGGATAGCGGATCTTCAAGGGGAGTTTGTTGATACTCCAAGCCATTCAAGTGTGAAGACCAAAGACAGAAGACCGAAGACCAAGCAACATCCAAGGGGGAGTTTGTTGATACAATTTTGTGTTTGTCGCTTGTTCTTAGTAACATTTGTAATTGTACAGTCTTTGCTCAAGTGTCTGCATAAGTTTGGTCATGTCAACCAAATCAAGATATCTTTCTATCTTGGTTTCGTAAAACATCTTAGTTAGTTTGTGTTAAACGGGTGCATGAGTGCATACCGTTGAGTCTTGTGTACGTCATGTCTGTAACACGTTCTCCTAAGTAAGCATTCTATGCGAGTTAGAATGCTCTATACGAACAAGGTGTTGCTCCGTACGAACCACATGTTCCGTACGAGCCACATGCTCCGTACAAAGGAATCATTGTAAGCAAGTTGGTTTACATGGTTCGCACGAACCATTTGCTTCGTACGAACTAATTGCTTCGTACAAGCCTCTTTGGAGCAGTGCTTCATGGGTAATAGAATGTTCTGTACGTCTGGTAACGTGCTTCGTACGAATGACCAGCATGGACACTACATAAGCAGACATGCACCTCTCAGTCAGGGTGTTGTTGGTTGTTCAACTTGTTGGTGAGCTGAGCAGTTAGCATCTCTGGAGCAGACGAAGACATAAGAACACAGGCAGTTTGTTGAGTCGTATGAGCATTGTTTGTATATGTTTATACTTGTTCTCATCTCTTAATCAAGATAGTGAATCTTTGGTTACCATGTGTTGTTACTTTGCTTTGGTTTACATACATACTTGGATTCCGCACTCGTATGTGTGTTGCATGAACAAGGAATAGGTTTAACTTGATCCTTAGGTGGACCTACATAATTGTTTACTCAGGAGTGCATTTATTAGCACTTCTAACCAAATCCCTTGTCTTTATTTAGCGGGCATAACCTCTCGCACCTCTCGCACCAATGAGGTCTCGCGGCTTACAGTCCGAGAAAGCCTTAGAATTTAAAACCTTGTATGATCGCATCTTCAGGTGTAGCGCTGCCACTCGTTCCCAATCTATTGCGATTGGAATGATTTGAACTACCGGTACCACAGTTTTGTAACTAGTGTCGACTAAGTTACCCTCGTGTCGTGCGCTTTCCGCAACCGTATGTCCTTCCATAAGAACTCTAGTTCAACTTACCCAGTATGTCATGGATTAACTAACCCCTTTTGGGTGTAGACCTTCCTTTTGCCGCCATGTTTCTTCTTAATACCCAATATTAAAAGAAGCTAGACATATATTTGGATAAATATAGTCTACCATGCGCCTCTTGCGTGTATCAGCCATATGTCTAAGTGGAAAGGAAAAACTCGTTGAGGAGGAGAAATCAAACGGTCGTCTCCAACCTTATAGCATGTATTCCATACTGCGTGGACCTCGATCGTCCAAAGTAGGAAAAAAAATCCTTCGACACACCAACCCGTGTGACGAATACGTTGATATCCCTTGAGCTCCACGAGCTCCAGCTAGATTGTTATAATTTTCATAGATATCGAATAGAATGCAATAAGGGTGTTGAAGCATGGCTCGTGCCATACCATCCCTTGGAATAAGACAAATGTCAAACGACGGAGTTTAATGTAGTCTCTTTCCAATAAATAAGATGAGGTGCCATAGACACCATGGAACCAACCCATGTACAAGGATTCTAGACCGATGAGGAAATATCCTCCTTCGGTGGCCAACCAGTTTTTGTTTGTTTAGATGACTAGTCTCAATCGACTCGTGATATAGATCAAATGTTAGATGCGAACAAATACGTGTGGTGTTTCTGTATCGTAGGGTGTTATAGCAACCACCCCGGTTAGTGTCCCACTAGATAGAAACTCAAACAACTTTACAATTTCGAATAGTTAGTGATCATTAGCTTGACCCGTAGAGCCCACCAGGATTCTCATCCACTACAAGTTATTATTACGTGGGCCCCCGCAATAATAAATTGCCTTGCATGGTCACCCTAGTGCTCTTCCGTTCATAGACGATGATCAGTCAGAGAGAGGACGCTATTGTCAACATACCTTCAACATAGAAGGGATCTTCGTGATGGTCCGCATGCTATCATCCGTAAACATTACTCGCGAAAAGGCATGTTTGTTAGACAATTTAGAAATAGAGGGAATTTGCAACAATAATACCTGGAGGGCACCTTCAAGATGAGTACTTCACCTTCCTTGTCTGGACAAGAGTGTCGTTATTAATGATTAATATAGGTCACAGGGACCTCATCTTGCTAATAGAGTTGTCGTCCAAGGCTACCATCTCCGCGTCTTCGTCACTACCGAAGCTAGGCATCTCTGCATCCGCAGGAAAAGCAACCACCTTATGTGGAATCGATCCTAAGGTCTCACTTAGGAACCATATTCGCCATAAGCTCAGCAATAGATGCGAGGTCGATATTGTCATTGTGCGAGTCAAGGATATTAATATCCGTAGTCGAAGGTATTTCTTTCTTCGCAAAATATACCGTACAACACATATATAAATAAATTATATATATATAATCACATAAAATCCCATCTAGCCAGGATTTCTTTCTTTTGCAACGTGTCCATGACACATAGTCTTATAACATAATGTGTCTATTTCTCATAGACTAATCATGTATTGATCATTGTTCGTTACTTATGGCTGAGCTCGTGTGATAGATCCTCATGTTATCGTGACACAACGAAAACCTTTTGTCATTTTTGTCATGATTCCGAAAACATTTATGTGTCGTTATAAATTTTGTTTTCATGTGAGAGCCCTTAATGATTGTAGACCAAACTTTAATAAAAGTTTTTCCCCGGTTCACTGCAATCGGAGCTCTGATACCAATCTGTCACACCCTGGTCGCAGCGAAAGCGCAAATGTGTGACTATGAGGTAATCATTGCATCTAATCATGTGAACATCTGTAAATCAACAACGATTCCATGCTTATATTAATTTGCAACCAATGTTTACAAGTTTCCAAAAGTGAAATCATGAGTTTCCAAAAATGTGGTTTGAAATACATTATAACATAATAAAAGATTGTTTTTATCGTAAAAGCATGTTGAGGTTTTGACTCCTATATACCCATATGAGGTTGGGATATAAGAGGCACATCATCCAAAAGGTGGCATTTGTTGTCATGTCATTGCCATATCCTGAAATACATGTTTTTTAAATAGTCAACATAAAGTTGGCAAGTTCATGTAGTTATTGTTTTCATATGAGATGTCTTGTTTGTAATCTAGTAATGAAATCTTAGTATGTTATTAGCATTCATGGAGTTTAAAGATCTATCAATGTGTAGCTAGCACCCTAACCTATGTGCCATATGTAAGTAACCAAACTGAGACAACTCTTGACATCAATTGGGATCACAAAAGCACTCCTAAAGGGTTAACAAACCAGGAGTGGAGCGTGTCTTCAAACTCAATAGATCTATACCTTTTACACCTTGGTCACTAAGTGATTAATGGTTACTCTTGTCATCATCCTACTTACGCACATTGATCGTGTTATCATCTAACCCCATAGCTAACATACCATTTGTCATGACATGTATTTCCCCTTGATAGTTTTAAAACAAAACTTTGAAATAATTGAAAGGAGGGACATGAACTCATAGCTTTGCGTTCCGCACGTCAACAAAAGATGGCACCCGTTGTCTTGTCATTTCCCATTCCCCGAAATGTATCACCATCTCATGCCTTGCATCCTGAAATACATGTAATTTTAAAAAGTCAACAAAAGTTGGCGAGTTCATGTAGTTAATCTTTTGGTATAAAATGTCATCTGTGTAATTCGGTAATGAAATTTGAGTATGTTATTAGCCATCATGGAGCTTTAAGGATCTATCAGTGTGTAGCTAGCACCCTGACATATGTGCCATAAGTAAGTAACCAAACCGAGACAACTCTTGACATCAATTGGGATCACAAAAGCACTTTTAAAGGGTTAACAAACCAGGAGTGGAGTGCGTCTCAAACTCGATAGATATATACCTTTTGCACCTTGGTCACTAAGTGATTAATGGTTACTCTTGTCATCACCCTACTTACGCACATTGATCGTGTTATCACCTAACCCCATAGCTAACATACCGTTTGTTATGACATGTATCTCCCTCGATAGTTTTAAACCAAAACTTTGAAATAATTGAAAGGAGGGACATGAACTCACTGCTTTGCGTTTCGTACGTCACACTTATCAAATTCGGTGTCCGTATACGTGTGTAACCTACATGTGTATTAACTTCATTAGACACCTAGGTCTCGTTGGACCTCCTACTAGTTGTTCATCGTGAAATCTTGTTATGTACATGTTTATCACATTAGAACAAATTTTAATGTTATCATAGTGTTGGTAGTTCGTTTGTTTAATTAATATTTTTATACATATATTTATCAAGTATATATACTTTGTTATTCTTAGATCGTGTGTGAACGGGCCTCGCCCTTCACATGCCCTCGTGCCTTGCATGCGTGTCATTGCGCCTAGCCCATGTCATGTATGTCATTGGGCCTAGCTCATGTCTTCATATGATTGGGCCTAGCCCATGTAATTTATGTCATTGGGCCTAGCCCACGTCTTTATGTGATTTGGCCTAGCCCATGTCTTTATGTGATTTGGCCTAGCCCATATAATTTATATCATCGGGCTTAGCCCATGTCTTTATGTGATTAGGCCTAGCCCATGTCTTTATGTGATCGGGCCTAGCCCATGTAATTTATATGTTTGGGCCTAGCCCATGTATTTTATATCTTTGGGCTTAGCCTATATATTTTATGTAATTTGGGCTTGCCCATGTCTTTTATATAATGGGCCTAGCCTAATTGTAGGTCCACCTGAGGATCAAGTTAAACCTATTCCTTGTTCATGCAACACACATACGAGTGTAGAATCCAAGTATGCACGCAAACCAAAGCAAACTAAGAACACGAGGTAACCAAAGATTCACTATCTTGATTAAGAGATGAAAACAAGTACAAACATATACAACTAATGCTCGTACGACTCAACAAACTGCCTGTGTTCTTGTGTCTTCGTCTGCTCCAGAGATGCTAACTGTTCAGCTCACCAACAAGTTGAACAACCAACAACATAACCAAAGAGCTAACCTTGACTGAGAGGTGCATGTCTGCTTATATAGTGTCCATGCTGGTCATTCGTATGAAGCACGTTGCCAGACATACGGAACACTCTATTACCCATGAAGCACTGCTCCAAAGAGGCTTGTACGAAGCAATTGGTTCGTACGAAGCGAATGATTCGTACGAACCATGTAAACAACTTTTTTACAATGATTCCTTCGTACAGAGCATGTGGCTCGTACGGAGCATGTGGTTCGTACGGAGCATGTGCCTCGTACGGAGCATGTGGCTCGTACGGAGCATGCTTACTTTGGAGAACGTGTCATAGACATGACGCACACAAGACTCAACGGTATGCACACATGCACCCGTTTAACACAGACTAACTAAGATGTCGTATGAAACCAAGATAGAAGGATATCTTGATTTGGTCGACATGACCAAACTTATACAGACACTTGAGCAAAGACTGGACAATTACAAATGTAACTAAGAACAAGCGACAGACACAAAACTGTATCAACAAACTCCCCTTTGGATGTTACTTGGTCTTCGGTCTTTGGTCTTCATACTTTGGTCTTCACACTGGAATGTCTTAGAGTATCAACAAACCCCCCCTGAAGATCTGCTATCCACTGATAGAGCATCAGGTCTTCAAACTTTTTAGAAACATCAAATCTTTTCTGTTTCTTCTTCTGACTTGTCAGTTCTCTTCATTGTTGGTTTTCGTTTATGTTCTTTTGTTCCATTATGTACTCAATAAATAGATATATCATTAGAACATAAATTTATCAGGGAATACACATGAAAAATTTATCATAACTTTTCCATATGAATGTATTCCCTGAATGAAGAAATACCAGACCATACGAATAACACTTGATTCGTATGAAGAGTAAATCATTTGGGTAAACAAATGACCAAGTCAAACAGCTGACCAGGTTCATTCGTATGAGATAGACACACTCGTATGAATTACTGTTTTTCAAAACTGAACTTTGCACATATCCACACAAATCACACAGTTATGTTTAGGAAAAGTGCTTTTGAAAAGATTTTGGTTTTCTTTGATGGGTTACATGTTGCAAGATATTACTTTATGAAGTTACAATATCAAACAAATGGTTTTCTGAGCTTATCTTGGTAGAAAACTTTTGAGTCTCAACTATGGCTAACTTTCAAAAAGAAATATTATAAACAACTAAGTAAACTAGACTTTAAAATCAAAAATATACAAATAAACTATATATTTATCGAACAATCTTTTTCGAGTTTCAAGGTAAGAGAATCATACCATCTTTTTTAATCTTTGTCAAAGTGATATTTGGCTTAAACTTCAAAATTAAATAGATAAGTATTCAACTATGATTATCGGTATTGTTGTCCACATTAGCTCAAACTTATCAGATGTAATTATGATTAGGAGATATGATTAAGGTATGCATTATACTTACTAGCCGGTGTTCAACCACATCACGACACATTCCGGTATCAAGATATGCACGAGAGAAATCTTACCGCTGAGTATATTGCTTTATCATCTGTTTTGACGTATATATGATGTGAGATACTCACTTATTTGATTGAAAACAAGCCCTATCTGATTAAATCACTTATTGATGAGGAACTTGATTTTCATATGCATGCAGGGCACAGGAGTAAGTCCATGAACAGGTTAGTATCATCGTACCGACAGAGAGACGAACTTAGCTCCCGCATAAAGCTTGTGATATTTTATCACTTATTTTGGGGATGTGATATTTTATCACTTATTGATGGTCGTATGCATTATGTACACGTATGTATGATATCATGGAAGTTCTAGACTTGCGTCACCTTTTCGGAAAAAGATTCAACCATGATACCCAGATGATAAGCAAGCATAAAGACTATATATCTCAGAACCTCGGCACTCTATCAAACGAGATTTCGGTACCAAGACCATATGCCAATGAATGGTTCCCACCTGGCGTTCTGTCTGTTAAGTTTATATCAACCTGCATATTTTAGTCTGATTGTGAGCCTACTGATACATCATAAGTAAAGCTACTTATCAATCTTCTTTCTACGCTTTTGACCATTTCTGACAGATTTACCGGTGTATTTCATCATCTTCAACTTATCCAAGAAACTCATTTTTGATTTTTGGGTTTTCTATTGTTTTTGTATTTTTCTAAATTTTCTCCCCCTTAAATATAGAAGGTAAATAAGTAAAAGACATATTTTTGTATTTTTTGAAAATTTCTCCCCCTAAAATATAAAACGGAAAATCTTTTTGTAGTTTTAGATTTTTAGAAAAAATACTCGAGTTTCACCTTGATGCCATTGAACAAAAGTAGATAATCAAAACGTGATTTATCAAAGGCTTTAGTAAAAAGGTCAGCACGTTGGTGATCAGTGTGGATTTTAACAACATTTGTGATCAAATTGCCGCACATAATTGATCTTGTCGAAGCTCACAACACCATTGGAGACCATTCCCTCTCCAGTGATGGATCCACCTTTATCTCCAGCAAAGGCAACATAACCACCCCTAATGCTTTTTACATCATACAGGAGCCGCAAGTCGCCGGTTATGTGCCTTGATACTCCACTGTCAACAATCCAGTGATTGTTTACAGTTCCTCCTGGAACACCCTGCACATTTCGCAAACAAGATTAGTTTGAGATGAGGACCCAAGCCTTAGTGGTCTTGGGTCGTCCCTTATCATCAAGAAATGTGATCTCTATTTCTTGATGATTGTCAAACTGAGTTCCTCCTCTTGAACTACTACCGGTCTTCTGTTTCCAAGATCCTTGATAATTACCAGATTTACTGTTATTTACAGTTTTTACAGTTTCTGGTTTTATTAACTTTGAAGAACTTGAATTCGCTTCTGAAGAATCCGATTTTAAAGCTTTTTCAATTGCTTTTACTTGTTTACGTTTTTGTTTCTCCTTTTGATCTTTAATAATTCGTTTATCTTGTGTTGGAGAAACAAATCTACGTTGGCAAGTTGGTTCATGATGGGTTTTCTCAACAAATTTTGGTTTGGCTGGATTTTTACAAGCTTTTATAATGTGGCCAAACTCTCCACATTTGAAACATGTTCTCCTTTCAACAAAACTGGGAGATCGTGTTTCTCAGCTTGATGTTGAACTTGTGGGTCTTGAGGTACTGGGTTCATTTTCATTACATCCATCCGTGTGTTGGGTGTAATTATTATGACTATTTCGTGTCAAAATCTTAACTTTCTTTACAAAATCCACATTAGATTTACCTTGAAAAGTTTCAATTTTATCGGTACCTTTGGAACTCACAAATTTAACATTTCGAAGCTTTTTCTTGTAGTGAGAACCTTTTGTCACAACTCGCTTCACTAGCTTCTCTTTTGAAGCTGATAATGGTTGTTGCTTGGTTGGCTTTTCCTTCTCTAAAAATTTAGTTGTTGACTTTTTAAACACTTGATCAATAGAGATAGGGTTCACATTTTTAATTGGAAAATCTTTGTTCGAATAGATTTTCTTATCTCCAACCAAAGTATACAACACATTATCTGCTTCATCTGTCGACACTTTAGTCTTGACAGATTTCGTAGGAACAGTCTCTTGAATCTCAACAGATTGAGTGCTAGGAGTAGCAGAAGGTTCTACTCTTTTCCTTTTATCAAGAGGCTGATCCTGATCATCTGATGTATCATTTTCCTCTTCATCATATGGATTTGAACAACATCAGACGATGAATTTTCTGGCTTGCTTGGTTCTTGAGAGGAATTGTCTAGTTTGAACCCAAATACTACTGCAAATTCTTCAGGATTCAGAGGTACTGAGGGTTCAAAACGAGGCATCTCCTCTTCATCAGGCACTTTGGTATAGTTGTGCGTCATCGGTGGTGGACACGACTTATACCCTATGCATTGAACATCTCCCTTTAGTTTTTGAACATCAATGATATGATCAAGCACATAGCAGGAGTTAGAATAACTCTCCAATTTGAGCTTGATCGAATCATATTCGCATTTGGTGATGGCTAACTCTTTCTTAGTTTCTTCCAGGAGATTAATATAATTGATAATTCCTGTCTGCTTATTCAATACTGTTTTTGTCAATTCAGAAACACTTTTCTTAAGGGTTTCTATTACAGATTTTAATTCCTTTTCATTTCAGGTTAGAGCTAAACTCCCCTCTTTGCACTTTGATAGTTCAAGAACTAAATTTTGATTATGATTGTTGATGATTTCATATTTTATTTTCAATTCAACACAGTCATTGCAAACAATAGGAGGTTCAGAATTTACCTGACTTGTAGAACCTGCAACATTTGCCATGAAGGCAGTGTGATGAGGGAAGACTGCACCATCTGTAGAGAGTATCTCTGTCTCCTTCACTGCAGTTTTTTCTTTCCTCATCATACACACCTTTTCAGACTTCAACATCTCAACTTTACTCAGCAACTTGCTAACCTCAGCATCACTCCCATTTCTGATTATCAGAATCAGATCCATAACCACCTGAACTTGAACACTCTTTATCATAACTACCAGCATAACCAGAAGTATCATCATTATCTTGAGTATCAATGCTGTGAACATGCTTGATTTGATTGACGATCTTCGCATAGCATGCAGTTCTTCCGTTGTTCTCAGTTCCCAACTGTACTGACCAATCGCATCCTTCATCAGATTGAACTACCAAAGCTCTATGTGTGTTTGAAGGTCCTGATTGATTGGTATTGTTAGAGTTGCCAACAGCTACCATTCTTCTTTCATTGTTGAGCTGAGCTGTGTTGGGTGGTTGAGATTGATTTTGAAAGCGGTTGTGATTTCCTTCCTTGCTGGGTCTTGTGCATTCCCGTTTAAAGTGACCTCTTTCTCCACAGTTGAAGTAAGTTACGGAATTTTTATCAAAGCCGTATTTTGTATCTTTCTTGATTTCCAAACCGGTCCTTCCTGTTCTTCGCATGTAATCCTTCGCTCTTCTCACAGCACTTGCAAATGCCCACTTGATATCCATCAGCTCCATCTCATCTCGGTCAATTTGTTGGTAGTCTTCGTTTGTCAAATTGATGTCTCCTATTTGACCTGCAACTAAACCACAATAAGCACTGACCATGGTGTTTAGAAGTTCCATATGTTCCTGTGCAACTTCTACGCTGACTTTAGAGAGATGAGACATGTCAAGTTTGACAGTGTTAGGATTTGCAGATTGACAATTGTTTCCATAGAAATCTTGTTGAGGAGCTTGTTGTGGAGCTTGATGTGCTAAATCTCTTGGCTGTGGAAGGAAGGCTTTCGGATCAAATGCTTGTCCATAAGCTTGAGTACTTGATCCCGCAGACTGACTTGATTGAACATGTTGTGGTAGGAAGGGGTTCACGTTTGACACAAACACGGTTTGCGCTTCGGTTGCTGGCTTGAGTTTGTACCTACATTAATACCTCCGAAGTACATCTCAGGGTTTTGTGGAACAGTGACTCGTTGTGCCTTCCGGAGTTCTTCTTCATTCTTGTTCTCCAGTTTCTGCACAAATTCATAAATACTAATTGAGTCCAAAACACCTGTATGTTTTAATAAGTCAATAAATTGACCCCATTTCGGTGGTAAAGCATCAGTAAATCGCATAACAATTTCTTGTGGTACTGCTAACACTTTGTAAGAGTATCATTCAACGTTTCATTTTCCATAAACATGAAACCTTCAAACTCCTTCTTAAGTAAATCGTGCCGAATTTTCCTCGTAGCAGTATTATCCTCTCCTCTTGCTTCCAAAGTATCCCACAGATTTTTCGTGGTTGTACAATACACAAACTGATGATAAATGTCATTATGAAGAGCTTGTGTGAGGATAGCAAACGCCTTCTTCTCTAGATCATATGCCTTCTTGTCACTCTCGTCTAGATGGGCTAAGGAGGTTGGATTTCCTCTGGCTTCTTCAAGTGATTCTTTATAGGGTGTAGTAAAACACGACCACAATTTTGTGTTTTGTCCAAGAACATAAGTATGAAAACGACTTTTCCACGAAGGATAATCGTTCATGTGGTTTAGCTTCGGCGGATGGTTATTACTCCCTGTTTTACTTTCGCTCATTGACAGAGTTTGGATGCTTTGATTCTGATTCGCAACACATGCCCACTGATTTGCAAAGATCATAGCTGTATGTTGAGGCATCAAAGACTTAACCCATGATGTTGCGGAGCATTGCGAAGACTCCTGATTTGAGCTTGAACTACTCCAATCCCACGGATTCGAACTCATTATATTTTCTTGATTATGAAAAATTGAAAAGTTTAAAGTTTGAAAATAACAGTTCCCTCTTAAAAATTCACAATTTTGAAAATATTTGAAAAGCACCTAGCTTTGAAAATCTGAAATACGAAAAACAAACAATAACGAAGATTATTCGTGCGAACCAATGTTTCGTACGGATAAGTGTTCTTCGTACGAGCAACTTGCTTCGTACGAATGAATGTTCTTCGTATGAGCAACTTGCTTCGTACGGATAAGTGTTCTTCGTACGAGCAACTTGCTTTGTATGGATAAGCTCCTTCATGAGAACCAACTTGTTCGTGCAGATGAGTTCCTTCGTGCGAACCAAATCGTTCATGCAGATGAGTTTCTTTCGTGCGAACCAACTTGTTCTTGCGGATGAGTTATTCGAACAGTTTGTTTTTCTCAGTGTATTTCAGATGAACAGATTTTAACCAAGTTTTAAGTTAGTTATCTATTCAAAACTTAAGTTTTCTGCTGGGAGTTCAAGAACCCCTTAAGAAACCTTCAAACTAGCTCAGACACAACACTAAGCTTGGTTTTGAACAAGGAAGAGAGCCAAAGCTCTGATACCACTTGGAGGTCCACCTGAGAATCAAGTTAAACCTATTCATTGTTCATGCAACACACATACGAGTACGGAATCCAAGTATGCATGCAAACAAAAGCAAAGTAAGATCACGAGGTAACCAAAGATTCACTATCTTGATTAAGAGATGGGAACAAGTACAAACATATACAAACAATGCTCATACAACTCAACAAACTGCCTGTGTTCTTGTGTCTTCGTCTGCTCCAGAGATGCTAACTGTTCAGCTCACCAACAAGTTGAACACCAACAACATAACCAAGGAGCTAACCTTGACTGAGAGGTGCATGTCTGCTTATATAGTGTCCATGCTGGTCATTCGTACGAAGCACGTTGCCAGACATACGGAACACTCTATTACCCACGAAGCACTGCTCCAAAGAGGCTTGTACGAAGTAATTGGTTCATACGAAGCGAATGATTTATACGAACCATGTAAACTAACTTGTTTACAACGATTCCTTCATACGGAGCATGTGGCTCGTACAGAGCATGTGGCTCGTACAGAGGATGTGGCTCGTACGGAGCATGCTTACTTTGGAGAACGTGTCATAGAGCATGTGGCTCGTACGTAGCATGTGGCTCGTACGGAGCATGTAGTTCGTACGAAGCATGTGGCTCGTACGAAGCATGCTTACTTTGGAGAACGTGTCACAGACATGACGTACACAAGACTCAACGGTATGCACACATGCACCCGTTTAACACAGACTAACTAAGATGTCGTACAAAACCAAGATAGAAGGATATCTTTATTTGGTCGACATGAACAAACTTATACAGACACTTGAGCAAAGACCGTACAAATTACAAATGTAACTAAGAACATGCGACAGACACAAAACTGTATCAACACTAATTCATTTTTAAGAGTCCAAATATTTATAAGTCTTACACTTATAAATTTTACTAAGTATAGATCTTTAAGTATATATATTTATATACTTTTATAAAACCACTTAGTAAATTCTTATACATTTTTAACTTTCTGGATTTGTTATCGTTAACATATATATACGTTAAGTGTCTAAAATACAATATTTTAGACATGACGTCGTTGTCGTTTGATATATACTTCTTCGCGTTGAAAATTGCCCATCGTCGTAGTAACTCTTTGTGTTGGCGATTTGTTCGTTAGTCGACGGCGTGACGGTGTATTGTGTAAGTCCACCCATCGTCCGCATTGCTCTGTTTGTCTGATCATTGTTTCGACATATTGTAAAAGTGTATGTGCTTTGTGTCATCTATACTTGGTAATTCTTTCAAGTGTTTGTATTATTTGCATATGTTGGGTATTTTGTGGTATATACCTGAACTTCTAGATACATACACATACATACACATGTATTAACACATAACTTTTGGTGACAAAATATGCATATACATATGTTTTTATAACATGTGTTTATTTATTAGATATTTATGTAATTAACTTAAGTATGATGATTAGTGGTTAATCTTGTATCATTAGCAAGTAATTAGGGTTTATGGTGTTAATCCATGTTAGTTAGTCCTCTTGACTAATTGGTATAAGTTTCGGATAACGAGAACGTCACTAGTTCGCTCATCGGCACAATATCGGCTAATATGCAAATTTTTTATTATTTAGAATCGGGAGGTTTGGTTTTTCGACCACCATA
The DNA here is from genome assembly GCA_947069175.1 of Scalesia atractyloides. Classification (NCBI taxonomy): domain Eukaryota; kingdom Viridiplantae; phylum Streptophyta; class Magnoliopsida; order Asterales; family Asteraceae; genus Scalesia; species Scalesia atractyloides. The sequence continues at coordinate 59,156,852 of CAMTDV010000008.1, forward strand.
AGTGCCATGGCGTTTATTTAGAGCACTTCTGACATAGAAATATGATTAACTAGTTCACTGGTCGAGTATATGTTGTGTTTGGATGGCAGAAACGCTTCCCGTTGAATTATTCGCTCAATATCGGCACTTATATATTTTTCTGTCGAACATTCCCGGGAGTTGTGTTTCCGTGACCTCAAGATGTTAAAGGGATTTTGGATCCTAAATGAAGCTTAACTAGTTCTCTAGATTAATGTATGAGGCTATCGGCCATTGAAATCTTTGTTGGTTCGACAATCGGTAGCTTTCATGTGATGTTGTGCACTGCTTGTCATACCACCGGAAACGATGCCTTTTATGTATTTCTGATAATCTCATATTGTTTTAGGATGTTTATCATTGTTCTGTTATACTTCTGGAATCCGGAAAATACCAAATTAATGTTGCGGACAAATTGAAATTGTCACCTTTTTGGTCGAAACAGACAATTTTGTAATTTAGGCGTTGTACCGGAAAGTTATGTATTTTTTAAATAGGTGTTCCCACATTAGTGTTTTCATATATATATGGACTCAATTATGGCATTAGCATACTGTTATTCTTGTTCTGTTTCGTTTTAGCGGTTTTGCTGACATGAATAGTGTAACCGGGAATAGTGCGCCCAACACTTTCTACCAACACTTTTAGGGCATTGTTTGGTTTGTTTCACGTCGTAACGGAAACCAGTATATGTTATGACCTGGTTACTTGTCCTAATACTTGTGATATGACGTACGACTCAGTTATGAAATCAAATTTCAATAAAATGCATGAGTTTATGTAATACAAATAGTGATTAGATTGTACGGAATTACTGATTATTTGCCATTTGTCACAGTATCAGAGCCTGGAGTCGTAATATGAAGACAAACAACAAGATTCAACAATGTCACACTTCTCTTCTACTCATTTCACTCGTTGTATCATTTTTCTCAAAATTAACGTTTGAAATGGGCTGAATTTTTAAGGAATACTTAAAATCGACTTCTAACAAACCCTTGAAAGAATTGGACCTAAAATCAATCAGAATCATGATAAAATCAACAAAACACATGAAATATTGAAAACCATCTTCTCACGAAGTTACTAAGTTCGTACGAAGTGCTACCTTCATACGAAGATAAACTTCTCAAAAATCAAAATTATCTCCGTACGAAGATAGATCTTGAGAAATTTGGGTTTTATCTTCGCACGAAGAGAGATTTCACAATCTTGGTTTTGGTTACCCTCGTACGAACTTGATTATGAATTGTTTGTTTTTGTGTCTGGTTCGTATAAGCTACCTTCGCACAAGGTTATCTTTGTACCAAACATTATTTTTTCAAAATTATCGACGAAATGGATAACAAATTCTACAACGCCTTTGCCACAACAACAACAACGTCAGTCGTTCAAAATTTAAGTTTTGATAATGAGATGGGAACGATGATGAAGCTGCCTAAATTGATGAATTTAGAAGAATACAAATGCTGGCACGAACATTTCGAGATCTAGGTTCAGGAGAACTATCTAGAGTACTAGTATGCAATTGAAGAAGGGTATGTTGCTTTAGTAGGAGAGAGTGGCCTTGAATAAAGCATCATGCAGTTTACTCAACTTGAAAAGGAGAAATTACATGTGAAAAGAAGATGTTGAATATTCTACAATAGGCGATTAAAGAGGATATCTTTACAGTGTTACAATATCTGGAATATATACAGTCAATATGGAACGCATTAAAAGTGAAGTTTCAAGGTAGCACACTGATCAAGAGTAAACAAGCCTTACTTAAAGAACAATCCAGAGTGGTTGAATGGTCGATCTACTTGATAATCTTAAAGAACAATACAGAGTACAACAGTAATATGAGTTTGGCAAGGTTCAGTGAGAAACTTGAGGGACATGAACTAGAGCTTCAGAAGATAGCTAAAATAAGAAATGCACATGTTTAACAATATGTGAATTTGTCTTTCAAAGGAAGTGTGATAGCCAAGAATCAAAGTCCGAAAATTCAGACTACTTTTAGGGAAGGCAATTCGTCAAATATTTCTTCAAATCATTCAAGCAGTGGTAGCAGGTTTTCCTAATTTCCAAGTTTTGATCCATACACCCCACATACACCTCAATCTTCCAAGAGTTTGAACAGTTACAATAGTTGCCAAAACAATCAGAACAACCAAAATAGCTCAAATCAACGAATCCTGAGGTGCAATATAGCAGTAAATCTTGAAAATGCTCAAGACTTTACCGAAACATGGCCAAACAGCACATGGCTTTACTTGCCTCAGTCTTGGACTTGTACGAGAGATTGGTTGCGAGAAAGATCGGTAATACGAATATGACAAACGAGGATTATGATCAGATTGATCCAGAGGAGTTGGAGCTCATTGATATTAAATGGTGTATGGCTAGTATTGTTCGACGATCTCAAAGATTTATGGAAATTACTAGAAGAAATAGTTTGGGTGGTCAGGAAACGAAACTAGGATTTGACAAATCAAAGGTCACTTGATTCAAGTGTCGTGAGAAGGGCCATTTTAAACGGGAGTGTCCGAATCGAGAAGTACATGGAAACCACAATCCATTCGGTGGCGATTACTACAAGAAAGCAATTTATCACCGAACTTCTCAACAACCTCAAAGCACAACAAAGCTTACTCAAATTGAGGATGGTTAGGCGAAGTCAAAAGATAAAGCTCTCGTGGTTACTCAAGAAGACTAAGATTTAAACTAGAATAACTACATTACGAAGACCGAGAGTGGCACTTCTAGCAGAAATCATTCAGGAACCTGAACTAGCTGTCGAAGAAGTGGTCCAAGAAATTTCTAGTGAAGATTGTGCTGAAGTCACTTTTGATGAAACTCAAGGTGAAAGTTTTGATGCATACTACTATGATCAGAGTGCTGAAAAGGATATTTTCACAATAGATTTTGATATGCGTCAAATGAAACATAAATTGTATCAAATACGGTATAAAATCAACCTTTTTTAGCACTAATGTTGGAAAAAATTGTGTTTCTTTGTATAGTTTGATTTTCAGTATTAAAAGACCTTAATTGTACAAAAGGAACAAATTAACGACAAAACTAGCATAAGTATAAAAGACGGGAAGATGGCACACTATACCAACCCTCCAAGGTTCACCCAAGACCAAATACGACAAACCAGAAGTCTAACACGGGGTTTCAGAGTAGATGAAGATAAACAGATGCAAACAAGAGACACTGGGTCGTGCCTCTTAGACACGGGCCATGGTCAACTTCCAGATTTGCATATCTTGGATAATACAGCAAGTACAATGGCCACGGGCCGTGCCGTTGACACACAGGGCCGAGTAGCAGCTGATTTGGCATGCTTATTAAATGAAGATAGAGAAGAAGGAAGACACGGGGCCATGCCCGCAGGGCACAAGTCCATGTGTAGGGCCTGTTTCCAGCTATAAATAGGGGTGTTTAGTTTCATTCCAATCCATCCCTTGGCAAACCATTTCTCTCACACCTGCCACCACTCCGCCATCATCTTCCACTACAATCATTCGAGTTTAAAGTGTGTAGTAGTCTCGGGATCGAAGATTGATTGTAAGAGCCTTTGTCAAACGATGGCCATGCTTGGCTAATCTCTTACATCACTTAGTGAAGGCGAAATCTTTGATATATTACTTTTGATTTCCAACCTCTGGTTAACTTTTTTATTGGGTTTGTATTAGTGACTTTAATAACTAGTTTTTTATATTGAAAGTAAGTTTTATCCTATCGTTCCTTCATGTTTTGTTTATTCACCCATTCGTACCTTTACGGTCTACATAAAGCGCGTTAATTGCCTCGAAGGGGGTTAGAAGGGTGGTTTGGGTAAGTCCATTGCCTCGTTCAGTGTATAGATCTTGCGAGGACTTGGTTCAAGCTTATTAGGACTTCCTTTAAGGCAAATAGCATCAAATATGGGGACGTAAGAACGGCTAGAATCCTTTATAAATAAACTACTATTAAAAATTTAAACCGGCCTTAAGGGACTGTATCCCTGTTGACTCATACCCATATGGCTGGGGTAGCGTTGCCTCGAAAAGAGGGGCATGCCACTTTAACCAAGATAATCTCTTAAAAATTCCAAAGTGCGGAAATCATCAAAGGATATGTGAAAGATAAGTCGGAACCAAGTGATTCTATCTTGTTCATTTGTTTCTTTTATTTTATTTTACTCATTTAATTTACTTATCAAAACCTTTTCTCAAAGTTTGGGTTGATCAGATGTTGAAAATAAATCAGTATTAAAACATCTTGTGTCCTTGTACGACCTCTGTATCTTACCATCACTATAGTACGCCAACGATGGGTGCACTTGCCCTAGCGTGTTGTAGAGAGTGATAGCATTATATGGTATTTTATAAATATAAAGCTTGCATAAACGAGTGAAAAGGTACCTAAAATATATCTAAAAGTCACCCACGCTTGCAACAACGTCAAGTTTTTTGCATCGTTTCCAGGGACACAAGAATTTTAAGAAAGCTTAAAATCAAGGGCCTAGTCATTTTCTTTAATTTTTCTATTCAAATTTCTGTTCGTTTTCTAAAAAATTCAGTTATAGTAGCTTAACACAGGTCTGTGATGTACCAACACGGGGTCGTGTTCAATTTGCACTAGCTGAAAACCAAACAAAACTTTTTCATAGAAGACTCACACGGGACCGTACTTATTCAACACGACCGTGTAAAAATGCACATTACCGAATAAATTATAGTCCTAGACACGAAGCCGTGTAAACCTTCTATTTTTATAAAAAAAATGTTTCTGTTTCCGAGAACCATAATATTTTGGGGTACTACCCAAATAATGGATTATTACCTGGGAGATTATGACCACTACTATGATGATGACTATGAGGAACCATATTGTACCATATGAGGTGAATCCCATTCGTTACAAAAATTGTTACCTCTTTCAATCATCAACCTCATACATAACGTACGAGGAACCAAGGTTTGGGCTACCAAAATCAAGCTTTGATTGGGACACTCGAGCGTTTGAAATGTACGAGACACCGCCTACAATCATACCAGAAGCAAAATGCCTCACACAAAGTCTCAATCAAGCAATCTCGTGCAAAAGAAGAGACCATTTGTACTAAGGAGGTAATCATAGAGGAAATAAAACCTCAAGAGCCAACAATAGAGGAACCATTTGAAGAAAAGCCAACACATGAAGATAAAAAACACGAACCAAGAAATTCGAAAGGCAAGTTCTCAAAGGTAAATTTCAAAGAGGAACAAAATGACGTCCAAGAAATACACATCCTACGACCTTCTTTTTAAAATCATAGTTTCGTTCCATCTCATGCTAAGTTTTTAAAAGAGGTAACCACTAATCTTAACATCAAAGAAATAGCTAGCATTAACTTAACTAAAGGTAAAACTTCGCTAATACAAGATGAACAAATTGGATTAAACATTAAACATAACATGTTCTATTCAAAACATCTATATTAGTAACACCTCAATATACAAAGATCTTTGTGTTAACATAATGCCAAGCTACGTGTGAGGATCTGCTTTCATCCATAAGCTCAGGTCCTAATTTGTTTATCCTAGTCTTAAATGTGTGGATGTCATTTTAGATTAGTGACAATAGTTCAAGATTACTTTTCAATCTTAAATATTTCATTAATGCTCAAATGTTTACAACCTGAAACAAATCTGACAGGGCTTCGCCTTATCGTTCACCAAAAACTTATAGACACAATGAACACACGAACCCTATATATAGACATTCTAGTTCGTACGAAGCTAACACCCTACCTTCATACAAAGTAACTCACCTCCGTACGAAGTGACTCGCCTACCTTTGTATGAAGTGAAACATGCAAATACAAATCTAACATTTCAAGCCCTGTTACATGAACGGACATGACTCAAAGACGTAGGCGATAGACATAATGCAACAACAAACTCCCCCATGGATATTGCCGCAGTCTTGATCAGTCTTCAGTCTTCAAAATGTTATAACATTAACTTTATCTTCCAAAGAAATTCTTTCTTGGCCTCCGTTGCTCTTCACTTGGAACAGGCGTTTGTCGGCCATTAAATTTTTGAAAAATGATAAAAAGAATGAAAAATGAGTAGAAGAGTGGTGTGAGATTGTTGAATCTTGTTCTATGTCTTCAAATCAGGCTTCCAAGCTCTGTACCCTTGTGAGGATCTGTTTTCATCCATAAGCTCAGGTCCTATTTTGTTTATCCTAGTCTTAAATGTGCGGAATTCATTTTAGATTAGTGACAATAGTTCAAGATTACTTTTCAATCTCAATGTTTCATTAATACTCAAACGTTTACAGCCTTAAACAAATCCGACAAGGCTTTGCCATGTCGTTCACCGAAAACTTACATACACAATGAACACACGAACCCTATATATAGACATTCTAGTTCGTGCGAAGCTAACTTCCTACCTTCGTACGAAGTGACTCATCTACCTTCTTACGAAGTGACCAATTCGTACGAACTGAAACATACAAATACAAACGTAACATTTCAAGCTCTGTTACATGACACGGACATGACTCAAAGACGGAAGCGATAGACATAATGCATCAACACTACGTTTTTGAAAGATTAAGTATTGGTGATTTTCTTCCAATCAAAATTCCTATCCTTTTGGCCAATCGAAAAATTAAACATGCTTCAGGAGTAATTGAATACGCTCTCATTAAAACAAATCAAATGATTGTACTAACGGACTTCTTCATCTTAAATGATGCTCCGCTCGTGTTCGGACAACCTTTTCTCAAAACCCATCAAGCTTTGCGCGAACAAAAACATCAAAATCTTCCGACTAGACTTAGGGCAGACAAAAAAAGTTTTAATATAAATAAATCAATGAAATACCCAATCGGCAATGACGACCCCTTGTTGAAAGATGAAATTGAGCCACCAGATACGGGGGATCAAGATGACCAATTCATTGAAGAGGAAGTCGCTACCAACCAAACCGTTTCATCCATCGACCACAATAACGAACCAGAAATTAAGCCATCTAATGATGGACCACCTTCTTCGGAACTTAAAGAACTTTAAAAAGGCTTAGAGCATGCATTACTCAACAACCAAGGTAAGCTTCCCATAATCATTAGAAGTTAAGGGATATAAAATGAATAAATCCTTCATGTGTACACATAAAATTTTAATGGAAGATGATTACAAATCAGTAATCCAACCACAAAGAAGAGTTAATTCTAACGTCCAAGAAGTAGTAAAAAAAGAAGTAATAAAACTCTTAGACGCAAGACTCATCTATCCAATTTCTGATAGTCCATGGGTTAGCCCTGTCCAAGTTGTACCAAAGAAAGGAGGCGTGAGGGTTGTGACTAATGAAAAGAACGAACTTATACCAACACGAACCATCACCAGATGGAGAGTTTGCATCGACTATAGAAGACTCAATTATCCGGTCACAAATTTTATTATTTTCTAGATGGTTTTTCGGGGTTTTTTCAAATTCCCATTTCCCAGAAGACCAAGAGAAAACTACCTTCACTTGTCCCTACGGAACCTTCGCATGTCGACGCATGCCATTTGGTGTATGCAACACACCTGCAACATTCCAACATTGCATGGTAGCCATTTTCCACGACATGATAGAAAAAAACTATGGAAGTCTTCATGGATGATTTTTCTATCTTTGGCGACTCATTTGACCAATGCCTTGACAACCTTGAACGAAAGCTATCAAGATGTGAAGAGACTAACCTCGCCCTGAATTTGGAAATATGACATTTCATGGTCAATGAGGGGATAGTGATCGGTCACAAAATCTCTAATGCAAGGATGGAAGTCGATCGTGCTAAAATTGATACCATTTCTCGACTTCCTCCTCCATCATCCGTTCGAGCCATTCGAAGTTTCCTAGGACATGCCAGATTCTATAGGTGATTTATCAAAGATTTTCCAAAATTTCGCGACCTCTAACTAAGCTACTTGAAAAAGATGCCCCTTTCATCTTTGACAAGTACTGCACGACAACATTTCTTGCCCTTAAAGATATGCTAGTCAAAGCACCAATCATAATTGCGCCAGACTGGAAACTACCATTTGAAATCATGTGCGATGCAAGTGATTATGCAGTTGGAGCAGTCTGGGGACAACGGAAAGAAAAACATTTTCATCCCATATATTATGCTACCAAAACTTTTAATGACGCTCAATAAAATTACACAACCACTGAAAAAGAGTTACTAACTGTAGTATTTGCATTTGATAAATTCCGCTCCTATCTCGTGCTCCAAAAACTATAGTCGATACAGATCACGCTGCCATTCGATACCTTTTCAAAAAGCAAGAAGCAAAGCCATGTCTTATAAGATGGATTCTTCTCGTCCAAGAATTCGACATAGAAATAAAAGATAAAAAAGGTGCAAAAAACACTGCTGCTGACCACCTGTCTCGTCTTGAAGACCCTGACCTAGAAGAAACTCGAGAGGAACTCATCAACAAAAAATTCCCCACATAATCCTTAGAAATGGTAGAATTCAAAGAAGAACCTTGGTACGTAGATTTTGCTAACTGCTTAGCTAGTGGCACTATTATCATGGGGTTATCTTATCATCAGCAAAATAAATTCTTCGCAGATGTAAAACACTATTTTTGGGAAGATCCGTATCTTTTCAAAATATGTGCAGATCAACTCATTCGACGATGCGTCCATGGTTGTGAAGCCAAGCGAATTCTTCACCATTGTCATGAAGGACCATGTGGAGGACATCATGGAATATTGATAAAAACATGTGATGCATGCCAACGGGTAGGTAACATATCAAGAAGAAACGAAATACCACAAAATAGCTTCTTATTTGTGAAATCTTAAACGTATGGGGATTGGACTTTATGGGGCCATTCCCACCTTTAAGAGGAAACAAATAAATTTTAGTGGCTGTCGATTACGTTTCTAAATGGGCCGAGGCCAAAGCTCTTCCAACCAACGATGGGAGAGTAGTGATAAAATTCTTGAAAAAGCTATTCTCACGATTTGGAACTCCAAAAGCCCTAATCAGTGATAGAGGTACTCACTTTTGTAATCTTAAAATGGAAAAAACATTATGGCATTTTTCACCGCCTCTCGATAGCCTATCACCCTCAAACTAATGGTCAAGCTGAAGTAACAAATCAAGGTTTAAAATGAATCCTAGAAAAAACTGTGGGTTAAAATTGAAAAGAATGGTCAAATAAATTAGACGATGCTTTATGGGCATTTCGAACAGCTTATAAAACACCAATAGGTAGCCCGCCATATAAGGTAGTCTTTAGAAAAAAATATCACATTCTAGTAGAAATTGAAAATAGAGCATATTGGGCATTAAAAAATGTAAACTTGACCAATAAATTTCAGGAAAAGATCGCCTACAGCAGTTAAATGAATTAGATGAATTGAGAATTCAAGCATATTCCAACTCTGAAATCTATATGGAATGCTCAAAAAGGATACATGATAAATATATAAGCAGACCTAAAGAATTCAGGGAAGGAGATCAAGTACTTCTCTTTAACTCAAGGCTATGTCTTTTTCCGGGAAAACTTAAGTCCCGATGGTCCGGAACTTTTACCATCACAAAAATTTACTCCCATGGTTCAATAGATATTAAGCCTCCAAAGGTGAACCAATTAAAGTAAATGGACAAAGGCTTAAATTCTATGAAGGATTCCTTGAAGATGAGGAAACATTAATGACCTTGGAGGAGGTAGATAAGTGACGAGAAAAACACTAACAAACTTGTATATATTTGTTTTGTTTCAATAATCCATTTTGTTGGTATATTTTGGGAGAATGTAACACACGGAAAAGGTCTGCAAGCCAGGTAAAACAAAGCTAGGAACCTAGTGGACAGAGAAACAAGGGCATAAAAAACACAATTAAACACGGCGTCGTACCTACCTCCAACGGGATAAAACACTTATGTGCAATCTTTTCTTTTCATAAATGCCATGCCCCATTTATCTGCACCCATCGGTTCCCTACAACTTTTCCACGCTTTCCTTCCATAATCCACCGAATAGATATGTTCCTAACAACTAAATCTGTTTGATTTACACTTTGCATGTTATATAACATCTAGATTTGGGGAAAATCTATGGTTCTTGAACTAGACCCGTGTCGGTCCAAAGAATTCAAAGTTTTTTCATAAATCTTGTTTTAATAAGCAAATCACCAAACCATTGTCGAAAAATCGGACATTTTCAACCCATTTTATCAAACCCTTGTTCATAACAGAAAAAAACTAAAAATAGAAGGGTAAAACGGGTTGGTAAGTGAAAATTGATACTTGTGCTTTGTTTTTCGGGGTATACTCACAGGGGACCAACAATTTTGGATTTTTCGAAGCCAACTCAAAACGTTGAAAATTTGGGTCAAAACAGTGGACGGCCACGGTAGCATGGGGTCGTGTCTGAAAGACACAGGGCATGAAAGACACGGGGCCGTGCCTAGACCTTTGTTTCTCATATTTTCACTGTTTTAACCACACTTGACTATTTAAATGTTTGATCTATGCAGGAAATGGCACCACACAAGTGGCTCATATTCAAGACAAGACACTCTCACTGTGCAGAACGAATGGAGATCCTCAAAACTCGCATCGAAGAGCCGCCAAGGCAAGTTTTCTATGACACCTTAAACACGGTGGGGCAAAGAGACCGCTATGACAATCTCATGACAGGACCTCTTCGACTCTTTCTTATGGCATCGCTTCAATCGGTTTACGAATTCAATCTTGAATTCCTTAGCACTTTTTTCCTGAAGAAGGATAAAGTCGTGGTGTTCCGATGCAGTGGCACTTAGTACGGAGTTTCGGTAGCCAAATACGGTATGGATGTGGAGCTCTATACCGAGGATGAGCTTGCCGAGCCTATCTTCAATGATAGCATCCTTGAATTGCCCACCAACACTAGAAACACATTTTGGGCAACCACTAGAGATGGGATCTACAATCCAAGCAGCACCAAAAGCACCAAAATTCGGGACCCACTCATTTGGTACATTCATCGGGTCCTGAGTGGTACTTTGTGCCAAAGGAGAGATTGTCACACCCCGACCCGCAGCGGAAAAGGTGACCGGGGCATGATTGGGTTATCATCAAAGCTCATGACATTTATTATACGTTTCATATTCATTAAATACAATTTAATAGGAAATTTACAACTATAATTACATCATGACCTAACATCAATCTAAGCTTCTTTGTTTTCTTCTAAGGCATTTCCTATGTTTTCCTTGCTTCATCCTGTTCACCTGTATCATGTGTAAAAAGGTTTTTGGATCAACAAAAAGTTGGCGAGTGAATCCTATGGAAAACATTTGAACAAGTTTATTTATTTGATTATAAAATGAGTGCACAACCACACATGAGTAAAAATAGATGTAAACTTATTCAACAATCATTAGATATTAAATAAAGCACACATGAACAATAATGGAACGTTTAGAGGCACGCGTTGCTCAACTCGTCTCTCACGAGGAACTGATGGGCCTAATGAATGAATTGCATAAACATGATAATATGAAAGACATAACTACAAACAATATAAACTCAATGATACACACATGAACAATAATGGATTGGTTTTGAGGCACGCGTTGCTCACTCGTCTCCCACGAGGAACTGATGGGCTTAATGAATGAATTTCATATAAGTTGACAAAATGAAATACGTAATCACAACAATATAAACAATCTAAGTTTAGATCACGACATGGTATGGCACAAGTTTAAATAAACGAGTTAATTATTTTGTGACACATGACACACCCCAAAACGTGTAATTAAAAGGGGGAGTTGTAAGATTCACTCACAGTGGGTGCGTTCGGTTGATGATGTTGAATGCACGCGAAGTGGTTTTAACCACGAGTGAAATTAACCTAGATAAATAGCATTATGGTTCGGTAAGTAAACGGATTTTATTGATCCATTTTAGTAGGATTGTTGGGTGTATTTTTGTGAGTTTAAGGCTATTTTCTAATCTTAAAAATGTTATTTTTAAGTATTTTTAATTAAAATAAATAAATAAAAATAATAAAAAAATTTGACTTTTTTGACCGTTGACCTTGACCTTTGACCGGTTCGTATGCGTGTATATGTGCGCTGAGTGAGGCTCGAACCCGAGACCTCCCGTACGCGTGCACGCAGCTCTACCAACTGAGCTACGTGTCTAACCCGAAATATATATGTTTTTATTATATTTATATACTAATTAGATTAAACAGAAAATCCTTTATTTTTAAAAACGATTTTAAT